>OX411340.1:1250000-2500000 GCA_948150665.1 Conistra vaccinii | reverse complement strand
TTTAGTTCAGTAATATATTTTTTTTAACGAAACAAGTAGGTAAGTAATTTAGATTTTTAACGGTTGTATCTTTTATCAATTTTTTTTTTTTTTGACAGAATATATAATTCATAATTATTCTTTATGATTATCTTGTTATTTTAATAGAATCGAGATTATTACCTACCTATGTGTTTTTATTTTAAAAAAGTGCTTGACATCTTAGAGCATTTAGAAATCAACCGTAGTTAATGAAAAAAAATAACTTTAAAGCGTCTTAATTTTGCCTAATAAAACCAGCAATCTACTAAAACTTCACACAAAATTACAGCAATTACTCACAAACTAAGTTACAATTAAGTGCCAACCTACGAGGTACCAACATACCGACAGAGTACCTTTACATTGGTATGCAAATAACCAACAATTCCCACATAAATTGAGCACCTGTTGTTAAAACAGTGAATATTTTACATTTAAATGACGCACACTCGCACAGCCCTAGCGTAGGGAGCATTAAATTATTTTTTAACACGGTGTTTATTCTAATTTTGAACTTTTGCGCTTTTGATTAATGATTTCAATAAAAACGGTCGTTAAATTAGGTGCATTTAATAATAATATTAATTAGGTTAGTCATTTTTGCTATTTTAATCAACTAAGAAAGCTACGGTTGTTATATTTTTTTTTTTAATAAACAATTTTATTATAATAATAAAATGAAATACAGACCTAGGTTTGTATTTCATTTTATTATTTTAGGCTTAAACCCACCCTATTCTTAAAACTACAAAGTCCAGTACATACTAAATCTTTTTTTTAACCCCATCAACTCCGTTTGACCTTTGAAAGCCATAAATAAAAAAGCCGCAACCCTTATTATAATTGCACTGCATCACGATTATATTAGTTAAGGGCTGTCACGTGAATATTTCTTTCTAGAGTCCATTTGTAACGGTGTCTGAGTTCTGTGTAGGTAAAATTATTTTTATTTATTAAAAACTAGCTGTTGTCCGTACATAAATACTTTTTGCATTAAGTAAAACGCTGTTATTTTGACTGCACAGATTTTTTTTTTTAATGTATTATGTATGTATAGATAAGTTACTTATATATCAAAGTAAATATCGTAAAAGCCAAAGTAAATACATAAACACATAAATAACATCAGATCTGTATATCCCCGAAACTTTACGCAGAGGTGTAGGTTAATATTATACTAACATTTTGCCGCGTAATAGGGGGCGAGCCTATTGCCATCAACCGACTCCGGGCTGCTACTGAGAAATTAAAGGCAAAGAAAAAAAATTATAATCTCACATTTTTTATAGTTTTTTTTTTTTAATTTTCCTTATCGTAATTGTGCATTAATTTATAAGTATAGATACAACAAAAAAAAGCGTAAGAAACAAACACAATTATTTTGTATTTCTTACTAATATCGTAGTGAGTTAATAAATAAAAGACTAGGTTCTTAAAATTATGTTCAACCTTTTTGAACTCGACAGCTCCGTAAGTGCAAACAATTGTAACCCTAAAATTGAACAAAAGAATATTGGCTTTATAATAAATATCTTTCACTTTCACTATATTTATAGTACAGCGACTCACGACACGATACACCACAAATTAAAAGTTAAAATGCTCGCATGACAACCCTAACAATAAGGGTTTAGCAGGTGTGTTGCCACGTGCTATTCGTGATTTTTTTGCGGCGCTAAATGTCATCGCTGGTCAATAAGTTCGATGCTCGGCTGGTTATTGTTAATAACCCGATAGGATTTTTTATTTCCATGCAATTTTTTTTTATGATTTCAAACCGTAATTAGTTTTATGTGTATTGCCTTCTTGTTTTAAAGTATACTGGGATGAAAAAAGTATCCAATGTTCTTCTCCAGGGCATGGTCTACCCATGTGCCAAATTTCATCCAAATTCGTTTAGCCGTTTAAGCCTGAAAGTGTAACAAACAAATATACTCACCTTCGCATTTATAATAATTATTATTAGGTTAGATATAGAGGTTAGGTTAGATATGGAGAGCAGTGGTGGCCCAGTGGTTACGGCCCCGACTTACGAGTTGTAGGTCGTGGGTTTGAACCCAAGCAGGCGCTTTACTTTTGTAAATAATTACATCACCACTGCTCTCAAAATCGTGAAGGAAAACATCGTGAGGAAACCGGCATGTCTTAGAACCAAAAATTCGAAGATATGTGACATCTACCAACCCGCACTGGGCCCGCGGCGTGGTAGATTACAGCCCACTCCCTCTCACAGAGAGGAGGCCTGTGTCCCAGCAGTGGGAACATTAATAGGCTGATGATGATGAGGTTAGATATAGGAGTATGTAGTTATTCTTTGGCTTTATTTTACTCTACCTACCGTTGAAGAATCCAGATGCGAGTGAGTTTACTGCTGATAATCTTTTTAGAAAAGAAAACGTATATTTCTTTCCAGGTAGGTATTATTAACAGCATTAACGTCACTCGAACTAAACTTCAAAGTTTTTGTTGTCATCAACGCGCAGCGGTGCAACAAATGGGCATTGAATTCATGACGTCTGTGCATTTCCATTCTAAAAATCTGCCTAGCCTTTTCTCAACTATGTTGGGGTCAGCTTCCAGTCTAACCGGATGCAGCTGAATATCGGTATTTTACATGGAGCGACTGCCTATCTGACCTCCACAACCCAGTAACTGGGTACACAGTTACGACTGGTTGTTAGGTTTGGAGCTTCTGACTACCCATAACAACTGCCAAAGATTTACGAATGTCAGGATCAATGGCTTAGCGTCTTTCCGAAGCATGGGGCGGTCTCGATAATACTCGTTTATGGATGGTCACCCATCTACGAACCGACTGCGGTAAGCGTACCTTAACCTTCGATTGACCCATAAGCTTTATCAGCCCTTAATATGCCCACTGTTGGTACACAGGCCTCTTCTTTGTAAGAGGGAGTAGGCCATAATCCTCCACGCGAGCCTAGTGTGGGTTGGTGGTTCCAAGACATGTAACGTCTTGGAATTTTCGTTTCTGGGACATGCCGGTTGACTCACGATGTTTTCCTTCAACGTTTTGAGAGCAGTGGTGATGAAATATGCCCGATTAACCCTCGTGGCTGTTATTTAACCACGAGCGCTATCAATTCTATAAAAAGAAAATTCTTTACTATAACAGCCGAGACATAAACGTTATAATAAACCCAGAAAATCAACAAAACAACAGGTTGCTCTCTAAATATTCATAAAAATAACAATTTACTCGTAAAAGCATAGCTAACACATGCTCTAACGAACTTTTTACTTTTTTTCTAGTCCATGGCACGTGTGTACCTATTACAAGGGTGAAGTCATTTCCGATGACAATGATATCGAAATGTAGCATCCTGTATAATTACGTAACGGTGGGGTGTTTGATAATAGTTGAATTGAAGTTTTTTTGAGCTTAGATGATGATTATTTTGAAATTGATTGTATTATGAAATTATATTTTCTGTAGGCATTCGGCAAGTGAGCGCATATTAGTCCTCCAGATCGAATTTCGGCCATGGCCACCAATCTCAGCGAAGATTTGCTTTCGGCGCGGGAGATACTTTAATACATAAGTGTGTGTGTACAGGAGCACTCTCTCTTCCCTCACTCTCATAGTCCGATAAGACGACAATCCGACACGACAGGAGAGAGAAATCAGGCGCACAACTCCACGTCAAACCGCGTATTTTGCATACGGTCCTTTTTAATTGACATGTTTTATACTTATTTCATTGTTATCATCATCATTATCAGCATATTAATGTTCCCACTGCTGGGACACAGGCCTCCTCTCTGTGAGAGAGAGTGGGCTGTAATCTACCACGCGGGCCCAGTGCGGGTTGATAGGTGTCACATGTCTTCGAATTTTTTGGTTCTAACACATCTCTTTTATTGTTAAATTAATTTAAATACCTACTAAGATTGTTTATTATTATATTAGTGTTAGATTCGATTTAGTTTTTTTTATCCTGTGTGTCATGCTGTGCCCTTACAGGGTCCATATTTTGTACCTAGCTTTAAGCCTTATGTAACATCTTTTCTACAATTATGGAATGCAAATAAATGACATACATTCATAAATTCACACCGTCTTCCCATGGGGGTGGGCAGAAACTACAGAACACCACCTGCGACGATCCTTACATACTCCTTTTGCCCCGTATACGTTCATATATCTGGTGATACGCGCACCTGACCTTTCTGAGGAACATCACCAAGTAAGGTCACTATTATGTCCTTCGAAGGCGTCCCCATCCCGGCGTTTCCACTAAGGTCCTGTTAAGCTATTCATAAAAAATACTACCATTCAAAAGTACACAAAATGGTTAAATATTAATGCTAAAACGGTACCTTGTCTATTTATTACTAAAATAACTTACTGTAAAGTAACTAGGAACTAACCAATCTTCAGACTTCCTAGCCACAAAAAACAACCTTACGAAAACACTCCAATTACTGAAACCACAAACGATATTGAACCTTATTGTTCACGAAATAGAATAGAACAGTCAATTTTATTGACCGCATATACAAAATTGTTTTGTCATGCAGCTGTTTTCAACATTTTGTAAACTAAATTCAACCTTAATAAACCTAAACATAACTGATGTCAAACCATTTCTGTAGCAGCAATAACTAACTTGGTTTTAACCCAGCTGATAGGAAATGCAATTTAAAGTATTTTTTTCTGGACTAACAGTCCTTAAGGGTGTGTTTTTATTATAATTGTAACGGAAGACTAGTGTAGTCACCTGTCGTCGCTTGCGCAGGGTTAAACGAACTCTGAGGGGTCAGGAAAGGGCAGTGATAAGTGTTGGGGTAGGTTCTTCAAACTGGTCAAGAGTGAGAGCGTCACTTTGGCTCTCTTTAAGATTACTCTAGGTTCAAAGTGGTGCAGGAATGGACTTAACTGGAAGAATTTTAAGAGGCTTTTGCCTAGTAGTTCCACAGTATAAGCTTAATGGCTTATTCAGGCAGGCAGGCAAAAGCCTCCAAAGACTACCCCCAAAAATGGGGGTAGTCTTTTCATGCACCAAGACTGACTGAATAGGTTCGCAAGTATTTAGGTACGTAACAGGTACTTCGGTATCCAGGTACTAAATCAGGCACTGTACAATGGCGCCCATGACAGATTGCAAATTATAAAATGTACCTTATCGATTCTATAAATCCCAAGGCCCGCTATACTTATGGCGTCTGTCTCCTCCTTACACCATTAAATTGTCATAGAGTTCCTCGCATTTAGCTGACAATATTAACGGAAATTCATAAAAACGTGTAAATATCACTTGGAGCTTGGGGCTAAGTAATAATAGCCGCACTGGTCGATTGATCAGGTTAAGCTACGCTAGCCGCCGTTGGTTCGTTGGTTCGTGGATGGGAGACCCCTCCGTGCCTCGGAAAGAACGTTAAGCCGTTGTTCCTGGCTGTCATTTGTGGATCTTTGACAGTCGTTACGGGTCGTCAAGCTCAAAAGTCTGACAACCAGTCTTATCAAGGGGTATCGTATTACCCAATGACTGGGTTGTGGAGGTCACATACGCAGTCGCTCCATATAAAATTCTGGTAACCAGCTGTATCCGATTAGACTGGAAGCTGACCACAACATAGTTGGGAAAAGGCTAGGCAGATTATTTTATTTCTAACCAATCTGTAAACTCTTCAAACTCCAAATATGACAACAAAAATGATACCTTTAATAAACATCGACAAAATGTAAACAAGCTGTTTGCCTGTACTTCGGCCTATATTCTAACTGTAGTTTAGACTAGATTACAGTGATCGTCCTGGACAGTTACCTATCTTTCCGGCTAGACGGGGCTTCGGGACAGACAAATAGAGTTAAGGGACGGCCATTTTGTTAGCATAGCTGATTTATTCTTTAAAGAATCTTAGAAGGTTTGTATTTAATGAGTAATGACACGTAACGATAATTTGTACCACGTCTACCAACCCCCTCCCTCAAACCATCATAACTATTAACACTATAATTTGAACACATTGTAAAAACCATTAAATTTTTAAAAGAGTAACCGTGCAGATTCTTGCCGGCTCTTCTCCATAAGAAACGACCAATTGGAACCGTGCACCTAGCTTCTGACGTTTCATAAGTTACCATGTAGGTATGTGAAATAAAATATTATTTGATTTTGTCTTTTTTGACATACGCGTTTCGATACCATAATGTCAATCCAATACCTAAACTTTTGATGTTTCTATCTTTGTTATCTCTGATAGTATAGGTACTGTCAGTTTGTCTAAACCCTCTCTGGGCAGTCAGCCAAGCTTAATCATTTACGACTGAAAATAAGCCTCTCAATGATTACCGAAACCTGGTAGAAATTACCAGTTTTGGTAATGGGATCAATCAGGTTAATAAGCTAAGCCGTTGGTCCGTGCTGTCATTTGGATCTTTGACAATCGTTAGCGGTAGTCAGAAGCCTGAAGGTCTGACAACTATGTACCCAGTAACTGAGTTGTGGAGGTCAGATAGGCAGTCGCTCCATGTGAAATACTGGTATTCAGCTGCATCCGATTAGACTGGAAGGGAAGATATTTTTTTTTTAAACGAGTAATAATAAAACTGCAAATAACACAACTCGCTTCAAATAACAACCATGGGAACCTCACATTATGAACAAGATATAATTTCCAGAACATAATAAAAACAAAAGAAAAGGCCACACCATATCACTTGACCACGAAACGTTTATTATTATTATAACTTTCAAAGTTGAAACCATTGGAGCTTAACTCAATAATAAGTGAAAGAAAGTCGCCTTAGGTATGTTTGTACTAGGACATAATCTACGTTAGGGATGGCCATTGGCCCATGTTTCAAGTAAATTGTGCATATATTTAATTTGAAACGCCTCTTTTTATTAAGCTTGTTCCTCATAGAGACTAAATCTAATTCTGTAAGTTTAGAACGTCTTCGTCTAGCGATTCATAGGGAATCAGTACGATTATCAAACTTGCTGACAGATTATTATTTTTGGCGCAGCATAAGCATTTTTTCTATGCTTTTCTTATAAGAATGAAAAACTTGTTTCTATTATTCTCGAAATTATGCAAATCGAATCCTATTATTATTTAGTTATTAAAACGCAGAGAAAAGAAAGTTCCTGACTTTACTTAAAGAATTTCTTTAAGTACACCTGATAGAGAATGGGGACTATAACATTTTTTGTTTAAAAATCATACGATAGCCCATGTTCTCAGTCCCATTCCTAAGGAAAATCATAATGATTAAACAGCACTCACCATAAGTTTGACAGCCCTGCACTAGGACATTATCTAGGCTAACTGGATTGTGGTCTAGACTGAGCCTAAGGCTAGCTGTCTGACGTCTTCTTTATGGCCTTATTGTATACTAGTTTCGGACCCCGGCTTGAATCGAACGCCTAAAATCTATGACAATGTTGTAGTCTCCATAAATATTTTATGTTCATTCCAGAGAATTTATTTTGGTTCGATTCTGTGGTTAGAAGCCTGAAGACTAAACAACTTAAAGGAATACGTATTGAATGTATAATTTTTTATCAAATTGAATTAAAAAATCAGAACTGTCGAAATTGAGTTAGATAGAGTGAGAGAGACATCACAGACTCAAGAATATTGAAGCAGCATCAGATACAGAATAAGAAGAAGACAAAAATAAAATAGATGTATCAGTACTGCTAGTTGAAAAACACCAACAAATAAAAACAAGAACACGCAAGAAAAACATAACGGGTCACAAAACCTAACCAAGTTTAAAACCCCAGTTAACATTAACTACAATCCACAACAAAATGAAAACCAACCGGAAACCAAATCCCCAATATTGGCGAAGACTTTGAATAGAAAACAATCAGAGCTAATAAGAACCGGTCATCAGCAGGTGCGACCGCAACCGCTTCCGCAGAGATAGGCTGTGACCTTTACTAGTGGCCGATCATCAGCCTGTTACTATTGTACTGGTTTATTTGATTCAGCATAATCACAATCATAAACCTTTATTTATATTACAGGCACCGGTTAATAAAATGCTCAAAAAGTCTTGTATAAAACGCACACTATGCTGCCAAGCATATTATAAGTTGAGGGATTATATCGCTGACAAAAATTCTTAGCTCAACGCTGGTCCAGCTCCACAAGGACGCATAAGCTAGTTGGTTGGAATTCGAAAATATTGTTGGAGCTGCTGAAAATTGCAAAAACTATCTTTGCATTGTACGGACGCTTTTAACGTGCACGTCTTTCTACATTGTTCCCACATGTATAATTTCAACATGAATGATGTAACCAATTTTTGTAACAATATTATGATTTCTAAGAGTGTCCGTGGAGTTTCTTGCCCGGTTTTCCCGTGAAATCTACTACGCTTTGGAATGGGCAACTAGCTTCATCTTTCTGACTGACCCCTTGACAATTCAAAAGTGCATGTAAATGCTTTAATTGAAATAAATGCTTTGAGTTTGAGTTTGAGCACAATCTTAAATAGAGAAAGGTGTCAGAGGTAGGAGGTCCTGAGTTGTTCAACACTCGACTCTCTTAGATAGAAAGTCTTGGACAGCTTAGAATGATTCAGTTGGATTATTTATGAATATCCTTGCAGAACTTAAACCTTTACTAGTGTTCAATCATAAGACTGTTTAAAAAACGGTGAAGGAAAACATCGTGATGAAACTGGCATTCCTGAGAGATATTTGTCGACGGTGTGTGAAACCAAGTCGGAGGCCCATCGGTGGCAGAAAATCTCTAACACCAGGTTATTCATTAACCACAAGAAAAAGAAAGATAAGGCTAATACAACGGTACTGAATTATTGAAGTCAGTTGATTGGTGGACGGCTGCTTATGATGCATTATGCTTAGTAAGATTAAGCATTAAACAAACCTGCTGTCTTATGTTAAGCTTCATTGTCAGTTTAATTAGACGCTCCACTACTGAATTGAGCTTTTATCAATTAGAATAATGTAATGAATGATAAGCCAGCACATCATTTAAGCTACGTTAACACAGAATTTTTGAATGGCCACACAAAAATTAATATTTAATGAATTGATTCTCTGTTATTATTTCAGTTGGATCATATTTGTGTTGCTGTCCGGTGATAGGGTCCCCCTATCGTCTTTGACTGGTTCAACGGTCGTTGTTAATCTTATTTTTCAAAAGGAGGTAATTTCGATAACTTGCTCGACTGCTAAGTGAGTGAACGAAAGTGCACCTTTTTCTGACCCCTCAAAGTCACTGGCGTGACGGAGTTCAATTCTAGTCACCTGTCTTTTCGACCTCTTTGAAGATAGAAATAATAATACAGATATTGTTAGGCTTGGATCAGACTTGCTTTGAATTTAAAATAGTGCAGCTATAGCTAAAATCTTGGAGGTACTTAATGATCACGGATGGAATATTATAAAATGTAACATTTTCTAAAATTAAAGACAGCCCCAGACTTCCAAAGTAAGATTATTACCAGTAGTGTCAATTAGCGTAACCCTTTATCTTTGATATTATAGTAACCAAGACTTTTCCACAAAAATAAACAATAATAATTACAGAGTAGCCAAAGAAAATTCAGTCGCAAAACAGACTCTAGTAAAAGTAACTAAACTCTCTCTCTCTCTCTCTACTCACTCTTTTGGCTTTGATGACGTTAGGAATGATAAAAAGGAAGATATAATAAATATAAACGGTATCAGTAAAACCAATAAGAAATACAGCTTAGGAAAAATAACAATAGGACTATTACAACTCAGACTGAGTAATAATTATCAGCAAGTTCGACTTGAGGAAGAAAATACGCTAGGTGACAATGTTACCCGCATTCTCCTAATAGCTGTCGGTTAGTAATAAATTCTTGACATGTGTAATGTGTTAGTGATAGTCGATACTAGAGGAACTTACACTGTACTATATCTAGCATTTCGTAGACATGAACATAATCAGCTTATGACGTTCCCACTGCTGGGACACAGGCCTCCCCTCTGAGAGAGGGAGTAGGCCGTGTTCCACACGGCCCACAGATTTTCAGTCAAAATCTGTGTGTCAACGTGACAAATGAAATCGCCAGCGAGTCGCCGGCAACTGAAGTCTGCGTGTGCACCTAGCATTAGAAATATTGTGTTTTGTAGATTGACAAAAGCATGGTTAATAGAAAACAGCACTGACAAGTTGAATTCCTAAAATCATTTGTGGGTTCTGATGCGTTTATGTGCGTTACAAATGAAGGAATGTACTACAAAAAATTCGATGAAAATAAACCTTATTACAGACTGGTTACCACCTGTACTTTTTGCTAATAGAATTATTAAGAAACGAAATATCGAAAACTAATATTGTATCGAGATGGTAGCGGTCAGGCCTAGTGATGTCATCAATGAGAAAACATGTTTATTAAAATGTATCGATCTTTTTTGCCAGCTTTAAGTGAGTCTAGTTGATATAAATTGAGATATTATTTCTTAGTGATATTCATATTAAAATATTTATTTACCCATTCGTGTTAAAAGTGGTAAAGATATGCCCAATTACTTTAAAAGGTGGTATCAAGTCAAAAGAAAGACAAGAAAATGTTTAAACTTTGTCATAGTACAGTAGCTATTTTTATAATTTTTTGTGGTATTTTTATTACAACTTTTTCATAAACCACGCAACATTTTGATAACATAATTTGATGTTGCCCTGGTACAAAATAAGGAATGTTTAAAATTACATGTTTTTAACAAAGACATCGATAAATTCATCACATCCCTAGTCGTAACCACATAATTATCAGTCTGTTTACCATTTCCAGCCATAATGCCACGTCTACCTTACAAATATATAAAATAAATACACACCACATACACAGTAGTCTATAGACCGGTTTTTATATCATCTTCCGGGTTCGGTTACTATACCACGAAACTTAAATAAAGAAAAAGGTAATAAATAATTGGATTACTCTATTAAAACAATTGGAGTCTCTGGCAGTATTGTGTGTGGTCTTTGGTTTTGATATACGTAAGTGCTATGAGGGTTTGCAATGGGATTTGCAATTTCCTCGCCTCTGCCAACTCTTCTTCCTCTCTCTGAAGTATACTCCCTTCAACAGTAGACTGCTATATAAACTAAGTTTTACATAAAGACCTGAAGCTTGGTTTCATTATAAATAGTTCTCGTATTCAGAGAAAGCTTGTTACTGCTTTTGTTAATTGCAAGAGTAAGCATCTGTCATTGCGTTAAATCGTAAATGAAACCTATGGCATGATCCAATAGTATTCAAATATCGAGGGTAAAGATAAACAACCTTTAAAACAAATAAAACAGTAAAGATCAAGATCGACGATAAAGATCAATGATCAATAGATCTACATAGAACATTTTTAACGTCGCACGCGCACTCATTGTAACGTCTTCGCGCGCCGGATGTTCCGCCATTGCTCGCTCGACCGTTCCAAATTCAAAACGGAGCCGTTTCCGGTGTGACGTCACCGCCGCCATGTTGCCGACGGCGTCTGCGCCTCTCTGGCTATTGTTGAGCTCCATGGGAAATGGGGGCATGTAAAATTTAGTTTCCCGTAGGAAATTATTTGAGGATTAAAGTATTGGTTTTGTTTAGCTTTTTGTGATGAGTACCTAGTTGCTGTGTTTTTTGGTGGGATTAATGGATTTCCTCCTTCGACAGTCAAACATGCATGAAACAACTGTTATTATGTTATTAACTAGCAACCGGCCTCTCCTTCGCGTTTAAATGGAGACACGTATGTTGTATGTATATTTATGTGAGATCGATACATAAAATCCTTACGGGATAAATTGTCTAAATCATTGTGAGGAACAAAGCAGTCACATATACGGACACAAAAAGTGACTTTATAATAAAAAAATAAACATCACGCCAGTATTCCCCGAAGGATTGGGCAGAGGATTGTATCTATACTACACCCACATTTCGACGTTTTAGTCGCATGTAATTGAGGGCGAGGCTATTGTCATCAACCGGGCACAAATCCAGACTCTGGGTTGAGCAATTCCAGGTTGAAAACTCCAATAACACCTGGGATTCGAACCCTGGATGTCATGCTCAGCAGTAGCGCTTACGACTGCTAGACCAACGAGGCAATAACTTACCTACAAATACTAACACTTTACAATATGTACAGATAAACATTTCGAAAATTATTTGTGCTTAAAGACATTTTCTGGACTAGGATTTAAGACTAGGAAATTAAATTAACGTCTAGTAATACTCCATATATTTTTCTAGAAATAGAAGTATGTTGTAGTAAATCAGAATCATCATTATTTATTTATTTATTTATTTATATATACTTCAGAATCATCATTATACCCGGAGTATATTAAACTCAAACAGATGCTATTGTTAAAATACCAAACAATTTGTTTTCACTTTGTATTGGTGTCATAAAATATTGTTGTGCTGATGTATCGCAATGTAAACTTTCTATTCCGTCAAAGTGATCGACATTGATACTAATGTCCAGTTTTATTTACAATACTTTGTCAGAAAATCATATAGCATGTATACTGTTTAAAGGACCATGAACCAAACGTTGGTATTATCTTAGGATTCAAGGATTTTTTTAAATTAGTAACCCGGCTATTTCTCCTTTTTTTTAAATAAAAAATGCTTGCATTTTTCTCATTGGACCGGTCTTTATACCGATGCTTTACAGGAGCCCATAATTATCCGGCAGTGGACCAGTTTGACTGAGATGATGAAGATAAGGACAGGATTATTTGTTCGCCAGAGCTTTGAGGCCCAGGAAGAGGTGGTGAGACTACCTGGACGCGTACCGCATGGGCTGGTTCGAGGTGGTACAGGAAAAAAATACCTGGATGAATTTAGGGGAGGTGTTGGCTCAGCTCAGTGGGTAAAAAAAGTGCTGAAAAGTCGTTAAAGTAGTCTATAAAATATTATTTATCCATGGGCGCTGACCGGCGAGATGAAGTGAATTTTCTTTTATTCCGTAAATAGGTTATCGGAATCACTTTTACACGTCATAAAAATTGTTAAAGTAGTCTATAAAAATGTTATTCATCCCTGGGGTCCGACCGGCGAGATGAAGTGAATTTTCTTTTATTCCGTAAATAGTTTACCGGAATCACTTTTACACGTCAAAAAAAAAAATAAGCTGGTCGGAGTCGACATTTCCTATTTGACTTCCACTGAGAAGAAATGGCAAAACAAACTCAGGGGTAGAAATAAAAAAAATATAATGTCGGTTTATATGATTTTCACTCTACAGCAAATCCATCAACATTTACACAAAAATAATGATGTAACACCATCTACAGATAGTAAAAACTTGACTAAACCGAATCAAATCGTGGCCTTCTCACGTTGAACTAAACTTGACCTCACCTCGGTACTAAGGTTACTAGCAACCAAATTAAAATGGTTACAGGTTGCTGATGAGCTGTGTGTGACTTAATAACAGATTCAAGGTGGGGTAGACAAATGTTCAAAAGTATCGGAAAAGTTTAAGAAGATAATTTAATTAAATTTGATTAATTTAATCAATGGCAATGCCGCCAGTCTCTTGGGTACACTACCAGTCGATAGCAGTGCGGAGGAATTTTTCGACACCATATTTTAGTTTTCTATGAACCTTAAACTTTAAATCTCTTTGGTATATTTTAATTGCTGCTCCAATGAAAGATGTAATGAAATAAGTCATAACATTCGTGGTAATGCACGTTGATTGGGAAAAAACGGTAATCATAAATCTTAATCATAGCCTTCATTGTCTCAAGAATAGTCATATAGAGTTTACTTTTGGCCGATGTTTATTGAGAAAATCATGATTTAATGTAGTCTTTCACGTTTGTCTGTGTGACGCAACGGATTTTGATGCAGTTGTCACACGTTAGTTTTAAATAATTGATTCCAAAAAGTTTATTTGTATACGTAACGACACAGGCCTCCTCTCTCTGAGAGTGAGTGGGCCATATAATCCACCACGCGGGCCCAGTCTGGATTGGTAGATGTCACACATGGCTTAGAATTTTTTGTTCTAGGACATGTCGGTTTCTTCACAATTTTCTGTGATGTTCCTTCACCATTTAAGAGCACTGTTGCCACTGGGCCACCACTGCTCTCTTCGCTCTTTATTTGTATTATATTAATATTAAACTTAGATATAACAAAGAAATTTCGATATTTTGTTTTTATATGACAGCACGTCAGCAGATTACACTCGATCGATGCATGGGCGGGTCGCTAGTGAAGTCTTGGGATCGATATTTGTAGGTCAGTTCAATATTTGGTCACGCACGATACAAGATTTGAGCCCTTCTAAACCGTTCCGTCACTGCGTCATTTATGTCGTCACTCTCTTGATCGTCACGTGTTTTTGTACAATTCTTGTGACTTTTACGTTGGTTGATATAGTGCAGTGCTGTGTGAATACTTCTTTAGACAGAAGGGCCTAGATAATTAGCTATCACTTTCAAATCATTTCGTGTTTCTGTAACGAGTTTCAACAGGATTGACATAAGCTTTCGGTAACTTATGTTAGTCCTGTAAACTGACTTTTTCATCATCTCTCTCTATCTTAGCCTTCTATTCCTCTATATATTTATATATCTAGATAGTTTCGTGCTGCAAAAGAACTAAAAAATAAACAAACCAACTTTGTTATGCTGAGTGTGCATGAGAGCTACGTCTTACACTCGCGCTACGTCATTCTGCTTATCAAGTGTGCGTGCAGCCAACATGGATGCTATATTTTTTGACGAACTCACAGAATTGACTGTCTATCAATCAATCTTCCTAGCCTTTTCCCAACTGTCTTGGCGGCTTCCAGTCTAACCGGATGCAGCTGAATACCAGTATTTTACATTGAGCAACTGCCTCTCTGACCTCCACAACCCAGTAACTGGGTAATGCGATACCCCTTGGTAAGACTGGTGTCAGACTTTCGGGCTTCTGACGACTAGTATCGACTATCAAAGATCCACGAATGACAGCCGGTACCAACGGTTAATGTGCTTTCCGAGGCACGGAGGAGTCTCGGTATGTAAAGATGGTCACCCATCCACTGACAAACCCCGGCAAGCGAAGCTTATCCTGATGGATCGACCCGTGCGGCTTGTTATTACTTAACAACGAGCTCCTCCGTTGACTTTCTATCTAGATATATTTATATCTTTGGTTTGTGCCTATACGTACAAGAGATGAAGTAGGTCGTACGAACTTCAATGACAATAATATCAAAGTTAAAGAGTCTTAACACTGAGATAAATACTATGAATTGAGCACTAAAACTTAGAAAGATAAGAAAGAAATAAAATGCGTTTTTTTGCGGTAATAATGACTTGAAAAAAGATCACAAACACAAAAAGAACAAGTTGAGGGAAAATATGTTCACACAAATCGTCCAATGACTGTGCGGACAATTGATCATACAAAATTAAGTAATTGATTGTCACATTGCACTATTACATTAAAAGTCGTGATAACAGTGAGCTAATAATTTAACGGTGGATCAGACGAATTTGGCTAGTATTCACTGCTATTGTAAAGGTAGTAAGGGTGAAAATGGAGTAGCAAAGAAAGATTTTGTAATTATTGTTGGTTGATATTGTGACTTTTGTTGTTATTGAAGACACAGTTTCTGCATTTGCGATTTTGCTGATGATGCTGTCATTGTCAACAAGTACTTAATTTTATTTTATTCCATTCTTTGTCAGCTTTGCTAACTTTCATCATTTTTTTAAAAAAAATGCCGTTTTCGTTCATATCTTTCTGATCAAAGCTGCATAATTTTATTATTGTGTTTATGTATTGTTGATTCTTTATATTTTTGGCCTTCCACCATTTTTAAGTCGTTCCTTTTATAATGTGAATCGTTATTCTCTTATTGTAAGTTTATTATATGTTCAAAACAACATACCAAATACTTTAAATGATTTTTCATCTTTTTCCAAAAAAAATCAAAGTTCTTTTCTAAAATTCCAAAGACTAAGCTATTGTGAATATTGTACATAAAAAATCTTGCTTAACACTTCCATAACCATGGATTTACAATATTACAAATCGAGCTACAATTTGTTCGCACTACAAACAATTTCAGGGCGTACTTGCGCAAACAATAAGGTTGTAACCTTGTCGATATCGACAAAAAATCGTTAGTCAACCGACCTCCGAAGTTTTTGTCGATAAGCCAGGGATGTTCTGCGATGGTCATATTTTTTATCGATAAATTATCGTAAGATTTAGAGTAGGGTATGGCAATGACTTGATTGGTTTGGGCTTAGCCTAGTTTATTAATGTATTATTGTGTCATTATGGTCAAAGACTTATTTTTAGGCACTTTTTTATGAATGAGTTTTGTACCCGAGTTACTTTTGGTGATAAAGTTTGTTGCATTGGTAACATTACATAGATTGTTCAGTATTGTCTGATAATGATGATTACATAAGTTTCTAACAGCAAAAATCAACCAAGTCCTAACAAAACCAAAGACAAAATCTTGCAGTCATTTTGTTTTCTGTTTTATTCAAAATTTCTCTCTTAGATCAGTCATTTACTTATTGAGGACGTCCAACAAAAGATGTATGCCTACAATAAAATCACAATTTTATATTTATAAAGTAAGGTTTTGCCTAGTACATAAAACCAAAATCGAAATGTCAAATGTGTTCTTGTAACTCTGCTGACCCACAGACAGGTACGGCATGAAACGTCAATACACCGACACGTCGACGTCCACTGACCAACATATCTTCACCGATCCGTGGTTGAATGGACCCACGTGGTGGATGCTTCAGTGAAGCAGACAGGACGCTTGTTGGTTTCGCTCAATGACTGCTCACAGAGCTCACTGCTCATACCGTTCAGAAAACGTCACTAAAATATAAACAGGTAGCTGAAAAACTCAATCACACGATCCTTGTGCAACATCAACATTCTGTCTGTTTTGCTGATAACTTTAATCCGGCTCGAAGGACTACGATCGCGACTGATCTTGATCAGTTGACATCTTTCAATAGCGATCTGCTACTCCAAAAACATGCAAAATAGGTGAAGAAATCCTATCAGAAGACATGTGCTCACAGAGAAACTGTTTCTTCCAATTCCTCAGTATGTTGCCAGTAGCTCGTGGTCGAGTAACTCCACGTGGTGCTTGCTTCAGTGGAGCATACAGGACGCCTGTTTGTTTCGCTCAATGACTGCTCATAACGCTTCATAAAATTATGAATACTAACTGTTCCAAAACGTTGCTAAAAACAGTTGTGATTAGAATCTTCAATCCAAAGCTGTCAATGCATCTTGCTTTGCACCGCTCACACCTAGGCTAAATGAAAGGGCCAGCGTTCAATGTTTCTGCAAAACATATGACAGGAGTTCAAAAGATTAAGAGCAAAGAATTATAAATGAACCCACTAACAACCATCTTTGATCGATTGAGCCTACGTAGTGTATATTTTAGTAGAGCATATGCCTATATGATTCTGCGCATTACACAGACCCCTAATCAAGACTGCTATACAATAGCCATGTATCAATTGAAATAATAATGATGTCATTTCCATGTCAATGTAGATTGCTCATGAATCATGGTATAGTGATAAAACGGTACCATGATTAACTGGCTGACTGGTAACGCATAGTTTGAATCTGAATTCCGTAGCCAATAGTCTACCTATGATGACTGCTTACATTCAGTCAACACGAGTGTTTTCGCAGTGCAATCGTGCAGCAGTTTGTGGGTGGAAAAAGGTGGAGGTCCGTCTCAACCGATGATTTCGCTGAAATTATATATACACAATGCCATAACTAAAGTGCGCATGAAAAACAAACAGTTGAAGAAGCAAATAAACTCATTGCAACAGCTGATTTGCGTACTTCAAAAGAAAATCATTGAAGGGTGCCGAACTTGAAGCATGAAATGACCACATCCCAGCGCGGCGGCCACGTTTGGTCGAGTGGCCACACGTGGGCTATGCTCCACTGAAGCATACATGCAGGACGCTTGTTTGATTCGCACAGTGACTGCTCATACTGTTTTGTGTGTCTTTAAAACTGTTTTGTATGAAATAACTGTAAGTATGCTTGAATTTTAATGTGGTCCTAAGGAAAATTGATTTATTGGAGCTATTAGAACCTATAAACTCAATACTGATTTTGCCAGAGAGAGTCCTAAAGCTGGAACTGACATTAGCGTCTACAGCTATGCTGAGAAAGATTGGACAAGTACAAAATTACTTTGCTTTTCATTAAGGCGATTGTACAGAACGCCCTCGAATCAAAATGTTAACCAAAATTGCTCAACACTGATGAGTGTTGAAACAGCACTAACTTGTAAGATGCTATTAGTATTTTAGTATAGGAGCTGCATAATTTTTGTGACACTTCAAGTTTACCAAACTAGAAAATCAATTCTTATTCAGGAGCTCCTCAATGGCCATATTTGCTCGAGTGGCTCCACGTGGGCCATGCTCCACTGAAGCAAGAGAACCACACAGGACTGTTGTGTTTCGCTCGATGACTGCGTCAGGGTCTACGGCTAGCGGTGTGCTGTGGTTGGTAGAAACGGTAGTAAAAGTCAATGGACGAATCTTGGACGTGAATTGGGTAGTATTTTTGGTGTCTTTTGTGTTGGAACTTGGGACAGCTTTTTTTGGGAGGTTTTTGTGAAGGATTAAATCTGGCGTTGTCATCACGCACGCGGTGTTAGCGTGTTAACAATGGAATAACGATATTGTTTAGGCATGATACTCGGATTTTTATTAAATTCATAGGTTTTCTAACTAAAAGACAACGTTTCGATTGGAGTACTGCCTTAGAGAGAGTTAGATAGTAATCTAACACTCTCTATGGCAGTACTCCACTTAGCGCTTACTCTCTATAACAACATCTAATATGTTGTTATTTAAAAAATCAATCTATGAAAAGTACTAGTCCCTGCTAAGTGATGTTCTCTATGTTTAATCATTATATATCTCCTTAGTATTGATTAATTTAACTCTGGTACAACCAGTGTGTTGAGTTCATCAACATTATCCATGACAGCATCATCATTATCAACAACCACGTATACCTCCATCCGTAACGTGCACACAATATAGTAAACAATTATTAGTTTCCACATGACAACAATCAACTTAATCCGATCGGTAAAAACGCGATACATTTGACTGAGTATCATCGGAGCGTCACCCGGCGCTTGCGCATGCCGCGTCAGGATCACTGGTGTGCAGTCAACGAGACTATCGTCATCATTGCTGGTGATGTCATCATCATCGGTGCATGAATGAGTTCATGTGGGACTGAATATTTAGGAGACAATATCACGCCAATAATTCCGATCCTCAAAAATGTAAGCAGAGGTGAACTACAGTGTAGAAATATTTAAGAAATCACATTGGATATTTTTTGAAAAGGATCTTATTTTGGTTACTTTTTCTAGGTCTCAGTATGACGATTCTGCTGCTTCATTTTACATTATGTTAAATTTTCTGAAAGTATTTCGTTTTTGTCACTTCTTTAATTTAGTTTTGTCAAGTGAAAAGAAAGTTTAGAAGATCAAGTGTATGTTTAACAACTTGAGTATTTTCTTGAATAATTTAAGCAGTTTCTAAAGCTATTTCTTTTCTATGTATCACTATTTTCCTATCCTAATCTACTACTACTTTTAGTACAGCTAACATTTCATGCATTTCATTCACAACAAAGTCATTGGCATGTTTCTGTGACGTAATGATCCTGGTGCAACGATTCGCGAAGTGGGGTGCTCACGAGCCGGATCGCCGGTCAACAGTGGAATGTGTCGCTTTCATCGCTATTGGATGAAAACTGACCATTTAGTAGCTTTTCTATTAATGAAACTACAATCATGGATACTTGGAAAGTCTCTTAGAAATAGATAATTTTTTAGTTTCTGTCTGTAGTGACAAATTATTATAAATGGGAAAGTATAGCTTTGTCTGTCCGTCTATCCCTCAGTTGCCTTTTCACGTATTAACAGTTTAAAGGATTTGATTTAAATTTGGCATTCGGATAGACCATGGCTTGGGTTAGAACATATGCTTTTATCCCTGTAGTAGGCACATTCCCGTTGAATAATTTTCGGCCTCCACGCGTGTGAAGCTGTGAGCAAAAGATACTTATATAGGTTATTAGCGCAGTGTTGTATGAGAAGGAGAGTCGATCTGAGATGTATTAATTTCAAGTCATCTACCCCTTAACTAATTTCTAAAATAAAAATGACTGACCCAGATATAGTAGTTTTTGATATTGATGCTATGCCACTTTATGCAAGCGTCTGGAACTCTGGACTGAGAGCCCAAGTCATTTGTTCATAAAAGTTTTAATTCACGTTTAAGAAAATTTTTAACCTTTGCTTTAAGTTTTTACTATTTTTAACTAATTTCCTTGTAAGTCTCAATTAGTTTCGCAAGAATTAAAAAATGGGCCCTCAGTCCAGATGCACATAAAAAAATACCCTACTTGACTCGACTCAAAGATGCATAATCCTTCTTCTTGGTTATGCATCTTGGTAATAATATTTACCCAGAACCTTTGTTACGCTCAATTTATATACCAACGCAGGGTTTCTTCTTTTCTTCAAGCTACGTATCTAACCCACATCACCTCACTTCACTGGTACCCCACACTCTTCAATAATAACTTTGAATTATTGTATTCTTTTTTATTATTTTTTCTTCTTTTATTTTTGTTAACTGTGTTCTCCTACCAAAGGTAAAAATAATTTGT
The DNA here is from genome assembly GCA_948150665.1 of Conistra vaccinii. NCBI lineage: Eukaryota > Metazoa > Arthropoda > Insecta > Lepidoptera > Noctuidae > Conistra > Conistra vaccinii. Next base: position 2,479,278 of record OX411340.1, on the reverse strand, counting down.
AAATATCATCTTTATGATTTAATACTCAAACATTGTTTTTGGGAGGGCCTGGTAATCTGAGTAACAGGTTTTCCTAGTGCAGATATCAGTCTCCCACAAAGGATTTATCAGATTTTGTAATCTTAATAGTTTTCAGGCGACTTTGTGGAAGAGAAATAAATTGTTAATTTATTAATTCTTATTGTTCCTTACGTCTATTCCTTTTCCTCGCCTATTACAGTTGTTCGTACAGGATGAGCAGCTGTTTGTAAGTCAAGTTCAGCTGCAACGCATGGGTGGCGGTGCCGAACTGTTTGGTGTGTCGGATGACGTAGCCGGCTACTGCCGTGCTCAGTCAGCGGAGCCCTGTTCAGTGTGTCATTGATATTTGGTATTTTTGTGTGATGATTCTTGTATATCATGCTTGTTAAAGTCAAAAAACTTTAAAGCACTTTAAGAAAATTGATTCTAGTCGCCCTTTTCAAAATATAGTTTCGTATGGGGAAGAATGAGCAAGAAACTTCACAAATTCAAATACCAACACACACGTTAAATTTAAATGGGTACTGCTTAGAGTTATTTTCTGAGTTTTTTGTTGCGAGTTTCAAGACATTTGAATCCTAGGTATCTCATAGGCTAGCCGAGCTTCATCGTCTTAGTAGTTACTCTACTTCTGGTTTTTCACCGCTCTAGATTCTTGCTTTCTGGAGTTCACAGAAGTTGAGAATAGTATGAAACTTGTTTGAATAGGTCACGGTCCCGGTCCCAGTCCGGTTTTTTATATAAATAAAATATTTACATGAGAGACGGAATGAACTGCTTTGCTGATCTAGTGGTCACAAGCGCTGCTGACCATGAGGTCCTGTGTTCGATTCCCGGGTTGTGCAAAGTGTTACTAGGTTTTTCCATCTGGAATTTCTCAGTAGCAGCCAGGAGTCTGGATTTGTGCCCGGTTGCTGGCAATAGGCTCGTCCCTATTACATGGGACTCAAACAGATCTGGCGAAATGTGGGTGTACTATAGGTACACCTTTGCCCTTCCCTTCGGGGAATACGGGCGTGATGTTATATATATGTATGTATGTGTAAGAAAGATTATTGACTTTCACAGTCCTTGGTGTGAATAAAAGGTAACAGTACCTACCTACTATAAAAAAGTAGGAAACTTTATTTTGCAAGTTTCTTTGTGGCTTATACGTTATATAGGGTGACTAGTAATTAGTAACCGATACTTAAACATATGACTTTACTCATCATTATGACCAAGTTTTACTATGGGACCTAACAAGAAATCGCAAAAAATAAAATCTGCTGTTTCCTACATTTTGACGTACATTACATTCTATAAAAGTCAGCAAAAAGAAAGGTACGGTCGATATCTGAAAGTGTGTTTTAATTAATTACAATGCGAGTACCCAGTTTAATTGCGATTTAGTACCTACAAGAGTTTTAATTAAAACCTGATTCATAAAAATGTAAATTCAATTTGAAAGAAAAAATGATAATGTAGTAGAATTTCGATGTTAGCAACCCTTACACCTTACCTCGATTATTATTCGAAATTTGCCATAACCACGGCTTATTTGAAAACAGAAAAATAACAAAATTGTTACAAACGTATTTTAATTAGTGGTACAATTAGCGACCAATTAAATCGGCAATAATCACCAACAGCTTATCTAAGCAAATGACAAGTTTTACAGACAACTTTTAGTAATTATTTAAAGAGAATCAATAAGAATATGAATTTCAAAATGAATTCAGCTTAAACTTAAATAATTTCTGATAGTGTTCCTAAAGGTAAAACCGATTTGGGTTACTAATACTAAATAACATAGACTAGGCTTTATCTACAAAAAAACGTTTAAAAAAACATAAAAAGCGGAGACAGCCATAGTAAAAGAAAGAGCAATACTTTGAAGAAACAAATCTCTTAAAAATAAACAAAATCAATAAAACCATGAGTTCTATCTATTTCCAATACACCATCATCATTAAAACCAGTATCAAACGATCACAACAGATCTAAAACCGCTGTTTACAATATTCGCTACCTACTGGCCGTCGGCGCGCGCGCCTGTCGTTGATCATTTTAGAAAGTGCTACCGTCCATTGTACTTTTTGCTGTGTTTTTTTTCTATCTTTTACTAGAAAAAGTATTGACGAAAGGTGCTACTGTTACTGACAAGCAATTGAAGAAATGTTAGATTATTTTTTGGAGTATTGGTTTTAATGTGTGTTGAGGATCATGTTGATATAAAAACAGATGAATTAATAAAGACATTAAACGTTACTCAAAGTTAAGAGCGTTAAAAATTTATGTTTCTAACTGACGTTTATAATTAGTTCACTTTAAGTAACTAATATAAATAAACTAAATAAAGACTAAAAGGATTATACAATCAAAAGGAAAATTCAGATGGTATTTAGTTAGTAGTTAAAAAAATTGGAACAGAAAATAAAGAGAAAAAGCACTTTTGCTGGAAAATACCGTTCCAAAATTTAATTTACTGGTATTGAACAATTTGCGTGTAAGTTAATTTTAAAAGCATTATCTAGGAAAATGGAAGAATGACAAGATTAAAATAAATATAATATATAAGCAAAATAAAATAAAAAATCTAATGATGATTAGCTGTTAGTACCTAACTGGATTAAACAAGATTGATTGACTCCCAACGGACACATTTTAGCAAAAAACAAACTTCAATAGGCGGTATCTCTTTTAAAACACGAAGAATGAAACTTGTGTAAAATATTCTAAAATGTTTCAAAGTTTTGTAGAAGAGAATTTAGTTTTCCTAAAAAATATTACTTGATTTAAAAGTAAGGAAACGTTTCATTTCTGTAAAGTCAAAGGTTATTTAGAAATTGAGGTTTTAGTGCTAGACTTTATCTAGATTATGAATTGGCTACTATATAAAAATATACATTTTCAGATAAGACTGGACAATGAATACCTACTTTCAAATCAAACACATCTGCGCTGCCAAAGTCGACGTAATGGAAATGGTCAAGTATTAGGCCAACAAGATTTGAAATACTGTCGTGCCAGCAACATGAACAAGAAGAAGATAAAATAGAAGAATACCCTCATACAGTAAACTTTAGCTATTATTGTTTTCAATTTATTCAAGGAAATCATTCTTGAGTATTTTTCCTATGAAACAAGCAAAACTTTAAGAGGGCGCAACGGTTCCCTAGCGCAACTCCTTAAAAAAAATATTATTTCGTAACTGAGAAGGAATTTTCAATAACGGCTAGTAACTAACCCTCGTTAAATGTGTCTAGAAGTATCTAATCTTTTATAAAGTTATTGAGACAGGAAACAACAAAATATGATCTAGATGAATGTGGCCGCTTTTCGTTGCCCTCTTAAGTTGTAATAGTATAAGTAAGTTAAAACCCACATAACATAACATAACATAACGTTCCGCCTCTATTCCCCGAGTGGTTAGGACTGCCTGACCACTAGATTTCGCCAGCTATGTTTCTAGTCCCATATGTAATAGAAGGAGACCCTATTGCCATCAACCGGGCCCAAATCCAGACTCTAAACTCATACCCAACCGACAACAAAAACCCACGCATAAAATCATCAAAATTTCCGTAAATCCAACAAACATTTTTGCTTTTAATAAAACAATTATGAGTAAACAGCACACCAGTAAGCTATGGGAACCACACGTAACTTAAGACAAAGACTCTTAACCTAGAACCTGCGACAATGGCTCCCACACTTGAAACATTAGATAAAAAATGTTTTCACTTGCTTACTTATGTAAGATTATTAGGAGGTTTGATGGTCGGCGAGTTTTGGGCGGATTATTGATTAAGAAGGGACAAAAAAAAAAAAAATGTTTGCTGCAAGACTAATGCAGAAAGCGAGGATACGGGTGCTATAGCAAAATATGGTCATATGGAAATGTCCTCAATGGTAATAGATGTCTAAGCCACCAACAGATCTGACAGTTACAAGCATGTGTTAGTAATAGTAATAAAAAATAAATGCGTGGTCAAAGGAAAAGATCCAAGGAAGAGCATCCAATTGCAATATTGATAGTACAAAGTGCAAATTATGCTGCTGGTACAGTTTGCATTTGCTGTACAGTTTTAGTATTGTAAAACTATGTAAGCTGAAGAAGCAACAAATAAATTAGTTATTGTTGGAACTTCTATGATTAAAAATCAATCTGCCTAGTCAACAAGCCAACTATGTTGGGGTCGGCTTCCAGTCTAATCGGATGCAGCTGACTACCAGTATTTTACATAGAGCTACTGCCTATCTGACCTCTACAATCTAGTAACTGGGTAATACGATACCCCTAAGACTGGTTGTCAGACTTTCGGGCTTCTGACGACCCGTAACGACTGTCAAAGATCCACGAATGACAGCTGGGAGCAACGGCTTAACGTGTTTTTCGAGGCACGGAGAAGTCTCGGTATGTAAAGATGGTCACCCACGGACCAACCCCGGCAAGCGTACAAGCTCCTCTATGATTATAGAAATTGATTGATAAGAACCTCTATGATTTCTTAGGTAGTATATTAAGCAACGCTCTCATATAGAGAGGATTATATCAAAATATAATTTATGAAGGTACAGAAACTGTAAGTTCCTTATGTTTTTCCACCAATGTTATTTCTGTTTTAGTTCCCTTGAAAGACAGATAATTAACACTCTCCAAATAGATTAAAAAAACTCAGAATTTAGTCCAGAACATTCCACAATCGAGTAATACCAAACATTTTGTGCAAGAAAACGTTCGCCGTCGGATAAAAAGTATTATGATGGTTTACGTAAACCGTTGCAGTAAAGTTACCTAAGCTATCGAAATATATTTCATTGATTAAAGAATTAAATAATTCAAATTATTGCTTTTCGTAAAGTTATTAAGGAATATAATTTTAGCTTTGTTAATCTTCTTTAGCTACGATGAATTGGTATTCAATATAAATATCTATGAATTTCGCATCTATCTGTTTCTTTTATTTTGAAGTCATATGAGAAACATTTTCGAGGGTTTCTTTACTTCTTAGGGTTTGGCAATTAGTATCCATATTGACTTGATTTGCCGTCTTGTTTATAAAGGTATTGTTTTACTGCAATATATAGATTTGATATTCAAGCTCTTTGTAGATAATCCTGCTACATATTTGCTTTTTAGAACATTTCTAGAACATACGAGTTAAAAGGCTCTATGAACTTAGCTAATGTTGGCATGGGAGCTTAGAAATTCCGCTTTTCATGTGTTAGTGAGTTCGTGAGGTAAGGCCAATTTTAGTATTTTGAGACGTCTCGTATCTAACGAATACTTTTGTCTTCTTTTTTACGATATTGTTGTAAATTGTGCGACAACTTTTGCATTGATTAAGCAAATTAACCAACAGTTTTAAACTTTCCATCTTATAGGAAATATAATTTTCTTTCTTATATGAAGATTTTCATCTTAATACCGTTTGATTAACAAAACAGTCGCTGAAGCTTTTTAAAAGCTATTACCATTGGATTTTTTTTTCACCGTACCGTTACTTTTCCTTCCCCAACAGTTTAACCCAGACTTCTCCTTACCCCTTACCAACAAGAAACTTGATAACAATGACTTTCAAGATCGAAAGCCTTGAGTTTCGTCGATGAATCAGACATACCTTTACAACTAATAAGAATCTTATTACTTACGTTGATAGTTAAAAGTATGATGTTATTCTACGATTTGAGGAATTTTTGGTAAGTAAAATAAGGTTTAAATTGATAAAAGACATTTGAATTATTGAATTACCTTACGTTAAAACTGTCTACTGAGTAAACACGTCAACTTTTGCAAATAAAAACCAAGACAGAATGATTTGGAGAAGATCTTTTATAAGTACCACAGTTTTAACAAGCATTTCAGCAAATATCCACGCATGAAGTCATAACCGTAAAATGTATATAAGATTTCAGCAAAACACACTTATACCTAGATAATATTTACATATAGCAATCTTAAACACTAAAAAAACCTTTCATAACAAGTAAAAAACTAAGCGGAATTCAGTTACAACAAAAAACGTACCTGCACCGGAAAAACGGGCGAACCAGATTCACGTAACTAGCTTTTTCCAGATTGTTGAAAAAAAATGTAAATTAAAAATTTATTTGCGTGTAAAAAACTTTGTAAAACAGAACTTTCTAACACTCGTGTTCCACAGGCACTCACAAGCACTGTTTTTTATTGTTTTTACTTTACAGCGTCCGCGCGTCCGCTCGCGCCGATGGCCACGACTCAAATGCGATTGAGTGGAACATAACCGACTCCGGCGCAGCGACTCGCGACTAGCCTGCGCACGCACACATATGTTAATACAGCCTTATGTAAGCCGTCCTTATGTAAAACGCTGGTATATTATTTGGAGGACGGAAAACTGCTATTACTGTGAATTTTCGTGGCTCTGTCATCAGCCATTATAGTTATAATAGGTTTTGTTTTAAGGATGTTGTGTGTGTAGTTATCCTCACGAGGTTTTCCTGTACGGAGAATATTTCCATGTAGTTGTAATTATAGGCTTTTATTCTGTACTTGATTGGAGGTATATTGGTAATTGGCGATACTTGAGGCTGGTCGCGTGACTTTTTTTGCTATCTCTTTCCAGCTTAACTCTTTAAACGCTCGCAAGTTTTTTCTGGTCTTGGCAACATTTTTGGAAATACTAGTGTTAAAGTTAACAATAGCAACTCTACTAGCTATGTTTGTAATTCAATTTTGATGAACTCCTGGGCATTACCGCTTTTGTGGCCATCGTTACCATAGTTCATCAAACTTTCGGGGTATAACTGGCGCTCCAGTCATGAGTTCAGACCAAATAAAAAACCAAGCAGCGGTGCAGTGAGCAGTGGTGGCCCAGTGGTAACGGCCCCGACTTATAAGTTGTAGGTCGTGGGTTCGAATCCAAGCAGGCGCTTTACTTTGTGTAAATAATTTCATCACCACTGCTCTCAAAACGGTGAAGGAAAACATCGTGAGGAAACCGGCATGTCTTAGAACCAAAAATTCGAAGACATGTGACATCTACCAACCCGCACTGGGCCCGCGTGGTAGATTACGGCCCACTCCCTCTCACAGAGAGGAGGCCTGTGTCCCAGCAGTGGGAACATTAATAGGCTGATGATGATGATGATGATGAAAAAACCAAGACAGAGCACTGCGAACAATACAGTGAAGCATGCCAAAATTACACCGCCGCTCTGTGCATACACGCTCACACGCACACATTTACAACCTTTTACAATGACACTACAATCAAACTACACCACACAAAGTGCACAAATGTTTACGAAGCCGGCTTCACTTCATTTTACATTGTTTCATTTCTTTTATTGTTTTTGATTCTTATTTAAGTCTTATTTATGTCTCAATTGTGTCTTATTTTAATTTGTGATCTACAGGAGATCACAAATTAATGCCTGTCCCAATAAATACTTTTTCTTTCTTTCTTTCTTTTCATTGTTACCGCTCTGTCTTGGATTTTTATTTGATGTGAGGGCACGAGTATGTTAAGAACCATCAAAAATCTTATCAAGGCAAGTGTAGCTTAGACTAGACGAACGTTCACTTAATATTTTACAATTTTATCTACTTTTTGAATGTATCATCTCTGCACAATAGGTATAAAGCTATTATAATTTTTTATCTGTCTGTTTAAATGATTAATTGTCTGCTAAATAAGCGCGGTAAAGAAGAAATAATTTTGTTATTAATAACTTGATAAATGACTAAAGTGCAATTAAATGTTTTTATATTCTAGAATTCAGGATTTGGTTTAGTAAAAAGCTAAACTAAATTCCATGTACTCCAAGTAAAATACTAGTATGCAGCTGCATCCGGTTAGACTGGAAGCCGACCCCAACATAGATGGGAAAAAGGGCTAGGCAGCCAAGCATCAACCTATGCAGAGTGATGATGTATTGCAAGTGAATTCAATGCTCTATTTAGACTTACTTATTTGTTTACAAATTTAAAAATCAATGATCGTAATCTGAGCTTTTTATTTAGCATTATCGGCACCGAAAATCCACTGAAATCTAGAAAAATGCTTTTTTATGCCATATTGAGCTGTAAATACTGTATAAAAAAAGTTGGCCGAGGCATTGGAAATGTTTTCTTTCATTGGTAAGTAACTTTGATTCTAAATTATTTGTTTGGTTTTCATACAGATGGAGGGACTTGCGTTATCTAGTTACATTTATATCTGTGGTTGTCATGCAAAATCCTGCATCGCGCAAGCAGAGTTTACTGCGGGACTAGCATATATACAACATCCCAACATCAATAAGCAGTAACCTACCCACCTGTCTGCTCGGAGGAGCTTCATTTTTCTATGGAGGATGAGTGAACTTTATACCCCACCTATACATTAAAATGTAATAAACGAATTCAAGTTACTTCAAGGAAAATAACTTAACAAAGGTATGTTATACTTAGGTATACTTAATCATGTGCTTTATGATCTTATTATTACCACAACCGAGTCTCAGTTGAGATTTTAACGAATAACACAAAAAATACGCCGTTTTAAGTTACTTCAAGCATGCCATTAGCCTTCCGCCGTTAATTAAAATTATCTTAAGTTATAATTAAGTTACGGTATGAAAAATAATTAATTATTTTACTTATTATTTGCCATAATGTTCTGGTTATTTAAGAATAACAAATCAACAGTTTAAAAAAATGAAATTTTAATTAAGGTTGCAAAACAGATCTTCTTTTCGTGTGATTAGTGACTAACCTGGTGTCAGAGTTTTAAAGCCACCCATGGGCCTCTGGCTTGACTTAATATGCCGTCGAGAAATATCTCTCAAACATGCCGGTTTCCTCACGATGTTTTACTTCACCGTTTTTGAAGCAAGTGATAATTTTACAATACGCACATGAATCCGAAAACTCAGAGGAGCGTGCCTTGGGTTCGAACTCGAAACCTAAGACTTGGCAGTCTGATGATCACACCAGTAAGTTATATTAAAATTGGTAAAATAACACTACATTCAACTAACCAACCATTACACAATACATTATTGCTAGAAACAGAACAACACAGAAAAACAGATGAACTAAACATAAACGAATTCAAGTTAACATAACATAAATCCGGGCCCGTAATCTTCAAAGGGTTAGGCAGAGGTGTACCTATAGTGATAGGAGAGCAGTGGTGGCCCAGTGGTAACGGCCCCGACTTACGAGTTGTAGGTCGTGGGTTCGAACCCAAGCAGGTGCTTTACTTTGTGTAAATAATTTCATCACCACTGCTCTCAAACCGGTGAAGGAAAACATCGTGAGGAAACCGGCATGTCTTAGAACCAAAAAATTCGAAGACATGTGACATCTACCAACCCGCACTGGGCCCGCGTGGTAGATTACGGCCCACTCCCTCTCACAGAGAGGAGGCCTGTGTCCCAGCAGTGGGAACATTAATAGGCTGATGATGATGATGATGTACCTATAGTACACCCACATTTCGTCAATTTTCTGCCATATAATGCTTCTTGGCTGTGTTTTGGTTCATACGTACGGAAGTAGATAAAATTACATATACATGAGAATTTTAAGTTATATATAGATACAATTTAGAGCATAACATTAAAAAAATCAAGCGCAGGCGCTACTACGGAGCATGAGGTCCTGGTCGGGCAAAGTATTATTGGGTTTTTCTACCAGGAATTATAGGAGACTGGATTTGTGCCCAGTTGATGGCAATAGGCTCGCCCCCTATTACATGGGACTTAAACAAGTAACACATATATCGAACAGATTACGTGTGACTCCGGATTTTTTACTGCCTGTGATGTCTTATTTAAACCTTTTTATATATATATTTTTTTTTACCCACAACTTGGAACCTCTTGGCCTGCATCTCACTTGATGGTAAGTGATGATCAGGCTGAAGGTGGAAGCGACCTTCACCCGGAATCCTCAACCACAGAAGAACTGGCTATCTTATCCTCTAACTGCAGAAACACAACAATGCTGTTAACATTGTTGTTATGTCAACAGACTTAGATAAGATGGTGGTAGCTAGCCAGGAGGACTTAGAACAAGCCCTACCAGCAACCAAATGAACCCGGAACCTGGGACGTCTGGGTTTGAGAAAGGTGGTTTAACCACTAGACCATAGAGGCGAGAGATTTTTGGCGGAGGGATTTTTTGTCGTAGTTGAGTTTTCGTTTTAATAACTTTTATTTTTATTTAGATTATTTTAGGAAACACCTGTCACATTGCTTTATTCAGCAGATGATCAAGACGCTTCCAATGATACCTCATTTTTCAAACTATGATGAGTAGTTTAGAAGTTATGAGGGAACAGATGAACTTACACAACAGCCAAAATCATAACCCTCCTTTTTGCTTAGCCGTAGTCGGGTAAATAGCCTATAACTTCCTTAAGAATAGGGCAAATACAAAAAATACGTTTTAAATCTGACTTAGTAGTTATAGATATTAGCGCATTCAAACAAGCAAACTCTTCAGCTTTATTATATTATTATATGAGTATATGTAGATAACAACAAATAAAATTATCATTTGTGAATCTAAGACCAGAAACAGTAATTAAAATTGAAAATATGAATCGGTCTCTGGTAGTAAAAGTTTCGCACTGTAAAGACATCAACGCGCGCTGCACTTTCTCGAAGAAAGTTGAAGAAACTAATGAATTTCTAAGAAATTGAGTTTTACAGTAAAATAATGTTATTTTTAAATGCTTTTTTTATTAAACTAGGCTTTTAAGTTCAGGTTAATATAGATGCATTCGTCTTTGTGGCAATTATTTGTAAGTTTCTGTTATAAATTCAGTATAAAAAAAAGTTTAAGTATTAAGTTTTTTTATATTTTTCAATTTTAAATAATAAATAAATAATTCGTAGGTAAGTTATTGATGACGTACCTACAACTTATTCAAAAAATAAAAGTTAAAAGGTGTAGTATTAATGTGTTGTTTAACGCTTGGTTAGTTGAATGTAGTGTTATTTTACCAATTTTAATACGCTAAGGTGTACCCTTTTAAGTGAGGGATGCTTTTTAATTGGTTAATTCATTAAAGCTGCTGCTATTTCGGATAATTTATATACTCAAGGCACTCTCGGTATCACTATAAATTAAACTTTATTAAAAAGGTTAAGAGAACACATTCGTTACCCTGGTTGGATAAAACGCTAAAAAAATGTTTTAATTATTTAAACAGGAGCAAATCAAAAATAAATACTAATAAACAATCATTTTAAATTAGCTTAGCTCTTTAAATCTGCACTAGCTTCCGCCATCGGCTTTGCCCGCATAATCATCATCATCATCATCATCAGCCTATTAATGTTCCCACTGCTGGGACACAGGCCTCCTCTCTGTGAGAGGGAGTGGGCCGTAATCCACCACGCGGGCCCAGTGCGGGTTGGTGGATGTCACATGTCTTCGAATTTTTGGTTCTAAGACATGCCGGTAATATCCCGGCCCGCGTATATGCCCGCGTAATATCTTTATAAATTATAGCTATAATTACTCTTGGTAGCAGAATTACACTTAGTACAGTAGGTACAGTGAGCAGAGATAGCCCAGTGGTGTGGCCATCACACTGCCAATATAGGTCCTGAGTTTGAGCCCAAGGCACCTCTGACTTTTCGGATTCATGTGCGTATTGTATAACCATCACTTGCTTCAAAAACGGTAAAGGAAAATATCGTGAGGAAACCGGCATGCCTGAGAGATATTTCTCGACGGCATGTGAAGCCAAGTCAGAGGTCCATGGGTGGCTTTAAAACTCTGACACCAGGTTAGTCATTAACGACACGAAAAGCAGAAGAAGTTAACCTCACAACAGATTGACTACCAATACATTTTATACCTTTTCTATCAACCTTCACTAATATAATGTCCATCATACATACACCAGAACAAAATCTTAGAAAAACCTAAATAAATCTAACTATTGTTTGAAAGACAGTCTCAACAGGAAGTTGTGGGAAGTCTAAGGGGAAACCGTGGCCCCTGGCTAGGCAAGGGAAGGAACAAGGGTGGGTTTTTATCAGTAAGAGCCTGACACGCCCTTCCGCTCCACCCAGAGCGGGAGAAGTCATTTGATGATTTCCCACCCAAAAAAAAAAAGTCACAACAGGAAATCATCAGGAAAAAGGTGGCATAGCTTGTGAGGAGGATTCGAGGGAGTAGCAATAGCATCCTGAAAGTCGTGGCTGAGGACCCGAGAGCTCCTCTGCTGAGACATCTCATGGGGAATCATTGTCCGCATGACATGCCCCGTAAGACACATGACTCACTAAATTGTATGTTCCTAAAATTGTTACTAATGCTAGTGTATAAGTTGTAGCATGGTATAATAAAACAAGGTATGGCATTCTGAGACACAGTGGTCACGTGGGTGACACAAGTCTACGTCATCACTACTGTGTTACCATTGCAGTATTGAGTAATAATAACTCCCCACCGGCATGTCTTAGATTAAAAAATTCGAAGACATGTGACATCTACCAACCCGCACTGGGCCCGCGTGGTAGATTACAGCCCACTCCCTCTCACATAGAGGAGGCCTGTGTCTCAGCAGTGGGAACATTAATAGGCTGATGATGATGAACCGGCGAATCCGATAAACAATGAGGTTTTAATTAACAATTTCGTCAGTATATGTTTAAATTGAATTGTTTCGTTTGATTAAACAAACCAAATGACAATTTAAATGCTTTGAATATATTTTTAACAGAATTCGGGATTAGTTGCAATAAAGTGGCAACTGGGTAGTGACGTAAAGACGTGTCACTCCCGAAATACTATACCTTGTTTTCATATACCATGGGTTGTAGTATCTAAGGTGTGCACTAACAAAAATGGTTCCTATGTTGTCCCAAATAAAACAAATTTTATTTTATTTATATTATTTATAATCATACAACTAGTTTCAACACAACAGATTGACCATTACATACCTTACCTATCAACCTCAAAAGCTTACTATCCACGTGCCACAGGTTCATAGATCAGTATCGCATATAATTAAAGACAGGTGTCGGTGCATCCCTGTACAACCCTCAGTTGAACTTAGGGGGGTGAGGGGTAGTGAGGGGTTAACAGCTGATGTACGTTGTTACGTAGATGAGGTAGTGTCGGTTTTGTCAATCTTACTGTTTTAGTATATTCTTCCTGTCATGTGAAAACTTTAACAACTTACCTTATCCTTCAGGGGTGGTTCTTGCTAAATCTTGTCTTATTAGTTGTGAAAGTTTTAATGGAGAATTATTAATGTGTACCCAATGCTTGCACTAACTGGACAAGTCCACTCAAATCTGTGTGGTTCTTTCCTCAAAAGACTATTTCAGATACTAGTCTACTTGACCTCATTATGGCCTGACCAAGATAATTTCTGGACTTTAAAAGAGACTGTGACCTCTCAGTTAGTTTCGGCCTTTCTTCTCAGAGTAGTCAGATAGGAAACGCCGAAGTCATCTAGCAATTTTTTTTTTTAATATTACGTGTAAAAGTGATTCCAATGTCCTATTTACAGAATAAACAATTTCATTTCATTTCATACTAATGCTTGTAACTTCAGTGGTTTAAATGAGCGTGTGTTGTGTCAGTCAGTCAGTCACGCTTCTTTGTTTTTCCGATTAGACCACCACGAAATTATTTAACTGTGCTACTAGAGAGCAAAGGTTTCATCAAATACCGACAACACCCAAGCATAGGTCACCACACGCTAAACCTAAGTGTTGGCAAGCATAATCCGCCTATAATGATCCCACGGCTGGGACACAGGCCTCCTTTCCGTGAGTGGGCCATAATCTACCAAGCGGGCCCAGTGCGGGTTGGTAGATATCACATGTCTACGATTTTTTGGTTCTCGGGCATGCCGGTTTCCTCACAGTGTTTTCCTTCACCGTTTTGAGAGCAGTGGTGATGAAATAATTTACACTAAGTAAAGCGCCTGACTGGGTTCGAAGCTACGAGCTACAACTCGTAAGTCGCGACTCGCAGCCTTTACCACTGGGTCACCGCTGCTCCATGTTAGTAGCACGTACTATAAAGTCAACTTATTTACTAATATTTTTTGCTAACTTGGAAAAAGGTAATATTCTGCCATCTGACAAGTTTTTAAAGTGCAGGGCCGCTTATTATATTTCACGAAAAACAAGTCATTGCGTGATATTACGAGAATTCAACCTATATTCAAATAACAAGCCATGTAACTCTAATACTGGTATTGCACCATTTCACCATCATTTGTAATTAAAACCTAAAAACTTTTGTAGAACAAAAAGTGTCTGAGACAGGTGGAAATGTTGCCGTCTCACTCTATCTCAGCACATGTTGTATATAACTGTCTTTTTCACCGGAAGACAGTGTTGATGGACAAACTGTAACGGACGATTGTCGTAACTGACTTTTGTTTAGCTGTGTGTCTCAAAGTGTTGGAGAAAATTGTAATTGAATTTCAATTTTGATATAACATTAAAAAAAGGTTAAAATACATATTACATATTAATTTCTATTTAATCACAATTTATTTAAATAATTGGTTGTAAAGTAGTATTATATTATAAGTACTATTTATATTATTTTATTTTGTTACCTATTTATGTACAATTTATTAAATCTGACTTGGATTCCGTACGTTTTTTTCGGGTGACCACTGAAAATCAGCCCTGTGCTGAGAGTCCCCATAGCACAGCATCATGCTGAGTGGAGCCATCTTGTCACAGTCATGACGTGCCAGCAGCTGCCGAATATTTTTATTTTGTGCTCGTGATTATATTTAAATCTATTGTGTTAGTAAATTATCTTTTTCTATGCATGTATTTCTGTGACAAATAAACTTATTCTGTATTTTTTCTTCTTTCTTACATAACTAATATGCGTTGGTATGGTATCGAATATCCATTCGTTAACCATTATTATTTCCTAAAGGTAATTGTGCCAATCTTTACATTATTGTCTTTGCTTTTTGTGCTTGTTCTGAGAATGATGGCTTGAGAAATATTAAATCCTGGAGAGCACAACAGCTTTTAGTGGTCAGTGGTCAAACATCGACAGCAAGGGTTTTGGGGGTAACGACTTAATTTTCCGCTGGACGCACAAAAAACATAGTTTGTGACCTTACCAAAATAAATCACGTAGGTAAGATTGAGTGAGTGAGAAGTACGACCGGCTTAGCCCCTCTATTTCAAACATACTTTCAATCATCGGAACTAGCTCAAAAACTAGCCAAGCAAAGTTAATACAATTTATATGAAACCACCGCACAAGCTTCTGCTACCAAATGAAGAAAGATTTTTTTAAATCGGTTTACAACTGACGAAAATATCGGTGAACAAACATTTATAAAAAATACATACAGACAAACATATAACCTCGTCTTTTTGTGAAGTCGGTTCAAAATACTGACATAGAGGAGGAGTGAATGAACTAAAATTGCTTTCCTTAAAACACAAATAAGAAAATACTTTGAGCATCGCTCTAGTCTAACAAAGAGCTACTCGGCGCACGCGCGGTAGTTTTACTAACTCTTGAACATTAAGTAGAACACCAGTTTTTACCACAAATTCTCAGAAACAACATAGCAACCTACATGCAACGGAACTTCATTATTTTTCAGTTTCTAGTACTTACGAGACTTTTTTCTATTAAGTACTAGTTTTTTGTTTTCAGTGTTTTGCTTAAAATTCCATAAAAAAGACGTAAAAAGTCGAAGGGAACTGGATTATGATAATGATTTTAGTTTGGAGCGGCAACAAATAAAAATGGCGTCGTCAGATCAATCTGAAAAGTCGTGTGCTACTTACCACAATCAGTCTAGGAATGGGTGAACATTCCTTTACACAACTGATACCCTCCGTAGGTACCTCGGACAGTACGTGAAAACTGAAATGTCATTAAGTCTCATCACCAGAACTCCTTCCTGAAATGCAGGCCCAATAAATACGTTGGTGAGATTGTGGGCCAAACAAAACAGAGTTGGAAAAAGAATTGTAAGAAGATATCATTTACTGACAAATGCGTGCACTGACTGGACAGGTCCACTCAATCTGTGTGTTTCTTTCCTCAAAAGATCTTTTCAGACATCTACATGGTCTTCATATGGCTTGACCAAGATTATGTCTGGACTTTAAAAGAGACTGCGACCTCTGAGTTTATTTCGACTTTATTTCTTAGAGTAGTCAGATAGGAAACGCCGACCTCATCTAGTTTAAAAAAAAAAGATTGATATGTAAAAGTGTTTTTACAAACCTTCTTATAGAAATAAAATCATTTGTCATTTAACATTAAGACCTCATGCATAGACGAAAGTATATCTCACATCTCACGTATGGTTCTCAAACATGGTCTTCGATAATTCGAGAACTGAACTCAAGGGTTGGAATGGTTGGACTCTAGGGTTGCCAGAGAGCGGAGTATTCTGGGTATTAAACTTGTGAACCGGTTCTGTGTGTAACTTGTTTTGTTGATATAACTTACAGTCCATTCCGTCACTTAATCAACTGATATCACTTGGAAAGATGCCACGTTTAAATTAAATTGGGCTGGACAGGTTCAGTGGGCCAAACTTACGACCAGTGGGTCCCGCTTAATGGCAAACGACATTGTGGCACGCGTAGATGGAGATGGCGGGATGAGCTGGACTCCTTCAATAAAGATTGGCCCTTGGCAGCTCTGAATAGTGAGAGGTGGAAAGATAGTAGGGAGACCATTGCCCAGCAGTGGGACAATAAACTCAAATGAAAAAAAATTAAGAACTCTATCTATCTACAATAATTAATATGATAGCTGCGTTATACGATAACGGGATGTGGTGAAGTCCAAAACATTGTGAAAATGCATAGAGTTCAATCGTCTGCAAGCAGCGCTTTTTTTAAAGAATTAGCAACAAAATTCTTAGCATACTTCACCACATATACTACTACACATATAGGTACTTATATCACTTGGAATGTTGATACTTTCCGTGATAAGGAATAAACTTTCGTACCGTTCTGCCTTAGTCAACTCTATAGTTGATAATAAAAGCAAGCAATAAGGTAATAATATGAAAAGTAAGAAACAAGTCGGTAAAGTGAACTTTTTCGTTCGGGACTGGCTAGTGAGGGGAAGACGCGCCACAATTATACTACTTCCGCCCCAGGAGCGTAAGGATGGGACGTGGGAAGTGTTAGTGAAGATATCGATGAAATTATTTCCTTTCGAGTTTTCTAATTGAATAAATAGGTAGTTGCTCAGTGGCAATGGAATATAATAAACATTATAATTCTTGCTTTTCCTTTGATTTCATAATCCAAATTATTTGTACCTATACAAAATATTGTAAAACATTTTTAAAAGAGTAACGGTGGAGTTTCTTGCCCATTCTTCTCCATACGAAAACTACCTTTTGGAAGGGGCGACTAGAATCAATACTATATTTTGTAAAGTTTGACGTTCAAAAGTGCCTTCAAGGGCCTATTTGAAATAAATGATTTGACTTTGACTTCGACTTTTGTAGGTACATATCTGACAAAATTGTGAAATCCCAAGACCACCACCATTATTCCTCATCAGCTATTAAGTTAATTATGATACTTTTCTAAATTCAATAGTATATACTTTTTTATCACTACAATAATATCCGAGCAGAAGATAAGCAGCCAGATCCTTACCAATGCCAATAACAGTTCCTCTTTACCAAGCATCGATGAAGTCAACGAGGAGTCTAACAGCTGTAAAAATACCCATAACGAAACCGAGAATCCCTTCTTCTTCCGTTATTATGATTATTTGTACTTGGTGACCTTCTAATTACGGAGCTATTGAAGGTCAAAGTTCCAACATTTTTTTACAAAAACTATTAAAGATACTCCCACGATCCCTGCGCATGCACGCATGAGCACAACCACTACCGTTAACAACGAATTTACGCACCAAAAATAAAAGTCGTTTCCAAGCAATTCTTTTCGCACAAAGTTACTTACTAAAGGTCATCGCTCATTATAGCAGCACGGCTCCGTCACGGCAAATACCTTGTCATTCAAGTTAGGATTCTAAGTCAAATCCTTTAAAGTCTATTTTACGATGGCTATACAGAATATTGGACGGCTCGCAGGCAGTGAGTGGCCCACGAGCCGTCACACGTCGGGCCGACAGCGCGCTTCAAGCGAGGAGCCCGTTCGCCGGCGCCTCACCGTCCGCGGGGTGACGCCTCACCGTAAGCGCGGTGACGCCTCGCCGGCCGCACGGTGACGCCTTGCTTGTGAATAAATAATAAACAGTTACCTCGCCGGTGGCGTGCTGGCAGCGAGCGGTCGCCTTGCTGACGGCGCGTTGGCAACTAGCCATCGCCTTGCTTCCGGCGCGTTGGCGACTAGCAGTCGACTGGCTTACGGCGCGTTGACGACTAGATTTTTCGAGGCGGTGCCGGGGCGCTACCGTGCTGGAGCGGTGCTGTTATAATGGGCGATGACCTTTAGTTTGATGTACAGACTGCGTAGATGACAGGTTCGTGAAGGGTCTTGTATAATCACCCTGTATAATATAAGATGACCAAAAGGGTAATTTCACAGCTTTAGATTTGTCTCCAAATAGTATGTAGACATCATGTTAACATACCCAAAAATCATCATGATTTATACATTGATTAAAAACTTTTTTAAATGATGCACAAATCAATGTTTTTAATTAGGAGCTACTTAATTAAAATAATTTGAAAAACAAAAAACTTAATATGCATAGTTAAATTAAGCAATGTACAAAAACAATTAAAATCTGCATGTGCTTTATGAATTTTATTCTTGATGAACACATTTATTAACTGCTTCATAAACAAAAAACTAAGGTTGCCCATGGATAAAGACTTTATTAAAGATTTTTTTTATTATAAAAAAAAACAGACATTCAATATATAGTATGAAGACTTTCGTTAGTTAACCTACTGTATATATTGTAATAATAACTAGGATAACCCACACCACACCCCGCGTCCTATTTAAAAGCGATACACGATCGTTCGATGAACCTAAACGCGTGGTCGCGCCGACAGAGGACACTTTCCGGTTTTCCGAACAAAAAGTTACATATGCTCGCAACCGCTCGTTTATTCGTGCGACGATCGCTTTTAAATAGGACACGGCCATAGACCGATGATCTAGTATTATAATCATAATCAGCCTATTAATGTTCCCACTGCTGGGACACAGGCCTCCTCTCTGTGAGAGTGAGTTGGTTGTAGTCTACCACGCGGGCCCAGTGCGGGTTGGTAGATGTCACATGCCGGTTTCCTCACGATGTTTTCCTTCACCGTTTTGAGAGCAGTGGTGATGAAATTATTTACATAAAGTAAAGCGCCTGCTTGGGTTCGAACCCACCTACAACTCGTAAGTTGGGGCCGTTACCACTGGGCCACCAGTCGATCTAGTATCATGTATCGATCCAGTATGTACAGTACGACACAACTTAGATGTAGCATCGGCAAAATTCGTAAAACCGATCACCATCCGAACTGAGTTCGCCTTCAAAATCATCAATCTATTATACTGCTTTAGGTGAAAATGATTTTTCAAAAACGCAATAACTCGTTAAGTCTTATAGCCAAATACATTCGTGAAATTTAAATGAATGAATGAAAATATTCAAATCTATGTTTTATAACCTCTTACAAAAAATACAGGAAAAATTATAAAAACAGATTACTTTAACGAAGACATACCTACATAACATACTTAAAACTTTATGAAATCATCAACAAAATTAACAGCCACACAAATCTTTTACATAACAATTACGTGAGCCAGTGATGCAACACATCGTATCGATACTTGCACATCACTGGCCCAACCCCGCGCCTGCGCTGGAGCGAGACGAAGAAAGTATAACCGTCGTGGCTCGTAACGGCTAACACTACGAAACGGAATTATAAGTTAAAACCCTTATTGGGGTGAGCAGAAAAGTAAGGTAGGAAAGGTATTGAAGACAAGAATGTTGTAAGTAAAAAAATGGACGGTTAGTAAAGTACTTTTTTTTCTAGCCCCTTTTTCCCATTGTTGGTCACACACTTCTGTCTGATGTTAAGAAAGACCCTAGCGTTGATAGTCACATTGATCTCGCCATATTCGACTTTGGTAATTAAAAACTTAAATCCGAAAATGTTAAAGCGATTCTTCTTCGGGTTTCAGATCTTAATCTAAAGACGATTTTACTAACAAATGCTTCTGAGGTATCCTTCCAAACGTATATTTCACTAACATAACGCAACCTTTCAAAAAGAATGCGGGGTAGTCTTTGGAGACTGCCGATGGAAGTGAAAACTAAGTAACGCCATCTAACGAAAATGTCAGGAATTTATGCGTCTTGCTGTTAGTACAATAACGAAAGCTGTAGCTTCATTAAAACAATTCCAAAAAAATAAATCAGAGTGCGCTGTCATCAAATTCTACTCTCCCTCCGTCTTATGAATTTTTGATCAGGTCAGGTGTCCTGACGCCTGACGCGAGTTTAACATAGTTGACCCATCCCAAAAAGTGCTCTTCGCGCCTAAAGAAGTTTTCACTTCAAAAATGTACTTTTATATTTAGACTTTGATACATATGATGTTAGTAATACATACTCGTCGCAGTAAGCATACTCGGCGAAAAGTACGCAAATTACCCTCAGTTTCATCATCATCATCATCATCATCAGCCTATTAATGTTCCCACTGCTGGGACACAGGCCTCCTCTCTGTGAGAGGGAGTGGGCCGTAATCTACCACGCGGGCCCAGTGCGGGTTGGTAGATGTCGCATGTCTTCGAATTTTTGGTTCTAAGACATGCCGGTTTCCTCACGATGTTTTCCTTCACCGTTTTTGAGAGCAGTGGTGATGAAATTATTTACACAAAGTAAAGCGCCTGCTTGGGTTCGAACCCACGACCTACAACTCGTAAGTCGGGGCCGTTACCACTGGGCCACCACTGCTATTAAAAATTACCCTCAGTTTAGAATTATTATTCCTTTGTTTTAATTCATCGATGATATTTATGTTTAATTATAAGTTACTTAAATTATACTATTGTAATGTAATGTTTTATACTGCGCGTCAATTAGTTTTTGTATTAGTTTAATGCATTACCTTTAGTAGGTAAACAGTAGAAGTATGCGTTTAGAGTCAGTGCTACTAAGACTTTTGTGCGTTCTAATATTACTGTGTTCTTGTGGACTTATTATAGAATGTTTAAAGAATATGAATCGTAAACTCAGTGTTAAATGTTTGTAAAGGTACGTTAGCCTAAGAACTTGTTATTTTTAAGATTTTATATAATTAGAATAGGATCTTATTGTATGCATGTTATACCTATTATTATGTTATCAATAAAGACTTTTAAAAATTAAAAAAATAAAATTAATTAATACATAGGTACTACTTACTTATTAGCTATGTTAGTAACAAATGTAATACAAAATTTCAGTTGAGACGCATCGGGTACGACGCACATGTACCCTTTTACATTGCTAAACAAAGGCCTCTACCAAGTCGCGTCACAACTTTCGTCATAAAATATACTAAACTGGGCAACTGAAAATCCTTGTAATCGAAAATTTGTGAGCCAGTCTAAATCTTTCTCCTAGCTCCTAATGAATTTGGAGTTAGCCCTCCTAGGACTTCAGCGCCACACCGTACTGTCTCGTTGTGTTGCTCGCTGTCAATTTTTTATTGTTTGTTTCGTGAAATATCATGTCATTTGAGGATTATGCTAACTTAAGGAGTTGTATTGCTGATTCCAATGATTATAATTCTGCAAAGCCATATTTGTTATGGTCGGTTGTAATCATATTTTAATCAACATACCTACAACCACAATAAACACACTGAATACTGACACTGACCTTTAATTGCAAAAAAAATTAAAGAACCTTACCTTAGCGCATTCCCTTGAATATGTCCTGAGCCGAAATTCGGTCTAGACGACTATAAATTATGCTAATATTATTATTAAAGGTAACTTATGGTAATCTTAAAACTATGCGCAAAAAAGGTTATTAGGGGTCTTATGAAGGTTGCTAAGTTTTAAATAATAATTACATTACTTAGCATAATTTTATTCAATTAAATGACGTAATTGAAACTATTTAAAATGCAAACAGTATTGTTTTGGATATTATCTACTGTTTTTATAATTTTATATTTTTAGTTCATGATGTGTTTGCTTCAAGCTCTTTGTTTTAAAATTTTATTTCTTAGAATAGTATTAGTAAGAAAATGATGTTTCTGTAGTTCCTGCCTACGAAAACGAGTAACTTGTAGAAATTGCTGTACCTAAAGATAAAGTCTAAGGAAAAGTCATTTCAAATAAACTCCTAAAATGTACCAGTATGTTGGTAAACTTTTAAACATGAACCTTCCTAAAACCTCTAAAATAAATCTTTATTTATTTAAGTATTATTTATTTATTTTTTGGATCTCCAACAACGGCTACACAATTTCATGCAAGTTTACAAGAACAGGGACAAATACTAGAGTGCGTTTACAATTATAAGACACCACGTCATTCTCTTTGAATCGAGGTAGATACAGTAAGTTTGACAAAGCGAAAATAATAAAATACATCAAAACATACAACACGAAAATCATCGAAAGGAAATAAAATGAAATACATTATGAATCAACATCATCATTCTAAGTATTTGGGGTCTGCCCAACATGTCTTTTCCTTCCTTCTTACTTCTCTATATCGTCATCTCGGTAGTCACATTAGCGGATACAGGGGGGCCATGCCCCCCCCCCCCCCAACCGAGGAATTCTATACTTTCGATTTAATTCAGGTGCATTTACTTTTACACAGCATACTCATAGGTAGGTAGGTATATCAGAAAAGAGAAACATATCCTTTACAACAGGTGTACACAAAGATTTAACAAGCATGCACATACTTAGAGACTGCTAGCAAGCAACCCACCTCGTAACCACGTCGGGACAGGGGCCTTGAAATGAAGATAAATCCAAAATGCAAATTTTTACACTCTTGACGTCACGTCATTTTAAAATTTTAAAAAATTCTAGATATTAACAACTTTATTTTTTGTTTACTTGTGATTTTAACCGCAGCTCCGAACCTTGTCAGAATGGCCCCCCCAAACTGAAATCCTGGATCCGCCCCTGGGTAGTCAATCCCTTTCTAGCCATATCATCTTCCTCGCCATCTGTCCATCTATCATTTCTTTGGTGTATATTGATATGAATCAACGTAGGTAACTAAAGCATAAAAGCACAATAACTAAAAGAAAATATCTCAACTTATTATTTTCATTAACCTAAAAACCAGTAAAAACGCAAGCTCTATAAAAATACCTCATTATATTTTAAAACACTGAACAGAATCTGAGCAATAAAAAGCAATAATTTCCCGAGATTAGAACGACGAACAAACATACATATAAGTAAGATACAATCACTGTAGGTATACCGAACGGAACCAACCAGTAATGTACCAACTATAATTACATACTTCAAGCGAGAACGAGACAGTAATAAAAATCTTGCAAGGTAAAAAGAGACGGCAACAGTCATCTGTTATGTGTCGTAAGTGAGCGCACGCGCCGACTTTTTATTTCACTCACACATTCACATACTCACACATGTGTGTGTTCGTTTTTGTGTGCGTATGTCTGTGTGTGAGCGAATGAGTTTGTGTGTGTGATGTGGTAACGGAAACTTCTAGTGTTTCTGATTTATGTATACTTTGACAATACGTAGGAGGATCTTTATCTCTAAATTGCTTGATAGAAGCCGCATCAATTACCCTTTGATGTTAAAATTGATATGAAAATGATTAGAATTTTGTCGGCCTGTAAAGAGGTTTTGTAAGTTTATAATTGGTAATGTTTTGACAGAGTTAAATGTATTTAATTGATGCTACGTATAATAATGTTGTTGCGCAGAAGGTATTTTTTATCCTTACCTATTTAATGTAGGTAAGTTGGCAAACAGACCAAAAACGCATTTAGTTAAGACATCTTCTAAAATTCTGTACACTTAGTTCGCAATAAAGAATTTGAATTTGAATTTGAGGTTTCAATCGCCTACCTTCTAGGATTCTAAGTGGTTTGCCGATGCTTTGCTGAGCTTGTAGATATATTAAAAGAAAAACTCATATACGTGCCTGTAATTTATCTCATACCTTCCAAAATTAAACTAAGCAACTGATATACCGACATGATTAGGTGGGTATCTAGAGTTTTTATGGTGCCCGTGGGCCTTTGACTTGACTTCGCATGCCGTCGAGAAATATCTCGCAGGCTTGGTTTCCTCACGATGTTTTCCTTCGCCGTTTTTGAAGCAAATCATAATTATACCTACAATACGCAAATTCAGAATCAGAAAAGTCAAAGGTGCGTTGGGTTCGAACTCGACACCTATGACTTGGCAGTCCCACCACTAGTCTATCACTGCTCCTAATACCTCTAACTTAAACTAAGTTTTATATTGCAAAATAATTCCTTACATTTATGTCTATTAAAGTAATTTCTAACAATATCCCACCAGTAGCAATGTAAACATTTACGTTAACTAAAGAAATAAACGTTATATTCTCGTTAGTATTTTTTTCTTACGTTAGTCAGGTGGTCATAATTATGCGCGTTATAAGGGGTTACTTGAGGATGACACGTTTCAAAAGGGTTGAAAACAGTCGCAACCTGACACAATTTGAAGATGCATACGATAGTGGTAATGGACGATTAATGTACAGGATATTTGTAATATTATTGTTTCCGAAATTGAGAAGACAGCATAAAGAAAGACAGAAAGAAAACATTTGTGGTGAACACGAAAAATGAGCGTCACATCCACGCAAAACGGCCATCGCTCAGCATAATTATGCGACTCTTGCGAGACAGAGTCCCAGCGCTGGTTTGCTGATAAAGCCTTTTCGTATCGGTGATGAGAAGGTATCTAATATATTGCATGTTTATTGATATTGCTAATATAGTGATTTCCTAAAAGATCTAGCGGTGTCTATCTTCCTTGGTTTTAGAGTTTGGAGTAAGCAAGCACATCCTGCGGCTATAAACATCTCGAATTTGTAAACGATATAAATAAAACTACGAAATTTTACATAGCCCATTTCCTGCACTAAAGTCACCTTGTCATTTTATACGAGGGATTATAAAACCTAGATCATGTTAACACATTACATGTTGTTAGAGTACTTGGAAACGGTGACTTCCTGGTGAAAAGTTTGCCTTATAATAACTAGTTTCTGCCCGCGACTTCGTCCGCGAGAATTAAAAAAAAAAACTCTCCAATGCCTAAAGATTTTTTAGATCCGCCTGGTAGTTCTGGAGATTACCAAACTTACAAACAAACATACAAACAAACTTAACTCTTCATAATAAACATGAAGAAAATTGGTTGTCTGAAAATCTCAACTTTTCTCATGTAAATCGCCAATTTCCCAATATCTTCAGTATTATGCTACATTTCTCAAAGACTTTCATAATAATTTCCTAGGAAAATCCAAGCTTCACAAAGAGCAAACTCATGGCTCGTCATTGGTGAGTTGACGTTTATATATCCATTATAAGCAGGAGATTTCAACTTCTCGCTCTGTATCAATTTGATAGCCTCCTTGATGGCAACATAGTCAGTCTGCTTGCAACAGATATGATATTGAACGACCTACGTCATACAAGCACATTACAACTCTTGTTGCTGAAGCAAATCAATCGTCGGTGCTTATGTTAGATGCTCCAGGAAACAAGCCGTAGTAAGCACATCTAATTTAATTTAAATATTATTTTTTCTGAAGACACCAACATGACTGTGAGATTTGCTGATGCGTTTTCAACGTATGCAGCCTCGTTGATCTAGAGTGGTCGCAAACTTTACTGCTGACCATGAGGTCCTGGGTTCGATTCCTATGTCGGGCAAAGTGTTATTAGGTTTTTTCATCTAGAATTTCTCAGTAGCAGTCCGGAGTCTGGATTTGTGCCCGCTTGATGGCAATAGGCTCGCCCCTTATTACATGGGACTTAAACATAACTGGCGAAATGTGGATGTACTATAGATACACTTCTGCCCAACCCTTTGGGGAATATAGGCGTGATGTTTATTAATTATAAAGTCGCTTTTTGTGTCTGTCTATGTGACTGCGTTGTTTTTCACCATCATTTAGGCAATCTTAACCCGGAAGGGTTTTCAAGGTACGTATGCAGCACTGCGCGGCGTCGACCGATTCTAGTCCATAAATTGCCTAAAAACTCAAAAAGTTCCCAAGATTCAGCTAGGAATATCCAGGCCACATAAAGAGCAAGCTCATTGCTCGTCATCAGGTGTGTTGACCCGCACGTGCCACGTTTATTTATCAATTACGAGCGGGAGATTTGAACTTCTCGCTCTGCCGGCCAACTGTGGCCAGACGGAACGGCCGCCCGCTATGTACACGTGCAGGGTAAACTGGCGCGCGGTATGAGGAAATGTGCTGTATGGAATTAATTATATGTAGAATCTTGTTTGCAATCAATGCTTAAAAAAGAAGGGATTTAACCAAAGGTTATTGAAAAAGAGATAGAAACAGAACCTTTTTCTATTGATACAGGGAGCGGGACCGTTGAAAAAATATTTTCCTTGTGTAACTGTTGCTCAGTCTAAAGTAGGTAACAGTGGCCCAAAAAATTACGCTAATGGCAATAGTGAAGACACTATAAGCAACAACGTTTAATGTTTTTGTACAAAAGTATCGTTTACGATTCCGCTAAAAGTGCCAGGAAAATTACACCTGCACTTGTAAACTTAAATGCCCCAATTTGAAATCTAAAATTGAATCATGGTCGCGCAGTATTATTCACCTTCTCAATGGCCTGCGGACTATACATTAGCTGTCAAAAGTCTTAGAAATTGAAAAGTTTGTATAACTAGCTCTTATTCGCCAAGAGTGTAGATTATACGGTGCTATAAGAAACGTCGATCCAAAAATTGTGAAACTATGTTTTCATTTTTCTTCAACATGGGATCCAGGAAGGAAAATAAGTCTTCCTCTGTAACCACTACCGCTCTCAGGTGTACGCGCCTCGCCGCGCGCAAGTAAGGCACACTTAGCGCAATTTTTTTTATATTCTCTCCACAATTACTCTGCACGTGTGTGTGTATGTGTACACGTGTCGTGAAAACTATGGACACGTGCCTGTGTGCGTGTTTACTGTTACCATTGCAATATGTACTGGCTTTCGACTTGGCTTTACTTGGGGTTTTCATATGTGCTAAGTCTTTGGGAGGTTTAAATGAGCTAGTTGACTAATCCAAAATATGTTTTGCACTTCAGTAATATAGTAGTAGTAGGTACTGGTTTCAGTTTCCCTTAAAACTGGTATTTCAGGTTGAAACCTTTCTTCTAGCAACAAAGCCAATGATCTATCGTATTATAAGTAGTTATCGTCATCATTAGATACCTGCAAAATAAAAAGTTGGTGCTGTTGTGCAAATACTCTTCATTACCAAAAATAGGAATGGTGGTAGACTTTCCCGGATAAAACCTTCCACAAGACCTTTTCTATTACCTAAATAGTTGTGGACAACTCTAAAGGACTTCTAATACTGTTGTCTTTGCAAAGACAATCTCCACAGGTGGGGTTCTCGGAAGGTTCCAATCCTCAATGTATATGCGGCGTCTCCCCACAGACCATGGCCCACCTTTCATCTTGCGCTGCATGCGCTGTCACCTGTACACGTCAGGACCTCATGTCTGCGTCCGCGATCTGGTGTTGCCGAATTCTGGTCCAAACAGGAAATATAAATTATATTTGACATCTACACGAGAAAGAAGAATACTGTTGTTCTACACACAGACAAAACTTAAAACAATGATAACAGTAATTCTTAAAGATATTGTTAAAAACCACTTTTGGAAATTGCGGGCCCCATTACAAAATGGTTTATTTTTGAAGATGGTTTAGTTAAGAAACGGTGGTTTGATCACGTCTAGTGTTACTCAAATTGTGATGTGTTTGGGTAATTTTAATGGTAGGCATCTTGTAAGTTTTGAGCTGATGAGTTCCCTTTTTGGTATTTCTTGGTGATGGATGAAATGCAATAAACGCGTAGCTATAGGCGTGCGCGCGTGCGCGCTATGCTTTAGAAATGCGTAAAATCTACATTTTATTTTTTCAGATTTAGTTGACGAGCAGTTGTGTCCCTGTGGTATCGGTCCCGAGTTGTAGTTTGTGACCTCAAACCCAGGCAGGCACTTTACTTTGTGTATTTATTTTATTCACCAGTGCTCTAAAAACGGTGAAGGAAAACTTCGCGAGGAAACCGGCATGTCCCAGGATCAAAAATTTGAAGACCCGTGACATCCACCAACCCGCACTGGGTCCGCGTGGTGGATTATGACATACTCCCTCTCACAGAGAGGAGGCTTGTGTCACAGCAGTGGGAACATTATAGGCTGATTATGGTTATACTAGGCAGAGGTTATCACTCAGGACCAAAAGAGCCCACCTTTTGCCGATTCTTAGGTAAAGGTATAAAATGGGACTTGAATTAAATTTTCGGGTGTCACGTCTCTGAATAGATACAACTTTTATTGTGAAAATTGTAACCAGGCAACAAGTTGGTGGCGAGGCTGTTTGCACAAAGATGATAAATGCTTACCGTTCCCTGTAGACCTTCAAAACCAAATAGATTGCCTATGAATTTCCAACTTCAAGCAAACAATCTCTTCGAGTGTGGTTTTTTCCGCAAAAGACCATTTCAGACACTTATCTACATGGACCACAAATGGCCTGACCAAGATTGATGTCGATGATGTCAATGGTGTATGAGTCCATCCAGTATTTTTTTTTATGTGTCTTGTTAAAGTGATTCCTTTATCCTACCTACAGAATAAACAATTTTGCACGACTCATAATGCGAAGCATTAGAGTGTGCTCTACGATCGAAAAATTTTTTTTGCCCCATTTTTGCAACTGTTTTTATTGTTACATTTCTGCTAGTACACAGAACCTACTTAATTTATATAACATTGTATAGATGATTAAATGGAGATTAATACTGTACTTTTTTTAAATTGATTTAATGCAGCAGAAATGATAAAAGTATCAAAATAGCTGAAAAAAAAATTCCTGTCCGTCAATTTATGAAACCTGAAAACATTGTAGCTTGCGATAAAATCAATTAATTGAGTCATTTTTTTTTTAATACATTCTTTTCGGCCGTAGAAGGAACCCTATTGAAAATGGCTCTTTTATTCAAAGTAGTTTATAATTAATAAAATACTAACTAAAATATAATAAATAAAATAAAATAAAAATAAAAAAGCCTTTTATTTCTTGCATGATCAACTTCCAGTTTCAAATCAAATTGTTAATTTTTGTTAGAAACTATGTTTTGAATTTCTTTTTCGTTTATGAATGAGTGTTATGAGGCGTGCACTTTTGGATTTTTCAAACTATTATTTCATTTACTTTCATTTACGTCCATTCTTGTCATTACACTGATTACACCTGCCTAACTCTTTAAGGACATGAAATCTTTTACCTGCTGGTTAAAATAGGCATACATTTTTATCACAAACAGCTCTACTTTTAGCTAAACTAACATAGCATAATTATTATGCCAATGATAATTATTCCAATCGATGTTATTCACCTCTTCTTTATCGATCGATATGAACGATCGATATATATCATCCAGAGCGCATTGGGGCATCAAAACAGACTATTAGTATGCGCCCACACTGCGTTATTTTTCCTGCCGGTTCCGAGTTGCAAAGATTAGAAGTGTGAATTTATAGAACAGACTATTTGTTCAAATAAGTTTAAAGACAAGTAGAATAGTATGTCTGCCTACGCTACGGAAAATGGTGATGAAATTTTATCTTACTTGACTGCAACGTCCTATGTTAAGATACGGGCATGTCATCTTCTTTTGCTTTATGAAATTTTTCGATTACCATAAATAAAATGATTCACATACACACATCGGTACAGTCACGAACACAAATATATTATTAGAGACAGCTCGGTAATAATATTTGATTTTATGATTCAGATACGTACGATTAATACGTGAGGGTAAATATATGGAGATCATCATTCGTGGGAGGCATATACAAGTGGCAGCATAAATATGGGAAGTCGAAGGACTCCAAGCTTCAAAACTATCTGGTGACACAAACGACGCCAAAATTTAGGACGTTGCATGGCTTCAAAAATATGTGTCAACGCAATATTAACGGACATGTCTGCGTCATAAATATCTGCCTACCCAGTTAAATTCAGAAGAATGAGATACTTCGTTGTGATCGATAATATGTACCTAGTTGACATCACTTTGGCACCAAATAAGTACGATAGTATGTCAACGATAGCAGTAAAATAAATGTGGTAGATGCTGTGGTCTAATTTCTCAATAAGGAGGACGTCCTGGATTCAGTAACCAATCCAGAACAAATTAATGGACTGGTTATTGAAACCAGGTCCTCATAATCTACGTCTTAGTCATTCTCATTGTATAATGATTATACCTACCTATTTGTGTGTCTGTGTGCAAAGTAAAGTTTAGTCTATGATCAATTTTCTTGTCGGAAACTAAAGATAATTTATTTACTGTTTTATAACTAATACTTTCTTGCAGGATACATTCCTTATACTGTGCCGTAGTTTTTGTGTTAGGCTCCTCTAGTAGCGAATAATTAATAATAATACATACTAAATGCGTCAGTACCTCGATTAGCAAGTTAATGAAGCACATAATATTACATTGCGCCTATATACCCCAAAGGGTTTGGCAGAGGTCTCACTGTCATGGGTTCATCTGCCTAGCTAACCTATTCCCAACTATATTGGGGTCGGCTTCCAGTCTTCCAGATGCAGCTGAATAGGTACCAGTATTTTACATGAGACATCTGGGAGAGAAGAGGAAGACCAAAGAAACGATGGACAAACTGTGTGAACTAGAGAGGGAAGAAATAGAAATAGTACGCCGACCCCAAAATAAATTGGGATAGGTAAGGGTAAGAATATTTGGGCCCAGAAAGAGGCCACTATAATTGCAGCCTCAGTGGCTTTCTTGAACTCGTTCTAAGTAGGTACTTACACGAACTTCGACACGGACACTTTAATTAGTCATAGGACCAACTGGTTCTGATCCGTAAGACCTATCACGCACTAGGAGCGAGACGAGTCTATAATGCCTCTTTTCGTCAAAAAATGTTTGTAACGCCTTCTTGTTGTTCATGCCAAATGAACCACTTCAGTTTACATCCGGTTATAATTTGAACCAGCGTGGTTAAGTAGGTGGGAATAAAATTCTTACAGCTTCAAGGATTTTCTATCTTGCCCAGTTCTATAAAACAAAACATTTTCAAATTAGGTACCTACGTTTTTACTGAGAATTCTTTGTGCATCTATAACATTGCCATCTGTTCTCAAAATTTAACTATTAACGGTCTCGTAGTGTCGTAAATGGTTCTGGTAGATAAGCCTAGATGTCGCTGTTATAAAGTTTTATGAGAGCGGCCCATCGTAAGCGCAAGTAGCTATCAGATTAACCGCTAGATGGCGTATTCACCAGAATGGTGAGGTGCATTTTGAGTAACTAGATGGCACTCATGAAAAAAGAATCACGAGGTATTTTTTTTTTCGTTTTGTTGAACACTAATTTCGTCAATAATTGAATTGTTGTTTTTTGGTAATAACAACTTTCATGATAGCTAAACTTGCATTGGGAAACTCAAGGCAGCCTTAGGCGCCTGTCCACTGGAGCGGAGAGGGGCGGAGATGTGCCAATATAAACCAATAGAATCTAAACTCCGCTCCAGAGGTGCGATTCTATTGGTTAATATTGATACATCTCCGCTCCTGTCCTCTCCTCTCAGCTCCAGTGAACAGGCAGCCTAATAGGTCTCTCTTATACATAATGTTTTGTCAATAATACCTACTGCTGTGCCTATATTTGAATGAATTAATAGTTAATACCTACACTAGGTAAGTAGTTAGACTTTCGGGCTTCTGGCTGTCGGCCTCTGACAACTAACTGCTTTGGATATTCGTCTCACAACCGAGACTGACGATCAAACTCTTTCGTATGAAATAGTCTTAGCATTCATAGGGTGAATAAACAACACAAAACATTATTATATACAATTATGTTTATTTTTTTCTCAAAATAACAAAGAATTAAGCTAAGGGTTCAGAACCGAGAGCCTTAAAACATTGTTTAAATTTTCGTCAATCGATAGCTAGGTACAAATTATAAAACAAAACGACCACTCGTTCGCTTAGAAAATATATACAGGAGATAGTGTGGCATATGGCATTTCCGGAAAAGCTCCGGTAACATTATTTACTCTCCTATTTTTTTATTTATCTGGTAGATAGTGCGTCTCCGAACTATTACGATCGCTGTGAAACAAGCCATGAATCAATTTTAAATTCTTTGCCAGCCAACCCTGGGTTTTTCAAAGCCTGAACAATTATTGGTAGTGAATCGTTGTTGGTAAAATCCCAAGCTAGCTATTGTGATTGAATGATCAACAGTTATAACAACAACCGAACTAGATAACTTGAGATTTGAGAACAGAGATAAAACAGGCTTTGAATTAAAAATGTCTTTCTACATCATGTAAAAAAAATCATGTCTGTGAAGATTTTGTTAGATATCGTACTAGAGTATATTTATGAGGTAATTTTCAGGAAAAAAGAAGAAACAAAATATGCCACATTGGTTTTTAATGAGGAATTTTTCCAAGCGGCTGTCGTTTAGCGGCTGTCTCTAAGTCATAACATAACCTAAGACTCCTGTTAAAAAAAAACTAGTTTTTAATGTATTTGGGGTAATTTGGTACTAAAAATGTGAATTTTAAATAGCAATAACATTTTTATTTTCAATAATAATAATTTTAAAAAACTATTTTTTTTTTTCGAAATTATTCATAACAGGTTTTCAACAACATTCAGTTCAGTTTGTAACAATTTCTGAATGTAAGGCCTTGGCCTTAGGCTGCATGTCCACCAGAGCGGAGAGGAGAGGAGAGGAGCGGCAATGTGTCAATACATATTAACCAATAGAATCAAAACTATGCTCCCGAGGTGCGATTCTATTGGTTAATTTTGGCACATCTCCGCTCCTCTCCTCTCCTCTCCGCTCCAGTGGACAGGCAGCCTAGGCCAAGGCCTTTTCTCATACCCTGAAAACCTGAACTTGCAACTTGCAAGTGTCACCAGAAATGGTGTCTTAGATTTCCAGCAAAATATATTTAACAATTGCAAGCCATACAATCTCCTGTATATTTCTAAGTTCGTTCACTAGACTAGAATCTAAACACTCGAAGTTTCCCATTTTGGTCCGACGACACATTCTTTCATGTAACTCACAACAATTTCTGATGAGCCATGCTCGGATTGTCGCCATCTTGTATTGGTGACATGAGCTGTCAAGAGGTGAACAAGAGAATATTGGTTTTTCATCACCTTTGTGGTGATCAACCCATAATTTGCTAGGCATGGTTGGACATTCTTCTTAGTAGTTAGAGTACTATTCCTAGGAATAGACTTCAATAGGCTTTACTGACTTACAGTCAAGTGGTATACCCAAAAGCTTATACAGTATGAAATTTAATTCGTTGGTAATCTCTTAAGGGGCCATTGTACTTATCATTATGAGCAACTTTCATTACAGGACCAACACTGAAATTGCGGAAAAAAATCAGCTGTTCCCTACATTTATGTTCCCACAGCTCGTCAAAATGTAGGGAACAGCTGATTTTTATTTCGCGATTTCAGGGTTGGTCCCATAATGAAAGTTGTTCATAATGATGACTACAATGACCCCTTAAGAGATTGCCAACGAATAAAATTGCACACTGTATTGATATACCGTTTAGGCATCGGATTAGTTGTAGCAATAATTTCATTATTTTCATGGTAGTTTATGTTGGTATTTAGGTGTACCTAGGTTTTAGGAACCTGCTAAATGCGAGAAGCAAAGAACCGGTTGAAGTGACGGTGCTTGGGGGACGCCTATGTCCAGCAGTTGACTTCTTTCGCCTAGGTACCCAAAAACATTTTGTGAAGTTTTAATATTGAAGCACAAATGAATAGCCTAATATTGTTTCATAATTCATAAGGAAAGGCATTATTTTGTGCATTTTGCGACTTTTTAGTTCAAATAAAATTTAAAAATTAGTAATTATTTTGAAGTTTTATTAATCCGAGCATGTCCATCTTTTTTTTAAATAGATATAATTACTTAAACAACACAGTCTTGAAAACACACAGTTAAAATATCGTGAATTATTTTTAAAGGATTCGATTTTTTTGAAGTGTTACTATGTATGGCCGTTTCGAAAATCATCGGCTGTAAATTGTATTAAAATGAGAATTTTGTAATTTTTTAGTAATCAGAAGACGCAGTCCCTTTTTAAATCAATGGCATGGGCTTAAAAAGGGACTGCGTTCATAGTATTTATTATTATCAAAGACCCATAAACCAGACCATAGTAACACTTTTATAAAATTTTCATCTTAATTTTAAACTGTAGTCCGAAACAGTAATTTGAAAAATATTTTAAAAAACAAAACAAAGATAGAATATTTTCAAAACATAAAAAAAACAAAGATAAATTGATAAGATTTGATTTTTAAACAAGATATTTAAAACCTTGGTTTTTCAATGCAACCTTTCCATTAAAACTGTTTATCGTATGATGCTGAAGTGAAATGATTTTCATGAAACCAATTTTTAAGAAGACGATGTGTATGGAAGTAGTTTGGGCCTACAAATTAATTTTATGAGGCAATAGGTAAAGAGTATAAGTAATACGGTTTGACATCTTTAAGATCAGTCAACAATACAAGAGGTAGGTAAGTAGAAACGGACTACGTTTTTTAGAGCAATCAATAAAGTATTAACACGGTGCATTCTGAAAAAGCTGGCATCGCAAATACCTGTCACATATTTCGCTATTTTGATTAATTTGTCAATTGCAATTTATCGTTACATATTTGAAGAATAAAGACCCCGGAGCGTCTGTCTGTCTGTCTGAACACGATAAACGCAAAAACTACCAAATAAATTTTCATACGGTTTTTACCAATGGACGGAGTGATTTATGAGGAAGGTGTATTGTTCAATAAGGTTTTGTGTAAATTGACTGAAATATGACGATGATTGTTGAAGATGTCGGAAAAAATCATGGTGGCTGGGAATTTTACTGGCGTTCGCCACGTAAACCTCTCCTCTCCCTTTTATTTAAAAAGATCTATTAAACTGTAGCAACGCTATATGTCTATCTGTATTTTTCATTTCTCTCTGAAAACGAAGTCTCTGAAAACGAAGAACGACGGAGTCAGAAAATAGGTATTACATAATTTCTATGAATACTGACAAATTAATAAAAACTACGAAATATTTGACAGCTATTTGCGACGTTGCGAATTTACAGAATGCACACTTTTAAAGAACCATAAGTACAAGACATGGAAGAATTGAGGTGAAGTTTTAATCATTATTTATTCATCAAGGGGCTATCTACAACTTTGATACAATTCAGTTAAACCAAGGCGGACTTGCATTCATACTTTCTAAATTATAAACAAATAAGTTTAAGACTAAATAGGTCTGTGTTTGTCATCTTTAATATATTGACATGGACAGAAATATATTTAGCTCTAAGTTAGGTAATAAACTGTTTAGTGCTAAAGGGTTTTACACACAATCCTACGCAATAAGGTACTTAATCAAGGGCAGTAACGAAGCTAAATAATGTTTATTTAGCTTCAATATTTAAGATTTCACTAAAATCATTGTCACTTCAGCAAATATTAAGATTGAAACCGAAACAATTAAATGGTAAAACAGCCATAGAATCACAGGGATGTGGATCACAAAATATAATATATATTCACGACTTTTTGGGTTCAAATTGCAAGATACTCCTGTGAGTTTCAGAATATCTAAGTTTTATATTACGCAATTTAGGGCTCAAGATTATAGGGATGTACCAAATGTGAACACGACGATTTATATTCATTCCCAACCCTATATTCTGAGTTCTAAATTGTTTATAAGTGAAATTTAAAATAATAATTACGCTATTTTAAGTTAGTCTTTTTTCATTATAATGCCGTAGCA
Organism: Conistra vaccinii; assembly: GCA_948150665.1. NCBI lineage: Eukaryota > Metazoa > Arthropoda > Insecta > Lepidoptera > Noctuidae > Conistra > Conistra vaccinii. The sequence continues at coordinate 2,443,204 of OX411340.1, read as the reverse complement.
ATATTCAGCTGTTATGTTATAAGTCTTTCGTCGATCGAAGGGAAACCCTTTCGCATATTATTGATTCTTTACAAATTATTCAATATCTTGCATCTCGAACCCCTTTTCTATTCACCACAAATTATTATCAGCTTTCACTTTATCGATACTTTACAGAAAAAGAAAAATTTAAATTTTATTTACTTGACTCCTAACATACTTACGATATTACCAAATTTATTATTGAATATTACACATTTTCTCATTATACTTTAGTAGAAATCGTGGCAATACTTTGGAAGAAACATTTTTTAACATCGAATTCGGTTTCATAAATACTACGATAAATATTAAAAACAAAAAGATTTTGTTTAAAAAACCATGCTTTCTTCACGTGTTTTGAGAATTTTTTTCTTGGATTCAATGGTCCGCAATCAATTGGAGGCACCACTTTAGAACCCATGGTCGTATAAGAATATTTTAAATAACGCTTATGTCTACTAGTAATTTAAAGTAGACTACATAGGAATTACTTTAAAGAAATCGGAAGTCTGTCTTCCATTTTTAGTTTTAGACCTTAAATCTGGCAAGCGATTTTATACTTCAATAAATTGAAGTAAAACTTTATTAAAATTTAATTTGTAAGAAACAATTTACATAGTATACTCATTAATAAATTTTAATTTAAAAAATTGAAGCGTTGTCGAACGCGTAGTGACGTGAAGCACGTCACAAAATTTTCAATTATTTTTATCGATAACGTTAAAAGACACATTTGGAAAGAAAGCATGGTGAAAAAAATACATATCTACAATATTAAAATCATGCATTCAATGCAATAAATTTTTCCTTAAAAATTATTCGTCTTATTACTATTATTAACATATAATTAAATAAATCTCTAAGGTAACCACATAAATTCTCTATCTAATTATAACATTATTTCTTACTAATGCAATCATAAGACTGATTCTATGATAGGGGGGTCTCTCTACTGGTGACATTCGGAAATGTCATTACATTTGATCATGTGTATGGAAAGAATTTCATTACGCAGTGAAATATATTTTTAGAGCAGTATGAAAGAATGTGATTTTGATTAATGTTGAGCTGTCCAAGTACTTAGAATATCGTGACATTCAATGCGTTGCTTATCCGACATACCGAGACTTATAATATAACATGTCTGGCCAATTCAACCAGAAAATCTTCAGCATAATGTCACATTTACATTAACTTCCCAGTGAATTATTAAATAATAACGAATTCACAATTTTTGTTAAATACATTTCACTGTGTAATAAAATACTGTGACACATGTCATATTCCAGCACTGCGTCCGTCGACGCGCGACGTCATCAACCCGTTTCTCATACCTACAAACACGCATCACTACGTGCGTCGCCGCGACGTATATGTCCATTACATTTACACAGCACTACGTCTCGGGGACGTTATAATCCTTTACATCACACACTATGCTTCACTAACACGGAGCAACGATTTTATGAAAATAAACAATATTGAAGGCACTAGTAGAGTTCTAGTGAGTAAATTAAAAAACGTAAAATATTTTATAAGTTGGGACCTCAAGCGCATGTCCACAATCAAAGTCATCGGAAGGTCCTGTTTTAAAACAAAACAGGAAACTATTTTATTAAATGTCGATAAATTAAAATTAAAATTTAAAAAATATCTTTAGTAAAGGTATACAAGAATTTAAAAAATGGATTAATAAAAACAGTCAGAGATAATGGCTTCGGCTTCATGTTTTTCGAAAACCATTAAGAACTCCCTAATTCTATATTAAAATTAAATGATAAACCTTAAACTTAATGATTAAAATTAAAAACATTCGATGTTACACCGTTGCTTTACAACTTAAAATTAAAAATGCAAATAAATAAATAATTTTATTACAAAAATGTAAATTTTAATTCAATCACATTGACTTTTGACTAGAAAAGCATCTTTTAAAAATGCCAAGATGTACGCAATGCGAAAATTATAAAAAAAAAATCACGTTGTATTAGTGTTAATTTTTTTTCATTCGCGACTATAACTTTAAAAATCTATTGTATATGTCGTGGTTCGATCACAGAAATGGCCATTTCATGATCTACCTGGCCATTTCACGATGAGGCCGGTTATATCATGATGCGCCTCATCAAAAGTCAGGCGGATCGACGAAAGCAACCTATTTATCGAAATTGCCAGCTGACCACTGGGCATATCGCAAAGTAGTTGCATTTCACTTCCCTTGTGGCCCCCCGATCAAATGATTTAGGTTAGGTTAGAACTATGACGAACCGTGCGCGAGCCGAACGAGGGAATCGAGCGGTATCGTAAGCGGCCAGTGAGCGCTACATCCAAGTTGGTTGCAGCTACTTGGCTATTTAGTATTTTTAGGACCCTAAAATAGGAATTATGCGAATAGGAATAGGTGGAATAGAAATTATTACTTGACAATGCGGCAACAAAGACAAGGTAATAATTTTTACGCGTATCTGGGTCGATAGGCCCGACCATCGCTGGGCAAATCGTCGAACGCTGAGCGTTGAAAGATATGGCGGATGTTAGATGGTCAAATCATGAAATGGCGGTGTATAGTGAAATGGCCAGGCAGATCACGATATGGCCATTTCTACGATTGAACTACGAACATATACACTCTAACGATAACTTAGGACCCCCAGAAATGACTTCAACTATGAACAGATATTATTTATAACATACCGGTACCTCTAAATAACTGCCTAATATTGATATGACTCGAATAACTATTGACTATATTGAAATTTGAAACTAGTTGTCTTTTCTAAAAACGCCTTTCGCAAGAAAGTCTAAAGACGATACCATTTTCACATAATTTTACCTCGTTGTTATAAGAAGCGAGATTCTATCCGTTCATCATTACATTTAAATTCTTAATTAATACTGTTTTTATTACTAATACGGATAAAAGAAACTACACGGAGAGGACGCGAAAGAACATTACGTTCCAGAGACAAAGACCGTAATCCCAGAATCTTTCATCTCTTTCATGTCACAATCCAGAAATGCATTCCATTTCCAAACGTTTCTTCCATTCCTGAGCGCATTCCGATAATCGAAACTTGGAATGGCACTACAGAAGTCTTTTAAAAATGGAATGGAACAAGAAATGGACTATTCCATTTTAAAAATCACAGTGTAAAACTCTGTGTCCATAACTCACACTCCAAAATCTTGCAAAATACAAATCTGATATTTTTTTTATGTTAGGCAGTATCGTGTTAGACTTAGAACATTAAGTTACACAGATTCATAATTCTAATAATTGTTGTTTTGGTACGTCGTTTCGACGTGACTTCATTTGGTGCTAGTATTAACTAGGCTTTCATGTCCGTGATATTTTCACTTGCATGGTTATACATAGGTTTCCATGTGGCTGGTGGACGGGTCCTAGAAAGATGCTTCCACTAAGTAAGTCCCATCCATTGCAACACCAGTCTGGTTCCCTTGCACTGTGCTCCCGGCAGGAATGTATTTGCCACACGCTTGCTGTAATCAGAAGACTTTGTGTTTGAATTATGAAAATTTAAAAATATTGAACGATTGATTTAGACCAGATTTTTGCTTAGCATATATAATACACAAGGCAATGTTTTACCTACGTTTATTTGTAAATGGAATAATAACTGGCAGCTCTAAATTACTCCTCACCACGATTTCAGACGATTAAAATAAAAGGGAACTACCTCATAACCATTAGTAAAATAAATATATTTTAGCCATATTCTGCCTTACCTAAACGTCCTCGTTGAGCAAAACTAAATAACAACATATATCATACCATACACATATACGTATTAGTTACAATACCTACATTTATAACACAACATAGAATACCATATAAAATAAAACACAGATATTTTAACTAATTAACTACAATATTATAAACACATCTTACTTCCATATATTTTTACATCGAAAGTATACCTACCTAAATCTATCTACACTCACATAAAACAAGCTTTTACAACAATAACAAGCAACCTCCGAAAACCTGCGGAACCAAAAACACAGACACATCAAACGAATAATAATTATAATAAAAAACATCGAGAAATATTTAAAAAAATAATAAAATATGTGACAGTTTGCTAGCATTGATGTAGTGTGAGTAAATGTGTGCCATTCATGCCAATTTACAGAAGAAAATAGTTCATGTAGACCCAATGTGTAATGTAAAATGTATAGATTTTCTGAGGTTGTCATAGAAAATTTTCAATATTATGCAAAGGCCCCGAATTAAAAATCGAAAGGTAAAAAATAAAATTAATATTTAAAAATTCGAATGCCATACATTTTTAATCGTTTTTTTTTTCTATAACGTCACCTCAGAAAAACGATGTAAATGTTTATGATTTTGTTGTTTCACTACAATGTTATTTTGTGAGTTTTTAGTTTCATGGATGTCAGTAGATGGTTTTTGATTCCTATGAGCATCATTTTGATTCCTATGTAGTTGATAGGTAGTAATTTTATTTGATTTCAATGATCTACAATTTTTGAAGGAATAGTAATGAAAAATTTACCCGAAATTATTTTTGTGAGGTCGATTTGAGGGCTGATTAGCAACAAAATTTTGGCTTTTAAAAACTGATTCTTTTATTGCCAATTAAAATAATTTTCCAATCAAAATGTGTGCAGTGTGTTGGCATTTGATCAAACCGTATGTTCTGTTCAACATAATATGTTATATTATAACAGCATAAAAAAACACGTCGACATCCTTTTTAATATACATTTACAACACTTGGATCTACTGCAGGTTATCGCCTTATCCTTATGTAAAAAATATGAAAGAATAAAGCGATTTATTTTACAAAATACAGGGACATAAAGATATTTTATACGTACATATATAATTTCATATAAATAATTGACAACACGGTAGCACCATAGCGCAAGCCCATAAACAATGATACAACATTAAACAAGATACAACAGGACCATATTTATAAAGCAACAGTTTATAACAGCCAACACCCTGCAGACATTTAAAGCCTCATATTTATTTATCCTTTGGATTTGCAGACGTTACCACACAGCGACTTTACGAAGACTAACCAAAATAATAAAAAATTGCAAAATAAAAATATTTTTCCTGTATTTTTTTTCTATTATTTTTTAAAACTCGAAAAAATAATTTTCTAAATTTTAATTTAACATGCTTAATTATCAACTACTAACAAAAGAATCTGTTTTACCTTTCCTTTTGTTTAGCGGGGAAAACACTTAGAAAACAAGTCAGTAAAAAAAAAACTCATAGATAGTTTTGTGGATGATATTATTATTAAAACAAATAAAGCGGGCTATTCTCGGCCCGTCATCGCTGTATGTTAACGTCGCAGTCACGTACTGGTAATGGGTCTTCGCTGGGCGCAGCGGACACCGAAGTATCGGACGGTCGTGAGGTCGCAGTATACCGCCTGCCGCCCTTCCTTCCCTTCCTACTCGTATCTAATAGCAGGACCTGTCATAGCCAATTCGAGACTGAGCCTTCGACACAAAGAATTACAAAAAATGGGGAGAGTTTATACATTTTTCGTGGTTTCGAAAATGGAGTTTAGGTTATGGAAATTAAAATAAATATGTTAAGATACAGGCAACATGGTAAATAAAAAGTGTATGAAGACAAATATTTCAGATTTATATAAACAAAACAGAAATGTTTCGAAATTTTAATTTGCTATTAAACCAATTATGTGTAAATTTTGTGTCATTTTAGTTAGAAATAAAATTAATTTTGTGAAAGTGTAGCTTTAGAGTAAAAATTCAACTAAATAGAATTTTTAACTTAACGTAGACAGACCAGCAAAACAAAATTTTAAATAAAATACATAATTATCATCTTATTATAATAAATATCGTTCATATTAGTATTATTTTAATATCTAGCAAATACAAAAATATACATCGAGCAGCAACTCCTTTTAATAATTGTATACTTACCTGTATTTACTAATCTGCCTCTATAACATTATTAAGCGTAGTGTTTTTTTGAAAACCACTATGTTTTTGTTCCTACTAAACACACCCTTATAATAAGATCTTGGCAATATAAATACTAGCTTACGTAATTAATAAATACATTATAGCTCATAAAAGTTCGTATATTGAGTAGGCAAAGCTAAATATTTTTCTTATATAAAGTGAAAGTATAGCTGCCAAGCGTTTCTGGCAGACAACATCTAGCTTTTGTCACATGTTTTAGCCACACTTTGCGTTGGAAGCCACAATACAAGGATCCTTTATTTATTTCTATAGAATACCATGAAAATATGGAAGACTATAGAAATAATTTAGCTTTAACTTTTGAGCGGTGGTGTGGATTTGCGGTCAAAATAATTTATGAAGACACCAAGACATTATTCGTATGACGACATCAGAATACAGACAATCAAATTTTTTTTTTTCGTTTTCAATGGTCTCTTGTCAGGCCAGTAAAAAAATACACGATTTTTGCTTATTTTATCTAATTACTTATAATGCACCTACCTGCAACAATGAAACAAAAAATTGTCTTCATTTCTTCTTCGAAGTGATTCAATTTCTTTTTCTAATTGATTTCTTTTTGAAATTGATTCTCGTTATTTTTCTAATTGATTCTATTCCTTTTTATGATTGATTCTATTCCTTTTTCTAATTATTTTTTTTTCTTTTTTTTTGTAATTTGTAAAATGTTTTAATCATAACTTTGTTTGACAGCAACATCCACCCACCAAGGAGTTAGGACCAAGGCAACAATGCCGGTGACAGTAGCCCAGTAGCACGATAAGTACCTCTCTTCTATTTGGCGCGAACTGTTCTATCGGACTGATGCAGCGCACAGAACGATGGCGCTTCTGTTACCAATCATATCCATCATTCGTCGGAATATTCGATTTTTAAAACTAAAGAAAGACGTTCTCGTTAACCCAATATAAGAATATCAGTGAAACGGAAAACACTTTTAAATTGGAAGACAAAAACTACAAAGTAAAATCACAACAAAAATAACAAAGAGTGAAAAATAATAATATTTGTTATAAAAAAAAAAAATTATATAATAATATTTTTTTTTATTTTAAGTAAAAAATAAAAAATAAAATTGTGCATATTCTCAGGTTCTGCAATAATCAATCTTAAATAATTAAAAAAAGGAAGCAAGTGAATAATAGAAAAATAATTGCTTATTTTAAAAAGTAATTATAATATTTAGTACAAATAAATTATGCATTTATTATAGGATTAACGAGAACGGCTTGCTTGTTAACTTTGTAAAAGAAACCGGTAAAAATAACAACGATGTAACAATTTTAAATATTTTTGAAAAATCTAATAAATATTTTTATACCATTTAATTATACTGTCTAGTGGTCGCATTAGTTTGATGGACACATTTGTTTTATTCGACTTGCAGTTTAAATAAAAATGTAAATTATTTAAAATTGTTTAACTCTAAAATAAGAAGTCATTACATTTTTGTCACATTGTTGTCATTTATGTTGATTTTTATTTAAATTCAAATGAAATCACAGCCTAATACCACCTTCTCTCTAAAGGAGGTTATTGTAAAATAATATTACAATAGGTACTATTATAAAAAATTCTAACACAATATCTAATAGAAAGAGATAGAAAACCTAGAGTAGGAAAAAAAATCTTAGGCAAGTGACACACTTAGCAGCTAGGCTTGTGGAAGTTGATCTAATGCAATCATGTCACTTAGGTCGTTTTAAAAAGTAATCTTTTTTTTCCTTGTCTGAACCAATCCTCGTATCGAAATACGTATAATGTGTAGCTTAAATGGTGTTGAATCTGAAAAGGGGTCATTTTACTCATAGGGTGACTAGAATCAATTCTTTTTTTTTGACGATCAAAAGTGATACAAGGGCCTATTTGAAAGAAATGATTTGACTTTGACATGACACTGAATTTTTTTTTGCTGAACCAGTCCTGTCAATCTACCTAGTTTTTTCCTAAGACACAGGCACATACACCTAGTTTAGGAGTCAGAGTATTAAAATTATTGTGACCTAGTTATAAGCCTTTTATGCTCTTAGTCCTTGGATTTTGTAATGTGATGGCTTTTGGTGAAATAAAGAATTTATTTATTTATTATTTATTTATTTATAACAGTAAAAAAAAAAATAGATAACTGTGGGGTCGGCTGCCACTCTAACCAGATGCAGCTGAATACTAGTATTTTACATGGATCCACTGCCTATCTGACCTCCACAACCCAGTAACTGGTCAGATCCTCGTCTGACTTTTGGCCTGGTCAGCCTGGTCTGGCCCTAGGTCAGACTTTTGGGCTTCTGATTATCCGTAACGACTGTCAAAGATCTACGAATGACAGCCGGGACGAAAAGCTTAACGTGCTTTCAGAGGCACGGAGGGGTTTCGATTTATAATGGATGGTCACCCATCCACGGACCGACCTTGGCAAGCATAGCTTAACCTACTATCGTCAGCTGTTTTTATTTAGCCATAGACCCCTCTTGGGACTAATCTTGTGATAAATGATAAATGATAAATGATTTTATTTCTGTAAGTAGGTCTGTACAAACACTTTTACACGTCAATCATATTTTTTTAACTAGATGAGGCCGGCGTTTCCTATCTGACTACTCTGAGAAGAAAGGCCGAAACAAACTCAGAGGTCACAGTCTCTTTTAAAGTCCAGACATAATCTTGGTCAGATCATGTGAAGACCATGTAGATTGGTGTCTGAAATGGTCTTTTGAGGAAAGAACCACACAGATTGAGTGGACCTGTCCAGTCAGTGCACGCATTTGTCAGTAATCGTGCAGCTCAACTCAGAGTTTAAGGAGCTCAACGATTCGACGAACAATACCAAAGAAAGGACATTTGGATAGGCCGCATAAATTACTCAAGCTGCCAGACCATGATAAAAACTAACAGAGAGAAAACAAAAAAACAAAAAAAAAGTATAAATGAAAGGAATGACCCACATAATCTTCACATTCACAATAAGTAATTAAAAGAATATATTGCTTTAAAAAGTAAATATTCATGTCATTGTATAGTATATAAAATACATTAATGTCAATAAAAAACCCAGAAATGATCGCGAAATATATCATTGTGATCATTAAATTTTTTCGAGTCATGCGAACAAGGAGTACCTACAATGACCTTTTTTCGGGTTCAACACTATTTAAATGGGACCTTGTAGTTTCAATTTGCTTTAAAAAAATGCCCAGTCGCTTAACGTGTCACTTACAGAAACTAATGAAAAACACTAGATCATGCTGTTATCAATCCTTTTCAAAAAAGATTTTAAATTAAATAAGAAGTAAGTTAGGAAATCAGCACAGATTTTTATTTATGAATTAGGAAGTATTTAACTCGAAAACGCTAAAATCAAACCCATGCTTTGCTTGTATCAGATCACTAAATTCAAAAAGGTATTTTAGGCTCCCCGAATCTTTACAGGTTTTTTATCAATTGGCATTGTCATTGTCACTTTATTATTCGTTCTTCCAAAAAGAGTCGCAACAAAGTCTGTTGCCACAACTTACTAAAAACCCAGAATATGTGACATCTGTTTTTTTGTTATGAACTAATTAATTTTATATTTCCCTTCAAATTGTAATTCATTTGCCAATTCCTTTAGGTTCAACATCCTACATTTCTAATTTTCATTAAATCTAAACTAAATTCACATACTAATCATTCCCCTAACCATAATTTACACTAAAAAGGGCGTAAGTGACACCAACGTCGCTTACGCCCTTTTAGGCCGAAATCACAAAACACACACAAAACAAAACAACTACATAACAGGTACCTGGTATTTCTGTGGGCAGCAACCACAACGCGCGCAGCACGCAAGCAGCGCGGGCGCGCGACCCGAGTGCGCAGGCGACGCCAATGGGGAGGGCGAGCCAGCGCGCTTAGCAGCCCCGTTGAAGGGATTCTCCATCTCCACAAACTCACGATCCTGTAGGTAGGGTTATGTGTTAAGGCCCTATTTTGGGGAGAAGTAAAAGTTAAAATAAAATAAAGACACAGTTAAGATCGGCAGAAACTTGGCTTTGAATTTGCTGGAGAACCGACTAACTCAAAACCGGTTTTGCCAATGATTACTGTAAAATATAATTTAACTTAACGGAAGGTCATGGTTTTTAGAGACTTGGGACTGTAGCCTTCAATTTCATAAACAACCTATGTTAGAAATAGATTGCCGTTTCTTAAAAAGTAAAACTAAAAAACACGTCACAGACACACGGCTTACGCAATACCATCTCAAAAGAAAAACCACCGCAAAAATCATACTCACAACAAATCCAGGAAACACTTTAACTAAACAATCAGAGGCTGGACTATGCTAATGGCTGTAAGAGAGTAAAATAAACTATACTACACGACACAACATCACATATACATGACCATAGTCACAAAACATGCCACGAGACCGAAGCATAATAGAGAAAGGTCCTAACTTCACCCACCGTAGTGCGCTCAAGACATCGCAGTAGGTGGTGGTGTTGCAATTCGAAAATGTCTTCGTCTCTTCCAGCGTCGTCGAGTTCTACGCCCGACTCCTGCGCAGCTAGGCGGGCCTCCGCTGCCTTCTTCTTTGACACGAATGCGGCCCCTGATGAGGCTTTGGCGATGCGGATGCGGGCGAGGCGGGCTTTCTGGAATTGGATGGTTTTATTGTTTAAATAAAATTCCGTTAAAGACGTTAAAGATAAGACATTCCCATTGTCATGGATGGGGCGTCAAAAAAGAGATGTTTTCTTTGGGAGATGTTTAACTTTAATTCTTCGATATTCAGGAAGAGCAGTGGTGGCACAGTGGTAACGGTGGCCTTCGTGGGTTCGTACTTAAGCAGGCACTTTACTTTGTATAAATTATTTCATCACCACTGCTCTCAAAACGGCGTAGAGAAACATTGTGAGGAAACCGGCATGTCCTAGAACCGAAATTTCGAAGATGTGTGACATCCACCAACCCGCACTGGACCCGCGTGTAGAATTATGGTGCAGTCCCTCTCACAGAGAGGAGGCCTGTGTCCCGTCAGTGGGAACATTATAGGCAGTTTTTTTTTGTTCTGGATTTGGTTAGGTACCAGGTCTAATACATACATACATACATAAACACACGACTTCTTCCCAAGGGAATATGCCGACATATGCAGACACTACAGTACGTCACCTACTACAATCATCACATACTCGTTTTGCTTCTAATTGGATTACTAATTCGATTGCGCAATATTTACAAACAATTTAGCCATCTACGAGTATGTATTTACAGTGGACCATTTACCAACTAATACATAAATAATGCCATGTGCCCTACAGTAAACATTTACTGACTAACATAAATAATGATATACGCTGATTAAATAATGCTCTTCGTTGAATTAGACAACACAAAAACTAGCCCTAGTAGCACACCTCCGCCGCGAAACTGTAGAAGAGAAACCGCAATTCGCAAGCGCAATTCAACTGGCTCACGTAATGTTCCGCTTCACGAAATTCGAGTAGCGGACCATGACGCGAGCCAGTTGAATTAAACTACTGCGGTTTCGCTGCACGGTTTCGCGGCGGAGGTGTGCTAGTGGCGTCAAATCGCCAAGCATACTGAGCGATTTTAACTTCATAGTATTACTATACTCTATGGTCTAACTCCTAGCCACAAAAATAACCTGTAAAAGGTAGTTGTGTAGACTGTAGGCGAATATTAGGACATTCATTGGTTCCAGACGCTGTGACAGAAATATTTATGAATTTACAGCATTTTTCTTAAAAGTCGTAGACAGATAAAGTAAACAGATCCCGTTTTGTTTATGGGGATGCCCTGATGGAGGAGCCATTGTTTTTCAAATAATGAGGTTTTAGTGGTATGAGGAATAGGGTGTAAAGTTCACTCATCCACCATAGAAAAGGGAGGATCCTCCAACCAGACGGGTTGTTATGTCTGGCGGGCAACTGCCCATATGTTGATTTCGGATAGTCTTATCTATGTTTTTCGCTTGGTAAACTCTAACTGCGCGATGTAGGAATTGTGTGACGTCATGTCTTTGTTGCGTATTTCGTATGTGGCGGCGTAACCGCTACAAGGTCATTAATGAATACGTTTTAACTTCTACTGAAGAATAGCTGGATAAAGATGTGCAAAAAGATCCTGATACAGTTTGATCTTTGGAGACAAATCTGATCGTAATAAACTGATAATCTACAACACCACATGCGAACCACGCCTCAAAGACCTGACGTCACACAAATCCTGCATCACGCAAGCAGCTTTTACTGCGCGATCAGCATATACATAACTTTCCGATATCAATCGTCGGGCAGTTGCCCACCAGACACGATATCCGTCTGGTCGGAGGATCCTCCCTTTTCTATGAAAGATGTGTGAACTTTACACCCTGTTCCTCATGCCTCTACCAATGTTCAAGACGTGGTGAGCTACAGTTTAAATGAAGTATGTCTTTTTGAGCATTGTATTTTGTAAAAAAGGCATATACTAATGTAATTTAAAGTTTTAAAATTTTCAAGATAATCTGAGTAATATTATAATTTTCTTTGCCTTTGGCGCTGGGATGGCTAGATTTAGCTGATATTTTAAATACCGTTTGAACGTAAAAGCCTCTAAAATAGTCCCCTACGAAGGTTAACACCACCCCACTTTCATGTAAAACTCACATAACTTCACCAAACAACAAATAAATGTACGCGTCCGATATTAAGGCCCCCCTGTGCTAATTAACGGGCATTTATTTAAACGTCCAGATTGTATGAATTATGTACGTTTACCGTCGCGTGCATAGATGTATGATTATATATAAATAGCACGTCTGTGTACGTATTATATTAATTGTTCGTTTCTTAGTTTTATAACTCAAAGGTTTCTGGTTTTCTTTCTTACATTTAATCCAAAGATTGAACAAGTGATTTTATTTATTATGTAATTTTTTTGTTATAAAAAAACCGGCCAAGTGCGTGTTGGACCACGAGGTATTCCGTAGTTGGGATGATGAATATTTATCCCAAGAACAAACTTAACATTGTAGTTGAAAACATGTTTTTGCGGGTCCTTCCCCGTAGTCAAACTAGTTTGTCCAACTGATTTGACTACAAGAAATAATTTTCCCCGTGGTCAAACTTTATTGATATTGTAACTTTTTAGCACGCTGTATGCATGCAGTTTATGTATGTACAGTCAAAGATGAAACTAATGTCAGTCAAAGATGAAACTAATGTCATTACGTCGTTCACAATAATTGTTTTCCTTTGTTGAATTTCAACTTATTCATAATCAAAAATGGATATGAAATATGTGAAACGTAAACGTGGTATAGTTTTACTCTACGATGGGCGGCAGTATTACAGATGGCGTACCTACAAAAATGGGAACGTTTTCTGGGCATGCAGTCGTCTGAGAAAAGATAAGTGTCGAGGGTCTATCACTGTGAAGGTATAATTAGTGCCGTCTTTTCATGAACCTACTATGTATACATGCTCGGCACAAACGAGCCAGCTATTACTGCCGCTGCTGCAAATGTGGCGGTGGCGCACGATTGCCACTGGTATTCGGAAGCCTAGTTTGAGGAAGGATTTACTCCTAGGTGTTCTGTTGGTAGAAGTAGAACAAAAAATAGAACAGCTGGTAACGACTCAGGAGATCCCAGGGAGCATGACAGTGGTGGCGTGTCGCGGACACTGCTGTAGCGTGTGGCTGCCATCTGCCACACGTGTGCGGTGGTGGCCACCCGATACAGCAGTTTTCAACACCGCACAACCAGCCACCGGTGGCTGTCGCCTCTGTGGTCGGTGGCTCGTTTGCGCCGAGCCTTAAGGAGTTTTATTTATTTGTATTTTTTATTATTATTTAGAATGAGAACATAGTAAAAAATACTGAACACATCTGTATTGCTGATCATAGGAAAAATGAGATTGATATTGTGGTTGATCAGTTACGAGAAGAAGTGGTTACCAGCAATGTCCCTATTCCAACTGCTTATAAAGAGAAGAAGAAGATTACGAAAAATTGTGTCACATTACCATCCTTTGGCAGTGTGAAATCGGGTTTATATAATAATCGTAAAAAAACATGCTTCATTGATTTTAAAGAGGCAACAGTTCCCGATAACTTGCATTCATTTCTCTTGGCTGATTATGTTACCGAAACAAGACGGATCATGATTTTTTGCTCAGAAAATAATAAGGCAAGAATGGTTCAGTTGCAAGAATTTTTTGGTGATGGCACTTTCTATAGTTGCCCAAATGGGTTTACACAATTATACAGCATCCATGCGGCTTTAGACACATCAACAACCACAACGCACGTGATTCCAGTTGCTTATGCACTAATGACCGATAAAACGGAAGAATCATATGAAATCTTATTCTCTATGTTACATTCTCAAATACCCGAATGGGTACCAAAAAAATTTCACTCCGATTTTGAAATTGCTGCCAGCAATGCTATTTCATCGATTTTCACAAATGTTGAGATAATAAAATGTTTCTATCATTTTACAAATTCACAATGGAAAAAGGCCAAAAAACTTAAAATACAAAGCAAAGATGGAAAAAGAGTGGTCGGATTATGTGCTGCACTCGCTTTGCTGCCGGAAGAAAAAATTGATGAAGGTTGGGATTATATACAATCTGATTCTCCTAAAACACCAAAAATTTTAAAATACCTTCAATATTTCGAGAATACATGGCTAAAAAACAAATCATTTAGAATACAATGGTCCGTATACGGACAAAGGCATCGAACTAATAATGTTGTAGAGAGCTGGAATGCACAACTTAATAAATTTATGAAAAGACATAATCCAATAACAGTTTCTCGTTTGCTCAAAACATTATTAGACAAAGAAAGCAATTCCTCCGAAGAACCGTCTCCTCGCCAGCGTCGAACAGAATTAATATATAGAGACGAATTCATTCAAAAATGCCAAATGCAGTTAATACACGATGAAATAGATGTCGGCTATTTTTTAAATAAATTGAGATAGAATATTTTTTTATGCTATAAGAACGGCAACAAGATTATTAGTTCGGTGCCGTTCCCATACACGTACCATTCCGCGATGAAACTATTAGTTTATTTTGAGCAAGGTTTTCTCTACATATTTATAATATTGGTCATTTGATTGTGTTTTATTTAGGACTTTCTGATAATCCCAACCTTTTATTAATGTTTTGGGAAGAAGTGGCCCAGAAGTACAAAAAACCCAATACGTGTTTCTGTTTTTCTTTGTTTTTTTAGAGAGGTGCGATGCTATGCGGTAATAGAAGCGCAACGGTGCCTCCGTGGTTTTTACAGAGATTTACCATTGAGTTTGGCCTTTTTCCATTGAGAATTTGTGAAATGATTGAAACCGATGATAAAAACCATCTTGGTTTCTAGAATTAATGTATTTGCAGCTGCAGGTACAAAGTCCAAATGAACTTTCTTAGAGGACCATTCTGGTAACTGTGATTTAATAATATGGAACATTATTATATAACTTCGAACAAATTATATTACGGTTTTAATTGTAATCATAACTGTACATTATGTTGTCAAACTTTATATACAGGGAGGATCATTTGAGTAGTTTGACCACGGGGAAAGTTCCATGGTGAAATTTCCTTGTAGTCAAATCAGTTGGACAAAATAGTTTGACTACGGGGAAGGACCCGTTTTTGCTACTGCAAAATTAAGTCGATCGATTATTACTCGTTATCTTGTAGAGCCTACTTAGCTGTGATAGTTTTCCTTTTAATTTTATTATTTATACTAATGCCGTGAATTTTTTTCACACATCCAAAACCAACCATTGAGCTGACAGAAGCGGACACTTGACTAACAAAAATTAGCACTTCCAAGTTTAATATTTTGCACTGGATCAGAATCCAAAAATGGTTTTCACAAACTCACCATGTTTTTGACCAACGACCTTTCCAATGACACCCCACACCATGGGATAGACGAGTTTTTTATATTTTAATTATGATTTTATTTTACCACTTTGTCGGCGTGATCAATTAATATGTATACCCATGCAAAATTACAGTACTAAGAGTCTCTAAGCTAAGCCGCGGACAGACAGACGGACTTACATGGCGAAACTATAAGGTTTCCTTGTTTACTATGGAACCCTAAAAACATAAAAGTAATTAAATTTAAAATAATAATACTTTATTGCGTGCTCGTAGAGCCCGCTACGCAGCAAGCTACGGCGTAGCGGGCACTGCTACGATCATGTAGTCTACGGCTTCGCAAAATTTTAATTGGGTTATTTTTCGTCGTTTTCTAATGCTATTATTTATCATCCTTACACATTAATTTAATAACTCAATAAAGCATCTACCCACTAGTATATAAACTGTTCTCAGCTAAAATTTATTTATACTCCCTCGTAATATAGCATTGTAATAAAAACTTATCGAGTGTCACGCTACTGTAACACGCCGAGAAATCTCGCCACGCTCCTGACTAAACACGTCTACGGCTATCAAAGTTAAAGGGCTTTTATGGAGGATCGGTGACATGCAATGTTTGTTATGGCACATAAATGATAGTACACAAGGACAACCATTCTCTAAGTTGGATTTGTTCCATAAGAACAAATCTCAAGAACAAAGCTAACTTAGAGAGATGTATTAATGGTTCTTAAATGATTTTAATTCTGTAAATAATATCTGTTTTGATCGAAAATCGTATTTTGATCAGACAGTGACCTGCAATAGGGATGTTAACTACAAATTTTTTTTTGTCCGTCAAGTTTATTATTAAAAAAAAACATTGAACACGTATTTTTTCTTTTTTTACGTAACCCAAAGATTACGGCAATACATTGAGTTAAAATGTGGCATGACGTCACTCCCCGGTAGATTTTATACTGACTTGTGACGTAGCGAGCCCCCACTCCCCAACTTTAATGCGTTTTATCTAAACCATATTTTATTAATATGATAAAGCAAATAAAGAAAATTATTCAAAAAACAAAAAACCAGACTGCAAAAACACATAACTGAAAAGAGAAAAACAAGCATTATAATCTATAGAATTTTTGGTATCGCAGGCGGGGACAAACCAAAGATACACCATATTTCCGGTTATTAGTTTTTCCCCGCCTGCGATACCTAAATTCTATAGATTATAATGCTTGTTTTTCTCTTTTCAGTTATGTGTTTTTGCAGTCGGGTTTTTTGTTTTTTGAATAATATTCTTTATTTCAAGCTTTTTAGTTTTATTAATATATCTTAATTTGGAATCGACTCATTACTAGCTTTTATTTGATACCAATATTGTTATAATTTATTTAAAAAAAAAACCTTCTCCTTCCTTTTTTTTTGTATTTGCAGATGCAATATATAAATATTATATAGCCTAAGACACTCCCACAATTAAGACGAATCTAACGACACCTCATATGTTAAAATCCATCAAGCCGTTTAGGCTACAGAGCGCGCCAAAGAAATAGACATACATACATACATACAAACATACATACATACATACTCTCGAAAAACATTACCCTCCTTCTGGGGCAGTCGGGTAAAAATACATGACATGTCTAATATATTTTTTGTTATCTGACTGACGGACTGAATAGTTTTTTTCCCAGTCAACATTCCTATTTGCAAAAAGAATTTCGCAGGCTACTACTGCGGATTCTCCTTAATATTATGAGTGATATACTTTACACTGTCTTTCGGCACGCGTAAGGACAAAAACAATCAAAGAAAGGATGCCTTAGATATGTTAATATCGATACCTATTATTTTAAAATACTTTAAATACAAACTCTTTACGAAATTGCAAAGTAGGTACTTATTTAACTTTTAACAGTCACTCTCTCGTCACATTTTACCCCGGTATTCACACCAAGATTGTATCGAGTGTCACGCTGGCGACAAACGCCGGGGAATCTTGACACGCTCGCTTCAAACACGTCGGCGGTCGTAAAATTATAACACTCTTTTGTGGAAGGGAGCGTGTTATGTAGTATGTGGCGAATTTACTTTATCATGGAAAATAGGGATTCAAAAATGCTGCCAAAAAGGTTTTTGACAAAAGGAAAAGATCTGAGTGTGTGGAGATATTTCGTCCCTTATCAGGTTTCTTAACAAAAAAATCAGGCCGAGTTTGTGGTTTATCTTTATTTTTATGTCAAAATGTGAGTAAAACGATGTACATAATTTAATTTCGTTCCATCTAGTCTATTCTGAACGTTATTTTTAATACCTTTGTTACTCGTGTTTTGGAGATATTGATCTTTACCTTGAAGCAACGACGCCTTCTTGTTTAAAAAAAATACGTGTAGTAGTATAATATTTACTAAATGAATATTTTAATTTTAAGTCCATTTTATAACATTTTTTTTTTAACTATGTTTGCTTTCACAACGAATATCTACTGCTAACCGTAAGCTGCCATGCCATTTATTTGAAACCTAGGAACACTCAAATCTTACAAAGAAAAAAAAAACTCATATTGTCAAATCAAATCAAAATAAATCTTTTATTGCAAACCATAATGTACAATTACAGGAGTAAATAAAAAAAAATTGAAACAATTATGGGCCCTGTTGGGCACAGCAAATTTATAAATAGGTTGAGAGAGGAAGAGCGCTTTATTCATTTTCATGAATTATTTATATCCTACTACCTATGTATTTATATTTCCATTCATTCGATTATTCTATAATATTTTATATGCAGGTCTATCTGTTCATTTATTATTTATTTAATTATATTTAATATTGCTTATTTGTTTACTCACTTAAAAATTTGTTTATTATTATTAAAGTAGATAATTATTAAGGATTATAGTATCATTTATTTTTATTATTTTACTTATTAAAAGTACTTATTAAAATATATCTAATATATCTAATTGTATGTTTATTAAATATTTAAATTAGTGAATAGTTAAATGTTTTTATTTTATGTATTTTATTTTCTCTTCTACTTTTAAATACTTTGTCGACATCTCTTGAACTACATACTTTCCTATCGCAGGTATGCTGGAAGAGATTTCTTTAGAAATAAGCATCACCTTTGTACATATTTTTCTGTTCCTTTCTTCTTGTCTGTTTATATGTGTGTACATAAACTGTTAAATAAATAAATAAAATTCTAAAACCTCACCCTTTGAGCCTTTCTCTTGTCAGCCCGCTGGTTCTGGTGGTAAATCCGTGAGAAGTTGGACACAATGACTGGCACAGGGAGGGCGATTACCAGCACTCCGGAGAGGGAACACACTCCTCCCACGATCTTGCCTGCTATCGTGCCTGGCACCATGTCGCCGTAACTGAGGAAGAAGAGAGAAGAATTGTTATTGTTTGAGGAATGTGGGGCAATGGAGAAGATGGATGATGTACTTGAATATTTGAGGTAGTAGCAGAAGTTTCGTCTTGATAGGCATCTTGTAATGGAAAAGTTTTATCAATGTTCATAATATTAATCAATCAATCTTCCTAGCCTTTTCCCAACTATCTTGGGGTCGGCTACCAGTCTAACCGGATGCAGCTGAATACCAGTATTTTACATGGAGCGACTGCCTATCTGATCTCCACAATACAGTAACTGGATTATACGATACGCCTTGGTAAGACTAGTGTCAGACTTTCGGGCTTCTGACGACTCGTAACGACTGTCAAATATCCACGAATGACAGCCGGGACCAACGGCTTAACGTGCTTTCTGAGGCACGGAGGAGTCTCGGTATGTAAAGATGGTCACCCATCCACTGACCAACCCCGGCAAGAGTAGCTTAACCATATCGATCGACACGTGCGGCTTGTTATTACTTAGCCACGAGCTCCTCAATTCATAATATTAATCTAATGTGAATATTAATCTTAACTACTTGCACCGTATCACTTTGATAATTATGTATTTGAAATAAGAAGTGTCTTCACGAATTTTTCTTGGAGTACTGAGTTTTGTTGGTGCAGTATTACCCACATCTAGCGCATTGAAGGTAGGGTGTGCTGTGCATAGTGAAATGCACCTGAATTTTAAGATCAAGTTAAATATGTCTGTATCCAGTTAGTCCACCCTTAAAAAGTAAGCATGTTGATTTATATTCTTACTCTTTAGGTTGGTATATAAAGCGCAGATAGAGCAGTGGTGGCCCAGTGGCTACAGCCCTGACTTACAAGTTGTAGGTCGTGGGTTCGAACCCAAGCAGGCGCTTTACTTTGTGTAAATAATTTCATCACCACTGCTCTCAAAACGGTGAAGGAAAACATCGTGAGGAAACCGGCATGTCTTAGAACCAAAAAAATTCGAAGACATGTGACATCTACCAACCCGCACTGGGTCCGCGTGGTAGATTACGGCCCACTCCTTCTCACAGAGAGGAGGCCTGTGTCCCAGCAGTGGGAACATTATTAGGCTGATGATGATAAAGCGCAGGCCACACCGCCAGCTAGCGGGCGGGTGGGCGAACATCGTTTCACCTCTTTACATACTTCGGTTCACACCGCGAGCTTCAATATTTCGCGTAGTTTGTATAGTTTCCTTCGTTCGCTTCGCCCGCTCCGCCCGCTAAGCTGGCGGTGTGGCCTGCGCTTAACGCTTATCTGATGTCATGACTGCAAAAACCTCCATTAGGAAAAAGTGTTAGTCCAGCAGTTGACAGTAGGTACAATGCCCAGTCGTAGATAGATAGAGGACCCTCATGTTGTGGTCTGATGTTGTTAGTATGGTCTCTCCCAATTTGAGTAGGATCTGTTCTCAGTTGAGTAATTTGATAAGCTGAATATAAGGGATAACAAAAAAACATTATAAATAAATTGTCGGGCTAAAAAACACAACGTTATTACATCAAGCAATATATTTATTCCCTGAATTCATAAAGCAGAGGTTTATTATAGTAGATTTGACATAAGATTAACCTGTCGAGATCCAATTAAAGTCTATTTTTAGTCAGATTTATGTTCCTAGAAAAACACTAAATAAACAATTAATTACGCCACATCTTGCCACCATATTTTGTCATCGAACTAATCACCATTTGACAAACAATTATCTAATTAATCAAAATTAAAATATTTTATTTCGCATAAACCTACATGGCCACTTGTGAAACGTCAGAAGCTAGGTGCACGGTCCCAAATGGCTATATCGTGTGGAGAAGAGCCAGCAAGAAACTCCAGGGTTACTCTTGTACAAATAATCGGCTCTTACAATAGTTCCAAATTACAATGTTAATAGGGATGGAAGGGCAGAGTAGGCCTGTCAACGAGTACCAGAAAATGGTTCACAAATCGAATCATCTACGAATCTACAAAACGATCATTTTAACTGTTACAAAAAAAAAACTAGTATTTTAAAAATAAAACACATCAATTGTAGTATTTTAAAATCCCACTCAAAAGCTTTTAGCGTAAATCCTTTATAACCGAGTTGAATGCGCGCGCGCAAGATTGTGTAACCAGATGAAATAAACGCGCATTGTGGCGGAAATAGCTGTCAATGTGTGGGATATAAAATTAGTTTCTGATCGTGTTTATGATACGGTAATGACATATTTTAGCACGATTATAGGAATATATTTTAAATAGTTGTCATCACGTTGGGAAATCTAACTCTTTTTTGTTAAATCATCTCTTTTAAGTCAGTGGTGTGTTTGATCTTCTATATCTATTCATATTTTAAATTAAAGTCGCTATTCGTGTTTGTGCATAAGACTGCGTTGTTCTGCTAAACCATGCAACAGATTTTGATGAGGTTTTCACCATCGCTTGTAGAATTTATTCCGGAAGGTTTATGTGTTTATTACGTTAATATTAAAGTTACATAAAACTAAGAAATCTCGACGTTTTGTCTAGTCGTGCAAACCGTGCGAAGCATGGGCAGGTCACTGGTTGGGAAATAAATGACTCGTATAAAGTTTATTTTCAAAAGTTTAGTGAAACTTAACAAAAGACGATCACTTATTAAAACTCCGAAATCTAGACCTAAAGGCCAATATTTCCGCTGATTCAAAATTATCAAAATCTATTCGCAATCTCATCTCATCGAAAATCAAAATCAAAAACTTGTCAAACATGTATTTATTTATTTGGTACCTAGACACATTTTACAGTAGCTTCTTTTTCTAGAGCCACATCAGTACGTACTGAAGATATCTCGGTTCAGTTCAGAAGGTTTTTATGCATTGTACAAGTAAGTAAAACTGTGAACGTGGACAAACCAAAAGGATTATGTAAATAAAGAGCACGTGACGTTTAGTAGGGTCTGCCTACGCCCATGAAATGAAAGCGTGAGGATGCGAAGCGAAGGACCGAGGTTGGAAGCGTGTATAAGGATTGTTTGGAAGGGTCAAGATAAACTAATAATATTATACGAATGCAATGCTTCGCACGTTCGAAATATGTATAAAGATAGATACTTATAAAATACAATATGTTAACTAACAGAGGGCGTTCCCGTTAACCCGCAATAGTATAGCGTCCATACATGCTAGAAAAAATATTAAAATCGAAAACGAAAACTTATTTTTATTTTTTTATCATAAAATATTCACAAAAAATATTAATTTCGTATGTAAAACAAACACTCTGTACACGCGCACTTGTCGCACTTGTCTTTCAACGTTGAAAGACAACAGCGCGTGTACAGAATGTTTCATTTACGAATTTTATTTAAAAAAATAAAAAATCCTTTTTTTTTTCAATGTTAATATTTTTTCTAGCTTGTATGGACGCTATACTATTGCGGGTTAACGGGAACGCCCTCTGTAGTTAACATACTGTATAATATTATTATAAAGAGGTTTGTTTGTAAGTTTGTATGTAGGGGGTAACCACCGGAACTACCAGTCTAATTTAAAACAATATTTTTGCATTTGATAGCCCATTTTATAGAGGAAGGTTATATTGTGTGTGTGTGTGTTTTTTTTAAATTATATTGTGTGCTTTTTAGTCTGTGCTAAATAAATATATTTTCTTTCTTTATTTCTTTCTTTCTTTCTTTCTTTCTTTCTTTCTTTCTTTCTTTCTTTCTTTCTTTCTTTCTTTCTTTCTTTCTTTCTTTCTTTCTTTCTTTCTTTCTTTATGTTAATCACGCTACAGCCCTGAGGAGCCGAGCAAAAATAAAAACAGTCTGAAAGAACGCTAAGCGAATAAGAAATAACAGTGCGGGCGGGCTATGGGATGCGACGCGCTGGTTCGGGGGACAAAATTTCACGCGAATGAAGTCACCGGCAGAGACTAGTATAAAATAATATAAAATGAAATGATGTTCGTTGGTAAGCGCATGACTTGAGGACGACTGGACCGATTTAGCTAGTAAGGCTGCCTGTCCACTGGAGCGGAGAGGAGTAAAGAGCAGCGGAGATGTGCCAATATTAACCAATAGAATCTTGACTCAGGATCATTAATCTAAACTCAGGGGCGGAGTCAAGATTCTATTGGTTAATATTGACACATCTCTGCTCCTCTTTTCTCCTCTCCGCTCCAGCGGACAGGCAGCCTTATTGTTTTAAAATGTTTGTAATTATCCGAATTACAAACATTTTAGGTTCAGGAAAAAAATATTAAAAGTTATTGAAAGGTGCCGGGAAAATTGGTGCATTTAGAGATTTTTTTTTATGAATTATTGAAATGTTGACAGGACAAAGTCTGTCAAGTCAGCTAAATTACAGATTTCGTAAAAATAACTATGTTGTGTCAGTAAGTTGTACTAGTTTGTAAGTTCGATTTGAATGCTGTTTCCGTTTTAGATGCCTAGTGTAATTTCCACATAAAAGGTTTGTTCCTGTCTGCATTACAAATTGTTCTACTAATTGGCATTTACTCCCATTGAACAAAAACTAGAAATTCAATACTCCGAAGAAAGGAAACTGTTGAACGTCAAGCGAAACCTAATAACGGCCGGAAAAGAGCTGCGGTGAAGGTATCTTCAATCTTTATTTCTTTATTTATTTCTTGCTTTTTGTACGTCTTCCTTTTATATTTGAGTCCAGTATTAATAGTGCAGCCGTCAAGTTCTTCCATTTTGTTGTGAAGTTCTGTAACGTCGGAGGGACTTTATATAAAATATTTGTGTATATGTGTAGTGAGGGTGAGGTCCCGAGGGCACAACAATGATGCCTATAGGCAATATTCTAATATTGTGTTTCGTATTATCATTTAGAGTTCAACACGCACGTTCACTTATAAAGACGCGTATACTATTCGGTGGCTAGCTTTCTACTATTTTTTTAATCAAACAAAAAACCACATTCCTATGTTATTTTAAAATACAAATTGTCAAACTGTTCAAATGCTATTCTCTTAACAGCCTGCCAACATAAGTTTACTTATTGCATAAAACCTTAAGTAGTATGTTAGAAGGAAAATGTTTTTAATTTCAAAAACAATTGGGCAATTTTTTTTAAACAAAGTGCTCAGTTGATTTGATTGTAAATAATAACTATTCCATTGTATCAATTTGTAGTCACAAAACATATTATACATTGGGTACTTAATTAGAGCAGCATATGGATACGACCATAAGGAACATTACGATTGAATACAACCAAATAAATTCTTGTCAATGGTTACATCTTTTTAAAGCTAAAGCTAAACTCAAAAAAAAAAAGATTATGTTTTCCGTTATTGTTTTATCCGAGTATATATTTTTGCAATATTTTAGACTTGAATGAACTTCTTACAAAAATATCAGAAACATAAACAATGTATTGAAAAACAAAACTGAAGATATACACAACAAAATAACAATAAAAAAACCTACTGTAAGAAATCGGCAAAAAATAATAATAATATTTTACCTCCTAATAAAATAAACCATTATGCGGGTCTTTTACATAAGAATAAACGGTACAGCCATCAAATCATTTCATATGGACATATTAATTAATAGCTCAAAGACCGATGGTACTGTATATCTAATTATTGCATGTTTCTGTTTCATTAATTCTGTAATGAGCAGATTGTTTTTTTTTTTTTTTTAATCGTAACATGTATTGTATCTCTGTATAATTTCTATTATTTTGTATCTGCCCATAACTCTTTTATTTTAGAATAACTCACGCCACGGTGGAAAGATTAGTTTGTGTAATTCATTTCATCACCACTGCTCTCAAAACGGTGAAGGAAAACATCGTGAGGAAACCGTCATGTCTTAGAACAAAAAAATCGAAGACATGTGACATCTACCAACCCGCACTGGGTCCGCGTTCTAGGTTATGGCCAACCTTCTCATAGAAAGGAGGGGCCTGTGTCCCAGCAGTGGGAACATTATAGGCTGATTATGCTGTGCTATGCTTACGCCCTTTTTTTTTTTTTTTTGGGTGGGAAATCATCAAATGACTTCTCCCGCTCTGGGCAGAGCGGAAGGGCGTGTCAGACTTTTACTGACTAAAACCCACCCGTGTTCCTTCCCTTGCCTAGACCGTGGCCACGGTTTCCCCTAAGGACTTATCCGCAACCCCAGATGCTTACGCCCTGGGTTTGACTTGACAAAAATGATAAGTAGGTATGACTTGTGATAGTTCTTTTAGGAGCGACACATATAAAAGCGTTGCGATGACGCACCGCAAAAACGACGGCACCCTTAACATTTTCTTAGGAAATGCACGAAGTTTCTGCGTTCCGGCGCCACAAAGCGGTTATGTGTTTTGTACACCCCTAAAAATAAACTAATGAATAGGAGATCTACAATGCCCTAAGGTCTTTTAGTTGGTAGCAAAATATGTTTTTTTTTTTTTTTTTTTTTTTAAATTTATTATAACATATTTATTTATTTATTATAATATATTTATTATTTATTTATTAACATAACATCACGCCCGTGATGCCATAAGGGTCGGCAGCGTACATAGAGAGCTTGTTTTGCCAAAAGGATCCAAGTAATGCCTTGATTACACATAACGATTAAAGTGAGCGAGACAGTGCTCTCGGCTGAGTGCTCGGTACGTGTAAACACATACCGAGCGCTCGGCCGAATTAAAGAGCGAGACAGTAATCGACTTAGGAGTCGAACCCGGGACCTCGTGCTCATCAGTAGCGCTTGCGACTACTAGACCGAGGCAGAAAAAGAAAACAATATACTTTATATGACTCCGTATATACAGGGTGGATTTTTGAGATGGGGCACCTAGGACAGCTGCCTTAACCGTTGTAGCTATAGGAAAATGGTCTTAGGAGACTGTCTTTAACTTTTTGAAACATTTTTATCTGCATTCACAGATTTTGGAAAAAATTTACAGTCGGCAAGAAAGTGGGCAGTTTTCACAAAATGTTTTTTTAATGCTAATCGATCTTGTTTCATATACCAAGGATCAAAAACCTCTATTGGACCAACTGAGGTTTGAGGACTAGAAAAGTCCAAAAAAACTTTTCCCATACATTTTGTAGACGTAGGCAATGAGACTCCAACTTGTTTTTTTTAATGATGGATAGTTTGACCACTACAATGATGGCTGGCAGAAAAAAAAACAAAAAAAAAACTTTGAATTTCGAAAGTATACGAGTCATAATTTGTAAAAAAGAACTTTATAAAAAAAATACCACAGTGTTCAGGAACTCAAAGATTCACTTACCACGATACTGTATGGAATTAATTAACTGCCCAATCTAAAAAATCAACGTTAAAGAGCAGCTGTAAGTCGAATATTTGTTATTTTTCCTAAGGACTTCCTTCCTACTCAAGTACACATATTAATTTTTCCGACCCCGACCTACATTGGTTGATTGCATTACACCAGCATATTTCCAAACATCCATATCTTGAATATAATCCTGTAATCTTATTTGTAATTTGCTTGTTTACAAAGTATACTTTTACTAAGAGGTTTAAATTTTCTTTCACATCGTTGTAACTGAAGAAAACAATGAATATTAAAATAATAAAATATACTCGTAACAAATAAATGAAATTGAAGTGTCTTTTTAAGCTATTGCATAGCTTCTATCGCGGGCCTTGAGCGTGGAGACCTAATCCAGAAATTTCGTAACGAAAATACTACCTAAGAAAAGAGTGTTTTGTATTGAAAATTATGTTTAACTGCTTGACAACAAAGTTCAAATTTACTCAAACGAATGATACGAGAGTGTTGTTTTGAAAATTATGTTTAACTGCTTGACAACAAAGTTCAAATTTACTTAGACGAATGATACGAGAGTGTGTATTGAAAATTATGTTTAACTGTTTGACAATAAAGTTCAAATTTACTTAGACGAATGATCCTTGACTATTAATAGTTAAATTAAAACCTTTTTATTAGTTTGATGTTCCCATTACGTTGTGTCAAGTTTCAAAAACTATAAATGTGAATAACAGTTCCTGTCAATGTCATCATTGCTATTTCTTGTATTCGGGTTAATATTTTACAATTGCGTAAGTTGATAAAAAATGCTATGCAATAGCTTCGCCGGGGCAGTCCCCGAGTGCCACACGTCTTTTTATTATTATATATTTTTCTCTATTAGTCGTCATCTCGGTAGTAACGTCTAGCCATATCATCTTTCACACAGTTCATCCATCGTTTCTTCGGTCTTCCCCTACTCATAGAGCCATCGACATTCATACTCAAAACTTTCTTCACGATATTTTCCTCATTACTCCGCATCACATGCCCATACTATGACAACCGATTTCCGCACAACTTTTCGGTCACCGGTGCCACTTTCAGACTTCCTCTTATGTATTCATTTCTTACTCTATCCATTCGTGTAACACCACACATCCCTCTTAGCATTCTCATCTCAGCTGCATGCAATTGTCTTTCATTCATCTTAAATAAAATCGATGGCTGTTTGTAACGTCAAAATAACAGCTTTTATTAACTAAATGCATTTGAAAGTATATACGTTACAGTACATATAACAAAAACACAATTTTTGAAAGTTTTGTCTGTCTGTCTGTCTGTTTGTTAAAACTAATCTCCGAAACAGATGGACGGGAGTTTCAACTGGCAGCTACACAAAATAAAGTTGATGTATAGAATTGCACGCGGATGAAGTCGTGGGTAACAGCAGTAGCAGCAGTAGTATTTTACATAATTATTCTTTAAATTATATAAAATTTTATTTTATTTTTAATAATTAATTAATTGTATTGTATTTTATTCATCAATTTTTATTTATGAATATCTGAGTAACGCTAATCTAGTGGCACTTTTTACATCATCTTAATTTTGTAAACATTTTATATTGTAGCTGTTTATTGTTGTCCCACTGTAAATAAAATAAAAATGAATAAACTCTCACTCATTCAGCCATTGCAAAATGGCTATTTCGAACACAATCTACCATTCAGTTACAGAAACAGCTCGATACACCTCCAGCAGACAGTTTGACAGCTAACGAGTCTAGATTTAACACGGCCACTCCCCCAGCCGGCCTATAAACACTAATTTGGTGCCTAGACGGTGAATAACCTAGGTATTGTTGCAAACTATTTGTGGAATGGCTTTTTGTGTGATTATGCTTTTGGTACTAAAGTGAGGTGCTTTTTTTGTAATTTGGTGAGTAATCCGTTATAATCCTAACTAATAAAAAGTGAGTTTGTTTGAAATGCTTTCACGCTAAAACGGCTGAACGGATTTGGATCAAATTTGGCACATGGCTAGAACATGACCTGGAGAATGACGTAGGATCCCTTTTATCCCGATATTCTTACGGGATAGAGACTTATGCGGGTTAAACCGTGGGGCGCAGCTTCTTCTATTTTCGTGCGGTTAGTGACTAACCTGGTGTCAGAGTTTTCTGGTCGCCCATGGGCCTCTGACTTGGCTTCACATGCCTTCGAGAAAATATCTCTTAGGCATCCTAACGATATATTCCTTCACCGTTTTTGAAGCAAGTGAAAAGTTAGAGGTGCCTTGGGTTCGAACTTGAGACCTTTGACCTAGCATTTTGACAGTCTCACCATGAGGCTATCGCTGCTGGGGCGCAGCTAGTAAGTCATATATAAATGAAGAAAATGTCATGAACAAAGTTTTAAGTTTGAATGTCGATGGCTATAAAAGTAGGGGAAACCCAAAGAAACGATAGATGGATTGTGTGAAAGATCATAATGACAAAAAAGGGGGTGACTATTTAGGGGTATGAGGAACAGGGTGTAAAGTTTACTCATCCACCATAGAAAAGGGAGGATCCTCCAACCAGACGGGTTGTTATGTCTGGCGGGCAACTGCCCATATATGTTGATTTCGGATAGTCTTATCTATGTTTTTCGCTCGGTAAACTCTAACTGCGCGATGTAGGAATTGTGTGACGTCATGTCTTTTTTGCTTCGTAGTTTGTATGTGGCGGTCTAACCGCTAAAACTACAGAGATGACGACTAATAGAGAAGTATGGATGAAATAGACATGTAGCGCCGACCGCAAATAGATTTGAATAACAGCAAGAGAATAATGAGTTAAATTTTACAGGAGCACTGGTTCCAAAGTTGTTTAATAATACCAGCCTATTATTGTCCCACTGCAGACCAAAGGCCTCTTCTCATACAGAGAAGGCTCGAGCATTGATCACCACGCTTGGTCAAGACGGGTTAGCAATTTCAGACTTATATTAACTACAAGTCTAAGTTTTCTCACGATGTTTGCCTTCACCGATGTCAGTAACGTCCAAGATAAATTTAGAAAGTACATCAATCTGCCTAGCCCTTTCCTAACTATGTTGGGGTCGGCTTCCAGTCTAACCGGATGCAGCCGAATACCAGTGTTTTACATGGAGCGACTGCCTGACTGCCAGACTGACTGACTTACATGCTGCGAAAGTCAAAATGCGGTCTGTGAATCTAGCCGTCAATATTTATTTTCATGACGTTCGAAAAGTGCTGATTCTGTTTGAATAAATGACTTTAGAATTTAGTTTTTTTTGAATTTTATACCTCTATTTGCATTTAAAAATGTTAGTACTATGGTTTCAAGCTAGGGTACAATATTATTGCGGACCCTGTAGGGCACAGTAAAAAATATGAAAATAAAAATGTAATCAATCTGCCTAGCCTTTTTCCAACTATGTTTGGGTCGGCTTCCAGTCTAACCGGATGCAGCTGACTACCAGTATTTTACATGGAGGGACTGCCTATCTGACCTCCACAACCCAGTGACTGGGTAATAAGATACTCCTTGGTGAGACTGGTTGTCAGAGTTTCGGGCTCCTAACTACCCGTAACGACTGTCAAAGATCCACGAACGATAGCCGGGACCAACGGCTTAATGTGGTTTCCGAGGCACAGAGGAGTCTCGGTATGTTAAGATGGTCAACCACCTACGGACCAACCCCGGCAAGCGTAGCTTAACCTGATGGATCGACCCGTGCGGCTGAGCCACGAGCTCCTCCGAGAAACTAAGAAAGTACATATGAATTGAAAAATATACATTGCCCGGATTTGTACCCATAACCTCGTCCAAGAGAGGCGAGACCTTAATCACTGGGCTCACGACTACCAAACTTTGTTCAAAACACTTAAAACTCACATAAACCAACAAAAATACTTCTCCACTTTCGCACATAAACGAATAGTCCTCGTTTATGACATCGTCAACGTACTGACCCTGAATAGAACTAAGTACGGCTGTTATTCGCCGACGGTCCCGTACGTTTTGCTCTCAGAATTATACACATTAAACTTTCAACATTCTTGGAATTCATTGCGAGGGGACATACGGGAGGGAAATTGAGGCTGTAGTATGGCGTGTAACTTTTGACATTCTTTGTGTTAGCAAATATAGGGGAATAAGTGAGGTGGTGAATTTTAGAGTGTAGTCGGACAAATGTTGAATTTTTTCTGATGGTTTGATGCTGTGCTTAGTATCGTTTGACTGCCCCGTTGCTCTCGTAGTCACGCGCGACTGCTTAACGTGGAGTCCTGGGTTCGATTCCCGGGTAAGGCAAACTGTTACCGGGTTTTTTCATTAAGAATTTCTTAATAACAGCCCGGAGTTTGGAAGTTGGCGGTGTGATTCCCCCGTGCCTCGGAAAGCACAAGAGCCTGCGCCTGATCTCTCTCCGGTCATGTTGGATTTATGAGAGTGAGGGATAGAGAGTGCACCTGTGTCTGCGCACACATATGTGCACTATAATATCTCCCGCACCGAAGGCTAGTTCTCCGTTGAGATTGGCCGCCATGGCCGAAATATGGTCTGGAGGTAGTCCTCCAGACCATATTTCGGCCATGGCGGCAATATTTAGCAATATAACATTGCTACGATAATAGTTTATCGTAGCAATGTTATATTGCTAAATTAATTAAGTAATAGTACATTATGATACGAGTGTGCTGTATTGGTCATTACCCATGAGGCGGTATTATTCGCGCGAGCCAAAGGCGAGCGCGATAATTTAGCCGAGTGGGTAATGAACAATGCGCACGCGTTTCATACGACGTTTTTCAACACATTTGCGAGGAAAGAAACCGTCTTGTTGTAAGAACTTATGCTACAATAACGTAACTTTAGAGAAATGATACATTTAGATTTATAAAGTTCAACTGACCTTTGTTGCCAGGTACTGACTATCCACTTCCTGTAAAAACGTTTCTACGTCGGTTCGTATTTTTCTTAATATGTAACCTGCAGTAACCACACAACATATACGATAACAAATATATATGAAAAATGGCGCGCTGGATTTTTTTTCGGGTAGCGATGCGCGCGCAAGGCACTGATAAAACCGCTGAACAGCCTACCATCACGTTCGGTCGGAGGTGGAGACAAAATTTGAAACTTGAAAAAATTAGATTTCGCTGATAATTATTACTAATTATACTCTATCGAGAGAGAGTGAGAGAGAAAGTGCGAATTTGGTCAAATAGAAAATACAGTATGGCGATTGTGAAAATTTTCTCATTTTTCGTCATGGGTGGCGTTTTCGTAATTTTCGATCATGCTAAAACCGATAGTGAGGTCAAAATGTTAATCCAAGATGGCGGCTGTGAAAATTTTCGTCATTGGTCTCGTTTTCGTAGTTTTCGATGGTTCTAAAGCTGATAGTGAGGTCAAAATCAAAATCTAAGATGGCGGCTGCGAAAGTTTTGTCATGTTTCATCATGGGTTTCGTTTTCGTAGCTTTCAATGGTTCTAAGGCTGATAGTGATGTCAAAATGTAAATCCAAGATGGCGGCTACCCATGACGAAAAATAAGAAAATTTTCGGAGCCGCCATCTTGGATTTCCATTTTGACCTCACTATCGGCTTTAGAACCATCGAAACCTACGAAAACGACACCCATGACGAAATATGAGAAAATTTTCACAGCCGCCATCTTTGATTTACATTTTGACATCACTATCGGCTTTAGAACCATCGAAAATTACGAAAACGACACCCATGACGAAAATGAGAAAAATTTTGCAGCCGCCATCTTGGATTTCCATTTTGACCTCACTATCGGCCTTAGAACCATCGAAACCTACGAAAACGACACCCATGACAAAATATGAGAAAAATTTCGGAGCCGCCATCTTGGATTTCCATTTTGACCTTACTATCGGCTTTAGAACCATCGACAACTACGAAAACGATACCCATGACGAAAAATGAGAAAATTTTCGCAGCCGCCATCTTAGATTTCCATTTTGACGAAATTCACACTTTCTCTTTCTCTCTCTATCGAATTAGAAAAAGACAGACGCAAGAATGACACACTATATTAAGTCGCAATAAGAAAGACATGTCGTGCCTTGATAGTACTTACTAATTCCATACTGCCAGACTGCCATGTCATTACTCCGACTAGTAAATAGTTATCTATGGCGCACATTACCGCACTAGTGCGATTATGTAAAGAAAAAAGCACGTGTCTATAATACACTGCATTATGAACCTAAAAGCGGTTAAATAAGAGCCACTTTACGAGCAACTGTGTTGAAAAGTATATAAATTATGTGGCTACGCTAATAATATTATTTTTTTAATCAAGAAAAAATGTATTAAACTCATTTATTTGGCCTATTTTTAGGCCAAAGAATGGCCTAAAAATAGGCCAAATAAATGAAAAGGCTGGCAACATTATCATGTTGGATGTCAATACTGTGACATCCAACATGATAATGTTGCCAGCCTTTAGGGCACTTTTCCCATTGACAGCGATGCGTACGAATTCCTTGATGTCCTATGCGCTCTTTTTAGGGTTCCGTACCTCAAAAGGAAAAAAACGAAACCATTTATGATCATCACTCGTGTGTCTGTCTGTCTGTCTGTCACAGCCAATTTTCTCCGAATCGAATGGGCCGATGAAGTTGAAATTTGGTATACAGGTCAATTTCTGTGACCCAAACACGGACGTGTTACTTAAATAAATGTTTTTTTTTTTAATTTGGGGTTTACTTTTGGGAAGCACATAAGAAAAAGAAAAAATAAGTTTTGCACACTGTGCCCTGTAACATATCAAACGAAAGGGTTTTCTGTAAGAATCTCAAGTATATTTTTTTATAATTTTAAAATAAATAGGTAGTGTTACAGTTGTAAGAAAATAGATGAAAATTAACCATTTCATAGCGAAAGTTGTTCTGTGGTTGTAGATATAATTTTGCACTGTTAATTTTTATGTTGTGCCAAATGTTTACTCATATTTTTTATTAGTTGTGTTGTGTAAATTGAAGATCGATTTAAATATTTTTATGTTTAGTAAATATTTTCAATCGTATGTAAAGATAATTGCATAATTAAATACGCCTTACTATTAATATATGCATGCCAAAATATGGCGAAATATGTCATCGCTCAAGAATACTCATGTATTTGTATTACCGCACATAACATTGACTTCGTTAAGTATGACGGGTAGAATCACCCCCTTGACGGATGTTAGCTTGTATATTGTATTTAATATTTGTCCTAATGATTTGATATAGTATTGTATTTAACCCATGAACTACCTTGAACTCAATGCAAGTAGCTCATAAGTCAACTCATTTTGACGAAACCAATAAGCGCGGAACCAATATTTTCAGATTCATATTTACACAATATGTAATGTTTTCCTATTCTTTATTACTCTCATAAAATACAAGTTTGAACTGATATTTACGTGGGTAGGATGCAATAATTCTTAACTTTGCCCATGAATTTATGATCCAACCCATATTTTTAAATGATTATTTGTTTTCATTTTATTTTAAAAGATGGAGATTCGAAGATCATGCGTAGATGATTGATTTTTTGGGCTCTATACCCCAAGGGTGCCATACGGAACCCTTTTAATAACCCTCCGTTGTCTGGCCGTCTGTCTGTCAGCGAGCTGTATCTCATGAACAGTAATAGGTAGACAGTTGAAATTTTCACAGATTGTGTACTACTATTATGGCCGCTATAACAGCAACTAATACAAATGATATAAAGTTGAAAAAATAAAGTGTCCTCTTACAAGAAACGTGTTTTTTCGGCGTTTTTAGTCGACTCGCACTTGATAGGTTTAAAGAATTTATTTCTCATACGAACTTAAATAACGAAAAACTACAAGTTTTTTGTTGGATATAGGTAGTTATAATGAAACAATACTTTGATCATTTTGTTTTGCAATCTTTGTAGTTAGTTTTGTTTTATCGGTTTTTTTTTTTATTTCCTTGACCATTGTTAGCCAGTTTTCATGTATGGATAGAGCGATCTACCTCTTTAAAAAAATTAAGAAAATAATTCTAGTTTATCATAGACCTACAAGATCAATCGTCATGTAGCCGTCACGACGATATAAATTATGTGACATTTACCAATGATGATGAAGAAGATTGATGGATCCAATATTTTGATTTGAAAGAGTGTCCGTGGAGTTTCTTGCCCGTTCTTCTCCATAAGAACTACTACTCTTTGGAATCGGCATCTGGCTTCATCTTTCTGACTGGATAAAAAGGACTGGGATAAAAAGTATCCTATGTTAAAAGTGACTGAACCATGATTAATGAAACAACACTATACATGAAGTCGCGATAACCTTTTATCCTAACATAATTACCTATAATTGTTCCCCGCCCCCTTTTATATACTTGTACATAAATTATTATTATTATTTTAAGTCTGTTAGTTTTTAAATCATCTAAATACATAGGAATGCTAAATAAAGCGATGTATACAGTGGAAAGAAAAAATTACTTATACTTTTTAATAGCAATTGTTTTGGAGATTAAAGTCGAATCAATGAGAATTGAAAGTCTTAATATTTCAATGTATCTCCAAGCCATTTAAAACTTAACAAAACATTTTTTTTTTATAATTTTCCTGCTCTCATTCACCTTGCCAATTTATAACAAAAGAAAAACTAATGCAATAATTTATGTTTTAATGCAAGCTATTATTAAATAAATCGCTGTGTTTATAATAAAGCCTTCTTCACTTTCAAAACCAAACGTATTGGCCATTTGCGCCAAATATATTACAAATAATTTGTCCAATTACCACCAATATACATTTTTAAACGAATACAGATAAAACTGCGTTCGTCTGAGTTTTTAATATAAACATCTATATCCGATACGATTAGGTTGTTTATACTTTATCTTTGTGTAAAAGCAAATGGTTTTAATTAAACAACTGATATTATTTCTGTCCGAAAGCATGTTTTTAGAATTTTCCTACGGTAAATGCGGACAATTCCAAGAATATTGTTGCCTTTGTTTGTATACAACAGTTATGAATACCGAGTAAGAAATGGAGCAATGTTTATTATTTTTGATGTTTAACATGTTTCCTCTCGTTTACCTGCTATATGTGAGAGTAATTTCATGAAAAGGGACGGAAGTTTGTTACAGAAAGCCGGGGAAGCGCGTGCTATTTGATTTGACCAATGAGCGCGCGCGGTGCTCGAGTTTAGCCGTGATTCCATTGGGCAAGTCTTGCATACAAGTATGATGTCACATTTGTGTACAAGTTGCTTGCATTGGAAACATGTTTTCGAGAGTGTGCAAATTGCATACAGGTTTTACTTGCATACAAGTGGAGATATTCAACAATTGAGTTGGTTTTGGTTCGAATTTTTGGTTCTAGACTGGTTAATGTGCAACTAACGTTTGCGCGTTCAATTTGCACGTCCCTTGAATTCAAAAACGTACAAGTTCAAACTACCTCGTACAAGTTGTAACTTGTATGCAGGTTTGTTCAAGTTGTATGCAATTTGCAACTTGCATACAAGTAACTTGCCTAATGGAATCGCGGCTTTAGCCGTCAACCAAAATGTTAAATGTCACCTTAATGTGACTATGTGACTACTGTAATGCTCGCTCAGTTTTTTCATTCATGACTATTTTAGATCAGTTTCAATATGCATGGTTAAGTCAAATCAACTCAGCCTAGCGTAGTCTAATGCTGAACAAAGGCCTCTCCAACGCTGCAGTACAACATCAATGGTTAAGTACTAAGATCAAATTGGTGAATTTTTGTTAAAAAAAAGTTATTTAGGCACGTTGAGCACTTTTTGGGTGAACAAAAATCATGGAACTCACGTCAACGTCACCTAACTCTTTCCATGATGACAGCGCACTCTGTTTTATTTTTTTGGATTTTTTTAATGGAGCTTCAGCTTTCGTTCTTGTACCTACTGACAGCAAACCACATAAATTCTTGACATTTTCGTTAGATAGCGTTACTTAGTTTTCACTTCTATTGGCAGTCCCCAAAGACTGCCCCGCATGTTTTTTTATTCAGCCCATAAACATGCAAACTAATAGTACAAAAAGATGGCAGAGCCACTTTGCAATTGTCATCTCAATTGTCACTATTAATTTGTCATACAAATTCGGTACAAACGGTATTTTACGGTAAATGAAACGGTTTATATATTTTTTATTTTGTTTAGTTACTTAAAGCAAAAAACCAAGACTATCCCACGCTTATAGTAAAAGCGCATTAGCGGAAATAATATGCGTCTAAAAACTGCGAAGGCGAAAAGCTGTGAAAACATCAACAACTATGCACGCCTGCGCTGAATCTATCCTCACTTACAAACTGGCTGGAATACCTACATTTTTTATTCTGTTTCTGAGAACGGATTTGTAACTGTTATTTGTATTATCATTTTCATTTTCTTTTTGGTGAAGTTTTGTTTTATGTCATTCTACCTTTTGCCCACGGCTTCGCCAAAGTTGAGGTGACAAATTATCCCACGGGATCACGGGAACTATCCCTAACCTGGGTTATTAGTCAAGATCTCATTAGTACTAACTAATGAGATCTTGACTAATAACCCAGGTTAGGTTATGTTCTACCGGGCCGTCAAATGTCATAGTTCAGTAAATAAATAAAAAAAATAAAAAGGTGTGACAGGCAGACGTCAGGTCTGTCACACCTTTTTTATTATAAATGCGAAATTAACTCTGTCTAGACAGACAGAGTTACTTTAGGATTTATTATATTTATTTTAATATGGATAGTTTCAATAATTTTGATGAAATCTCTTGTTTAGAATTTTACGACATAAAAAGTAGGTTCTCTAATCTAATTTCTCCTGTTGCTTGGAATATAATATTAGGCATATTTTGTCACTTTTTTTAATAATAAGTTTTCTCAAGTCTGTTCTAGTTTTCGCTGTTTTTGTGTTCGGTCTACGTATAGGCCGTCCGAAAAGTTCTAGTTTAATCTGCCCATGTAAGTTAATTATAATTCTTTTGGGAAATAAAGACATCTCAAACCTCTACTTGCTCAAAATAATATTTCGTTTCTACTGATAAATACAAATGACCAGTAAAAAAAACAATAGACGTAGGTATATTTAGTAACCTATTCCGTTTAACTACGAGTCATCCACAGGAAGACGATTGACTTGTCGCGAACCCGAAACACTGCATGTTGCCACGCCGAGCGCCGGACGCAGAGTAAGTAATACGTCGTGTTCTATCGTATTTTATAATTGATTTTCGGACGCCTGAATCAATTAACTAAATGACCAGAAGTCACACATTAATCCTGGATCGCAAAAAACGGTAGTCATGGGGAAAGGCCTTTGCCCAACAGTAGGATGATACAAGCTAAAAGTGACAGTAACTGATGGAGAATAAGGTTCATTATTTCAAACCTTAGTCTTGAAAACATCAGGAACAGGGTCCAAGATGGGTAGATTTTTAGTTGTTAAGGGTTCAGAGGAAGGAAACTTTCAAATTCATGCTGAAACTGACTCATACTGTAATTTTAAGCCCGGAAAATTAATTTCCATCCGGGCAGAGCCACGGGCTTGCCTAGTAATTAATAATCTCGACATAATTCCCGAAGTATTGCAATTAGACGGTAAACTCCGGCAGGCCGCCATTTTGTGCTATCGCGTCCCTATTGTGGAACTTTGATCATTCATCTTTATGTTTATGATATCGGCATCGTAAAATAGAATGGACTATGATTGTAGTTATAGGAGTTGTTGGTTTATGTGATTGTCTATGTTTTTATTTTTTATAAACATTAAATATGTTAAATAATTGCAATATACTTATTTCTTTCTTTTTAACTTTTATAATAAGAAGCCTTTGCCATGCACTGGGACAATAATAAGCTGTTATTATACTAAATGCAATTCATAATTCATATTTTAGTGGTAAGTACACAGAGCGATATTTCATCTATACATATAATAAATCTGTAGAAAAGTCATTTTTGTACATTGAAGAAATTGAAACAAAAAATAGCCAGCGTGTGAAAAGATAAGTAACAGAACCCATTTCCATCATTTTTGAAATTTTTGTCTGTTTGTCTGTTTGTCTGTTTGTTTGTGCGCGCATCACGTAAAATCTACGAATTCAATGCTGACAATGTTTATATACAAAAATTATACGCAACTTGAGGTTTAACTTAGTTTTTGTTTCATCGAAATCGGTTCACTCTATCAAAAGATATGATTAATTTAGTGAGTTCAAGAAGTAAAATATTACGTTACGCAATTCAGTATAGTACTTGCAACGACATCTTAAGACTAAAAATAGAACTAATGTTGATAGTTGAATTCCAAATCCGATAGATGGCGTTGTGCAAATGACGTCATTTTTAACCGACGAAAAAAAAGGAGGAGGTTCTCAATTCGACACGTATTTTTTTTTTTTTTTTTTATGTATGACCACGCATAACTTTTTACTGAGTGGTCCAATTTGAACGATTCTTTTTTTATTGGGATGGGTATACTTCGAAATTGGTCCCATAAAAAAATAAAAATTGAAACCCACCCCTAAGTGTAAAAAAATTGTGGTTGATTGATGTTTCACGTACTGAATTTTCAACTGTGAACCGATTCTGTTGTAATTTCGCACACATATGTAGTTCTGATGACACAACTACACAATAAAGACCTAGAGTTGATCTGATGATGGAGTCAGAAGACAGTCGCGAGAGCTCCTCACCAGTTTACAGCAGCTACATCGTGTTTGGGCTTATTTCATTCCCCCTGATGAGAACTTTACACCTAGCTGGGGTATGACTGTCATCGACGGTCAGAGGTTGAGGCAAACATTAAAACCGCCTGGCCACGGAACGGGCGGCGCGAACGGCGCGGCGGCGGTGCGTCTTGCGGAGCGAAATTCTATACATTTGTTTTAGTCGCATCGCAAGACGCTTCGCCGTTCACACCGCGCGAATTTTCGCTGTAGCGAATGTCCCGTGGCCAGGCGGTTAATGGTAACTCAAAAGCTAAAAATAAAAAACTTTTTTGCAAAAAATTAAACCGACGAAAAAAAACTGAAAAGCGAAAAATAAAAACCTTTTTGCAAAAAAAGCGAAAAATAAAAAATAACTATGTATTTAGTGACAAATTAATGACCTTCAAATAACAAATTTTGAGACGGCGCCTAAAACACATTCAACAAAGATCTATCAAGCTAACATTTTACGCTTTATGTAATTATAATATGTTTGTTTGGCGCCGCCGCAAAAAGGTTTTTATTTTTCGCTTTTCAGTTTTTTTTCGTCGGTTAAATTTTTTGCAAAAAAGTTTTTTTCTGAATCGCAGTGTTAAGATTTTCCGCGCGAGAATGACGTCCACCGTGTTTACTAGGCAAATTGGGTTTCGAATTTCGATAGGTGTCTTAAAAGTTCTTGCGTGTGTCGTAAAAGTTCTTTGGTTGCTTCAAGCAACCAAAGAACTTTTACGAAAATCGATAAACCAAGCAACTTGCTTGGTTTATCGATTTTCTAAATTGGTCGAAAAAAAAGTAATGGCTTATCTTATTGGTTTCGTTTGGTCAACTTTGGTCATTGGTTTGAAGTACGAAGTAAAGATTGTATTTTATTTACTTCGTAGTTTGAATCCAATAGTGCCAATCGTTATACAGTAAGTTAGTGTTGCCAATTCGTTGAGTCACGACCACGAACAGACGATACGTTGTCACACTAGACTGTTCGACGCACCGTTCTTTTAAGTTTGTAGGCTATTCAGTCATAAGTGTTGTTGGTTTTGTTTATTGCTTTAATTTTCCTTGAAAATGCCTCAAAGAAAAAAAACTAACCTTTCGCTGCGTAGCCGGAATGCGAAAAAGATGAGACTTTGTAGGTCTCAGGAATCGGAAGAAGATCGTGAAGCACGGTTATCTGCTAACCGAGAGCACATCGCTCTTTCACGTGAATCGGAAACGTTCACCGAAAGGTTTAAGTTCACAAAGAACACGGACCGCG
Organism: Conistra vaccinii; assembly: GCA_948150665.1. Lineage (NCBI taxonomy): Eukaryota > Metazoa > Arthropoda > Insecta > Lepidoptera > Noctuidae > Conistra > Conistra vaccinii. The sequence goes on along the minus strand of OX411340.1, from coordinate 2,402,664 downwards.
ACTTTGCGGTCTCAAGAGAGTATCCAGGAACGCGAAGTCCGGCTGTCTGCTGATCGGGAGCGCCACTCTCTCTCACGTGAGTCAGAGACATTCACAGAAAGGGAGTCGCGCTTAAGTTCGCAAAGAACTCGGACCGCGACTTTGCGTTCTCAAGAGAGTATCGAGGAACGCCAAGCACGTCTGTAATCTGACCGAGAGCGACACGCTCTCTCGCGCGAGTCTGTATCTCTCTCCCAAAGAGAAGAACGATTACAAATAGCTAGACATAACTATGTAGGTGTACAAAGAAACAATGAAAGTTATCTTGCATCTGAAAGGGAAAGAATAGATGAACTAAGACGAGCAAAAACAGCAGAACAACGTCAATCTCGCCTAGAAATAGAACGAGCTCGATACCATATGAATAAAGAAACAAATAGCGGAGCTGATGAGTCCATGGAAAATGACGATGCAAATATTTTATTACCTTGGGACAATAGGGAAAAATCAGGGTTCACATATTCGTCTAGAATTAATTATGCTGGCTTTACTTCCGTGGGTGACATGAGAGAAATTTGTAATTTTTGTCATGCTTTGAAATGGAGGAAAGAGACAGACGGAATGTGCTGCTCAAATGGAAAAATTGTTCTTCCAAATTTCCAAGATCCACCACACTTACTTAAAAGTCTCCTGAATGGCGATCATCCCCAGTCGAAATTTTTTTTTGGATAATATTCTTTTATATAACAGTGCTTTCCAAATGACTTCCTTTGGGGCAAAACAAATAACGGAAGGACCGTTCATGCCAACCTTCAAAGTACAAGGTCAAGTTTATCACCTTATTGGATCTGTAGCGGTTAGACCGCCACATACAAAAAAAATACTACGAAACAAAAAGACATGACGTCACACAATTCCTACATCTCGCAGTTAGAGTTTACTGAGCGAATAACATAGATAAGACTATCCGAAATCAACATATGGGCAGTTGCCCGCCAGACACAACACCCGTCTGGTTGGAGGATCCTCCCTTTTCTATGGTGGATGAGTGAACTTTACACCCTGTTCCTCATACCCCCAAATTGGAGACCCCGAGAATGAACGTCAACGCAGCCTTCGTGCAACAACTTCAGCGTGACGTCATCATCATCACTCCCGCAAGCTTTCGTGAGGCGAGTCACACAGCCAGCCAGCACCCACGGCTTCAACGGGTATCCTGACCACCAGCATGCAGCGAACGCGCATTCCTGGTCATCACCCTCAGCCTCATCAGCAACCTTGGCACAGCACCTGCACTTCCGGCCGGTCTCTCAAGCAGAGCCTATTCTACCCTCTCCTGGTCGACGCAAGCAGTCAGCCAAAAACCCGGCGCTGTACCACATCCGACTCACTGGATGACGACGCAGCGCCACCCCGACTCACTGGGGAATCACCGCAGACAGTTCCGACTCACCGTGAACTATGCGGCACCCGGTTCCGACTCACTGGAACCACAGCTGGCACTGTGAAGCATCGCAAGATCCAAGACTCAGCCCACTATCGACCTCCGGTCTCCGGAGGGGAGTGATGTAGCGGTTAGACCGCCACATACAAAAAAAAAACTACGAAACAAAAAGACATGACGTCACACAATTCCTACATCTCGCAGTTAGAGTTTACTGAGCGAATAACATAGATAAGACTATCCGAAATCAACATATGGGCAGTTGCCCGCCAGACACAACACCCGTCTGGTTGGAGGATCCTCCCTTTTCTATGGTGGATGAGTGAACTTTACACCCAGTTCCTTATACCTCTAAAGATCTTTGCTGCCATAAAATGAACCCAAATTTCTCCAAATTTATTTTGTATCCGATTACACGCAACAGCTCAATGTTAGAAATCACAATTTTCCCCAGCTCAATGCTGAGCTTTTGGGTCAACTTCAAGAATTGCTGCATCACGTTAACCAGTACGTTCGTGAATTCAAAGCTGCATTGGAGTCAATTCCACAAGGCAGCAATGATTTCAAAATTGTTATAAGTGCCGATAGACGTCCTGTGGGTGAACACCGTGGAAGACACAATGCACCCGTCGCAGATGAAGTTGTAGTTGTTTTAGTCGACCAGGAGTGTGAGAGACGTGATATCGTGTTGCGTACACGCGACGATCGCCTACGCCTTCAACGCATTTTGGAAACCCACCGAGCTTACGACGCCCTGCAATATCCACTAATTTATTGTCATGGTGAAGATGGGTACAATTTTGGGCTGTACCAAGTGAACGAGAGTCACTAATTATCAAAAAAAAAAATCTGCTCAACAATACTATTCCTACCTTTTACAAATAAGGCAAAACAGTTTCGTATATTTGCAACGATTTCGTGGTTTTTTCGGCCAATTTATTGTGGACATGTACGCAAAACATAGTATATAGAGAAGCATTAACGTAATCAACTATACCAAAGTCAGGACTCTTATCTAAATCATCAAAAAGGTGATATACTCTTATCTAAACGACGTTGTTTTGTTCTCGACATCCACGCGAACGAAGTCGCGGGCACAGCTAGTTTAGTAATATTTGACAGCTATTTGCGACGTTGCCAACTTCAGAATGCACGCTTTAAATTGTTCCTTTTTGGAAATGGAAGAAAACAGCGATGAATTCTTACACAAACCGTGTTTTGAAAGTTTTTGTTATTGTTTTAACCGGTTAAGCCGCGCGACGCGATTTTGCGACACCCGTCAAGCCGCGCGACACGATCGCGGCGCGTCAGAGATAAGAGCTCGCTAATATAAACAAAAACTGAGAGCTTTTTGTTAAGTAAATAGTCTTATCGTTAATGGTTTTGGGTTCCTGATTAGACAAAGGATTTTTTATAATACTTAGAATCTTTGTAAGCGAACGCTAGTATTGATAAATAAACATTCTTATAAGATTCTTATAAGAAATTCCTTTGTTCATTGTTTTGATTATTTATAATAAAACTACTGGTTCGATTCACATGAAACTTCGCAGGATACATTATGAATACATATACTATCGGTCAAAACCATTATTTACGGACAATAATAATAAATAAAAACACATATAAATAAAAAAGTTCAATAAATCGTTAACCGTATCATTACGTAACATTATTTAGTTGACAAAAAAATATTGAACTCTTTTTCTTTCTGTATTATGCATTTTTATTATTTATTAGTTATTCAAGAATATAAAATAAATGACTTACCAGCGATTACATACACAAAACACACACAAAACTCAAAATTCCACATCAACACGTTTTTTCACTACCGAGTTTGTTTACATTTTTTGATGGGTCCGTAATAGGTAATTACGATGTTATTTTGTGCAAATTTTATCTAAATACGATGACGACACTACTTAATTATTGAAATAACACCATTTCCCGTCGATTTACACTTAAAAAACAATAGAAAACAAATAAATAGAACGCGGAGTGCAGTGCACGGCACGCATGCGCGGACGCCATTTTGCCGTACCAAAAATGTTCAATTTTTACTTTTTTTTAGAGTTGTTTCTGCATATTTTGACGTTATGGTCGATTTATTCGACAGGTATATTATCCTACCATAAATCAAAACCAACCACAGACCATATCAGCCCGTATATTACATATAAATAGAGCTGCAATCTGCATGAACGTACCGTGTTCCCGGGGACACAACGAGGCTTGACGGTATTGGGAGTTTTCGTGCGCCTGGGGCTTCGGTCCGGCTTGACCGGTTAAGTAATCTTATTTATGAGATAAAAAATAAAAGGCTTTTTTTTTTCTTTTTTCAATATAAAATCAAATACTATAATTTTTCAATCAAATACTAAAATATGCAAAGCCATAGATAGTCAAATAATTTATTTCAATTAGGCACATAAAAGGCACTTTTGAACGTCAAATATACAAAAAAATAACAAAAAAAATTTTGTCGCCCCTTCCAAAAGGTAGTTTTTTATGGAGAAGAATGGGCAAAAAAATTACCATATTTTGTTTACATTAATTATAATATAATTATAAGTGATGCACCTAGAATAAAATGACTATACCACAATAGGTTAAAATAATTTAAAATAAAGCAATGGCAGATAAATTAATAATGTGATAGATACATGGTTTGAAACTCGGTATTGCACCTACTCGTACCACTGTTTGGCTCTGCATCACTCAAAGGTTGACTGGTAGAAAATACCTATGGCATTAAGTCCGCCTCTATACATTTGTATGCTTGAAGTAATAAATAAATAAATAAAATAAAACTTGGTGTGTCACATAGATATCTGAGTTTGTTTCAGCATTTCTTTTCAGGGATCAATTAGCTAGTGCCAGCGCCATCAACCTGCAAAATATTGACCAAAAAAAATACGTATTACATAACTTAATCAGCCTATTAATGTTCCCACTGCTGGGACTCAGGCGTCGTTTCTGTGAGAGGGTGTGGGCCGTACTCTACCACGCGGGCCCAGTGCGGGTTGGTAGATGTCACATGTCTTCGAATTTTTGGTTCTAAGACATGCCGGTTTCCTCACGATGTTTTTCTTCACCATTTTGAGAGCAGTGGTGATGAAATTATTTACACAAAGTAAAGCGCCTGCCTGGGTTCGAACCCACGACATACAACTCGTAAGTCGGGGCCGATAACAATAGACTACCACTGCAGCACTGCACTATACCACTGGGCTACCACTGCTCTTAAAAAAATTACGTGTAAAAAGGTCTTAAAAGACCTACTAACAGAAATAAACATCAGTAAATTTTCTACTTACGTAAGTGGCGGTTAGCTAAAACTACGACAAAAATAATAAAATCAATGCCCTTTGTATGTAGAAACAACCCATCAACACTAACAATCACCTTTATACCCTTATGTGCCCCAATTAATATACAGGTACAACTGCCCCAATCAATACCACAAAATTAATGTCACCGAAACACGTGTATTCAAAAACAATACTAACTTTCGATAATGAAATGAGCTTGAACGCGCATAATACAACGCCGTGTGTTTTCATTAGCCCATTTCTTACAAGGCCAAGGCAGCCCTTTCACACAACAACCAAAATCCAACTCTATTTTTTAAGTGTTAATGTTGAATTTCCCTTGTGTGCAATGTCATTTACGTCACTTCAAAAATAGGTGGCCCTTTAACACGACAACCGAAAAACTACTCTACTTTTCCGGTGTTAAAGTTGAATTTTCCTTGCGTTGGAAGTCGTTTACGTCACTTCAAAATTAATGTTTCTCTTAGTTTATTTATCAAAGGAAGTATTTCCTCGTTGTAAGAATTTTAATTACTTACTAGAGTAATCGCAATGTGTTTGTGTTTATAATGGCCGACTAGCGATGCGGTGATTACTGTCAGCTCAGATTGCCAAGTTTTGAAACGCTCGGTATGGCAGGCAGAATTGAGGAGATGTTTTGTAGAAGTAATTTTATGAATTGCATTTTAGATGCGATTATTTTTTTTATTGCATTTGTTTTTCCGTTGCAATTTTCTTGGCAACTGCACATAAGAGCGTGCATTCTTAAAGTTGGCAACGTAGTAAATAGCTGTCAATTATTTACCTGTTTTGATTAATTTGGAAATAAGACTGTATGGAAATAAGAAATGTGGCTAACTAGCAAACTAGAATATTGATTATGAAATGCAATAATTAATATCGTAACACCGAATAAATAGTTTTAGATGTAAAAAAAGGCACCGAGCAGTGGTGGCCCAGTGGTAACGGCCCCGACTTACGAGTTGTAGGTCGTGGGTTCGAACCCAAGCAGGCGCTTTACTTTGTGTAAATAATTTCATCACCACTGCTCCGGCATGTCTTAGAACCAAAAATTCGAAGACATGTGACATCTACCAACCCGCACTGGGCCCGCGTGGTAGATTACAGCCCACTCCCTCTCACAGAGAGGAGGCCTGTGTCCCAGCAGTGGGAACATTAATAGGCTGATGATGATGAGATGTAAAAAAAGTGTTTAGAAACTTTCCAAATCCCTTTTTTACACCTAAAACGGGTACAATATCAAATTCAATGTTACTATTGCAATTCATTATTCTAGATTTCTTATTTCCATACATTGATATTGCCAAATTAATCCTAAAAATGAAATATGTGACAGCTATGTTGCCCACTTTCAGTATGCACGCTCTTAATACACACGATGTAAGTTTCTTGTCTATGGCATACAATAAAGTTGAAGTAACAAACAACCTATAACACCAATAACAACAACAACTATAATAACTTTTAATGTTGCTTCAACTTGTTATTACAGCAGGTAATTAAATCCCACCGTGTTTTAGACTTAACAAGAGTTTCATTTTAATGTTCGGCATTACACTAAAATGTGTTTGCTTAGACGTTTACGGTGTTCCATCTTAAGTATCATTCCGTACCCGACTGCAGGTGGCAACTGCAGGCGATGTGTCGCCGCGTCGTCATGTTGCTGCAGTTATGATTCCGAACCCGACCGCAGGCAGCAGCAGACCGTATTCCAGTTGGTAGAGAAGATAGAAAAACGTATTATCGCTCGAGCGTTGGCGGCACTACTGGTCTGCGGTATCGTCTGTCGCTCGCTCGTAGCTGCAAGCGACGTGTCGCTAGCTACGGAAGGTGTTTCATAGAAATTCATAGAAACCAGTCTTGTCGCGGCGACGCGTCGTCTGCAGTTGTCGCCTGCGGTCGGGTACGGAATGGTATCTATAAGCGTTAACGAGTTTAAACCTGGCAAATGGGTTGCAATGTGACTTACTTTACAAGTTTTCTTTCAAACTGTAATGGCAACACTAATTCTAGTATGCCAACACTAATGTAAATCTGATCAGACTGGGCCACTGTTTCCGCCAACGTCTCGGATAGACACTACAAGTTGTAAATGTGTTAGAAAAAATATAACATACTCTAGATATCTCAACAAACAACTATTTACAAACGAGCAACGATATGAAAACATCTTAGGGTAGCCTGCAATACATTTATAGCTGTCATAGACAGCATCAGCTGTTTTACACATTTAGTGAGTGTGGTGATAAATGTTCAAGTCTTCTGTGAATGAGAAGAAGCTACCCAGACAAATTCATCATAATCATAATCAGCCCATAATGTTCCCACTGCCGGGACACAGGCGTCCTCTCTGTGAGAGGGAGTGGGCCGTATCCACCACGCGGGCCCAGTGCGGGTGAATGTCACATGTCTTCGATTTTTTTAGTTCTAGGAGATGCCGATTTCGTCAAGATGTTTTCCATCACCGTTTTGAGAGCAGTGGTGATGAAATTATTTACACAAAGTAAAGTGCCTGCATCATTATTATCTTCCTGCTCTTGTTACTTGGGGTAGGCGCACACCTTTTCTTTTTCCACTCTCCCCTGTCAACTGTCATGTTATCAATCACTCCCTTCTCTTTCATATCATTCCTCACACAATCTATACATCTTTTCTTCTTTTCCTCTCCCGCTCCATCCATCAACATTTATATTCATCACTCTTTTAGTCACATGCGTTTCCTCTGTCCTCATCACATGCGTAAATTGAAACTATGACCTACAACTCGTTGTGGCGTTAACTGTTTATTTATTCAAAAATGCCATCAAATCTTAAGTTGGTATTAACTTAAGTATTTCAAAAATCGAAGCTTCCAACGGATAGAGAAACCACTTCAGTTTTTCTTTGATCTCTTCATATGGAGAGAAATTACTAATTCCGGCTATTACGTCATATGCTTTATATTAATAGCATGGCCGCTCAAACATCAAAGGTGAATAAGATAAAAGAATAGATTCTTGTTAAATATATTAATAATTCGCAGAAGAGGAAGACGCGAGATGTAGCGTCTTCCGAATATTTTACTTTTTTAGGGTACCGTGGCAAAAAGTTCGTTATTCTAGATGAGTAGGATGAACGTCAATCGAAAATTCAGTTTTTCAAAATAAGATTTGTCACTTGGATGTGTTGAATAAATTAAAATCAACAATCATTTATTCAAACAGATTGAGAATCAGCACTTTAGGAACGTCAAAATTACTTAAGACACTCCCCCAAAACGCCCGCCCTTCACCACTTCCTAATGCTTTAGCTGGGAAGACAAAGTGGCGCAACAAACTCCCCAGCTGCACAGCTGGCTGTTAAGTTAGAATAACTTTACGAACTAAGTACGAAATAGGACCGTTAATTCTAACTGATTTCTCTATCTATATCCACTTCGATGAATATAATAGTTTGTTAAAGGACAAGAAAATTATCATCTAGAAAAATATCATCTTCGTCCTTCCCTCTGCTAACAAACACACTGAAATCATCAAACCGTCTGTCACATGTGCTTATGTCAATTGCCCGTATATCATTGAACTGTCTATACAATATGTAAAAAAACCCTGTCCGGTCCGAAAGGGTGCTGAAAAAACATTAATATCATATCATAATCAGCTTATTAATGTTCCCACTGCTGGGACACAAGCCTCCTTTCTGTGAGAGGGACCGGGCCGCAATCCACCACGCTGGCGCAGTGCGGGTTGGTGGATGTCACATGTTTTCGAATTTTTGGTTCTAAGACATGCCGGTTTCCTCACAATGTTTTTCTTCACCGTTTTGAGAGCGGTGATGATGTTACCACTTGGCCGCCACTGCTCATGTAAAAACATTACCAAAAAGTAATAAAAAATCTTATTATCATTGATAATCAAAAAGTTATTGCTATTTAATATTCACAATTTTGTACAAATTACCTACCCCTAATCCATAAAAAATTTGCAAATTTTCAACAAGGGTCATAAATTATGACTTGTAAATACCCGCTATGCAACCGCCGCCGCCCGCGCCCCATATTATCACGGTAAAATTCATCATTGAAAAAAAAAACTGACGTATTATTTTTTTCCTGGAGATTTTCATTTAAATAGACTCTAAAGATACTTAACAACAGCCTCACAGATCAAACAGGGGTATTTTTTACATGTTGTATTTACCAGTACACGTTTACAAGCTGATATCATTAAAATTACCTACGGAACCTTACCTTTCACATTAACACAACCACGTTTTCCCACTCAAAAACACTCAGTATATTGTTTTAACCCATATTGTTTACATACGTAAAACTCGCTATACACAGTTCGATTTAGTACCACATTGAATAGAACAAGGAAAATCAGCTGTTTATCACGCCAGTGAGTCAGATGAGAAGTTATTTTGTTATCGTGAGTTATGATCGAGTTAATTAGTACATAATACGTAGGTTTAGATTTCTGACAGTTGATACGTCATAGTATAGTTTGTGCAGAGTATTTGTCTGTCGATTGTCTGACATTTTGAATGAGATGATGAGCTTTGAAATGAAAGATTCATTATTGAAATAGATGTTGGGCGACACTAAGCGACTAAATGATTTTGAATGAAAAACTATCAAACGTATTTTTCTGAAACTTTCACCATTTAAAAGATAATTTAAATATTTATCTTTTTGTATACGTGTTTTCCATCACCGTTTTAAACATCGTGAGGAAACCGGCATGTCTTAGAACCAAAAATTCGAAGACATGTGACATCTACCAACCCGCACTGGGCCCGCGTGGTAGATTAGGGCCCACGCCCTCTCACAGAGAGGAGGCCTGTGTCCTAGCAGTGGGAACATTAATAGGCTGATTACGTATGTATGTTATGTATACGTGTTTTATTAAAATACCTTTTGATTTATGTATAATAAAATAATAATGCGTCTAGTTTTTGGGACAGCGCTCCTTGATGGGCGAGTCCTATTTTGCTGGCTGGACGTACGACGCGTTGCGTGAGCTCAGCACTGAACACGGGCATCTTAACTAAATAGATTCGTTTTCATCGACCTTTTATGATATACTGAAAAATGACCTTTAGTCACCGCAGAAAAAATCCATGGTTGCCTTAGCAGCTAGAGTAGCGTGAAACCTAAGAACATGAACCTCCAAAAATATATGAACTTAAATACTCGTATTTTCGTCAACAATGTGAATTTTCTCAATAAGAACAACTGTTTATTAATTGTATACTAATGTATACAATTAATAAACAGTTATAATCCCTCCATTATTATCTTTCTACATAATAATCGCCTATAAGTTTTACTTCGAAATCACCATTTATTAAAATCACTTTTGGCACAATTCGGAAGAAGAGTCGAGCCCCTGTCGCAACGAGACAAAACAATAAAATGTTCTCCAGAATCTATTCCTGACAGAGCTGCGTCTATAAAATAATAACAAACGATTTAATAGAGCATAATAATAATGCTTATTTACACAATTTTGATTTACTGCATTGACGTAAATGTTTCGTAGAGTGCATCGCAAATGCATTTACTTAAGCCATCCGAAAATGACTTGTCAACTCAGTTTATCGCAGTCCTCTGCTGGACATAGAATAGAATAGAATAGAATTTTTATTTATTGGAGTAACCAAGACTCAACAAGTTTGTTAGTAAACTTACGACTATGTTAGTAAGCACAGACACTAAACAAAAACACGGGAAACAATACAGAAATAACAACAAATAACATGAAATAACGGTTAGTCACCGTTGCGACATCCCATGAGAGACAGCACAACAGTGACCCACGTATACACAGTCCAGGCGACTCGCAACCATGCTTAAGACACTGTTGGAGCTTCCCCATACCCTGCGCACCAGGGAAGCGCACCTTTTACGCATTGTTGCGTAAAAGCAATCCACATGCGCATCTGCGAACATCCCTGACGCACTACAGAAACGGGGCAACCCCACCAGTATCCTAAACGCATTGTTATACTGAACGCGGAGAGCGTTGTACGATCTTTGCGTATATCTAGCCCACAGGCTGCACGTGTAAAAAGTAGTACAGTAGGCTCGAAAGAGCGTGATTTTAACCGGAAGTGAGCATCGTGCAAACCTGCGAGCCAGCATGTTCGCTCTAACCGACAACGCCCTCCGCTCCCGTTCAATGTCATCATCGTCTTTGAGGTCGGGAGTCAATATATGACCAAGATACTTGAACCTGTAAACTCTCTGCAAAGGTGTACCATTAAGTAATACAGGCGGTACCGCATCAGGAGTTCTACCCCCAGCCTCAAAAACCATGACTTCCGACTTCTTAGTGTTGTATGCCAAGCCATGAACTTTAGCATACGCCTCACACTGAGCAACCAATTTTCTCAAGCCGCAGACTGACGCGCTCAGCAGAACCATGTCGTCTGCATAACTGATATTATTGACACAGATACCGTCTATATAACATCCGAGCCTGGTACTGCTGAGCTCGCCAATCAACTCGTTCACATAAAGGTTGAAAAGCGTAGGTGCATGTTAAGTTGCGTAAGCATGTTAAGTCTAAAGCTACTAAATCTATACATCATATAGACTCATACAAACAGCTTAAATATCTGGTCAGGGCTGCTTTCGATAGTGAAAAGTGTGCATATTTTAAAACATATATAAATAAAAACATAAAACAGCCTAAGACACTATGGAAATATATAAAATCTTCTATAGCTATTTCTAAAAAGCCAGAGCACAGCTTACCACACTTTTGCAACAACCCTGAGAAGATAAATGACCACTTTTTGGATGTGCCGGGCAGTGGTGAGGTCAGTAATGCTGATTTATCTTACTTTGAGCACCACAGATTCAGCAATGGTCATTTTCAGCTCGAGCCAGTGGGGGAAGACATGGTGCTGAGGCTTTTACATGGTCTCAAGTCCAATGCTCAGGGTTCTGACCAGGTCTCCCTGGAGATGCTGATGATGACTCTTCCTCGCACGCTTGCATCTATAACTGCCATCATCAACAGATCAATAGCTTCATCCTCTTTTCCCGAACTATGGAAATTGGCTATAGTTAGGCCCATTCCCAAGGTATCTAATCCCACCAGTGAGAAAGATCTTCGTCCAATTAGCCTTTTGCCATGTCTCTCCAAGATTCTAGAGAAAGTTGTGTCGAACCAGCTTCGGGCATATCTTGAACAGCACAGTATTTTGCCACTAGCCCAATCAGGATTTCGTAAGGGGCACAGCACAGCCACAGCTCTTCTTGATGTGGTTGGCAATATCCTGGAAGCCAGAGAACAGGGTATGGGTACCATGCTTGTGCTGCTGGATTTCTCGCGTGCTTTCGACTCTATCAATACCTCTCTTCTCCTCTCCAAGCTGTCTTATTATGGATGTCAGCCCGAAACAGTTCAATGGTTTCGGAGTTACCTGAGTCACCGTTCTCAGTTTGTCCAGGTAACAAGTGATAGTGATGGAGATGTTAGGTCCTCTAGTCCCACACAAGTGAACCGTGGCGTGCCGCAGGGATCGATCCTAGGCCCGCTTCTCTTCATACTGTACAGTGCCGATATCATCAACTGTCTGATAAACACTAAGTTCCACTTATATGCTGACGATCTGCAGATGTATCTCTCGTTCCGCCCTCAACACTCTGCTGATGCTGTAAAAAGTATGAACGAGGATTTAAGTAGGATTTCAGCATGGTCAAAAAGAAACTGTTTGGTTCTCAACCCAGTTAAGTCCAAGTACATTCTCATGGGATCAAGGGATTTTCTAAACAAGATGTTAGGGTACAATATGGACTTGAAGATTGATGGGTGTTCTGTTGATAGGGTGCAAGAAGCCCGTAATCTTGGGGTGGTCTTTGACGAGCATCTGCATTTTGAGACACATATCATTGAGGCTGTGCGCAACTGTTTTTACCGTTTAAAGCTTTTGTACCGTGTACGGCCCTACATAAGTGTGGATATGCGGGTGATGCTGTGTGAGTCACTTGTTTTATCCAAGCTGAACTACGCTGACACTGTGTATGGGGCGTGCATTTTCGGTAGAAGCGAAAAGTTGATCCAGCGAGTGCAGAATGCTTGTGCGAGATTTTGCTTTAACGTTCCTCCCCGGTCCCACATAACTCCATTTTTAAATAAGGGTAATTTGATGAGAATGTCAGATCGCAGAAAACTTCATCTGGCTACCCTACTCTTTGGCACCATTCTCACAAAAAAACCAGAATATCTATACAGGAAACTGTCTTGGTCACGTGACATTAATAAAGTTAAAACAAGAGCATCATCATACCTTCTGTTAGCCTCAACGCATAAAACTGCTGCATTCCGTGGAAGCTTTAAATTCGCAGCCTCTCGCTGTTGGAACGACTTGCCACCTCCTTTTCGTGCTATAAAAACAGTTGGGACTTTTAGTACTACATATAAGCAACATTTGATGCGAGTACAAAAGGAAAATAGTTTCTAACTTACCCGGGGTCTGCACGTAATTGGTATTGGTGACCACAGCGGAGCCTTATGTTCCTGGCGCCATGATTTCTACTCCAATTGCTTTGTTATGCTAGTTGATTGTATCTCTTCTTCCGATTTAGACAACACAACAGTAAGTCATACTTAGTTTACAACGATATGTTAAAATATTATTTATTTGGACCACTTTCTTGCAGTATCTATTATTATTCACTAATTGGTTATTTGTATCAACAAGGTACAGAGTAGTATATTTGTATTCCTATCAATACTTTAATTACTTTTTCTTAATTTATTTTACTATTATAAACAAACATTGACAGCCGAATGCACAGATGTATAAATGTATTCTATAACCACAGACTACAATAGCATCATGCAGTGCGCCCGCGTCCCTTCACTTGTCATGCGCTATGACATAGACAATTAGTCTATAACTAGGATAAGTGATGTAGGAGCGTCGGCGTCGTGCGTGAGCCGATAGCTTTATGTTAGTTTACGGTTTTTTCTATTTGTATTTATTTTTTACTAATAATTGTTGTTTATTTATTTATTTATTTTGTAATCCCCTAATGGGATTTATGTGTCCGTAGGTATGTCCGTGGCATCACAGCGGGCCCTATCAGAATACCAGCGCTGCGGTATAGTATCGCAGCATTATGCTGAGATAGTGGCCTTTTTGGCCTCGCACAGGTCGTTTTTAATTTGAACTCGTTTAATTGTTAGTTTTAGATGCTCCTTTTAGTTTTTTTTTTTTTTTTTTTATTACTGTTTGTATTTCCTGTGCGTGTCCCAAATAAAATATTTTTCTTTCTTTCTTTCTTTAGGTGAGCTCAATCCGCCCTGCCTCACCCCACACTCCAACCTGTACGGAAGAGAAAACGCCCCAGCCCAACGTACTGTGTTGATCTGGTTTCCATACCAAAACTTTAAAATGTTAATGAGTTCTGTGGGCAAATTAACCCGCTCTAATTTACTCCACAACAAATCATAGGAAACCAGATCAAATGCCTTTGACAAGTCCAGGAAGCAAGCATAAATAGGCGTCCCTCGTCTCGCATAGTACGTGACAGCATGCTTAAGACACAACACCGCACTCTCTGTTGATAACCCAGCTCTGAATCCGAACTGGTTATCATGAATAGTAGTACAACTACTTAATTGTGTATTAAGCATGCTGTCAAATACCTTGGAAATGACGGTAGCTAGTGAAATGGGCCTATAGTTACCGCTGTCGGCGAGGTCACCAGTTTAAAAAAAAAACATAGATAGACCTCTCCCAGGCTGCGCACAACACCCTATCCTCCGCCTTCCGCATCCAGTTTGTCCCTCTGTGCCACCTACTGGTTGCCGGTCCTTCTAGCTGTACTGGGGAGCGTTCCACTCTACGGTTGTCGATATGCAGTCTCCACTCCAGGACTTGTCCGCTCCACCGGCCATCGGTCCTTTGAGAAAATGACTTGTACCATTCGTGAATATGACTTGTCCCATAAAATGACTTGTCCTTTTCGCTAATATCAAATTTCTCCTATCATTCGTGAATATGACTTGTGCCATAAATGGAATATTTTGCTTTAACACAATTTCCAGTACCGAAGATTATTTTTACTGAAGTTTATTGGGTATTCAGATTTCGTGTTATTTTAATGATGATAATGTGTAGCGATTGGTTACACTTGCAGCTATTTAGGTAAAAGCTTATTTTTGTTGAAACATTTTGCATTGCAATGAAAAATTAAACAAGATATTTTTTATGAAAACGAATAGGTCCTCTTGGGGCTTCTGGCTAAGTTATAACAGCCACACGGGTCAATCGACCTGGTTAAGCTACACTGGCCGTGGTTGGTCAAAGTCTGACAACCAGTCTTACCAAGAGGTATTGTATTACCCAGTTACTGGGTTGTGGAGGTCAGATAGGCAGTCACTCCGTGGAAAATACTGGTATTCAGCTGCATCCAGTTAGACTGCAAGCCGACCCCAACATAGTTGGAAAAAGCTTGGTAAATGATTATGATGAATAGGTTCTCTTGGATTATGAAACGGATATCAAACAATTTATGACCAACATGAACAAATGTATGAGCGTAAACGAAGCGAGAGCAGTATGTAAGGATCTTAGCAGGTGTCGTTCTTTAGTTTCTACCTACCCCCCTGAGAAGAATGCGTGAGTATATGTGTGTGTATCAAACAATTTAATTCGACTGGAATACATTTGTTATCCTAACTTGTTTAGAGGTATGAGGAACAAGGCGTAAGTTCACTCATCAACTTTAGAAAGGGGTGGATTCTCCGACCAGATGGGTGTCGTGTCTGGCGGGCAACTGCCCAACGGTTGAAGTCGCTATTTTGTATACAAATATGTCGATCGCGCGGTAAACTTGAATTGCACGATGCAGGATCTGTGTGACGTCAGGTCTTCGCATGTGGCGAGTTAGATGCCGTCACACTTGATATAATATCAAAACCACATTTTAGCCGAATAACAAAATTCATATTTTGGCGACTCAGTGCTATTCTGCAGAATCTCAATGTCGAGTTCACTTCTGTGTGCGAAGTGAAAACAGAGTTTTGGCAGACACACTCGCAGTGCGAACAATGAATGAAGTGAGTTCAATAATACGTCTTTACTAAACATCTGGGTTATGCAGCTGGGTCACCCAAGTTGAACGAAACAAATATTTAGATTTAAAATAATGTCCGTGGAGTTTCTTGCCCGTTCTTCTCCAGAACCTACTACGTTTTGGAATTGGCAACGGTAGCTTCATCTTTCTGACTGACCTATCCTTGATAATTCAATAGTGCTTTTGAGTGTCTTTTAAATAAATGCTTTGAATTTGAGTTTATACACTTTATTTAAAAAATTATTCCTTACATACGAAAAAATCTGTGATCTAAAAGCTTTCTGTTCTTCCGCAAAGAAGTTAAAGTATTGCAATGAAAACTTTCTTCCAAAAAAAAAAAACACTACGAAGTCAATAATAACTTTAATTTTTGAAGTCGGTGGAAAAAACGAAAATTCAAAACGAAGTCGGTTGTTTTTTTTTGTAATTAGTTTTCATTTTTCACTTTTTAGTTGTGGTACCTACCCCATACAAATTCGAATAACCCTGCCTGCTATGTAAAAAGCAGTGACACAGGACCGCTTCCAGAGCGTACCCTTTCAAACAAAAAAATAATTTTCAAAAGCGGTCCACAATTGAAGGAGAAATCGGTGGATATAAATAAAAAAACATACGCTACGGACATGGAACCTCCTCCTTTTGGGAAGTCGGTTAATTCAATGAGCGACAGGATTGAGCAAAGGTAAGTTAACCCTAATTCTTATCTACCTATATCTGTTCTATACATGGTATAAGACAAAGTCGGTATACTAGTCTATTCCGATCGAGTAGAGTGGAAAAAGAAAAGGCCTCCCTATTCTTTTTGTTCTGCAGTAGAACAATACGGGCTAATTATTATTAATTATTTTTAATGTCTTTGACATATCTCGGGACCCCAGGGTCCTGGACGTTTGGTAGGTGTACGAGGGCCCGAAGCCAACTCGCAGAGGCCCGTTAGACATTTTTAATTAAATGACGATTATCCCTGCTCGCACTAAGTAAGTGCACCAAAGGACAACCGTGGTGTTGGTGAATCAAAGATATTGGATTATGGTTTTTTCTAATTTATTTTTTTTGCTTCATCACCTACTAACGCTTTAGAAACAAAATCTTGCATAAAAAAACCCATGAATATTTTATAAAAGCACTATATCAATAAACAAAGTGAAAATTCTCTCAAGATCTAATTTTCAATGAGAAATGTCAGACGAAATGCCGCCATGCACGATAAAAATCTAGGACGGAAGCCTCCGAAGGAAACACGTATGAATAGGAATTCCGGGCCGTCTGTGTGACATTATGTGACTAAGCTCACGTCACACTGATCCGTTTTATTTATTTTAGCTATTACTTGGAGAAAATGCTTCCAACAATGTAGGTTAAAATATGACGTGTCATCCACCGCGCATTTGGCCCGCGTTCGACGGCGTCCCTTTCAAAGAGAGGAGTTGGAACATTTTAGGCTATTTTACGAACTGAATAGACAGTTGTGCTGCAGCGGAATTCGTTGCGGTACTTATTCTTCCCAGCTAAAGCAGTATGAAATGGTTAAGAGCCAGAGTTTTGAGGGACTGTCTTATGTACTTAATTTTGACGTTCGAAAAACGCTGATTCTCAGCCTAGTTTGAATAAATGACTTTTGATTTTGTATGTAGTAAATACCTAGATATGAATGGGATGCAAATTCAAGACTTTTTTCCGACGTTTTAAATATTGGTTTATATCCAAATAAAATAACCCTTTTTTTTATTTGTTCGTCACTTGGAATTTCTCCCGTATTGTGGGTACGTTTACAAACATTTAAACTCACATACACAAACAGCCAAACCCGGAACAGCTACTTGTAGATCATAAAAATATTTTTTCCGTACGGGGGTCGAATCCGCGACACGCAGCGCAGCAGTCAATCGCTAAATCACTGCGCCAACCGTAGAATTTACGAAAAAATAATCATGATTATTCAGAAACATACGGGTGGTCACATGGTTTTATAATATGTTTAATACAATAATTATACAGGGTGTTAAAGTAATAGCATAGCATCAGGGTGAGTTCAGTATCGATAACGGAACCCGTAAAATAAAAATAAAATACCTTTAAAAAAATTTAAAAAAAAACCCGTAAATTATCATAAGATGAACCTAATGTAGTACCTACTATTTAAATAGCGATCGTTTAAAATTGATTAGAAAATTGCTTAAAATATGTTTTTATTTTGTTTAATGCTAATTCATAATTTCCTAGAGTTACCTACCTACCTACTATCGAACGCAATGAAATACTTACGCCTGAACACTTCGATAACGCCGAGTGAAGGATAGGTAACTAGGTACGTAAATTACAATTCCAAGTATTTCTTCTTCCTACTTTAGCGTGCTTATCTCCTTCAAAATTAAAACCTACAAATTAAAAAGTTTATCTTGGAATAATTTTTTATTATATTTTAATTTTTCCTCGGTTCTTTTATCGATTCTGAACCTACCCGTAAGCTATGGCACGCAATTTCTATAACACCCTGTATAATTATACAATGTCGGTGACATACATAGCGAAGCTAAGTAAACATGCGTAGCGTAGCCGCAGGGTGCTGTGGAGCGGCGCCTTTAGTCTATTAGCAGCTAACAAAGCACTTCACGCTACACTTGCAATTATTTACATCGTATGATTCATACTCTGACGTCGTGTTTACTTCAAGATTGCACCGCTTTGTAGTCTTTCAAAGTAAACTCTAGTGTCGTGGAGTTACATGGTTTATAAAGTGTACTAATTCAGAATTTCTCTTGTCTGGTATCGGCAAGTAATGTATTCTTGTCCGTGAACAGATAAGGGACTCGTGAATAAATAATAACAGTCACATGGGTAGATCGAAGGTCGGTTCGTGGATGGTGATCATCCATTACATACCGAGACTCCTCCGTGCCTCGGAAAGCATGTTAAGCCGATGGTCCCGGCTGTCATTCACAGATATTTGACAGTCGTTACGGGTAGTCAGAAGCTTCTTTTTGATACCTCAGTACCGCAAGCAGAACATAATTTATTGCATTCGACTTCATATGCATGAACTTCATTTACCGGGTTATCAAGTATCCTATGTTATAATCCAGGTTATAAACTATCTGTGCGCCAAAGGGGTTTGAAGATTTTTGTATGGAGGGTGGCCCTAACGTGAGGCCGCCATTTTGATTTTTTTTCAGTATAGCGGTGATAATCGAAAGTTATATATTTAGATAGAGGACATTTATACAAACAAAAAATGACATATAACATAATACCCTAAAGCGTCACGTTTCGGAGTTATTCACCGAAATATGAGTCGAAAACTGAACCCTGAAACAAGGATTTTTTTTGTTTTTTTTCCTTCAGGTAAGTATATTGACCTATGAAAACGTAATTGCGTCCTGTATAGGTAACATTTTAGTTAAGAGCGAAAGAGACAAAAATATATGTATACCCCCGCCAAATGAGGACGTGTGTTTTATGGTATTTAATGGTATATGTATTATATGGTGCATGGCATGGGCGCGACACCAAGAAAATCCTATTCAGCCTCCCGCTGCCTTCTTGGATGATATTATTTATACCGAATATGATTAAAAAATCTTGTTTTTGCTTTATGGTTGTCAATTAATTCATGTAAGTATAAATAACTTAATCAGCATGAAGTAATTACAACATAAATAAATAAATGCGTTACAAAAATTCTTACTTTTCTTATTTCTTATCTTTGAATATCTCAGAAACGTGACGCTTTATGATGTTATGTTATATTAAGTTTTATGTTTGTATACGTGTCCCCTATTCAAATATATGACATTTATTGTGCACCTCGATTTTGAAAAAAAAACAAAATGGTGGCTGATTTTAGGGCCAAAATCTTCAAACCCCTTTCATCCAAATTCGTTCTACCGTTTTTGCGATTGAGTAGCTTTCACATTTAGGATCCTACGATAGCCAGCATGTGTAAAAAATAGTTCGCTCTACTAATCCCCGTTTATTTCTAGTTTACTAAAAATTTTATGTCCATACCTGTTTTGTTTACTCTCAAATACGCCCGCATGATGCTAATACAAATCCACACTTGTCAATAGCACACGATAACTAGTAACAAACTATCTATTTAGCAACAGCTCAAATCTGTCTTTCTGTTTGCTTAATTGTTTGTTAACTCAACCGATCATCATAAAAAATGTCATCACGTTTTCAGGGGTAGTAAAAGACAAAGGGGTCATCCAGAAAAAAGTACTGTTCCCGAGGGTTAAAAAAATAACCTTTCAAAATCTACATTAACGTGGGCGAAGCCGTAGGCAAAAGCTATTCCTAGTACTCTACATATATTAATTGCAATCCACAATGTGAACTGAGGTGGTAGGTTTTAAAATGGCATGATCATTTTATGAACCCTGTTGGGCTTTAATTTGACTAAAAACAAAACTCAAAAACTCAAAGCATTAATTTCAATTAATTGGTTGAAGGACACGACAAGAAAACGAGACACAATAGAACTTTTATTGTTATTACGCCTTTAGTGCCCCTTGCGTTAAACCATTTACAGGCTCTTTCAAGCCAAAGAGTCGGTCAGTCAGAGAGCTGAAGCTAGTTGACCATGTAAAATATTAGCCAGTCTGCAGGAAGGCAGCGAGGCTTACTGCCCATAATACACCCCATGTACGTTATGATAAACATATACCAGATATGCAGGTATGAGGACCAGGGTGTAAAGTTCACTTATCCTCCATAGAAAAGGGAGGATCCTCCAACCAGACGGGTGTTGTGTCTGGCGGGCAAACCCGACGTTTTTAGTCGGGTCATTGTATATACAACCTTATTTTTTGTTTATACTAAACCTCTTAAGGGGTCATTGTACTCATCTTTATGAACTGTCACTATGGGGCCAACGCTGAAATCGCGAAAAAAATAACAGCTGTTCCATGCATTTTGACGAGATATGCGAACATAAATGTATAGAACAGCTGATATTATTTTTGTTCATAATGATGAGTACAATGACCCCTTAAGAGGTTTAGTATAAACAAAAACTAACGTTGTATATGAGTCGGCGGTAAACTCACTTGCGCGATGCAGGATTTTGCATGACGTCAGTGTGATGCATAGTTCGCATGTGGAGATTTAGTTGCTGTCACACACATATATAGGTATCTACTAACACAGAGTTCTCTGTTGTGAATCGCATTTAGAAACAACAATACTTGTCAGTTTTGCAGTCTGTGTATTGTTTACAGTTGGTGAGTGAATCTCGCGCGCCCTGTATACGTATATCTACCTACCAATAAGTAAGATAGCTCGGTCAGTTTACATGACTGCCAGGTTAATGAACGATCATCAGCTGGTATATTATTGTGTACGTTTGCTAGTGAGGAAGCCGACCCCAAGATAGTTGGGAAATGGCTAGGAAGATTGAAGATTGATGTTTGCTAGTGAGGTTTATTTTGAATTGTTCGTGAATGAAAGGTTTTCCTCCTACTGAGAATTATTTTTCCTTGGGTTTGGCGCAATATTTGGTACCCTTTAAACGGCTAACCAATAAGGATTTTTTAGACTCTATTTTCTCTCGTTACATAAGATTTTTTATTGAATGAATTGTTGAAACTTAAAGCTGCCTTCATAATCTCGAAGTTACGGCATGCTGAGGTCAATGAAATTTTACCAGTAGCACCATTTAAAATAATTATAAGTTTTAAGAAAATTCTGGATCATTTAGGTATGCAGAAGTCTAGGCAGATGAATCAAATCAAATACGTTTATTTAATTTTGTGATACAAATAAGTGAAGTGTTGATTATTTTAGGATAAAATAATAATCTTTATATTACACTGGTCAACACAAGTTCTGTTTCCTTTCATTTTTTTTTCTGTTATTGGGTATTTCTATGGCCCTGACTATGAAAAAAATACTGGGAGATTGCTAACAGCTTTACTTTTTGAAATATACAGTTTTATTATTTTGGCAATAAAATACGGAACATTAATACATTATGTTAACAAAATTTCTATTGAACACTATCAAATGATCTTTTTTAAGATTTCCTTGAATGAACGACTTTAGATAGATCTCGTTGCAAACTCCAGCAGTAGTCTACCATCATATAATATGTGAGTCCCACCGCCCCTGATAACGCTCCTCCATTGTCCGAAGATCCTGATGGAATCTTTCACCGTGCTCCTCACTAAAATCACAGATTTTGTGGAAAACGGTCTAAATGCGAGTGCAGAAGTGGATCTTTATGCTCATCTTGCACCCTAGCTCATGAAAGTTCGCTAGCATGGACTCAACAAGCTCGACGTGGTCGTCAGATTTCTTTTTTCCAAGGAAATTACTCATAACCAAAACAAATGAATTCCAAGCTTATATTTGTTTACTTTTCTGGCATACAATATTAGGAACCCATGGCTTGTCCTGATTACACTTTTTTTTTTTAAAGTATTGATGTTACGTAGTTTCTACAAAGTCCGATAGAGGTTTTCGATATTTTGCACATAAATATTCACCACAAATATAGCAAAATTAATCACAAAACATCTTCTTGACGAAGACATATCGAAAACAACAACAAAATATATTTCAGTGTCCAATAAAAAACGCACATACCTATAAGTAAAAATAGTAAAAAAGGGTAGTTTGCTGTAACTCGAAAACAAAAGCTGTTAGAGAAAAATTGTTGACGTATTTAAAAAATACGCGCCAGTATGAGATAGAAACAAAAAAAAAACACAGGAAACACACAAACTTTTTTTTTTTGTTGACCAGTGTTATTATTTTTTTTGTTAACCAGGTTTTAGAGATCAATGTAAAACCTTTTTATTTCATCAAAGCCATATCAATAAACAGTAATTTCCTTTATGCCGATGTATCTCAAACTTTTATAGTTACGTAGTAGTAAAATATATTAGAATTCGTCATTTTTCTTTTGAGCCAAAAACAACACTTTTAACAGCTCTGTCCGTCTGTCCGTTTGTTTTTACAAAGAGTTTATAAAAAGAAGGATTTTAAATGAAGAAACGAAGTAAATAATCTTTTGTGCTTTTTTTATATAGCTGTAATAAAACTACGTCAAATTCGAACTGAACGTGATTCGAAAGAAAGAGAAAATAGAATAAGAATAGAAAATATTGATATCTACAGTTTCATTTATGCATGAATTCTCGCAAAAGATTGAATAGACAAGAAAAAAGAAAAATCGAAAAATGAAAATGAACATCGAAGGAGCTGGCTCAAAATAAAAGTCCAGAAAAAAATAAAAAAAATGGTGCAGAAAAATGAAAGATCGAAGTTTGGATGGAATAGTACACTGACCTCGTTAATTATTATTATTAATTAGCCTGTATTGTCCCACTGCAGGGCAAAGGCCTCCCTCTCCCTCTTCCACACAATTCTGTCTGTGGCTAGTATCGGCCAGTCCTTTCGGTAAGAGTCAAGCTCGTCCCGCCATCTTCGTCTCGGCCTGCCACGATGTCGTCGTGCGTTTAGTGGGACCCAATCGGTGGTTCTCTTAGCCCATTTTTCATCTGACATGCGGCAGACATGTCCGGCCCAGTCCCACTTAAGCTTAGCGGCTTTCTGGGTAACGTCCGTGATCTTGGTTTTGGCGCGCAGTGTTGTGTTCCTTATACGGTCCGATATTCGGACCCCTAGTAAACTGCGCTCCATGGCTCGCTGGCAAACCTCGAGCTTAGACCTCTGCTGAAGTGTCAAAGACCAGGTTTGAGCACCATATGTGAGAATGGGGAGAATACACATGTCCATAATTCTCCGTTTGAGACATAGTGGTAGATCTCCTTTTAGAAGATCTTTCATTGACCAATAGCTCCTCCAGGCGCTTTCGGTGCGTCGAGCAACTTCTTTGTCTTGACCTCGTTAAGGTTTCACTAAATTAATTTTCATCATTAGATCCATTATTTGCAGCTAAAACTTACTTAGCTATAAGATCACTCCGCCTCGAGATTCACCGGTGAAGATCGACTTGAACCATCATAACGGCGACGTCGTTAAAAGATGCCAAATTGCCCATCCATAGATAAATAACACCTGTCTGTCCACTATTCCAATGCCTACTCTAGGATGCATATCTGGTATTCGTTTTCCTAAGGGCATGTCTTCCTTACCATATCAAAGGCCTTTGTATTTCCATGAAACATAAGGTTTCATGGGCTAGTGCAAATCTTGGGGTTCATTCGATTTATCGAGTCTAGTCACACCACGCTGGGATCGGCATTTAATTAATTCATCTTTTTTTTTTATAAGTTCTTCACGTAAAATTTCAGAATAACAATCGAGAGGAGTAGTGGGACACCTATTTGGATCGAAGTCCCTTTCATTTTAATTTTGACCGTCACGGTACTTTTGTTACTATAAAATAAGAAGTAATAAGTGTCATTTTGGCCAAAAACGTTACAGTTTTATCGGTCTCGCTCTCATTCATCAAGTGTGCTGACTTGCTTAGTATAACGTGCTTCCTCTTCGCACCTACTCTGCACACCCAAGAGTACTGAGTATAACATGTTTCTGAATGAGAGTTCTTCGTTCCAACAATATTTTGTTAATTATCGTGCATTCTTGAACAGATGTTGAGGGGCTCGTGGCTAATTCATAACAGCCGCACGGGTTGATCGAGCAGGTTAAGCTACAATTTCCGTGGTCAGTTCATGGATGCTCTCAACATACCCAAACCTATCCGTGCCTCGGAACGCACATTAAGCAGTTGGTCCCGGCTGTCATTCTTGGATCTTTGTCAATAGTTACGGGACGTCGGAAGCCCGGAAATCAGACAATCAATTTACTAAGGGGTGTCGTGTGACCCAGTAACCGGGTTGTGAAGGTCAGATAGGCAGTCGCTCCATGTAAAATACTGGTATTCAGCTGCATCCGATTAGTCTGGAAATCGACCCCGACATAGTTGGGAAAAGGCTAGGCAGATATATTGTTCTTGAACAGCTGATGTTAAAATCCAAAAACTCTACTTAAATCATTATTTATTATCATGAGACGTTCTATAAATCATCCCAACCTATACAACTGTTGTTTTTTTTTAAAAAGGTCAATATCAAAAATAAAAGTTGTTTACCTACCTACCGTAAATAAAATTGGCATCCCGCAAAATATTGGATATTGGATCCTGCAAAATCCCAGAAGATTTGTAAGTATGCGAGACCACTGTTCGGCTGTCAGTCTGACATTCTGCCTAGGACTTTATTGTTTTGTGTCCTAGGGTAGACAGGAGAGAAGAAAAGGAGGTAAGTAATGTAGGTAGGCATAGTCGACTTCGTAAGGTTTTACTACTTTTGATAAAAACTCCTAGTAAATTAGAACTTGTCTAAGATTGAAACTGTCTAGCTGTCATAAAGATACAAAAGACCTTAGAGCCTAGAAAAAGTGAATTTCTATCAGTTAACGATGGATGATAGAAGAGTTAAAAAAAAACACTACAAACTGAAAAATAACTTTAATTTCGGAAGTCGGTGTCTTTGGTTTTTTGTTTTCATTTTTTGCCACCGACTTCCGAAATTATTTTCAGAATTTTACACTTTGTATTGTTTTTTTTTTGTCGGTTTTTTTTTATAAAAACGTTTTTGTTTTTTCTCTTTTTAATTTTAGAACCTGCGCCACATAAATTCTTATGTATTCTTACAGTAAAAAAAACTATTTTTTTTACATTGCACTGTTATTTACATTGCAAGTAGTGTGAATATCTGTGACAGGAAGTTATTATAACATGGTGAACATACGAACTACTAACAACTAAGTGGAAAAAATACGTATTATTGAAGCTTTCTCTCAGAACTTGACCAAATTTATATGGACCAGCTTGGAAGTATAAATATCCTTTCAAATAAAAAAAAAGTTTTCCAAATCGGTTTATAAATGACGGAGTTATGAGGTAGCAAACATTAAACACACACAGCACACTGACTTATTTTAATTGTAAATTTTTAGTAGAATCGCCTATTTTTACAATGTTTGTGAATATGTGAACACCATGTATCTACCACATACTTAATTTATCTGTCGTTTGCTCCACTTTAAATTCTTTTTACTTTATACAGTAATTTTATTCTAGGTGCATCGTCTTCACATATAATTATATAAATAATGTACTTATACAAAATATTGTAAAACATTTTAAAAGAGTAACGGTGGAGTTTCTTGCCCATTCTTCCCCATACGAAAACTACCTTTTGGAAGGGGCGGTACAATCAATACTATATTTTGTAAATTTTGACGTTCAAAAGTGCCTTCAAGGGCCTATTTGAAATAAATGCTTTGACTTTGACTTTAAAAATAAAACCGAATTGAGAACCTTCTCCTTTTTTTGAAGACGGTTAAAAAATTATTGAATTAACATAAGCTACTGAAATGCTTAAATATTATTATGTCGATCCTGTTGAAAGTCATTGTAGGAATACAAAACGTCTTGTTCTCACGTGGGTTTTGGGCGCTCAATATATTTTTATTAATTTCTACATAACGAATTATATCGTCATGTAATTCGGTTCATAAAAAGACGTGTGGCACTCGGGGACTGCCCCGGCGAAGCTATTGCATAGCATTTTTTATCAACTTACGCAATTGTAAAATATTAACCCGAATACAAGAAATAGCAATGATGACATTGACAGGAACTGTTATTCACATTTATAGTTTTTAAAACTTGACACAACGTAAGGGCCGGGAACATCAAACTAATAAAAAGGTTTTAATTTAACTATTAATAGTCAAGGATCATTCGTCTATGTAAATTTGAACTTTATTGTCAAACAGTTAAACATAATTTTCAACACACAACACTCTCGTATCATTCGTTTAAGTAAATTTGAACTATGTTGTCAAGCAGTTAAACATAATTTTCAATACAACACTCTCGTATCATTCGTTTAAGTAAATTTGAACTTTGTTGTCAAGCAGTTAAACATTACTTTCAATACAAAACACTCTTTTCTTAGGTAGTATTTTCGTTACGAAATTTCTGGATTAGGTCTTCACGCTCAAGGCCCGCGATAGAAGCTATGCAATAGCTTAAAAATCATAATGGTAAACAAAAAGAGCTATGATATAGTTCTATCTGATAGGAGAAAACGTACAAAAACACAGCTTTAACCGAAAGCAAACATTCGGTTACACAGTAAAATCAATAACAGACAAGTGAAAATAAAATAAAGAGAAAATAAAACCGGTGACAAGTACCGTGTCATATACTAAGGTTTGGGGAATCTCTCACGATATTACGACACACTCATGGTAACACCATAAAACTATGATAGTTTGACCTTCCAAGTGGAAGTTACGAAGCACAGTTTATTATTGTAGCGGTTACGCCGCCACATACGAACTACGCAACAAAGACATGACGTCACACAATTCCTACATCGCGCAGATAGAGTTTACCAAGCGAAAAACATAGATAAGACCTCCACGCGTTCCTGAGAAAATGGGTGTTGACAGACTTGACGACAAGGAAGTGATCCTATAAGGGCTCCGTTTTTTCCTTTTGAGGTACGGAGCCCTAAAAATCTTAGACATGTGACATCCACCAACCCGCACTGAGCCCGCGTGGAGGATTGTGGCCCACACCTTCTCACAGAGAGGAGGCCTGTGTTCCAGCAGTGGGAACATAGACTAATTATGCTTGTATGCTATGACAGGTAAAATAATTCCGGGGATTTTCCATTTCTAAAGTGTATAAAGAGGATTGTGGTGCTTGGTTTGCCTCAAACTAGATCTCAAATCTAACTATCCCTACATCCATACTATTATACTAATATTATTAATGCGAAAGTATAAACTCTGTCCGTCTGTCTATCTGTTACCTTTTCAGAAAGGCCAGCCAGATAGATAGTCTGGGACCAGGAGGACATTCATTTTGTTTTTTTGTTTAAAAAAATAAAATCTTGTTTTTCAGTATTTTCGTTTTTTGCCACCGACTTCCGAAATTAAAAACTTAATTTTCACTTTTTGGTGTTTATTTTTAAGGTCGGTTGTTTTTTTTTTTTGTAAAAAATTTCAATTTTTTTCACTCATTTGATGTTGTACCTACCCCACACAAATTCGAATACCACTGCTCTATGTAAATAACAGTGACAAAAAAGAATCATCAAAATCAATTAATAATTGGCGGAGTAAACGCGTAACAAACATACAAAAAATAAACAGTCGAATTGAGAACGTCTTCCTTTTGAAGTTGGTTAAAAATAGGCAGTCATGGGGACTGTCGATAGAAGTGAAAATGTAAAACTATGAAATAATGTTGTCGCGCACACTTTGGACACGAATTTGTACCGTACGTAAGCGTATGATCGTGGTCGTACGAATTGAGTGCGCAGTTGCGCACACTGAATACGTTTTTCTCCGTCAAGCATAGTTTCGGTGATATCACCTTGAACGCCCGAAAAATCCCAAGAAGTTCGGATTGTTTTCGGACGTCGGACCTATACGTACGACTAATTCGCACTCAGTCTGCGCGCTCCCTTAGCACTTGGAAGGTCGGGATCGTTCGTGCGTGTTCGTATGTGTTCGCACGAAAACGCGTCTAAAATGCGCACACACACAACTTATAGCTACAGATATGCTGCTATATCGGTGACGCGAACTCATAAGATTTCCCCCTACCAAAAATAAATTCATAAGATTTCCCCCTACCAAAAATAAAAAAGTTTTCACTTCAAAAAATACAAAATGCACGCAGACCAAACCGCGGGCTACAGCTAGTTAGAAATTAATCCATGAACCACAATGTTAGTTACAAAAGCCGCTTATGAATGAGGAAGTTTTCCCTCATTCATGGAAGGCTTTAATATCTATACTAATATTATAAAGAGGGTTTGTGTGTATTTTTGTTTATAAGTTTGTATGAAGGGGGTAATCTCCGGAACTACCGGTCAGATAAAAAAAAATATTTTTGCATTGGTTAGCCCAATTCTTGAGGAAGCTTATAGGTGTGGACGAAGTCGTAGGCAGATGCTAGTCTTATATAAACCTTCAGCTGTCATTAACGAGACACGATAGAATTTTAATTGTTATGCCCACCTGATGTCCACTGTAACGGTCAAGCGGTAAACACTAGCGACCTGTCCATGATTCACTCAGTATTTACGGCTTGACAAAACACGAGATTTCTTTATTATATATAATAATTTTAATATGAATGTATTTACTATATATCTTAAATCTTCCGCGGTCATAGAAATAGATTGATACTCCTGACTTACGATAAAAAATCATATTGCTAAGTTCAATACTCTCTCGCTAATCCACCGCTCGTCAATTCGACGACTACTATAATCCGCCGTTTTTTGCGAGTCGAGACTGGTTTGGTCGTACTCTGTAACCCGCCGTAATTCTTAATCTCCAGCTCGATAATCTCCAGCTCGATAATCCGGCGTCTACCGTCTCATTCATGCATATTATAACCGTATACAGTTCTATATTTTGCCGCACGGTCGTACCTGGCAAAACACAGGCAACTGAAGGAACACGGGGGTTTTAATAAGAGTCTAATATGCCCACAAAACAAAACAAAAAAAAACGGTCGTAATTTGCAACTCTCTAGTCTGTAATTCGTTGTTCCTATTTTTCAATATAATATAAAAGGAAGAACTGACTGACTGACTGACATATCAACACACCGCCGAAACTACTGGTACAAGCATAGATATCCGATATCCGTGGGTACAAGCAACGTGAAATTTTGCACACGGCTTCTTTTTATAATGTAGAGGAGCACTAAGAAAGGAATTTTGGAAATTCGACCTTAAGGCTGCCTGTCCACTGGAGCGGAGCGGAGATGTGCTAAAATTAACCAATAGATTCGCACCTCTAGCTCTGTAGCGGAGTTTTGATTCTATTGGTTAATATTGACACATCTCCGCTCCTCTCCTCTCCGCTCCGGTGGATAGGCAGCCTTAAGAGGGTGAAAAGGGGGGATTTTGTTACACTACATTCCGCCGCTTTCAGTAATCCGCTGATGGTTGGGATTTTGTGGTGGCGAATAAGCAAAAGAGTACTCTTCAAATTCAAAATATATATTTTAAATCATTTATTTGCTTGAGTATCGGTAATCATCATCATCATCGTCATTGGCACCCTGTTCCACCCACTACTGAGTATAGGCCTCGTCATATTTCTCCCATGCTTCCCTGGTCTGTGCGAGTATTATCCAGGTCTTCCTCGCGATCTTCTGTAGGTCGTCCACCCACCTGGCTATTGGTCTGCTAACGCTTCTTGTACCGTTTCTCGACAACCGTTAGGGCTCTGCTCCGCCTACCATCACTACGTATAGTCAAGTGTCCTGCCCACCTCCATTTCAGAGCCTCAACCTAATAAACTTCAGTAAAGTGGGTACGCGAGTCCAGCCGATGGTAACCCCTCCACAGAAAGGTGTGATCTTCGGAAAGAACTGTTTAAGCCTTTTGATTTCACCGAACCATCAGAGAGCCTCCCATCCAGGCACAAGTTACCGTGGCCTACTTGGAATACCTTAAGTAGACTTCATACCCACGTAGGTCGCAGCAAGGACAATCTCCACAAGTAGGGGTTCATGGACGGCTCAGATCTCTGGTGTGTATGCGGCGTCTCTCCACAGACCATGGCTCACCTTCCATCTTGCACCGCATGCCCTGTCACCTGCAGTGAGGACCTAATGGCTGCGTCAGCAAACGGCATTCGCGTTGCTGAGTTTTGGGCCAACTAAGAACATAATTTTTTTCGTGTTAATTTTGCCATCGATACGCTAAGAGGAAAACAATAGGCCTAACATAGCGTGCCTAGGCCTTCGTGTAACTTAGACTTGACAAATGACAAAGTGAAACAGAAAAAACTTTTGGTACTAACATAAAAATCTAGTCACCGGTAGCTTCAAAAACAATATCAAAGTTCGTAGTGAAGTGGCAATGTTTTATAATCGATAATAAAATACTCTGTTTATTGTTTCGTCCGGCGCTATTTACGATCGGCACGTTTTCGGGGGCTTTTGAGGTCGAGTTTAATTTTATTCACGGCAGCCGATAGAATCTGACACGCGATTCTAATCGATTTATATCGATACCGCGGTTTAGAGTATCAGTTGCAATGTTTGGGCGTTTTGTTTGGGTTTGTTAAGTCAATGATGACATAGTATTTGTTATTGTCTTTAGTAAATGCTCCTTTGACGTGAGCTCATGGCCCATTTCTAACTTTAAGGGGGATGCGCTAAGGTATAGCAACACCGCTTAACTGAAACGTTTTCTGAGGCAACTGCGCGGTGCGAGCAGGGTATGGTGACGTGATGCTGGAGCTCAGTGATTCCGTCAACTTGTGACAACTGTCACCCCTCCAGTACCTCAACTGAGACCTCAATTGATATATCAATTCGGAAAGGAATCGTCTCCATGTCGCCTTTCGCCTCGCCGTCAAACAGGCGTCAACCTTACGTAAGCACGTAACCAAAGCGGATCAGTAACATCGTTACGTCGACTCGGTTACGGCTAGGCGACGCGGCACTTACGGCTCGCCGTAAGCGCGCGCGGCGGTAGTGTGCTACAGGCACTAGGCCGGCCACGGGAGGGGTGAGAGGGGCAACGGTGGACAAAGAGACGTAAGCTTCATATTGCATGTAATGTTGTTTAACTTAATTTCTAATATTGTAATTTAACAATGCATGCCTTATAAGGTAGAATTTTGAGCTACTATAAAATATTTTTTAAACTCTTTTGTATCACCAAAAATAGCATTAAATAAAAACTCAGAACTTTGAAAAAAATTAAATACTAGCCTATTACTAACCCACTGGTAAACTCAGAAAGTACATAAATTAATTGAAAAAGTCACATTAGTACTTGCCCGGATTTAAACCCAAAACTTCGTGCATAAGAGGCGAGGTGTTTACCCAGTGGTTAAGGCGTTTTTATAGCTTTAGGTGCTTATAAAGCATTTGCTAGGCGACTTCATGAAAAATAAACCTACAATCTCGAATGAAATACAACGTTTATTAAAAAAATAACATAATTTTAATTTTGGAATCATAAAACTAAAATATCATCGCTGCACACGCACGCTGTATATTGAATGTCACCTGGAATGGCTTCCAGTCCAGAGTCTAGACGTCATAGGCGTTCTGGAATGATATGGCGTTAAATTAAGAGTCAAATAGACATCTAATTAATTCTAAAATACCTTCAAACGTAAATATTTAGTACACAGAAAATTATTAGCTTTTCATTTTTACCCAACTACGGCAAAGCCAAAGGAGGGTTATGATTTTACCAGGTTATGTATGTTCATCTGTTCCCTCATAACATGACAAACGAGGTATCGTTGGAAGCGTCATGTTGTTCTGGTTTTAAATTTTTCTGTCAGTGGTATTTTGTTTCTTATACCTTTTTAGTTAACGTTTTTGTCGTAGTTGGGTTTTAGTTCTAACTTTTATTTACCACAATATCATCTCAGAATTGCGTGTTAATTTTAAAATTCGAACGTCAGTGCACTTGACGTCAAAGGTTTTTCTACGTTTTGAGCAAAACAACTGCGGGTAAAACAATCGGCTGTCAACAGTTTTTACGATTTATTTTATATTTGATAAAAAAATATAATTTATTCCTCAAAGAGAAATGAACCGCCATTTGCCGTTACTACTGGAACGTTCCAAAAATAAAATGAAACTGACAGATGTCATCGAAATTTGAATTTGGACCGTCAGCTGCACTTTGACGTCATAGGCCTGCAGTGACAAGCCGACAAATTGCGATTCAGACGTACTTACTATAATTAAAGATGGCGATTACATAATTATCTCGCGTATTTGGCAGAGATACGCGCTAAAAATAGAGAAATGATTTACTTTGATTTATTTATAACCAGCGTTTAGTTAATCTATGCAGGTATGAAAGTAACAGTGGAGTATTGGTAAAAGGCTCACCTCCAATTAGTGCATCCTAAAAGTTGGCAACGTCGTAAATAGCTGTCAAATACTGTATGGAAATAAGAAATGTGGCTAACTAGCAAACTAGAATATTGATTATGGAATGCAATAATTAATATCGTAACACCGAACATTTAGTTTTAGATGTAAAAAAAGTATTTGGATACTTTCCAAGTGCCTTTTTTACACCTAAAACGACTACAACATCAAATTCAATGTTACAATTGCAATAAATGCATTATTAATATTCAAGTTCGTTAGTTAGCCACATTTCTTATTTCCATATAGTAATATTGTCAAATTAATCAAAACAGCGAAATATGTGACAGCTTTTGCGATGTTGCCCGCTTTTAGAATGCATGAAATGTGATAGTACCGAGGGCACACCTCTGCATAACCAATTGGGGAGAACAGCGTAATGTTATGTATACGGGAGCCCTGAATCGTCACAAATACGCAGACAAAGTTTCGCTAGCCATTTCGTTTCGCTGCAGCGCTGCAAAGGCGTTACACGTCCTTTACGTCATCCAAGACCGGAAAATAATGCCTATAGATGACTGTATAGGTACGAACTTCCCTTCCTTCATCCTGTCTTTTGCTATTTCTAGCATTTTAATTAACTCATCCTTGAAGATATCTTTCACAGTAACATAAAAGAGATAGAAGAAAAATTGCAAAAAAACTGCACGAAAACAACGTGGCTTTTTTGGGTTCTGGTTGAAACGGAACCTTATTTAGTAATAGGGTTAGTACCTTACATCTACTTCCCGTCTGTCTGTCTGTCCACCCGTCTGTCACAAGGCTGTAATTTTTTGACCGTAAGTATACGAGTAGGTAGCCTATCGCCGATGCTAAAAGTATGATATACCTTCAGCTGTCATTAACGAGACACAATAGAATTATAATTGTTATGCCCACCTCATGTCTACTTAAACGGTCAAGCAGGATATTTGACATTTCAAGTGATTCTTGTTTGTTTTTTTTTTCAATTTGAGTTTGACATTTGCACCTGTCAAATTAGTCTCTGGGATTAAAAAACGAACTGTACAGTACGACACAACTTAGAAGTAGCATAGATTTGAAAAATTTCATTCATTCATTTCAATTTTACGAATGTATTTGGCTATAAGACTTTACAAGTTATTGCGTTTTCGAAAGATCATTTTCATCTAAAGCAGTAATAGCGATTGGTGATTTTGAAGGCGCACTCAGTTCGAATGGTGATCGGTTTTACGAATTTTGCCGATGCTACATCTAAGTTGTGTCGTACTGTACCTGCTTTTATTTTTGGATGTTCAATAACATTAGATATCCTTGTTTTTCCAAAATATTTGGGTACAAGCCAATTCCGTCAGTTTGACATGAAATTCAATTACTTACAACCATCACCGTGTCCCATAACGATCAGTAGGAATTACTATTTATTTCTGAAAATAATGATTCCTAACGACTGAATCTTCCTGATGCTGTCAACAGTAACATTAATAAACACTATCTTATTGCACTATGTCATCCTGTTTTTCATGAAGCAAGATTAATAAAAGAAAATCTAAGTAGAAATTAACATCAAAAGAAATATAGGGTCAAATTAAGTTAGCTAGCAAAACTTCGCAGACGCTGATGCTGATGGGTACCGATAATATTATTTAAACCTATAACGTGAACCTAGTGATATACTGTGATTGTTACCTGTTGCAGTTGCCTTGTGAATAAAAAAATAAATAAACACGACAAATTAAGAATTGATGATTTTTTTGGGGTCATTGACCACTGGTAGTTGTTACTTGAAGATGATGAAATCTGTTTTATCGTGTTGTGATATCAGTGCCCATTCATTATGTCGGAAAAATGTACACAAAGTAAACTGATTTTTAAACTGATATTAAGTGAGTACACTAGAAGACCAAAAAAAACAATAAATTAATTTACACTTCTGATTATAAATACTTAAATATACACCTCTGCCCAACCCTTCGGGGAAAACAAGACGTGATGTTTATGTGGGTGCGTTTGCGTAATCAGAATAACTTTGTTTTAATAACAGCTGAAGCGCAAGATGAAAAAATTGCACCTAAAACTTTCTAAATTTTCTCCAACAATTTCTAAACTTGATCGCGACGCACACAATATTCTTTAAACTGTTTTGCAGTTTGCAGAATAGCATATTTTCTAGAATAACTTTGCAGAATAAAAATGTAAGCAACGTTTTAAAATTGTAAGCAGAATAATACAATGTGGAATGTAATTTTTGGTCAAAGACCGACAAGAACCGTTATTGTTGTTCATATCTATAATAAGACTAAAAATAAAGCTGAACAGTTTTTGTTTGAACGCGCTTATCTCTGGAACTACTAGTCAGATTTGAAAAAATCTTTTTGCATTTCATAGCCCAATTCATGACAAAGACTATGAGCTATTTAATATCACGCTAGGATTTTTAGGCACCGCGCAACAAGAAAAAAGAGTCAGAAAGAACGCTGAGACAAAATGAAGTCGCGGGCAGAAGCTAGTGAATAATATACAGGGTTATTTGTAAAACACCAGCAACCTCTTAAGGGGTCATTGTACTCATCATTATGAACAACTTTTACTACGGGACCAAAGTTGAAGTCGCGAAAAAAAAATCAGCTGTTCCCTACAGTTTGACAAGATATGAGATGAGAACATAAATATAGGGAACAGCTGATTTTTTTTCGCGATTTCAAGTTTGGTCCCGTAGTAAAAGTTGTTTATAATAATGAGTACAATGACCCCTTAAGAGGTTGCTGGTGTTTTACAAATAACCCTGTTTAAAGAGAATGACGTGTTGTAAAAGAGGCCTGTATGTGTATAATGTATATATTTCCTAGAAGGCTTTGGATAATATTTAGTATCCCAAATTCTCATGCAATACGGGCGAGCCAATTGCCGGGCACAAATCCAGACTCCTGCTATGTAAAGGGGACCTCAAAAATCAAAAGTTAATTGTTCAAACAAGGCTGAGAATCAGCACTTTTCGAACGTCAAAATTACATAAGACAGTGAGTCAACTAAAAAGCCAACCCTTCACCAATTCCTAGTGCTTTAGCTGGGAAGAAGAAGTGACGCAACAAAATCCCCAGTAGCACATCTGTCTGTACGGTTAGAAAAACTTGATTCTATGCAAAATAATTAAAACACAAAAATTTTAATTAAATTATTGAAATTAAATTCTATTGTAATCGAAAATCCAATAACACTTTGCCCCACTCAGGGATCGAATTCAAGAGAGAGCAATATTATCAGACCACACTCTGACTTTACTTTGCTAAGTAGGTTACATAAGGGTTTTTATGAATGTGAACATTAATGTTCTACAAATAAAGTTCACATTCATATTCGACGCTTACTGTACTAACCTAAGTAAAGTCAAAACGCGATCTGTGAATTTAGCCTTCAATATTTATTTTTATGACGTTCAAAAAGAGCTGATTCTGAGCCTATAGGCTCAGAATCAGCTCTTTTCGAACTTCTTCTTCAAAAAAAATTCTAAATTCTAAAGTCATTTATTCAAACTATAGTTTGAATAAATGACATTTATTCAAACTATAGTTTGAAGTCATTTATTCAAACTATAGTTTGAATAAATGACTTTAGAATTTAGAATTTTTTGAATTTCATTCCTTTATTTGCACCGCTTGACTGTCCAAGTGGACATCAGATGGGCATAACAATTAAAATTCTATTGTGTCTCGTTAGAGACAGCTCAAGGTATAATGTATAAAAGTGTTACTATGGTTTAAAGCTAGGGTACAATTATTGCGGACCCTGTAGGGCACAGTAAAAAGTATGAAATTAATTCTTAAAATAAAAAATTTATCAATCTGCCTAGCCTTTTTCCAATTATGTTGGTCGGTTTCCAGTCTAACTGGATGCAGCTGAATACCAGTATTTTACATGGAGCGACTGCTTATTTGACCTCCACAACCCAGTAACTGGGTAATACAAATAATTTACCAACTAGGTACCAGAGTCTCTCTGAGAGATTTTTTTAAAGATATTGGTATTCTTACAGTGGCATCACAATTCATCTTCGCCAATATCTTATATATTAGGCAAAATATACACGTATACACTAAAAACAGTGATATCCACAATATTAACACCAGAAATAAAGACAAATTACGAGCTCCTTTTCACCGGCTTCATAAGGTTCATAACTCATTTGTTGGGCTTGGTATAACCTTTTATAACAAGCTACCCACTTCTCTGCTAGATTTGCCTTTTAATGCGTTTAAAGCTAAAGTAAAATCCAACCTTTGTTCAAAGGCATACTATTCTATCAATGACTACTTAAGCGATAAAAATAGTTGGTCGCTGTGATTAACTCAAGACAATGTTTATGTTCTTTCTCCAGAATTAGCTTACCTACTGACAGGTTATATGAGTTTATAGAATGTTTAATTTATTTGACTTTATTATACAATTTATTTTATTTTTATTTATTGTTGACATGATCTACTCATTACAATGTTTTCGTATGAGTTGTATTGCAATATGTGATTAGCTAGCGACCTCGACAGTAGATTATATATTATTCTTGCCTAACTGTTGATCTATTTTTGTTGATTTATTTTTACTTCAATGGTCCTAGTTTATCATATCTAATTATGTGACTTCGAGTTACAGCTTTATTAGCTATATGTAAGCGGGCACGCCCTTTATGCCTGGAGGCTTTATAATTCGGGTATTAAGTTCTGTTTACCATTTTAGTTTTTATTTTTGCTTGAGTTTAGATTTCGATTTTTGTTTTTTTTTTTTTTTTTGTTGGTACATTGGCGCGTGCTAGCTGTCATTATGGCATATATTTTTTTGAATGTTTTGTGTTGAGTAATGTAAATTATTTGCATACTATTGTATAGAATCAAGTTTTTTTTCTAACTGAACAGACAGCTGTGCTGCTGGGGAGTTTGTTGCGCCACTTCTTCTCTCCAGCAAAAGCACTAGGAAGTGGTGAAGGGCGGGCGTTTTTGGGGGACTGTCTTATGTAATTTTGACGTTCGAAAAGTGCTGATTCTCAGCCTAATTTGAATAAATGACTTTTGAATTTGAATTTGAATTTGAATACGATACCCCTTGGTAAGACTGGTGTCAGACTTTCAGGCTTCTGACGACTCATGACGACTGTCAAAGATCCACGAATGACAGACGGAATCAACGACTTAACGTGATTTCCGAGGCACGGAGGAGTCTTGGTATGTAAAGATGGTCACCCATCCACTGACCAACCCCGGCAAGCGTAGTTTAACCTGATGGATCGACCCGTGTGGCTGTTATTAATAAGCCATGAGCTCCTCAGGAGCTCCTTAAAATAAAAATTATAAAGGAAATAAAATCGCGCTCGTTACTAATAAAACTAAGGAGGCAGTTATATTTCAACCTGCATTCTCAACTCAAATCCTTCCCCAAATACCTATCAAATCCTATTTTCCAACTGCCGAAATTAGGTACCTAATCCTTTCCATTTACGCAATACTCCTCAAAACAACAGACGTCCAATTAGCAGTTTCTAGTTAATTTAATTAATTTTAACCCGTTGGAGTGCATTCTTAATGTGTCTTAATGGTTAACGGTTATCTTTCGTGCTGGATGCAAGCACCGGTTAATAAGATGCTTTAGTTGAATAAGCATGGAATTTAGTTCTATGTTCAAATTAATGCTGGCTAGTCAGGTAAATATTAGTTGTGTAAATAATATACTGAATGAACTGTTTGTTGACTTTCAAGTACTTAACAATAACAACTTTGACTATTCTTCTTCTTTTCTTGTGGTTAGTGCCTAACCTACGAGTAGTGTCTTGTGCTTCAAAAACGATGAAGGAAAACATCGTGAGGAAACCGGCCTGCCTGAGAGATATTTCTCGGCGTCGAGAGCCCTTGGGCGGCTTTAAAACTCTGACTCCAAGTTAATCACTAACCATACGAAAAGAAGAAGATTAATTATTACAATACTTTATACATACCAACTTTACTAACTTTCGTAATGAATGAGTTACGAAAGTAAGTAAAGAAGGGAATGCCCTATTTGACATAAGTTATTCATACCCTCCCCGCCACCACCACTCCCCTATATCCCACTCCCATATTCAGCCGTTTTACATTATACCACTAATGTAGCAACGATGTTATTTCGAGAACAAAGCCACCTTTGTATGGAGTAACAATGTAACCGATATACGCCAATATGGGAAAATGTGATGTCGCGATAGAACTTTTGGTACAGTGTACTTTTTACGTAAAGCTAATAACCTCTTTTTGTAGGGTTCCTTAGTAAATAACCCCTTTTCGCCATGTCCGTCTGTCTGTCTGTCTGTCGGCGGTTTAGCTCAGAAACTGTTAGTACTAGAAAGCTGTAATTTGGCATGGGTCATCATCATCAGCCTACTAATGTTCCCACTGCTGGGACACAGGCCTCCTCTCTGTGAGAGAGGGTGGGCTGTAATCTGCCACGCGGGCCCAGTGCGAATTTTTGGTTCAAGACATGCTGGTTTACTCACGATGTTTTCCTTACCGTTTTGAGAGCAGTGGTGATGAAATTATTTACACAAAGTAAAGCGCCTGCTTGGGTTCGAACCTACGACCTACAACTCGTAAGTCGGGGCCGTTAGGTACCACTGGGCATTTGGCATGGGTATACATATTTATGCAATATGCACCTACTACGCTTTGGAATGGGCAACTAGCTTCATCTTTCTGACTGACCGACCCCTTGACAATTCAAAAGTGCCTGTAATTTATTTTATTTGAAATTAAAGTTATCAGGTCATGTAATTCATAATATAATGATTTTGTGTTTTTTTTTACAAGATGACGTTACGTTTATACCAAAATTAAAGTGATATTGATGAGATGGATGTAATTTTCATACCGTGTTTGTTAACCAAATTAATTCACTATAGAAAGCTTGATATTATTTTTCGATTGAAATGTAATAAAATTAATTTGTCGTACATTACATAGCCTGGTAAATAATTTCATAACCACTGCTCTCAAAACGGTGAAGGAAAACATCGTGAGGAAACCGGCATGTCTTAGAACCAATAAATTCGAAGACATGTGACATCTACCAACCCGCACTGGGCCCGCGTGGTAGATTACAGCCCACTCCTTCTCACAGAGAGGAGGCCTGTGTCCCAGCAGTGGGAACATTAATAGGCTGATGATGATGATGATGATGACATAGCCTGGTGTGTCACTATTGAAATTGATATCGAAAGTGATGAAATGAAAAAGTGTCTCACTGTCAGCTGGTCGGGTTCCCTTGCAAGTGGTGAATAATGATTAGAACTAATGATACACTGTAGTCTCTGTTCAAGTTAAACATAATTATTAAATGGTCAACTATTATCAATAATAAATATAGTTTGTACTTACTTATTAGGTATTTTTACGTCTTAGTTGCGGGTTTACTTGACAGTGTCACGCTTATAAGGAGCCATTTATATTTATTTATTTATTTAATACTTTAACCACACAAATTATACAGAGGTGGACTTAATGCCATAGGCATTTTCTACCACTCAACCTTTGGGTGATGCATAGACAAACAGTGGTAGGTGCAATAAGTAAAATTGTGTTACAAATATTTATTTAAATATAAGGAAAGTCTTCTCCCAAAACTAAAAATAGAATACCTTAACCTAACTAAAAAATATGGCGTCGAAAAATTCCTCTGCATCACTGTCCACTGGTAAACCCAACAGACTGGCGGCATTGCCACGTTGTATGGCAATACTTAGCCTCTGGCCAAGGTAAAAGCCAGCCTTTGGGTCACGGGAAGTGGTCAAACAATCGTTTGGAGATTTTATTGAACAGACCATGAGCACTATAGATATGAATAAATTGAAAAGTTTGGTATTAATTTGGCTCAATTAAAAATAAAATAATTACAGGATACACTTATACTTGCTATATATTCATATTAAAAACTATAAATATATTATGTACCTAATTATATATAAACTAGCTTCTGCCCGCGACTTCGTACGCGTGGAAGTCATAAGACACCAGTTGACACCACAATATACTACAGTTTATAAAACTTTCGTGTATACTACGTTTGTAATATTGTTCTCAGCAGTTAAAATACACAGAGAGTCAGGACTGGTGACTCGGGGGCTAGCGACGTACAGTGTCCGTGCGAGAAGCAGCTCGTCCTGAGGTCGACACCCGCAGCCTTCAGCATTTTTTTTTTCTTTTGCGTGGGGAATCATCAAATGACTTTTCCCGCTCTGGGCGGAGCGAAAGGGCGTGTCAGACTCTTACTGACTAAAACCCACCCGTGTTACTTCCCTTGCCTGTGCCAGGGGCCACGGTTTGCCTTTAGCAACCCCAGCAGGCACCGGCCTTAGCGGGCCCTTTCAGTTTTGCTGACATCTCTTTGAGGCGCACGTGGAACACGACGCGCTGTCGACCCGGGCCTGATCCTTATCGGACGGCGAGCTACCCATTGCTCTCCGTCCGCAGGCCCGCGCCTACGGTGGCGGTGGTGGAAATTGGCTACCAATTCCCGTGACACCTCTCTAGCCACTCCTCAAAGAGGAGACTTATCGTCACAATTGTGGCGTGCCCAAATCTGGGTTACGACAATCACACACTCCAAGCCGCCATGAGATCCCGCCGGAGCTCTGTTCGCTGTACCGTGATTTCTCGCGGCTGTGGAGCCTTCAGCTTTCAGTGACGATCCTTGTGACTTATTGATAATTAATCATCGCAAAGCATACGCTCACAGGGAACTGCACGCGCTTAAACTGGTAATTGTGGGGAATTAGTGGTATACCTACGCGGTATATACACTGTCTCGCCAATGCCACAACCTATTAGAATTTCCGCCTTGATGTCGTTTTCTTGCAAAGACACGACTTTGAGCCGAATTCCGTTACAAAGCTTTGGCGGAGTTAAGTTCCGAAAGAGCATAATCGGGACACCGACCTTCAGCTGGATTTTCTGCGCCGGAAGTCCAGTTGCCATACTACTACGGGGTAATGTGTGGCATCGTCTTCCTCCACATCAGCATAAATGGAGGTTTATATCACTTCGCTCCCTACAATTTGCGAGAGAATACCGTGGTTGATCGCTGCTGCTTGATCATTTTTGACGATAAAATGGAACACGCCCAAGAATTCTCTTGGTACTGAATTCGACTGATGTCTTCGTACACCAGACGAATCGGATCTTCTAAAGTGGGAACTACTCTACTCTACCAAGAGTCTCTGGTAGGGCCACCTGGCCACACTCCTCTGTTATAGTGCCTTCACCAACTTTTAGAAGAACATAGGAGAATTCTTGAGCATGTGGATTCCCGCCAAGCCGAGCTCGCATGTTGATGGTCAAGCGCAGTCTTAGAACTCTTGACCATAGAGTTGACCTTTTCAACAAAGCATTCACCTCGTCAGACAGAACTGTGGCACCACCCATAATGGCTTGGTTCCTCCGGATTTCCTGCAGGGTTCTGTTTATAGCTTCCACTGCTGTCTTATTTGCCATAATGCTTTCATCCCATACGATGAAGCGCTAACCCTAAGCACGCATCCCTTGTTACTGTTGCGTGACACCTCACAAACAGCGTTTCGTTGTTCTCTAAATTGATGGGAATCTTAAACATGAATGGCGCGCGCTGTTTTCTCACCAGAAAGCAGTGTGGCAGCGATTCCAAAACATATTGACGATTACACACAGATTTTAAAATCGCTAGGACAAATATGCTGTCAAAATCTGTGTGTAAAGTCAAAAATTAAGCTAGTTTTTTTTTATGCTGGTCAAGGCCTCCTCGAAGTCTTTCCAGGTAGGTACCTACTCTTTTCACATGGGCCGTCTCAATAAAGAATCTTAAGCAACGCTGTCACAGCAGACCAAGCAAGGAATTAATACCTATGTACTATACATAAACACCAGGTATAGTTAATTTATTTCGCAAAAGTCCTGTCTTGTCGCCGTTATGACGTTAATCATAAGGTTTAAATTGCAATAACTAACAGGACTTCGTGAAATGGTTTAAGCAAACTGTAAAAGCCGAACGTTTTTCGGCTTTTTTCAATATTTTTCGGCTTAATGTTATCCTTGATACCAAAAGATGCATATTTTGCCATATTGAACTACTTTACAATATAAACTTTTAAAAGTAAATAGCGCTAAAATTATTGTGTTTTTTTACATTCGGTTTATTCTATAATCCGTAAAAAAACATTTTATTCTTATAGTTTTTGGCACTAAAATGATCAGAAGACAACCTTGAATGTTTTGTGACTGTAAAGTGTTTGTGACGTAGCAGTTTCCCATAGATTACGAAGTTTTCCTTTTTTAGTGAATTTAATACATTTTACGAACTATTACAAACATTAAAAAAAAAAAAAAAAATCGTATTACAAAATGTAAAAATGAGAATCACAAAAAAAAAACAATAGATGGGATTCGAACTAACAAACTCGGGATTGCAAAGCAACCCTGTAACCGCTTAGCTATTTGCTTACTTGAAAGTTAGTTAAAATAGCCGTTCCTATAAATTTCATGATTGACTGCTTAGTTCCATAAAGGTATAGCGTGATGATAATCATTTAAAAAGTTAAATCGGTAACTATCTACAATATGCAAACCTTTTGGCGCATCTTTTTACAAATTGCGGAAAAAAATACGAACATAA
The DNA here is from genome assembly GCA_948150665.1 of Conistra vaccinii. Lineage (NCBI taxonomy): Eukaryota > Metazoa > Arthropoda > Insecta > Lepidoptera > Noctuidae > Conistra > Conistra vaccinii. Next base: position 2,359,291 of record OX411340.1, on the reverse strand, counting down.
TGTAATATTGCTCATACCCCTTAGCAAATAGCGTGATAGTTTATAACCTACCATTTGACCAGACTTATAGGGAAATATCTATGCAAAATTTCAACAGAATCTGTCCAGTAGTATTTGCGTGATGCTGGAACATACATACAGACAAACAGACAAACAGACAAACAGACAAAAATTCTAAAAACTATATTTTCGGCATTAGAATCGATCCCAGACCTCGTAGCAATTACTTTTTTTCAAAAATATTCAATGTACAGTTTTGACTTCGCTACGATTTTATTATATGTATAGATATAACAAATAAGACAAACAATGGGAAAACATTACCGTTATGATGATGCTGCCAGAACTCTTACGAATGTGCTCGCGAACTTTAACTTTAAAGGATAATAATATTATTATGTCCGTAGCTAACTGAGTTTCTGTAGGTATGTGGGAAATCGTTGTGAGGTTATATCTATTTAAGACACAGATACATGCCAGTGACCATGACTGGTTAGCTTGCGTGTTCTGTACTGAGCTCACGCAACGCGTCGTACGTCCAGCCAGTAATAGGACTCGCTCATCCATCAAGGAGCGCCGTCCCCAATTTGACGCATTATTAACTTATTATACATAAGACAAAAGCTATTTTTATAAAACACGTATACTAAAAGATTAATATTTTAAGTATCCTTAAAATGGTGAAGGTTTCAGAAAAATACGCTTGATAGCTTTTGCGTAATTCTCAGTTTTTTACCCGCGTTAGATACAACTTTACAAATTAATTTCACTATGTAATGTAAACATAATCTAAAATATTCGTATATTAAATTATTAAGAAAATGCTCTAATTTAACATATATTTTTTCCAAATCATTAACACTATTCGTTTAGACGTAATTTTCGGTATAAAATCAATAAAAGTAGCTTATCGTCGCCTTAACTTGACTTTTCATAATGATTGTAGTAGAAAGCATATGCATAAGCAAGATGCAAGTTAACCCACCAATGAAATTTCACAGGTGTTTGTACAAATGGTTACCACAAATATAACGCGCGTTGCTCCGTGAGATAAAAATACTATAAGTCGAAAGAGCTAATTGCCTTTTCCAAGAAATGTAACTGTAGATTTTCTGACATAAAACTCAATCACTTTTGCCCAGCCAAACGTGATTTAACAAATTCGCAGCTACGAGTATGCTTGTTAGTACACAACTGACGGATGACGTGTTTGGTTTATAGTCCGGTTAAAAAACGTGTCAAAGCTGAAATTTCACTGAAATTCTGTTGGATTTCAACTGCTCTTGTGATACTATTGGCTATTCAGCACCATGTGTTCGGTAAAAACTGCTGAATTTCAGTAAATAACTGAATTGAAACTATGGTATTGTTGTATTTAATGAGGGTAACCAGACTTTAATTTTGCTCGCGGCTTCGCCCGTGTGGAGGCTGGACATTATCCCACGGGTATGTACTATCGGGATAAAAAGTATCCTTTAACCCATGTTTTAAACTATCTGTGTGCTTAATTTCATACAAATCCGTTCAGCCATTTCAGCGTGAAATAATAAATAAGTTGTTTTGTTGACATAAATAAGTTGTTACATTTTAATTTGAAGCCCTAACTCCTGAGCTATGTTGCACCTGTGTAACAGGAGTCAGTGTCTCCACCCATTACCCGAAAGCGTAACCAACAAACAAATATGTAGTTAATTGACTTAGGCGTGACTTTACGGGAATCCATTATAAAATACAATAGACGACGTTTATTTAGCAACCTAATCCGCTTAACTATTCTTAGACAGTCATAAAGAACCCTGTAAGAAATCGACATGTGTTTCACCTCTCAACGAGGCATCCTCAGGATGACGATTGACTTGTTGCGAACCCGAACACACCGTGTTGCCCTGTCAAACACCGAACGCAGTGTGAGCTACATCACGCGACAACCCCGTCAGACTGACGGCCGCTCAGTTAAGCGTATTAAATTACTAAATATTCGTCGTATTTTGTATTTTAACAAACAAATAAATAAACAAACTCACTTTCGCATTTATAATATTAATTAGGATAAGGCTTACACGGTAATATTAACAAACATAACAATAGCGGCCAAACACACTCCAAAAAACTAGACTCAATCCATTTCTCTTCCATCAACAATAAGAACCACGAGCCGCTATCTCTAAGTTATTCGGCATCCACACAATCATTTATCAAAGCCAGCGCCGATCCTCCGTAATCTCAACCCTTATCAAACCCTTTTGATAGTGACCGCGGTTAATTGACGTGATTTTACACTAGGTGCCTTTGTAAATTAGTTGGTTTAATTTTAAAAGCTTTGACCTTAGAGATGATGTGGAAATTAGTGCTATAATCATATTTCACGTAATATTTCCGCTAGATTAAAATCAACTTTGTAACCTGGTAATTAGGTTTTTAAAGAGGTCCACTTAATATTTCTGCTGGATTAAAATCTACTTTGTAACCTGGTAATTAGGTTTTTAAGAGGTTCACTTAATATTTCTGCTGGATTAAAATCTATTTAAAATCTGTAATCTAATTAAAATCTATCAGTTATTGTTCTTTGTGTAAAGGTTTTTCCATCTGGATTTGGGTCCGGTTGATGGCAATAGGTTCACCCCTTATTTCATGAGACTTAACCCAGTAATGCCTAGTGTGTCCAAATGGACACGACATAACTGACGAAAAGTGGGTGTGTTATAGGTACACCTCTGGCTAAACCCTCGGTGATTAATGGCTTGATAATAAATATCGTAGTTAAGAAGAAACGATGTCTCCTTACGCAGCAAATACCTACTGCTCAGACTGTGGAAAATACAGCTTAAGCTCGCAAATCAATGGTTCTTGTTATCAGAACTATACCTAGCTAATGGGCATACTAACCCTCTGAAACAAAGATTTCAACAGCCACATACAATTCCTTTGTAACGCTTTGATATTCACAGTTTCCAAACAGAAATCATTTATAGATCCATGGATCCTTTGTTTAATGCATTAAACAAAGCTAAGCAATAAAATAATTGATTTGTGATTCCTTAAATCAATTATTTTAATGGTAATGTTTTAACGTTCGCCGCATGAATCAATTATTTTTGATACCCTCTTTGTTGTTATAGAGCTTGACTAAATACTACAGTTGTAATGCGTAACTGGTCTTTGTATTAACTATATTTCATTTGAGATAAAATTTGACATTTTTAAACAAAACTTTTTTACCGTCTTATCAACCGATTCAGATTTCTATACCGTAGACATAAGAATGGCAAAGTGGTTACAATACCAACTGTTTACTGCAGCTGCCATTTGTCATGCGACCAAAGAATAAAAGTCAAAATCGGTTGAACGAACTGTAAAAAAGGTTAAGTGACAATACATGTCTAATCTAATTTCAAATGGAATATAACTGCAACCCAAGGCTCTGCATGGATCTAAAAAAAATCCAAAATGAACAGTATCTGGTCGCAAGCGCTAGTGTTGAGCATGAGGTCCTGGGTTCAGTTTCTAGATCGGGCAAAGTGGGTTAGTTTTTTAAATTAGAAGTTTTCCCAGTAGCAGTCCGGAGTCTGGATTTATGGGTGTTCCCATAGGTACACTTCTACCCAACCCTACGGGGAACACAAGTGAGATGTTTTGTTATACTTATAGGAGAAATACATTGATAAAAATGAATGTGAAATTATTATGGTACGTGCAACAATACTATTAAATTTTACAACTGAAAACACATACTGAATAGATTGAGAAACACAATAGCAGAGCAGGCTATGAAAGGCGAAGTGTCATTGTTTGGTTCAAGTATTATCACTGTAAAGATAAACATCCAGTAAAGTGGTTTTTATGGTATTGTTTGACAGATTACGGCCCATCAGAGATGTTACAGTGAACCGCAAATTAGTTGTAACACTTGCACTACAAAACTGCTACGTCATAAAGGCGATGTCAATGTGAAATTTTGCTTTCGATGTGCGGTTAAGAGGGCGCCCAACACTACACTAGCGCCACTCCTTTAAAAAAATATTAACTCGTGAATAATGCATAACGGCTAGTGTTCACACAAAATTCGATCTTATTCTTTAGATCAAAGTCAAAGTCAAAGATTTATTTGCAGATATCGAATTTGTTGCTTCGTTTCAATATGAAACTTTATAAAAGGTATTAGAAAATTCTAGACACACTTACCGAGGGTCTTTACTAGCCATTATTCATAGTTCCTTCTAAGTTCCTTCGCAATCACAAGATAATATTTTTTTAAAGGAGTGGCGCTAGTATCGTGGTCACCGCCCATGGACATTTGTAATACCTTTTATTCTACCATGGAGAAATTTTCAGGACACCCTCCATCTGGAGAGAACAGAGGGAAATGTCGGACTCCTACTGACTGAAACCCCAGAGTTCCTTCTGATATCATGAGTCGACGGCCGGGAGGTACTCTTACATTGCACCACAGGCTCATACCCGACTGGTATGAGCCTGTGGTGGCTTCTACATAGCCACATGCAAACTACGCATTACACGTCAGGAAAAAGCCTGCATCGTGCAAGCAGAGTTTACCGCGCGACTAGCATATATAAAAAGTTCCGACATAAATCATTGGACAGTAGCCCACCAGACAACACCCGTCTGGTCGGAGGATCCTCCCTTTTCTACAGAGGATGACTGAACTTTACTCGTACGTCTATAAACCCACCATGCCTGCCAGCCCTGATCACCAAGTGCGGCAAACCCCACGATGGCACGTCCTAAAATACACATCTGCAGATACCTGAGCCATCGCACGTGTAGCTATCCCAGAGACAAACTTGAAAAACCACGTAGTTATATATGCCTTGTGCTATAACCCCACATATCGGGCCCGCTGTGTTACAACCCCCCATGTCAGGCCCGCTGTGCTACAACCACCCCATGCCGGGCCCGCTGTACTTCAACCCCCCAATTTTGGACCCGTTGTGCTACAACCCCCTATGTCGGGCCCGCTGTGTTATAACCCCCCAAATCGGGCCCGCAGTGCTACAACCCCCCATATTAGACCCGCTGTGCTATAACCCCCCATATTGGGCCCGCTGTGCCAGTCATTCTAACCTTTAACTGAAAACCCAGCAAAAACCTACCATCTACCACCTGTCATTATAATCCATACAAAATAGTGTTCCCCAGTTTATGCCCTCTCAAATACGACATTATTTACGGTTTGTTTTTCTTCCCAACGTATTCAATGCTTATTTTGTTAGCCAAACGATAAACTATGGAGTTGGCAAAAGACTAATGTTTTTATGAAACTTGGGATAAAAATCGGCCAATAACAAGTCGGACATCCACACAAAGGGTTCCGTACTGTACAAAATTTAACATGACATATAAAAAAAATACTGTAGTAACAGACGACTTTAATTATTACATAATAACATAATCAGCCTATTAATGTTCCCACTGCTCGGACACAGGCCTCCTCTTAGTGAGAGGGAGTGGGCCGTAATCCACCACGCGGGCCCAGTGCGCGTTGGTGGATGTCACATGTCTTTCCTCACGATGTTTTCCTTCACCGTTTTGTGAGCTGTGGTGATGAAATTATTTTACACAAAGTAAAGCGCCTCTCTGGGTTCGAACCCACGACCTACAACTTGTAAGTCGGGCCGCGTTACTACTGGGCCACCACTGCTCCAGTTTAATTATTATTTTTATTTAATTGATTGCTTTCTTGTTAAGAGGAGTTCATGACTAAGTAATAACGGTCGCATAGGTCGAACCATCAGGTTCAACAACGCTGGTCGGGGTTGGTCCGTGGACGGGTGACCATCTTTACATAACAAGACTCCTCCGTGCCTCGGAAAGCACGTTAAGCCATTGGTACTAGCTGTAATTCATGGATATTTAACAGTTGTTACGGGTCGTCAGAAGCCCAAAAGTCTGACAACCAGTCTTACCAAGGGGTATCGTATTACCCATATTACTCAGTTACTGGGTTGTGGAGGTCACATAGGCAGTCGCTCCGTGTAAAATACTGGTATTCAGCTGCATCTGGTTAGACTGGAAGTGGCACCAACATAGTTGGGAACAGGCTTGGCAGATATAATTGCAGTTTAAAAGACATAGGCCTGTGACAGATGGATCGACGAACAGACAGACAGCGGAACCCTAAAAAAATCGGATGTTTATGGTTTACGGAGAAAAAAAAAGAATTTACGGAAACGTTTTGATGTTCAATTAGCATAACCGATTTGCTAAATGTATGAATTACATAAACATTACGCATTTACGCCTTTGAGAATAGTAAATTAAAATTTTGCTATGTAGGTGTAGTAGATGGCGCTTGGTGCCATTAACTGGGCACAAATCCAAACTCGACGTTGTTACTTAGAAATTAATTACGAAAAAACCAAATTTCAAAAATACCAGGCCAGGCTATTAAACCTGGACCAGCACCCTAATTACATAATGAACGATCAATTTTAAATTGAAACCAATTGAAAAAGATTGCCAGTCTATTGCTTCATAAGTTCAACAAAAAAAAATTGATCGTGCATTGCGTAATTGGGGGGCAGGCCCAGGTCGATGGCGCGTCGTGTTTCACGCGCGCCTCAAAGAGATGTCAGCAAAATTGATGGGGTCCACTAGGGCCGATGCCTACCGGGGTTGCGGGAAGTCCTAAGGGGAAACCGTGGCCACAGGCAAGGGAAGGAACACGGGTGGGTTTTCGTCAGTAAGAGTCTGACACGCCCTTCCACTTCGCCCAGAGCGGCAGAAGTCATTTGATGATTGCCCACCCAAAAAAAAAAAGACCTCGCAGACTGTCCTCTGTATAATTAGTATAAAATTATAAGACCAGCTCCGCCCCGCAATTTCATTTCTCGATCCCGCAGGAATAGCGGGATAAAAAGCCAGTCCTAATTCAGGCCATGGTCTACCCATGTGTCAAATTTCATCCAAATCTGTTCAGCCGTTTTAGCGTGCAAGCGTAACAAACAAACAAACTCAGTTTCGCATTTATAATATTAGTCAGGATTTCTCATCTATGGTTCTAATAAGGTTAAAATTTCCAACCTACTAAAAAGTGCAGCTATAATAACTTGCAGACAAAACTACAATTGTGACTAAATAAAAGCTTAAAATACTATAAAACATATTGTAACGAAACGACTACGTACTGTTATCAACAGCCTGAAACCTTATTTTTAATAATATGTGGAGAAACTCTTAAAAGAGTCTACATCTCAATCTACAAACGTCTACGTCGACTTAGGGGAGTCCTACAAGGCAGTACATAGTGCCCGACTCCCAGAGACAAAGTTCTTGAAAGTCTAAAGAGCTAGTAATTTCACAGACACTTGTATTCTTCAAACCGGAACACGGCAACTCTGCTGGGCGGCAGAAATATGAGTGGAGGGAATTTTCCGGATGAACTAGTTTACAAGGAGTTACGCTGTTACTTGGAGGTGCGGATTACGCAAGATATTTATATAGACCTTTCTGCTGTGTAATTAATGAGTCAGTTTTAAGAATGCCATTCTTTGAACGGTGTTTCAACTGGAAAGGTTAATTTTATGACGCCTGTAATTCTTAAAGGGTTAAGCAGGAGTCTTCCCATAGTACACCCACATTTCGCCAGTTATGTTTAAGTGCCATGTAATAGGGGGCGAGCCTATTGCCATCAACCAGGTACAATTCCAAACTCCGGACTGCTACTGTGAATTTCCTGACGGAAAAACCCAATAACATTTTGCCCGACCTGGGAATCGAACTCAAGACCTCGTGCTCAGCAGTAGGGCTTGCAACCACGAGACCAATTTAATGAGGCAGCGTTAAAGACTTACACGCCATTGAAACACAAATGAAACTCAGTTTGCGAAATATAATAAAATCTCATTCATCATTCTTTATTCGATAACTTCAAACTGTGTAGTTTCAGAATATTTCAAATTCAAAACGTATTATAAATCAACAACTCCAACAAACTGCAACCACGAAATCGAAAACACGCCACAGTACAAAATCCATTACGTAAATCAACTCCTCAAAGTTAACCAAATTGGCCAATAAAGGGAAACCGCATTGCACCAATCGTTGGCAAGCAATATCGATGCGATTATACTAAGTGTACCTGTCTTGGAGAATATTTCCACAATTTATTTCCAATACACGTTTGTTATAAAATTGAAAAGCGGTTTTCTATGAAATAAACGATATTTAAAGGTAGCATTGGAGGAAAAGAGAACATTGCCTGCCAAGATGCCAATTTTGTGTATTTAAAGAAAGAAAAAAAAATACGTTTATTTGCGGTAAACATGACGGAAAGAAAGAAGAAAACACGAAAATAACAATAAAAAATAAACAATATTGTAACAGCTTGTTTAGGTTTATGCAACGTGGAATCTCTAAATAGTCAAAGTGGCCAAGTGGAACTGATGACTGAGAAAATGTGTGGAAATCGGTTGACATGGTATGTGATAAAATACAATAGACGATGTATATTTAGTAACTTAATCCACTTATCTGTTCTTAAAGAGTCTTAGAGAACCCTGTAAGAAATCGACACTTGTTTCGCCTCTCAACGAGGCATCCTCAGGATGACGATTGACTTGATTGTTGTTGATTGAGAGGCGAAACACGTGTCGATTTCTTAAAGGGTTCTCTAAGACTCTTTAAGAACAGTTAAGCGGATTAAGTTACTAAATATACATCGTCTATTGTATTTTATAATGGATTTCCGCAAAGTCACGTCTGAGTCAATTAACTATAATATGGTATGTGATGCAGAGGAATGAGGAAAATTTAGAGTATGAATGTTGATGTGTATAAGAGTAAGGGATGACCAAAGAAACTATGGATGGACTGTGTGAAAGATGATATGGCTAAAAAGTACCCTGACTACCGAGATGACGACTAATAGAGAAGTATGAAAGAAAAAGATAATATGTTGCGACCCCAAATAAATTGCAGGAGAATGATGATGAAGAACGTGCAAAAATTCTGAAAAACATTTTGAATGGCTTTGCGAAAACCAGCAGCCTATCTATAGACAATCAGTTGTCTATTGGAAGTTCCCACAGACTCTTAATATCATAGATAAAATATGTCAAGTGCTTATAATTTTACCAATCTCCATATTAATCATTCTGCCGAGCTTTTTCCCAACTATATTGGGATCGGCTTCTAGTCTAACCGGATACCAGTATTTTACATGGAGCGACTGCCTATCTGACCTCCACAACTCAGTTACTGGGTAGCACGATACTCCTTTGGCAAGACTGATTGTCAGACTTTTTGGGATTCTAATTACCAGTAACAGTAACAACTGTCAAAGATCTACGAATGACAGGCGGGACTACAAAAGTATGGAGAAGTAAATAAATCTCATATCCAACTGCCAAACTTTCACAAATAAACCCAGCATCCATGCATAGAAAGTAGATACATTATCACTCCCTCATTTACCAAAGTTCGAACCGAAACCAATCTCATTTGATTCTGCAGCCAATGCAAGCTATTGAAATGCTCTGACGTTATAAGGATGACGTCAGAGTGAACGTTTCAGGTCATGACATTGTTCCGAAGAGAGCATTCTCGGTGCTATCCTGCAAATCTAGATAGATTCGGGCTGAAATAGGTATGTCTAAATCTAGGTTGAGATGTGTTGTTCCTACTTCTAGAATGCTGATTTGGGAAGTTTTCAGCTGAAAACCGTTTTGAATACTAGTCTAGCTGTTTGTGGCAAAGTTTTCAATTTTCCGGAATGAAAAGTTTTGGTATGTCCGTTTTTAGTTGCTAAGCTAGTTCTGTGCCAAACATTTAAGTAATTTCGCTGAGAAAACGTTTATTATAACAATTATAGAAAAGTTCGCATTTGACAATTAAATTAAATCTAAATATATATCAGAACAGATGATTGTCTTTGTCTTGTTCCTTATTTGTAATTACATAAGGTTTATTACTAATTAACTGCAAAAAAAGTAATTTATTATAGAGTGTTCACATTTTCCTAATTGTTTTTTTTTTCTAATTTGCTTACTTTTCTTTAAAATTTTTACCCAACCGCGCACAAAAGTAGGTCTGTAATCTTTTTTTAAATGGCACCTGCCCAAGTTCTTCTATAATTCTGCCAAATTTTTATGACTTGTGTAAAGGTAGCGTCAGCAGAAACATGTCAATAAAATAGAATATCTAGGTTAAAGTTGTTGTTCCCAAGTTGTAAGCTGTATAATCAGGTTAAAAACACGATATGTAATAAATTTTGTAGGAAATGACGTAAAAGTTGAAAGTACTACTGTACCTTTGGCAAATACTTGGAGGAAATGGACTGAAAAGAAATCAAATAATATTAAATTACAGTTAGTACGCTACCGTTGTTTTGATACACTTTTATTTGGTAGTGTGTTCTCTCTCTCACTCACCTGTGTGAAAGCCTCATTATTTATTTTGATACTAGCTGCACCCCGCGGTTTCACCCGTATAAGTCTCGATCCCGTAAGAATATCGGGATAAAAAGTATTCTATGTCTTAATCCAGGTTTTTGTCTACCCATGTGCCAAATTTCATCCAAATCTGGTCAGTCGTTTTAGCGTGAAAGCGTAACAAAGAAACGAACTCACTTTTGCATTTATGATTTACTAGTTAGGATAGTTAGCATGTTATTTCACATATCTATTTCTTATTAATTTCGGTATATCCATGACATCACTGCGGGCACTATCTGAATACCAGCGCTGCGAGACTTATTTTAGATCTCGCAGCATCATGCTGAGAGAGCCTTTTGGCCTCGTATAGGACTTTCTGTTTTTATTTTACTTATTTTTTTTTATTTTTTTGTTTCTCTGTGTGTGTTTAGTTTAATTTGGGATCTACTGTGCTAGTCCCAATAAATACTTTTCTTTCTTTCTTTCTCTTTCTATAACTCGGTTTGCTATAACGATGTCTGATTCCTGCCTATCTATTCTATAAAAAGCTGACCATAACAACCTAGATGAAGTGAGTTGTACATAGTGTCAATCACTAAAGAACATGGAACTAAACGTACCCACTTTGTAGCATATTGAGACTAGTATCATTCGAAAGGTCTTTAAAAATAGGTACATTAAAAAAAAAAATGGCGACAACTCTGTAGCTTACGGGAGAAAAAAGTTATTCGTCGTTGAAATGTGCTGAAAACCCTTTGTGAATTCCCCCCACGCGCCGCCATTCAACGATCGCGTTAACGCAATTTTTCAATTTGTTATTCGAACTACTTATGCGCTTGAGACACGGGCAAGCAATAATAAGTAAAGACACAATCAGCGAGCGAAAATTGACCTTTTGCCAATATCTTTATCGTTTGAAACTACAATATCACACTTCAAATCACTACAAAATAAACTTACCCAGTAACCAGTTTGAATTTCATAAAACTCCACATAACATCAACAGTATCGTCTAATAAATAAAAATCTAGGTTAGGTACTGTTTGTCGTGTACTGTGTACTTGGAGCTAGATTTATTTGTTTACTTGTGTTACCAACTGTCGTATATACTTGTCTACACTAATAATAATATTACAAACAGAAAATTTATTTTTATTTTTGTTTGTAATGGAATAAACTCAAAAACCACTAGAACGATTTAAAAAAATCTTTTAACAGTAGAATGCTATATTATCAATGAGTAACATTAGGCTATATTTATAAAGATTCCACGCGGGCGAAGCTGCTGGCGTAAGGTAGTGTTCAATATAGATACATAGATAGAATACTCTTAAATATGTACAGTACATCATACGAATTACAGATATAATTATACATGTAGAAATGGGAGGTCTTATCGTTAAAAGCGATATTTTAAAAACTACCACAATTATACGTCTTCACAATTTAATAATGTATATTTACGCCCTTACTAATAAACGTTGTATATCGCCTGTATGTTACACACCAATTTCTCTCTTTCAGTCGTCAGTAATTTGACATTCGAAAGAAGAAGACAAAGCGTTGTGTAACTATAGAGACACTATACAACGTTTATTAGTAAGGGGGTTAGTGTATAAGTTCGTCGCTTGAAAACAACACCGTGCATCATTCTGCTGTGGGATAAGCTGCTCTTGCGTAGGCCAATTTGTGGATGGGAGAATATACTTTTCACATCTAAATTACTGCTTTGGTGAACAATTGAACTCGTCAAACGATGTACCGGTTGTCAGGTAGGTGATAACCTACTTGAGACATTATTATCGAACGTCTGAAGGTCTGACAACCGGTAATTGGTAATGCCCGATAATTGAGCAGTTGTCAGAAATGGTCACTTAGCTGTCGCTCCATATAAAGTAGTGATTATTGAACCGTCTATATCCGTTTCTGGTTACATTTGAAAACTATTTACGTAGAAATGAAATGAAATGAAATATCTTTCTTTCTGCAAGTAAATCTTTTAGAAAATCAATAATTTAAAAGTAGATGGCGCCAGCATTTCGTAGCTGTCTGATTCCTGAGAAGAAATGCCGAAACGAACTCAAAGGACACTGGTCTCTTTTAGAAAAAGTCTCATTAAATCTTGGTAACAAATCCGAGTAATTAGACAGAATATTTGTTTTGTGCAATCCTTTCGTGTAAAATACTGGTATTATTCAGCTGCGTTTGGTAAGACTGGAAGCCGACCTCCACATAGTTGGGATCGAGGTAGATTATGATAAGTTTTCGCAGTTGCAGCCCGTGAAATTCTTTTCTTAGGTTTTTGCAATTTGCAGGTCAGTGTCAGGTTTTGGTTAGATTAGTTCCATTTATAAGAACTTTTCCATGATAAGAACTTTTCGAGAGATGTATTAATGATTCTAATGATTATAATTCTGTAAATACATATCTGTTAAAGCCGCGAATCATATTTTGATCAATATACAACCTGACACTGACGTGCAAATTGCAAAGCAAAATTGAATTTCGTGGGCTACAACTGCGGATTCACCTTAAAATGAGAAGTTTGTCACTTTGATCACCAATTATTTTTTTGTACCTATATTACAATCATACATTTATTTCCTAAATGTCAGTCAATTCGTAATCAATATCGACCTTCAGAGAGAGATGATGGGACTCCTCAATTTAGATGAAGAACAGCATTATAATTTTACTGCAAGACTAAAATTTGCTGTCATATTTTTGATGTTAAACATCTATTGGCGCGCCTTGGGGGGTATGACCGTCGAATTCCGTGACGGCAAACGACATGACGCTCTCTTATGTCATCCCGCCCTCTTCGCTACCGCTGTCTACTTCCTTGTGTGTGCGTAGCTCGTATACTGTATAATTTTAATAACAAATTCATTATTTTTTTTTGTTTCACTCCTGTGCAAAGGTTTCCCTCCAGTCCTTCCATCTTTCGCAAGCCCGCGCATCCTTCTGATTATTATTAAATTCTTTTAATAACCATCAATTTCAATGATTCGTATCTGCCGAGCGTCCCGTGACGGCCATTTTATTTTTGTTTAGAATGCTGAGCCTTTTACCTTTTATCCCAAAATCTCCTACATTTAACGCAGGCCAAAATAGCCTCTAAGGATTAACCCAGACAAACAGGAAAAACGACTATTTGTCACCCCCAAAGGTAGGTAATATTAAAGTCAGATTCTTGAATTAGTGTGGCCCGTAAATCAAGCAGCAAGAATTTAGTCTCCCTCTTATATTTTACCTTATTAAGCGCAGGCCACACTGGGAATGAAGCGACGAAGCAGTTCGTTTCGCTTTCCTGTGCGTTTTTTCATGCTTTTGTTTTCGTTTCGCTTAGAACGCGGTGTGAATCGAAGTATGTAAAAACGCGAAAGAAACATAGCTTCTTTTCGCTTCGTTCCCAGTGTGGCCTACGCTTTATAAAAAGGAATTAGGTGAGCCTTGTGTTTTGTTAATTTATTGTTTAATAAATGGGACAACTGGGTTTTTTTTTAATTTGCTAAAGCTTATACTTATAGGCTTACTAGGTTTCGCCGCGGCTTCGCCCGCGTGATGGTCGAAAATTATCCCTAAAGAACGTACTATCGGGATATAAAGTACCTTATATGTAAATCCAGGCTAGAAACTATCTGTATGCCAAATCTTATCCAAATCCGTTCAGCCGTTTTTGCGTGATTTGGTAACAAACATACAAAAAATACAAACTTTCACATTTATAATATCAGTAGGATTTTCATCACTTTAGTCTTCAAGGCAGTTTGTAAGTGAGAGTGTGGACTGTGTAAAAAAAAAATCGAGAAGTCTTTGGGGACTGCCGATAGAAGTGAAAACTAAGTAACTTTTTGATTCTCGCGTTGATGTGTAGCGTTTGGTGACGATGACGCGAGTTCCATGATTTTTGTTCGTCCAAAAAGTGCTCAACGCGTCTAAAGAAGTTTTGACTTTAAAAACTCACATGGTAAAATCAAGTTGACTGACAGAAGTTAGTTCCGTATGATATAAACCATTTCTTTCACACAATACTTATGTACAATAGAAATTCACTATGTACTAAAAAAACAACAAAAAATAAATAAAGTGGGCCCGTATTCATGGTAACTTGAACCCCTAAAGTATATTCAATTTATTCCCATAACAACCCTCCCTTTCTACAGGAAAAAATACGATATTACCCCAAAAACCAGGAAAAAGCTGTAAAAATTCTACCACTTTAGAAACCATACAATTGGATGCCACTGATTGATTTAAAAGGGTTTTGAAAGCTTTGCCGCAAAAAACGGCTGTCAGGGATAAATTTATTTAAAATGCTTACGTCAATACTGTTTGCGTTTCCAAACGTATCATTACTTTTTTTTTTTTTAACTAGCTGGCGCTGACAGACATCTAAACACATACATACCCTTTTCCCAACTATGTTGGGGTCGGCTTCCAGTCTAATCGGATGCAGCTGAATACCAGTATTTTACATGGAGCGACTGTCTATCTGACCTCCACAACCTAGTTACTGGGTAACACGATACCCCTTGGTAAGACTGTTTGTCAGACTTTCGGGCTTCTGACGACCCGTAACAACTGTCAAAGATCTACAAATGATAGTCGGGTCCAACTGCTTTAACGTGCTTTCCGAGGCACACAGGGGTTTTGGTATGTAAAGGTCACCCATCCACGGACCAACCGTACCGGCAAGCGTAGCTTAACCTGATCGATGGACCCGTGCGGCCCCTAGACCCTACAAACGTCCAATAATTCTTACAAAATGCACCAATTTTCCCGGGAACTTATAATTTTTTTCTTTCAGTAATAACCTAACTCGGACTATTACTAACATTTTAAAACAATAAATAGCCAAATCGATCCAGCCGATCTCAAGATATGCGCTTACCAACGAACATCATTGCATTTTTATTATACAACGTCTTCCTTTTGATCACCCATACTACACTCGCAAACACACTCTAGGGTATTAATTAGAGCATGTCAAAGAATCGACTGGCATAGTTATGTATTATTTTTATTTATTTGTTGTCGTTTTCGTTTTTCATACAAAATAATTCGACAAAGTCACGATTATTTATGTGAAACAACGTCGCATTTTCTTAGCTTTAAATATGAAAGATTGGTTTGAATAAAAATGATTTACTCGTACTTATCAATGAAACTTAGATGACACACATATAGTCTAGTGTTATCAGAACCAATAGGAAATATTGTACAGATTACGAAACAGTTATAGTTTTACATGGGTTTCGTTGTAAAATAGTGAGAAATTGGGGTTTAAACGCAACCAGTCGGAAAAGGGGCGGGGCCACCCACGGTCATCTTATTTTGTTATTTTACGTTTGACAGCTGTCAGTGTTATTTTCGAAACTGTGTATTTTGGAAAACTTGTTCTAGGAATGTTTGTATTATTTTATGCTTAGAGTTATAGGACAAGAAACACGTTGTACCTATATATTTTATTTTATTTATTATCTTTATTCACTTATAAATTATATAGTAAGTATAGAAAGGGGAAAGGGAAAGGTCGAAGGAACAAGAGCACGAGGCAGATCGACCAGATAAAATCCGCAGTGGGCTGCCCATTACACGAATGCACGCATGGTACAGCCGACAGAGAACGATGGCGTCGCACCGTAAGGCAAATCACGGCTGTCCGAAATTTCACTGCAGCGTGATGACCACGACCGCTCTGTCAAGAGTGCACCGACAAAGAAGAAGAAGAGATAACTACGCCCCACAAAACCGTAGTAATGGTTTGACTATAGAAGAAGATTTATAAATGCTTATTAACGCCCGGTTTCTCTAGCGAAAATCAACACAATAATTACCTAAGTAATTGTCAAGGGCACGTAAATTGCTATGATTGGTTGTATTAATTTAATCAACAGCAAATCGCATCACTTGACTTGCGTTTAATTTTGACGCGTCGATAATTTTCGATACAGGAACAAGGCGTACGCCTTTTATTTTGACGTGTCGATAATTTTCAATACAGATACACTGCATACGACTTTTATTCGAGGGCAAATATCTAAACATTGTTTTTGTAAATTAGTTTTCTGTTATGTTAATGAAAAGTTATTTCTAGGTTCGAATCCACAACGAAGTGATCCAGCAGAGAGCTAAGGTTGTCGACATAGCTCACAGAATAAGCAAACTGAAGTGGCAATGGGGCGGCCATATTACCCGTAGAACTGATGACCGTTGGGGTAGACGTGTTCTAGAGTGGAGACCGCGAATCGGCAAACGTAAGGTGGGACGCCCTCAGGCAGGTGGAGCGAGGATCTTCGCAGGGTGGCTGGTAGCAGCTGGATGAGAGTTGCTGAGATTCGAGCTGAATGGAGGGCAATAGGAGAGGCCTATGTCCAACAGTAGGATGATGATGATTTCTAGGTATTTGAAGCTAAATTACTGAATCTTTAGAGGAATGAGGAACAGGGTGTAGAGTTCACTCATACTCTATAGAAAAGGGAGGATCCTCCGACCAGACGGGTGTTGTGTCTGGCAGGCAACTGCCCGATGATCTAGGACATCTCGTAGCTGGCCTCTGCTGCCATGACTCCTTAACTGAACATTTTTTTGGCTGTCTTAAGCTTCTGAACTCAAAGCCTCCAGCTAGGGGCAAAACTATTCTAAATTAATACTAGGCGAGCACTTCCTGTGAGGTACGATCCTTGGCTTAGGGCGTCGCTGGGGGGAGGGCAGCAAGATGAGACAGGCTGGACCAATATCAGATCATTATATTATTACCATGGGGATTTAAAACTACAGGCAGGGCTGGCGCATTGATGAGCAAGGGTCGGGGGGCGATGATTACGGATAGTCTTGTATATGTCGTTCGTACGGTAAACTATTGCGCGATATGTGACGTCATGTCTTTGATGCGAAGTTTGAATGTGGCGGGGTGTAAGAGCTACAAATCTAATCAAGAAGACGAAGTGCTATATTTGTATATATTGATAACTGGGCTAAATAAGGTCCACAAATCACTATTGAAGAAAAATAAGACTCAAGTAAAAACAAACTGTAATAAACACATTACTAGTTCTCTTATCAGCGAACAGAAAAGAAAATAACATACATACTTACCTAGTAATCTTAATCTGAAACTTACTGAAAAACATCCCTACAAAACATAACATTACATACGTAACAATATTGTGTACTCAAACGTCCCGTTATGAGCAAAACTTTGATCAGTATCAGAACAAACACAAGTATGGTGGAATTTATTTGAGACTTGATTACTTAATACACTTGGTAAGAATATAATGACAATACTGTGGAAACATGCGGGCGGGTACCGTGGGCGGGGCCGATACTAAAGACTTTATGAAAGAGGTAATTACGTAGGTATTTTTTTATCAGTAACCAGCAAATTTTCCCAATTAAGATGACTCTCTTACCCATTTTTTTTTCTATTATAGAATTTGGAACAAGAAAAATTGGTTTGAATGATACATTTTTCTGCTATTCTTTGAACTAGCAAAATTGATTTGTTGAGAAAGTACAGCGAACAATATTCGTCAATTATAAAATCATAAGTTACTTTAGATATTAATTAGTTATATAATATGTTATTTATAAAAGGTTTTTGTTTTTATTAATAGAGCTTATAATTATTTCATATGCACTTGATGCAGTGTTAAATAAATAATGATACCTCACCCAAGTAACTTGATTGTAAAAATATATTAAAGCTATTCTAGTTTCATTATAAAATAACCTGAAAAAGCTAAGACCAACGCCAAGCAAAGGAAAGTTGACCTAATGCATCGCTAAAAGGGATTTATGGCCCGCTGCGCTAAGCACAAAGGAAAATTCTTATGAACTGAATAAAATTCATTGAGAAGCCATTCTTGTTACTTTATTCTTCCTTATCTTAGGTACTACTGCCCTGAAAATTCTATTTTATTTTTATGACAGAGAATATTATTATCTTTCTTACATGTACGCAAGGTCTGTCCGTTAGTCTGACATTTTTATCCAATTTACGTGATTGTTCGAATACGTAGATATGTTTTATAGCCAGATTTAATTTTAATTCCGTTTTTATTTTTAATACCAACTGAGCTGCGCCCAGCTAGATTTCTAAACTACAAGGTTTGTTTTTAACAACGTTTTTGCAACACCGAGGAATAAATATCATAAGTAGCATTTCCCCGCGGCTTCGCTCGCGTGGAAGTCGGACACTATCCCCGGGAACGTACTGCCGGGATAAAAAGTAGGTATCCTTTGTCTTACTAACACAGGTCATGGTCTTCCTGAGTGCCAAATGTCATTGAAATCCATCCGGCAAAATAGAACAGACAAACAGTGTTACTTTCACATTAATAATCCTAAGTAGTTTTTTCTTTTAATCCCTATGTTCCCGTGAGAATATCGGAATAAAAAAAATATATAATAGCCTATTTTACGCCAGTTGGTGGCTATCTACTAATTAAAGTCCCGTCTAAATTTGTCCAGCCGTTTCGGAGATTAGCCGAAACAAACAGACAGACAGACAAAAAAAAAATGTGTTTTTGTTTTATGGATCGTATATACTTTTCTATGCAATTAGTAAAAAGCTGTTATTTTGACATTACAAACAGACACTTCAATTTTATTTATTTGTGTATGTGTATAGATATTAAAATGCGAAAGTGAGTTAGTTTGTCTGTTACGCTTTCACGTTAAAACGGCTGAACGGATTTGGATGAAATTTGGCACACGGGTAGATAAATAAGTATGGATGCTGATGTGTTTACAAACTTAGAAGCAAATTAGAAATATCTCACATGCCTGTAATTATGCAATATACCATCACTAATTCCCTTCAGACTATAACAAAGACATGATAAATTAGTTTGTTTACAATCATATCAAAGCCCCATCTTGATTTGTAATTACTGTCATATTTATACGGCAGCATCTTAAAAGATTATTCAATAGATCAAAGATTTTTCTGACAAAGGAATTTAATTAATCAACCGTTTATGTTTAAACTTTAAGTGTTTTCTTGTAAACTGTGATCAGACGCATTCTTTTAATAAACTTTAAAAAATAACATTTTATTAATTGTGTTTTTCTTCACATTTTATGTTTAAAAGCATATTTTTGTCATACTGTGCTCAAAAACATTTTAGCGCCACTAATTGTGGAATATCTTAAAAATGTGGAATAGCTCGCTTATTACTAAATGCTTATTTTGAGTCGAGGTTTCGAAATAGACAAGAAACAAATGATTGTTTCTTCTTTATTTTGAAACCTCGGCTTATTTCGGAAACACTGATAATTATAATAATTTTACTATATGAGGTATTCCGATTTTAGCCCTCATTAAGTTAGTTTCTTAATTAATAAAATCAAATACATAATAATATTAATTTGTTGATAAGTGGCGCCATGCCGTAAAATAGGTATGGTATAAAAAATTACACAAAATGGAGATTATCTTTTGGAAGGGGCACGAATCACATTTTGTTTCTTGAACCCTATCTATCATATTCTGACACCAATACAAACTTTGAATATCTACATAGATATTCCCAATTTTTTTCTATTACTATTACTTATAAAGGTCCATTGAGACTACGGAACCATCACAAAAATACGTCCAGATTCAACAAACACAACTATTTTAAACCCTTCGCATTACAAATTACAACCAAAAACAACTTGCAAACTGAAATAAAACCGAAAATTATATTATCCACAAGCGGGATCTTCCACAATATACTTCCGTATATTTCCATGAAGGACCAATAACAATTTTGGACATCCCTATCTCGAAGTTCGCCCGCATAGCCGCCCGAAGTTTGTCGAACTTTGCCGAAAGTTTCCGATGTTGAGAGCATCAATTTTGTTTGAATAAAAAAGGAGTTTTTAAAACGGATATGTTGGCTTCATGAAATATTTAAGTGTGGAGAACATTACAACGTTCTTTGTGGTTTTGCAACTCAGTGTATTTTGTATACTTTCGAAGTCTTGGCTGAATAAAATTTTCATCATCAAAACTACGTATTATTTGGTTGAAATTACGTGTGAAAATTTGTAAAGAATAGCTATCATTTATATTATTGTCCTCTATGCTTGACTTAGATATTTGCAATCGTTTTTTTTTTCCTTTTTCCCATGTGTTGAAAAGATGCAACAGCAAAAACAACAATATCGAGTAAAAGGAAAACCATATGACCGAGCACAAGAAATCATTCGATAGATTTCTTGTGCTCGGGCACCCAAATGGGCAGATATAGCTCCAATTTGAAACGACACAGCGGGAAGGGGGTTTTGGTAAACCCCATTATGACCTATGAAAAGTCAATGGGGATTTGTGGAAGAGAAATTCACAAATCCCCATTGATGGGGATTGTCAATGGGGATTAGTGGAATAACCAGAACGGTACGGATGTAGAGTGCATCGTAGACTATGTCTCACCTCCATTCTTGCCCTCTGTTCCCGAAAAACAGCTACCAAAGTTACCTCTGACTTCGTTGGAGTAAAAAACCACATAAATCAGACACAGAGAAAAACAATTATAATTTTGTGTTATAATAAATAATAATCTTCTTTCTTCTTTTACGTGTGATTAGTAGCTAAACTGTTGTCAGAATTTTAAAGCCGCCCATGGGCCTTTGACGTAGCTTTACATGCCGTCGAGATAATATCTCTCAAGCATGCCGGTTTCCTCACGATGTTGTCCTTTACCGTTTTTGAAGCAAGTGACAATTATACAATACGCACATGAAGCCAAAAAATTTGACTCCGTATCAAAGTTGCGACAAACAAATGCGCGACAAATGCTGGAGCGACAGTACGATAGGTCGACCATCAGCGGTGCGACAGCACGTCAGCTCGACGAACGTTAGCGCGACAGATTGTTTACACGACAAACGATGGCACGACGAAACTTTTGATCGACGAACGTTAGTGCGACTGATTGTTTTCACGACTATCGATGGGACGACGAAACTTTTGATCGACGAACAATAGCGCGACACAACTTTTACTCGACAAACTAAAGCACGACAAACATTTCTATAATATTTCGTTGCTAATAGCAGAAAAGAAAAAAAATGTTAAGTTTTAGGTTCTTTAATACATGGTTTTCGCTTACCTTGCTTGTAACTGCACTCGCGCACTGCAGTCATTTAACATTGACAATAAAGAATATTGCCAATAAAAACATTAAAAACGAAAGTACTTAGTACATCACATTTTTTTGTTATCTGCTATTAGCAACAAAATATTATAGAAATGTTTGTCGTGCTTTAGTTTGTCGAGCGAAAATTGTGTCGCGCTATCGTTCGTCGATCAAAAGTTTCATCGTCCCATCGATGGTCGTGAAAACAATCAGTCGCACTAACGTTCATCGATCAAAAGTTTCGTCGTGCCATCGTTTGTCGTGTAAACAATCTGTCGCGCTAACGTTCGTCGAGCTGATCTTCTATCGCACCGCTGATGGTCGACCTATCGTACTGTCGCTCCAGCATTTGTCGCGCATTTGTTTGTCGCAACTTTGATACGGAGTCAAAAAATTTAGAGGTGCGTGCCTTAGGTTCGAACTCGACATCTATGACTTGGCAGTTCGACGGTTACACCGCTAAACTATCACTGCTATTAAAACGTAATAAGTGCTTTAATAAAGTAAAGATAATATTGCATTAAACGTGGTCACATTAATTTCTCAACCCCAGCAATGCGGTCTATCAACTCATATTATCCTGAATAAAATATGTCATACATAAAAGTCTTACCCTCATGACCCCTCCCCCGCGTACATCAGGGGTCAAACGGGGGTAATTAATGACTCCCCTAATGACAAACATTATTAATTAATTAACGCAGTTTTGTTGCTGTGATGTGTCGAGGTTGCTGGTTTGAATGAAAGGCCTTGTGAAACAGTTTTGGTTTTATTTTCCAGCTATTAAAGCTGCTGGCATATTTTGTTCTGTCGAAAGTTTTATTTACACAATTTCTATATCCAAAGTTTACTATTAAGTAATTAATCCTCTTTTTTTATATTTTTTATTTATACGGAGTATAGAAATTCCCTTCAAGAAGTCACTTTTGTATGTAGTTAGTTATTAGTATTAACTAATAATAAACTAACTGTTTATTGTTAGAATACTTATGTAACTAGGAAATTTTAAAAATGAAATTGTCTCTATTTATTTTATTTCAAACTAGGTTCTGCCTGCGACTTCGTCCGTGTGTCTATATCCTTCCTCAATAATTGGGTTATCCAATGCAAAAAGAATTTTTCAAATCCGACTGATAGTTCCGTTGAAATTTTTCGTCAATTATTTTAAAAAAAATCAGCTGTTCCATACATTTTGACCGCATAGGTATTGCACTTTTCTATGAAACAGCAGATTTAAAAAAAAAAAATCGACATAAAATTTCAACCGGGTTCGCGTCGTTGTCCCTGCCACCCTGTATAGTTTAAGTATAGTTTTTATAATTTAAAAAACTCAGAACAATGTATTTTTTTATTTCGTTTTTATTTTTGCCATCGACACGCTAAGAAGAAGATTATTTTAATATAGTACCTAAGTACGTATAGATAGGCACATAAAAGGCACTATTGAGCATCAAAATATACGAGAAAATTTAATTTATTCGATTTATTTTAGTCCAAAAGGAAGTTTCGTAATATTCTGCCGTTTAAAAGTTTTATCCAATAACCCGATGACCAACGACAACAAGTCTAGTTAATCTGCAGCCTAATTACGTAACATATCATATAGTAACAACAGCTGTCATTTTGACAGTTCAACAATATGCATTCAGCGGCAGAAGCTATTGTTATCACTAGTGTGTTACGCAATCCTGCTATTCTCTTACTAGGTATAACTTATAAACACTGTACCTCGTAAATAATTTGCCTAGCATTTTCTCAACTACGTTGAGGTCGGTTTCCAGTACAAAATACAATAATTTAACATAACATAACATCATGCCTTGTTTCCCCAAAGGGTTGGGCAGAGGTGTACCTGTAGCAGGTACCTACACTCACATTTCGCCAGCTATGTTTAAGTCCCATGTAATAGGGGGCGAGCCTATTGCCATCAACCGGGCACAAATCCAGACTCCAGGCTCAATTTGTGCCATTTAATTCAGACTAATTGATTTTTCCATAAATTGTCAGGTAGAAAAGTCTTAAAAACTTCAAATTCAAATTCAAATTCAAATTCATTTATTGTTTGTTACAGGTAAAAAAGACAGTTCTTACAGTTAACATATTTGTATCACTGTAACATACCCATGGGGTGTACAATCTTTATATGCATAATATTATTGGAAGTTCAGAAAAATAATTAATAATATAAAAATTACACTCTTCATTATTGGTGGATCATATTATCCATTGCTTTGGTTGTTTCAGTCGACTTCATTTTACATTCACATACATTTTATAAACAATCATTACGGTCATGCAATTTAATTTAATAAGTCAAAAAAAATAAAAAAAATAACAATAAGTATAACATGTCAAGTTTTAGTCAACCTCATACTACATTGATATTAGACATAATTACGGTCATATTTTACATTAAATAAGTCAAAAACAATTTTCGTCAATAATTCGGTCATTAAGAAATTCGTTAATTGAATAATACGTTTTATATATGAGAAATTCTTTTAGCTTTAATTTAAACGTATTTGATGATGAGATATTCTTAATACAGTTTGGGAGTTTGTTATAGATTTTAACTCCAATACCAAATACACTCGATTTAAATTTTACTGTTCTACATTTAACTCCTTTAAGTTCAGTTTTGTGTCTCGCACTTCTCATCGTTTCATATTTATCTATATCGCGTTTTATCATCATTGCCGCTTCAAATATGTATAATGAAGGTAGGGTTAAGATTTTCAACCTTTTGAAATCAGGTCTACATGAATCAGTCTGTCTAAGTCCGCATATACTTCTAATGCACTTTTTTTGTGCTTTTAGAGCACACTCTTTGTTCGGTGAATTACCCCAGAATAGGATACCATATTTTAGTACGGAGCCTACATATGCATGGTAAACACTTAGTAAAGTACTCTCGTTTGTAACTTTCCTTAACATGTAGAGGGCATATGAAAACTGATTTAGTTTTTTGCAAACATGGTCAACCTGTATTTTCCAGTTTAATCCGGAGTCAATATGTATGCCAAGAAATTTGGTGGTCTTTAGTTCTTTTACAGTTTCACCTTTGTATTTTATGTTTAGGTTCTTTGGTTTTTTATTTTTATTAGCAAAGGAAATATAACATGTTTTTTCTAAGTTAATTTTAAGATTGTTGGCATTTAACCAGTTTATGATGCATTCTAGGGAATTATTTACATTAATTTCATATTTATCTTGATCTTCGTCAGTGAAAATAGCTGTACTGTCATCTGCAAATAATATCATGTCATGGTTTATGGCTTTTGGAAGGTCGTTAATATAAATTATGAACAAAAGTGGACCAAGAATACTTCCTTGAGGCACTCCGTACTTAACCGTTTTTGGCTTAGACTCAAATGTTTGTTCATATTTTGTTTCCTTTGATATTCTTGTTATTTGAGTTATTTGAATCCTATTTTTGAGGTATGATTTTATAAGATTTAATGCATTTCCTCTAACTCCGTATTGTTCTAGTTTGTTTAAGAGGATATTATGGTCTACGTAGTCAAATGCTTTTGACATGTCCATAAATATTGCAGTTACATGTTGTTTATTGTCTAGTCCTGTCATTACTTTCTTTAAAAAATTAAAAAGTGCGTCGCTCGTTGATTTGCCTTTACGAAACCCAAATTGCTCATGTGTGAATATATTATTGGATTCAAAATAGTTATATAAATTATTATAAATTACTCTTTCGAAAATTTTTGCAATGATTGGTATTAACGCTATTGGTCTATAAAATTTCATCTCTTCCCTATCTTCCTTTTTAAATAATGGATTTATAACTGCAATTTTAAGTTTTGAGGGAAATATTCCGTATTCCATGCACAAATTTATAATAGTGCTGAGTACTGGAGCTATGATGTGGGAGACGCGTTTAATTATTTTAGTATTTATATCATCGTAACCTGTGCTATTTGTGCTCTTCAGTCTTTTTATTATTTGGTCAACTTCATATGGATTTGTCGGTTTCATGAACATAGAATTGCAATTATTATATGTCAATGTTTTTGGATACATACCATCTTCCTTAGTTGTAGGTTTTATGTCATCTATAAAATAATTATTAAAAGATTCAGCTATTTGTTCCGGCATCGTAATGATTTTATCCTTAACTTTAATTTTCCTAATATCCTCTTTTGGAGTTACCGTTTTATAGTTATTAACAATCTGCCATATTGCTTTTGCTTTGTTGGTAGCTGAACTAATATAATAGTTGTTTTGTGATTTTTGAGTTTTTTTAATTATAGTTCTTAGCCTTTTTGTGTATTCTTTAAAGTATTTTTTATCTTTCGCATCTGATGTTAACCTATAATTCCAAAGTAGTTGACGTTTTCGTTTAGAGCATACTCGGATACCATTACTAAGCCATTTAGGTTTTTTGGAAATAGGTATTTTAACTCGTACGATAGGGAAACATAGATCATAAAACAGCTTAAATAGCTCATAGAATGCCTCATACGCCCTTTCAGGGTCATTATTTGCATAACATTCCGTAAAACTCAGGCTTTCAAGGCATTCTATAAATTTCCTAACGTTATCTTCACTATAGTCACGTTTAGATTTAAACCAGTGTGTGATGTGATAACTTTTCTTTACAGGGAACGTTAATATTTGTGCTGTATGATCAGATAGCGCGAGTTCTAGAACTTTTGATTGAGAGCCTCTGATATTATGGGCTATATTGTCAATGCATGTCATGCTACTCAATCTAGTCGGTTGAGTTATTGTTAATTTTAAATTATAACTCGCTAGTATTTGCTCAAACTGTCGGGATACATTGCTATCGTCTAACCTGTTTATGTCGTCGTAACCTCGTCTAATCACCACATATTATAACTTTTTTGCTTGAGAAGCATATTTTATTTAATAAGTCCGTTAGTCTAGTGAAAAATAAATCAATATAGTCTTTGCCATTTTTTGGTGGTCGATAAATACATAATATTATGATTTTGTGTTCTATTAGTTCAATGCCACTACATTTAAATATAATTATTACTAATACTTAGAGTTTTGGCTTCAGTAACTATTTTAAATTTATGGCTCGATTTTATAATTATGCAAGAACCTCCATTCCTATTGTTTCGTGAGAAAGAGTCTCCTAGCGTAAAATTAGGCATTTTTAGTAGTTTAGTGTCTACTACAGTCATGTTATGTTCGGTAATGCACAGAATATCGAAAGGGTTGCAGTTGATATTTTCACCTAATGAGTACAAATGAACAGTAAGCTCATCCATTTTAGTAAGTAGACCGTTGATGTTTTGATGAAGAATATTCATGTGTTTATAAACGAAAAAAATCATTATTCGCAGGAGTATTATTCTCATTGTCTAAGTTTGAATTGTCTTGTTCTGTTTGCGTTAATGTCTGAGTGCTTTTGTCAATAGTAGTAGGAGTTATATTATGAGTGTTAAGTTTATCTTTGATATATCTATCATAGTTTAGCTTATAACCAGTTCTCAAAATTTCTTTAAGCAATAATTGTGATGTGTGTAGTGATAGAAAGCGATACTTTGGAATATACAATGAGAAATTCATGTCCACATAAGTTGCATGACTGAACTGAGAACATATAAATTTCAATCTATAATTCAATTTTCTTTCATTTAAATAAGTATTAAATAGTACTTCAGAAACTATTACATTCGTGTTTTTGGTAGTATTTAAAAAGCTCATAAGACCGAGCTGAGTTTCTTCTGGGTTTCTATCATTAACGCCGCCCAAAACAATCACGAAGTCGTTTTCATTCAATAGATTTATTTCTATTATTTCTGTGCCTAAGACCTCGCGTAGAGTTGCTCCTGGCTTCCAAAAACAGCGGACTAAAAATTCTTTACCTAAGAGTTTTTGCAGAGTTCTCTGGATAAATCGTCCCTGTTGATCCGCAATGATAATCACTTTCTTCATATTTATGTCAAGATTATCTGAATTTGAGTTTGATGATAATTTTGGTGGTGTAGTTGGTTGCAGCGCTTCAGCCTGAACGTTGCTGTTGCAGGTCGTTGCATTTATTTCAGCTTCGTGCAGGTCACCGTTGCAATGTATTGTGCATGTATTTATTAAAATCTTTGTCTCAGCGTTTTGATGTAGACCTTTGGATATTATGTTTGTTTGAATGTCATTGTGGTGGAAGGTCGAATTTGATTCTATTAATTCAATATCTGAATTCGTGCTACTTTCAAACATATTTTTATTTTTAACCATTTTTGTTGGAGTAGTTTTATTTTCTTCGGGCTGTTTGTAACATTTTATTTTCTGTACCGATGCGATTGATTGCTTTTTATTTGTCACAGGCGTTACTTTATTTTGTGTATTTAACTATGTTAAGCCGGGTCTGCTGCGCCAATGTTCTTAACAAAACTCGTTAGTAAAACATGTTAAATAAACGTGTTTAGTAAACAGCCAGTCCGCTGCGACATGTTATGTTAAATGTTTGTGTTTAATATTAAGGCCACGCCCACAAATCGCTCATTTCAAAAATCGTCGAAAGAGTATGACGTATGTACGTCTATTTCTTTGGCACGCTCTAACAAAAAAAGGAGGGAAGGTTTTTTGTAAAATAAATTAAAACAATACTTATTGGATTTAAATTCCAAATTATATTTAAAACTAAACAACTTTAAATAAAGAAAAAAAAAAAAAGTTTTTTTAACAATTTGTGCATTATTCATGTTATTAATTAAAAATAATCATCACAGTATACGTACACACGGCTACACATCAAGCTATACATTTCCAGTATAAGCTGACCTCGCATTGTTCGGAAATCCTGTACAATGCGAGATCAGCATAAACTGGAAATGTATAGCTTGATGTGTAGCCGTGTGTACACGTTAGTTATAAAAAATTTGCAGGTATTGAAAAGCTTGTTTTTTTTCTGCATCAGTGTCATGTGTGGTTTAAATTTGAGTAGATGTAGTTGCAGCAGGGCTTACTATGGTTTCATTTTGTAATATAATCACTCTTTGTGAATCTGGCAGATCAGAAGAATCAGTGGATGTAACATCATTTGTTTTTTTGTTGTTTTTACCGAACGCGGGTGATGTTATCCGTTCGTCGCGGCAAACACGTTAATGTTTCATGTTTCATGTTTTATCAAGTTTCATGTTAAACCACGCCCCCAAATCGGTTCAATTTTGATGTTTCATGATAATAAAACATTAAAACATGGCGCACCAGACCTGGCTATGTTTCATGTTGCATGTTTTATGTTAAACCACGCCCCCAAATCGGTAAAATTTTGGTGTTTCATGTTAGTAAAACACTAAAACATGGCGCAGCAGACCCGGCTTTAGTCATCATTTTACAAAATTCAAAATACAAAAATAATAAAATCACTCATCAAATTATATCATATTAAAATAGTGGCTTCTCGTCACATGAAGCTGGATAAACCTACTGCTAGCTGGATAACCTAGCACTGCAGACTCTGGCCTCTCCGAGATCATGGCGCCTCAGAGAAGCTGTTTTCTTACTCTATTATGCGTAAGAAAACAGCTTTTCTGATGCGCCGGATTGGTGTATGGATGCATCTGAATACCAGTGTTTTACATAGAGTTACTGCCTACCTGACCTCCACAACCCAGGTTACTTGGTAACACGACACCACGGCAAAACACTGTATAACCTATCTTGCTAAAATAGCAGCATAATTTTCACACGTAAAAACTGCGAGAGTATAAACCCTTTCAGCAGTTAAGACTGACGCACATCTCAGCCGCATCAGGCCACAACGCATCGTATTTCAATACAATAAAACCCGGTGCGTCCCGTCCGTAGTGTGCGATGGTTCATACAAAACGTACGAAAGTGATGAAACAGGATTTTTGCAACACAGCCCACCCTTTGCGCTAACTATCAATCAAACTGCCTAGCCTTTTCCCAACTCAATATCAGTATTTTACAAAGAGCGACTGTCTTTCTGTCCTCCGCAAAACAGTAACTGGGTTACACGATACCCCTTGGTAAAACTTGTTGTCAGACTTTTCAGCTTCTGACTACACACAGTACCGGCGGCACGGACCGCCGCCCGGCTTTTGCCGAGCGGCTCTCCTTTGTTTGGCGGCTCCTTTGTGCGACAAGCCGTTCGTATAGCGGCTCGGCGCTTTTAGATCTACGAATGGCAGTCGGGACCAACGGCTTAATGTGCTTCCCGAGGCACGGGGGGTCTCGATATGTAATAATAGATGGTCACCCATCCAAAAATCGACCGCGGCAAGCGTAGCTTAACCTTCAATCGACCCCGGCAGCTTTAAGTATTTAGCCACTAGTCCCTTTGGCTAGCACTATATTTACAAAATAAAACCCACAGCCATAGACTAACACCATCAAATCCTTAACAATTAGTTCTCAATTAAACCTGTTGAACGTTATCATTAACATTCAGAGCACGAACACAAACGCACGTGCTTCTGTCGCTAACGGGCTGAGGACAGCATTCAACTATCATTACAGTGAATGCACTTTTCATTAGAAGAGTTTGTTCCACTCTTTGTTCTCTTAGCGAATTAAACCACAATTAAATAAAACCGGCGAAGTGCAAGTCGGACTTGCACACGAAGCGTTCCGTACCACTGTACCTAAAATATTTAGCGAAAAATATCGAAAAAAACACGTATCTTGTATGGGGAACCTCTTTTATTTTTTACTTAATTTTATTTTTAACATAATTCATCATCAGCCTAGTAATGTTCCCACTGCTGGGACACAGGCCTCCTCTCTGTGAGAGGGAGTTTAATTGACTCAGGAGTGGGCCGTAATCCACCACGCGGGCCAAGTGCGGGTTGGTAGATGTCACATGTCTTCGAATGTTTGGTTCTTAGACATGCCGGTTTCCTCACGATGTTTTCCTTCACCGTTTTGGCAGCAGTGGTGATGAAATGATTTACACAAAGTAAAGCGCCTGCTTGGGTTCGAACCCACGACCCACAACTCGTAAGTCGGGGCCGTTACCACTGGGCCACCACTGCTATCAATATAATTAATTGACTCAGGCGTAACTTTGCGTTCGGCGCTTGTCGTGGCAACACGTCGTGTCCGGGTTCGCAACAAGTAAATTGTCATCCTGAGGATGTCTCGTTGAGAGGTGAAACACGTGTCGATTTCTTACACGGTTTTCTATAACTCTTTAAGAACAGTTAAGCGGATCAGGTTACTAAATATACGTCGTCTATTGTATTTTTTATTTTATTTTTATTATTTGTTGTTAGGTTAGGTATGTTTAAGTCCCATATAATAAGGGACAAGCATTTTGCCCTCAACTGGGCATAAATCCAGACTCCAGAATGACGTAAAATGTAGGTACTTACTCGAAAAAGGTAAGGATACAATTAAATAAATAATAAGTCAATTTAAACTAATTATTACTAAACTATTAAAAATAAATAACTTTTTTGTATTCCTGTTTGTTTCGTTTTCACGCTAAAACGGCTGAACAGTTTTGGATGAAATTTGGCACATTACCTATGTGACCATGACCTGGGTTAGACCATTGAACCTTTTATCCTGACATTCCCACGGGATCGAGGCTTATGTGGGTGAAACCGCGAGGCGCAGCTAGTAAATAATACAATCTTTATTGGCATCAAAAATGTGAACATACAAAGTAAAACCCTGACTCCTGCGCAAGGTAAAAATACAGCAATGTAACCTGTGTTACAGGAGCCAGCAAATTAATCGCATCATGTCCTACATATATTATTCAACCCGCCTTTAAACCCGCAAGGTA
Source organism: Conistra vaccinii (assembly GCA_948150665.1). Classification (NCBI taxonomy): domain Eukaryota; kingdom Metazoa; phylum Arthropoda; class Insecta; order Lepidoptera; family Noctuidae; genus Conistra; species Conistra vaccinii. Next base: position 2,328,023 of record OX411340.1, on the reverse strand, counting down.
TTAATAAGTAGTTATTCCTCTCCCTCCCCTCACCCCCTCTTCCTCACATAGTTTTGAGCTGGACGTCACCAAATAGTTAGGTGTACAGTCAACCGCACTATCATGATAACAATTTGACAGTAACAGCGTCTTTTTTCGCAACAGTGATCTTTCATTCGATATCTTTCACTCGAACTATAACGTCTGAACACCAAATGAAATAAACGTGAAAAATTAATTAATTTGTGAACCGATTCAACGATGTTGGATTTCGGCACAGCATCTTTCACTCGACTACAGAATGATTATGAAAATTGAAATTAGCAGATGAACGTTCATTCCTTTGTAATTTTGTCGGTCTCATGTAAAAGTGGAATGAAACAAAAATGAACATATTCACTCGAGTGAAGTATCTGATATTTTCGCAGTGCTGACGGTGTAGGTACTAATATTATAGTCAGAACCAAAGTTTAGTTAACTGTATAGTGCATAGTTATTGTAAAATCTAAACTATGGAGATTTCGCTTCAATGGTTTAGTTTCGAAACTCGAAATCTAGTTAGAGAGTGAAACGGTAAACTTTGAAGAGGAATACCTGTGTTGTTATCAAGGTAGGGGCTCGTGGCTAAGTAATAACAACCACATTGGTCGGCTACGCTTACCGGCGTTGGTCCGTGGATGGGTGACCATCTTTACATACCAAAACCCCTCCGTGCCGCGGGAAGCACGTTAAGCCGTTGGTCCCGGCTCTCATTCGAGGATCTTTGATAGTTGTTACGGGTCGTCAGAAGCCCAAAAGTCTGACAACCATGTCATACTAAGGGGTATCGCATTACTCAGTAACTGGGTTATGGAAGTCAGATAGGCAGTCGCTCCATGTAAAATAGTGGTATTCAGCTGCATCCGGTTAGACTGGAAGCCGACCCCAACATAGTTGGGAAAAGGCTAGGCAGATGATGATGACCTGTGTTCTTATCACTGATAGGTAATTGTTATAAAACTGGTAAATAACAAGCCTACATTTCAAAACGTTTCGTATAATTTCTACAATTTTCAACTCGACTTAATTTTTTTTTAATATCCTTATTTTTTGCTTTTCCGTCGTTGTTATCTCATAAAGAATATCACTTTGTCTATGCTTTCAGGTCTTCTGTTTACAAGTTGAGGCCTTTTCATCTTCTCCAGTGCGGCAGCTATTGACAGGTTAAATAAACCTGAGAGAAATAATAGGCAAATAGTCCATTATATCTCCTATTTTTTATGCTGCCAGCAATCTTATTTTTGTAAGCCAGTACAAGTCAAAATCAATCAATCTGCCTATTCTTTCCCCAACTATGTTGGGGTCGGCTTCCAGTCTAACCGGATGCAGCTGAATACCAGTATTTTACATGGAGCGACTGCTCCACAACCCAGTTACTGGGTAACTCGATCCAAGCCAGTATTGGTATTGATGATAATGTAATATAAGCCAGATAGAAACCAACGGAAACTCTGTAATAACTACTCTAACAGAGAATAGATCTTAGGATTAGAAAAAAAAAAGTAACACATCTCTTTCTTGACTAAAATAGCCACTGATATAGTAGTATATTCAAGTAGTTCGGACGGCCACGTAAGGACACCCACTTAAGTGCAAGTATCTGTTACAAACACCACTTGGCAATAGACTGGCTCGCAGACATCTTATACTCACTACATTATCAAAACAAACATGATACAAGTATGTTACTACATCTTCTTTTAACTTTTTTTCAGAGTTTTATAATTTTTTTCACTCTACAATAAAATCAACGCAAAAATTTCGATTTACAGCTTAACAAAGTTCAAATGCAAAAAGACTGTCCGCTCCTTCTTTCTAAACCTAAATTACGATGAAACCGAAGTATTCCTAAAGAGGTGATCACTCAAACACATGCATGCATCACACGATACCTAAATTAACGAAATACTTCACCACACTAAGTAACAAAATACTCACCAGGCCAACATAGTGACTTTTTTTTTTCATCATCATCATCATTATTTCAGCCAAAAGACGTCCACTGCTGAACATAGGCCTCCCCCAAGCACCGCCACTTCGACCGATTCTGTGCTTCCCGCATCCAGCGATTCCTGCGGCCTTTACAAGGTCATCGGTCCATCTTGTGGGAGGCCTTCCAACGCTTCGTCTTCCGGTACGCGGTCGCCACTCCTTTTTTATATTCATCAAAATTGTTATTTTTTTATTTAAGTTTTATTTTTGTTGTTTAATAACCTTAAATTGTCATTCTCATTTTGTAGCTTGCTGTAATGATTACAAATAATACCTATACATATTCAACATGTGCTACTATTATATTATAAGTATACCACTTACGACATGGATTGGAACTGTTTCTCCTAAACACAGGTTATTCTGTAACCTATCTAGGAGAACAAGAACTGTATGCTTGTGCTTTATATATTTACCTCGCCATATAATATTACCTTTTTGAAAGTGCTATCTCAAAATCTGCTTAGCCTTTTCCAAACTATGCTGTGATCGGATTTCAGTCTAACCGGGTGCAGCTGGATACCAATATTTTACATGGAGCGACTGCCTATCTGATCTCCACAACCCAGTTACTGGGTAACACAATACCCCTTGGTAATAATGGTTGTCAGACTTTCGGACTTCCGACGACCCGGAATGACTGACAAAGATCTAAGAAGACAACGGCTTAACGTGCTTTCCGAGGCATAGAGGGATCTCGATATGTTTTGGATTGTCACTCATCCAGGAACCGACCGGCGACCGTGGGAAGCGAAGTTTTAAATTAATTGTAGTTAAGCAGCAACTTGGGGATTCACCATCACTTCAGCTGAACGGTACGTCTACAGGCCTCTGCTGGACATCCCTGGGCCTCCCCAAAGCATCGCCACAAACACACCGGTGCTTCACACATCCAGGGGGCTACCACACACAACCTTCATTAGGAGAACCATCTGTTTTGGATTTAAATATGTCAAGAGTATTTGTAAGGCGTCAACCTCCTATGGGCTAGTCGGTAATTTAATAACCTCCTAGCCAATTAACAAGCACGGTGATTACAGCAACATTTTTACATGTTTACTGACCAATGACCAATGTAATCATCGTGTATTGATATTATATTACTGAATGTATATATCAAATATTATAATGATTTCAAAATTTGTCGAAAAATTGTTCACCGTTTAATGAGAATGTTGTGCATGCCTGTAAGTGACGTATTTACACAGAACTGAAGACTCGATATTAATTATTGCAACTATCCTTGTAAATATGTCATTAGTGTGCCTTGCTTAATAAATAATTCAATATTACAAAAATCATTGTTGACCCCCCGACCTTGTTAAGGCATCCACACACTCAATAGTGCCCAAAAATAAATCACTTCCTTCCGAGCAGCAGATATCAATCGGCAGACAAACCAAGATGGCCGCCTGCCAAAAATGCGCGCGCATTAAATATAATTTTATTAATTAATTTCAAGAGCAAATGTTTAGAGTTTTATGTTGAATTCCATACAATATGTTACATTTTAAATGTATTTTACTTTGATTTATTAGTTTTTAAACAGTTTTTTTTTCGTGCAAATGGTGTTTGGATCGTTAACTGTCATTGTCTGCGCGTTAATTTGATGTATTGCGCGATGAATGTGTTGCGAATGGTACTGAATTTACGCAAACTCTTGTATTTTATTTCAGGACCCTAATTGCAGTACACACTCGTAATGATAATCTCTTAAATGTTGACAGTACAACAAATTAATTGCTACATTTGTTTGAAAATGTTGTCTACTCGACAACGACAACGACAACGACAGCAATTATATCAACGCAATGTGTATCGTTAAAATATTATCGATATTAAAGCGATCAGTTTGATTGCGAATGTGTATTAGTATTATAAAATAATGTTGTTAGTTATCTATCATATCCTCTCTGCTAAGCTTAGAAGTGGTTCACAAATTCTGGTGACCACAAACCCAATTCAGTCTAGAACAGGCAGTAAAGCTTGTCATCAAACTCAGAACCCATTTTTTACGTATGCTATGCAATCTTTAAGTGTCAGTGGAAGGAAAACCTTTAATAATAATACGAACTTGTAATATTCCATTCCGGGCCTTAAAAAGGACCACCTACATAGGAGAAAATCAAATGACCTTTAGTCACCACATGATCTGTCAAGGCTCATGAAAAACGCATCTCACGGAAAACCCCAAATAAAACTACGATAAATGCACACCAAGAATTACAAGCTCAAATTCACAATATTTACCTCACATTCACTCAAGAAGCACTAAGCAACTGAAGTATTTGTTTGCACAACAGTCGTTAGGGTCGAGTTACACTTTGCCGCACTCGTTCGCAGCTCTGTTTATTATCCGACACCAACGTAGCGTGATGAATGACTGTTATTAGGTTATGAATCATCGGCAACAACCGGCAGATTTATGGCGTCTAAGTTTAAATCGCCCTTAAAAGTTACGGGAAATTTTGATGGAGTTTGCAGTTTTAATTAGTTTCAGTTTTGCAATGGAGATCTGTAGAAAATGGAAAATCTTTTTCTCGCATTGGGCAAAAGAATAGTAACAGAATGCATCATAATATATCTACATATTAATTCCTGATGTTGGCCATTATTTAAGTGTCATATACATATAACCTTTGTTGGAGATCCTAAATCCTAACTTTGCTTGTTACGCTTTCACGGTAAAACGGCTGAACCGATTTGGATGAAATTTGGCACATGCGTAGACCATGACCTGATTAGTATATAGAATACTTTTTATCCCAATATTCCCACGGAATCGAGACTGATGCGGGTGAAACCGCGAGGTGCAGTTAAAAAATAAATAATCCTGAATTGGATTTTTCGATGTAGAAAGTAATTTTTGATAGCTTCTTCAAAAACTCAATAAACAAGCTGCATTGCAAAAAAAAATTCGTGAAACTAATTCGCTGAATTCACACATTTTCCAAGTTTTACTACGTTTGAAACTAAACAAGTATTGACATAATATTTGTTTAGCAACAAACATACGGGCACATGGCGTTGTTACAATTTACTTTAACAACTAGCGATTTCATGCGAATACATTTGAGTAGGATTTATTTATCAATACTTTATGTTTATGTAAAAATAACCTTAGGCATTTTCTACCCGCTTACCTAAGGGTCAGTTTCAACACCCACACAGGGGTTCAGTTTTGAAAAATCGTATCTTATTAGTGACGAATCAATCAATCTTCCTTCCTAGCCTTTTTCCCAACTATGTTGGGGTCGGCTTCCAGTCTAACCGGATGCAGCTGAATACCAGTATTTTACATGGAGCGACTGCCTATCTGACCTCCACAACCCAGTAACTGGGTAATAGGATACCCCTTGGTAAGACTGGTGTCAGACTTTCGGGCTTCTGACGACTCGTAACGACTGTCAAAGATCCACAAATGACAGCCGGGACCAACGGCTTAACGTGCTTTCCGAGGCACGGAGGAGTCTCGTTATGTAAACATGGTCACCCATCCACTGACCAACCCCGGCAAGCGTAGCTTAACCTGATGGATCGACCCGTGCGGCTTGTTATTACTTAGCCACGAGCTCCTCTTAGTGACGAATATAACTTCATGGGTATTCATCAAATAACATCTCTTGCTCTGGGCGGAGCGCGTAGTTGATCACAGTTCTAACCTAACCTATATCGCGCTCGAATCATAGTTATATTCCTAGTAAGACAGAACCGCTTTCATATAACTATATTACGGTATATAGCTCTATCCCTAGGGATATAACTATATCACAGCTATAATTATTTTACAGCCACATATAAATACATAGATCTTCCTACCAAACTATTATAAGAAAAGTTCCTGCCATGATAAAAATATAAGCCGGTGAAGCAGTCAGTTAAGTGGTAGCGGAGGCCATTTTAATGCACCCCGTAAATTGCCTCTGGTAGAGGCTATTTTGCTAAATGATGGAGCTAGAGGTACCTACAAATAGATATCTAGGTAGATATCTCGACGTAAACATTGTTAGCCAATGCAGGGAAACGGTGTAACTGGCTGTAACGAATTTAGGTTGCAAGGATGGTCTGGTAAACCAATTACGTGTGATCACGTGAACATCGACATAATTTGTAGTGGTATACTCAATGCAATAATGAACGATAAATATTGCATTAATTTTCCCTTCAAGTTGAGATACAGGCATGTATTTAGACAATTTTAGATTAAAACTTTCATCCCCATTTTGAAAACCCTTACCTAGTGCTCACCTTCGTTACATATGGAACTCTTGTGCATTTCATGGATTTTCTGAACTCAGCGGTTTACGCTGTGTCCAGTCAAAATGCACATTTACCTAAGTCAGGCACAATTCGCATAGAGCTAAAAAATTGTATAGGTTATAGTAGGTACATTACTGTCGAGGCCAGCAATTAGGGCATTGATGGACGATTGTGAAAATGTGGGCTGAGGCTAAGCCAAGGCACACATACGTGAGTCCATCAATGCCTGGTTGCGGCCAAGGCTTGTATAGTACTTTTCTCAATCAATGCGCGGAAATTCAAACTAAGTAAATTTGTTATAAATCCCAGAATCAATGGCGAACAACGAAAATTTTCACGCGCCGGTTTGTTCATTTGTTTCTTCTTTACTTTAAACAGCTCTATTTGCTAAGCCAGTTCGAAATTTAAATAAAATCTTTGATAAGTTACCTCCTTGGTTGCCATGTGTTGAAGGAAAAAGTTAGTTCCATTTTTATATAACACGACAGATATGAGTTTTCATAGTAATTTATATGGCCGCTAAACACGACAGATATGGATATTCATACTAAGATTGCCGGCCTGAAGCTCGCTTGTTTTGGACCAGTACAGAAATCTCGATTTATCTCGAAGAAGGTTCAATACTCAAGGTTGCCACAATAATGTTCGAATTTCCAAGCATGTTTGAGAAAAATACACTATTACAAATAAAATTACATAATTGTATTTATGTGTTTAATCGAATGTTTTCTGTCTGAAAACATTCCATGATAACCAAACATGGAATAACCCACCCAATAGGTATTAGTTATACAGTCCTATGGATGCCAGCAAAACAAATTAAGTTTCTAAACCTAAACCGTTGCCAACTATGTTAACAAGTTAACAATAACAACCCTGAATACTGAATGAAAGCAAAAAGAATGTCAGGCCAGTCAAGCGCACATTATAGTGGTTACAATTTCACAGAAGTGTCAACAGGTTTATGTAGTAGCAGTAAAGGCGGGTTTCGTAGTGCAAGTGTTACCCACAGATGTGCGATTGACTGTACGTACTATGGTTAAAATCTAAAATATTTTTTTCAAACTAGGCTGAAAATCAGAACTTTTCGAAAATCAAAATTACATAAGACTGTCGCAAAAAACGATCGTCCTTCACCACTTCCTAGTGCTTTAGCTGGGAAGTAGAAGAGGCGCAACAAACTCCCTAGCAGCACAGCTGTCTGTTCAGTTAGAAGAACTTCAATCTATACAATACTATGCAAAGTATTACGAAACACAAAATTAAATTATTTTCCATAGTAGGTAGGAGATATTACTGCCGTTATGAACTGAGTTGTCGGACTCTAAATGTCAGAAGCAATAAAAATGTGCAACGCCTTGCATCTTATTGATAGTTTGCTACCTGCTCCATAAGCTACATAAGTGCGAGCGAGACAGACTAATAACAATTCCCGGACGACATTTTTCTTTTTTTTCTTTTTTTGGGTGGGAAAATATCGAATAACTTGGGAGCGTGTCAGACTCTTATTGACTAAAACCCACCCTTGTTCTTTTTTTTTTGTGTGTGAGAAATCATCAAATGACTTCTCCCGCTCTGGGTGGAGCGGAAGGGCGTGTCAGACTCTTACTGACTAAAACCCACCCGTGTTCCTTCCCTTGCATGTGCCAGGGGCCACGGTTTCCCCTTAGAACTTCCCGCAACCCCAGCAGGCACCCGTGTTTCCTTCAGTTGCCTTTATGTTGCCAGGTGACACGGTATCCCTTTCGGACTTTCCCGCAACCCCGGCAGACATAGGCCCTAGCGGACCCCGTCAGTTGTGCTGACATCTCTTTGAGGCGTACGTAGACCACAACGCACCGTCGACCCGGGACTGGTCCTTATCGGACGGCGACCTACCCATTGCTCACCGTCCGCAGGCCCGATGGCCCAACGACTCAGTTCTTAACGCCGCAACTATAGTAATACTTCCCCAAATGAACTATTTCACAAGAAGCCTACAAGTAAACATACTCTATTTTTAGTCTACTCTTTGAATGATGCTTCAGTAAATATATTAAATAACTCAACTATGGACAACCAGAATAACAATTTAAGTAACATCCCACGTTTCAGTCGCATTTCATGACTACAGAAAATGACTAACTGCTCTATTTTGAGAGAAAATAATAATATATTTAGTTGTATTACACATCAAATGCAAATAACATGAGATCAGACAAGGATGCACCTACATGATACCAAACTCGCGCATTTCTGTTGTGTAAAATACTGATATTCAGCTTCATCCAGTTAGACTGGAATCCGACCCCAATTTAGTTGGAAAAAGGCTGGGCAGGTGATGACTCTCGCGAATTTTTACCTAGACGCGAAAACTCGAGGTATTCGAGCAACAATGATCGTTTTGAGTCGGATTTCTCCTAGTACCGTTATTATATCCCGGTTTTTTTACTGTTCTTCCTCTTCTTTTTGAGTCGATGAATTTGTATTAAATAAGTTAAGTCCAGTAAGTGACCATGTTAATAGTGGCAACAGTGACGTTGTAGGTCCTCTAAAGTGCAGGTGGACACTCCACAGATCGGGCATGGTTTGGTCAGGAGCACCACTCTCGCACTAGGTATCAGAGAAATGTATAGTCCTTCATTTTGCTAGATTGTGTTTGCAGCGACCTGCTTGAGTCTTAAATTTTTACTGGTGTTTTCACAGTCGCTATATTTGTGAGAAAAAACAATGTCTATACCACCTTTTTTCCACGATGGCGATGGTGCAATCATTTTAGCAAAGTTAGAATGATACTAGATAAGATTCTACGAATTTTTGCTCTAGTTTTACTACTTCTATAAAAAATAATAGGTTTGTTTGCTCAAACAGTTTTGTAGTAACTACAAAAGTACTGATAATCCAATTACATTTCTATTGGAATGAGTACGAAAAATACGATTAAATCCCCAAGACCTACTTGCACCAAGAATCATTCATTTGGAGCTGAACATGTCATTTTCTGTCATGTTCAAACGATGACAGAAATATAAAAATGTTTTAAGTTCCTTTAGCTCTAAATACTATGTAATGATTTGTGGTGAAAGCTGGCCTAAAGACCGACCATGCATGGACTGCTTGAAGCAACCAAGACCGACTGCTTCATGCTGCGACTGCATAGTGAACTTCAGTCTTCTACAGACTTAGATACATACATGGAACCGCTTCGAGCAGTTGCGACTGCTCCGGGCGGTCAGCAGCACGATGAAACTTCATCATGCGGTCAAGTAGTTGCCAGGCCTACACTGTCTTTTCAAGCTGTCGACTGCTCTCGCGCAGTTAACACTTCCACTCGCACTTCATCCCACCTCCCTGTCGATTTTTGCTTCTGATAAAAAAATTACTGCTGTAAAAGTTGAAACCGACTGCTGCAGCGCAGTTATCAATGGCAGCTTCAAGTTGTTGACTATCACTGCACGAGCGGTTCATGTATGGTCAACATAAGTGTTACTAGAAATAGGAAAAGCCACTTAAACGTAGTGAGGTCTCATTAGTGCTCAAAAGTTATCGGTACCACACCAGTACCGAGAAAAATCTGTACCGCTAAATAAGAGCGCACTCAAGCGCAGCTAGCTGACGTAAAACGCGCTATAAAACCCGAAACACGATAATACATCATCGCAGGAGATCATTACGAGATCACGATATATCATCCATCATTACTCCCGACGTTTACTACGTTAATGTTTTATGTTAAAATCAACATCTTGAGAATATTTTTCTGGTTTTATGTATCGGCCTTTCGTGAGAATGCAAACTATTGCGTTTGCATGTTTTTAGGTTAGCCAGATGCATTTTTGTGTTCGTTTTTTGACGAACTGCCTTTTGCTTTTACCTAGTTTTTGTAATGCTTTTAAAACTTTTATCTATGATATAAGATTTTTGATGTCTCGGAGAAAATATTAGCATTGCTATTGCATATATACCTACACTGAATCTTTGTTATAAAATTGTACTCAAGTAATAAACTAACTTCACTTCCGAAGACATTAAGTATTTACAAAAACGTAGTAAGAGAACAGAATTCAAAGAATATCACGTAGATTATCTACAGTGCATTCATTATAGCTTGACCCGTGACGCGATTGGTAGTACTGAATTTTGCAATCATGTGATTGGCTGTACTGTTCTGTTCGAGCTCGCTTCGCTCAGTCTTGCATTCTGCAATCTCTGAATTCTAAAGTCGACAAAGTACTCCTATTTTCGAAAATGGAATTTGCCTTAGGCGGGGTGCTAACTTTATCGAGCTTGCTTCGCTCGCTCTTGCATTCTCCTCTATCTTAATTATTAAGCTTCTTTGTATTCGACACAGTTAGTCCACTTTCTGTATGAATAGACCAACTAAAACCTATCCCATTCGAAGCGAGATGCAAAAATCTCTTATTTTTTAAGCTTATCCGTATGTCGACAAAGTTACTGTTTGTATGAATGGACAAACGATAACTAAACATATCCGAGGTGAACCAAAAGACAGATCGATCTCGCTTCGTGAGCTGAAGATGAAAACCCCTGAAAAAAAATTTGCGGCGCCCATGTCTATGTCTAGACTAACATTCAAAAATTGAAATATTGTTATCTACATAAACAGCTGTATGAAACATTTCAATAAGAGTATTCTATCTACATAACATAACATAATCAGCCTATTAATGTTTCCACTGCTGGGACACAGGCCTCCTCTCTGAGAGTGAGTGGGCTGTAATCCACCACGCGGGTTGGTAGATGTCACAGTCATGTCTTCAAATTTTTGGTCCTAAGACATGCCGGTTTCCTTCACCGTTTTGAGTATTCTATCTATTCATAAGTTTACCTAAGCAAGAAAGTCCCTAAGTTTCTCAGTGCCCTCATGATTGCCACATCAGCGTAATATGAAAAGCGATCGTTAGCTCTTCTCGTGATATTAGAGAAGTACTCTTATAAAGTATCCCCTCTGAGCTGCGACCGCTATCGATTTCAAGAACCGCTGACGAAGAATTTCTGCTTGAAAAGATTTTAATGGAGGTTTTGAGATATATTTTTAATCGTTTTTGACAGCTTTATTTGTGTAAACTGTGATGAAATATTTGTTTTTCTGATCGTATTAGCAAAATTAAGCATCCATTACAGTTTAATTGTAGGTAGGTGTTTTTGTGTAACACATAGCAACACGCCTAATTTCACTGAAAGGTTAGGTAGAGGTGTACGTACATTTATATTCGCACCAATTTCTCAATATCTGCTGAGTAAATAGCAACAAACATAGATTCTATTATTACAATATTAATATTGTGATCAACTATCCGCCTGTGACAGTGTAGTCTATAAATAATTATAAATAATTATCCTATCATTCCTAAAACATTTATTTATTTATTTATTTAACCATTTACGTACACACATTTACAAACAGACAAGAAGAAAAGAACAGAAAAATACGTACAAAGGTGATGCTTATTTCTAAAGAAATCTCTTCCAGCATACCTGCGATAGGACAGAGGATACAAAGAGATGTAGACACCGCGCCGTGTGTAAGAGTAGAGAGAAAGTAAAATACATAAAATCAAAATACACAACACGCAACAGTTTTTTTTTTCTTTTTCTTTATGAATTTTTACAATTGATAAAACTTTATTCACATTACAATCTAGCCAATTCCTAAAACATGCCACGTAACAGTGTTTTGATTTCTAAATATTTTGAAATCAAGAAAAATCTTGAGCACATTTTTGGCAATATTTTGGTATATTCCATTATTTTTTTCTCCTTATTTTTTTCATTATTATGATAACATCAAGCAATCGTCGCAGTCTAAAAAGGGACAAACTGCCGTACTGCAACAAAAGCCCTTACAAATGATCCCACTGCTTGATGGGGTGAAAATATTACATTTTTCATCACATTCCACCCAAAGAGTCGTGAAAAATGAAATATTTTCTTAAAATAATGCTTTTTTTTATTATTTTGACTAAAGAATGTAAGCCCCGGAATACGTTTGGTATATTTTGAGCCGGATTCATTATTTCTTTTGAAAAGGTTTATTGGAACCAGTACCGAAACATCACGCGTACGGACATTTTGTGGTACCGGTCTCTACAATATATCAAGCCTAAAAGCATTTTTATGAAATTCTTTTCAAACATAATCAGACTATAACGTTCCCACTGTTGGGACACAAACCTCCTTTCTTTGAAAGGGAGTGGGTTATAATCAAAGAGATTTAGTTATATATAATATGTTTTTGGCTATAATCCATCACGCCGGCCCAGTGCGGGTTAATAGATTTTACATGTCTATGACACGTGTCTTCACAATTTATTCCTTTACAGTTTTAAAAGAATGAAATTTCCATAATAATCAATCACATAAATTTTCTAACGGACTTGTGATCGCAGGGTTTTTTTTATCTTATTGATAAACCATTACTCCTGTGTCATCAAAGGATCATTCCTTTAATAACCATTCGCTTACGATAGCCACATGAAGAGACATCAAATAAAAAATCACATAAAACAAAGTCGTAAAATCCATATGGCATTCCTTTCTGTTCACAGGTCGGTCCAATTTACGTATCGTCTAAAATAACCCCCTTATACAAACACAGCCTTATTCCTTAAAAAAATAATAGCCGAAGCTACGTAATCTCTTCTCAAACTCAAATCAAAATTCTCTTTCGAAATAACAGCTATGAAACACAAGGGTTTCACAATTGTATCCAGCCTCTATTGTCTGGGGGGTGAAACTCCTCCGAACGGGGGGTGAAACGAGAGTGGAATGGGGGTGAAACGTAATTAATTACACCCCTGTCGTAACAGACCGGCGGAGTGTTCCTTATCCTTAAATATTTTTAGGGAAATAAAATGTATCGCCAATGTTAGTCCCAAATGTTTGGCGGAATTGGGGGTGTAATTAATTGAGACAAATAACGAGGAAGTTGGTTTGTACGGCTGTTAAATAAGGAAGTGAATGCATTAGGTATGTGATACCGTTATATTTTATAATTTTTCCGTACATGTGTTAGTCACCTAACTCCTGCTAAACGACTGGACCGATTTCGAAGAAATTTTGTGTGTGTTTCAATGGTTCGAAAATACAATTGGACCCGGTAGGTGGCGCTGTTCGGGCAGGACAACGTCTGCCAGGTCCGCTACTCGTAGTATTATAATTATATATTTGGTCGGAAAAGATTTAACTGTTTTCTTCGATGTCGTTTTTTGGGAGTAAAAATCACAAACAAATTGTTATGTTGCAACATTACATTAATGTTAAATAGGGTTGTATTTAAAACAACAGTCAAACGCATTGATTTTTCTAACGGGAAAAGAATCACAGAAAACACAAAATTGCAATTTAGGTAAAATCGTAAAGAAAAAGGAATCACTTTTGTTGTACCCAATAAAGTCAATAAGGGTGCCTCACTTACTTTAGTGGAATGTACCCTCTATTTGAGAATTTGCAAGCAAATGACCCATTGCTACCTTCACGTTGTAAAGAACTTCAGATTTTAGGTGGAGCAGCTAGCCTTCATGTTTTTTGGGTTTATAGGATCACTCGTGTGCCTAGTTGGCAGGCTGGCTGTCACAGCCAGTTTGCGCCGAACCTACTTAACCAGTTCAGTTTTTGTATTTCTGGGACCCAAACATGGATAAAAAATTAAAAAATAAAGTTTTACAAACTGTACCGCGTGGCATATCAAATGAAAGGGCTTACTGCGAGGATCTCAAATACATTTCAATCATAATAATTGTTAAAGATATTTAAGAAAACTAAGGAAAAATTACTATTCCTCTTCCCCCCCCCCCCCCCCCACTTATGTCCGAAACTACTGAGTCAAAAAATACAGAGAATAGTTCTTTACTCATAGATTACAGGAAAACCTATAAGAAGTCTATGGTCTTAAAATAATATGGTAAATCTCTCAATATTGTGTGTACAAACTTACATTAATTTGTAGTTGGAAAACATATTTTTCAACAACAATGTTAAGTTTGTTCTTGGGATAAATTCATCCCAACTGCGGAACCCTTCATTGAGCGTCGTCTGACACGGACTTCGCAGGTTTTATTTTCTTAAATTACTAAGTTATTTACACATACTGAGATGTTTCTCGTACTTCGTAAATTTACAGGTAGCTGAATAAACTCTGTTCACCATTCAAATATTTGCATCATGTCCCACGAGTCATGAAACCGATGCCGATGCAGCCAATTATTCAACAACTAGTAACTAGCAATTTATTATACAACAGTATAATGAACAGCACTCCAGCAAGAATTCATTCTCCATTGAAGAAGCGATGCAAATAACGTCAAAAAAGCTGAAACTGTTTGAAAAATAGGAAGCGTATAGAGTGCCGCAAAAATTCTTGCGGCACTCTAGTGGCGCTGCCTCGGCCTGGCTAAAGTGACGAAGCATTGCATTATCACTGTCATTTTGTTTGATTGTTGAGGTTAGTTTCTTTCATCTATAGTCGGCTAAACTTAAGTGCCATAATCCCTTGCCTTAGCAAATGAAAATGGCTGAATGGTAGGTTAGGTTAGGTTAGAACTGTAACCACACAACGTACGAGCCGAGCGAGCGGTGTCGCGGCAGCGACCGGCGAGTGCCAGGGCCCGTTTAGGCATAAGAGAATGTAATGTTTTAGGAATGTGGTGTTTTACAGCGATCTAACCGCAACAATCAAACAAAATACCAAGTGACGTGACTTAGTGACAGTGACAATGACAGTGCAATGCTTGCGGCACTTTAGCCGGGCCGAGGCGGTGTTAATAAAGTGCCGATAGTGGTACTTTACCTGATAGGGATAGAGTGCCGCTAGTGGCACTCTATACACTGCCTTAAAAAAAAAACCATTTAAAAATGTAACATCAATTTGACACGAGCATCTCAATAAATCAGAAAAACAACACTTTACGCAGAGCCAAACGTCAACTGTAACAAGTCAACTTAAACTCCTCTTCAGAGACAAATTCCGCCTCATAGCAAAAAGCTAACTTTAACCTTAAAACGCGACACCGCATTTAACGAAGTGAGGGGCAAGTTGTTCAAACACCTCAAGAGAGCAGGTGCAGCAGTAAACGGTTGACCTAAATCCAGGGCTAACTTAATTGGCGAAGTTATTCTGGTTACGGCGCGACTGTGGAGCTATTTTTGTTATTTTTAGCAATTTTTAATTATAACTGGATCGATTTGGTGGAGCTCTGCATATGATGTTGGTCTAATAGCTTGAGTTTTGAAATATCTATATGTCGGAAATTTTATACGTCACTGATTTGACTAATCGGGGCGCCAGCGCCGCCTAGCGGCGATCGACAGAGTCTACAACATAACGCTCGACCGCGGAGTTTGTCAGTGGCAGTCAAGCAGTGAACACGTTTAGAAACGTGTCGCGCGTTCCGTATAGTTGTGTCGTGTACCTACAGTGTGTGAATTGCTAGTGTGTAATTGCTAGTCTGAACTGCAAACGGTTTTTCTCTTGTGCAATCACCAACACTACCCATAGTACGCCCACAGTAGTTAAAATTCGCCTGATAAGGACGAAAGTGAGACATACCCTCTCCATCATATACTTATTTTTTTTTTAACTGACAAGTTTTATAATGTAACGGCGCAGGATAGCCTTTACCAGAAAGAGTCAAATCACCTCAAAAACTCAAAAACTCTAGTTTACACAAAATGATTATCATGATAATAATCCAGTAACGGAAAACTGCCATAAAAAAAAAAGTCGTGGCACTCGGGGACTGCCGCGGTAAAGCTATTGCATAGCATTTTTTATCAACTTATGCAATTGTAAAATATTAACCCGAATACAAGAAATAGCAATGGTGACATTGACAGGAACTGTTATTCACATTTATAGTTTTTAAAACTTGACACAACGTAATGGGAACATCAAACTAATAAAAAGGTTTTAAGTAATTTAACTATTAATAGTCAAGGATCATTCTAAGTAAATTTGAACTTTGTTGTCAAACAGTTAAACATAATTTTCAAAACAACACTCTCGTTAGATCATTTGTCTAAGTAAATTTGAACTTTGTTGTCAAACAGTTAAACATAATTTTCAATACAACACTCTCGTTAGGCGTTAGGTATTTTCGTTACGGAATTTCTGGATTCGGTCTCCACGGTCAAGGCCCACGATAGAAGCTATGCAATAGCTTAAAAAACCTTTTTGTTATTTGTATGCTGCACCGGTCGACGTCATAACGTCAACGCCGGCTGTCACTGAAAAGGGGCTCTGTCTCGCATAGGGTCGCAGCATTATGCTGAGCGATGGCCGTTTTGGGTGGATGTGACACATATTTTCCCCCCAACTTGTTTTTTAGTTCTGTTTTGTACTTTATTTGCGTCATGTTAGTATATTCAGCAAAGTCAAAGTCAAAGCATTTATTTCAAATAGGCACTTTTGAACGTCAAAATTTACAAAATATAGTATTGATTCTACCGCCCCTTCCAAAAGGTAGTTTTCGTATGGAGAAGAATGGGCAAGAAACTCCACCGTTACTCTTTTAAAATGTTTTACAATATTTTGTATAAGTAAATTATTTATATAATTATATGTGAAGACGATGCACCTAGAATAAAATTACTGTATAAAGTAAAAAGAATTTAAAGTGGAGCAAACGACAGATAAATTAATTATGTGGTAGATACATGGTGTTCACATATTCACAAACATTGTAAAAATAGACGAATCTACTAAAAATTTACAATTAATAAGTCAGTGTGTGAGGAAGTAATCAGAGGATGTAAAATCAATGTCATAAATAATAAAAAATAAATACAGCCTATAATGTTCCCACTGCTGGGACAGGCCTCCTCTCTGTGAGGGGGAGTGGGCTGTAATCTACCATGCGGGCCCAGTAGATGTCACATGTTTTCGTATTTTTTTAGTTCTAGGACATGCCAGTGTCCTCACGATGTTTTCCTTTACCGTTTGGAAAGCAGTGGTGATGAAATTATTTACACAAAGCAAAGCACCTATCTAGGTTCGAACCCAAGACCTATACCTCGTAATTCGGGGCCGTTACCACTGGGCCACCACTGCTCTCTGTTCATCATGTAAACCGCAAATGAACGTAGGTTCTTCCTTTATTTTCTTTGTTTCAGTACCAAACAATCTCTTGAACATTACGTAGTTACCAACTTTATGAACAGTTTATAATTAGTCACAGAAAATGGCCGCCATCTTAGCCTCTAGGCCTTCAAAGATGAAAGTTACAGCTATTGTTGTAAAAGGAAACACGTCGAAGTTATTCATAACAATAACAACACTATTCTATGGATTCTTTACAAATGAGAAGCCTTAGAGCGACGGCAAGAAGTTACATACACTATTTACTCAAGAGCAAGGACGCCATGACTTACTGTACTAATCTTTAATCTATACTAATAATAAAGCTAAAGAACAAAATCATTTTTCATCCCATCTATTCGAAAAGGATAACTTAAATTGGTTCGCCTTTAAGTGCCCCCAAAGGTGGTGTTTTCTATAAGAAACTTTTAGCGGGCAGTAATGAGTTTTTAATCCTCTTTAAGTGCGCCGCAATTATCTTTGCCGCGCACTTTTTGAATTTGGAACATCTTAGTGTTCAGCGCCAAAGAAATCGAACGCAAAAGTGCGCGGCAATTATCTATGCCGCGCACTTTTTGAATTTGGATCATCTTAGTGTTCAGCGCCAAAGAATTCGAACGCAAAGATATCAAGCTGTATACACGACATTGTTTTCGTCGTACTTCTGCTATCCTTTTGGCAGATTCCGGAGCGGACTTAACTGTTCTCAAGCGACATGGAGGATGGAAGTCAAGTGCTGTAGCAGAGGGGTATATAGAAGATTTCATCGAAAACAATGCGAAAATATGTGAACGCATCGTGGAAAACATTAAATTGCAGCCTTCAGCCGCCTTCCATCCATGCCACTGTCGCCGCACCCATCTACATTCAAACAACGAGATTCACTGTCACATTTTCCTCAAAATGAGCCAAATTCGGACATTATTTCAAACACGCAGAATATAAAATCTACAGCAATCTGTAATCCTAATAAAACTGTAACAATAAATTTTCATAATTGCGAAAATGTCTCAAATGTAAATATAAGTTTTTAGTTGTTTTAATATTAGATACTATTTAATTTCAATTTAGTTGTTACTCGGGCGTTTTGGGGGACTGTCTTATGTAATTTTGACGTTCGAAAAGTGCTGATTCTCAGCCTAGTTTGAATAAATGACTTTTGAATTTGAATTTATTACTAAAAACAGTCTTCCCATCCTTTCTTTTAAGCAATTGAACACAAAAACACACCCACGAAGGAATACCAAAACACAATAAACAGATCAATATTCGCAGTCCGTTACGTCACAGCCCGGAAATCGAACCCCCGTCCCAAACGTAATATCTCTCCAATTCCCTGATCGGCGATGTAATGAATGCAACTAGAGCAATCCAACTGGGGACTACATGGAACACGATTGCACAAATATTCGCCTTAACGACATGTAAATAAGGTTGCTTTTGCATTGAGAGAAATTATTGAAAAAGTCCTAACATGGTTTTAGCTGTAATAGAAATGGGACTCTGGTCGAAAGTCCTAAGGTTTGTTTTCTCAAAGCAAACTCTGGTCCATAATTTGCAATAGCCACTGTATAAGTAGTATTAGGTATATATAGAAATAGAATAAAGGCTATTTCCAATAGAATGTTATTGCTAATTGAAGAATCCAATTATTTTGCTGAACTTAATTAAGAATCAGTGATAGCCCAGTGGTATGAACGTCGGACTGCGAAGTCATAAGTCTCGAGTTCGAACCCAAGGCACGCACCTCTGTCTTTTCGGAATCATGTGAGTCTTGTATAATTAGCACTTGCTTCAAAAACGGTGAAGGAAAACATCGTGAGGAAACTGGCATGACTGAGAGATATTTCTCGACGGCATGTGAAACCAAGTCATAGGCCCATGGGCGGCTTTACAACTCTGACACCAGGTTAGTCACTAACTACACAAAAAAGAAAGAAAGAATAAGAATGAAACATGAGACAGACGTTTCACAATAGAGCTATTTTCTAGTTCTAACATCGATAAAAAATAACATAAGAGGGTTTACGTCGTACGGCATTTCATACAAACTTTCAAGCCCTTATTTTTCGAAATGACTGAACCGATTTTAATGAAACTTCATACGCATGTGCAAGATACAAAGGTCTAAAAACATAGTTAAGAACATTTTCAAAATGTCTTATTTAAAAGCAGATAACTGGAAATCTCTGTTTCTATGGAAAATTAAAAATCGGTCTAATTTGGCTGTAACACTATTTTTCGAAAATGTTCTTAACTAAGTTATTAGACCTTTGTAGATTAAGATATATTATCTTCTTCTGAGTCTGAGAGATCTAAATCATCTCCTGAAAACCGACTCTATGCAGTCTATTTTTAGTATATTGCTATTTTTGAGGAGCTCGTAACTAAGTAATAACAGCTGCATGTGTCGATCCATCAGTTTAAGCTACGCTGGTCCAGGTGTCATTCGTGGAGCTTTGACAGTCAACAAGAGTCGTGGAAGCCCGAAAGTCTGTCCAAGGTTATAGTATTACCCAGTTACTGGGTTGTGGAGGTTAGAAATGCAGTCGCTCTATGTAAAATACTGGTATTCACCTGCATCTGGTTAGACTGGAAGCCGACCCCAACATAGTTCGGAAAAGGCAAGGCTGATTGATTGCTATTTTTTTTAAATTATGTTGTTTTTGTTTAAGCACACAAGTTTGTCAGACCTACCCCAAACGTATCTTAGTAGAGCCTTCGACATTTCATTGACTAAAATAAAAAGTAGATAATCCTAATCCTATTAGGATTAACTTCTTAATAGGAAGATCCTAATTCGGAAAC
The DNA here is from genome assembly GCA_948150665.1 of Conistra vaccinii. NCBI lineage: Eukaryota > Metazoa > Arthropoda > Insecta > Lepidoptera > Noctuidae > Conistra > Conistra vaccinii. The sequence goes on along the minus strand of OX411340.1, from coordinate 2,307,871 downwards.
GTTTAACTACGCTAGAAGCCATTACATTGGCTGGAAATTGGCAGTTATCTAATAGACAATTACAGCACCGAATTAGGAAATGCTCAATTTTTGTGTCAATTTACGTAATGCCGTTTAAAGGTAAGAACGATTAGAAAATATTTATTCGGAAATCAACCAATAAGGGGTGAAGGGGTTCAATTTATGAAACATGTTTACTCCCTAATAAACAATATTTAATACATTCACATTTCGTAAGTAATGATTTATAAATCACACGTAATGGGGGTGAACTTATGAAAATATTTCAAAACGTTAAATATATAAAAAATAAGGATAGGTAGTCTTTTGATCCGGATCCATAAATTAATTCCCGAATAAGCTGGTAGCACATAATTATGTGTTATAAACACATAGTCCATAAATTGTACAAACATATTTTAATTAATTAGGCCCGACATAATGAGGGTATTTATTAAAAGCGTGTGTATTTGTATGTAGTACCAGGCCGCGTTCCAGATGCATTCATTACACCCCAGTTTCACCCCCGGGGTTGTGTGAATGTATATGAGCCTAGGGGGTGAAAGTAGAAGTTAGAATTAAGTATTTATGGGTAGTGGGAAAAGATTTATGTATGTAGTCCTTTTTTTATAAGGAATAAGTTGTGTAACTTATTTCTCAAAATAACCTACTCCCATACACTGAAAGGATAATAATCTGTGTTGTCATATCTCGAGTTAAGTTATCTTAAAATATTTTCCTGTAAAACCTATCTAAATCATAGCAGAAGGCATTCTATAATTTCTACCGACACCCATGGGAAGAAGGGGGTTTACATAAATCTAATGTTTATAAATATCCACAAATAAAACTACCGTTTTATGTCAAAAATAAATAAAGACGTCAACGCCATTTATAAAAAAATACTCTTTGAATTAAAAAAATTAGGTTTAATATTTTTTGACACTAGCTATTAAATACCCTAGCATTTTACTAATTGAAAAGACCGCCAAAGGGGCTAAATAATAACCTCTGCCGAGGACGTCTGTGGGTGGGTGAACATCCATTACATACCAAGACCGTGCCTCGGAAAGCACGTTAAACAGTTGGTCCCGGCCGTCATTTATAGATCGTTGACAGTCGTTACGGATAGTCAGAAGCCCAAAAGTTTGAGAACCAGTCTTGCTAAGGAGTATCGTGTTACCCAGTAATTGGGTTGTGGAGGTTGAGTCAGATAGACCGTCGCTCCATGCAAAGTACTGGTCTTCCAGCTCCATCCGGTTAAACTGAAAGCCGACCCCAAGAAGTTGGGAAAAGGCTAGGCAGAGGAAAAGACTACCTAGGGTAATTTTATTTGCTAGCCCTTTTAAAAGATGTTAGGGACTCCTACATTATGCAAAGCTCTTCTAATTATTATTTCATACACAAAACCCGCATTTAACCACAAACTGGAGAGCAGTGGTGGCCCAGTGGTAACGGCCCCGACTTACGAGTTATAGGTCGTGGGTTCGAACCCAAGCAGGCGCTTTACTTTGTGTAAATAATTTCATCACCATTTCTTTCAAAACGGTGAAGGAAAACATCGTGAGGAAACCGGCATGTCTTAGAACCAAAATATTCGAAGACATGTGACATCTACCAACCCGCACTGGGCCCGCGTGGTAGATTACGGCCCACTCCCTCTCACAGAGAGGAAGCCTGTGTCCCAGCAGTGGAAAAATTAATAGGCCGATGATGATGATGATGACACAAAACCCAAATTGAATTGTCAATCATACAAAATTGAATCATTGCTTCAGAATAATATGATTCCTCTCAGCATCAAATACACATACCAGTGAGTGAACTAAGCCGAAATCTCCGCATTCTGCACATCTAACTGGAGGCCTTAAACGGCCACATTAAGCAATTCCTCTTAAAGCAATTAATTTTCTGAATTCCCAGCAAAATCATATTTGGTGTAAATATTGCCGCATGAAAAAAATTAACACCGTAATTGTATCGAATAAATTTTTTTTACAGTTTTTATTTATCAAATGAGATTTTTATGAGAACTGGGTGAAATAGGTTAGGTTAGATCTGTGAGTGAGCGAAGCGAGCGGGTTGCGGCAGCGGCCGGCAAGCACTATATCCCTAGGCGAAAATACGAATGATCAAATTATCCTACGACATAGATATACTATAGAATTGGTTAGAATATTTGGTGCATAATACCACTAAGATTCTTCACATATAACAATCTACCTCTGTGACTAATGAGGAATCTAGTTTTAACCTAAATTATTCAAACTCGCTGTCCATAGCTCAAAGTTCACCATTCAGGCAATGCGCCAATATACCACAAAATAAGAGAAACTCAAAGAACAGTGTGCTAACTGTTAATGACTAAAAACACTGGAATGTACACGAGGTGACAACGCGCTGTGTCCCGTGGGCCCGTGCCAATGTTTACAATTTTTTATAGCCGCTTGTCTGTATGTGTGTGATTCACGCATTGTTTACTTACTACAGTATTGTGACCAAGAATCTGGAATATTTTTATAGATATGTAATTTGTACTGATCAGACTGAGATCATTTTATTATTTACTAGCTTCCGCCAGCGGCTTTGCCCGCGTGATAAATTTATAAATTATAGCTTAGTTAGTATATTATGCATGTATTATACATATAAACCTTCCTCTTGAATCACTTTATCTATAAAAAAACCGCATCAAAATTCGTTGCTTAGTTTTAAAGATCGAAGCATACATAGGGACAGGCAGCGGGAAGCGACTTTGTTTTATAATATGTAGTGATGATTATTATGTATCTTTTATACAGGCTGTAAAAAGACCCATCAAATACTTGTTTAGTACACATTCTGTACATCAAACGTAGTAACATTGAGCAAAAATTCTTGCTGGGAAAGGACTTTTATTTTATGGTGTGAAAAATCGAAGTGTCTTTTTACATTGTTATTACAGATTATTTTCTATTTTTTGTGAATTTAAGAACGTTGTAGGCTAATAATGCTCGTTTCACATATGTCCGGGAGACCCGAACGGGCCGTCCGTACACGGCAAACCCGTATGGGTAGCGCCCGCAGTGCTCTAAAACGAAGGAGTAGTAAGATACGTTGGAAGAGCTCTACCCGGAACGGGTCACATACCAATCCGCGTCGCTGTGAAACAATGTTCTAGCGCCTCACGTGTGTCTCAATTCCGGGAGCCCGTACGGGTCTCCCGGACCGCTGTGAAACCAGCCTAAAAGTTTGAATTTGAGAAATTCGTGATGGAAAAACCCAATAACACTTTGCCCGACTTAGGAATCGAACCTAGGACCTCATACAAAACTATAGAGCATCTCTTTTTGTCACAGAAAACCACAGAATGGTTCGTAATATGTACGATTCTGTCATTATTCATTTATTTGTTGATGCACGTGCACTTCTATACCGTAGGGATAAGGATGGCATTAAAAGCAAATAAGTGGTTACAATACCAAGTGTTTACTGCAGTTGCCATTTGTCATGCCACCAACGCAATAGAAGTCAAAATCGGATGAACGGACTGTAAAAAAGGTTTAGTTAAATGTCTAATCTTATTTCAAATGGACTATAGCATTGATCAAAGAGGAAGGGATTAGAATAAATAAAAAATCTTCTCAGCGTTTATCCTTCACAAGACAATAGGCAGATAAAAATAAAAATAAACCCAGATAAGAAAGCACTGCACTTTCTCTTATTAGTTAAATGGAACATGAAGCAATCCATGCCGAATTGTTTGGCATTGGTTCAAAGTAGAATTAAGTCACATTACTCATAAACACTTTCTTATTAAATCATAATAATTAATATTGTTGATAATTACCGAGTTATAGTTTGGTTGATAGATTTACATCTCAGCTGCAGTTACAACATTAGGTTGACCTTTGCATAACATCTTACTTTCGCCAAAGGTAAGTGAAGAACATGGTGTGGTTTTAATCAGTAAGAGTCTGACAAACCTCTCTGTCCTCCCCAGAGCGAAAGACATCCATGAGGATATTCACACGCAAAAAAAAAGGCAAAGACCTATGAAGAACCTTTTCTTGAGATACCAATAGAAGTCTCTTGGTAGGTATTTGCCTTTTTTTTTACAACATTAAGAAATCGTAATTACTAAACAATACGGGAGCTTGAAAATGATTTTAGTTCATCATCTGCCTACCCTTTTCCCAACTATGTTAGGGTCGGCTTCCAGTCTAACCGGATGCAGCTGAATACCATTAATTTACAACGAGCGACTGCCTATCTGACCTCCACAACTCTGTTATTATCCAGTAACGGGTTGTAGAGGTCAGATAGGCTGCCCTCCATCATTTTCAAACTCTTGGTAGCTCTTAGCCCTTTTTTTGTGTGTATTCAGCTGCATCCGGTTAGACTGGAAGCCATCCCTAACATCATTGGGAAAAGACTATGCAGTTGAGGAGCTTTCCCCTCATTTCTAAACAAAAGATAGATAGATAGATAAAAAAATATTAAGTGCATACGAAAGACACACATCAGCACAATTAAATAATAACAATTTACGTGAATATAGATAAAACAATATGCCAATAAACAAAAAGAAAAAACATAGGTATTTTAAGAAATTAAGTGAAAGGTAAGGTTATTTTTCTTTCATGTTCCATCGAATACGCGAATAACTCACGCTATGCTGAAAAGATTAACCAATCAGCAATATCTGAAAGCATAACTAACTGAACATTGATTTACAACTCAATTAGACCAACTTCAAGCTAGTTTAATACTTATAAATCACTCTGTTAACTGTTGTACGATCAAGGTCCTAAGGTCATGCTTAAATAATATTTATGAACTTATAAATATTTTGTGTACACAATCATTTCATGGTCTTTCTTTAGGCGAGACGATTTTCCATGAAAACAGAATACAGAAGGTTCACTGAAACAAAGTTTTAAATCCCATAGAGTAATTTGACATTTCAAGTTATTGTTAATTGACTCAGGCGTGACTGTGCGGAAATCCATTAGAAACTACAACAGACGACGTATATTTAGTAACCTAATCCGCTTAACTGTTCTTAAAGAGTCAGAAAGAACCCTGTGAGAAATCGACACGTGTTTCACCTCTCAACGAGGCATCCTCAGGATGACGATTGACTTGTTGCAAACCCGAACACGACGTGTTGCCACTTCAAGCGCCGAACGCAGATTCAGTTTAATGTTTTGAGTTGTTTGTTTTTTCAATTTGGAGTTTGACATTTGCACCTGTCAAATTAGTCTCTGGGATTAAAAAACGAACTATAGACATCACTAGAACAAAGACACATAAAAGACACACCCATAAGGTAGGTATTATCGAACAAAATTAAACTAATGTTGAGCAAAATTTTTCGTCTTCAATGTTTAAGAGAATGCGAAAACCCTACAAATTAAAAACATAGATTAATTTAATACTTATTGGTCTAGTGGTTGCAATGTGTAACTGCTGTGCATGAAGTCCTGGATTCGATTCCCAGGTCGAGAAAAGCGTGATTGGGGATTTCCATTTGGGATTTTCTAAATAGCTAGTTTGGATTTGTGCCCGGTTAATGACAATATGCTCGCGTCCTATTACATGGGACTCAGACATTACTAGCGAAATCCTAACCACTATTATAAATAACGAAAGTGAATCTGATTGTTGGTTTGTTTGTTACGCTTTCAGGCTAAAACGGCTAAACGGATTTGGATGAAATTTGGCTGGTATGTAGACCATGAACTGGACAAGGACATAGAATACGTTTTATCTCGATATTCCTACGGGATCGAGACTTATGCGAGTGAATCCGCGGGGCACAGCTAGTGTAATATAAACCTCAGTTCACAAGCGTAATATTACGTATATGTAACTATAACTTATAACATAACCAAGTTTGCGTTGGATAGGTCTTGTCCACGGACCAGAGAAATTCAGTAATGTTGATAAAAATCCTAAGCTAATATTTCAAAATGAACCTTTTCTGTTAAATTCATAGTTCTGGCACAGATCCAATCCATTTTAAAGCTACAGTCGTCAAATATGTAACCATCAATATGGCTGTTATAATTCGACTCATGCAAGGTTGCTAATAGTACACAGGTATTTATCGAGCACAGTTATTGTACACACTTATTAATGGTACTCAGTAAAGCCGTGTGTCCACCGCCACGTGAACGGCACGTCAACGAGAACGAGATGACGGCACACTGTGGAACGGAAAAAGGCTTTCGAAGACATTGGGGATTAAATTTTAAAGTGTCGGTTTTTTGCTTATAATAGCCAATATTGACTGTAATGTACACTTGCCTTAATAATACAAAGGTATTTATCAAGCTTTCGGTATGCGTGGTTTATAGAGTGCTAGGAATTGGCTACATTAATTTATGCGTGGCTCGGTCGTTATTTATTTATTTATTTATTTAACACTTAATGCACAGAAATGTACAGAGGCGGACTTAATGCCATAGGCATTTTCTACCAGTCAACCTTTGGGTGATGCAGAGACAAACTGTGGTAGGTGCAATTGCGAAAAATTGAGGAATAAAAATAATATTATAAAATTTTATTCAAATACTAAGATACACATATACCTATTACAAATTATAAATATAATATATAAGCTTAATCATATATACGCAAATAATCACAAATAATAATATATATAAATAATTGAATATACTAAATCAAATAAGACAAACAATGGGAAAACATTAACGTTGTGATGATACTGCCAGCTTCTTACGAATATGCTCGCGAACTTTAACTTTAAAGGATAAGGAGGTCGTTGGAGTTATATTAGCAGTGTGGAATGTCACACTGCAGGCAAAGGTCTGTTCTCAAAAGTGATTGGTGATAGGGTAGGGTACGTTAGCAAAAACTTATGTCTTGGGAAAGAAAGACAAGCCAATCAAGAAGATAGTACAGCTGATATCAGATGTTATGGCGAGGCGCTGACACAGCTCAGCCCGACGACCACTCGCTTCCACAGACTTTTGTCCAGGAAGTTATTTATAAGAACGGTAATATACCAAGCCATATTTCATAGAGTCCACTCTTTTATTGCTCCCCGAGCTAACAGATGCCGAATAAAAAGCAAAAATGAACTAAAAGTGTAGTGTCTGACATCTGCTTAAAAAAAAGAAACCCGTCAAGAAAATTGTTAGCGAAGCTCAGACTCTCACTGCAGTGAATGTTGCAACCAAAATAAAGTTAAAAATCATAAAGCATTACCGTAATAAAGAATAGAACGTAGTACTACAACACAATCGCTGGCGATACACACTAAACACAGCGTTATGATTTACACAGCCGACCAGTTGCCAAGTTGACTGATAGTGTTATTGCCATCACTGTCTACGTCTCAGTCTGGATCTAGATCGTAATAGTCACTCTATAAAATAGCTGATTTACTTTGCTAGAGTATTCGCTTCGTTATTTAAATGTCAGAGGTGACTGCTTTTTTTATTTTGAATGTACCTAGGGTGAAGCTAAGCAATACGTGCCTCGGAAAGCATGCTCAAAATTTTTCGTTTTTTGCAATTTGCAGGTCAGTGTCAGGTTATATGTTGATTAAAATATGATTCGCGACCGTAACAGATATGGCTTTAAAGAATTATAAAACATTAGAATAATCAGCAATACAACTTCTTAAGTTAGCATAATCCTCAAATGTCATGATTTCATGAAAATAGTTATTCAATAGGGTTACAGTACGACACAACTTAGATGTAGCATAGATTTGAAAATTTTCATTCATTCATTTCAATTTTACGAATGTATTTGGCTATAAGACTTTACAAGTTATAGCGTTTTCGAAAGATCATTTTCACCTGAAGCAGTAATAAAGATTGGTGATTTTGAAGGCGCACTCAGTTCGGATGGTGATCGGTTTTACGAATTTTGCCGATGCTACATCTAAGTTGTGTCGTACTGTACATGAACTGAAAGAGTCATGTTGATGATTTTTATGACTATAGTTCTACAAATAAACATTTGATACGGCCGGGATTGAATTGATTATATTTAGATTATCATACAACCCAGTTAGTGACCAGCAAATTGCAATAAACGTAAGAAAATTTGAATTTCGCTGGCTACCCTGACGCTTTCGGCTTATGCCGTTGGTCCCGGCTGTCTTTCGTAGATCTTTGGCGGTCGTTACGTGTATTCCAATGCCCAAAAGTCTGACAACCAGTCTTAACAAGGGGTATCGTGTTAGCAGTTACTGGGTTGTAGAGACCAGATAGGCAGTCGCTCCATGTAAAATACTCCTATGTATTCAGCTGTTTCCGGTTAGACTGGAAGCCGACCCCAACATAATTGGGAAAAGATTTTTTTTTTAATTATGAATTGTCTGATGATTATTTTTTTGTTTGATAGGTCATACTTCAGAAGTGGTCCCATATTTTTTTTATTAATTTGCTCTGATAGTTTCTGGATTAGCTTCAACAATACTCGTAAGTATTTTTCCCACTTAGCCTATGATATGATGATAAATTTCTGTCACTGTTATTGAAATTGCAGATAGTGCTATTTGAATTTGTGTGGGGTAGGTACATAGCACAAATAAATCGGAAAAATGAAAACTTTTTACAAAGAAAAAAACTTCTAAAAAAACAAAGTGAAAAATAACTTTAATTTCGGAAGTCGGTGGCAAAAAACGAAAATTCGAAACCAATGACACCGACTTCCGAAATTAAAGTTATTTTTCACTTTGTACTTTTTTTTTTTAAGTCATTTGTTTTTTTTTTTGTAAACTTTTATTTTCAACGCCTTACACGTCACAATCTATTATGAACTAGTTAATAACACGTTAGTAAGTCGGTTACTTTTGAGAAGCGTCGAGGGTGACGGGCGATTAAAAATGATCTGCCGCTTTGGTATTTTGGCAGCGTGCGAGCTGCTGCGAGTCCTGAGTTAAATCCTCGGGTGAGGAAAAGCGATATTGGCTTAATCCTTTGGGAAATTCTCAGAAGCAGCTTAGAGTCTTTAGCATAATAGAAATACTCTTCCGTCTACAAAATTGTAATCCGTTGGTAGATTAAATTTTTTAGTTTTTTGTGTTATAGCAAGATGTAAAATGTCTCTACCGCATTGGTGTAGCAGTCGTGAGCGTGACTTTAGACTGTAGTCCTGAGTTCGATTTAGGTTCCGGCTGTGGTATTAAGTTTTTCCATTAGGAAATCCTCATTATCAATCAGCGGTCTGGATTTGTCTGGTTTATTTAGTCTGGGTTTCTGTCACATAACAAGTTGTGGTAAGTATACGAATTGGTGTTAAATTAAAGTTATTTTTCGATGTAGTGCTTTTTTTTGGAACTCGTTTTTTTCATATTTTTTTTTTTAATTTTTCACTTCTAAGTAACCAGGGTAGGTTACTAAGAAGTGAAAAATTTAAAACTTTTTTACAAAAAGAAAACCGCCTTCCAAAAAAAGCACTACAACAAAAAATTACTTTAATTTCGGAAGTAGGTGGCAAAAAAAATAAAATACAGATTCAAGGATACCGACTTCCGAAATTAAAGTTATTATTCATTTTGTATTGTTTTAAGAAAGATATATTTTTATCATTTTGTATCAGTCAGTCAGTAGAAACCGACAGAACGATAAAAAAAATTAAATCTTTACCACACAGAGGGAACCTATGTAGCCAAATTATTTCATCAAAAGAATTACATTTTTCCTCAAGATTAATGTCCTCCTGACCTCACATTTCCGTTCGCTCAACATCAAAGCTAACTCAAAGTCCCGGGTTCAATACCCGGTCGTGTTTGTTATGATGGTATCAGCAGAGAAGCAGGTGTGGCTAAAATAATACATTGATTATATTAACGACGAGGTCGATACAATGATTGACTGAGGTCAGGTATTTTGAGACTATATTTTTTTACCTTTACGGTGTGAATAACTGAATGGTTTATTGATTTGATGAAAGCTGTATTGATTTTTAATTATTAATTTTTAGGCGTGTAAATTAAAAATATGTTTTGAAATGATTAGGTACTAATTATTATTCAACTGAGTATTGACTTCGTTATTGAAACGTTACTTCTAAGCAATAGCTCATGTCTAAGTAATAACTGCCGCACGGGTCGATCCATCAGGATAAGCTACGCTTGCCAAGGTTGGTCCGTCAATGAGTGACCATCTTTACATGCCGAGACTTCTCCGTGCCTCTGAAAGCACGTTAAGCCGTTGGTCCCGGCTGTCTTTCATGAATCTTTGACACTCGTTACGGGTCGTCAGAAGCTCAAAAGTCTGACAAGCAACCTTACCAAGGGGTATCTTATTAACCAGTTACTGAGGTACTTGGTTGTGGAGGTCAGATAGGCAGTTGCTCGATGTAAGATACTGGTATTCAGCTGTATCCGGTTAGACTGGAAGCCGAACCCAACATAGTCGGGAAAAGGCTAGGAAGATTAATTGATTTGCATTGATATCGGATACGAGTTTCGTAGTGAATTTGTTTAGTATGACGGGTAGAATCACCTTCTTGAAGGATCCAGGTGACTAAATCGCCACCCTATAAATACATAGGATTGTAGGATCAGTCGCATAACTCGGCCATATTTTGTTTCAAAGTACAAGTCATTTTTTATTCCTTTCCAAAATGTGTAGTTAAAATGTAGTGACATTTAGAGCCACCACTAAAATGTGATATTTAAACACTTTTATCACCTAATGGAGACTCGGGGAGTTATTAACTTTTCCTACATTTCGGCACAAGTGCCGCAAAGGGGCCAAAGGGTCAGGAAATTAATATTTGAACAGTAAACGCGAAAAATGTTGCTGAGCCCCACTGTATATTAGAAATGGGGTCGTATATGAAAAAAACATACGTTCTTCAACCCTCTTGAGGATTTGGGGTAGTCCAAGAGGATAGATGAATAAAGTATTCGGTTTTAAGATATTACGGTGAAAAATAGCTGCAAATTGTGTTAGGTAGATTATGAGGCATATACTAGGATGAACGTAAGTTATTCATACCATGACATCACGCCTGTTATTCTCGTAGGGTTAAGCAGAGGTGTACCTATACATCCACATTTCGCCAGTTATGTATAAGTCCCATGTAATAGGGGGCGAGCCTATAGCCATCAACCGGGCACAAATCTAGACTCCGGACTGCTACTGAGAAATTCATGATGGGAAAACCCTATAACACTTTGCCCGACCTGGTAATCGAACCCAGGACCGCTCAGTAGTAGCGCATGCAACCACCAGACAGGTAAATTAATTATTATTAAAATGTTAAGGAATGTAGAACAAATCCTCTATAAACTATGACCTTAAAAGCTATGCTAATTAACTATCTTTAGGAGCGAAACGTTTTTTCATTTCAGCCAGTATATCGTGCAAATAAAGGAATTTGTTCCTATTCAAATCAGCAGTAGGGTTTGAAAAAAGATCAACCTTTTTGGATGAAATAGAAAGCTTTTAAATATACGACTTTTTTTTTGAAGACAAAAATCTTGCATTGAACAATCCTTACATACTCCTTTTGCTTCGTCGCATGCATAATCAGCCTATAATGTTCCCACTTCTGGGACGCTCCCTCTCTGTGAGAGGGAGTGGGCTGTAATCAATCACGCGGGCTTAGTGCGAGTTTGTAGATGTCACATGTCTACGAATTTTTGATTCAAGGATATGCCGCGGCGGTTTACTCACGATTTTTTCCTTCACCGTTTTGCTTGGTCGCTTATCTATTCTTAATTATTAAGTATCCCTTACAATTTATCAAAGACTAATAATATGTTGCAGTCTAATTATAGCATGGTCCAGGTATTGAACCTTGGATGAATGACGCGCAAGCAGACATTGACCCATATCATTCGATCGCGACATCGCATCGGGGCAATTTCGAAATACTCAAGGCTGGAATCTTTTCTATTGTTTGGGCCTTCGGTTATGTAAACAGATGTGGGTAGTTATACAACGTGCCATTTTTATCGTTTTACCGCGACCCAGTTCGTGTATCTAATTGCTACTGGTTATTCGAAAAAAAAAGAATAAGAAAAAACTGGTAATTTCTTTGTTGACCTACCTAGTAAAAATATACGCGCAAGACTTCTTAAAAAATATATTTATTTTAATGTCGTGTGGTCACAGCATGAGCGATAAAATATTGGATCCCTAAATCTAGATTACATTGGCTTATACAGGGTTATTTTTAAAACACCAACAACCTCTTAAGGGGTCATTATAGTCATCATTATGAACAACTTTTGACTTTGAAAAAAATTTGCTGTTCCCTACATTTTGACGAGATATGCGAAAATAAATGTAGGGAACAGCTTATTTCATCGTTGGTCCCATAGTAAAAGTTGTTCATAATGATGACTAAAATGACCCCTTAAGAGGTTGTTGGTGTTTTACAAATAACCCAGTATACTATTGAAAGGTTTACATGTATGTGTCTGTGGCTGGACCTCACAGATGGCCAGTAACAGACTGTCGATCGTATGTCTTATTGATTTACGAGTAGTCATCATTAATTTTATGTAATTGATAATTTGACATGATGTTAATGACTTGTAAGTGGGTGGGGTGTCGTGATCTTAGTTTACCAATACAGTACGAGATAAGGGTTGGCTATGCATAACTACCTACTATATTTTTCTCACGTCAACATAATAAACAGGGTGTTTCATAACTAAATAAAATTATTTAATCATGAATTTTTTTTCGACGCTATATTTTAGTTTGTTCATAGTTTTAGTTAGGTGGTCATTATATTTTAATTTTATTAGTTTGTTAGTTAATTTAGTATAAGAAGTTTATCCAGTGTATATATTTTTATCCTCTTTAAATGATAAATGTAATAAATAATGTAAAGAGCAAAGATTTGAATTTTTGTATGTTTGTTTGTTTCGCTTTCACGCTAAAACGGCTGAACGGATTTGGATGAAATTTGGCACATGGGTAGACCATGGCCTGGGTTAGGACATAGGATACTTTTTATCACGATATTTCTTAGGAATCGAGACATATGCGCGTGAAACCGGGGCACCTAGTTGTTTTATAAGATGCTTCAAGAGACCTAAGACCTGACAACCGCCGTTGCACAACGATAAAAAAAGCATCATGTATATTGGAAAAATATTTATCAGAAATTGAAAGCCGCTCTGGAATCTAAATGGCTTTTCTTTCTCGAAAACAACTAGATTAGACGAGACTAAAAAAGTAGAAATGAGTCAGTAAAAAACACGTCAAAATTAATGCACTGAATGCTTCTTCATATAACTCAATCTCAAATGTGTGTTTACAAAGCTTTTTGAAGGTCATCGTTTTTTATGTTATTTACAAACAGACGGCCCACGTGATCCCCAATTGCGTAATCCTTCAGAGTTTGATATAAAGTGTATTAAGGCTCCCGCAGACAACCGTGACGTGATTGGTAGAACATTTTTTTTTTAAATTTTACGGAAATTGTTCTACCCGTGTCGCGTCGGCCCGTCGCGTCGGGCCTGTCTGTGGGGATATATTTTGATGAATCGCGAAAAAACTCGTTTCCGTATGCAATGTCTACCATGACGTATCGTCTATGACGGGTCCCGTGTGGATGAGGTGTACGTTGGTATAAAAACACTTTAACACATCAAAAATATTCTTTGAACAAATTAAATTAAATTAAATACTTTATTTCAGACCATGGTGTCCATTTTGTTAGTAACAATGTTCTTATAGACTAGTGTTAGTAATACTTAAAATTAAACATAATAAAACATATAAAAGAAAACTCAACAATCACTACTGCGCCATTCCATGAGAAATGACGCAGCAATGACTGATGTAAGCACAGTCCAGCCGTCGGGCGATCATGCTAAGGATGCTGTTGGCGCTGCCACGTACTCTACGCACCAAGTATGCGCATCAATGTCGGTTGTCCTATCTGACTACTCTGAGAAGAAATACAGAAACAAACTCATACAGTCACAGTCTCTTTAAAGTCCAGACATAATCTTAGTCAGATTATGCGAGGACCATGCAGATAACTGTCTGAAATGGTGTTTGAGGAAAGAACCTCACAGATTTCAGTGGACTTGTCCTGCCAGTGCACGCAAATGTCAAGTCTAGGTGTACTATTAATATTGTAATATTTATCATAAGCACACCAACAGCAAAGCCACTTACAATTTAAATTAAATCTATACTAATAATATTATAAAGAGGAAAGATTTTTTTGTTTGTTTGTACCGAATAGGCTCCGAAATTACTAGTCCGATTTGAAGAATTCTTTCAGTGTTAGATAGCCCATTTATTGAGTAAGGCTATAGGCTATATATCATCACGCTAAGACCAATAGAAGCGGTGTACCAATGAAGAATGTTTCAAAATCGGGGTTTTTTTTTTGCGTTAGCCCAAAGTAACTATTCACATATAGACAGGGTATGCTTGACATTCACATATGAAAATTAGAGACAGGAGAACAATATAACGTTTGTCTAGTAGACATAAATCTACAAAACAAACCAATTTGAGCTAGATAGACGGGCACTCAACATACTGTTTAAATAGGGAACCTGCCTATCCATTATATAGGTAAAGCTGGCGTGATGTTATGTTCTCTATGGCCATAAAACTTAAACAAGCATGAGAATGAAGTATTAACAATAAATGGTACCTACGTAAAGGTGAATAACAAGGCTAGGTCATTCGTTTAATACTGAACTAGAAGGTATTTTATTATGCAGAATATTATATTTTACTTATACAAAGAGGGTTGATCAACCTTTCGATTCGATTGTTGAACTCAAGACTCAACACTATTGAATTCTGCATACATTATCACTATAATAATATACCTGTAATATTCTAAGGGATATTATATTACATCTAGTTTTACTTCTTTAACTGGAAAAAACAAAAGAAGGTTGGTAGCGGCATAATTATCACACATCGGAACAAAACAAAAAAAATGGCTTCCAGTCTACTGGCTACTGCTGAATACGGCAGTGTTTTCCATGGAGAGCGACTGCAAAAATACCACAACCCAGTCACTGAGTAAAACGATACCCCGTTACCTAATATCCAGTTCTCAGATACCCAGATGTCAGACTTTCGGGCTTCTGACTACCCATAACGACTGACAAAGATCTTCTAATGTTAGCCGGGACCAACGTACGCACGGACATGTCTCGACATGTAATGTATGGTCACCCATCCACACGACAAGAGTAGCTTAACCCTAAAACAACCCGTGCGGCTGTTATTACTTAACCACAAGCCCCTTCTCGTCAGAAAATACTACTGGCCATTGACTTTACATAATCTTTTTAGGCATGTTGTTTCTGTTTCTACAGGAAGTTAAATGTTGATCTAATTCTTAACTTCTTCTTAAAAAGTCCATCCCCCGTTTTCATGTTGGATGATATTCCTACACGGAGACAGGGGATAATCTTTTCTTAGCCAAAAAATACATAGCAGTTATCTATAGAAAGACAGCTAGTATGAATGTTGGTTAACGTTAAAGCTTCATTTACACGATGCAAGATTCTGGCCTGCGACATACAATAAAATTGAATTAACATTTGACTGGCATCGTCTAAACGCTCTTTAGGCACCAGTCCCAACGCCAGCGATTAACGAGAAGCAAGTAGAACTAGCAACGAGCAGCGAGTGCGCGACGGCGACGAGCGATTACTCAGTGTTTGAGTAAATAAAGCCTCGGTCACACACACCGAATACTCGCCGCTAGTGTCTTCGCGACATCAATCTTTGGGCAGTTGCCCGCCAGACACGACACCCGTCTGGTCGGAGGATCCTCTCTTTTCTAAAGAGGATGAGTGAAAGAACATCCGACTTCGTTGGCATACCTATACCGACCGCCATTATGAAAAAAACTGGTTTTGGCGGCCAGTGATGAAACAAGTGTCAATCGATAGAGTAAGTGATTGCAAACAAAAAATATTTAGTGATGAATATCGTAAGTGATATACTTCCTGAGATATTTGAGTTAAAACATGAGAAAAAAAAAAAAGCAGTAATATTTTTTTTAAATATCTCAGGAAGTATATCACTTACGATATTCATCACAAAATATTTTTTGTTTGCAATCACTTACTCTATCGATTGACACTTGTTTCATCACTGGCCGCCAAAACCAGTTTTTTTCCAAATGGCGGACGGTTAGGTATGCCAGGTCCCATACAAAAATGTCGGAACCCCTTTACACCCTATTCGTCACCTCATTCGTTTCACCTCATACCTCTATATTGGTGACTCCGACGTCGCTTCCTCGCGGTGGGACAGATGTTATAGACGGTGTACCCAATTTTTTTTTGCTCAACTTATAGTATATGCCACAAGCAATTAAATCACACCGTATATATCAGGCTTCCATCTGGGCAAAAACCTGGTACTTACAAACACAATTAAGTTACACGGACACAAACCAGAGGTCACCTTGCCACTTAAATAATAAATGCCACTGGCCTGTGGTAACGACTACATGAATTTATAGAGAACCTTGAAAATGAGACGATTCTAATCAGCTGGTGGGCCAGTTTTGTTTTTAGGTTTTTAGCTTTTTATTGTACGTTATTTCGTAAAGTCACACATAAGTTCAAGTATTTTTTTCAAAGTACGTCAACTGCCCTAACTTCGCCTGGCGTCCTATATTTGCCTATGATGAAAAGATGTAATATGATAAGATAAGATAAGATAATATTTATTTGCTAAAACATGTGTCATACATACAAGAAAATACATGCATGCAAGATGGAAACAACATTATTAGGTACAGGCATGTTTGCCACATGATGTGACGTGCAAATGTCAAGAATATTATTAATTAATTGAAACGTTCTCTTAGAATAACAGTAAATTAAGTTTTTTTTGTAGTAATATTGTAAAAGTGTAAAAGTAAAATAAACAGTAAATAACAAATGTCAAACAGTACATCAAAACAAACAAAATAAAAAGAAAAGAAATAAAGAAAATTATTCAAAAAACAAAAAACCCGTCTGCAAAAACGCATAACTGAAAAGAGAAAAACAAGCATTATAAATTTTGGTATCGCAGGCGGGGACAAACTAATAACCGGATAGATGGTGTAAGTTTTGTTTGTCCCCGCCTGCGATACCAAAATTCTATAGATTAATTTATAATGCTTGTTTTTCTCTTTTCAGTTATGCGTTTTTGCAGACGGGTTTTTTGTTTTTTGAATAATTTTCTTTATTTCAAGCTTTTTAGTTTTATTAATATATCTAAATTTGGCATTGACTCGTTAATAGCTTTTATTTGATACCAATATTGTTATAATTTATTTTAAAAAAAACGTTCCCCTCCCTTTTTTTTGTATTTGCAGATGCATTATATAAATATTATATGACACTTCTACAATTAAGACGAATCTAACGACACCTCATATGTTAAAATCCATCAAGCCGTTTAGGCTACAGAGCGTGCCAAAGAAATAGACATACATACATACATACATACTCTCGAAAAACATTACCCTCCTTCTGGGGCAGTCGGGTAAAAAGAGTGTTATGCAATAATCATGTCACAATAAGAAATAATACAATATCTTCTTAATTTTACTTGTATGGCAATCGAAATCTAAAGCTCTCTATCGAAATGATATGGCAGCTTTTTCATTAGCAAACATAGTACGCCAGGCGAAGTTAGGGCAGTTGACCGGTATACAAAAAGTACCAGTCTATTTTTTTCAATCGAAAGCATCATCATTCTCCTGCCCTGATTCCAATTTATTCATGGTCGGCGCAACATGTCCCTTTCTTCCATACTTCTCTATTAGTCGTCATCTCGGTAGTCATCTCCTTTCTAGCCATATCATCGTTCACACAGTCCATCCATCGTTTCTTTAGTTTTCCCCTAATCTTATAGCCATCGACATTCATAATCAATCGAAGGCATCATGCTACAGTTTTTCCATCAACACCTTTATAAAACATATTATACAATGTCGCCCATGCGCATGTGACCGCCCGTAATTTTCTGAATATTCATGAAAAAATATCGAAAATAAACTTCAAAAGGGGGGTCTATCTATAACATTTTTCACTAGTTTTTTTTAAATAAATACACAAATTTTTTACCGAAAAAATTACTTCGATTCCGTTTTTTTTTCGTAGTCGATAATTTTTTGTAAAAAGTTTAATTAACCTGTTAAAATAACTCATAAGCTTTTGGAAATAATAAACAGAATCCAAATCGACCCATAAACTTCGGAGATGTGTCAAAAAACAGAAAGCAATCTTTAAAAAATTAAAAATAACATGAAAAATGTTATAGATAGACCCCCCCTTTTGAAGTATATTTTCGATATTTTTTCATGAATATTCAGAAAATTACGGGCGGTCACATGGGCATGGGCGACATTGTATTTATTCTCCTATAAGACTTGATTTACCGATAGAGAATACATAAGGCAGCGTGCTGTTTAAAAGCGAGCGTCGTGGCGACCACGCGTTTAGATTCAACGAACAAAAAGTTCGAACGATCGTGTATTCGCGCGCCGGTCGCGGGGTATGTCATTAGATCCGCCTCTGTACTTATATAATGTGCAATTTAATAAACAAAGAAATAGTAGTCATGCAAAAATGGCACGGCTATAATCTTATACTATTAAATGAGCAATATTTAAACATATATTTGTAATCACATTCGATTTCGATGAAAGTTGTAATGTTGGGGTTTTTGGGGGGCCAAAAATCGATCTAGCAGGTCTCATTTCTGGAAAAAATCATTTTATATAAGTATTGTATAAGACTGACTGTACGGCTACAATTCATAATGCTTCACCCGAGCTGGGGGCCAATTCTACTAATTTACAAACGTCACAATGGTCTCTCCATTGTAAGTTTTTGAGAGATTTGCCATACAAAATCTGTCAAAAGCTCACCATCGAGAGACCATCATGACGTTTGTAAATTAGCAGACTTGGCCCCCAGAGCCCTCGTGAAGCACTATGAATTGTAGCGGTACAGTCGGTCTTATACAACAAAGATTTAATCTGCAGATAAGACTGCATGCATAACCGTCAGGTACTCGTAAGTCAGGGTAAGTCATCAATTGGACATCAATCAATCTATGCCTGCACGGCAAACAATGGTTGACATCCTAGCTATTGTTAGCTTACATAAAGCGGTGTTAATTACTAAAGTCATACAATATTGTGTCCGCAACGTGTTTCAATATTGCAAGAAACAAAATTAAATGTTGTTGTCAACATTGCATACAGTTTGTGTGTAAAACATGTTTTAAAAAAATGCTGCAACAACGTTTTGCAAATTTTGAAGAATACGAAAACGAGACTATAAGCAACTTAGCTGTTCACCTTAATTGCCAAAGACAACCAATCTTTTCAGGATTTCATACCCAAAAGGTTTCAAAAAGACCCTATTACTACACCTACTCCGTCTGCCGGTCTGTCTGTCACAAAACTATTCTTTATAAGCGTAATTTGTAACTAAACCTGGCGCAGAATACCTACCTACGTATTACTCAAGCCTTTATCACGCCAAATATATTCAAACTAGGTTTTGGTGGAACAAAACACTAAGTAGGCGATTAGCCATTTTTTACTGAATATGATAGCATGTGGAGAAACTTATTCACCTTACAAAACATCCACATCTTCACTACTTTAACTTAAACGTCCTAATAACCTTTACAGCAACAGCTGTACCTCCATAATCATCCAGCTAATTTTAGCTCCCAATATAGCAATCATCACACCACAAATAGCCCTGCCCGCCCACCCCTACCGAGCAATAATTGCTTCCACCGAAGCCCCGGGGATATCTCAACATAGTTAAGCAAACTAGATCTAGCCTGCTAGCTACAGGAGTATCCTACGAGGGGCTACTCGTGCCCCCAAGTAAACAGCCCCAGGGGATCGTCCGCTTAGAACTGTGGCTGGGATTTCAACCCTATTTTAGTAGGTAAAGAGTTGTACGGAGTACGTTTTGTTTTTGATTTTTTGGGGAAATTATGTTGTATAGAGTTTGCGTGTGTATATTTGTGTGTATTTAACATCATTCGTTATTTAAGGGGTCCTCTGCCAGAGGGTGTCTATAACTAAGTCTAAGCTGTCTGTTTATCTGGCACAGAACTATATCTTTTCAACCGTAAAGTTTGACAGATATTCGGGCGGGCGCCGTCGCGCGCAGTGTTGCAAAAATCCTATAAATCACTTTCATAGATTTTGTGTTAGAATATGATGCGCTGCGATCCGACGCTGCTCTAATTTGCGCTTAGCTTTATAGGTCGGGAAGTTGTCACAGAATACGTTTAGCTTACCGTCTATCAAGTTTAATAATAATAAAAATGTTAACAATAAAAGCGGTACCTGAGTCCGAGTCGCACTTTCTACTATTATTTCTATCCGGGCACATGAAATAAAATCCCCTAAAATACGAGCGAATACACAGGAAACAGGTTAGTCACCAATATTTCTCAACCACATTGACAGTTACCTTATTTATTAGAGTTGTTCGAATATCTACACATTCCTTACACAGGGGGCGTGTTTTATCAGTTCGAGAGAAATTCCATCAAAAACACGATTCTATACAAAATAAAATGTTATTAACGACATGGGGAGTCGCCGAAAACAGGGGATGATGGCATATCACAGAGAACATTAGCGAAATGGAAAAATGTCCTTTTCAAATTAGAAAAAGTTTGCGCTGTCATGAACTCAAGTGGCACGAATGTAATGAGATGTTCTTCTTTTTCTCGTAAAAGGAAGATTGTGTGATTCTTTTTTGTTTATGTCTTAATTGTTTAATGCAATTTGTGGGTTGATAAGTTAAGCCTGCTGGATTCGCTAAGTTATTTATGTGTCTAAGATGCTTTGAATTATTACTTGTAATATTATATTTCTTCCTAATCTACATAGATCTATATGTGCTGAACATAAACATATAAATGCGTTTTCCAACAAAAATCTGAATCCTGATCGTTCAAACTTTGCTGAAAAACATAATATTTACCATACTAACGCATCAGACATACACAATCTTGTATTGCTAAAAAAGCCCCCTAAGGAATTTAAACAAAGACCTCTTTAAGGTTCCCAGACACTCTTTATTCCTAATAGCTGCTGGTATTATATATTTTTGAGGCTATACGTAGCATGCTTTTGCCAAAAAATGGTTTTTTTTTTTTATGAGAGGTAACATGAATGGTATTCTGATAACGACGAGAGCGCAGTTTTTCAAACAAACGCACAGCACAGCGAACAAACACTCCTATTTATACGTACAAGTTCAACAAGTTAAAATAATGGTTTACAACTATCCATCGATTGTAATTTGGTAAACGATCGCAAGCAATTCTTCTGAGCTTTAAAAGCAATGTCTCTGTCAGTGGAGTTGCCCCAGAAAATGATTCCGTACCTAATGCCAGAAGCCACATAAGCATTATAAGCTATTTGTACTGTAATCATCAATCAAGTTTACTTACATCCATGTCCCGTCAATCTCTACTTACATATATATTCAAATATTTGCGTTATATGGAAGTATAAAACAGGCTCCACGAATGATGATAATCAAATGTACAGTCAGTACCCTGCATTACCTGACCCCTCTTACAAAGAAGAAGAGCGGAAGAGGGGTCAGGTAATTCAGGTCACTGACTGTACCTCCGGCACACCCTTTGGCAGTCAGCCCCACCACCACTTCAATGACCAACTTATTTTTACCTCTTTATCAACGATTGTGGTTATACTATAGGTGCACCTCTGCCTAACCCTTCGGGGAATACAGTTTACTTGATGAAAATGTAACTGCACTAGAATGTAATAGATTCAAGTTTACACGGAATTGTGGAGGAGATGAATCAATCATAAAAGGAAATCGGATGCACTCGGAAATAACTGTCGAGTTATTTCGAAATGTCAAGGTAAGAATGAACTAGATGTCAATGTTTGTAATGTAACATTCAAGCTACAAGGAATACTTAGGAACTTTAAAAACGTATTGTTACAAATGTCAACTGAGATGGTGGGTAGAGATGTACGGAAAAATAAGACATAATGCGCCGACAACAAATAAATATTGGCCGAAGTATATTGAAAAATTACAACGTTAGTTATATTAACCAACATTATACTGCAGTGTGTTGCGACCAGACTGGACTTCTTGGGTGTGAATTGCTGCTGCAAGCTTTCCACTTAACGGTGTTGAGCTTATATCAGAGGTTCTCATAACTATAGTGTGTTAGCTAAAGTGTGTAGGTTAAGTTTACTAACATAGTTCTTAGAATTATTGCTACTAATACTAACCTATTGGAGCTATTGTTACTTTTTAATTAAATTAAATATAAATATAATAATATATTTACATTTGATTTTTTGGAGGAGCTCGTGGCTAAGTAATAACAAGCCGCACGGGTCGATCCATCAGGTTAAGCTACGCTTGCCGGGGTTGGTCAGTGGATGGGTGACCATCTTTACATACCGAGACTCCTCCGTGCCTCGGAAAGCACGTTAAGCCGTTGGTCCCGGCTGTCATTCGTGGATCTTTGACAGTCGTTACGAGTCGTCAGAAGCCAGTCTGACACCAGTCTTACCAAGGGGTATCGTATTACCCAGTTACTGGGTTGTGGAGGTCAGATAGGCAGTCGCTCCATGTAAAATACTGGTATTCAGCTGCATCCGGTTAGACTGGAAGCCGACCCCAAGATAATTGGGAAAAAACTAGGAAGATTGATTGAATAATATATTAATATAATAATATATTTAATGTCATCTAGATGATTTGATATTAATTTAATTAACAATTATTTTCGTAGGCATGCAAATGTTAGTATAGGTACTTGATAAACCAATCAAACGTTATCGGCTGAATGGATTTAGAAGAGAAGCATTTAAAGACATACTATACTTTACCTTAGATAAGATTAGCACATAAACTACGTAGAGTAGGCATCCGGGTTTTACGACACATCGATCTTCAGAAAGACGAAGACACCTCTTTGTTAGATTTATTATTTATCTTATTTGTCCGCACGCAGGTGGTGAAGGGAAAAGAGTTCCTGGAAGGCCTTGGGGCAGACTTTTTCCCAGCAGTGAGACTATCTAAGCTAATAAAACAATAAAAACAAATTGTACACGCAAGAGGTACGTTTTCAAAGACACTTTTTATTTTACTTTCCTTATTAATTTGTAAAAGGTTCCTGTAGCAACAATGAATTATATTCTATTTTATTCTAAGACTGTCATACAGGTATGCATTGCAGGCTCCCAACTCATGGTAGTGGCATGGGGTACCAATTCGAACAAATTATAATTAGTCTTGAAAAACGATCATAGATGGCAGCATAGGTAACAATTATGAAATTAACAGTCACTAAAAAGCGATAAACGGAAGATTTTGGCTGAAGTAAGATTAGTAAAAATCAAAACTTCCTGGTTTAATACTGATTTATCTATTGCAACTCATAAATCTCGTATTTTCAACAAAAAAAGATAAAACCTTTTTGTTTAGGGCTCTTTGCAATAGATGGCGTTTTACTCAATTTGTCATAACTGTAGTACATTTAGCCAGTCAATAGCCCGACTAGGGCGGTCTCATTTCTTTGTATGGGATTGCGTATCTGTACGTAGTATTATATTATCTGTGGTACTGGGAAAACCATGTGGTTTTAGTCGGATTCCGACATAACCCTCCGTTCTCCTCAGAGGGAGGGCTATCCATGAAGATTTCCTCACAGAAAAAACAAAGTATGAATTGCAGAGACGCTCAACAAAATCTAATGAGCCATACTAATTTATGATGAGATACTGTGCTATGAAATAGGGAAATTGTTATTCCAGATCTCACCATTTTTCATACAGACACAGCCGCAGGCACCGCTAGTAATATTATATTCCCGGCAGTTCCCATCAATCTCCCTCTACTGTATACAGGGGACGCCATATTTCTTTCTGAATACTAAAGCAAATATATTACTGTCTGTGTGTCTGTTGGGCTTCGAATTAAATTCATTGTCCAATGGGTAAACGAGATTTATTTTCCGGTAGTGCCATATTTTTCTTGTGATGATGCATTCAACAATACATTTATTTTATATTTATTTAGTCCATAATGTTATAGGGGTTTATTTTTACATAACACCTGCCAAACTGCAAAGCAATTTGTCAGCAGTAGGTTCTCGTGGATTTTGCACGAATCTTTGCTTAACTAAACATAAAAACATCTAAGTTAAAACTAAGACAAAGACTCTGCAGACAAACACTACATATGTGAATACAGAGTAGCTACCCACATAATTATAGATTCTACAACCACTGCTCCTACACTCAGCGGCACATGGTTCCGTAGCAGGAACCTCTGCGTTCGTGACTTGAAAACAAGACTGACCTAATATTGAATTAGAATCCTGTGACTGTCCGAGCCAAAGGATTTTTTATTTATTTGACTTTGGTTAAATGTTTTGTGTTTGTGAGGGATTACTAAGTAATAACAACCACACTAGTCGATCCATCCCGTTAAGCTTGTCGGGGTTGGTCAGTGAATGGGTGACCATCTTAAGGGCGCTTGTACACGGTAAGAAAATTTACCGTGTCCGCGGCAGACAAGACAAATTCTTCGTGTACACGACAAGAATTTTGTCTGTTCTACACACGAAAACTTTTCGTGTCTTCCGCAGACAAGACCAATCGGAACGTGTACACGACACGATTTTTTTCGTGCAGTCGTCAGTCGGGCGTAGGGCGCGCAAGTAATAACAAGTCTGATAATCATTTTCGTTTATTTATAAAAATGTTAACTACAAAGCAAAAATAATGATAATTGCATATTATTATTATAACAAAATGAAAAAGGAAACAAAAAACAAGGGACTTTACTGGCTGAACCCTACTACTCTGCCCCCCACCGCTCCGCAACAACGTTCACCGCGTCGTGTCATGCGCAGACAAGATTTTTTTTCGTGCACCGCTGCGAGCAGTGTACACACTGTTATTTTCTAGTTACGAAACGAATTCTTGCGTAGGCCCAGCGTATTTTCTTACCGTGTACAAACGCCCTTACATACCGAGACGCCTCCATGCCTCGGAAAGCACGATATGCCGTTGGTCCCGGCAGTCATTCGTAGATCTTTGACAGTCGTTACGAGTAGTCAGAAGCCCGAAAGTCTGACAACCAGTCTTACCAAGGGGTATCGTATTACCCAGCTACTGGGTTGTGGAGGTCAGATAGGCAGTCGCTCCATGTAAAATACTGGTATTCAGCTGCATCCGGAGACTGGAAACCGACCCAATATAGTCATTGCTTTTATGACATTGGCGAATACATGGACTATTGTAAAACTCTAAGATAACATAGACTTAACTTTTATGAAATTGGCGAATATAGGAATACTGTAAAAATCAAAGATGACATGCACTTAGTTAATTTTGACATTTTAAAATAACGATTACCTAATTTGAATAATACTAATTCAAATTGGACTTAAATACTGTAAATCGCAAATCTTATAATTAATTTTGTACTTATTTAAGAATGACAAGTAAATATTTGTACACCATATATTTTGTGGTAGAATGTATAGAACTAACAAAAATATTGTTAACATCATACTATGTAAAACTACATTCTGACTAATAAATAAATTCTAATTCTAATTCTAATTGGGAAAAGGCTAGGCAGATTGATTGGTTAAATATCTTTTGTCAAAATATTATTGTAAGTTATTATTTGTTAGCAGTTAACACGATATTTTGCAGGTAATGAAGGAGTTACTCAAATACTAATCCAACGTCAAACAACTACTACTCATCTTCAAAATGACCCCCTAAAAGGTTACATTCTATTAATACCCCGCCTTATTTTTAGACCAGTATTTTTACCCGACCTTGAGTTTCGTCGAAAACATGATGCCTTGCTGCTATGAGTTCGAGTCGGAGCATGTCCTAGTCTGTTATTCAAATGTATGCACATAATTTACCATAAAAAGGGGAAATGGGACATAAGGTATGGGCACAAACACCATCGTTGGTGATATGAAAGTGGGCAATAATACACTTATAGTTTCATGTGTAAAGGCTTTATTAATAGTTAATTTATTGGGAGATAAGTGTCTGTTAATAAAGTGAATTTTATAGCCTCTAAGAAATGTATTTATGTCTGGCACACCCTGGATAGCGTGCTAAACTCTTATACGGTCGATTTGGCAGTATTTGTTGAACAGCAAAGTCGACCCGAAACAATTACTAGTTACTACTATGTTTGATACTAGCTTCTGCCCGCGACTTCGTCCGCGAACTTGTATTCTTCCTCAAGAATGGGGCTATCCAATGAAAAAAGAATTTTTCAAATCTGACTGGCTGTTTCTAAGATTACCCCCTAGACACAAACTTACAAACAAAAAAATTGTACCCTTGTATAATATTATTAGTATTAGTTTATTAGTATTTGTATATTAGTGTATATGTATTAGTATATCGTTGGCGTAGGTGGAGAACTAAATAACTGCAATTTTTTGTCAAATTGACTTTTCACCATTTTCGTAACACCATGCAATCATGCCACATATTTTCGCCTAATTTCTCCAAGCAAGAAAATTTGAGTTATTTAGTTCTCCACCTACGCCAACGATATTAGTATTAGTATATTATTATAATAGTATTAGTATAGATTGCCGCCCAGCAGTGGTATACCACGCTTTAGCTCCGGTACCTCATTGCTGACTCACCATCGTCATCTACCTAGCCTTTTCCCAACAATGTTGACCTCGGTTTTCAGTCTAACCTGATATTGTACAGCTGAATACCAGTATTTTAAATGAAGCGACTTGCCTATCTGAGCTCCACAACCCAATTATTGAAAATATTGGGTTACCATCACGCTGACGATGGCTATCAAGTATTTTAACCGTGATATATATGTAGGTAGCGATAGTCCGTGATAACATCAATCAATCAATCTATTAATATTCCCACTGCTGGGACACGCGATAGTCCGTGATAACTTCAATCAATCAGCCTATTAATGTTCCCACTGCTGGGACACATTCCTCCTCTGTGTGAGAGGGAGTGGGCCGTAATCTACCACGTGGGCCCAGTGCGGGTTGGTAGATGTCACATGTCTTCGAATTTTTGGTTCTAAGACATGCCGGTTTCCTCACGATGTTTTCTTCACCGTTTTGAGAGCGGTGGTGATGAAATTATTTACACAAAGTAAAGTGACTGCTTGGGTTTGAACCCACGACCTACAACTCGTTAGTCGGGGCCGTAACCACTGGGCCACCACTGCTCTCATGCCGTTATAACATGAGAGAGAAGAAATACATTGCAAAAGAAAATCGAGTTTCAAACGAAATACAATCTTGCGTGTGGCTTTCAGTAGAGGATGGCCCACCCACTTTGTAGCCGTGGGTGGCCATCGTAAAACGCACCTTTTAAAACAGCCAAACTAAATATTTTTCTTCTATTCTCTGTAGATCGAGTTAGACTTTTCCAATCTTCAAAGATTGGATTTAACAATAAATATTTAATTGCTTCAAACTTTGGTTTTACATCTATATGTTTCTATCCATCTTTCTATCTATCTATACATATACAAATCAATTCCCGTGCATTAGTCTCTCTCGCATAAACTCGAAATTGGCTTGACCGATATGACCTTTTTTTTTGTCTTATTCGCTTCAATACTAGGATGGTTCAGGAAAAAAGAAAATGTGGAAAATCCCAAACGAACAGCCGAAAAATCGAATAAATCTAAATGTTGTCTTACGTGTTCACCGGATCATATACGGGTTTATTTATAAACGTTACTTAAAGTTAAGCAATGATTAGCGACTGTTTAACCATACATTTTTGACGTTTGAACGTCACTTAACTTTAAGCAAACTTTATAAATAAACCCCCTAGTCTTCAATAATATTTATATCAATAGTTATTTTACTAGCGACCAGACCCTTCTTCGCACTACTTGATAATACATCGCTTCTCTAATAAATGTAAGATGATAATACAAAATATACACATAAAAAAAGAAAGACAATTTTTTTATTCTGCGAAGTCAAAGTCAAATCATTTATTTCAAATAGGCCCTTGTAAGGCACTTTTGAACGTCAAAATTTACAAAAAAAAATTGTATTTAGTCTATTGGCAAATGACAACAACAACTTATCAAAATTAATGCCGATTGCAGAGTTAACTACAAATAATAAGAAAAATTAAACTGTGCGCCGATTGCTGTGAATTCGGACAACTTTCGGAATAAATTCTCTAAATGATGATGAAAATCGCATCAAAATCCGAACAGAAAAACAGAGAGAGACAGTCACGAAAAGCGACTTTAATTTATATTATGGACTATAGACGATATAGTTACAATAAAACCAAATTGTACGAAATAACATCGATTTCATTGAACAGAATTTCAAAAACTGGTATTACTGACATGACTCGATATACCTGTTTACCATTACCTCCCAAATCGACCATCCGCACTAAAGTTCCTGTATACCATATCCGTATCCGTGATCCCCAGTTTAACTGCAAAACTTTGAAACCATTGCGATAAAATTCAAAACGAAACTTTGTTATTGTTACTACAGTTGCTCGTATTTTTATAAGCCTCCCCCCTCCCTCACTCCCAAAAATGATAACTTAATCTTGAATATCAAATGCTATCTGTTATTATATTCTTAAGACTAGCTTTTGCCCGCGGCTTCGCCCGCGTGGATTTCGGAAAATATCCCACGGGAAAATGCTACCGGGATTAAAAGTACTCTATATGTAATCCAGGCTATAAACTATCTGTGTGTCAGACAAACGGGTAAAAATTCTAAAAACTATTTATTTTCAGCATCAGACTCGTAGTAATTACTATTTGTTTTTCAAAAATATTCTATGTACAGTTTTGACTTCGTTACAATTTTATTAAATGTATAGATTCATTTACTCTATGGCTTGATGTTTACGAGTACCATGTAATTATATAAATCGAATCGAACTCGGTTTGACGCGGTTTCATAATCATTTAGAAAATTTATTCGGAAAGCTTTCTGTATTTTTATATGTAGGCTATAAAACATTGAGTCACATTATCTAAACTAATATATATATAAAGAGAAAAGATTTGATTTTTTTATGTTTGAATGTTTGTTTTTTATGAATAAACTTAAAAACTATTGGACCAATTTAATAAATCTTTCACCATTAGAATCCTATATTATCACAGAGTAACATCCTAATATATATTATATCCTACTATCCTACTAATAATATTATAAATGTGTAAGTTTATATGTTTGTATATTTGTTACTCAATCACGCATTATCGGCTGAACGGAATTGAATGAAATTTGGCACACAGATAGTTTATAACCTGGATTAACACATAGGATACGTTTTATCACGGTAGTACATCCCCGTGGGATAATTTCCGACCATCACGCAGACAAAACCGTGGGCGAAAGCTAGTACTGTATATAAAAAATCTAATCGCAATAATTTTCGTAGAAAATCGTCTTAATAAACACAGCTGCAGACTCTTGGGGTCCCATTTCCCGATTCAAGTAATATTTTTGTAATCAAGTTTCGCCAGGAGGAGGAAAATTCTCTGCTGTAATAGAGATTAGAATTGGCATTCGACGAATGAGTGTTCTATTTTCTCTTTATTAAGGCATTCTACCTTAATATAAAAAATGCGAAAGTGATTTTGTTTGTTACGTTTTCACGTTAAAACGGCTGAACGGAATTGGATGAAATTTGGCACATGGGTAGACCATGACCTGCGTTAGGATATAGTATACTTTTTATCCCGATAGACTTATGTGGGTTAAACCGCGAGGCGCAGCTAGTTATAATAAAAAAAAAAAAGCAGCAAGTTATATTATAATTTAAATGGCTGTGACAGATGCCTTTATCCATCATTTGTAGACATAAATCATAACTTCATTAAAATAATCCAGAAGGACAAAGTGATATTTTATCAGCGTTATGTGTTCATTTTTTATTTTTTTGTCCTTTATTAAAAAGAACCACATTATTAATAATTAATTACATTCTAGTCTAAGACTAAGAAGCAATTTTAATTTAACTTAATTTTCTACGTAATAATTAAAAAAAAAAAAAAAAATTGTTGACTGTACTTTATACAGCGTTATCGATGATGGAAAAGTCAAAAATGAATTAGTTACATAAGCTACTGAAAAGCTTGTGTCAATCCTGTTGAAACTTGTAGAAATGCGAAACGCTTTGAAAGCATTTGAAACCGATTGCCACTTGTTTAAGCCCTCAGGATTTATTATAAACTGCTTACGATATAAAACTTTCTTAAATGTTATCATAGAAAGTTAATATTCTAGATTCTAGAAGAATAATAACTTTCTACAGTATATTATACTGTACAAAGTTGGCTACAACACCGTAGCAAGGGACCTACGCCGTAGCAAGAAGCCTACGCCGTAGACGTCCTTGCTACGGCGTAGACCTTTATAGTCCCCGACATTATTTTCATAACCGATTTTTTTCCATTTCATTCAACGATTTTATGTTAGATACCTACTTTAAACTCGTATAGCTCAAGATGTAACCTCTCGAACTAAAAATCTCGCAGCCCACACATAAACGTCAATCAAGATTGAGTGTTAAGCGCAAAACTGTCAAACTTGCCTGACGCGTGACGTACATCCGGCCGTCAAACTTTAGTGATGAAAGGTTTTATGCTCTCGCTTTTATGGGTCAGTAGAATTGTTGGTGTGGAAAGATGTATAATAATATTATTTAGATGTTGTGATGGTTAAGTAAGATACATTTCGCAAAATATTCGTAATCGTTCTGTTTATAAACACAGTGTTTTAATTCTTTTCCTTTTTAAAGAAACCTTTATTTCCTAAAAATATAAATTCCTGATCTTAAGTCATTTTCGAAAGCTGAATAATAGCTCCTAAAAATCAGAATTTTCCTTCATATGTTAAGCTGCATCTTTAATACCATCCAACTAATTTGCAATGCAGTTCATGCAACTGCAAAACTGCTATCTGCTTGAACTAAGAGCTTTTGCAGTCGGTACAGTCACTAATAATAATATATTTATGAAGTAACTTTAAAAACTTTTATTTCCTACTGTATTGATTGCATGAAATAGGTCTTATTTCACGAAGAAATCGCTTTTGATTTTTGTTAAAAGTATATACCTACGCTGCCATTAACGATGCCGTGGAAGTGACGATGTTTGAGGCCATTTTTTTTACTATCAAGCCTTCCCTTACTACTTGACTGAAATCCTTACTTTCTCATAGTGACTGTACTATTCTCTTAAACTTGTGTGATCTCACAACATTTCCAATATATTTTTCCAATATATTCTTTAAGGTATTAGATTTATAAAAAACAATAAACCGTCAAAGCCAAAACTTGTCTTGTCTTGGCTTTGGCGGTTTATTGTTTTTGTTGGTAGTACTGTGTTGTTCACAGATTTCTTTTATTATTACTCTGTTAATTATATGTGTAGACTTGTAATTGCTGTCAGTCACATTTTCAAGTTCTTAGCCTGTTTTGGTTAGCTGTAAGACTTCTAAAGGAAATAAAGAAAAGGATAATAAACTTATTATTGAAATCCTTAAAACGACCTTTCCTTTGGTGTCCCCTTTAACAATAACAAATACGCTGTCGTACCATTGACACGATGAAGAGAGGTAGTGCTCGTGTCTCAACCAAAGACGTAGTTGAGCTTACTGTCGCAGTTAGCTTGCCATCCAAACGCATATCATCTGCATAAGCTCTAAGAATACAAAAGTAGGCAGCAATTCTCATGCAAATGCACCAACTGCATTAGAATCTGCAATTCAACTGCAATTTGTGCAGTTTTGTTACAATCGCGATGTAATCTGCCTCGATTTCACTAGACGATGTAGATGTTAATAATGCCTAAAACCAGTTTATTAACAAAGTTTACTTGGTAACAAGCCAAGAGTCAACAAAGTAAGAAAAAGTGAAAGTGGCTTAAGTTGTGTGTCTTTTTCAATATAAAACTTGATTAAACATCTAAGCACGTAAATCTCTTAGCTCTTGTAAATAATGATAGCAATAACTGCAAAAAACAGTAAACGAATTAAAAATCACAGCTGAGTTTACTGATAAAGATAAGGCAATCCTGAAATTTCAAAGAGATGTAACTATGTAACGGTTACTTTATCGAATATAAACCACGAGAGTAAAACAGAGACAGCAAATCCGCAAGCCGCAGCGACAGCAAAATAATTAAATAAAAACACCGCATTTCACGCACAAGCATATTTGCTGACCTTACAACAGAAAACATAAGTCTCCGGGGACTAAATGTTTGCTCCCAAAATCCTCACAACAAACCACTCCGCAGATGAAATATACACGAAATTAAAACGGTTGTAAAACGTCAATTTCAAGTTAAACATTTTACGGTGTCGAAACGGCAAATCGACGCCATGACACATATTTTCCCGCGTTCATATTTAATGGCGTCGACAGGTGTCAGATATGCGCAACATTTTGTTTAATGATTGCTGGCTGATGCATTCCAGCGCTGACCGATGACGAACGATCAATACTCCCGAATAGCTTTGATTGGTTCAGTAATCAATTAATATTTAAGTACTCACCCCAATGTCGTCATCGTCACAATGGTGTACCAGAAGGCGGCGGGAATGGATGTGAAATTAGTATCTTGCTCGTTCTTCTCAGCGTAGAACATCACTGTGGCGAAGATGATGATCGCCATCGCCAGCGAGAAGACCAGGAAACCCAGCTCACTGGCGCACGACTTCAAAGTGTACCCCAGGATCCGCAACCCCTGAGAGTGCCTGGAGAACTTGAAAATTCGGAACACTCTGAACACCCTCAGGGTCACAAAGGCTCCAGAGACATCGTCGTTATCGGTGATCCCGAGACCGATATAGTACGGGAGGATAGCGACCACGTCGATGATTGACATGACGGATCGCACGAACTTGCAGCGGTCCGGCGCTGCGAAGAGTCGGAGGAGATACTCCGCGGTAAATATCATCACACACGCAGTGTCCAAGCAGAAGAACACGATTTTATACCGCTCACCACACGGCAGGGTCCCCGCACGGCCGGGCCGGTGGCCACACGGCACTGTTTCCACCACGTTCGCCATCACCGACACTGCGATGAAGAACCCGGTCACATAGTAAAATACCAGGGCGGCAGTTGAAGTGTGGGGGTTCTCGAACGCACGCCACATCTTCTGCCGCAAGTCTGTCAGTTGAGGCAGGCTCTGATCTCCCGCCTCGCTTAATTTATCGTCCATGAGCCTTTCGGCATTCTCCCGTTTCCTATCCCTGTAGTCCTCATAACAACAGTCTCCGATCACGTCAGGTAGGATCCCAAAGAAAGCCAACTCCTCGTCGTAGCCCGTCAAACACTCGTGTTTGGGATAATGCAACTTGCCAGTCCTGTAGTAATTTAATATGTGTCGGAATATATCGGGGTCTCTGTCGAAGAAGTACTCTCTGCTTTCTTCGTCGTAAAAGAATTCTCTTTCTGTGGAGCCGAGGAGGGAGTCGGGATATTTTTCCAGGGTGTTCCGCCATGTCTCGAAGCGTCGTCCGGATACGTTGATGAGGAGTTTCTCGTCTTCTGCACGGCGTCGGTCCTTGGGGACGGGGGGTGGTGGTAGTGGGTGTGTGGCGATGGGGACCCATCCGATGGCGGCTGCTCGAGCGAAGGGCAGCCAAGCGGCGACGGACGCCATGGCGCGGGCGGCGTGAGCGGCACCGCCGCGAGTACTGATGCCCCCCCTCGTGCCACTATTTCGGGCCGCCCAGATGAGCGCAGTGTTGCCACACGCGAAGTGTAACTACGAATTTAGTTGGACATTGTTTTGTGATCTATTTTTGTGTGTTTAGTCTCGTTGTATTGTTTATTTACATGAAATGCATTTTGTAGTTTTAATGTTTTGTTCGGGTTCTATAATTGATGTTTCAATTTTTGATATTATTATTGTATTTTTTAGATTCGATGAAAGAATCGAAATCTTCAATGAAAACACTCTGAGAATAAAAAAAAACCTTATTATCAGCTCTTGAAAGATTAGCTTATGTTTAAAGGGATACTATTTATTTTATAGATGTAGAATTCTTATTTACCTACTCCTAAACAACATAAATTCTTTAAATCCATCTAGAACAATATTTTATTAAATAAAAAAAATTTATAAGGACAAACTCCATTGGGATAACATAACATTATAGTACAAATTAAAAAAACCAGATAAAGTCGAAAAAGGTCAACTAATAATACACAAATAATGTATTTTCCTTGAGACAATATTAAATAATACCAATTCATTTGAACTAATTAACACTGATTAAAAATTAACTACTGAAAACAAATAAAAACATGAAAACATTTTCCCGGAAAACCAATTTCTCCCATTCTCCACTATTAAGTGGAAATTACCCCGAGATCAGCAACCCTCTCCCGGGAGCAACCGCACTGCGCTTGCGTGAATTGTGACGTCACTGACTAATAAATTGATTTTCAGCTAGCCATCTCTCTCACACACTACACACAACACATCATGTCATCTCGCTCGCACAGTTTTAAGCTCTAGTGACCTTTTGTATATTTTCCAGTGCTGCGAAGAGTTTCGTCAAAGGCTTTTTGTCTTCAGGATGTGAAAAGATCTGAATTTAGCTTTGGGCTAGTTTTTATTTTTTTAACGCCTAAAATGTGAGCTTTTGGGGGAAAGTAAAGCGGCGTGGGGTAAGGCTTGGAAATTGATGGGCGGTGGATGCGTGTGCGGCCATGAGAATCGCGATAAGCGGTTACAGCGGCCTGTGTTTTATAGCCTTAGCCTTATTCTTTGCCCTCCAATGTGGGGTTTTGTAACAAAGTGAAATTTATATTATTTATCTGTACTAATATTATAAAAAGGAAAGATTTTTTTGTTTGTTTGTTTGTTTGTACCGAATAGGCTCCGAAACTACTGGTCCGATTTGAAGAATTCTTTCAGTGTTAGATAGCCCATTTATCGAGTAAGGCTATAGACTGTATATCATTACGCTAAAACCAATAGGAGCGGAGTACCAATGAAGAATGTTTCAAAATCGGGGGGTTTTTTTTAAGCGTTAACCCAAAGTAACTATTCCACGCGGACGAAGCCGCGGGCAGAAGCTCTAGTAGTATTACAAAGAGGTATATTTTTAAGCTATTGCATAGCTTCTATCGCGGGCCTTGAGCGTGGATACCTAATCCAGAAATTTCGTAACGAAAATACTACCTAAGAAAAGAGTGTTTTGTATTGAAAATTATGTTTAACTGCTTGACAACAAAGTTCAAATTTACTTAAACGAATGATACGAGAGTGTTGTATTTAAAATTATGTTTAACTGTTAGACAACAAAGTTCAAATTTACTTAAACGAATGATACGAGAGTGTTGTATTGAAAATTATGTTTAACTGTTTGACAACAAAGTTCAAATTTACTTAGACGAATGATACGAGAGTGTTGTATTGAAAATTATGTTTAACTGTTTGACAATAAAGTTCAAATTTACTTAGCCGAATGATCCTTGACTATTAATAGTTAAATTAAAACCTTTTCATTCGTTTGATGTTCCCGGCCATTACGTTGTGTCAAGTTTTAAAAACTATAAATGTGAATAACAGTTCCTGTCAATGTCATCATTGCTATTTCTTGTATTCGGGTTAATATTTTACAATTGCGTAAGTTGATAAAAAAAGATAGTTTGGAAAATCCAAAAGTGCACGCCTCATACTTATCACTCATTCATAAACGAAAAAGAAATTCAAAACATAGTTTAAAAATGAACAATTTATCACTTTTCATGAAGTCGTAATGTCAACGACTGACAAAGATATTTACTTGGCGGTTGCTAGGCAACTTCAAGTCAAAGGTTAGAAATATTTAGTTAAAGATATTATATTTTAGTTAGTATTTAATTAATTATAATTAAACTACTTTGAATAAAAGAGCCATTTTCAATAGGGTTCCTTCTACGGCTGAAACGAATGTATAAAAAAAAATTTGACACAATTAATTGATTTTATCGCAAGCTACAATGTTTTCAGGGTTCATAAATTGACGGACAGGATTTTTTTTTCAACTTTTTTTATGCTTTTTCCATTTCTGCTGCATTAAATCAATTGTTAAAAAGTACAGTATTAATCTCCATTTAATCATCTATACAATGGTATATAAATTAAGTAGGTTCTGTGTACCAGCAGGAGTGTAACAATAAAAACAGTTACAGAAATGGGGCAAAAAATTTTTTTCGATCGTAGAGCACACTCTAATGCTTCGCATTACGAGTCGTGCAAAAATTGTGAATTTACATAAATATCTAAAATCTTGGAACTTTTTAATAATAAAAAAAACGAGCATGCCTAACAGTAGTCGTATTATGATTTATCGGGGCGTCGTCAAGGTCGTTTCTGACGGCCAACTCTAACACGCGCACTCATTGGTCAAATCATATAACGCGCGCTTCCCGGGCTTCCTGTTACACACTTCCGTCCCTTCACGAAATCACTCCCATAGATTTGATTATTTAGATTTTTATTATATTTATATTTTGATTTTGATTGCAGGAAAGCGAGAGGAAAATATTATACATCAAAAATTACGATGTTGAGTGTTTATTTCAAGCCACTATTTATTTACACTTTATTTATATGAAAAATGTATGATAACACCAACAAATAGACAACATATTTTCTTTTTCCAATATCTAGCGTATCTAGAACCCTTACTTATTCTTATCAAACCAAATCAAATAAGTTTATTTGTGTTCAAAGGTTCAAGAGGGACTCGCGGCTGAATAATAACAGCCACCAAGGACGATCTTCAAGGTTAAGCAACACTTGCCAAGGTTGGTCCGTGGATGGGCGACCATCCATTACATACAGAAACCTTCCGTGCTTCGGAATGCACGTCAAGCTATTGATCCCGGCTGTCATTTGCAGATCTTTGTCAGTCGTTACTAAAAGTCAGAAGCCCAAAAGTCTAACAACCAGTTTTACCAAGGGGTATCATGTTAACCAGTAACTGGGTTGTGGAGGTCAGATAGGCAGTCGCCCCATGTGAAATACTGGTATTCAGCTGCATCTGGTTAGACTGCAAGCCGACCCCAACATAGTTGGGAAAAGGCTAGGTAGATGATCAGGATAAAGGGTGTTTACAAATATAAAGGTGTTTCTGTATTCTTTATACACTGCCGTGCTAATTAGAAACGCAGTAAGGAAGGATTTTTGGAAAATTCTGTTATCCATACTGCACTTCTAAGCACTGCTGTATTTAATAAGTAACTCAATTTTCCAAAAATTCTTCCTTACTGTTAACACGGCAGCACAGTATGGCATACAAATATTACAAACAAAAAAATTAACAAAAAAGAAGCTGAGAGGTGTCAAGGGACACCCGGATGGACGAAGTTATGGAATGAACCTCACAAAGGCATGCTTCTAATTAGTACCTGTGGTCGCTCACAGATGGCGTTATAATAAAAAAATAAACCTCACAAAGGCATGCCACTAATTAGTACCTGTGGTCGGTCACAGATGGCGTTATAATAAAAAAAAGACGTGTGGCACTCGGAGACTGCCGCGGTAAAGCTATTGCATAGCTGTTTTTATCAACTTATGCAATTATAATACAACCAATGCCACCTAGAGGCGAGTTGCTGAACTAGAGAGACAGAGGTGTTAGGTATTTTCGTTACGAAATTTCTGGTTTCGGTCTCCACGCTCAAGGCCCGCGATAGAACCTAGGTCCCAATTTTTTCTGTCTAGCCTAAAAATATTGAAATAATGAAGTATAGTCTATCAACTTCTGCCTACTACCAAAACTCATGGTGTAACAATTATGCTTATGTTGAGTTTATGGGGTTCAATGGGATCCACGCTAAGTGCATATGCCAATAAATCGTACGAATAATCCTTGCGATTCGAGCTTTCCTTATATTTCTAATGTTACCAAAGAGAAAAGGACATTGTGACTAGGTACTTAAATATTTGTGACTTTTTGATATTTTGTTGAAGTGAACTCGGTACGAATAACGCAATGGGTCGTAAATTCGATTCCCGCAAGTTTTTATTTTGTATGTTCTAGAGCCTGCAGGATAGTACCAATTCCGAGTGTTGATATTTGAACAAGTGTGCTTTATATTTGACTAAATAAATATTGATCTATATTTCGTGTATTCACTACATATAAGTACATACGTTGGAAGGCCCCCACAAGGTGGACCGAGGACCTGGTGAAGGCCGCAGGAATCCGCTGGATGCGAGAAGCACAGAACCGGTCGAAGTGGCGGTGCTTGAGGGAGGCCTATGTCCAGCAGTGGACGGATTTCGTCTGAAATGATGATGACATACACAAACTACATTTTTAGGGTATCAAAAAATTCGTCCGCGTCGCTGTTAACAGGAAAAATGCCCAAAAGGCTGGCGGTGAGAATAAGCATTGCCACATTGTATGGCAATGCTTATTCTTTGGCCGAAGAATAGGCCAGCCGTCTGGTCACGTGAAGAGTCGACCAACCGCTTGGAGATGTCTTGAAAAACCAAGTGGGCACTCGGACCCCATGGCCCTAGTGTTTCAACCCCAAACGGCTCAAACATATAATTCCCAATAAGATTGTTTGATTATTGTTTTTGTGCTGAGGCCTACCTACCTTCCAAGGCTTTATACGTATTCCGTCTGGTCTCTTCCCATAATTGCGTGCCAAGCCATTGGGTTCTAAAACAGCTGGCACCCCGGCGGCGACAAGGGCACGACGGATGATGTCATTGATGCTGGCGTGCCGTGCTATCCGGCCTGCGCTCTTACTGCAGGATAGGCCATGGTGTCCGAAGCAATCGACACCTTCACCGCAACCACATTTTTAAATATTTTATTAGAAAAACATTTTAAAATATAAAAACATAGTAGCCCACCGGTATAGGGAACAGGGTCCAAGTTACCGGTGGTCAGGGCTCCTGAGAGAGGAACCTCCTAACTATAGAAGCCGTGACCAGTATTATTATTATCTTCCTTAAAATTGTTTGAAGATTAACACTCATATTCATAATAGTGCTTCAATAATATTTTAGTCCACACACATATCTTTTTATGTAATAACCTCTAACTCTGCTTACCTCACCCAACTAATCCAACTATCAAAGTACACAAAACCACAACGGAATAAATAACCTGGACCCTCAAAGCCAGGTGTCAACATAACTAGACCGTACTCCAACGGCTTTGACAAGATTACGAAGATTTGCATCGAGTCGAATTGAGACCAACTTATCGGTAAAGGAGATCCCTTGTAATCTATATACTAATAATAAAACTGAGGAGTTTATTTTTTTGTTTGAGCGCGGTAATCTTAGAGCTGCAAGTCGGATATTTTGAAAAAAATCTTTTTGCATTTGATAGCCCCAGTTTATTTTTTTGTTTGAGCGCGCTAATCTTAGAGCTGTCAGTCGGATATTTTGATAAAAATCTTTTTGCATTTGATAGCCCCATTCATAAGGCTATTTAGGATCACGCTAGAATACTTTTAGGATTAGGAGCAAATAGAAATAAGTCATAAATAACGCTATGGGAAAACGAAGTAATAGCGCGGGCGAGCGATGCGATGCGATGATTTGGGATGGGGGAACAAGAAATTTTACACCGATGAAATCGCAGGTTGAAGCTAGTAATATTTTAAAGGGGGAAAATTGTTTTTTTGTAAACGGTAATAGGTAATCTTTCGAAGTACTGCTCCGATTACAAAATTCTTTCACTGATTGAAAGCTACACCATATCCGAGTGTCATAAGATGTTTTTTGTTTTTTTTTTAGATATTATGAAGGTTATTGGTTTTTAGGATTTTATACCTTACTACACGTTTTCTAGAACAATCGTTTTTTTTTTTTTTACACATAGACCGCCTGCATCACGTACATGTAAAAAATTGCGTCGTATAACACTATAATAAAATTACTTTTTATGTTTGTCTTTTTTTTAATCGTTTCAGAGAACATCGCCTGTGGTACTTAAGGCCACCAAAGTATTTCGTTGTTTTCTTAATTGGGAATTTTAAATTTATCTCATCAAACTCTACCTAAATATTACTAAAAACATTTTGATTGAAATGTTGAGAATCCACGGACACATAAAACGTACAAACATAGTAGCGCCATTGTTGTCCACCGCTGTACACCCCATGTTCTGTTTCTGTATAGTAGGATTATTCGCAGTTAATCATATTGATTATATTATACTATTTAATCATATGTAACTGTTTGCTTGTTTTTATTGCATGATGTGGTCTCCTATAATTGAGGGAGCACATAGATTGTTGTTCTTGTCTTTGTATTATAGCATGTAAGGTGTATTCTTTGTTGGAGATCCTAATAAAATAAAATAAAATAAAATAAAAAATAAAAATAAAATAAAATATTGTTCTGGTATATCAAGTACATGGGCACAAACAGAGATGTCGCTGTCTTAATGGCAGTGGTTGTTCTCGTATATTCTATTTAATTTTTTAATAGTGATATTAGTGTTGAAATATGGAAGTCTCGACGCTCATAACTTTATTCGCAGGAAAGAGGGCGCCACAGCATATACCATAAATAGTGAGTTGGACTTGAAGAATATAAAAATGGAAGACTGACTATTTTTGAGTCTTATCTTATGTTATTCTTTAACAACGAAACTCTTTTTTAATAATGCATGCTTTAATTTTTACTTCAATTTTTATATCATACATTGTAATTCATTACTTGAATGCCTACTTGGATATTCTCACACTATAACACCCGCAACCTGCACACAAACACTTATAATCACTACACATGTTACACACTCG
Organism: Conistra vaccinii; assembly: GCA_948150665.1. NCBI lineage: Eukaryota > Metazoa > Arthropoda > Insecta > Lepidoptera > Noctuidae > Conistra > Conistra vaccinii. Next base: position 2,267,086 of record OX411340.1, on the reverse strand, counting down.
GTGAAATCATTAATTCGAACTCCTAAATATATATATAATATAAACCTTAATACCTACATAAGTGAAAATAAAATTAAAAACTACGTTGAAACACGTCAGACCAAATTGCGAGCATACAAAAAACTTATTATAGAAGCAATACACTTCCAAGAGAACCTACCTGAGCCCGTCATTAGTGTCCTAGCATTATTTAATCATTTAAGTGGATAACATACGCGATTTAAACGATCATATTGATCAGTTGTCAGTGTCTACTTCGTTATGCTGTCGACCTGAAGAATGTTCCTCCTATATTAATGACCCTGCTAAGCAGTTTAAGATTTTAACCCAAAATATCCGGTCAGTTAACGCAAACTTTGATTCTTTTCTGACACTTCTATGTAGAATGGACCTTGAATTTGATGTTATTGTGTTGACGGAGTGTTGGTTAAAATCTAACTATTCCATTCCATCGATCGAAAATTACTCGCACTACTACACTACCCAACCTAAAAATCAGAATGATGGAGTCATCTTGTATGTTAAAAATGTCTGCAGCTACTCTGTCGTGGAACCTGATTTTATGGACGCAAGTTGCCTCGTGCTGACGATCGGCACCGAGAAGGCCTTTATATGTATTTACCGGTCACCGTCTACATTAGACATCAGTAACTTCTTACAATCTTTAAATTCTCTTTTAATTGATCTCTCATCATATAAAAATATAGCTATTCTTGGAGATGTAAACCTTGACATCAGCAGTACCCCAAGCCCTAAACGCATTTCGGACTATCTCAACTTAATAGCTTTTCATGGTCTTCTTCCTGCTCACACTTACCCTACTCGTGAGTCCGCTTGTCTGGACCATGTCATGCTCAAGACGAACTCACTCGCGCTCACAGTGGTAATTGACTCTTGTGTGACAGACCATAGCTCAGTCTTGCTTTGTCTCAGGCGAAGTAAACCATTGAACACTGGTGTCAAAACCGTTTCAAGAGTCAATTACAATACTTTGGACGCTGAAATGGATAGCATGGATTTCAAACCGATCTATGAATATGGTGATGCTAATCAAGCCACTAATTATTTTGTCAACACCATTGTCAATATTATGCGCTCACACACAACCATAGTTAGACTCCCTAATCACAAACGTTTACTTAAACCATGGATGACTACTGGCATGTTTCGCTGCATACGTAATAGAGATGCAATGCATAAAAAACTGAAGTTGTCACCAGATAATGTTATACTAAAAATAACCTATAAAAGATATAGGAATTACTGCACTAAAATTATAAAAAATCTTAGGAGAGAATACGACAGGGCGGAGTTGAGCGAGGCTGCCAATGATAACAAAAAGGTTTGGCAAATTATAAAGAGGGTCACAAACACGGCAGTTCCTAAAAATCCCACTACTGACTTACTTGTTCCTTCGGCTTCTCCCCAACAATCGGTAGACTCCGTTAACGAGTTTTTTGTCGACATAGGCAGAAATCTTGCGAGTGCTTTTACTCACCATAGTGTTAACAAAGGCCCGCTGCATGCCACTAATGCCACATCTGCTCCTTTACACTCGTTTGTGATGGTTGACACTGATGGGAGTGAAGTTGGAGGGCTGCTCATGTCTCTAAAAACTGATGCTGCTATTGGATGGGACGGCATCTCTACTAAGTTTCTAAAACGTTATAAAACTTTACTGGTTCCCCCACTGACGTACTTATTTAATCTTTGCCTCAGCACCGGTGTATTCCCCTTGTATTTGAAAAAAGCTATTGTGCATCCTATACATAAGGGAGGGAATAGAAGCTGTGTTAATAACTACCGTCCCATTGCTGTCCTACCTTCAATATCTAAAATCCTAGAACGCATCATAAACAAAAGACTCATTAGATACCTTGAAGAAAAAAAGCTGTTATCTCCCAATCAGTTTGGGTTCCGACAAAATAAGTCGACGAATGATGCTGTTTTAAATTTAACGGGTCACATTGTCAAAAACATTGATGCAAAGAAGAAAGTAGTGACAGTTTTCTTAGATCTAAAAAAAGCTTTCGACACAGTTTCTATTCCCAACCTAGTGTTGAAACTGGAGGAACTGGGAATGCGTGGCCTCCCACTCCAAATTTTTGCAGATTACCTAAACAATAGGACGCAATGTGTAAAAATTTATAATTACCTGAGTGGGGAGCTTCCCGTTGGTTTTGGCGTTCCTCAAGGAAGTGTGGTCGGTCCCACACTTTTTTTTGGTGTACGTAAATCAGCTGTGTAATTTGCTTCTTCAAAATGGAAAAATCACGGCCTTTGCTGATGACACTGCCCTCACCTTTATTGGTAATACCTGGGATGAAGCCTTTGACGCGGCGCAGAGGGGATTAGATCAAGTTTTGAATTGGCTTAATGGAAATCAGCTCACCCTTAATACTGATAAAACAAAAATAATCTGCTTTACCCTACGCCAATCCACACAGCCGCCGAACTCATATTCCCTTATCGCTCACTCAAGCCTCTGCCCGGGCATCGCAGGTTGCTCTTGCCCTAAACTCGCACGTACCCCCACAATCAAATACCTCGGGGTTACTCTTGATGACAATCTGAGCTTCTCAGCCCACATAGATCTACTGACAGCAAGGGTTAGAAAATTGATATTTGTCTTTAAGACTCTTCGTCATGTGGCAGATGCACAGATTGTCAAAAGGGTCTACCTTGCCCTCTGTCAATCACTCCTATCCTATTGTGTTTCCGTCTGGGGTGGTGCTCCTAAGACCTCAATGCTGAAATTGGAGCGGGCCCAAAGAGCCGTGTTAAAGGTAAGTACATTTCACCCGATACTTTTCCCAACAGAAGATTTATATGAATATTGCAAAGTACTTTCAGTTAGACAACTTTTTGTTCTTCATTCGGTCCTATTACAACACAGAGATACTCCCTACGTGACAATCACTAAAAGACGTAAGGATATAGTTTGTCAGCACTACAAATGTAAATATTCATTCACCAAACGTTTTCTTTGCTTCCAAGGGCCACAATTATATAATAAACTCAACAGAAAATTGAAATTATACTCTCTTTCAACCGCGTCCCTCAAGAAATCTGTGACAAACTTTCTACTTACAAATAACTACCAGGATACAGAGCGCCTCCTTTTCTCTGATAATAACCCACCCTAAACCCCTCCACCGAGAACATAACACACATTCTCCACCGACACAACACATACCATTACCATTACACATACACATACACATACACACACACACACACACACATACACACACACAAATACAAATAATGAAAATGATAAATAGATAAAATGTAATTTTTGAATCCGCAAAACACTTGCTCTGTCTGCAATTTCTATTGTGAAACTGAAGTATGTATGGGCTTGTATCAGTGCCCTTAATACAAGTTATTTTATAACTTAGTAAGGGTGCTGGTTGCATCACCTACCTGTTTTGTTAACTAGCATATAAGTCAAGTGTACCTACAGATGATACTGTTTAATGTTAACATTGTTATTTCATTTGATTAAATAAATAAAATAAATAACTTCCAAACCTTTTTTTTTTGCAATTCTGCTTCCATACAGGGTTAGATAATGACAAACCAAATAGATATAATTTTTAGTTTTGAACGTACACCCTTAATTGGTATCTTTAATAAAAATAATTTGTACCTAAATACTTACTTAATTAGTACCTATTACTTGCTACGCAACAGCCTTTTCAAGGGGTCCGCCAACCTGACATCTGGATGGCATGACGGGAGTACTCCTAGTTGACCAAGTTCTAAGAGACCGGTTCTTAGGTACATTATATGATGTCCAGAATGATGAGAGTTTTTCAGAACTGTCACTTCACTTGTGACCCCCACAGTTAGTGGCCATCGAAGCATAGGGATGCAAATAACACACAGACTTTGTAAAATGTACATATAATCTTACATATAATCACGAACTATGTACATCAGAAAGCGCACTATTTAGTACTATACATACACAAAAATATTGTATTTTTGTATTTTATTCGATAGTTTTCAAATTAGTATAGATATTACGCGAAACAGTTTCCAACAGCCAAAACAAAAATTTTTGAAACTTTAAATGTAAACAAAAAAATATATTTTGGATTACTGTACTGAATTTTGTGCGCAATTATTGATACATTTCTTTTTTTAACATTTAAAAATTAAACATAAAACATTTGGAATGACTTCAGACCTCAAAGTTTATTGGAATGTTTTTTAATCCGTATACAGTTTTGACTAAGAGTACCTACATACGGATGTTTAAATGTCACATTACATTCACCAATAGAAAACAATAATATTTCAGGTGTTTCAAGGATAATAGATACATCATAAATTAAGTACTACGTGTTGACATACGGCTTAACTCTGGCCACACTGAGGCGATTCTTGAGCGAGACGCGGGACGTGAATGTACGCGTCGATTATTTTAAGGTAGTGCATAAAGTGCCGCTATTTATAGCATAATAGTGGCGCTGCCTCGGTCCGGCTAAAGTGCCGTAAGCATTACATTGTCATTGTCACTGTCACTGCCGAGGCAGTACCACTATTATGCCGCTAGCAACACTATCCGATAGGGATAACGTACCGCTAGCGACAATCTATACACGTTATATACAATGTCGCCCATGCGCATATGACCGCCCGTAATTTTCTGAATATTCATGAAAAAATATCGAAAATAAACTTCAAAAGGGGGGGTCTATCTATAACATTTTTCATGTTATTCAATTTTTAATTTTTTAAAGATTTGCTTTCTGTTTTTTGACACATCTCCGAAGTTTATGGGTCGATTTGGATTCTGTTTATTATTTCCAAAAGCTTATGAGTTATTTTAACAGGTTAATTAAAATTTTTACAAAAAATTATCGACTACGAAAAAAAAAACGGAATGGAAGTCATTTTTTCGGTAAAAAATTGTGTATTTATTTTAAAAAAACTAGTGAAAAATGTTATAGATAGACCCCCCTTTTGAAGTTTATTTTCGATATTTTTTCATGAATATTCAGAACATTACGGGCGGTCACATGCGCATGGGCGACATTGTATATAACGTCATCTATTCACAATTAGTCACGTGACTAATTGCACTAGTTCCATCCAACATAGTTACAGATAGAGAGAGTAGATACAGTATAGTTGACACTATCGTTGCGAGCAAATTTCGTCCCGTAGCCCACATGAGAATCGCTTCAATTTGGCCAAAGCTTTATTGAAAGTCACAAAAATTATAAAATATGAAAAATGGATACCTCATTAATTTCTATATCTCCACATGCAGGTTTGTTTTGCTTTTCACAAATGTTTGATTTTTTTTTTTGGAAATATTATAAAACAGTTAATCAATTCTAATTTCTTTTGCAGACGTATACTGTATGGTGAATTTTAATGAGAAAATATTGCAATTTAACAACAGAATAATATTTATTAAATCTACAAGTTTTCTATGATGGACTTCTTATAATTAATATTGTCTTATGAGTAAACTTTGCTTTCAGAAAGGAGAATGGGCAAATTATGGGCATGGGGAGATCGGTTCGTGTTGAGAAAATACGAATTTTAAGTAATTCAGTTTTTTTTAATTATTGGTATCGTCAATGCTGCTGTAAATTGAAATTGGCAAATTCAAATGTTTCGTTTAAAGTAAATAGATTTTTTTTAACAAAAAAGAATTTAAATGTTTCGTTTATAAAAAAAGTTTTTTTTTCATTGTAGCTTTAAAAAATAGCTTACGAATATTAAACATTTATGTGAATTAACAGCACAAAAAATTATTGCCTGGATATTTCCCTTACAAAATATCTTGTTTTTAACACTGATTTCATTTTCCAAATTAAGATTCACTATTTTTTCGACACGAACTTACTTAGAGTTTTATATTAAAGAACTTTGAAACAATAATTACTTAAGTAATGTAAATTGACTAGAAATGAACACAACATTTCAGGTATTGAAATAACAAAAACTGCAAAATATAAGTACACCTCTGCCTAACTCTTCAGGATTACAGGCATGAAGTTATGTTATGTTTATTAAAAAAAAACTCCGCACATTTAATGCCCGAACTGTAATTTTAATCATATGAGGGGAGATATGTTATAATACTGCATTCAACTGTAATAATTAATCGTCTACACAAAGTAGTGAACAAACTAACAATGTGATTATTAGTTAGGACTAGAACTTATACTTTACACTCCATTTCTGCATTGCCATTATTTATAAACAGAGAAAAAAAAATCTGCGAGATAAATCCTTTAAAAGGACATTGGACAAAATGTAATGGAAAAAGAAAACGTGTCGCGTAGATCCCAAGTATGGATCCTTACATAAAGAAACAGATTTCCGGCACAAACCCCGTGCGAGTCGCTACCGATCGGTGTAGGACGGTGCTTACATAAAGAAACAGGTTTTCGGTACAGACAACATCAATTTTCTTAAACACACCCTACACTGGCAAAACCCGTATGGCTCGGTCCAGGTCGTCGGCACCGATAAGGTTAAACATGTTTCTTTTTAAGTGAGCGCTTAAGATAACCTGCACAGATCGGTACCTACCCACACAGATTTGCCTGTACCGGAAACCTGTTTCTTTATGTAAGCACCCTTAACACGGGACTAGGACGGGGAGATTTTAGTGACGGACATTGGACAATAATGCATATTTTTACTACGCAATGAAATTTTCATGTACTTATTATTATGTTGCTGATAGTAACGTTGTCACAAGTTTCTGAGTGGAAGGCATATAAATATTGAGTCAAAATAACGTAAATTAACACTCTCAAATAAATAGCAATCATTCATGAATATGTGTACTAACTAATACCTACCAAGAAATAGATATAATAAAAAATAAAAATCAATCTGATGTCAAATTAAACTAAAATACAATTGCACTTCACATATCTTTGGTGGTAAATTAACCAAGATTAGTAATGGTCAAAAATAAATAAATTATAAGTTAATAAATAAACTATCCTTAGTTTAACTTAAATATTTGCTTTTAACAAAAAATCAAAAGTTATTTTTGATGTTAAAAATAACAAAGTATAAAGTTGATACTACACTGCGCGAGCGAAGCGAAAGATACTTAAAATAGCTTTGGAATGTAACAATCAAAGTTCGTTTTGTAATTAGGAGATAAGTATAAATATTTTACAGGTACAAAAATTCTTACTCTTCTTCACTTATATTAACGCGTTGCAAGGAGGAATTTGCAACGTTTTATACCTAACCATATTGCTTGAAACATAGCCATTTTCTTACACACTTCTATAAAAACCAATGACTACTTCCTATCATATACAACACATAAACTTTACAATACCGCTGACTAGTTTAAAATATTATACATTGTTTTCCATAAAATATAGCTTCACTTAAATATTATACCTAATAGAGCATTCGCTCGCTCAGTGATACCAACTTAAAGCCAGGAAAACACATGCGTGTAACTTGCAGAAAACTGAGCAAGTAGCTTGCATGCCGTGCAATAAAAACTTCAGATTGATAATAAACCACGTACTCAATACTTTATTGCATTCTAGATCCGATGTATAGATTTTTTTTTTTTCTAACTGAACAGACAGCTGTGCTGCTGGGGTGTTGCATCACTTCTTCTTCCCAGCTAAAGCACTAGGAAGTGGTGAAGGGTGGATGTTTTTGGGGACTGTCTTATGTAATTTTGACCATTGATAATGCTGATTCTCAGCCTAGTTTGACTAAATGACTTTTGAATTCTGAATTCCGCAATGTATTTGCTTAAAAGAAGAATCGTGGACTCTGTCGGGTACAGCAAAAGAAAGATAGTTGGTACAGACACGTAATAGACATGCTGGTTAGTTTGCACAAAAGTATACAACTAACTTGTATGCCATCCTAACATTCACCAATCAGAAGTTTTAGTAGCACAATAATACGCAAGCTACTCGCATTCTCTTGTGCAAGTTCACATTCCCGGCTTGATTCCAAGCGTCATTTAATACCTACATCTTGCACAAATCAGACTAGACTTACATTGAAGCGGTTCTTAAATAAATACCATTTTTTTATATCTAAGTTATAACTAGATAATATCACGCACAAATTTGCTTTCAAGTTTTAATCAGCCGTTATGAAAATAAGTGGAATGGCTAAGAGGTCGTGACTAGGAAAGATACGTCACATGATTGAAGTTTTTATAAGATTTTTTTTAAATTTAATGCTGTTGCTATGATCATAATAGTAATACTTGATAGTTTGCTTAAAAAACAACTGTTAAAAGAATTTTGTTTGTTTTTTTTTTTCATGAAAAATATGTTTACTTTGTTTCAAAGATTGTTTAACTCGTTTTGTGTGCACAACCTTTATATTACTTTTCATTTTCACGAAAGTTATAAAAGCAATGAATGGTAGAATTAGTGTTTTGCAAAAAAAGGACGTTGTTCTATTTAAAAAAAGTAAAGGTATTTTTAATCATGTAACGTATCTGTTAATTTTAATGTAATTGATCCGATTTCATCGGATATTTCTCGCTAATTTAAAAAGATCTTGACATTGTTAACAGTTATCTAGTATCAATCAGCTTTGGATAAAGGCGCCATTTGCATTGCATAGTAGAGCTGATTGATTCATTTTAAACTTACTTCTTTTTTTACTTACGCTTGCGTATTATAATTAAAGGAGAATGTGTTTTATTGCACTATTATAGGGCTGTGTTCAACAGTGATTGATTCAATATTGATTGATAAGGTTGAATCAATCAGACGCCCGAATCCAAAGTGATTGTGTTACGCTAAAAAATACATATTGTCGTTCTAAAATAAAAACTAAAAGTTAACTATTTTAGTTCACGTTTGACTAGAAACGTTTGATATAGAGATCAATCTGGGGCAGCACTATTTCAATATCGATAGATATGTCGACAAGCAGATATAGGTAAATCTTAACAATTTCCTGTTTCACTTCAGTCATTATCTTACAAAAACCATTCCTAATTGCCTAATAAAAACAACTGACCATAACGATGACCCATTCGAATCGTAACTTCTCTATACCTATCAATCGACTTTGAACTTTCTATCTTACCTAATCAATCAAAAGAGTCGATCGTTATTTATCGACAAATCTATCGAGTATCGAGACAGTGGCGCCGCCCAGCGGCTAACAACTAAACGTTATCTAAAACGGCTTCGGCGTTCACTATTCACGTAAGTTTTAACTGTACACTTTGTTTAACTTACTTTGTTAAGGGCCCCGAAAATTTTGAAAACTATTACGTAAAAGATACAACATGTCACATCTTTAAAATAAGACAGATATTCAACGAAGACAATAAATTTAAGCGTCCGTCTAAACACATCTTTGAATCAATCAACTTATTCAATTTATCGCAGTTGACTAACATTGTCAATAACAATCTGTATCATGATGAATTAATACAGATAAATTGAGAAGAGTTAAATGAAGAACAGAAGCCTATCTCAAAGCAACAGTCAAAATAACTGAAGGAATCATCCAAATAAACACATTAAAATCCGCTCTCAAAATCAAGAAATTCAAACCAATCGAAATTGAAGACCTCAGCAAAATCACCAAAGATTTAATATTTATCTCGGTTCACGACAGAAAAGGACAAATCAGGGCCCGTAACAAGCGTTTCTCATAGCACAAGTAGCTGCTGATGAGGGAGACGGCGTCACAACAGATGGTCATCATGCTCGTCATGGTCTTCTTCAGACTCCCCTGAATCTAGACTAGGAACCCTATCCAGGTCATGAGTCTCACACTGCTGGTCTAGTTCTGAAGGTGCATCGTCATCTTTCCACTTGTCCATGGATCTTCTTCTTGCGTTCATGAAGAAGTTACCAACTGTTGTTGGTTCTAGTCCTAGTTGTCTTGCTATTGTTACTTGCATTTCTTTTGATGGTCTTTTAGTTTCCTGGAAAGCAGAAATTTTTGAGTTAGAAAGGTTGTAGAGAATATATTATTATGCTTAGTTGAAATTTTGTGTTTTATTTGGTAATAATTTATTTAGAGGTCGAGAGATATACTTAAAGTTCTTTTCAATAAATTTATAAAAAACAGCAAATCAAATCAAATCAAATCAAACTTTATTTGTGAACATAGGTACATAAAAGGTCTTAAAATATACATTTTAGCGTGATCTCTGTGTTCTACCAACGCAGTTGGTATACAAATAATTCCTTAAATAGGTAATTTTAATAAGTACTTGATTCGGAAACATGCAATAATAATAATCCGAAGAATTTAATAAGATTATACAAATGATTTCAAGTAGAAGTTTATGTCACATGATAACATAATTTAATAATTTCAATAATGGCAAAAGAATAATAAAATAAAAATGTCAATAATGTCAAAAAATAAAATAAAATAAAATAAAAATGTCAACAGTCGTTAATATTCAAAAAGTAATAAAGAAATAGAAATATCATAATATATCATTTAAAAAATCATCTATGGAATAATAGGTCTTCTCTACTAGAAATAAGAATAATTTGCTTTTAAATAGGCCGACATTTTTTACACTTCTTATGCATTTTGGTAATTTATTATAAATTTTTGGAGCCATTACAAAGATGCTTTTCTTAAATAATGCGGTTCTGGATCCAACTAAATTTAACTGGTTACATCGACGCTGACTTGAAACTCGAGAAAATCTATACATATTATTCTTAACAAACATAGCTGTTTCGTATATGTATAAGGAGGGCATAGTAAGGATTTTCATATTTTTAAAATAAGGCTTGCAACTGTCAGTGGTTCGCAGATTACAAATAGCTCTTATACATCTTTTTTGGCACTTAAATACCATATCCTTGCCTGTGGCATTACCCCAAAATATAATGCCATATCTCAACGTTGAGGCAACTAGACCATGATATGCTGTTAATACTGTTGTTCTATTTGCCGTTTTGCTTAACATATGCAGGGCATAGGAATATTGATTAAGTTTACTACATACTTTATCGATCTGTGTATGCCATTTTAACGTGTTTTCTATATTTAATCCAAGAAATTTTGTCACTTTGGTCTCATTTATAATTTTGTCATTATATTTAATGTTTAATACTAAGTTATGATTTGGTCTTTGTTGGAAATTCATGATTACTGTCTTGTCTAAGTTTATTATTAAATTATTATTTTGCAGCCAATCTACGACCGATTTTATGTTAGAATTAATTTCTGTCTCTAATGTGCTTAATTCGTCACAATTAAAAAGTAAAGTGCTATCGTCTGCAAACATTGTCATTGGGTAAGTTGATGCTGTTGGAAAGTCATTGATATAAATAATAAATAGGGGAGGCCCAAGTACACTGCCCTGCGGAACTCCATATGATACAGTCCTCTGGCTAGATTTATACGTAATTTCATTATTTTTACATATTCTATTGATTATTGTTATTTGCTGCCTATTACGAAGATAGGATTCGATTAAATTATATATGTTTCCTCTTATTCCGTATGCATTAAGTTTATGCATAAGTATGTCATTTTTATTTCAGCCTTTTTTATTTCTACGAAATTGTCATTTTTATAATTATTTAACTTCCAAACTTGTTCGTTTTACTTTCATAAATAGAAGCTATCCTCACGAATGAATAAATTATGTTAAAACTTTTCCTTATCCTACGCTAATTCAATAAATTTAATGGACTATTTCTGCTCGTTTATAAAAACACGTGTAAGCAAGCTTATTATTATAACTCCTCTCTGAAGCCAAATAACCAACACACTAACATTTTGAACTTTTACGCTTAACTCCCCTTTTTCAAAGGTCAAGTTCACGCCCATGGTATTTTCAAATTCTTCAACTTTTCCATTGACATTTTCATACGATTATTTTTATGGTCTCACAAAAATTTTACTTATTTGACAGTGATATGAAAAAAAAATGTAGAAGTAAGTCTGTTTATCAGTTCATGGTTACGACAGTTAAGACAATTCTGGTTGAATAAGATGTGAATAAACTCAACAGTGTATGAGTTATAGCAGGTTTACACTTAACACCTAATAGTACTGATGCTGTACGAAGCTGAAACCATTTGCCCATATGCCATTGACAATATTGCCGTGAAGAAGAGGAAGAAATTAGAAATAGAATATAATGTGAAAAGCCTGATACCCATAAATAGTAAAACAAAAATAGGATTGCTGTTAATAAAGCAACAATCAATTCAGTAGCAAATCAGAGTCTGGATATGTGCCCGGTTAGCCGCAATAGGGCCGCCCTTATGAGACTTCTAACGGATAAAATGTGGGTGTACAAAGTGTACATACTATATACAGCTCTATCGCCTACCTTCGAGGATATACAGGGTGTAAAAAAACCCATCACATAGCCGTCACCTACGCATTCTGTACATCATATTAATAAATATTGCCCAAAAATAGTTGTTAGGAAAGGTTTTACTTGTGGAATGAATGAATATTCGCGGTTTATTAACGATAATTAACAATGGAACGCACTCTAAACATTGTGGAGATGGGTGCATGCAACGGTACAGGGGCCGTTGGGGTCCCCCAAGTTAAGTTATAACAGTAAAAACAAGTTTCCGTAAAAACCATTGTCTATACAATTTGGAACTTTTTGTAACCTTCAATATCTCTGTAACCAGAAGGTTCCCAAGTATGGTCCAATATAAATAAAATATCACAAAGGACAGGACCAACAAGTGAATGTCGGCTTCCTTAACCGTCTTTTACCATAAGTAAATAATAATATGGTTGCCAATTTACCTTAAAAATAGCCTGTAGAGTACGCCGCTGGAGGTCTGTGAAAACCAAACGCGGTTTCTTCGGGGAAGGCATATCCGAACCCAATTCCTCCTTGCGCTTGCAACCTGAAACCAATGGAGGTATCCTTTACATTACCTGCTATCAAATACAAGCCAAGGAAGAAATTTCTATAAAAAAATTACGTACATATGCGGGTCTCTCCTGAAGTTGAGTGAAAAGAAAGAAATGAGCTTAATTATGTAATTTAGAACACTGAAATAAGATTACATCCTAACACAGATTACATTGTCTATTTTTAATGTCAATTGTGAATCTTAATAGATGCTGCTACGCATAATGTAATAGATAAAACAGCAGAGGTAAAATACTCTCGGATTAATGTAGCTATGCTTTACTGGTGAACTATCAACAATTGTGAAAAGCTAAAATCCCTAGTTTAGGCCTATCTCCAGTCTGAATATAAAAGGATCTTGGTGTATCTATATATCTATTTGAGGTATTTGGGTGCGTGTACTTCACACTTGTTTCAACCTACAGGTCGAGGAATAAAGGCGTGATTTCAAGCCCAAAATATGCCAAGTGACATAAAAATAAGAAGAAAATTGAGATTTTAATGCAGTTAATTCTTGGGATTTGATTAAAATTTCACAAGGACTCCAAATTGTATCTTAAAGATCTGCCTCATATAGAACGACTCACTTATTTTCCTCGATCGAATGATTATGAGAGGTCAGATATTCTTGGATATAAATTCCTGCTTAGCTTTATTTTAGCCTGTCTATTTCTGCTTTAACACCATTACTAACGTCTTCTATTTTTCCGATCTGTTATCTATTAACACCTATTTCTTCTTTTCTAAAAACAATTCTTGCGTCATTATTATTGTAGAATCTTTCACATAGCGAAACTATAGTTCTTAGAAACCCTACAGCATAATTATAGAATACAATAAAAACATATTCAAGAAAAAAGTTACACCGTGCATATTAACCAAATACTGCGATAGTTTCAGTGTTATACCCGAAGTACAATCCCTAAATCCTAGACTAGTAACTAACTCTGGCTTCAATTGAATCTATTTGATTTTAATTTCTGAACTTCTTAAGTATGTATCACTTCTTTGGTGAACCTGTATTAAATACAAAATGACAAATTAATCAAATACATTATAGGATATCAATAGTATTCATAAGGTTTATAATATCTAGTTTATCGCTGAAAAATACTCACTGCCTCTCTGCGGTATCTGGGCCGCTGGAACAAATAAAAATTATAACTTTAGTTATATTGAACACATTCAAATGATTTTATCCCTAAAGCCCCGTTCACCCAGTCCTGTACTGTACGTGTACTTTACGGTAAAAATTGGGATCACAAATCAACATCCTACTGATCAAATCATACAGTTAAAAACTACAGCAGTATGAAACTGCCATGTGATTCCGAAATGATACAGTAAAATATCGTACAGATCATCGTCGTGTGTACGAGGCCTATTATCTATTCGCGCTTGATGGTTCTCTATCAAGCTCATCATCTATAGACAACAAACATGCTTCTAAACATAGACTACACTTTACAACTTTTACAATACTACCGCCATTTTCATTTTCATCAAAAACTTCTTCTTTTAAATTGTTAATTTCTGTAAGCACTGATTGACGGTAGGTAATGTAAAAGCTGATAAATTGCACTGAGGTTGATTGAATATGATTGTTATATCAATAATAATGGAGCTAACATTTATTATCTTACATTTATCTATTTTGGCACCCAACATGGGACCTATTGGATTTTCTGGATGGTATTTGATAAGTGTTGAAATAAAACTAAAAATCAATCCAATAAAATCTATTGTTAAATCAAAGCATTGTCATTGTATTTCCACACTTATATAATATAACCCATCTGGATTCGTTTATTTGTACAGTTTTGTTTTCTATTTTTATTCTAACGTTGACATGTTGGAATTATAATACAATATTCACAATTTATCAGAAATTTGATAAAATGTAGTGCCAGTGTACCAATCTTCGCTTCTTTATTTAAAATCATCTTCAGAAAATGTACTTTTAGCAATTCTGCTTGTTCATTAAATCCCAACATGTCGAAAGTAATCTAAACACCAAACGTATTATTTAAAAACGCATACCTGGCGACAATGTAAACAACATTAACAAAGGGTTCTGAAATCTCGCAGGCACCTATAAAATCATATAATGAAAAACTATTGCAGCCCGGGCGCAGGGAGAAACAAAAAGGGAGGGATGAGGGCGCGGTAGCAGTCTAACATTCATCTTGGCCTCTTGAAGCTAACAAAATAACACTTACCTACAGCTAAAAATAATGTTTCAAAAAACATTATCTAAATAAACAATCATTAGGCAGTATCGATGCCACATAAGCCAAACAAAAAGAAAGCTCGGGAAAGGATACTGCCTATTCAGAAAAAAATAACATCTATGAGCAAAATCTCTATACATTTTACACATTTGATCGACAGAACAAAAATATCCATTCAGATAATCCTCTCAATCTAAGTTGACTTGTCACAAAGATGTCTGCGAATCAAAATTATAATTAGTATTTCTATTAATAATGTGTTTGTTTTACCTTTGCGACAAGCTATTTACATGTTTATAATACCTATGAGAAACCAAGTCCACTGCTACGCAGCCACGGGTCGAGGAGGGGGGGATGGAAAGGGTTAGGGGAAGGTTTAAATTAGAATCCATTTTATCCAACAATAAAACATGAGAACACAATAGAAATGATCCAACAAAATTTTGAATAACATCGTCCACATAAACCAAAACTTGATGAAAATTAAAATGGTTGAAACATGTTGAAGAGAACGAAAAGATGAAGATAACAAACTCATGACAATAAGAACCAGAGAAAAATAATAAATGAGAGTTAGAACAAAAGCCCCAAGGAGAAAATAGAAGGTGAAAGGAATTTGATGGAATCCAGGATCCAAGTCAAGATGAGGGGAGGACTCACAAGCAAGATACATCCCCAGCTGGTTCGTATGGCGCGTCCCAGTGGGGCGAAGGCCCGGGGTACATTGTGGAGCCCTGGGGCGCGGGTGGAGCACCCTGGTACTCCCGAGGCTGGCAGTAAGCCTGTTGAGGCATGTTGTTTACATTGTCGCCTTTTATTGTTTGATGCTGATTTGGCGTATCTGTAAAATTAAAGTATTTTAATTTTGTTTACAGTCGTGTTTTCGTCTTCAAATCCACTATGATACAGAAGGGGATAATATTATTTCTAGTAGTATATTAAATTCTACTCTTTCAGGTCTTTGAGAATATTATTATTGAGTAAAAGCTTATTTTTATACAGTTTTGCAGTATAATCATGAGCTTATTTGATTTGTCGCAAAAATAATAAATACCACTGATTAACCAAAACATTTTAGTACATCAACTGCGCAAAACTGACTGTCTATGATAGTCACATCTCATAGCCGCGATTACGTATTCGTACCATTCCCTATCAAACTAAAATACGAATGAATATTATGACAACATTGTCTACCCCCGGTTGCCAAACTGATTTTGAAAAATTGTGTACTGAAACAATCCCATAACACACAATAGATGGCAGCACTTGTCACGCTACGCATGAAACAGTACTAGAAAATGCGTTTAATTCAGAATTTGATGTTGATAAATGTAGTACCAGTAATGGGAGATTCCGTATCTATGATGGTTATAGTTCTGATAAAGAAAAAGATAGATATATTAATTCGGTAAAAATTATCGTTATTTTTGAGCTTTTAATTTTACCTACAATCATCACATTTTATTTTATTTATTAGAGACAAAAATTGTTATAGGCTAAAGAAAATACAGGAAATCCTTAAACTATAGCGAGACTGAGACTGATAACTAAGAAGTAATTAGAAAAGAAATAAAAAGCAAATTTCTCGGATAGAGAGAGCCTACCAAAGAGGAATTTATTGTATCCTGAAGACATATTCTGAGTAAGTTTAGCAACGGAAATTAAACTTTAGGCACTGATTTATGATGTCTGCCAGATTAAGGTATTGCCGCTATAGCATGAGAGAATTTAGGCCTACCATTTCAGAGTATATTAATAGAAGTGTTTTCAGGACTATTTGAAACGGACGGTGAACTAGTAGACGATTAGAGGAGTTCCTAGAAAAGCAAAAAGAAACAACAATAAAAATATAAAAGGTTATTAACCTAGCCAATATCAGCGCGATAAATCTCGCCGGGTAATATAGGATAACAAATAGCCTGGACTATATTTAGTTTGATATTGGCATTAAAGATAATTTAGATTGGGTCAAAGGTTATGGAAATTAAATATCTTGTACAAAATATTCGATTCTGAATTCGGCAGTGCAATATTATCTTTTAGTTCACTTTCGTTTCCTCTTACTTCAAAATCTGAGGTTTGAAGTTTGATTTAAGTAAGCTCTTTGGAACCCAAACCACGTGCACCAATAACTCAGAAACCCAAAACCCAATAAATAAAACACGCCATAAAAATCCCAAACGCTATAGCAAAGGTAAAATGTCCAAGAAACCCCATATAGGTACGTATAACTGGAGCCGGCGGCGGGCGACAGCGGGGGGAGGGGTCGATCGATAAATGGGGTGGTCTGACGTCACAGGGAGAGGGGGGGCCGCCAACATCGCTTGCCTCGTTTGCGGTACTACCTTTTTGAGGGTTTTTGTAGTTCTTCAGGATAACTGATGGTGTCTGCCAGTGTAAATGGGGTTTATTGGCCTTAATTTTCCGGGTGAGATGAAGTATAAAAGGTTTTGTAAAAAAATTGAAGTTAAAAAGGTACTGACTATTTCGGTCACAAATGTTGAGAGAAAGCGTCAGGTTGTACTCCTCCACATTGCGGGTAACCTACCCACATAATAACTGTGATATTTTAATAGAGGATTTTTCCAAGTTTAGCTTGTAACTGGGTACTAGAACTTGGAAAAGGTTCCCTTTATTCAAAAGACTGTGTTCAATCAGTGTTAATCAATTAAGTACAGCTAAACCATATTTCCAACAACATCGACGATACGTATAATTCGTATCTTCAAATAACTGAAGAAATTAATCTTGAACTCATAGATATAGATACAAAATCCTTAAACATGAAAGCTGAGGCAACATATAATAATATCGTCATCGTAAAACAAACACTGATTCCTTCAAATACAAAATGTTCTAGAGTCAATATCAGATGAAGATGAGGAAGATGAGATGACGTCAGAAATTCCGTCAAACATACTTGTGAGGAATAAGTCAATATAAAAGATGCGGAAGAAGCTCACTCAATCAAATTTGGAGGAAGGGATGATAGTGAAACTATGTGAGGAGTAACTAACGCCATAGGGGATATTAATACTGTAGGAGACTTGTCTGTTATGTTAGTTGTAGGATCATTTATCAGACCAATAATAAAGGCATATATTTAATCGAGCCTCTAATAATTCGCATTTTGGAGTCCTAAAAATACTAAATAGCTAAGTAACTGAGACCAACTGTGAGAAAGGGCCAGAAAGTTAAAAAGAGACTCAATTATTTAAAAAAGTGAGGACTATTAGGAGAAGATCAATACATTTTTAGAGGATCAATTAATATTTCCTCTAAATAAAGAGGCTTCATTAGTGGTACTAAGTGTTAGTCCAGCGCTGATACTTCTTGAGAAGTCAGCCTTTGCTAAAATTATTATTTTACCACGGTATATTGGACGAAATACTGCTTCGTTCGGTCTAGTGGTCGACTGCTGACGAGGAGGTCCTGGGTTCGATTGCCAGCCCTGGCACTGTCGTTATACCAGCACGCCTATCATGACCACAATAGAAATGGGTTTTGTCGACGTAAGAATTAACAAAATGACAGATATACAATAATAATCTGTCATATTTTTGTCTATTCTTCCGTCAAGAAAACCCGTAGAGAATCCGATTCTATGGTCATCATGCGCGTACTGTTGGTAAGCGATGATGAGGTCGACATTGGTACCTACACGTTTACCTAGAAGTAACCCATTTAGTAGAGACCTGAAGCCGCACAGTACGGCAGACATCGTTGCCGGTAAAAGGAAATTGAAAATGTCAGCAAGAAGACTAGTGATGGGCAAAACACATTAGAAACACCGGTAGTCAAAAGTCAACT
Organism: Conistra vaccinii; assembly: GCA_948150665.1. NCBI lineage: Eukaryota > Metazoa > Arthropoda > Insecta > Lepidoptera > Noctuidae > Conistra > Conistra vaccinii. The sequence continues at coordinate 2,248,183 of OX411340.1, read as the reverse complement.
CACATGGTCTAAGTCGGCTAACGACTTGAAATCCATAAAAAACTCTATACACACATTAAAATCATACAAACCTAACATGAAAACTACCCCTCATTACAGCATGAAAGGGAACCATCAATCATGTACAGCGTCAGTCGGACCACGCGACATTATACACTGCCCGCCCACTGCACCGATTTACTAGCGGGCAACGTAAGTAAAACGCAATGGTTATCGAACGGGGGCTCGCGGTCGCGTGCCTACGACACGTACCGCCGAATTGTTTAGGGTGACTATGATGGCGGTGGTTGAGGGATATTTCTACCAAATCTTGCATAAATAAATATTATTTCCGCTGGAAAGTTAAATTGGAATACATTCTACGACTCGGTCAGGCTAGCGTGGATTTTATTGCTTAGGAAAAACAAGATATTTCAGGTTTTAACCGCTGAGGAGAACTTTCACTTTTACTCGCTATGATAAAGACTGTTCTCAATCTAAGTCAAAAGATTTATTTTCCAGCTAAGCTCTTTGAGAAAGATCTTATCCGGAAAAATTCTGTCCTCACAATAGCCAATATGTTCCATTTATATTTGCATAATAAGTCCAGGTTTATGATAATTAGCAACGCACGCACTAGAACCCATAATCCCCTTCAAACGCGAGGGTAACGCACCCCTTACTTACGTCACACATCGACCGCGTTCATTAAAAATGGGGATCGATGCAGGCAGCTGATGTTTTTTAATGATTTTTTGTTTCTATTTTTTTTTAAACCGGTTTGAGATTTAACAAGCACCTTTACTAATAAACACGTAAAGTTTATGTGGTGTAAAAATATGACTTAGTAAAAAAAACAGTAAAGAAAAATATTTCAAAAAAAAATTTGGGAAAACTTCACTTAACTATGACAAAGCTTGAACTTTCTGAACTCAGATGCACTACTACAACCATTTATCCTCACTCCATCCCATTAAAACGCTTACAAATAAAATAAAAAAACGCGAACATAATTCAAGAACAGTCCCGCGTCTTCACATCGCGTGGCCACCGCAACTAGTGACGTACTCCATCGACCGCGCGGTGACCCAACGCATCGATTGTACAAATCGATGGCCGCAGCTGACGCGGCCGCTGTTTGTAAACTGTATGCGTTTTTATCGATACTCTAGTGGCGCATCATTGGCTCAGTAGTAAACTACGTAGGGACGGTGCCGCGGCGGCGTCTTTTCGCAGAAACGCTGTTTTTATGCAGATATATTTATTTTAGTTCGCGATATTATTTTGTTTGAGATCGGGTAGAAGTATTTTCCAGTCCTTGAATAGTGAAGGCCGAACGGTAGTTACTATTCAATTCAATTCATTTATTTCTTTGCAAACATGGGTATAGTACATAGGTGTTTTTATAATAAAGTTCTCCATATTTTACCGTCACGTGGGCATGCAAAGGTTTACAATTCCAAATAAAAAAACAAAAATAAGCTGCAGGTCATTGGAAATTACATAAAAAATAATAATATTAAAAAATATAACAAATATTTTAACGGATTCCTGATGCTATAGTTAATCATTTAAATAAATATAAAAATTGATGAAAATGTAACTAAATAAAAGGAAAAGCTAATGACAATGCGGCAACGTGTGCTTGAGCAAGAGACAAATTGGATGTACTGGAATATTCATCATTGGATATTCCAATGTAATGTAATAAAAAACACAATATAAAAACACATGGAAAGCAGGCATCGAACAAAATTCGTTGTGACATCTACGTAGAAAATACAAGGTGCCGAGGGGGGTAGTAAATAAAGCAAAATGGCGTACTTACAGGTCAAAATAAATAAGCAAATCATTGACACGAAAACAGATGTATCAATGGTAACATAGTTAGAAATTTTCGAATGAGAATTTTCCGCGGTGTAGACATGAAAATGCTAAACGATTTTCAAGACTTTTGTTTGAAAATATATATATGGAGAGTCAGCTGCCCGCATTCCCATATGAGTCACAACAGAAGTTGGGCAAACTACAGGTTATAGGCCCAGTTATGGGCCACTTTCGCTACAACAATCGCCGACTATGAATATGTAAGGAGGTCTTCACCCTTTGCTGGTTCATGTAGAGCAAGCTTGAGATTTGCTTCGTTTGGGGGCTGTTGTGTCTGTGTTGTTTTCTGTGTAAATTGAAATATGTTTTCTCATTATTGTATGTTTATATTTAAATTTGTTAATTAGTTTTTATTCATGTTTTTCATTATCTGTTCTACTCTTACACACGTTGTCTCTAGCATCTATCTATCTACTTTCCTATCGCAAGTATGCTAGAAGAGATTTCTTTAAAAAGAGAGAAATAAGCATCACCTTTGTACGTATTTTTATGTTCCTTTTTTCTTGTCTATTTATTTTTATTATATATTCTTTTCATCTGCAACTTTATGCCTGTTTCATAGCAATGATTGTATAATAAGAATAAATCTCAAATAAAAATAAGTGTGAAAATGTTAACATTTGAACAGTATTTAGCGTTTGACTGGCTCGTTGGTCTAGTGGTCGCAAGCGCTACTGCTGAGCATGAAGTCCTGAATTCGATTCCCCGATCAGGCAAATTTTTATTGGGTGTTTCTATCCGGAATTTCTCAGTAGCAGCCCGGAGTCTGGATTTTTGCCCGGTTGATGGCAATAGGCTCACCCCTATAACATGGGCCTTAAACATAACTGGCGAAATGTGGGTGTACTATAGATAGACCTCTGCCCAACCCTTTGGGGAATTCGAGTGAAAAAACGTAAACATCTTCAAAACAGGCGAATGGATAACTGTTCAAACCTGTCGACATAGGCGAAAGTTCAGTTTTATCAAAGAGCCTTCTAGAAAATCTTTCATGAAACTTTTCATTTCCGAGATGCCATATAGTTTTCCTAAACGAAGCTTTGTGGAAATGAGTCTAAATGCTGACAAAAGACATGTAGACGAAGAATCTAACATTGAAGAGAAGGTGGACTGATTAATGTTGAAAGTATTACATATTGAAGGTCTAAGTACAGTAAGAGGATACAAAAACAATATGTTCAACTGTGGCATTTTTACATTCCATGAGTAACTATACCCATGAGTACTGTACTTTAATATCTCACGATTACTAAAAATCTGTTGCTGCCATTTAATATCACAAGAGAAGAAAAACCGACTATTTGTAACAGATTTTTAGTAATCCAGTAATATTTGTATATTAAACTCATGGGTAAAGTTGCGCATGGAAAATAAAGATGCCACAGTTGACTACAGTCAAAATAGTTCCCATCTCACACAGGCGACATGAGACTTACAACATAGACTTACAACATACTCATTCAATGCATTCAAGACTATTAGCTGAATATTCAATCACAAATAACATCCTTCTTAAAAACTAAATTCATTAGATGGGTGTATAAAATTTTTTGCAGTGACGATTGTGACGAAGATTTGTATTTATAATTTAGCTTAGAAGCATTGTTCTCATGACGTTGTACCTTTTCTGAGAATTAATATGTTTTAATCTAACATAACAAGCGAAACGCAGATTTCATTAAAGGGTATAGATATCCTTCTGGGGAATATAGTCATGTTGTTATCTCTCAAGTCTACAGCATAATAATATTCCAACTAGATTACCTATTCAAAGAGCTCAAATCGTCTAGACGTTTGTCCATATCTCAATACAATATCGTCTTTTGTTTGATCATCATTGAACCCTTCCAATGAACAAAACCATACAATGGATTTATAGAAAATTGTTCCTATGTAATTAACTAATTCATAAAGAGATTTGGAATCTGGTAACAACTTTGTCGAAAACGTTGACTTGAAATCAGAAACTATATGAATCTAAATATTGAAAATGTATATTTAGACTGATTTAATAAAAGCTAAATCCACGTGGTAATCCAGGTCAGGCGACATTATGCAAATGTAGGCTGAATGAGGCGCGCTTCAGTCAAGTCGCGAATTTATGAGACAATTTAGATATAAAAAAGTGTTAGTTTATCGCGTTAAAGCCTTCACAGAAAGCAACAATGGAAAGAAAAAGGAGTTCGTTTTATAAACCAGTCCTATTACAAAGAAGATATTTTTTCTGAAATAGATTTTGAAAGCCGGGCCACGTGGTCTCCCAAAATCTAATAGAAAATTGTCGTTTGGACCTCCCAATTCAAAGCATCACAGTTTGTCTTGTTTGATGCTACAACAATTTCCAAAATTCTTATTAGACCATCAACTTTTTTATCATAACCTGAAACTTACATGGAGTAAAAAAAAACACAATTAAAAACAAAAGCAGATCACCTAGTTACAACTCTACTACTACAACATCATGCATCACGTACCTGCTAGTCTCAACGCCGACATTCTCTGGAACTCCGGCTCTTGCAGCCACTTCCACATCCTTCTGAACGTCTCTCTCCCAGACTTGAGCTTCGACCACGGCTTCGGATTCCTTAGCAAGTCACTCAGCGTGCCCTGCGACCTACACAGCACCCTCTGAGCAAATATCGCCTGAGGGATCGAGTACCTCTTCAATTCTCCACTTATCCTCTGAGCTAACTCTTTTGTATTTATTTCCTCTGAATCACTCTGTGACTGTTGCTGCTGCTGTGACTGCTCTTCCCTCGCTAGCAACGCCGCGTTCAGGTCCAATCCAGGACTCGGCAATGGCGGCGTGGGCGATCGCCTTTCAAATGAGTTCGGCGACACACTCCGCCTGCTGTATGCTGATTGTGGCGATAATGGCTCATTGTATGGAGTTGGTGATAAGGATGCGTAGGATTGCTGCTGCTGTATTACTGTGAATGTGCCCCCGGCGTGATACGCGAACTTGTCTGAAACAGTGCTGATAGGCGGTAGTGGGAGCAGCGGGGTGAGCGTGGCGTAAGAGGCTGGTTCGAGCCCCGGCGGGGTCAGGCGTCCGTTGACTGCGGACAGGGGGTGGAACGCCGCATCGCCGTCAGGCAGTAGGTCCGCAGGCGACAGTCTGGGCGGCGAGGCGTTGCTCGGGGCGACAATAACCGTGAGTGGAGCGCGATCGCGCGCTCTTACTTCGTCCATGGCGCGCGGCCGGCGGCAGCGGGGTCGCGCGGGCGACTGAAGCACGCCTGCGCGACGCACCCTACCTTCCCCCCGCCCCGCATCCTGCAAACACCCCTGTTTCTTCACCCTCGTTTCAAACAACCTAACTTTGGTACGAGAATTGCTATTGTCAACCTTATTTTAAAGCTGTTAAGTTGTATTTCGCTTGTGATTGGTTACTTTGTCGGGCTATCTGACGTTAGCTGTATACAATGCACCCTTAACCTACCCTGGGGCGTTGTACATCCCGTGTTTGTGACGGTACGGATTGTTTTGAAACCATTGCTGGTTCTCTTTTGTCTAGGATAGGGTCGTTGGTTTTGGGGCGTCTATGGAGGATGATGTTGAAGGTCTGGTCTACTGTTTGGTGGTGTGGTGGTGAAGGCAGTGCCCTCGTTCGAGCATTGCTGTCACTTGGCTACTTGCTAGCCAAGCTTACCTCATGGTGGAACTTCGAAGAGGGAAATAATTAACGCTACAAAGCTTGAAATATTATTGCTGTTTTGTATTATGGAGCAAATATTGTAGTTTCAGCGGTATCTTGAAACATTCTAATAGGAAACGGTAGTTGAACATACGCTCTATGTCTGGCGTAGACTAAATACAACTCAGTATTCACTGACATTGTTGTTCCTCGTATTATTGTAGACCAGTTATCGTCAGAAGCAATTTTAATTCCATGTCTTTTATTCACTACAATAACTTGACTTTAAGAGATACAATGAAAAACCTGATTCCATATAGGTAGGTACATAATATATGTCAAAACTTTCCATTGTAGAGCCAATTTGCATTTGAAAGAAAACATGTTTACGAGCATACAATGTTCTGAAAGCTCGTTTTAAGTAATAAAATTAAAGGGATATTTTTCTATTAAAATTTTGAAATGTCAGCAAACTCGTTCACATTTATTATAAGTAAATGCAGTGTATTTATATGATGAATTTAATCATAATATCTGCTAACCAGATGTTTCAAAATAGGGATTAAAAATTGATTTGTTTAAAAACTATAATGACACCAAAAGTAATATAGTTTTGTCATCATTGTAGTTTTGGTCAACTATGTTCGCTTAAATTTATATGGAGTTTTGTTTTTGGTCGCTTAATTTAATTGCAAGGACTAAGGAGTATTTATTTTTAGGGGTAGAGAGCAGCGGTGGCCCAAAGGTAACGGCTGCGACTTACGAGTTGTCGGTCGTAGCTTCGAACCCAGACAGGCGCTTTACTATGTGCAAATAATTTCATCACCACTGCTCTCAAAACGGTGAAGGAAAACCTCGTGAGGAAACCGGCATGTCTTAGAACTAAAAATTCGAAGACATGTGACATCTACCAACCCGCACTGGGCCCGCGTGATGGATTACGGCTCACTCCTGGGCCTGTGTCCCAGCAGTGGGAACAATTCAAGCTGTTTATTTAACACGATTCGTTTCTTTTTTAAAGCGAAACTTTTTCTTACTGATTTAACCTGGTATTACGGTCACCCTTGATTCCTGTAGGATAATGAAGGTCACCCCATGCTTTGTATTCAGGTATGACAACATAGATGGACCTGTATCTGAGTACATATTTTATAATGTACTATAGCGTTATGCTGACATAAGGCTAAATGAATTTAAGCATTATTTTTCTAACATAATACGCTACCTAACAGTCAAAACGTCCCTTGCAGAAAAGGCTAGTTAGAAAAAAAGACATGGTGTATTTAACTGAATGTAGCAGACGGGAGCATAAACACACAAACAAACCCTAAAGTGTGTGTGTGTGTGTGCGTTTAATTGTGTGTGCACACAGTTACACACACACAAGCAGGTGCTCCGAATGACCCCGGTCGACACCTGGCTCGTGACAAAGGGCTTTTAGTGACGTGACTATTAAATTGTTGATATCGATAAAGTCCTTAAATGGGGTGCCTGAAAATATTTTTAATGAATGGCGATGATTAGTACGGTGTACGCATACAGGCTGACTATCACCTTACAGATTGGCTACTATTATTACTACGTTTTTGGCTAGTCTTATCGTGAGGATACGAGAGGAGGCGTTCAATCAAAGTTCGGACCGTGCAGCATGTTATCAAATATGTACTTATTATATTAATCTCTATTGATTGTAAGTCGTTTGAGTTTGAGTGCAACAATATTCATAATCACTTCTGTGTACCTAATAGTTTTTTATTTTTATTTTTGTATGCTTTGTTAGAAAGAACCAGGTTCATAATAATCAATTACAATCTAACCTTTAAGACTAACAAGCAATTTTAATCTAACTTAATTTTGTACGTGGTAATTATTTCAAAACTTAGAATAGCGTTTATTGCACAAGTCCGTTTAGAGTCTGATATAGTATTAAAAACACTTTGTTCACTAGTTGTTCACTTTGTGTTATAAGTGTGTCATTGTCACTATTATTTCTACACTTTTTACACTACACTAACTCAAAGGGTTTTGTTCGTTTTAGTCTTCGCACTATGTTTGTGTTGTCTAACAGCTGAATTGCCTCGACGTTCGCATGTCGGTTTAGTCGATGTGTGCCTAATAAGTGTTTTTTTTTTGTATACCTACACAGGACAACAGGTATAACTACAATAACTCTAAAAACTGAGTAACAATAATTCTAAACTATCACAAACACTAATGTTTAAATTAAATTACGTACTAATAAAAAATTACAACTCATATTATTGTAATCTCGCATTTTTAAGCGCTACTTATAACGTTTTTATCGACATTTAACCACATCCCTAGACCTCAGTAAACGGCAGCAGCCCCTATACCACGTCCTGCTAACTCCGTTACGTCATTACTACCACGCGTAAACGTTAACTTAACTATAATATAATAATAACTAACTAGATATTATTGTCTTTACCACCTTCAGTTATGAGAGATACCTACAAATTTAAAATGAGACCGACTCTTTACTTCTATATCTGTACTATAATTATACTATACTATACTATACTGTAATATAATTATAACATAGAATATTTTTAATATTAATATTATAAAGAGGTAAAATGTGTTGGTTTGTTTGTAAGTTTTTTTTTTTTTTTCGAATTCAATTATTTTTGCATTAGATACCCCAATTCTTGTGGAAGGTTATGGGCGTGGACGAAGTCTCGGGCACAAGCAAGTTTAACAAAAAAATCTGTATATTTTATTTCACATAAACCTACATGGGCAATTATGAAACGTCAGAAGCTAGGTTATAAATGATAAATGAAAATATTGGTAATTAAATACTGGTATTCTTTATTTATCTTCTCTTCTTATTTATCTCCGAAACTAATGAGCCTAAAATTTTGAAAAAAATATAGTTCTTTTCTCACAGATTACAGGAAAACCTATAAGAAGTCTATGGTCTAAAAATAACATGATAAATCTCTCAATATTGAGCGTACAAACTTACATTTGCAGTTGGAATGTATGGAAGAACATGTTTTTCAACTACAATGTTAAGTTTGTTCTAGTCTGTCTATCAGAGTAAAGATAGTTTGTTTGAATAATTTTGAACCTATATTATTATTTTTTTAGAAGATTCTACATCCAGATACGTTTAAGGTATATTCACCTAAACCTTCCTCATGAATCACTCCGTCTCCGTCCAAATGGTGTAAAATCGTATGAAAATCCGTTCGGTAGTTTTTGAGTTAGTCGCATTCAGACAGACAGACGCCGCGGAGGGACTTTGTTTTTATAATATCTAGTGAAGTGTCCATTACTTAACAAAGCAACAGTAATAATGCTACTGTTGCAGGCATTGCAGCCATTTAGATGCGACTCGTTTCGACCGACGATATAAATAGATCAGTTAGTTGTCGCCGATTTCAGCAGTATCTACGGAAAAACGGAAAATGCTACGCCACTGGTTTCACTTGAAAATGTTAAAAAAAGGGATGGAGCAATGAGCCGAAAACGCGAAAAAATATAATTGCAAAAAAATACAATGAATACTTATTTTAAAGATTTATTAACATTTTTGCCGCTATAATCCTCAGAAACAAACAGTATTCAAATTTTTCTCCACTAAGTTCATAGACCGTAGCACCCTACTATTCAAATTCGTCAAGCTTCATAATAAATTCCAAAAAAACTACATTCGCGTGTCCCAAAAATGATATTGTTAAACCCCTATTTTATCGACCCTACTTTCATTAGCATACGTGTTTTTTTATCGGGTGACAGCTGCGCGCGCAGCCGCCATATTGTCGCGTGACGTCACGTATCGATTGCGGCGCGAAAATCGATATTATCGAGCGCACACCTGTGGCCCGCGCGTGCCTCGCCTTCCGGGTGCATTGACCTTTTACTTTTTTCTTAGGGTTGAGATTGAGACGAAAGAAAGGAATAATACAGGATGTAGATACTTTTTTGTAGGACCTGTTTTGTTTGGCTAAGATAACAAAAATAATGAGGGCTTAAGCTAAGGTAACATGGCTAGATTTTTAAAGATTAGCACACGTTTTTTTGCCGTGTAAAACTACGGTTTATTCGTCGTGTGGAGGCACGGTAGTGTGGCAGTGTTGTATGGATCACTATGGATGCTTGTTGACAGACACGTTTTTTCTACGGCGCGGTTTTCATCCCGTCAAAAACCCGTACCGTATACAAAGTGCAGCTTTGCTGTTTTTAGAAATTGCATCTGTTTAGAGTCACCCTTATACATTTCTATCAAAACCAATTATACATAAGCGAAAGTTTCGCTTGAAGTACGCGACAACATTACTCATATTTGTTGTACATATTTACTACTTACTTACATCTAAATTGTTGTCAATGAATTATTTTGGTTGCAGAAAAAGTTTTCAGTGTTTGTTCTGTAGCTTTGTCCATATATTCTGTAAGCACGCAAAAGTAAGTTCATCTAACTGTCTGTTTGTCACAACCTAACATATAAACCTCCAAACTGATGCCAATGAAACAAAAGTACCTACTTACCTACAACTATTAAACTTAAAAGATTCTTTAAAAAAATTAAAGATTTTTTTTATAAAACGCAAGATGTTCCAAAAACCAACCCTACGATATAATTGTGAGGATATTAAAAATATATTAGTAGGGCTTCGTGGTAGCCATCGGAAGCGAAGGGTTAGGGGATCTACTGCCACTTCCTACGGTAGCGTTACATTGTTTTAATGGCAACCCCTTTTTTATCATCCTATGGAAACCGTGTCTATTCAGCCTCTACTCTTGAACTGAACCAGTAGAAAAAAAGTTGAGACGAGAAGGGTAATTGTCATGTATCGTGGGTCCGTTTACAGTCAAAATCAAAAGACATTTATTCAAATTAGGATTCGTAGAAATTAGGCTTAGAATCAACCCTTTTTGAACATCAAAATTACGTAAGACAGTCCCCCAAAACGCCCGCCCATCAGCACTTCCTAGTGCTTCAGCTGGGAAAAACGCCACAACAAACTCCCCAGCAGCACAGCTGTCTGTTTAGTTAGGAGAATTTGTATTCTCATAGCGGAACACGTTGGTAACTCAATAGTAGAGTTTCTTGTAGAATGCGTCGCCCAGGGACGTATGTCGTATACTACAGTACCCTATTTCTACTATATAGTAACCAGCATTCCAATATATACTGAATGGTGTGGGTGCTAGAAAAACGACATGAACATGGTATACATACTCATCTATAACTTGTCATCATCTGCCTAGCCTTTTTCCAAGTATGTTTTGGTCGGCTTCCAGCCTAACCAGATGCAGCTGAATACCAATATTTTACATGGAGCGACTGCTTATCTGACCTCCACAACCCAGTTACTGGGTAACACGATCCCTCTTTATCAAGAATGTTTGTCAGCAGACTTTTGTGCTTCCGGCTACCCGTAATGACTATCAAGGATCGAAAGACACCCGCAACCAAGTGCCGAGGAGGAATCTAGGTATTTAAAAATGGTCGGAGAGCAGTGGTGCCAGTGGTAACGCCCCCGACTGACGAGTTGTAGGTCGTGGGTTCGAACACAGGCAGGCGCTCTACTTTGTGTAAATAATTTAATCACCACTGCGCCCGAAACGGTGAAGGAAAACATCGTGAGGAAACCGACATGACCTAGAACCAAAAATACGAAGTCATGTGACATCTACCAACCCGCACTGGGCCCGCGTGGTGGATTACAGTCCACTCCCTGTCACAGAGAGGGAACATTACCGGCTGATTTTGCTACCCATCCATGGACCAACCGCGGCAAGCGTAGCTTAATCTGATCAATCGATCCGTACGGCTGTTATTATTTGTAGCCACGAGCCCCTCGTACAGTTTATGTAAGTTTACGGTTTTAAACCTCTATCTACGTAATAGTCATTACGTCACTGTCTTAGTTCTAATCAAACCCATTAATAAGAATACCTCTATACTGTATTAATTCATAATTAATTTCATTCAAGACAAGACATTTATAATATCTGTGAGACACCAAACAGCTGTGTTGCCTTTTCATGGAAATCTAATATAGACAGATACCTTGCTTTTCAAATATTACTGTCTACCTTCACCTACTTAGTTCGTGTTGCTAGAAATTATTTGTCGTCAGTGGCTGATGTGGTAGCTGTCAGAAGGACCTCGACTGGTAAGGACACAGATACAAGAAACATATATACCTACGTACTTATACATATATACTCACGTTTTTTGCCTATGGTAGGCAGAAACTACAGAACGGCAACTGCTACGATCCTTATACATATACTCCTTTTGCCTCGTTCATACATCTGGTCATACACGCCCGCTGCGCCCTGTTGTTTAACTAAGTAAGGTACGCACGTACGTAAGTAGTACGTACTTTTAGCTTCTGAATAATCGCAAATTATAAATCCCCAATGCAAAACATTTAATTTCATTGTCTTTTTTTCTTTTTCGTACGGCTATAAGTGACTAGTGGTGTCAGCGTTTTAAAGCCGCCCCAGGCGACTGACTGACTTTGCTTCACATGACGTCGAGAAATATCTCTCAGGCGTGCCGGTTTCCTCACGATGTTTTCCTTCACCGTTTTTGAAGCAAACTTTTAGTTATAAATACGCACATGAATCCGAAAAGTCAGAGGTGCGTGTCTTGGGTTCGAACTCGAGACCTCTGACTTGGCAATCCAACGGTCACTAGGGTATCACTGTTTTAATTAATAATAGTAATAATTTCATTGTGGAATTGCCGGATAACAAGTTTGAAATTTTTTTTTTTTGGAATCAATTGTAGTTAGTAATGTAAACACACCCTCCGTTCCTCGAAAAGCACGTTAAACCCGTGGTCTCGGCTGTCATTCTTGGATCTTTGACTGTCTTTACGCGTCGTCAGAAACCCGAAAGTCTGACAACCAGTCCCACCAAGGAATTTAGTGTTACCCAGTAATAGGTTGTGAAGGTCAGATAGGCAGTCACTCCATGTAAAATACTGGTATTCAGCTGCATCTGGTTGGACTGGAAATCGACCCCCAAAATAGTTGGATAAAGACTAGGCAGATTGATTACCTTTACGAGTAATTGCTAAGCTACACATTTCCAGTTTTTGCTGATCTCGCATAGATTTTAGGTAGGTATGCACCCTGCACAGTCTGCTAAACTATCAAACAAATGTTAATTTCGATACGAAAGGGCCAAATTCGGGCAATCGGTTCAGCTACCACCTTGCTAGATGAAGAAGTTCGTGCCGATACCAAAGACGTGAATTAATAAAATATAGAATTATCGTTGGTCTAGCCCGTTCCAAATTGAACTCAGGTCGCCTCGCAGTCTGAAAGCTCTCTTTGAATTCCCCTAAAACTTACTTTTGTTAGATAATACGAGTACCTACAATATACAGGGTGGCAGGGACATCGACGCGAAGCCGGTTACCATGGATTCAGTACATGGTTCTGAACCCCCCTGCGTTGAAATATTTCGTCGGTTATTAAAAAAAAAATCAGCTGTTTCATAGAAAAGTGCAATACCTACGCGGTCAAAATGTATGGAGCAGCAGATTTTTTTTTTTAATAACCTACGAAAAATTTCAACGCAGGGAGGTTCAGAATCATGTACTGAATCCATGGTAACCGGCTTCGCGTCGATGTCCCGGACACCCCGTATTTAAATACAATGTAGAAATGAAATTAAATGAAATTGTTTATTCTGTAAATAGGATATTCAGATATTGGAATCACTTTTACACGTCATAGTAAAATTTATGTAAAAAATTAGCTAGATGAGTTCGGCGTTTCGTAGCTGACTACTCTGAGAAGAAAGGCCGAATCAAATATTACCTAAGTATAAATAAATATAGGCCGAAATAAATAGTATAGTAATGTCTACATCATAGGTACAGTCGTTAGACTTGGTTCCTGAGCCAAATACCCAAGTCAATCTTCCTAGCCTTTTCCCAACTATCTTGGGGTCGGCTTCCAGTCTAACCGGATGCAGCTGAATACCAGTATTTTACATGGAGCGACTGCCTCTCTGACCTCCACAACCCAGTAACTGGGTAATACGATACCCCTTGGTAAGACTGGTGTCAGATTTTCGGGCTTCTGACGACTCGTAACGACTGTCAAAGATCCACGAATGACAGCCGGGACCAACGGCTTAACGTGCTTTCCGAGGCACGGAGGAGTCTCGGTATGTGAAAATGGTCACCCATCCACTGACCAACCCCGGCAAGCGTAGCTTAACCTGATGGATCGATCCGTGCGGCTTGTTATTACTTAGCCACAAGCTCCGAGAACCAAGTACCCAATTAGGTACCATTTATCCCGAAGAGATTGGTGATCGCAGTATCTTGTTATAGTGTTTTTAAGGTTCCGTAGACAACAAGGAACCCTTATGTCCGTCTGTCTGTCTGCCTGTCTGTCCGTGGCCTAGCTCAGCCACTCTTAGTACCAGAAAGCTGTAATTTAGCATGAGTATACATATTAATCACGCCGACAAAGTAGTAAAATAAAATCATGAATAATATATATTTTTACACGTAAAGAGGGAACCATAACTACGGAACCCTTCATGGTGCATGGTCGACACGCAATTGGCCGGTTTTTTTATTTGGTCTGAGGTTACAGCACTGACACGAAGATTCTGCCCATATTTTTGAGTTTTGAGTTTTTTGAGTTTGAGCCTAGCCTAGGTAGGTATACGATACTTTCATAATCTTAAAGATGAGATTTTTACATTCTAGTTTTTTACTTAAAAGTACTTATTGACCGATCAGTTTAAAGAAGAAAAACTACAACAATTATTTAGATCCTACGAGTAAAAGACTGCGTAACTATTGATTTTATAAAACGGCTAAAACTAGTGATAACTGTAGCATAATATATAAAAAATTACGATAAATATTATGTATCTACTATTACAAAACTAAACTTATCTACAACGTACACTATTATCGATGTTTGTCAGAAAATCAATAATTTATTTTATCAGCCTACAGCCGCCATTTTGCAATGCGTCAAAATCCAATATTCCAATAAAAATCTTACCGAATCAATAAGGTAGTCTTTTTTATCCATCACCATCGTAACGTTATCGTCATCCATGCATATTTCAAGTTTATTCTCGTTCATAAATACTTTTATTATAAACTCCGACATTTTGACCTAAAAATATCGAGCTATTATATTGGAAATCATACCCTCCCGGTGACCTGTCGTCATGGCAACGCCGCGGCGGCGACCCCTAGTTGCGGCGCCGAACCCATCCCTCTCTGCACCACTATTTTCACTCGTGAGAGCGAGGGAGATAGCTAGATTCTACGCGTTCCGTTTCCAAGTGAAAGTAGCCGTTGTCAAAATCGATATCGCACAAGGCTAGGCGTCGATTATCTGTTCTCTTCTGTACAGTGCCGTAACATCACAACTTACCGACACCCCCAACCTAACCGCAGCCTTATTTCTTTAGAAATAGAACTTATTTTCGAAGAGAAACTAACTGTATAAAAGATCGTATGTCACGTAGCGTGGTTTGTAGGCAGCTTGCTTGGTAGAAACAAACCATCGACTATTGATTTTTGCGATCCCTTTTGCCAATGATTGTGAGAAATTTCGATTTATTGGATTATTTCATACGTACTTGCACCATTCAGGGTGTATTTTTACGCGTTTGCACGTCGTTTGCGTTAGTTAAAAAGGACGTTTTAGCGTAGGTAGGCAGATCTGTAAGACTGTAATTACATAGGTAATGTTCTTTTAATGTCTTCGTCAACTGTGTAGTTTGTAAAAGAATTTGTTGAGCTGTAAATGGATGACGATAATTTTAGATTGTTCCAGGTTTTTGATAGAGAATTGAGTGAAAGGTTTCACGTAATTGTTTCAGTAATATATAAATTAATTTGATGTAGGTGAATAGTAAATACCGAATTAGTCAAAACAATGAATTTCTGCGTAGATGGTAAACATTTAGTTACCAGGAATATTTGTATTTCAGTTTTGTTCAATGCCAAGGGTGTTTAGTTCAAAATATCTAATTGTAGCATTGCTATTGAGGAGCTAACGGCCATTTTGTTTAGTTGACGAGGTAGTAGTTGAATAGCGGGTTTGCTTACAATAATTTAGTGAGTAGGTTTACATGCTATCAGTGCTACCTCTAACTAACTTGCTTCTTACGATGTTTCCGGAACTAAATAGCCTTATAACTATTTCTATTTCTTTATAACAAAAAGTTTGCCTGGTTCTTCAACGGACATAAACATCAACAAAAATATTCATAATTTACCGACTTCAAGAAAGAAGGAGGTTCATAATTCGAATGTTTTTTTTTAAATGTTTTTTCCCTCAGGACTCCGCAATTTTTACACTGATTTGAAAAATCCTTTTTTTTATCTGAAAGAATATACTTCCAGATTGGTCCCTCTATAGGAAATTTGGTCAAGTTCTGCTGACTGATTTTAGAATTAGCTTTATTATTACGCATTTTTTTCCGCTTAGTGTACCTATGTTTATGATGTTATACCTGCTATTTTCCTGTCACTGTTATTTACATTGTAAGTAGAGCCATGGTACGAATACATACTATACGAATTTATGTGGCGTAAGTACCACTGACAGCGTAAAAGTGAAAAATAAAAATGTTTTTACAAAAAAAAAAACAAAAAAAACTGAATTCAAAAATTACTTTAATTTCGGAAGTCGGTGTCATTGGTTTTGTATTATAGTTTTTTGCCACCGACTTCCGAATTTTTTTTTTATATTTAAGAACATTTTTTAATAAGTTCTAACCCAACCTATGACGTTTAAGCCGAAGTTTTATAAGAACGAATGGAACCACGGAGAAACAGCTAGCTCATCGTACTTGTGACTATCGTGTCCTCTGCTACTACCAAATGGGACCCCTAGGAACTTATACGGTTACGTAGAGGGGAGAACGGGGGAACCCGTACGTGGTTTTAGTTGGCACCATTGCTTGCTCAGCACACGCAACTATTTATAAATATGACGTATGGCCGAATTACAACAATACGAAACATTTGATAAAATGTAAACACTTAAATTTATAATTCAATCTATTAAAGAGAATATTAATTGGACTGTTAACTTAATTTGCTGATAATTTTGCTAATATATACGCTAACAGACTTAAAATAGTAATAATATTATGCACTTGATATAAAAATGGAGGGGAAAAAAATCACAGGGCATCAAAAAATTCGACCGCATCGCTGTAAATAGGAAAAGTTCCCTAAAGGCTGGCAGCATTGCCACATTGCATGGCGATGCCGATTCTGTGACCAAAATTAGCCAGCCCTCTGACACAGTATAATAAAGTAACAGTATTATATCTCGGCAGTGACCTTGAAATAATTCCGAACGGTCTCTATGTAGATAAACTTTCCGCGTCCGTGCGTAAATGCCACGCACTCGAGACCACTGAGATTTCACGGCCGTTTTCTATGAAGATATAATACTGTTACTTATTTATACTGTCCTACCTCTGGTCACGTGTAGAGTCATTTGATAATTAGACACACATTTAATTTGATTATTTATACACCGGCAACGGCTGTAGGTATATATTATTATATATGAAGCTGCTTGATATTAAGATCGTAATGTACATACCACATACTCAGAAATAAATTATATTCTATTCTATTCTATCAAGGCGTTTGCCTTCAGGGATAAAAAAAAAAGTAAAGGTTTAAAATAGGATATACTCAGAACATTACACTAGTGATAGCCTAATGGTGTAACCATCGGACTGCCAATACATAACCCTGCACCCTAATTGTAATTACGTAATGCATTTCAATTTTAAATTGAAACTAATTGAAAAAGATTGCCAGTCCATTGCTTCATAAGTTCGACAAAAAAATCTGCTCAATTTTTTTTGTCGAACTTATGAAGCAATGGACTGGCAATCTTTTTCAATTGGTTTCAATTTAAAATTGATCGTGCATTGCATAATTGGGGGGCTGGAGTTCGAACCCAAGGCACGCACCTCTCTGACTTTTTGGATTCATGTGCGTATTGTATAATTATCATTTGCTTCAAAAACGGTGAAGGAAAACATAAGGAAACCGGCATGCCTGAGAGATCTTGACGGCATCTGAAGCCAATTCGGACGCCCATGGGCGACATAAAAACTCTGGCACCAGGTTAGTCATCACACGAAAAAGAAGAAGCTGAGAACATTAACTTTTATTCAAGTCGATGAAACCAAACTATACCACTTTGAAGTAGATTAGATATGACAAACTTTTATAATGACAGAGTTCACAAAGTTTTTTTATAGACCTACTAGCGACCCGCCCCTGCCATGCTTCGCACGGATGTTATGACTCGACAAAACACGAGTATTTTATAAGTGAAAACTTCTTTAGCGGCGTGGTGTACTTTTTTTGGGATGGGTAAAAAATGTTAAACTCGCGCCAGGACGTGACCGTAAGATCCGTTGCCTAGCAACCGACAAAGTAAACATCAAAATAAATAGTCTTTGACATTACGTAAAGATTGCGAGGTAAGAAATTTTACCCATATTGATGGGTAAAAAAGCAGTCAAAACTTACTTCATGAAAAGTGTTTATTTTTGTTAGACTATATTTTAACCACATAAGTTTTAAGTAGTAGATTTATACTGATAAATATAGCAATTCGTGCGAAATTATTCCCTAACCATTCCAAAATATTCAAAAATGCACAACGTTAATGTTCAAGTTTTCACTTCTGCCGGCACTCCCGGAGAGCAACCCGTTATTTTTTATTATTATAAGCTACGCTTGCCGCAGTCAGTTAGTAGATGGGTGACCATCTATTATATCAAGACCTATTCGTGCCTCGGAAAGCACGTTAAGTCATTGAGCCGTTGGTCCCGGCTCTCTTTCGTAGACCTTTGACAGTCATTACGGGTAGTTAGAAGCCCAAAAGTTTGACAACCAAACAGTCTCTGTACCAAAGGGTATCATGTTACCCAGTAACTGGGTTGTAGCGGTCAGATAGGCTCCATGTAAAATGCTGGTATTCAGCTGCATCCGGTTAGACTGCAAGCCGACCTAACATAGTTAGTTAAAGGCTTTGCAGATGATCTAACGTAAGTATCAACGTATTTTACACATAAACCTTCCGGAATCAATTCTCTAGCTAGATGATATTGAAAGCTCATGAAAATCCCTTGCGCAGTATGCAAGCACGAAAAGACTTTAAAACCGCGCCTCACGGTTTTACCCGGATAAATCTTGATCCCGTAGAAATATCGGGATAAAAAGTATCCTATGTCCTTATCCAGGTTATGGTCTACCCATGTGCCAAATTTCATCCAAATCTGTTCAGCCGTTTTAGAGTGAAAGCGGAACAAACAAACAACAAACTTACTTTCGCATTTATAAAGTTAAGTTAGGATTAAGTGCACCATGTTATGAATCTCTCTACAAAATTGTCAAACAGAGGAATTGCTGATATGAATTTGTCAATTTGTGACCATGATTTTGTTATATGCTTCATATTTATTATCCTGAAATTATTGATTTTTCAGAAGGCCAACTGTATTTCAAAAATCTAATTACGTAGTTAGTTCTACGAACTGATTTAGTTAGGTACCTATTCTGTTTATCTCTATGTAGCTGTGTGCGTAACTGCACGCAAGCTGCTGCAGGGAAGCACACAGCATCCTGTGTGGCATCCTAGCACGCAACATGAGATATATCTCAGACTTCGTCAAAGGGATAAATAAATTGATCACCTGTTTCCTAAATTAAACATGAAGAAAAACCCGGGAAAACTTTTAAATTAAGAACAATAGTTAAACAGTCTAGAACCTGCGTACCTATTCAAAACTGTCAGTAAAAACAGTAAAAAAATATATTATAGTTCTTTATTTAAAATTGGACCAAGGAGGTTTTTACGCAGCAAAATGCACCCTGTGCATGTCTTGTATACAAAATTACACTTTAAAACCTGACTATCAATCATTACAGCGCAAATCAATCATTAAAATACCTATTAAATAATCAATTTTACTAACCTCGTAATAATAGTCACAGCAGTTAACCAGCATTGCACTTTTAATAACAACAAGAAGGTTTTACCAACTGTGACGTCAAATAAGTCAGTTAATTTCACTTCGCGTGCATAGATGGCGCTCGTATGCATAGGGGATAGATATGTAACGCATAGGTAGGTGCCTTATAGAACCAATGTCATTGATTAGCGGCAATATTTAATTAAAATTGATAATAAAATTGGTTCCTATGATATTTATAATGGAGGTCAGTCGAAAGGTTTCTCCTTTCATTTGCTGAAATGCCTTCAAAGTCCTTGAAGACAATTTTTATTTTGGTACAATCACCTAATCAGCCCATGATAGATTATACCAACGCCTGCTACCTGGATGCTACTGAGGAGCTATTAAACAAGCTTGTGCATTCACTTTGTTTTCGGTCTGCGAAAGTTTGACCATGTTTCACACCTTCGCAAGGAACTCCACTGGCTCCCGATCCGCTTTCGCAGGAACACTCGGATGCTATGTCTCCTTTTCTACATGTTACACAACCCGTCTAAGGCTGCCTGTCCACTGGAGCGGAGAGGAGAGGAGAGGAGCGGAGATGTGCCATTATTAACCAATCAAATCTAAACTCAGCTCAAGATTCTATTGGTAATATTGGCACATCTCCGCTCCTCTTCTCTCCTCTCCGCTCCAGTGGACAGGCAGCCTTATCCTTCCTACCGTAACGGTGGAGTTTCTTGCCCATTCTTCTCCATACGAAAACTACCTTTTGGAAGGGGCGGTAGAATCAATACTATACGAGTATTTTGTAAATTTTGACGTTCAAAAGTGCCTTCAAGGGCCTATTTGAAATAAATGCTTTGACTTTGACTTTACCTGCGTGAGTGATTTTCTGCTAGCCCTAGCGACGCACCGTGTAGATCACACCTAAGATCATCCTTAAGGCGACGATAACCGACTTTTTATGATTTTATACTGAAGATCACGTCTAAACGAGCAGTGTTAATGATTTGTTAAAAATATATGTTAAATTAGAGCATTTTCTTGTTATAAGAATATTTTAGATTATGTTTAAATTACATAGTGAAATGAATTTGTAAAGTTATGTCTAACGCGGATAAAAAACTGAGAATCACGCAAAAACTATCAAGCGTATTTGTTTCTGAAACCTTCACCATTTTAATGATCTTTTAGTATACGTGTTTTTATTAAAAAATTAGACGCATTAATTGATAATATAATCAATTAATAATGCGTCTTATCTGGCGCTCCTTGATGGGCGAATCCTATTACTGGCTGGACGTACGACGCGCTGCGTGAGCTCAGTACAGAACACGCAAGCTAACTACTCATGGTCACTGGAATATATCTACGTCTTAAAACCCATTATATAAAAATAAAAAAAAGTTTAAAAAAAAAACGCGAAGAAAGCGAAAACGAAGTAAGTAATAGCACAGGCGGGGGATGCGATGGGACGCGACGTGGTAGGTCGGGGAAACACGAAATTTCACATGGACAAAGTCACAGGCAGAAGCTGGTATATTAAAATAAAACGCAATTGGTATGTTTGTTTGTTTGTATTGCATCAACTGTAACACTTTCAGTTTTCATCGATATTGAGCAAAGTTTACCTACATTATTATAACTGCTCGCATTGTGATATACAATCGTTTATTTTACATCATTTAAATAACAAAAAAAAATACAAAATAAAGAAAAATTACAAAAGAAATAAACGTAAGAAACGTATGAAATCCGCACGGACTAACTTTGGAGCGGCGGGCTCGAATAAATTTTCTAACGGTTTCTTTTTTCGATTTTTAAATAAACGATTCTGTATCGCACGAAAGCATAACAACGCATGCTATGTCATAATGCTCAGACCCCTTCCATGACAATACACACACGACAAAGTGCCGTCTTATTTTGTTTTAAGCTTTAAGCACCAATTTTCTTTATAACAAGTCGTTCGAAATAATTAAACGACTAAAATTCTATAAATATCTTACTATGTATAGGTTAAAAATACATGTTATAACATTTTTACAAGTCTATCTTTAGTTTATTGCATGGATCTAATGATCTATTCCAACTTCTGAACGCAATCGTTATTTTCGTGAACAAATTTGTTGGAATAAGCCATTCGACTCGCGAGTATCTATTTTAAAAAATAAAGAAAAATTGTAAAAACCTAAATGAATACGAAAGCGCGGAGGACATGACCGATGACAAACATAACATATAAACGCATTCTAATGTTAATTATACAAATAAAAAAAATATAAATACACTCCGGAACATATTTACATACAATGATAATGGATACAATCGTAAAACTACTAATAAAAATTAACAAATTCGCTAATAAAACAGTTAATCATAATTGCACATCAGATGAACTAAGAAATTCGTAACTAGGAGTATTTCTCTATTGGTTAATTATCCTTACAATTATTTTTCTCTATTTACGTATTATGTATTCAACTTTTGAAAACCACGAAACTTATAAGACGGATTTTCGTTCCTTTTACAATAAGAAATAACTTAAAAGAAATTATCATACAAGTTTATATAGTAGATGGATTTTAATTTTTAATATCAAAAAGCCATGCGAGAATCAAAGTGGTGTCTAATTCGTAAAAAAAAAAGCGTGGCTATTCCGAGTTGCGTAGATTAAGAATATACATGCCAGTAAAGTATATAGGTACATAAATGGGTACAATGTAGGTAATTACTAAAATTATACAATATCATAGAAGTAGTTTTATATTTCAGCGAAACTACGCATAGAAGCGTTACTTAATCGTACAATAATTATTACATGAGGGTTATAATTTATATCTCTGGATTCGAAATCAATTTCCAGACTGCTGGGTGCCCAGTTACTCACAATTTTCACATAGATACAATAGAGAAACAATTTGATAGAAAACTTAGATAAACATTTTGGGGAAAACTAATACATCATTAAGGGTTTTACATTTTTCCGAACATTGGGCCTAATTTTATAAGAAAAATTGCATTTTAAGGTTACAAAATCATTGGGAGTACATACAAGCCTTTGCAGAAATGAATTCTAAAAATGAAGATAATCGTTCAAAGTCCAGGCATTCAAAATAAGGTTTATCATTTATTTCTAGTTAGCACGTTGTATAGAACGCATCATAAATATCATACAATATTGTTGTATCTAAGGCACATAATGTTTAGGCTTTCAATTATTACTCCATATCGTATTAATGGTGCTAATAATGAAACAAAAGAATACATGCCGCGACCAATACATAATTTTCAATTTCCCATCATAACTTTTTGTCCACACTGAATCTTGTATTAGTCACATCCATATAAATTACTGCAAAGCTATCAAATAAATCTACCGTTTCTACTTACGCTGTCAAAAAAATTACATATCTCAGCTTACATTCGCTGTTACCATTATCTTTACAATTATAACAAATGCATTTCATACAACATGTTCCTATCTGCCATTTTACAATACATTTATTTTGTATTATACAGCACCCACTGTGCATTGCCAATCATACAAAAACAACTATTTCAATATAAGACACGTTCTGAATGAACAATTGAATCACAGTCTAGAATTTTCGGCACCAATGAGCTTTAAATTCGTCACCAATATTAATATTGCCTTACCACGTTACAAGGTTACCTCTTTCAGATTTTCAATGACGAAACTGTTTCTCTGTAGTTATCAACAAGCCTTAATGACATTACTATTACTTTCTATTGTTTTTTTTTCGTATTCTAATAATGTTTTCTATAGCTAGCAATTGACTAATCCCGCCTTTCTGCCTAGTTCGTCTATAGCTGTAAGTCTAATATATTTTTTGTCAAATAGCTATTAATTGTACCAAACTGCACTATAAATATCATTTTACATAGTACCCAGCCTCTCGCCGATCTGTCTATAGAAAATATATCGCGAATCGTTTATATAGGTCACACTACGTTTCAGTACCAAATTCTAGCCTCACTAAAGCCGTTTTTTTGTTTATAATTATTTTTTATTTATTGCTTGTAGTTATTGCTACGTTTCCCTACTACACTATTTTTATAGAAATCCAAAAAAACAATATTTTTAAAGGCATCAAATAAAACTTGTCGATTAAATGGTGATGAAAATTAAGATGTTTTAAGCCTGACCAAATAAATTAAGATATTCATGACAATTTTACGTGGATTTTTGTCTCAATATTGTATTTTTTTTTCCTACTCGAATTATAGTCACTTAATTGTTTTCGCTACGAACTTAATTTTACCACGCTTATTTAAATCTAAATCTATTAAAAATTGTGTATATATATTTGGATTTCATTCATTAAGTGTAATTTGGCCACATTTTTAGTTTCACACCCCTTACTAATAAACGTAAGGGGTTTTTTTTTAATAATTGTAAATATTTTTTTTATATTTTAAGTAACATTAAATTTACATTGTAACTCTAATGACTAGCTTTCCTCGTATGGCCACTGTTATTGCGAAAAAAAAATCATTTTCATGAGTGACAAAACTAAATAATTTCTAGGATTTAAGTTATAGGATTATAGTACTTTAGGTACGTGTGTATTAAGTAACCAAAAATATTAATTTGAGTATTTTCTGCATTTTAACAGCATTCCAAATCCAACGAAAAATATTTTAGAAACATCAAAATTCTCATTGTACTTACACAAAGTTGGTATTTTTGCATGTCATTGAAAAACCTTATTAAAAAAAGATTCATATGAAGTATTAAATTAAATAATTAATAATAAAAGGTGTGAAAAATAAACACTCGGCATACTGACTAGCCACATACTCGTACCACTTGTCTCACCAATTTGGTTACAAAACACACAACTCTTAAGTTAAATAGTCAATGAATCGTTTGTTACAGGTATGAGCGGATGGATTTATCAAAAAGAACACTACAATTTACAAATCCCTATTATTTAAGTTATTTTACGTTTCTTTATGAAAGGCACCTATAAAATGTCCTTCGACATAAGTCGATCTACTTATGATTTATTGTCTCTTTCGATGTTCAGAACTTTTCACAAAAAATATTAAAAATAATAAAAAGGAAAAAAATCTCGTCTTGGTATAATTGTGTCACTGAGATCAATATAGATGTATTTTTGTGCGAAAATTACGTAAAAAATCTTTTTGCTTCTTTTTTATTTTATAAAAAAAATTGTGTCAGTATTTCCCGATCGAAAGTACAATAAATCAACTACTCTGTCCGCTACTAGTTACAACTAAACTAATCTCTTAAGCAAGGCTCGTCTTTATTAAATATTCGTTCAATAAATAAAAAAAATATTTTTTAAACTAACCGACGTCTTACACATAATTATTTTTTTATTTCCATTACAAAACACACAACAACGAAACAAAAAAACAACTTATAGTATCACACTTTCGTCAATTTAAACTGTTTTGACGCCTTTGGAAGCATTTTTATTCGCTTATCCTGTCTCACAGCTCAGCAAAACAATATTTTATAAGCTGCACTTTTTATTAACATTTTATTTCACTAAATTACTGGAAGGCTTGATCATATCATACTTGTTTTTTATATTCTATAAAAATATTAGAATATAATATGTTGTTTTTATTTCGTAGCTTTAATATTTTTTACATAATTATCGTTGGAGTATTGTATTTTGTTATCGCCTTAACAAGTAATAAATGAAAACCATGTCGATCACCCACGTCTGTCGAAAATCGTATTTGAATAGGTACTTGTGGACGTGGTTAGACGCCACGACAAAGTTACATCGCACGGACAGGTGCAGTCGATCGACACAGAGTAAAAATTGTAAAATCTAAATTTCAACTACAACCTCATCCGTTTTAATTCCTTTTTATATTTACACTAATCCCCCGACTTTCAGAGACAACGTTAGAAATTAAACAGTCCGATGTGAGACGGGTCGCCAGTGCGGGAGGGGCGCGGGTGTCCAGCGAAGCACGGTCGCCGACGGCGCGACTGATGCGACAGGTCCGACACTCGAGACGGGCGTATCAGAATCAACACTAATTACAGATCCAACATTTCCGACCGATCCGTCGGTTCCAACATGTCCGACACTTGCGACACCGACCGACGTAGCGGTTGCGTGGGATCACGGCGAGCGCAAGTCGGGCGCCGGCTTGTCGGGCGCGATGTCGTCCGACGCGTCGACGACCGACCCGACCGTCGAGCCGGTCGTGTCCATCGCAGTCGGTTCCGATGTTATCACGCTTGATTGGAAGAAGCGTTCTGCAAAGAGAAATAATACATAAGTAAATTATGACAACTGAAAAATTCAAAGCCAATTATTTTCATGCTGGATACGGACTAGATACTTGAGATATAAATTATTTATAAAAGATCTTCTTACACAATATTGCTACGTCATAAAATAGCACTCTTGACGGGCACTCTGTAAAAGTACGCATGAAAGTAGAAAAGGCATAATAAATATACAACGCGATTTATGAAGCTACTCGAGTAATATGAAAGATATTTAAATATGTCGCAGACGGATTGTCGAATCCGCTGTTTTACATAACCCCTAGCTGTTTTACAAAACAGCTTCGTTATGTGAAACCACTGGATGATGTTTAGCAATTTTCCATGATACTGAAATTTGACACACACAAACGTTACATCGATTCGAAGTTTATTTAAAACAGCGTTAAATGAAACGTCAGATTATAGATTTTAGTTTAACTTCTTCACTCGTGGCTCTGTGAGTCATAACAATAATAATGGTTTTCGAAACTGAAATAAATAAAACGTTTAATATGCGTGAAAATAGCCCTAACTCAAAAACCAGTAACTTTAAGGACAATTTTAAAATACTCTTTTCAGAATGTTCTGAAGGTAACTCTTAACCATACTAAATAACCAAGTAACGCCCAACTTGCAAGTAGTGCCCGGTCAAGGTGCACTAGCTTAGTTACTGCGACCGATTCATCATTAAAAGCCATACCAAACGCTTATTGTAACTCCAGATAAGCCATTCTGCATTACGCCTAAACGTGGTTAGCAGTTTTGTTAAATGTAACGCAATGACAATCCAGCTGAACGTTGCACGTTGTTCAGCTCTTTTACATAACGGAGCTGTTTCGTAAAACAGCATGCGGTTTTGTAAAACAGCGGATTCGACAATCCAGACATATATATTATATCGAGGATCAAAGTAACACAAAGTAAAGACTCGTCAGTTACTACCTGAACTAAAAAGGCAAAATACAAATTTATAAATGGGCATATGCTTGACCTTGATCTCGCCTGTTGAAAAGCCATGGATGAGGTCTACAATGGAACGAACGTTCTCAAAAGATGCCTATTTACTCTTGCTGAAAAGGCTCCTTTTCAATTCTATTGATTCATTGGAAAACAGAGGCTACCGATTTGTTTTATTTACGATCGAACGTGTTCCTGGTCTTTAGCAGAGTACGATGGTTACTTCTAAGTCCAGGATAGACGATGAGGGCGTTACTCTTTTATACAATAAACTATTAGCCAGTATAACATAGTAATGCTGTACTTCATCAGGGTAGACACTTACCATCATCCAACAGAACCACATGGTCAGGTCCTGGTGGTGCTGTCATTATGTTAAACTCTTCTTCCAGGGTAGGGAATGGTGCGTTCCATCTGGAATTACCATCCTTGTTAATAAGTGGTCAAATTCAGTACAGATAATGATTTGCTGTTGAAAATGCAACTACAAAATTTACAAACTCTATTATAATGGTCTTACTAGTATTGTGCTATAATTTAGCAGCATATGAAGTCTTCTGGTCATGGCCTTCAAAATAGACAAGCACATTATTATTATTAATAGTTATGTATGAGACAAAATATTCAAAAACAGCTCGGTTTGGGTCATCACTAAAGATCGTCATTTATATTTAGCAGAGCTAGGTACTTCAGAAGTTTGACATGTGATTAGGTAGTACTCGTGGTGAAAGCAATCTTCTGCTGGACGTATCATAATCAGCCTCTCGGTGAGAGGGAGTGGGCTGTAATCTACGCGGGCCCAGTCCGGGTTGGTAGATGTCACATGTCTTCAAATTTTTGATTCTAAGACATACCGGTTTCCTCACGATGTTTTCCTTCACCGTTTTGAGAGCAGTGGTGATGAAATAATTTACACAAAGTAAAGTGCCTGTCAGCTTAGGGTTCGAACCTAGGACATACAACTCGTAAGTCGCAGCCGTTGCCATTGGGCCACCACTGCTCGCTGGACATAAGCATCTCCCAAATTAATATAAGGTTTTGTCACAAGCAGTTTATAATTTCACTGGCAAGTAGGTATCTTTCTTGGATCCAACTTTCTAATATCGGTGATTCAACTGCCTGTCAATAAGCTGGAGTTTCGAAGTTGGGTGATTACCCAGTTGTAGACTACTATAAGCTGATGATAATGATGATGAGTTGTCAGAGCCTCTTTAGTATAAAGCGGGGTGTACCATATAAAGGTGAGGTTGACATTTTAGGGAAGACAACCCCCGGTTTCCTCAAGCTTCTCAAATTCCTGCTGATCACCAGCTAGCTTAAGATTTGACAGCAAATCTGCTAAACAGTTGGTCAGGCTTTCAGAAACTGAGGGTTTTTAAGCTTCTCCCAAAACACCCCTAAGTAAATCCTGATACGGACCTGTTAATCGGTCCCAAGTCCTCTAAAACCCACCTAGGCGCAGCCCTCGCCGAGGCCCTCGGCGCGTACAGCCCCAGCCCGCCGGGCGGCGACCCCCCGCCCGCCAGCACGGCGCCGCCCGCCCCCGCGCCCGCCACCCCGCCGCCCAGCCCCACGCCGCCCAGCGAACTGGCATAGCTAAATACCTGTGGGGGAATGTTTGGAAAGTCAAGAATAGTAAAAGATAAGATTGTGATGAATAAAATTATAGGTGTAGTTTCCCTTTACATCTTAGATTACCAAAATAACTCAAATTCAAAGCATATAATTTCAATAAAATTATTTACAGGTATTTTTGAATTGTCAAGGAGTTGGTTAGTGAGAAATATGAAGCTCATTCGAAAGAAAAGAACGGGCAAGAAACTCTATGGACACTCACAGAACAACTTCTAAACAGTATTTAGCATTTATGTTATAAGACTGCCAATACTCTGGTCAGCATAAACCAACTGGGTTAGAACCAGGATTTATGTTTTTAGGAATTAGTTTCGTATAGAACGGTTTCAATTTTAAGAGCCAGGGTGCCGGTCTAATTACAGGCATAGAAGACATTTCAGCTTTGATAATGTCCAAAGGCGGAACATTCGCAATGCAATTGGCATTGGCTTTGGCATTTAGAGGAGGTGAGGAGCATTGGCCATCTTAAACTACCTCCTTGTTTGACATCCAAAAAGAGTGTCGTATTCAAGGCTAAAACTCTGCCAGAAACTGGCTTGAAAGTAAAATAGGCCTCGTGTATTTCGGAGGCAGTTCAGTAAAACAAAGCAACAGGACAATCAAACAAGAACTGACCTGAATATAAAACAAAGGAAATAAGACTTACCTGTTGCGGCTGCGAGTGGAAATGGTTGAAGTGTGTGATGGGTGGGTGGCAGTCGGTGCGGTAGGGGTGCGGGGAGCGGCGGCGCGGGGACGCGGGGGGTGAGCGCACCTCGGGGGACGAGGGGGACGCGCCGCCCCCCCCCACGCCGCCGCCCACCATCTCACTGGCTGCCACAGACGGGTCATCATCATTGTTATAGCGCCCTGGAAATAACGAAATTCATTATGAATGGTTGAAGGCAGGTTTACCAAAATGCAAGCTTGGAAATACGAGTACCTATATCTAGAATGCAATGCTTAATGACCTTAGTAGAGCCTCCGAAAGAGTGGGTCTTAAAATGAACATGGACAAGACAAAGGTCATTTCAAATGCCCATGTAACACCCACTCTCATGAAGATCGGAAATGCTACGCTCGAAGTTGTGGACGAGTACGTTTACCTAGGACAAACTGTCCAACTTTGAGAAAGAGGTCAATCGTCGAATCCGACTCGACTGGGCAGCGTTCGGGAAGCTACGCAATATCTTCTCGTCCCACATACCGCAGTGTCTCAAGACGAAAGTCTTTGACCAGTGCGTGTTGCCAGTGATGACTTATGGCACTGAAACGTGGTCGCTCACAATGGGCCTTATCAGAAGGCCAAAAGTCACCCAAAGGGCAATGGAGAGGGCTATGCTTGGAGTTTGCCTACGTGATCGAATCAGAAATGAAGAGATCCGTAGGAGAACCAAGGTAACCGACATAGCTCGAAGAATTGCCAAACTAAAGTGGCAATGGGCAGCACATTGCTCGTAGAACAGATGGCCGATGGGGCCGAAAGGTTCTGGAGTGGCGACCGCGTACCGGAAGACGTAGCGTTGGAAGGCCTCCCACAAGATGGACCGATGATCTTGTGAAGACCGCAGGGATCCACTGGATGAGGGACGCACAAACTCGGTCGAAATGGCGGTGCTTGGGAGAGGCCTATGTTCAGCAGTGGACGTATTTTGGGTGAAATGATGATGATGATATCTAGAATAATGTAGGTTGGTATTCAACTATGTTACTATTAGTAGATAAGAGAACACTTCTGAACTGGCGTTATGCCTTAGCATAGGGCGAATTTCACAAATTTCAATGTGAATTTTACTAATCAACAAAATCAAGAGCTGTCAGAGTATGTTCCTTGGTCATCGTTGTAGTCACTCACAGCTCTTGAATACCTTTTAGACAGAGCTTTAGAGGTATGACCAATGAGGAACAGGGTGTAAAGTTCACTCATCCTCATTAGAAAAGGGAGGATCCTCCGACGAAACGGTTATCGTGTCTGGCGAGCCACTGCCCAACAATTGATGTCGGATAGTCTTATAAATATAATATATGTCGTTGGCGCGGTAGACTTTAATTGCGCGATGAAGGATTGAACTGATAAGTTACAGGGTTATTGGTTACTCATAACCACTAACCCTGTATAACTTATCAGTTTCAAAATCAAACTGGCAGAATACATATTAGCACATCACAGATTGTGTAGATTTCAAAATAATTACCGGTGGATCTGATAATGGCGACGGGCCTAGCCATCGGTGGTAACGGTGGTGGTGGAAGCATTGAGCTGCTGAAGTATGGCGGCTTCGGACTCCTCGATAAACTGTGCACCTGGAAAAAGAAGATTACATTAATATGGACCAGTATATAAAGCAACTGGCAGGGAGGACAAAGAAGCATTGCTGTTGGACACTAAAACTTATTTAGAAGGCCTCAAAGAACCCTTAGCTCTTTATCAAAAAGAAAAATAACTTTTTGGTAAAGAGTACCTGTATCCTGAACATCAAATTACTGCTTCACAAGATCCTGATCAAACATCACAGTAATAGACAGATGTTTCTTAAATACTCTGAATCATCACCTCTGACATCAGAGGTTTTTTTCTCAAAGACCTTAAGCGAACTAAAACTAAATAAATTACTCTCTTTGAGATATTCCAAAGAAACCTTGACAAACCTGGCCACAAAAGGTGATTATGGTATTATCATTATTTTACCTGTAACTGCTGCACGTCAGAAGGATCCTGGCAGACGAAGGTCACAAAGTCTCCGAGCGAGTCCTGTGGTGCCCCATCGTACTTGCCGCCTCCATGCTGGCTGGACAGGGCTTCTGATGCTGGAAAGGGCAATAGAATAACTTTGAAAGAGGATTCTATTAGTGACGGATATGTTTACTTCAAAACGTTTGAGTAAATCGACTGCATTAGTGATCTAAAAGTATTGTAGAAAATGCTGATAAAGGAGACCAAAAACAAAGACTAAAATAGATTTCTAGCAAAGATTTAAATCGTAGATTGGCCCTCGTCGTACTAAGTCGCGTGGCCATACTGAGAAGTGAGCTCGCACAATAATAATGACGTTTCCATGACAACCAACTCAACTCTCTGCGACATTGTGTATGACAGAGGTGTCAAAACGAAGCAGAAACGTGGCCATCTTTTGACGAGGCAGGGTCAATCTACGATTCCCCTGCCTGATGTTCCTAGATGTAATCTAGGAATCAAAGATTTCAATTATGACAGATGCCACATTTGCTTGTCACTTTCAAGAAACCGGTTTTCTAAGTGAATAATGAAGTATCTCCTTGGATGCCCATATTGTATACAGTTACATAATATTATACTCTATTTGAAATAAGATTAGATTTTTAAACAAACCTTTTTTACAGTCCGTTCAACCGATTTTGACTTCTATTACGTTTGTGGCATGACAAATGGCAGATGCAGTAAACAGTTGGTATTGTGACCACTTTTTTGCTTTTAATGCCTACGATATAGAAGTCAGAATCGGTTGAACGGACTGAAAAAAGGTTTGTTTAAAAGTCTAATCTTATTTCAAATAGAGTGTAGGCGACTACAAATTCGAGAAATCCAGAGATAGTTGAGCAAACTCAAAATATGCACGTGATTCATTCATAAGTGACTCACAAAATTGACTACCTACATCATATTCGATTCCCTGAAACCTCAACGGTTCAAGCTTCGACCCGACTTACTTGTAGGATGAGTATCGCTGGGCGGCGCTGCATGCTGGTAGAAGATGGTGTTCGACGGCACCAGCGGCGATTGTGCTGACAAGCCAGCTGAGCTGTGCGGGATGCCTGCTGGCAGAGGGAAGAATGTGAAGTTAAATGTGTAGGTGATAGTGTCGAAGAACCCAGAAAGAAGGAAAAAAATAAAAATCGGCTAAGTACGAGTCAGATACGCACACGAATGGCTTTGTACCACCGTACCATATTTACCAAAAATCGCCAATCGCATTCTAGGGTTCCGTTTGTTTCGGGTACGGACCCCTAAAAGTAATTTATTCTTAAGAAACGAGCGTGGTATTGTACCTTACACCTTACATCTTAAAATAAGGTGTGTTTCGATTTATAATAATTATAACAAAATAACGAAATGTTCCAGCGTGCTTTAAATGCATGAATCGTTTTTAGTTCACCTATAAAATCTCTGTAGATTTTACATCCAGGGATTTTGTCTCTGTGGAATTCACCCCAAGATTTCGATAGATTAATAATAATTGTAATGTCTAGCCTTCTCATACCATCAAGTTTATAATATATCAGTCAGTGAACCACTGAAAATACAATAATTCTGCCTAGCTTTCTCCCAACTATGGTGGGGTCGACTTCCAGTCTACCCGGATGCAGCTGAATACCAGTATTTTGACCATTGAACCACTAACTGATTGCAAAAACCATAAGAATGATGGTTATTTTCATGTACCTGTTGGGTAAATAATTGAAACATGATTTTGGTTTATGATCATGCCATAACAATTTCTAAGTTTCTATAAAAAATATAGCATCATAATTAGCCTATAATGTTCCCACTGCTGGGACACAGGCCTGCTTTCTGTGAGAGTGGGCTGTGGCCTGTGATCCACCATGCGGACACAGTGCGTGTTGGTAGATGTCACATGTCTTTGAATGTTTGGTACTAGAACATACCGGTTTCCTCACGATGTTTTCCTTCACCGTTTTGAGAGCAGTGGTGATGAAATAATTTACATAAAGTAAAGAGCTCGCCTGGGTTAGAAGCCACGACCTACAACTCGTAAGCCGTTACCACTGGGCTACCACTGCTCACTATTGTAATCCATAACAATTTCTAAGATTCTAAAATAATATAACATAGCATTATCAGCCTATATGTTCCCACGGCTGGGACACAGGCCTCCTCTGTTTGAGAGGGAGTGGGCTATATTCTACCACGGGGGTCCAGTGCGGGTTGGTAGATGTCTATAATAATATCGAGTTAAAAATAAAACGAAAACACCAACAAAGTCGCCACGAATAACGAAAATAGCACGTGTACTGCACAGTCACCGCGTCGACTCAACACAATACATGTGCCATACGAACGAACACTATATTTAGGTGCGCAGGAGCACGTGCTTCGAATAATCTACCAACATTAGGACTTTGATTGACATACGTTTTTGTCGCGTTTTTATGTTGAATCGATTGTTGTAATGAATCATTATAATATTAGGTATGATAGTTTAAAAAATATGTCAAGTCTATCTCTACTGTTTGATTTTAAATCTGTTTTAAATCACAATTTACCTACCTGTTATGTTCAGATGGTGAACTTTGCCATAACCATTTAAGTATATTAGATTAAGATCGAACCATCTTCGAACCAGATTCGATACGTCACCATGCTTAGTATAGCATAATCAATCCTACAACGTTCCCACTGCTGGGACACAGACCTCCTCTCCCGGCCTGTGAGAGGGAGTGAGCTGTAATCTACCAAGCCGGCCTTCACAATACAATAGCTAGATAACATTAATGGACTCACTATAGCACTGTCCCACAAGCATAGCAGATGGGGTGGCCCTCTCAGCGGGGGGCTCGAAGGCGGGAGGAGCTGGACTGTTGTATCCGCAGTAGTACCCCGACTCCAGCTTTATGCCGCCGCCCGAACCACTCGGGGACTCCGACCCAGTCTCTTGGAGGATTGAAGCTGGAAACAAAAGAAAAAGAAGCTTAGTAATGTAATTTTATGGTTTCTTTTTCTTCTACGGATAAGTATAGTTAGCTGATCCTAATGATGAAAGCGCTAATATTGGTGAATAGACTGTCCACGACTTTGGAAATGGTACTGATAAACATGTTTTTGGAAACAGCAACGTTAATCTAAGTATACTGTCGAAAGTTGTTAAACCAAACGAACAAGAACAAGAGGATTCTTTCCTTGCTATTCTTGACATTTTATTATGGAAGTCTTATGATTGTTTATGCGATATAATCCCTCTCTGTTTACACAAAGAAACTTTGGTATCTACAATGGAATGGTAATTGGAATAGAATGTTCATTCGCTCGTTTGGTCTAAACAGACCTAAAGAAGCAAATATGCGTCAACGATGACGCATATTGCGTCATCACTAAGCTTACCATTGTATCTTCTACTTTATTTTTAAAGTGAAAATGATTTCGGCGCTTTGAGCACCTTTTGGGTGAACAAACATCATGGAACTCGCGTCATCATCACCAAAGGCGCGTTGAGCACTTTTTTGTTGACAGCGCACTCTGTTTTTTTTTTTTTGTTTTTTTTTTTTATGAAGCTACAGCTTTCGTCTTGTACTGACAGCAAGCCACATAAATTCCTGACATTTTCGTTAGATGGCGTTACTTAGTTTTCACTTCTATCGGTAAAGATTACCCCGCATGTTTTTTTTTTCTTTTCTACAGTTAATGAATCAACAAACTAACGTAAAAACATACCTTTAGATAGCTTCCACAGCTCCTTGGATGAGAAGACACCAGTCGCTAGAATAATATCGTTGCATATTACACCGTTGTATGGATTGTGACTATAGCCTGAAACCACCCATTTCAGACGTTACTATTTAATGACACTATCAATTAAATTAGGGGTCGTAACATGGACTTTCTTGACGCATATAGGGTGTAAAAAGACCCATCAATAAGGAGCCGCCTCCACGAGCGAGAGAATCGCGGCGATATTATCTTCGTGCCACGTATTTCTATTATACTGTCTTCGGGGCGGTCTCCACGAGCGAGAGAATCGCGGTGATGTGAGGAGTGGTTGAGTGCGAGCGAAATGACATCGTATGGCCGCGCGCTCGCCGCGCTCTCGCCGCGGAACGTAGCGCTCTCGCTGCGAGAGCGCAGTCTTAACGCAGGAGTCCCTCATCAAATACGGCGATTCCGTTACGAGTCGCGACGATATGCTGGCGGAATAATATTCGTTCGTAAAGCGCGTATCCGTTGGGATTCGGTCGCTCGTGGAGGCGCCCCTTAGCCGTTAACTACGTATTCTGTACGTCGAAGTAAGTAACATTGAGAAAAAAAATATTGATGGGAAACGACTTTTGTTTTTGGTGTTTGCGGCAGAGCGCAATGCACGCAAGACATTGTGCTTTTGGGTGCATACGGTACAGATATCGTGGAGGTATTTCATGTAGACATTTAAAACTTGTGTTCGTATAGAAAGTTGGAACTTAGACCTTCAATATCTCCGTAAACAGAACGTTCCCAGGTATGGTCTAGTAATCACAATGAAGGGGGCTATAAGTGACTCAGCTTTAGAGTCTTTTTACACCCGTTATAAAGGTCAAACCTACACATAATCAGCCTATAATGTTCCCACTGCTGGGACACAGGCCCCCTCTCTGTGAGCGGGCCCTAAATTCACCATGCAGGTACAGTGC
Organism: Conistra vaccinii; assembly: GCA_948150665.1. NCBI lineage: Eukaryota > Metazoa > Arthropoda > Insecta > Lepidoptera > Noctuidae > Conistra > Conistra vaccinii. The sequence continues at coordinate 2,212,469 of OX411340.1, read as the reverse complement.
GAGTTGGTGGATGTCACATGTCTTCGATTTTTGGTTCTAGTACATGCCAGTTTAATCACGATGTTTTCCCTCACTGTTTTGAGAGCAGAGGTGATGATATAAATTGCACAAAGTAAAGTTTAATTCACTGCTCGTACCTACGCAATTTACAAAAATCATACTTTTTATGAACTGCCACAAGCGGGTGTCGAACCCTTAACTTCTGGCTATCCGAACCATTGCTTAGAAACAATGCCCACTGAGAAACAATGTTTTTCTCGCAGCTCTTGAAGCGTGGGTGAGGTGATTGATGTCTTTATAAAATTGTATTTCATTAATAGTTTGTATATCTAATGATATTTTTGTCAATGACGCACGGTCCTGTGACGGTATGTCTGTGACGCATATAAGCGTCATATGCACTTCCGTAAATAACTATCCTATTTTAAAAAACAATGCCATTTGTTTTATTGATAAGTTTTCTAGAAATAATGAGACACTGCCTACGGTCTATATTACAAAAGGGCGACTTGGGAATCAAATCCTGTCCTTCTACTGACTGTCGTTCACTTATACATTGAACTTACTTAATTTGTTATTTAAACAATAGGAAATAATAATTTGTATAACAAACCAAATTTAATGAATACAACAAGCAGTATAAAATCTTCATCATATTCATCTTCGTAATACCAAGATAATGAAATATCAATAAGTTCGTAAGTCACCGTAAATTCGACGAGGGTGATCTTTTACGGCAAGATAACTTAATAGTTTCATTTGAGATGCCTCAATAGAGCTAAGGATCCCTAAGTTAAACTTAATCATATTAACCAGTAAGACAACACATAAATAATAACTACTAGAAGTCACATTGCACCAGTGTCAGTAAGCATTCAAGGTACAAGGCTCTTCAGTAAAGTAGTCAAATATTTTGGTAACAAGAAATGTAGACAATGGTGAAACAGACTTTGATACTTATTGCTATGAGCCTGTGTTTTAATTACAGGTTTCTTCACTTATAGTAAATAAAGCCACGACATCAAACATCTGTACAATATAGAAAACATTCAACGATATAGTAACTACGACAGAGTTAATTTTCTAAAGCAATTTTATGAAAAAACAACGAAATAAAATATCTTCAGAATATGGTCAAGAATCAAGTAAAGATCATTTGAACAGGAATCTTGGACATGTTTATGGATCTTTGAATAATATCGATGTAGTTTTAAACAAAGATAATTATTTAGAAGATGAATTTCAAAATAGAAACGTTGTTTCCCATAATATGGCTTAAGAAAATTAACTAATCAGTTGCAGCAATACTGAATATGTACCAGTTTTCATGTAAGTTAAATATTATAAGCTTCATCTTCCATCGAACAGACAAAACACTGTTGATTGTGATGATATATCGATCCCTTTTTTGAAAGTACAAATAGGTATTTGATGCAACGTTGTATATTGAAAACATCAAATCGAGGCCTTTCATAGACGAATTATTTGAAAGAAATATCAATTTAAGTGAGGACAATATTACTGATAAAAATACTGTCCTAATAGATGTTACTAAACATTCAAATAATACGTTTGGAAAGGCATCGATGAATACAAAGATAAAAAGAGTGAAAGAGAAGGAACACCGACTACATACAAATAATTTTCAAAAAACAACAACAAGGAGCAAACATTACTCTGGCAATCCCAAAATGTGATCTTTTATCAAAATTTTGATACCAATAAAAGCATGAAAAATGTGAGTGCAAGCCAATTTGATGCAGGTATTAAGAATTTTGCTTGAAATATGCATAAAACATATGAAATAAAAAAATAAAATTTGTAGGACAAATACTTTTGTGCAAACCAATCACATTAATGTTCCTTCTACAGTGTGGCAATCAACGATTTATTACTTACTTTCTCTACTGATTCTGATACGAAATCAGTTTTTTTTATTTATTAAAGATTTAGACCCTCACTGGAGAGCTTGTGGCTAAGTAATACCAGCAGCACGGGTTGGTCCATCAGGTTAAAAAGTTGCCGGGGTTGGTGGATGGGTGACCATCTTTACATACCGAGACTCCTAGGTGCCTCGGAAAGCACGTTAAGCCGTTGGTCCCGGCTGTCATTCGGGGATCCCAAAAGTCTGACAACCAGTCCTACCAAGGGGTATCGTTTTACCCAGTAACTAAATTGTGGAGGTCAGATAGGCAGTCGCTCCATGTAAAATACTGGTATTCAGTTGCATCCGGTTAGACTGGAAACCGACCCCAACATAATTGGGAAAAGGCTAGGCAGATTGAATTAGACCCTCACTGTCTTATTCCTCAGATGGACATAGGTCTGTCTTCCTTATACCAATCTCCACGGTGCAGTGCCAGTCACATCCATGATAGACCCTCGATAACTACAATGTCGACCGCCCCCCATATCACATTTAAGCACGAGTAACTTTATTATCCAAGTTAGACTCGTGCGAAGACTTGTATGGGTGTTATTAAAGTTGGACTCCTGAGAAAGTTGGAAGTTAATAGCTTTCTTTCATATTTTTTGGGAGGGATCCTGGTGTGCCCAGATATAGCTGACAACCGCTACCTCATACTGGGTTGTATTACCCCAACACTTTATAATTACTAAAAGTAATCTATTCAACGCGATATGATGCTTATGTAAGTTTATTCCAAAAAAAAATGTTATTGAACTGTACTGTACTCTTTTTAACCGACTTCCAAAAAGGAGGAGGTTCTATGTTCGACTTTATGTATGTTTTTTTTTTTTTTTTTTTATGTATGTTCACCGATATTTCCGCCAATTGTGGACCGATTTTGAAAATTATTTTTTTGTTTGAAAGGGTAAGCTCCCGAGGTGGTCCCATATAAATTTTATTGACTTTGCTTAGATAGTTTTTGAGTTAGCTTCAATAATACATATTTTTCCCACTTAGTTTATATGGACGATATGATGATACTTCCTGTCACTGTTATTTATTGCAGTTAGTGGTATTGGATATTGTGTGGGGTAGGTACCACAACTAAAAAGTGAAAAATAAAAAAATTTTACCTAAAAAAATAAAACCGACTTCCAAAAAAAACCACTACAAAGTGAAAAATAACTTTAATTTCGGAAGTCGGTGGCAAAAAACGAAAATTAAAAAACAAAGACACCGACTTTCGAAATTAAAGTTATTTTTCACTTTGTAGTGGTTTTTTTTGGAAGTCGGTTTTATTTTTTTAGGTAAAATTTTTTTATAGCTTTGTGTCTTCTCAGACATATTTTGTATGACTCTATTGACGGTTAAAATACTAGTTTATTTTTTATTTTATTAAACATATTAATAAATAATTCAATTGTTTGCCACAACCGTAGAAGCAACGCACAACAACACACGTGTCACAAGACGTACAGTACTCGCGCGAGTTACCTTTGCTCTTAGCCTCGTGTTCGTTCTCTTTGTCCCTAGGAGTCTGGGGCGAAAGCGACCCGCTAAGAATATCTGAAATCACACCAACTTCATTGTACAATTAGGAACAGATGACATACGGCAGCCAGGCGTTAAAGTGACACATGATGCTTTAGAAAGAGACAATCATACTTAAAAATGAGTGACAGACACGACGCTCGCTCTTCAAAGCAGGTGTCATCTTAACAGTCAGACTTCGAACGATAAAAATATCGTCACGACATAGCGGGCATGGTTCCTTAAGTACCCACATAATAAATTATAGTATTTTTATCTCATGAAGTGACGCCCGCTTTACTTGTGGTCACCAAGTGTTCAGACACGCTGTGATTATGAGTGTAAGCGTAGGCGCTCTCTGTACCGTCCGAGACAATGCCAAAGTCGGAAGTGTGTGTGTATGCGTGTGTGTTATGTGCTGACGCTACTCGTCTTCATGCACACATTCACAGCCTGTTTGTACACGTAGTTACCACAAGTAAAGCGCGCGCCGCTTCGTGAGATAAAAATATAATGTGGGTACTTTAAGAACCGTCCCCACTATATCGTGACGATATTTTTATCGTTCGAAGTCTTACTGTTAACATGACACCTGACACTGCCAAATCCTCACTGATAACAGGTTTTCATTATCATGCCGTGGTGCAGTTGGGGAAATTAATCGTTTATCAAATTGGCTACCAGCGTATACCTTGACAAATAATCTATCTAATTTTATATATTCCAGTGTCAATCTTGATTTTGATAATCCATGATTCTATACATTTTGCATGCCATAAGGTAGAATCACTTGAAACCTGTAAGTACATTTAATAACACCATTGCAATAGTGTTTTCTGCAAAAATAAATAATTTGATTTTATTTTATTTTCGACAGTTGTATGAAATTGCTTTAATATCGACGCAGGGTATCAATTTGATAAACAATTAATTACCTGGACAACATATGTGAACAGCTCTGTTTCAATATACAAGCTTATACGATACTTGAAACAGGATTAACAGATTCAAGCGGAACAGAGCCTGAGTGAGAAAGATTTTATTTCTCATGACGTTGGTAGTTCGAAATTGACTCTTAGAGATAATATAGTATGACTATAATTTGACCTAATTTGACCTAATTCAGGATTCTGCGCGAGCGCGCTTAGGATCAATTCCGCTCCGTGACTAAATTTCCAAAAAAATAGTAAAAGTGACTTTTGATTGTGTTTTTTTCGCTAAATGTGTTTAAGTAGTTACCATCAATAAGTACAAGTGTTATCTCAAACAACAAACAGTTATAACCATAATTTCAGACCATAAGTGTACCAGTGCAAAGAAGAAGAAAGTTAATTCAAACAAAAATCAAAACAATGACATTGACAAACAGTGACAATCGAGTGCAGTAAACAGTGATCATTAATTATTCAAAGGACATGTTTTTACAAAACTAAATCCAAGTGACCAAAGTGTTTGACAGAGAAAAAAATTGTAATCACATGAGTCATTGTAACCGTTTTTGTTTAGTTCAAATACTGGAACTTATCAATGCGAAGCATAATTTCGACTTGTATAATTAAGATCACCTGGATCAGCGGCGTAGAAGGCGACACTTCGTCACACACCGTTTGTTCGACGGTTCGAACCCCAGCGTAGAAGCCCCGCCTCTTTTTGTGAATTCTAATATATATTAGTATCTTACAATAATAACGCTCAAACCTTAATTTCAAATTACCTTCACATAAATAATAAAATCAAGATGAATACAGACAAAAATGTTACATTTCGAAAAAACTACAAAACTTGCTCTCTGACTGACTTATCCGATATGATAAATGATCAGGACAAAACAATACTTGACTCCACGATGTTGAGCCTTCCGGACAGTCTGCATGACAAAAATGACGACGAGAACAGTAATTATTTAATCGAACAAATAAAATCTCTAGAATCGCAACTAACTAGCGCTCACCAGGAGATTGAAGACCTAAATAGTGAGAACTTTAGACTAAAAATGGATCTACAAAAATCTTTAAAATCTATTGAATCATATAAAAGAATCTGCGCAACCCCTGACCGAAAGAACAACACTCCACAATCAGCTCACAAAAAAAATAAAAAGCAACATAAAATATCACCGAATACCTCAAGTACTGACTCTGGGGTTCTTAACAGCTCCCAGGATAAAACAAAATGCGAGTCGCTCAATAAAGCTACACAAACGTCCAATCCGCCTGTTGACGAGCCGCGCCAGCGTAAACAACAGGCAACGCCGGACCAGCATAACGTTGCTAACAAAAAATCTCCAGGCGCTACCTTGCTTTCTAACCCACGAAATAGATTATGCATCATAAGTAGCAACTGCACAAAGGGAACTCTGGCGGAAATTGAGGAAGTCTTCTCAAAAACATTTAATTACTGTCATTACATTCTACCGAACAATTCCACAAAAGATTTATTAAATACAATTGATAGCAAGTTAAAGGATTTTACTATGAACGACTACTGCTTAATATTCATTGGAAGAGATGATTTGAAGGATGGTAATTACATTGACATATTGGATAATTTAAAGAATGCTTTGAAAAATGCCACACACACAAACAACATTATATGTGCCCCGACGTACATAAAAGGTGCATTAATCTATAATTATAAAGTGGAACTATTTAACAATCTTCTCTGTTTGAACTTAAACAACAATGAATATGCCTACTTTTTTGATAGCAATAGAATGCTGACACATGAGATGTTTTCCTGTAATACAGGGAAAATTAACAAAGATGGATGGAAAAATATTTACAATCAGATCATGACTAACATTAAGATAGACTACGACCTATTCCGTTCTTTAAAATACCCAGCAAATTCAAATGGCAGTAAAAATCCTCTACCTACGAGTTCCAACTGTGAGAATGACAGTTTACCACCGACTTTGAATAATACTGAGTTTTTTCTATTATAATAAGATGACCATTTTACACCAGAACATAGCTGGACTGTTAAACAAAGCAGACACATTACTCATACATATCCAAGAATTGTTTAAGAAAAAGGTAGACATTGACATAATCTGCATCACGGAACATTTTGTTATTTCTGGACAAGAGGATCTGATTAACATTCCCAATTTTAAACTAGCCGCAATATACTCAAGAAAGGATCAAAGACGAGGTGGCGCTTGTATATTAATACGAAAATGCTACGAATTCAGGGTACTAACAGATATAGCAAGATTATCCACTTCCGGAGTAATAGAATGTTGCGCAATAGAATTAGTAAAACAGAACTTGGTAATTGTGTGTATGTATAGAGTGCCAAAGATGTCTAATTTCAATGTATTCTGTGAGAAATTGGAAGCTGTGCTTAAAAAACTGTATTTTAGGAGGGATAGGAGAGTGGTGTTATGCGGGGATTTCAACATAGATATTCTTAAACAAAATCGGTACACTTTGGACTTTGAACTGCTGCTTCTCAATCACAATCTAAAGTTAGAAATAAGGCAACCGACCAGACCAAGAAGCAAATCTTGTCTGGATAATTTTGCGCATAACGCTCAGAAAAAATGTTATAGTGAGGTAATCGACTTTGCCCTATCAGACCATTCTGCACAATTATTGGAGATACATGTTAATAAAACATGTATAATCAACTCGTGGCGCGTAACTATAAGAGATTTGTCTAAAGTTAACTTGATCAAGTTCAAAAATCACTTAAAAAAATTGTCATTTTCGGAAGTACTAGAGACTACGAATCCTAATGAGGCATATGACAATTTTATAGAACTATTTCGTCTTTTATATAACCTTTGTTTTCCAATAAAATTTATTAACATAAAATCGGACAAGAAAATCAAGTGGATTTCGCGAGGGATTAGAATTTGTAGTCACAAACAAAGGCAATTATTATGGAAATATAGAAAATCGCCTTCAATAGAAAACAAAAACAGTTTTAAATTATATTCACAACGATTCAAAAAAATTGTGAAACTCACACAAAAAGCACAAAATAACCACATTATAAAAAAAGCAACGAATAAGTCTAAAGCCTCTTGGCAAATAATAAATGGTAGTAATAAGACTAAAGATCCCATCATGCAACTCAAGATAGGCAACGCTATTATTAGGGATGCGAAGGAAATTGCAGATTCATTCAATAATTTCTTTGCCGATCATGCCCAAAACTCTGGAAATAATAATAATAATAATAACGAGGTCATTAGGATAGACAACAATCCAAACTCAATATTTATGTCTCCGGTAATACCGGCTGATATAATAAGAATAATTAAAATATTGAAAAACAAAAAGAGTTTCGGTTATGACGGAATAGCAATTTCAGTTGTGAAATTTGTTTCTGATGTGATAGCTTTTCCCTTATGTCATATAATGAATCTCTGTATAAACTCAGGGATTTTTCCAGATAGCCTGAAAACAGTAATTATAAAACCATTACATAAAAAAGATAGTAAAGAAGACATGTCAAACTATAGACCAGTTGCCCTTGTCTCGGTATTCTCAAAGATCTTCGAAAAAATAATATACGAATCAATTTTTTCATTTTTAGATAAATACAACATTCTTAGTGATGAGCAAAAGGGTTTCAGAAAGAATAAAAACATTAACATGGCGATATATGACTTAATACATAATGTAATGACGAATGTTGACAAAAAAACACCAGTTTGTGCTATATTTACTGACATGACCAAAGCCTTTGACTACGTTAATCATAATATCCTACTACAAAAACTTGACAGCTACGGCATTAGGGGAAATGTGTTGAGCCTTATAAAATCGTACCTCAGTAATCGTAAGCAACATACGGAAATCTCAAGAGTATGTCCTAGACGTAAATTAGAATTCAAATACCTATCTGATAGTAGAGAAGTCAAATTCGGAGTTCCACAGGGGAGTGTCATTGCTGCTCCATTATTTCTTATGTACATTAATGACCTTCCGAGAAAAGTGCAACAGCCGATGGTGTTATTCGCTGATGATAGCACAGCGATAGTAAAATGTGTGGAAAAAGCAAATTATGAAAATGACATTAATGACACATTAAAATCAATAATTAATTGGCTAAACTCTAATAATCTTATTATTAATTTACAGAAGACAAAGATAATGCATTTCTTTCAACGTTTGCACCCAGATCCTTTGAAAATTGAATACAATGGTCAAAATATTGACAAGACAAATGTTGCTAAATTCTTAGGTATAGTAATCGACAGCCAGTTATCTTGGAAACAGCAAGCAGAAGAAGTCTGCAAAAAGTTAAGTAGAGGAGCTTATATTCTCTACAACTTGTCAAAAAAAGTTAGTATTGACACCATCATTATAGCTTACCATGGTCTGGTTGCCTCTATCTTAAGATACGGAGTAGTATTTTGGGGGAACTGCAGTGAACGAGAAAGGGTATTCAGAGCCCAAAAATATTGCATTAGATCAATGACCGGCATTAATTCCACAGACAGCTGTATTCCTATGTTTAAATCCCTAAAATTATTAACCTTTCCATCGCTTTATATTCTGGAGGTAGCATTATTTGTTAAAACGAACCTAAATCTTTTTGAAACAATGATAAATCATTCTTCAAGACCGGCATTACTGAGATCCCAATACAAAGGTTTACTACATACAGGAAGTTTCAAAACAGCATTATTACGAAAGAATTTTATGCATATGGGACCAGTTATCTACAATAAAATACCCAATGACATTAAAAATGATACATGTCATTCTTTCAAAAAGAAATTAACGAAACTACTAGTTGAAAAATGCTACTACGCTGTCAGTGAGTTTTTAAATGATAACAACATATGACATTCCTCAATAATAATTAAATTTATTTTGTTTGTTCTCAGTTATTATTCTAATTTTATATAATATGACCATTACTTTACCGGTGAATCTAACTTTCAAGAAGATGACATTAAAAACTGATTAACTGACACATATTGATTAATCTATTTGACATTTTACTATTTTATTTTTTATTACTGCAACCTTCTTGTTGACATTTTTTATTTTAATTTGACATGTACTGTAATTCGAACGATTTGACATTAATGTATAATTATGTATTGTTGTAATTTCCTAATTGAACTATAATGTCTTTAAATTTGTGTAAATTAAACGTGATTTGCATGCCCATGTGACGGTAGAACGTGGAGGACTTGTTAATAATAAACATCAATGTAAAAATTACCCATGTTTGCAAAGAATAAATGATTTGATTTGATTTGATTTGATTTGATTTGACTATAAACCAATAGTAGTTGCACAATCTACAAAAGCGATTTCAGAACAACGTCGATCATAATTTGGTTGAGCTTGCAGATATGGTACGAGCTATTATCGACGCTACTTAGTAACAGACTATGCTAATGGTATTAGAACGTCTATAGAGCTTGTATTCCAAAAAAGAGGAAGGAATTGGGAACTAAATCGAATGAGCTAAGTAAGTATTAAAATAATCACGGTGAACGGAAAACTTATAAAAAAATACATGCATCTATTTCTAAAAACTTATGTCTAATGTTTGCAACTAATAATAACGAATTGGAATGAGTGTTGATTACATTTCTATCGTAATAAAGTTTACTATTGCAATTCTTTTCTTTTTTAAAGTTTAAAGTCCTTAGCGAAGTTGGAACAACAACATCTACATTATTAAGTCAATATTACATTTACTTTCTAAATATTTTGCTGTGGATCTTTATTAAATTCATTTGATTCCGATTTGCGAATGATAGGAACTTCTCATTTTTGATATCTAGTTTATCATTGAAAGCATCTGCATTGCGCACCGCACTCGGAACTACTAAATTTTATGACGTTTCTACAATATCAATTGCTTTCATCTCATTAGGTCATGGATCTCTAATAAAACAACTACACGTGGAATGGATAAAGTTCAATTTATAACTATTGTAATTATAAGATTACGAAGATTACCAACGTTGATAACTATCTGCTAAAAACATATATTTTGCACAAATACAAGAAAATCAGAAAGAACTTGTAATCAACACCCATCCCAAACACAAAACAAAGAAGCAGATCAATAAAAGAATTGAGCGAGAGACCTGGCAGACCGTCGCTCCCATTACCATAGCTGTTTATAAAGTTCGCGAGATACAGGTCCAGTTCTCTAACGGAGACGTTGATGTGGTAGGGGTTCACGCAGAGACCTGGCTGCGTGCATTCTGGGTGCTTCTCCAGCCGCTCACCGTCTGTGCTCTCAAGGGGGATTGCTTTGAATAGGATCACCATTACGAGATCCAGGCGCCATACCTGAAATTACAAGAGAGGGAAAGTTAATATAAACATCGTCGATAAACTATTTTGCAAAATTAAAAGAAAAATGAAAACAAGGTTGGTAAAATCGTTTGCTTAAATTTCTTACCACACAGACACGGTTATGAAGAAAACGATGGGAATCAAAAAAATGTAATGTAGAAATATTTCAAGGCAAGTTACTACTATTACAACATAAAACAATATTATAGTATTTTCCCTACGCCTGAATTCGTAGGGAGCTTGGCGCTACAACTTACCATTCCCAGTCCAAGACCCAGAGGTAGACCCAAAACAAGGTGGAAAGCTGTAGTGCTAAAGCACATGAAAGAGTGTCAGGTATCCGAAGACGATGTCGAGGATAAAGCGAACTGGAAGAGAAAGACCAGAAAGGCTGACCCCACCACCATGTGGGACACATAGCCAGGAAGAGAGAGAGAGAGGGAGTATTTACGTGCTACATGCATATCATTTTAGTATTTGTAGTACAACATATAATTAAAGTAACTAGCGATGGGGACTATGAATCACCCAGAAAACTCAAAATTTTTTAACGTATCGACCGTACCAACCAACCAGCTCTCCTAAAGAATACAGTCCGTGAGATTCATTTAAGAAACTGCATATTCTCTCTTCAGTCAACAATAATTTTGATAGTACAAATGAACAAGACTCACTTTATCAGCCTGCCTCAAGCAGTCTATCCTCCTCATCTTTCCCTTCTGGTCGGGGTTGGATAGCACGCACACAGCCGGCCGCTTGCCTGTGATGCTGAGCACGAAGTCCTCTCGACAGTCCTGCGTTATGTCTTTGCGCAGCTTCCCTAGCAACCGTGACGCCCATTTTTGTTTTACTTCTGCTTTTTCGTTCTGGAATTTGAGAAAGAAGAGAAGTCAGTTTGGACAGTTTTTAGCTAGATATTGACTCTGCAAGTGTGGTTATGTTAAGAGTATATAGCTGGTTTTACTTCTTAGGTGTGAATGTTATCAAATTTATCAACATCGTCATCTTCATTAGTAGTATGGCTGCATAAGCATTTTAAAATAGGTTTGATGAAGTTGGTTTCTGTGCTGCCTAATGCAGCTAGATAGTAAATGAAAGTTGGACTCTTTTACTTTAATATCACGTTTTTTCAGTCTTAATGTTTGTGATTTCAGTCTATATTTTCAAGGGCAACAGCGTTCAACCATCCAAGACTTGACTGTGTTATGTTTCAGTGAACTTAAATGTGAATTCGGTCATCACAGTAATGGTTACTGTAATCATTGCTGTAAATAATTCAATAGCCACTTACGGTCCAAAAGCAGCTTTACGATTAAGCAAATAAGATTCTACAAACACAAAAAAGTGTACCTACCCGCAGTTCCAAATATATTCAGTCTATCTATTGGAAGGAGCGTCTCCTGTCGTTAGTTTGATTACCGCATCGGAAGCAATAGCTGTCAGTTCGAAAGATATTGGCTCGGAAGCAGGACGTTTGTGAGGACATGAAATGGCGGGCACTGGAAACCTTAGTACCAGGCTATGAGCGTGAGCTGTGGAACATGAAAAAACATCTAAAATTAGTACAATATTTACCTGTAGTTCATATTTAGTGTGGCGCTCCTCCTCGAGACTCATCCGTTTTTCGTGTTTCTTGTAATATTTCCGTTTGGCCGCTTGTAAATTGAACCAAGTATACGAAAAGGACTTTACAAATGGCATCAGGGCCTCTATGAACGGATGGAACTCGTCCTGTGAACAAGGAGAACATTCAAAACAGGTATTAACTTGGTAGATTCAATTTTTATAATGGCGCCCACCGTGGGACACCTTCATCAAATCCCAGCAGACTAGCATTCAAATATAAAACCCAGTTTACTTTCGGATGTAATAAATTCATCAGTATCGACATTCTGAACTTTAAGATAAACGATTTTCCTCATATCTTCGTATAAGATACGATTATATAAGCACTGAATGCTTTTACAAATAAGATTTCCAGGGTTTATACTATCCAGACTGATGACTCTGAGCTTCGTTCACATAAATTTAACTTTTTAAATAAACTAAAACATTAAGAATGTTTTGGCATCTATAAATAAACTGACAAGTTAGTTTTCATATCTATTCGCTGCGTTGTATACGACCATCAAGAGAAATATAAACAATTAAACATCTCTAGAATGGACATCGTAGAATAGAAACAGTAATGAAACAATAAATTTACTGTACAGCTGACTTCTAGACACAGCTTTCTAAATCTGAGTTAATTTATTAGGGTAAGTGCTAAGGAATTGATTCTTCGCAGGTGGATACCGGTTTCTTCGAAAATGAAGAATTCAAAGATTCAATCCAAACAAATCCTTTGAATTTAAACAATTGTAGACCAAACACTGCAATTATTTTTACAAAATCGAATAAGCAGTCGATTAACGATTTCTATTTGTTTAGCAACATAAATATTTACTTTCAGTAAAAAGTTAATTTCTTAAACCTGCTCTGACTATACAAACATTCCAGAATTTCCTCTTAGCAGAATTATTTTCCCTTCACTTGCGTTTTAACCTTCCTAGCAGGTAACTACATGAAGTCATCTAGCCTCTTCATCCTTTTGATCGACTCTACTCTTACTCTTCTTTTAATTCATTTTCTACTAGGCATGGGTGGATATCGTATTTACTACTACCAAGTTGGTACTTACAACTTTAATGACAGATTAAACAAAGTTGCTACTTCAACATCCGCATCCTCATTATTCAAATTTATTTGAGGTCGGCACAGCATATCTGCTGGCCTACCAGTTGTGACTTCTTAACTATATCGAGGACCCAAAACACCAAAACACGAAATCATTAATATGACTTATGATCCTTTCCACGAAGTAAGATCGAGCATGTTTGATGCGGATCATGTCCTAAAACCAAATCGATTACCATTCTCAGCCCAAACACCTGTCATACATATCAAAAACTATCTTTCTTATTATTCAATACCAGTAGGCCTAATTGTGTCATGTACGAACAAAAGAAAAAAAGATCTACGTGAGGTACAGGCAGAAATTAATAACGTATGCATCGCGCATGCGCGAAACAAATACTGTATTGTAATGCGTTGAATCATAGCGTAATGTATGCAAATATGTTGTGATTTACCGCCTGCCCGATTCAGTTACTCGTATCGATTTTTCGTGCCTTTCGTGAAATGATTTTTGAGATGATGTTATTGATTTTTTGATATATTCTTTTCTTGACCACATTCTTTTGTTTTGTGATCAGAATTTTAATCAACCAAAGGTATTTTGTGACGTTTGAGAGATGTGTGCAGGGATTTAAGATGAGTTTTATATTGAGCATGTTTGTTATTCTTGTTAAGAAGGATAATATATACCGCCGTCCTTATACTTATAAAGATGCATAACATAAAACTGATTATCTTATATATTGGCCAATTCAATTTAACCAGCTTCTTAAGAAACTAACGAATGAAGAAAGACAAAATATCAACGGTCTAATAAAATCTCATAAAACATGTTAAAAGTAAAAGATCAAGGGTCATAGCGATAGTATTATAGATCGTGACAAGAATAATGAAAGTATTCGGATACCCATACCATATGTTTTAAAAGTTTGCGAAGAAACGTAGACTGAATGACAACCAGTATCACTAGTAAAATGTCTACGAAGAACCCTTAAAGTGTTGATCCAACAGAACTTAGAAAGAAGAACTATCAATGGTGAGGTACCTAAAAAAAAATAGGTAGATGTTGTGATGGCAGAGATCAGAAAGTCGACAATCTGTCAGTTTAGAATACACAAGAAAATGTTGATAACAATAATCTGGAAAGAGCGCCAGTGTGAGTCCTAGATCTACTTCTGAAATCCAAAAAGCAAAAGGACCATTTTGTAGGGCTAAATAACCACTTTACAGAACCCGCAAGTTGTGGACTAATTACTATGCCTATCTAACAAAAAACTAATATACTAGCTTCTGCCCGGGACTTCGTCCGCGAGCCTTCCTTCAAGAATTGCTATCCAATGCAAAAGAAGATTTTTCAAATCCGACTGGAAGTTCCGGAGACAAACAAATTTTACCTCTTTATAAAGTTATTTATTAGTAATATTAGTCATTAGTATTAGTATATTAGTTGTAGTATATTAGTATTAGTATAGATTAGGAGTATAAAAGACAAGGCAAGGGCTTACGCAGCACTTTTGTACGAAAAACACTGTCTAGAAAATATCCAGACTTTTAGATTAATTTCTCCTGTGTCATGAAGCGTACGTTCAACTGTGATAATAGGTAATAAAACTCCATAAAAGCTAGCAATTGGTTCATTATTACTGTTACGAACGAAAATGGGAACCATAATAATATTAGAGTTTTCGACGTCACTAAAAAGATCTATTGTGAAAACTATAGCAGACAGGCCAGGCGTAACAGCCCCATGCTGGGATATGAGGCGTAGGTTCTCAATAGATAATATTGTCTCAGCTAGATGTACTAACATTTGTCAATAGAGATATTTATAATATACCAAATTCCCTCATTGAAAGATAGGATTATAAATTACAGATAGATACGTTACATTCAAGAATCGACGAAAGGAAACTAACAAAAACATTTCCTATATTTGATTGAGCTATGTTACTACAAACTACAAATAGATTAAGTCTACCTTGCAACAAAGAAAGCAATATAATATTGTAAAATATCATCCGATAATAACCACCTAGACTTAAAATTATATAAACTATATAATAACAATATATTAACCTTCTCCTCTCGAGACGTTATAATACGACATCTGTAGATACGACTAAAAGCGTCTGACAGTAAAATTAGAATGAGAATTAGCAATGTCATATAAATAGCTCAGGTAGCTAGCTCATTGCCTGTCAACAGCCAAAAGGAGAACTTTGAATGACGACTTAGGAAAATTGTAACGTTAGAAAATTCGTGTTTCAGTTTACACTTTAGTTGAGATGTTTACAATGACAGCTCAACATCATCATTTTCTTGCCCTTATCTCAATTTATTTTTTGTTGGCACAACATGTCTTTTCTTCCATTCTTCTCTATTAGTCGTCATCTTGGTAGTCACCTTTCTAGCCATATCATCCTTCACACAGTCCATCTTCGTTTCGGTGTTTCTGTGTGTTTTACAATGGACACTAGTTTCACAAATTAAACTCTTTCTGCATGCGTAGCATGACCAAATTTATATCTATTCTACTATTCTACGAAGACTAAGTGACATTTATTTTCTCCATATTTGACATCGTAATGTAGAAACCTTTCTTCAATCTGTAATTTTGTTTTTTTAATTTTCTACAGTGGTTATGCTACCTGTGCTGAAGTTTGCAACAGTTTTTATAATGAAAAGTTTCAACATAATATTTTAGACCGACATTTTTCTTTTTCTACAACAGGATCTCGTCTTTAAATGGCCATATAACATATGGAATTTCACTAGTCTCCAAGTTCATAGTCTTCACTATCAGCAGATTGATTGGAAATAGTCATTTAATTGTAGTACTCAACAAAAAGGATGCTAAAAACCATCTTCATGACACATTCTCTCAGTAAATTTTTTAATCACGTACTAGTAGAAAGGGGCTAGCCCATCCTATGTCACGGAATCAATAAATTACTCCTCGATTTCAGACTTTATTGTATTATTATCGCAGGAATTCGCATCGATAGTAAGGCCTGTGTCCTACTTAGGATCGACTACAACAATACTTTATTGGAAAACGTGAATAGAAAATCTAAGTTTGTCAAGTGTCAAGTGGTCAGAGCTTGAGTCAAACTTGGAAAGGATTTCTAGAAGAAATAATACTTAATGTCTTGTGCGTTTTAGTAAAGTTAAAGAAAAGTAAGACATTTATTACTGAGACACGTAAGTAAGTTTTATTTCCAATATTATTACGGTAATCTAACAGCCATGGCTAGGTCAATACCAACTAAAAACAAATGTAATATTTATCCTATTCTATAAAATTAGCAATATTTGTAATTTCGTTCTTGAAAACGGCTCTAATGATTTTGATGAAAGTTGACAGGAGTTCACGGTGGAGAAAAATCGATCTAGCTAGGTCTCTCTTCTGGGAAAATTCATTTTCTTTATTTGATCGGTCGACTTTTATTCTATTCGGGAAACTTACAGCTAACTTATACAGTGTTCTTAAACAATATGAAATTGAAGGCCATTTATTTATTCATATTGCTGGTTATTCCATCATCGTAGTTCAACAGGAGCTTGAACTTAATTAAAGACTATATACGTTGGTCATTGTGTGGACCTTTATCTTGTGAACTAAATTAGAGGATTTCAAACAACAAACAAAAAATTCTTTTAAAATCTACCTCTCACAGCTGACCAAGACAACGCCAACATCATTCAGAAAAACTACTAAATCAAAGTACACAGCATCCATTCATACAGTTTACAACTCAATCAAATACCCACACACCTTTCCAAATCGACAACGATCTTAAAACACACGAAAAAATCTAAACTACCAATGATTGATTCGCCCAAACAAAGCAGCCGACTTCCGTGG
The DNA here is from genome assembly GCA_948150665.1 of Conistra vaccinii. NCBI lineage: Eukaryota > Metazoa > Arthropoda > Insecta > Lepidoptera > Noctuidae > Conistra > Conistra vaccinii. The sequence goes on along the minus strand of OX411340.1, from coordinate 2,195,206 downwards.
GTATAAACAAAAAGGTCTAGTCAAAACATTGAGTTGGCTGCCACCACAGACGAGGCGGTTGCCAGTTTGCCAGCGGCCTGGTGTGCCCCCTTGGCAGGATCCATGGACACACGTGGACGGAATCCCCTTGTTATAAAATTATCGGTTTTATCATGCCAAATTGTGAGAGTCAATAGCCTGAGCGAAATTTTCGGCTTGGATTATTCTTTGAGTTTGTTTTCAAGTGTGTGGATGATTATAGATTTTTATGTCTGCTTGAGGAAGATTACCGTTGAAGAGTATTATTGATTTAACTTTCAGCTCAATATTAGATATTATAGTGACCTTCATAGCACAGGGGTCGTTGGGAAACCCATCGAAACTAAAAGAAATTCACTCCATCAGTTTAATGATTATCCAAACACAAAAATATTTCAAACTTTTGATCGCTGAATTAACCCAACAAAAATGAACAAACATCCTCATAATAACATTAAAAAGCTCCACATTACCGCATTATCCAAAACAAACAGCCACCATATTGGAAACACGGCCAAAATGCGCGCGAAATAAAAATATAAAAATGGCGCTCGTAAAACTATCACAATACGCCGGCGATAAGGTGCAAATATTTGGCAAATATAAGAACAACAAATGCTGAATAGTAAGATTGTTGGCAAAGGTTTGCTCATAGTGGATTCTCGGTACGAGCCGACTCTGCTACTATGATGATATCATACACGGGAATCGCGATATTCATGTTATTATACTTTTAGACGAGGCGCACATTGACGATAAAATCGACCGCTTGCAGATAGCTGACGGCTAACGTACTGCAATCTGGAACACGAATACTAAGTCAAACGACTGCAAAATCAAACGATCCTGCGATTATTTAGTCGTGAACAGATTAACTATGAAACACTGTTCATGTTTTCACTGTCAATGTGACCAGCACCCAAAACATTTCGCTTTTCAACATTGGCAATGCAACTATCCTAAAATAATTTTCAGTAACGACAGTATTAATGTCAAACCATTCCGAACTGATTAAAAGGCCGTGCGGTAATAATAAAACGCCTTATCAAATAAACGAACTATTAGGACAACATCCAACTAGCCATGCCAAAACACTGGAGTGCGTTCACCCAGGTTTTGGCGGCAAATCAGGAGCTGACGTTTACTTCATTATAAATTTTTTTCTCTTTATTTCGTGCGTACAATTTATTTTATAGACATTGGCGCTGGTTCATTGGGGATGCCCGGATGGACTTGGCCGTGGCACCGGTTGGCGTACCTAACTGGGTCGTCGACGTCACACAGGAGAACTGGCCAAAATCACGGCACACGCGGAAAGACGCCGTGAAAAAAAGCGCGCGTCGGCCATCTTGCCACGCGCGGTTTTGGCGCGCAACAAGTGATGCGTACCAACGCGCTTATCGCACGCAGCACGTAAATTTACAATAAATCCTATTGTAAGTGGAATGCACAATGTTTGTACGATTATATGTATTTAGGTACTTAAACGGTATGCATTCGAAATATGTTGAAAAGCTTCTAAGAAACATGTGTGCAAGCGCACCTGGCTGGTTGCATATATTAGTATGTTAAACTTGGTTGCGGCGGATTAGAGAGCCGGTAATGAGCTATCAAATACATCGATATGCACATGTCGGACGGCTTAATCTGCTTTAGCGAGGGAAAATTGTTATGCAAGCTTAAATTTTCTGAAAATGGTGGTACATGTTTTAAACATATACAATTAAGGTTGCTCTCTTGTACGCTGTCCACAAGCTGTTATCTCAGCGCGTCTCATTGTTCCTACATGAAGTTACCTAACACTGCAGAAAGCTGGAAGTCCTAGTTTCCTAGGGCCATAACTAAATCGAATAAGAGGTAGAGGTTTATTTTTACAGAGTCTCATCTCCTCCTCCTCCTCTTTTAGACTTGAACGAATACCAAAAAACAGATCAATACAATGAGATATTTTTGAGAAATGCAACTTAGAATAAAGATTGTGATTATGAAGTTTTTGCAACATCAATTAAGTCTCATGTGGCAATAAACTTCCTAGAGACCTAGATTAAACCAGGACCTAGATTATAATATCATCTACATAATATAAATTACTGTGACCTTTTTCCTTTGAGGTTTTACCATTATTTTATAGAATAAACCTCTTTTCCTTTTATTATAATAATCTTAGCAACTATGTCGGCTTTGAGGTTAGCGTTTTCCTGAAGCCAAGGTTATAAAAACTGGCTATTAATAAACGCGAGACAAATATTTTCTTATTTTACCTCCACTAACCTTAAGAAGATAATTTTATGTTGTGTTCGTATCATTTTGATCACTAAATGATTTCGAAATATTATGTTAGAACCAGTACCTACTCAGTCCACCTTTAAGTAAAACCAACAAGGTGATTTAAGCGTCTTAAACTTTTGCCGGCAGTGGGACTTAAATCATAGCTTTAATCATCAAATAAGATAAGACGTAATATATAATAGTATTCATAATAAAAACATAATATCACTCGTGTTTTCCCCGAAGGGTTAAGCAGAGGTGTACCTACCTATACCCACATTTCGTCAGTTTGCAGACAGTATTGTAGACCTTATTAAAACTATAAAACCACCACAGACTAGAACATTAATCTCAAAGTTAGATCTACATCATCAAATTCGTATTCTTGCCCAATCAAAACTACCTAATCAAAAATAGAGTAGATATAATGCAGCAAAACCATCAGGAACGAGATTTTCATGGCACACGTGGCTTATTTTACGACCGTGCTCGTAAACTCGTTATGGTGTCAAGAAAATACAATAATTTCGTAACGTGATAGTTAAGACGTTAAAAAAAGCTCCTAGATTTTATCTTGACTTGGTTCGCGGTTTTCAGCAGATCCCCAATCGAAATAAATATGTTTTTTTTTTTATGTAGATGAGTTTTTATGGGATTTACCCAAAGAAAGTTTGTATGATACGGCTATTATAATTAAAGTAACTAGACTGTAATAACGGTAAATCACTCGAACGTTTTAAGCCTTGGTGCTTAACAGTCAAATAAGGTCTAGGTTAGCACCTAGGCCATATTTTCTACTAGCTTTGTTCCAGAAGGCAGCCTTAACCAACAAAGCATTTTAACTAACTATTTAGATAAGCGAAATGTGGGTGTACTATAGGTAGTTGCAGCTTTGCCTAACCCTTCGGGTAAAACAAGCATAATGTTATGTAATAAGATAGCGCAAAATATTAATCCTATAACACTGACAAATGCAATATACAAATGGCCACATACCTTTAAACAAATAGATTGGTAACCAACATAGGTGTAGACAGAGTTGGTATTTATACCGAACAACTTGAAGAATAGTAACAGCTGAGCAGTTGCGCACAAATAGAAAATAGTTTCAAGAACTAAAGTTGTGGTGTGCGTGGGAGCGGGATGCGGAGGAAACGCTTCCGCTTTTGATGACTATGCGGCGAAAGGCCAAATAGAATTGGTTACTGAGGTACCACATGATTATGATACGGGAGAAAGAATAAAATAATAAATAAAATAAATGGGAAAAAGGGGACTGTTTCCAGATAACTTAATAAAATATCCAACCTTGATATAGAAAGCAAGAAAGAAAAGAGGAAAGAAATAATATGTACATAGGTACCTTCATCAGAACTAGACAGCGTTGTACAATAATGAAAATATAATTTAAGCGATAAGAATCGCGAGGTCTCCGAAAACCGAAAAATGAGTTGAGACTCTTTTAACCAAAACTGCGTGACACAAACAATATTTTAAGCCATACAAAATGTTCAAGGAACACCTGAAAAATCTAGGACTCAGTACCTCAAAAATAGGTCCTAGGTCTCATTTAATACCCGCTAGTATTAAGGCTGTACCCTATGTGCAATCCAGCGACCTTCTTGGGCAGAACTTACATCAAGTTGTTTCGTTCAAAGTTCGTACGACGCAAAACGTTTGCGTTTTTTCACCGCAGCTGTGGTATGTACTGAATGTGTTTAAAATGGGGTGGGTAGAGATGTCCCAGGGGGGGGGGGGTCGTAAAGAATTAAGTGATAAAGTGTATATCGATGCAAATGGAAGCGGAAATGTTGTACCTGATTTTGAATCTATAAATTCTAAAGGATCTTCCAAGAACGAGTAAAATTTGCCTGTGGCCTACTGAAAAGTTATGCAATACTCAGAAGCTTTTTGAGAGTTGCAGTTGAAATATTGATTAGCGTTTGTTTTTGTCAAAAATGACTGGTAAAAAAGGGACTGTTGCCTGTTGTAATCATAAAGGCCAATACATCTTTTTTTTTAGAAAAGAAGAAAAACCTTATGTAAGGTAACATTGATTAGAAGGAATGAAAGGGATTGCCATTCGGCTTCATTTGAATGCAAACTTCCTAAAGAAGAAAAATAATCCTATTGATAAATGAGTAAGATAACGAAAGACCTAGATAGCCAATGAACAATGTGGCCATTGAGGACTTCAAAATCAATTAGCAGTTAAACAAATCGTCATCAAAGGCTACCGCTTCTATGTAGACGCAAATCAAAATCTCAGACACCCCTTTGATCACAGGTGTCCACAATAGGCACTCTCACGTAATCTACATGAAGCCAACGAAATCTATTGGCAGATTGGTATATCGATTTCACTATTCAGTGGGAACTCGGGCTGCATACTCAAGGTACAAGTAATTGTGGATAATCGTGCATGCTCCCGGATACGTCGTAGAATGCAGGCTGCGACCGTCATGTACTAATAAATACGCTAACTGGGAGGAATTCTAATAAAGGCGATGCGTTTTAATGTGCTGTTCGCGGGTTTTCCTACGCACGTATTGTGAGTTTATGTAACACGCGTTAAGACGCTTTTGTGATGATAGATAATCTCACTAGATAATATAAGGATCGTAGTAGATGGCTCTGCCTATCACCCATGGGAAGAAGGCGTTAGTTTTTGTGTGTAGATATCTCAAGAATTTCTATTTAAGTAAATTATTTCATTCTCATCATCTTTCAGTCTAACTGGATGCAGGTTAATACCAGTTCAGTAACGTTTATGGGACACAATTTTTTCTGTTCTACCTCGCAACGGACAAGGAGAAATATTCGGAGTTACTGTCTAACCTTCAATAATTGAAGAGGCAGTAAAAGAAGAAGAAGATGAATCGTACATAGAGAAACAGAACATTATGATAGCAATGACTGTCTTATCACTAAGAGACAAACACACAGTACAGACTAACAAAATGGAGGAAAAGAATCGTAAGGAAAATATAAAGGGCAATTGACTTTTTTACTTTCCTTGATATAGATGAAGAGTTCCTCGACACTGACTAAATGAGAACAGCTCATGCTGTGGTTTAGCCAGTCAGCAAAGCGGTAGCTTTTACCACTGTACTGCATTAAAAACGTAATTTCACGGCAATCCAGCTAACCGTCAAATCCATTAATTTATTTATAGGCCATACATAATATAGTTTCCAATGCGAGAATCGAAACCACGACCCCACTAACCAAGGCCAATTCGCTACTGCAGCAAACGGGAAAACAAAAACTTATTAAGAAATAAAACAAGATTAGGTACCTAGTTGTTATCGTACAAATCATTTAAAACTACAATACTGCAGTGATACAGAAAATTGCATGGGATTCCACTATCAAAACTTTCTGATTTATTTTTCTTACCAATTGTGTAACCGAACCAGTTCCGAAGCTAATATTTTGCTTGGCATCCTCTCAAACGATCGCCTTTCTCAAATCGCCAAGGTTATGCTAATAGTTTTAAAGTATCTCGGAATGGCTTTATTGCTGTGTTAATAGGTGCTATATTTTTTAGACAAGGCTATTAAGTTCCTGTAGGTAGTTAACATAGAACTGTTAGTTTTCTCATGACTATGTGTCACTGAAATGCATCCTTATTTAAGGAAAAAAAAGGCTTCTGAAAACTTCAAAAATAATCGATGGCTGCCCATAACACCATAAGAAGGGACCTTTGAAATATTTAGTGGACGCAATACAATTGTATGTTTGTAATTTTACCTAAACCTGCTTGGCGACTGCAAATTGTTACAGCAATGCCTACCCTTCAAATGCAGAATTCTTTTGAATAGTACTCTGCTTCTATTGTAACAATAATATAAATTAATTTCTGTCTAACTATTATAAGCCCTAAGGGCGGGACATAGCTGATCACAATATAATTATTTTAGACCTCTAATAAGTACCTACCTATGATCTACTATAAAGATAATGACTGATTGATTGATAACAAACATCCAAATATCTTCTACTAAAAGTTTCCATATTCTCGTAGTAAATAGTCTATGTTGAAGTTGGGTTCCGGTCTGACGGAATGTAACTAAATATCAGTAAAATAATTTTAATTATTTTATTACTACATAGATTACTAGATTTCCCAAAACTAAGCTCTAGAAATGACTAAAGCTTTACTAAATAATTATTACAAAACCTACTAATTACTATAATTTGTAGTTATAACAGGGCATTTGTTTGTACTTGCATCAAGTCAAAATGTTTATAAAAATAACCAATAAAATAAAATAAATCCTACTATAATACTTAAAAGTTTTTATGTTTGTGTGTTTGTTACTCAATCACGCAATAACGGCTGAACGGATTTGGATTAAATTTTGCACACAGATAGTTTATAACCTGGATTAACACACAGCATACTTTTTATCCCAGTAGTACGTTCCTGTGGGATAATTTCCGACATCCACGCGGGCGAAGAATCCGTGCTGATACCCGCGTCATCTTTCCCAAAAAATACGAAATTTTATCCATATTTTTTTGGAATATCATTCGATCGACCTGTCTCATTGCAGCAGGTCACCTTAAGGATTTCTATTTACGATATAAAGAGACTTTAAATCAGTTCTGTCCAATGATGGACGAATGGTTCCATATTTTTAGGAAGAAAGGTTTATTTGCTGGTATTTACAAAACTATAGCTGATTTAATGGACGACTTGGTTAAAAAATTCACAGACACAAGTAAATAAATGTTCTTCTAGAAATCGAGAACTTGATTTCTAAAAATAACTTATCTACGAGAGTATACATTACTTTACTATACAGTATACTATACTACTTTATTTATTACTTTTTACAAGTTGACATTTAATCTTTTTTTTATATACGATTCTGACATTTTTATAATTTTTTGACAATTTTAATTATTATTTTTTAATGATTCGTTAAATATTTAAACTTAATTAATCACAATTTTATTTGTTTAGAATTTTAATGTAAGCACGTATTATGTAACCAGAAACAATGGACTAAAATTATGTCAGTTTTTTTTTTTTTTTTTTATGAATTTTAATAATAAAGTCGCTTTTCGTGTCTCCTGTGGGACTACGTTATTCTTCTAAACTACATAATGGATTTTGGTACGGTTTTCACCTTCATTTAGAGAATTTATTCCGAAAGGTTTACGTTTATAATACTCTAGCAGCGCCCCGCGGTTTCACCCGCATAAATCTCGATCCTCTGAGAATTTCGGGATAAAATGTATCCCTATAGTAGAAGTACGTTGACTTGCAATATTGGTATAATACAAAATTTTGTAAATAAATGACCTATGTCATAATTCAGGTCATGGTCTTCCCGTGTGCCAAATTTCATCGAAATCTGTTCAGCCGTTTTAGCGTGAAAGTGTAACAAACAAACAAACTCACTTTCGCATTTATAATATTAGTTAAGATTAGGATTAATATTAACATTACACATATTATTATAATAAAAAATCTTGATGTTTTGTCAAGTCATAACAGCAGGGGCGGATCGCTAATAATTAATAAATAGCTAGTCAAAATATTATGGCCGAAATCTGTCCAATGAGAGAACATTTCACCACAATTCCAACACTCTGTAAGCTCCAGACCAGTCCAGACTTGTGCTTAATCTTGTAACGACTAATACCCCCAATATATTCTTAACACTACCAATCAACTAGAAACAACAAAACGTCGATTATAGCCCGACATATCTTGCTCACACATTGTGCACACAATGTTGCTCGAACACAAATACTCCAAGGTTCTATCCGTCCTAAATTAAACGACACGTGAGTTAGGCCCTACTTTATAGCCTAGAAATGTGTTAGAAACGTCTTGTGGAGTATTAATGTCAGTAACCTCGATATTTCTAACAAAAACTTGCGTTTCGAAACAATTTAAAGAAATAAAAGTGGTGTCGGAAAAAATTGGGTTAAAAATAGAAGACTTGTTTTGACGGGAAATTCGAATTACGAATATTGAAGGGAAATCGTTGTCTATGGCCAGAGTTTAGACTTGTCAATTTGTAAAAAAGAATGTTAAAAACTGTTTCTGGCCAGTTACATTATGAATTGATACGGAAACCATAGTGTTTAATTTGATTGACTTTTTAAATAGAAACTTCTTAGTAAAGACTACCAAACATGAAGGCACCACATGGACGTCACTAATTTTCCAGAAACAGCTATGTCAACTGTTTTGAAAAGAAGTTAATGCAATCTTTACTTAAAGAGGCTTACGCACAGGGAAGCTTAAGAAAACCCAAGATGTCTACTTAGGAAATGCACAGATGTCTCAATTCTGCACGCTTTCTGAATTATAGATCTGGTACGGCGCCTTTTGAGAGATCGTTCAGGCGCCCATAAAGTTGGAACCAGTGCCGCATATATCAAGACATTAGATTTGATCTACTTCCTAAATGCGTCAGAAGAAAAGAGATTAACAGAAATCATCCTGGGTCTTCTCAGCAGGAGTAAAGAAGCATACATTCTGTTTGGAAGACCAAATATTTTGGCGTAAATTGGGAGAGATATGCCTCACAGGATTGTTATGGGCCAAGTAAGGTTCATCAGGGTCAAAATTCTTTTAATTTTAATATGTTAAAGCCAAATAAAGTTAAAGGTAAATACGTCTATGGTTAAAGCGAAAAAAATGTTCAACAAATAATTTCTATCTATAAACTCTCTAACTATAGAAGGAGTTCGTGGTAAAGTTATAACAGCCGCACGGGTCGATCCATCAGGTTAAGCTACGCTTGCCGCGGTTAGTTCGTGGATGGGTGACCATCTTTTCATACCAAAACGTCTCCGTGCCTGGGAAAGCGCGTTACGCCGTTGGTCCCGGCTGTTATTCTTCGATCTTTGACAGTCGCTACGGGTCGTCAGAAGCCCGAAAGTCTGACAACCACTCTTACCAGGGGTCGTTCAATTCTTCAATGCTTGTTGGCGATTTTAGACCCAATTTCTCATCAAGTTTGGTACAGGTGATGTTTTTCCACAAAATTACATAAAAATTAAAATATAGCAATAAGGTTTCTTCTCTACATCCATACTTCCATACTAATATTATAAATTCGAAAGTAACTCTGTCTGTCTGTCTGTCTGTCTGTCTGTCTGTCTGTCTGTCTGTATGTTACCTTTTCACGGCTAAACCACTGAACGGATTTCGATGAAATTTGGCAAGGAGATAGATGGCATCCTAGAGAAGGACATAGGGTACTTTTTGTCTCAAAAATAACCCCCAAGGGGGTGATATAAGGGATGAAAGTTTGTATGGGAAACTCAATATTTCTAAGTTGGGGATATGAAAATTCAAATTTATGCTTTTGGTAAGAAATAAAGAATTACGCTTTTCAGCGTTTTTGTAAAATCATCCCCCAAAGGGGTAAAATAGGGGTTGATTTTAAAATTCACATGTATTATTGATTATTTTTGTTGTCTCTTATTTTTAAGAGATTTAAGGTGTGGTTCCAGTGAGTCGGAACCGGATGCGGCACAGTTCACATTGAGTCGGAACTGTCTGCGGTGATTGTGGCGATTGTGGTGATTGTGGTTCCAGTGAGTCGGAACCGAGTGCCGCACAGTTCACAGTGAGTTGGAACTGTCTGCAGTGATTGCGGCGATTGTGGTGATTGTGTTGATTGTGGTGATTGCGGTGATTGCGGTGATTGAGCTGATTGAGGTGATTGCGGTGATTGAGCTGATTGTGGTGATTGAGGTGATTGTGGTGATTTCGGTGTTTTCGGTGATTGAGGTGATTGCGGTGATTTCGGTGATATCGGTGATTATTTTTGTTGTCTCTTATTTTTAAGAGATTTAAGGTGTGGTTCCAGTGAGTCGGAACCGGGTGCGGCACAGTTCACGGTGAGTCGGAACTGTCTGCGGTGATTGTGGCGATTGTGGTGATTGTGGTTCCAGTAAGTCGGAACCGGGTGCCGCACAGTTCACAGTGAGTTGGAACTGTCTGCGGTGATTGCGGTGATTTTGGTGATTGTGGTGATTGCGGTGATTGAGCTGATTGAGGTGATTGCGGTGATTGAGGTGATTTCGGTAATTGCGGTGATTTCGGTGTTTTCGGTGATTGAGGTGATTGCGATGATTTCGGTGATTATTTTTGTTGTCTCTTATTTTTAAGAGATTTAAGGTGTGGTTCCAGTGAGTCGGAACCGGGTGCGGCACAGTTCACGGCGAGTCGGAACTGTCTGCGGTGATTGTGGCGATTGTGGTGATTGTGCTACCTGTGAGTCGGAACCGGGTGCCGCACAGTTCACAGTGAGTTGGAACTGTCTGCGGTGATTGAGGTGATTGCGGTGATTGAGGTGATTGCGGTGATTGCGGTGATTGAGGTGATTTCGGTGATTCCCCAGTGAGTCGGGGTGATGAGTCTAAGGGTGTTGACCAGGAATGCGCGTTCGCTGCATGCTGGTGGTCAGGATACCCGCTGAGCCGTGGGTGCTGGCTGGCTGTGTAACTCGCCTCACGAAAGCTTGCGGGATTGATGATGATGACGTCACGCTGAAGTAGTTGCACGAAGGCTGCGTTGACGTTCAGTCTCAGGGTCACCAATTTAGTGGTATGAGGAACAGGGTGTAAAGTTCACTCATCCACCATAGAAAAGGGAGGATCCTCCGACAAGACGGGTGTTATGTCGGGCGGGCAACTGCCCATAAGTTGATTTCGGATAGTCTTATCTATGTCGTTCGCGTGGTAAATTCTAACTGCGCGATGCAGGATTTGTGTGACATCATGTCTTTCATGCGTAGTTCGTATGTGGCGGTGTAACCGCTACAAACATTACCTCCTTACTAATAAACGTTGTATAGCGTCTGTATAGTTAAACATATACACACATCAAAAGTGTCTAGGGATCAACATATATTTTTGCAATAACTTTTCTCCTGATTGATATTAATTAAAATTTTCTTTAAGGATTCATCAAATAAAGTGTTTTCGTTTGTCACAGTAACGATAAACCAAGTCACCTTTGCATTAATAAAGAAATTTGCCATTTTCCTAATAAAGGGATTTTTGACATTTGAACCACTAACATTAAAGTTCGAAAAAAAGACTGAAATAACAGTTTTCTTTAAAATTTTATTGGGTAACTTAAACAATTAATAATCCGTGTTTCTACCGCGAACACTAACAACACAAGAACATCGGTTTGGCATACTCAAAATGAGTTCATCCAAATCACGCTGTGGAATGGCCGCCCATGTTCGTTGCAACAACAAAAAAAGGTCTTCTTGCGACTGGATACCCTCCATATTCGGCAGAGCTCTTCTCTGTAGCATATCCCATGCATGCTCAATCGGGTTCAAGTCTGGCGACTGAGCAGGCCAGGGCAGGACATTGATGTTAGCTGCGGCGAGAGTCTGTCTTACAACTCTTGCGGTGTGCGGTCGTGCATTATCATGCATTAACTGAAATAAGGGACCGATTTGCACTTGTAGAGGAACGATGACGTCTGATACAATCGTCTCAGCATAAATTTGAGCGTTGAGGTTGCCTCTGATCCAAATCAACTCAGTTCTTCCGCCGATCCAAATACCCGCCCATACCATGATGGTTCCACCACTATAAGGATGGACTTCCTGGCAGGATTTTAATCGCTGTTGGCGTCCAGGGGTTCTCCAGTGTCGTATACGTCTTGTATCCGGTCTCATACCAAAACGAGACTCATCAGAAAAGCACACGAAACGCCATTGTTCTTCTGCCCAATTTCTGTGTTCAAGAGCCCATTGATATCGAATCCTACGATTGTGCATTGCTATAGGTGGTACCCGTAGCGGTCTTCGGGAATGAAGGTTCACTTCATGCAAGCGGTTTCTGACTGTTTGGTCGCTAATTAAGTTCCCTGAAGAGTGATGAAGCCTCACGGCTAACATCATGGCGGTTATTGTTGGAGCTCTTCGAGCTAAGATTTGAATGTATCGGTCTTGTCTCCGTGTGGTGCAGCGATACCGTCCTCCATGGCGCTCAGCCACGGTACCAGTGCTTCGGTAACGTGTCCAAAGTCGACTGATAACACTGACTTGTATTCAGAGCTAAAGCCACAGTACGTTGCCGGGAACCAGCTTCTATCATTCCCACGGCTCTGAGCATTTCTTCCCTGCTTAAATGACGTCGCTGCTCCATAATAACGTTGGTTTTAATCAGTAGTAGGGAAACAGTAGCACTAATAATGTCTTCAATGCGTTGTATGTTTTTATAGGGAAAATATTGACAGCTGATTTTCATCTTTTACTCGAATTTGATTCACAGTTCCTGATTCAAATTATGAAATGCACCAAAAAGGATCCATATAAATTTATAAAATCATAAATTTATTACAAAGCCACATCTCAATCTCAAGAAATCCGCATAAAAATGCTTGATCCCTAGACACTTTTGATGTGTGTAGTATAGTTACAAAGCTTTGTCTTCTTCTTTCGAATGTCAAATTACTGACGACTGAAAGAGATCATTTTTTCATTTTGAGGTACGCAACCCTAAAATGTGCCTGTTACTTTTTCATGCCGTCAGGGCTGAACGGATTTAGTTGAAAGGCGTATGGTCTTTTAACTAAATCCGTATAGGCCATGATCTGGGTTAGGATAGAGGATAATCTGAATCCCGGTAGTACGGTCCTGCGGGATATTTTCCGACCTTTACGCGGGCGAAGCCGCGGGTAAAAGCTAGTATTATTATAAATTAAAGTCGCTTTTCGTGTTTGTCTGTATGTCCGCGTTGTTCATCCAAACCACGCAACAGATTTTGATGAGATTTTCACCATCTTTTCGAGAATTTATTCAGGAAAGTTTACGTGTATAATACGTTAGTATTAAAATTACGTAAAACTAAAAAATCACTACTTTTTGTCAAGTCGAATAAACAAACAACAAAGAGAGGAGTGGTAACGGCCCCGACTTACGATTTGTAGGTCGTGGGTTCGAACCCAAGCAGGAGCTTTACTTTGTGTTAATAATTTCATCACCACTGTTCTCAAAACGGTGAAGGAAAACATCGTGAGGAAACCGGCATATCTTAGAACCAAAAATTCGAAGACATGTGACATCTACCAACCGGCACTGGGCCCGCGTGGTAGATTACGGCCCACTCCCTCTCACAGAGAGGAGGCCTGTGTCCTAGCAGTGGGAACATTAATAGGCTGATTATGTATGAATAAACAAACGCGTAGATGTCGGGTCTACCACGGACCAAATCAATAATATCTATGCAAAAACTGAATTTCCACATAATAATCCAAAGGCAATAACAATATCAACGACGACTGGTAATTCCAAAACTGCCGTTATAACAAAAAACCCAACATCAGGAGTCCTGATGACGAATTCTTTACACGTAACACAAGGTAAGCGTAGGCCATTGCACTTGGAACACAATTATTTGCAAATACGTCGCTTGGATTCTAATCACGCGCGGCGAGTTTTTTTTACAATGGTGCACTCGACGTGGCGTATAATAAATATGTTATGTTAATTGTATTGTCAGTTGTCATTGTTGCGTAAGTCTGAGGATCGTTCACCCGGGTTCGGCTGTGATTTGGGTCAAATGTGCATGCGCAAAGGAGGTGAATTTTTGGGTGGAGGATTTTGAATTTTTGGTTGAATTTTTTTGGAAGGAAATGAAAGAAATGTATGTCAAATGGATCCTTTGTTGTGTGAAGCTTACGTCTCATGAAACTTTACTGACGATAAACACACAGTACAGTACAAATATTTTCTTAATGTCCCTCGACAAACTTCGTGTTTCGTCAGTTGTCGGATTTCTATCAGTTGCCCTTTGCACTTGGTGCAGACAGGACGCTCTCAATCGACTTGGAAGTATATTCCAAGTCGATTGAGAGCGTCTGGTCTAGAAACCCGACGACTTACGAAATATGAAGTTTGGCGAGGGACACTAAGAACATAGTTGTACTGTACTTTTGTTAGTCCGTGTTTAGTTTTTATTATTCCCTATATAATTATGTCCTTGTTAACTATTATAGAATACAAATGTTTACCTACCTACTCATAATATGTCGCCCCTTATTACATGTGACTTAAACATAACTGGCGAAATTTGTATGTACACCTCTGCCTATCCGATTATGTGTGTTTATACTATGTAGTGTATTTTAATTTGAAATAAAATTGAGTTCCTTTCATTATAAGCAAAGCCAGAAACTAAATTATATAGACAAAACAGTACCAGTCTGCAGCATGAACACTGTAAGCCTAAACCGAGATCTGCACATCCCATAACTCTGTACCATCCGAACCATAGACCATAACGACACTACTACACGTCCCTACCCTCCTATAAACCCAAACCTCCTATAGTCCCGGGTTGAAATTACACAAAATTACAACCGACTTGCTGCAATCCTGCTAAGACGTACCACTGTCTCAAATCCCGCAGATGACGTTTAACTGCAATCGTATGCAAATAGTTCCCGTGTTGTCCCGGGATATGCCGGGATTACAGGCTACCACGTCACTAATCCTCGGCTGCTAGGGTTGTCAGCGGCTTATCGTAAGATATGTACTAGTGTTGTGTGTTGTAGTGAAGTTATGATAACTGGCACCCAATTTGCGGTCTGTGGGTCCGTGATTTGCAACGGTCGGGGTTGGCCGGTCGCCCGCGTGTGCGTCATGGCGTTGGGTTGGAAAAAATGATGGTAATGGATTTTTTGGGTTATTTTAATTGAGTGTCAACTTTAGAGTATTATTTTATGGAGTTTTTGAACGCTCTACATTGTCAACATTTTTAATAGGTAGATTTATAATAACAGTTTCTAGTTTACTTCTCACGCTTTTTTTTCTAGAAAAGCATAGATACTTTCAGTTACTTAAGATCGAAACTACATAAAAAATAACTGTTGTGTTACAAAGATTTACTGCTATATAAAAACAAAATCAGAATACCTATTTTAGTCTTCACATTACGCTTTCAGAGCTGCAACATTGAAATCTCAGGAAAAACACTTACTACGCCCACAAAAAAAAAAAAAAATTGGCAGTGTATAGAGTGCCACCATTGGCACTCTATCCCTATCGGATAAAGTGCCACTACAGGCACCCTAGTAACACCGCCTCGGCCCGGCTCAAGTGCCGCAAGCATTGGATTGTCATTGTCACTGTCACTAAGTCACGTCACTTGGTATTTTGTTTGATTGTCGAGGTTAGATCGCTGTAAAACACCACATTCCCAAAACATTACATTCTCTTGTGCCTAAACGGACCCTGGCACTTCGCCGGCCGCTACCGCGGCACCGCTCGCTACGCTCGCTCGGCTCGTGCGTTGTGTGGTCACAGTTCTAACCTAACCTAACCTAAATAACAAGTGACAGTGACAATGCAACGCTCACGGCACCCTAGCCGGGCCGAGGCAGTGACACTAGAGTGCCACAAGAAACTCGCGGCACTCCATACACTTCGAAAAAAATTACAAAATAATGACCCAAAAAAAAAACAAAAGTCTATCAAAAGGCGATCACTATCACTATTTATGTAAAGGTAACATAACCTATAACTACCCATGAGCCATATTAAACAGACAAACCCATTAATTCCTCAATACGGACGCCCATGCTTCTACATGTACATTATGATTCCGTACCATGTGCCGTACGATAGGAGAATAATAAAAGACCTCACAACATATGGATAGGTTTTGGCTTGTCTAAATAGAGTTGGGTTAGGTTATGGTTTTAAACTGTCAAAATAGAAACTGTCAATTTTTTTTAATTAGAACTATTTTGAAAACGTCGTAAAGGATGTTTAGAAAAGCGACAGGTTATAAGGCCCCCTTAAACAACGTTAGAAAATATAGTAAAATCTCAAAGGCTGTCCTCTGAAAGATTGGTATTGCTGTACTTGTAGTTATATAGCTTAAGTTTAAGTAGTGGTTTTTGTCATTACGATAAAGACAATTTTTTAAGTTTAAAAAGGAACAGTTCAAGTTTAAAAGATAAAATCTATACCAATTCAAAAGGAGAGACACAAAAGAATCCCTAATAAATAAGACATCCATTACAATAATGGATTCAAAATTAATGGACAGAAATCTTAGCAATTTAGTTCAATTCTCTTCTTACCCATAAATAAAACTAAAATGTACTAAAACTATTAAAGTATACAGATTTAGATGCCAACGATATAATAGTTACTTTATTACTTCAATTTACTACGACATACAATGTCACATACGTTACAAAATGTCAACTGACATTACCCAGTATTGCCAGCGCTGAAAACATTCAAACATAAACCCGAAGTATACTCATCAAACAATGCATGCAAAGGAAACTTCAACCATCTCAAACGAGTAGGTACCACGGAAAAATCATTAGGGAACACTACATACAGACGGTTGAAATAAAAAGTCATTTCTACACTTAAGTTTAAGTGGTCCAGCGTTTCAATAGGCGCCGCCGTCATTAGGAGAAAGGAGTAATTAAAAGTTCTATAAAAAATAGAGCGAGAGAACAAAAGTCCGCCCGTTCACAATGAAACAAGGAAACTGGAAGGTGTAAACATTCCATAATCAAAAATCTTGTGCAACTGTTGAACTATAAACAAGATAGTGTTTGGCAAAGCTGCAAGGCGGGCCCGATTACACTGCGCCATCATTCCGTTGCTTCATTCAATATTTTTTTTACCGAACGCTGTAATTTCTTGGCTCGAACGCATCCGTTTACATGCCAAACAATAAATTTATTAGTCGAACGGAGGAGTGGCAACACTAAACTTACGTCACACATCGACACGTCACGGATTGCGTCACGTTTTTGACATTTTCGAATTTCGATTTTGGAGCGCGTCGCGTTCGATTCGCGTGGCGCGTGTTACATAAGACACGCGCCGTCAAGGTGACTCGCTCCAAGCTACTACTGAATCTATTTTAGTTCCAATTTCATAAATATCCCGTGACAGCTCATCTCTCCTCTCCCGCGTCTTTTGCCGCGGCGGCCGGCGGCCATGTTCGATGTTCCGAAGCTTGCGTAATTATCAGGAGCGCTGCTGTCGCCGTACAGAAATACCCAGCTTGCAGCCCGTCTGTAACCGTTTGAACCCGCGTCCTTGCTAATTTTAAAGTCCTTTCTCAAAGTTTGGCGTTTATGAGGTAATAGAGGTGTGACGTCGAGCTGGCAGCATGCCGGGAGTACGGCGGACCGAGGAAAAATGGTGAGACGACGGGCCGCGTGTGCGGTTATATTTAGCTGTCCCCGCGACGCACCTTGAGGGACAAACGGTCGCCGCTCGGAACCGACTCGCTACGGTCCAAAACGCTAACAGGCTACCGGGGGATAATGGACTATCGACCGGATAAACCTGGTGAAAACGGTTCGAAAACTAATCGTATATCAAACGTTATGCGTATAGAGCAGCAGATGCGCTAACCAAAATTGCCGGGCGGCCGGCTCTCCCATCAATATCGGGCGACCTAATTGAATATTATACAGCAATTTGTGATCGCGAAAATCTGGCTGGGAATATGCGGTGTCCATATATCGTGTGCTGTATGGTTGTTAATGTTTTCTATGGGCATGACACGGTGCAGTGTTGCAGAACTAAATTTAGTATGCCTGAGCCCCTGTTTTAGCTCGGCTTGGTGGCGTTTGCGCAACGTGGTGCGAGCGAGACGGCGCGGTCTATTATCGGAAAAATGAACGCAGCGGACGTCGGCTGTGGCAAGTCTTTGATTCCGGAGATCGGGATACAGATTCGGATTCTGATTGATACGTACTTTGGAATGTGTCGCTCGTTAGACGGTTTTAAGGGGAATTGAGCGTAGAAGTGACGTTGAGAGATGTTTTCAGTCTGCTATTTAGGGTACGTCACTAGCAAATAGGTATAATATCAATAGATATGTATGTATGGTGTGCACATATTGCATGATAGCAGATAATGGCATATGGACTTGTAATAGCATAATGAAAACTAACTGGGCACTGAACATTATACTCAAAGCAAGCTGTTAGTTCCAAAGCTCCATAGAATCAGAAATATAAAAACTAATTTAAAACAAATTTTCAGGAGATCATCATTGTCATGGTTTTATTTTAAACTAGCTGCGCCCCACGGTTTTATTCGCATAAGTCTCGATTTGGTGGCAATATCGGGATAAAAAGCATCCTATGTCCTATTCTAGGTCATGGTCTTCCTGTGCACCAAGTTTCATCCAAATCCGTTCAGCCGTTTTAGCGTGAAATCGTAACAAAACAAACAAACAGACAAAAACATTTTTTACATTAGATATATTTAAGTTTTATAGTTACATAGAACTAACATTTTAGGTGACAAAACTGTTGCACACACATTGCACCAGAGTTTAGTCATACTATAAGAAAATCTGGCAAAAGCCCGGACCAATTAATTTGAACGTCCGTGAAAAGTCGAGTTTATTCACACGATTTAAATTGAAAAGTAACGTCGTCATTAAATTGCGACTCATATTGTATGACACATAACTCAATTATCATTTTAGGCGACCTGAAAAGGGACTAAAGATGCCCAAATATTTATGATTACAAAGATTATTATTAGATTCTCTCAAACTAAAAAAACTTTCAAAGCATGTACTTTAATTAAAAAAATTTAGAGGCACTTTCGAATTGTCAAAGAGTCGGTCAGTTAGTCAGAAAGTTGAAAGGACGCCACAACAACACCTTACAAATATTGTCAAACGCATGTCAACTCCTGTCATTGACTGACTGAATAGTCAACAACCAATGATAGTGTAATCACATCACTTGAATTATGAGCTTAATTTTGACACGTCATTGACATATTCCTAGAAACAGGCTGAGAGTCATTAGAAAAAAAAAATATAGCATGTAGACAGAATAAGATTTATTTGAATTTCGATCTTTTATATTCATTAAAAATACTGTACCTACAGTGCGTTTATATCTTGTCCCGTGACGCTATTGGTAGCACTGAATTTTACAGTCATGTGATTGGTAGTCCTGTTCTGTCAATCGCCATTTTGAACTCTGTTAATATTGAAAGTAAGACTGCAAAATATATAATGAACGCACTGTAGACAAACCAAAAAATAATTGAATTTCGTTCTGTTTTTTATTAGGTTTAGTCTAGGAATGACTAATTCGCGAAATGCCTACAGAGTCTATAATTGACCAATTCTTGGAATGTACAATTCTATAAATTACTTTGTATATTGTATATTATTTCCAAACCAATAATCTACATGACAAGGCTTCGTGCATCGTCAGTAATAATGTAGTTTTAATGCAATTTCACGTCAGACTGGCGCAGCCAATTTCCGAAATCCTAACGCTAATCCTAATTGCATTTTTCCTCAATTCTTACATAGACAACCCTTTATTTTATAAATACGTCATTTAACTGCATTGTGATATTTTTGTGACGATGTTTGTATTTTTGTTGCGCCATCACTTAAAAACGGCTGTACAGATTAGAATGAAAATAGACACACATATAGACTAAGTCCTAGATTAGCACATAAAATACTTCTTATCTAGGTAAATAGATTAGTTCCTCGAGAATGCGAGAAAACTTGCAGGCATCAGTCAGTTCATTCAGAAATCAGAAAAAACTAAAATTAACTGAAACTTGGCTACATGAATCATGTAAAGTAGGAAAAGTTGTGATAGTTGTCAATCATAGATAGTTAATTTCGTAAATCATAGTAGTGTAGACTGCAATTGAAATAACGTAAACACGATAGACGCGAAAAAAAGCTTTTCAACGTTTTGTTTTTTCAGCATAAAGCGCTTCACCCAGGAAAGACTAATTTCTTTGTGGTATGCGACTAAGCGACTTTCTTAGAGTAGTCTCGTGAACGAAACGACGGCGTGAGCATTCTGGCTATTGTATTAATAAAGTCTATCAGTGGCGAAGAGTTGATCAATCAACATTTTTTTTTCCTGAAAATGTCACTAATGTCATAATTTCGTCTTAAAAAAGAAACAGTGATGATTATTGATTGATTGAAGGGAGAGTGAGAGGAAAATCAAAGAAAAGACGGATAGATTGTATGAGGGATCTTTCTTCTTCTGTTTCGGGTGGTTGGTGACTAACCTGGTGTCAGAGTTTTTATGCCGCCCATTGGGTCTCTGACTTGGCTTCACATGCCGTCGAAATATCTCACAGGCATGCCGGTTTCCTCACAATGTTTTCCTTTACCGTTTTTGAAGCAAGTGATAATTATACAGGGTGGCAGGGACAGTACATGATTCTGAACCCCCCTGAGTTGGAATTTTTCGTCGGTTATTAAAAAAAAAATCTGCTGCTCCATACATTTTGATCGCGTTGGTATTGCACTTTTCTATGAAACAGCTGTTTTTTTTTTTAATAACCGACGAAAAATTTCAACGCAGCTCGCAGGGGGGTTCGCAATGATGTACTGAATCCATGGTAACCGGCTTCGCGTCGATGTCCCTGCCACCCCGTATAATACGCACATGAATCTGAAAAGTCAGAGGTGCGTCTCTTGGGTTCGAACTCGAAACCTATGACTTGGTAGTCCCAAGGGCTATCTGCTAACTGCTAACCGAGAGATGACATTAATGAAAAAATATTGAATTATAGCGTGATGATTGACGGAGGAAAATGGAAGAGAAAATCATTTTTCGCCGACCCAACTAACATGAGACAAAGACAGGACAAAGATCAGAGACACAGTATAAGATTAGAGACTGAACGAGTGACAGAGAAGCTTAATTCCTACACTGCCTCGAATAATCATGCTCTTATAATACCATGTCATTTGCACGTTATCACCACGGTTGGCAAGCGTGATCGCAGTACATAACAAACACATGTATGTAGGCAATGTTTGTGATTCATCGGAAATACATGCAACAGAATTATCGAGAGAAAACTGCATTCAATGGCTTAGGAAAACTACGTCGAACTGGCGAGAGGTGCAGTGTGCGATCTATTGACGTAAGCCTAACAAAAATAATTAAATGATAATAGATAAATTAACTACCGAGACCCCGTGCCTCGGAGAGCGAGATAAGCCGTTGATACCGGATGTCATTTGTAGATCTTTGACAGTCGTGCGAAGTCGGAAAGTCTGACAACCAATTTTACCAATGAGAATCGTTTCAGAAAGAAAAGAAAGAAAATACGTTTATTTGCGGCAAACATGACGCATAGAAAGAACACAAAATAAAAAGAAGTACACAAGTTGAGGGAAAATATGCGTCACATCCACGCAAAACGGCCATCGCTCAGCATAATGCTGCGACCCTATGCGAGACAGAGCCCCAGCGCTGGCTACAGACAGGCAGTCGTGTCATGTAAGATACTGGTGTTCAGCTACATTCGGTTAGACTGCAATCAACCTCAACTTAATTGGGAAAAGGCTAGGGAGTTAATGATTAGATAAATATGAACTGCCTGATTGGTCTAGTTTTCGCAAAGACATTGATTTTACATTATGTGATTACTTGAACTCACAAACTGACTTATTAGTACCTATTACTTGTTAAAATTCTAGGAATATCATAATTATACAATTTTACAATGTTTGTAAATTATGAGCACAACATATTATGTATCAATCACAATTAATTCATCAGTCGACGCTTCATTTTTAATTCTTTTTACATATTGTGGAATAGTAATTTTTATTTATGTTGCATCGTCTTCACAAATAATTATGTAATTAATGTATACAAAATATTGTAAAACCTTTTAAAAGAGTAACGGTGGAGTTTCATGCCCATTCTTCTCCATACGAAAACTACCTTTTGGGAGGGGTGACTAGAATCAATTCAATGAAGTTCAAAAGTGCCTCTTGTGTGCCTATTTGCAATAAATTAATTATTTGACTTTGACTTTACAAGCGAGCTCTGCTTAGCTTAGGGTGCTTGCTTGAGGTAAAATGTTATGACATTTTACCTTTAGTAGTATCTGAATTTGTGCCTACTTATGGTAATAGACTCATGTCGCCTACAGGGCTTATGACGAGCATTACACACCTCTGCCTACCCCATTGAGAAATACAGTCGTGAATATACCAGCCACTAAAAGGAAAACAGTCTCCTTTGAATAAATATCGCTTTTCTAGATAGGGCATCAATAAGAAGGTCGAAAAGTGAAAAAGTTAATGCTAAAGTTTCAGGAGCACCCGTTTTTCCACGTGAACGACACGGTATCGGTATCAGGGATCGAATCTGAACGGCAGTCGATACCAGACCGATACATATCTCGCTGAAATACTGAAATATACCCTACAGGTTTCAGAGTGTCTGTAGGTAAAGGGGAAAAAGACAAACGAAAAATTTTCCTTGAAATTGTACCTTTTTAAGTAAAATTTAAATCTACTTGGGCATTTATGAAACGTCAGAAGCTAGGCGCATGGTTCCAATTGGTCGGCAAGAAGAGCCGGCAAGAAACTCCACGGATACTCTTTTAAATATAATTGACTTTTACAATGTTTTCAAATTACAGTTATAGTAGGTATGGGAGGACAGTTCAGACCAACAAGTACCAGGTACTTCGCAATATAGAAAATGGCCAGCAAATCAAAACATCTATAAGTCTATGAGGCCCACAGCGTTGTCACATGCACAAAATGGATCTAGATTCTAAATCTTTTGAATTAAAAGAAGAGGAAGAAAATTGTTTATTTGGTGTGTAAGTGATGAAACAATATTATTAGTGTTTCGAGTGGGTGAAGCAAAGAAAAGTATATTAAATACGAAAGCACAGAGCTTTATGTATTTACTGTTACGTACTCTGTGAGGTTATTAAAACCGTTATTTTTAACATTTAGAGAGATGTAACTTTAATAAAAATTTAAACTTTCATAATCTGTATAAACACTTAATAAACTCTAAAACTCCTGGTAATTTTTCGTAAATATGATGCTTCTATCAAGACAGCAGAAGATTTCAGTTAGGTACTCATATTTTCTATAGAAATATTTTTATTTTTTCTAAAAAAGGAATGGATTCTACAGGCTTTCTCAAACCCAATCACAAACAAATAAATCTCTCATAATAATCAGCCTATAATATTCCCACTGCTGGGACACAGGCCTCCTCTCTTCGAGAGGGGTGGGCAATAACCACGTGGGCCCAGTGCGGGTTGGTAGATGTCACATAAATAAATAATCTCTCATCCCACCAAAAACCTACAGCTACCCAATTAAATCCTACCCAATTACGTAAAATATTCTGTAGAAAGGAAGCAATATTTCATAACGCTAGTTACACATTGGGAAAAGCAGTGTCAAGGGCGGAATATGCCAGTTGGCAGAGGCTGGCAGACCACGTGTGTGAGGAGAGGCGGCCATCTTGTGACGTCATCACTCAGCAGGTGATACAGTTTTCATTGAATATTTTAACGACATACAGTTTCTTTGGAAAATGTGGTGGAAATAATGAATGTGTTTTTTTTCGTCATATTTTGGGCTTTTCAGCCTTTTCAAGGCTGGTAATAATGTCGACTCGTCAAACGATCACCTCCTAGAAGCCGTTTGCATTAGCGCTCAATTATTTGCACGATTATATTTTATTGTTGTTTCGAGTGTATTTTTCTTATGATTGCTGGTCCATACGACCACAAATTGTCGGGTTAATCAACTTGTTTAATTCAAAATATACATGTAAGTATACATTATCATCGACCAGCCCTTATTCCAGTTTACCCTCTTTGTAGCCATAATATTAACTACTTTCACAAAATTCATCGAAAAGGGTAAAAGTATTTGCAAAAAAATCCAAGAACAATTTTTTTTTTACTTCGAGTATTAGCAACGACAAATAATAAACACAACGAGCCAATGCGTCTACTCTTAGTATTTTTTATTATCTCCCTTTGTTGCAGAGAAATTAAAAATATTTATTTAGTATTTATAAACATAAACTTTAAATCCCTATTCTAAAAATAATCTTGAGATTGAAAAATCCTACCTATTAAGAATAATATCCAGGTCATAAAAAAAATCATATCTATTGGATATCGTAACTTGCTCATGCTACGAAAATCATTAACCGCTACGCCGTAGTCAAGTAAAAAAAGCCTCAGAACCTACGTCTACGAGCGTAGCAATGTACAATTTCATTTCTATGATCTGCATTACTCTTGCTACGACGGCCGCTCTCTTTCGGAATAAAACAAGAAAATATTCTTGTTCAATTTGTAATTGAAGACGAAATCAAAAGCTCCACCTTTTGATTTCGTACCAAAACGGTGCAATCGGGAACCTATCCCGCAGTTTTCTATCTGTCTGTCAATATTATCATCCGTAATAGGTAGGATATGGTACAATTTTACAAAATACAACTGGTTACTATGGCCGCTATCATGGTAAATAATAAAAGTCAATCTGCCTGGCCCTTTCTCAACTATGTTGGGGTCGGCTTCCAGTCCAACCGAATGCAGCTGAATACCAGTATTTTACATGGAGCAACTGCCTTTGTGCTCTCCACAACCTAGTTACTGGATAATACGATACCCCTTGGTAAGACTGGTTGTCAGACTTTTGGGCTTCTGACGACCCGTAATAACTGTCAAAGATCTACGAATGACAGCCGGGACCAACGACTTAACTTGCTTTCCGAGGCACGGTGGAGTCTCAATACGTAATGAATGGTCACCCCGCGTAGCTTAATCTTCGTCAACCCGTGTGGCTGATAATATATAGCCACGAGCGCCTATGGTATGTATCATGGTAAATAATAAAAGTAAACTAACTAGAAAAGTTTTGGTGGTACAAAACTTTTAGTGCGCAAGCCCGAATAAAACTTGACAGGGTTAAAAAAATCAAGCCATCAATTAAAGCGTCTTAATTAGTAAGACGACCTCATAAACCAGAGGTTACACAATATGTCTTGCACAGACGGTGTGAAACTAGGACAGTATGTAGACACCTTAAAATAACCCATGATTAGAGGGGAAATCACTCGCGCTTTTTAAGAGTTTACTATTTTTGAGAAAGGCCAGATTAAAATCCTAAAACTGACTTACTAAGATGACATTTTAGTAATTATCCTTTGATGTGTCTAAATATGGCGCCGAATTAAATCGTTAACTCTTTAAACTATTTACGAGATTTTGAAGTGTCCAATCAATCTTCCTAGCCTTTTCCCAAATATCTTGGGGTCGGCTTCCAGTCTAACCGGATGTAGCTGAATACCAGTATTTTACATGGAGTGACTGCCTATCTGACCTCCACAACCCAGTAACTGGGTAAATACGATACCCCAAATAAATAATAATCCCTAACAGATTTTGAAGTGTCCGTGCGATTTTAATAATTGATATCTAAAGCATAGTAAATTAACAATTATCGTACAGATTTCTTAATTATGTGATGATTCATAGGAAGTTTAGAGCAATGTTATTTAATAACAATGATTCGCGTCATGTAGAAACGTACAAAAACACATTTTCCGAGAAAAATACTACAAATAAAGTAACACTTTTCTTGCTAACTGCTTAGTGATAGTAAATACTACACACAACATACCTCATTACTAGTCAAAATAGTAACCACAAGAGTACAGTCAAGTAAAAAGAGAAGTATCCAGGCAGCTAACTACGCAGTTGAATCTAGCTCTAGCCTTTTGGAAGGGGTGACTAGAAAATCATATTTTTCTTTGGAAATATTGACATTCAAAGTGCCTTTTGCTATTGACTTTATTTGACAACTTTTTTTGCTCAAAGTCAAATCTTTGTTATTGTTCGTTCTCTTGCGCGCGTTTTTCGCAATCATAATGAACATTGCCTGAAATATGGAAATATATATTTATTTAAACAAGGTGAACCGACCACTTAGTTAAAGCCGTGGGAATACGCTGGATGCGGACATCTACATAAAACCAAGACAAGCACAACAGCAGCATTTTTTTTTATATTTTAGACATTTTAATAGGTATAATGGAATAACAAATGAAAAACTGCTTTGTCCCCGTCCCTGTTTATACAGAATGAATTCAGTAGAGTAGATATAGAATGTGCATGCGCTCGTTTGGTATAAACCGATCTTGACATGATGATGATCACAGTGTAGAAAATACATCATACTCAGCCTATCGTAATCCACTGCTGGAAAAAGGCCTCTCCCAAGCCACAAAACCCTGTCCTGTGCCTTCCGCATCCAGAATACATAATTATAAAATATAAAACAATATAATTCACGTACTATTTACTCGACTGCGCGACGCAAAGTATTTATTGTTAAAAAGAAGATGCCACCGATGAGATTTTTTATGGTAGTAAGCGGGATTGGAGACAGACATATTATTAAGTATGTCATTTTATTTCCATTTCTTTTAAAGTCATGCTTTTCGGGTTATTGTTTTTTTTTTTCTATCCTGAATACTAATCTCCTTTGTCAACTGTACTCGAAGTAAACACGTTAAGTAGATACATGCACGCTCCGCATAGTCGTGACGTTGGTAGCAGCACGGAGCACCACGTGTGTTGGTGGCACATTTTGATAGAGTATCTTCAAGGAGGTTACCGTTATAGGGTAGGTAAGGACACAGCTGCCGGCGGTATACAATGTAAGTCATACATAAAGACGGAACGACTTTTCTTGTCACATATAAATTGATTTAACCAGAATTTATTTTCTAATTTAACATCATTTTCTATTTATCATCAACAACGGGAACGTATTGCCAACATTAAATAACCAAAATACTTAACAGCTAAAAAAGATCTGCCTTGGATGTAACAAAAGTATGATTTTGAAAACTAATCTGTGTCTGTGCTTTTACATTGTTGTACTTTCTTATGGAGATTACTTACCATTAGTTGATAAGTTTTTACTAACCATTGGGCCCAGGTTTTCAAAACAATAATCAATAATTATTATTATAGCGAAGTGTAGGTATGTCTGTTTATATTTTATGGAACTATTGTCTTATTGCAATCTCAACTAACTGAAAGATCTTAGCTCTTATAACAATCCTTTCAACACCATCCTTTTTATACCAAGGTCGCGCACCCTGAGGGTCCGTTGGCACAGCAGCCACAGTTGGCAGCAGCCCCAAACTGTTATGTCAAACCATTCCAACTTAACTTAGATTGCCATTCCTGAATTTTCTAGCACTTTTTAACACGAATTAAGTTTTAAAACTAAAGATGACATCTTTTTTTGGAGCTTTACTAAAATAGCGTTGTTGTTTAAAGTGTTATATTTAAATACTAGCTTTTTCCCGCAGTTTCGCTATCGTGAATTCATGTAAGCCTAGTGTTTTTGTTACATTGAAATACTATTGATTTCATACAAGCCTAGTACTTTTTATGCAAAATTTGAAGTAGATTGGACCAAGGAATCACGTTGTCCCATACAAAATTTGCCCCTGTTTTTCACCCCCTTAGGGGTAAAATTTCAGAAAATCCTTTCATATCGGATGCCTACGCCATACAAAGAACACACCCTCCAAGTTTCAGGTCTTTACAACCAGCAGTTTAGGCTGTGCGTTGATCCGTCAGTCAGTCATTCAGGACAAAGCATTTTATATGTTTAGTTATAGGTAGCCGTTTATATTTATGGCAACTATAATGACTAGAGCTCCGTAAAGATAAAAACAACAATTTGTACAAATTGTTATTTTGTTTTTACATCTCGCAAAAAAGCGTCAGATAGTCAATTCGATTCTAAAGCTCTACCTATACGTTCAGATCGTTCAGGCTCAGAATGTCCCTTTCCCAAAATGTCCCTTGGTTTCAAAATGTCCCTTTCCCTTTTAAGGATATTCTGAATGTTGTTGCATCCGGAGACAACAAAAAAATTGAACTAAAGCATTCGTTCTTGTACTAAACAAGTAAAATGTGTGCGGTCGGGGGACCCCCATCAGGAATAAAGTTCTGCATGCAGACACGTATTCGTTTATAATAGCAAAGCAAGAGACAGAGAAAGAGCGAAAATCGCATAACCTTTTTTCCTTACTTGACAATTTCTACCACTCAACTCCTACCGCAAGAACTTCGTTCCAAAACTGAAGATGTCAAAGAATATTATGTAATTGAAAAATTTGTCTAAAAAATCCTGGAACTATGGAGCCACATCACAAACGATGCCACATCTCTAGTCCTGCTCTGAAAGGCCAATGCTATTAACGCTGTTGATGTGGCAATGTGGATGTGGAATTCTGACAAAATGTATGGAAATGAAATCATTAATACTGACAAAGTCGAAGAACTGTCTAAAATGACGCAACAATTTCACTAGATGACCAATACCTACTGGACTCTTCAGATTCTTTGTATGGAGAAGGATTGCCAACCTAACGCCAACACAAAGTGGATTATACCAACCGCACGACACAGCATCTTATAGAAAATAATAACCTTCAGCGTTTCCCGCATGTTTTCCCTTCCCATGATTTACAGCATCAATATAAGATTTCAGAGTTATCTCGTAAACAAGACGCAGGGCGCATACTGATGTAACTACAAGTTACGACATAAATTGTGGGGAACCAGCAAAGTATGATGAATCACGGAACTTGGGACGCTAGTGTTAAGTGGGGCTTAAGATGTAACTAAGTATTTAGTGGTGACAGAAGAATGTTAAAGTCTTTTTATCCGACTTCCAAAAACCTATGTTTGTTTGTTTTTTTTGTGGACCGATTTCGAAAATTATTTTTCTGTGTTAAAGGCATGATGATATGATAAGTTCCTGTGACTGTTATTTACATAGCAAGTAGTGGTATTCGAATTTGTGCTGTAGCTGTACTTACCAAAACTAAAAATTGAAAAACAAAAACTTTTTACAAAAAATGAAACGACCGACTTCCAAAAAAAAACACTACAAAGTGAAAAATTACTTCAATTTCGGAAGTCGGTGGCAAAAAACAAAATTCAAAACGAAAGACACCGACTGTCGTAGTTCGGTCGTAGGTTAAACCCTATCAGACGCTTTACTTTGTGTATATTTTTCATCACCACTGCTTTCAAAACAGTGAAGGAATACATCATGAGAAAAGCGGCATGTCCTAGAACCAAAAATTGGAACACATGCGACATCTACCAACCCATACTGGGCCCGCGTGGTCGATTATGGCCCGTTCCCTGTCACAGAGAGGACGTCTGTGTCCCTGCAGTGAGAACTTTATAGGATGATTAGTATAATTATTACCTAGACACAAATCGAAATACGAAAGAAGAAGTATGAAATTAGAAGTATGAATCGAGATTCATATTATTTTTTTTATTCATATTATTATTATAGATACTGCCTTATTATAGGCTATGGTTTTAGGAAAGCTATTCCGTCGTAATATAACTTCTGTCATGTGAATCTGTCATTTTCACCAGTACCTATTTGACATTTAGGTGTCAAAAAACGCGCTGTATTTGGACAGCCGATTGTGACCGTTGTTGTCCGCTTTCTTTCGAAATCAGCTTTAGTCACAAGCATAGAAAATAGTACCCAAAGACACCCTACACAAAAGTTCCTTTTACCATAATATCCCCATTACTACATCACAAACAATTAACCAAATGAAACACATAAAAAGGTTGTATCAAAGATTTACGACCTCCATACATAGAAATTATAAGTAAATCCTCTTTGTCTATGCTTATTTATTTCTTCCTTATTTTTTATTGTTGCTACCAGATATACACTTATGACTGTAATAAACTTTATTTCTGTTTGTTCCTCCTCATATGTTTTTATGTATTTCATTGTGTATCAGGCTGAACTTGAAATGGCTATAACTGAATGCTCACTGAGAAAGTCAGCTTTTTGTTATGACTAGCAAATAACTTCTAAGAATCAATATGTAAGTAGGTAGACCGTTCTTTTCTAAGTGCTCAAAGGAGCTACCTAGTTCAGGGTACAAATCAATGGTAGAAAAAGTTAAGCCCTAACATTAAATGCTATAACTATAGCTCGATTCCGATCTTGGTGTTCAGAAACCGTAAAGCTTTAGCATATTGTTGTAAGAAATCGATTCGGATACATTACCGGGTTGCTGTTCTAGACGTATTTCATTACTTTACGATGTTTAACATTTAGAACAAAACCTTAAGCAGGTTATAAACCTTAAACTTCTATTACTCTACCTAGCTTCCACTTTTAGAACAATTTTAACGAACCTGAAACGAAAATAATTAAAAAAGAAACAACTTTTTTTTATGAACCTTAAAGAGGTTCGATCTTCGAAGTTTAAAGTTAATTCAGCTGAAAAGTGAACCTATCATAATTATTGTTCTTTATTAAAACTCTTACAATAAATGTTACAGAGTTTTTAACGATGAAAAAAAAGAATCGTAATATTTGAACAGTCAACGACTAAACATTACTTCAGTTTATTTATAGATACCAAAAAAATCCGCTGTTTTATTGAACGAGGTTCCTACTGTCGCTAGAGATATTAACCCATTTAAATATTCCGATGTTAATCTTCACAGTAAAAAACATTTTTATGAAATTATTTTTAACCTGTTAAAACTCCGCTATTCTATAAAAGAAACACGGTTAAAATATATATAGATACAGACATCAAGAGTCAAAATACAGACGAGGTTACATACAGGCATTATACATGGATTACCTGTGCGCTGCAATCGAAATAAAAAACATCAATATACAAATCCAATTCACTAATGGATTCCTTTGCTTGGAGTAGTGAAATTTAAAAAGAAATTTAAAAAAAGAACATTAAAAATAACAGGTTCGTGCAACACATTCTCGCTTTTAGGGTAGTGCATTCGGGAATCATGCACATATACAGAATTATCGACTAAACACGGTGGCCAGGGAAATAAATTAGTTTTCAAAAATCCAATAATAGTAAATAATTTTTTTTTTTGTGTTTGAGATTTTTCCGACTTTTTATATTTTTTTCTTTCTTTTTATTTTCCTGGCCATTTTGTAAATGAACATTATGTTACATTGTTTTTACTACTACTCATAATATGTAAAAACAAGATTTAACAAGAGCATTTCGTACTGGCAAGAATCAAACATATTCTATCGATGAGAAGTTCGTAAAATCAATGTGACAATCCAAATACAAACAAAAATATACATTGTGGTGCGTGAATCATTATGATTGACAATGACGAAAATAGAATCATGATTTTCTAATAATTTTGAGTCACATTTCAAGGAATTGTGTGTTTATTAATATTAGGAACAATTCTCACAGAACATAAAGCCGCATGATTTTGGATTTTTTCTAATGCGCATGAGGCCGCATTAGAAAAAATCCAAAATGACATAAAATTTCACGCACCCCAAAGGAGACAGAAAAGAAAAGTTCAAACTAACAATTATTAGGGATACATTAAAATATCAACATTAACAGTTAGTGAAAAACATTCATACATCGAGTGGCAAAAAGGGTGATAGAAGAAATAATAGGGGGATACATCGAGAAACACCGATGCGACGCGATCCGCTCAACGCAAGCCGGCCGGGTACTTTGGGCGCCATTTTTTTAAATAATATTCCATTTTTAAAACATTGAAAATACTTTTTTTTAGACCGTGATTGAGTTCTTCATTGTTTTTTGCTGTGTCATTATCTGTTCAAAAATCTGTTGACTCAAAAAGACTTTGACAATTAAAATATATAATTTATAACTATCTAAATAATTTGTAGATTCTTAAGATATGATAATTTGAAAAAAGATTGATATCCTGTGAATCTGATTTAGCAATAATATAACATTTGAAAATAAAATATATTTATAATTTTTGAACAGATCATTCCTTTTTACCCCTAATCCAGTTATTAGTTTATATCCTTCCTTTTACGTTAGTTGCATTCTTAAACATTTTATTTTGTTTCAAATAATCCGATAGTCAGATGTTTTTGTTTAAGTTTTTGATATTATTTTTGTGACACTATCATTGGTTTTCTTCTGCGTGTCTTCTGTATCGCAATACTTTTTGTTTTTTATTCTATAATTGATGTTGCTTTGCAGAATTACATCGCTCTTCCTGTTTCCGGGCCATAAAATCAGCGAAAACATCATAAAATTGTTATTTGTCTCCATCAATAGTGCGTTCTCCATATGGCTCATTGATTTCTCCATTTTACTATTTCTCTTGTATTGATTGAATCGTTACTATTTCGTAGCTTTATTTCATTCAATTTGAGAATAAGTTTATTAATAAATTTTTTCAATTCAATTTGATTTCATCATCCTTTTATACTTATTACAGATCTTTTTACTAAAAAAACTGCAAGATTTAAGTTTTAATCAAATGCTTCGTATTCCACAAGTGAAATGAACGAAATTAAATTAGAATTTCAAGTTGTGTCGAGTTCTGGTCGGTTTATCTCTGCTGAATAAGCGCTGGGTGCCGGCTCGACTAACTTGGGAGCCGGTTACCTTCCCAACCGCGTTTATATTATCGTATGTACGAATTTTATGTGTGTGCTGCCCTAAATTGTTATTCGATTGTATCTATTTTGTATATTACTGTAAGTATGTTTGTAAAAGTTTTGATATCTTATGGTGAGGAAAAGCCTTTTGTTGAAATAATATTATTGAAAAAAAAAACTATTTTTTTTTTATAATTCTTTAGAATTTTCAAATTTAATCTTTACTGTTCCTAAAAGAATGGTTTACAGTTAAGATAATTAGGAAAATTAACAAATTATTATAACAAAATATAAATAAATTATAAAACCAATCGATTTATTAGTATTACATAAAAAAACTGATGTTTACCAAACGAATTCTCATCATCAAGATCAAGGGCAAAGTATTAGGGCACGGAGCCAATACCTCCAAAATTTCCAAGATATGAACAAAATAAACGTAAGCTTTTAAATAACGATCTTATAAAGTATAAATAAACAAACAATAACGGAGAATCTCATAAAACGTTCACTTAATAAAGTAAATGAAATGAACTCTCGTAGATTTCAGAAATTGGATTTATCTAAGATACAAAACTGTACCAAACTGATACAGTAAGAATAGTAATCAATAAAACGAAGGACAGCCCAATAGGCACAACATTATTTTATCTCAGCAAAGAGAAACAAGAACAATAAAAAAAATACTTTAACTGAGGAAAACACGCATTTCCCAAACCCATGTTATCCTAACCTAAAAGCATTACAGTAAAAGAAACGTAAGATAAACGAAAGAGGTCCGCGAACCCGCATAAAAACTCCTTTATAAAACTAAAACTTTTCGAAAACGCCAAGTAAATTGTTTTTGCAGTCAGATAGAGCCGATTTTAGCAAAACAGGGTAAACTGCAGATGCGATGGGCGTTATGCTATGCTATGCCGTAGTTTCCCTGCAGTCAACTTATTCACATCTTAGCCACACCATATCGATTCACTAACCTTTTTCATTTCTATTATTGCTATAATCTATGGTTCTTTCGTGACTGGCTTAATTTTTTTTTAGTTTTGATTAGAGCTGTTGTATTAGCAAAGAGATTGGATTTGTTTTTTTTTTTCTTTTTTCGATTGATTGAAGTTTGCATTGGTGTCGATTTTATCGTTTTTGAAAACGGAATGAGTTCTATTTCATTATTTGAATACTGTTTAGCGTTTGCTAAATTAATGTAGTTCGTGATTTCCATTTTGAGTTTTATTTACATTACGTAGTGCTGTGATTAGTCTTTCTAATTAAATATGGATCACATTCAATGAAAATGATTGTCATTCTGAATCACGCAACAACAATTCTTAGTCATTGGATTGTTTCTTTATAGGATCTTAATTTTCGTCTTTCTGTTTCATAACTATATTAAAAACTCGAGCTTCTGATGCTTGAGTTTTATGATTCTTCTTTATTATAAATAATTTAGTCGCATTTGAAGGTTATGATCGTTCATAGAGATTAAGAATAAAATGGAGCATAGTATTTTTAAATTATATTTTTTTTATTATACAAATCGGAACGTATATTCACCAAAATACAGTTTCTTTGAGGTTATAGTCGTTTTTACGTCAAAGCTTCACATTCTTGTCGTTTTGGTTTTAAAATGTTCACTGAACTGTTTTAAATTCAACGTACATCACAGCTTGCAACTGTCAATCTTGTACGAAAGCATGCTTATCGATCTGTTTACACGGACTGTTTTGAACACAATTTACTCCTTTACCTTATCGAAAACCGTTACACTTGATTCTTAATTTGAATTCTTCTCAATCTTCAACTTGAACGTCGAACACGTGTTTATTTTTGTTCTTTTTTTAAGTTACCTTGTTACTAGTGATGTGGCCAAGTCGCATCCAGCCTACAACATTAGAGGATCACGTGCGTCCACATTGATCTGACGGCGAAATCGGTACGTCCCGAAAATACCCGGGCGGCCGACGCAGTTTAGGTAAGCAACATTAGCTCACAACATCTGTTAATATGATCATTGTTAATTACATATGGGTTTGTTGTTAATAATTGTAGCCACCTGTCCCGAGGAGGGCGCTTGCAAGTAAGTCGCTACGTCGTCCACCATGCAGGCTCGCGGGAGGTCGGGGAGGAACATAATACGCTAGAGGGCGCGCATGACGCGTGTGGGCTGTAGTACTGAGCGTTTTTTTCTGAAACACTTTTAGGAAACACTTATTCTCTATGAAACGAACGAACGCTTTCTTCCCCATCCAAAAAACAGTTTTATGAAAAACGAACGAAGATTGAAACGAACGGCAAGGGAGCGAGAAAGCCCCTCGCGAGTCGCGATGCAGCATCGACGATGCGAGTGAAAGAGAAGCAAAACGTTGGGTTACCTCCGTCCGTTTTTGACACGTCATTCATTCATTCCATATAGATACGGAATTACGTAACTTAAACTTTATGACGATGAATTTAAGATTCAAATTCTACTCAAGCTATTAAAAAACAGTTTCTTGAAACAGTAGTTTGATTATAGACCATAATAAGCTAATAACAATAGTGATATTGCTTCAAATTGGTAACTGGTAAATGAGAAAAACAGGTTTTTACACTATAACCGTTTTGTTTTAAAATCTAGTTGCATTTTATGTGGTTTGAGATTAGCATTTCGCGCTCATTTTGTTGCATTTTTATATTGATTTAAACCGTTTATAATGTAATTCTTGATCGTAAAAGTGTAGAAACCTCACGTTAAGTGAAAAGTTTGCAGAGAAGTGTGTTTAATTATAATTTGTTAGGTTTATTTTGTAAATATAGGTAGTAACAGTAACTTGTAAATATTTATTTTAACTGGACTAGTGATGTGTATAAAGTGTGATTTAGTATTATTATCGACATAGAACAGATATATGTACTTAAGTACCTACCCACTACACAAAATGTCACAGAGAAAAAATTGCAGTGAGATATGGGACTATTTCGAAAAATGCCTTGACACTAAGGCCCGTTGCAAAACATGCAAAGATGTATTTAGCTACAAGTCAACCACAGCAAATTTAAAAAATCATTTAAAACGCAAGCATATCTCCTTGTATATAACACTTCCATCTGTAGTGGAAAAATCTGACCGAATCACCACCAACCAGCCAAATGAAACTGGAAGTAACGATCCAATGGTGGTAGTACCAAATGTGAACCCAACGATAGTCCTAGAGGGATCGACATCGGCGGCGCCGCCGGCGAGGTCGGAAACATTAGTGTCAAACGGAACTGGTGCTCCTCCACCAGCTCATTCAGAGTCAGTGGTGACGCAGCAAAGAGGTACGAAACGTAAATCGCAAAATGTCATAGACTCGTATGTTCCCAGAAAAATTTCCAAGGAACAAAAGCAGTTGATTGACCAAGATGTTTTAGACTTGTGCATAGATTCGTTTCATCCCTTCAGTGTCGTAGAAGAACGATCTTTTAGAAAATTGTTGCGATGGATACCGGGATACACAGCGCCATCTCGAAAAAACCTATCTAATAATCAGTTAACTCTACTGTATAACAAGACCAAGGAAAAAATTCTACCGGAAGTTGCTTCAGAGTGCGACGCTCTTTGCGTCACTTTCGATTTATGGACATCTCGTAAGACGGAGTCGTACGTAGCTGTGACAGGCCATTACATAAATAAAATGTTTGAATTTAAAACTATTCTTTTAGACTGCTGTAGTTTTTCGGGTAGACACACAGCAGAAAACATAGCCAATAAAATACGAAGAATTACCGACGAGTGGAAGATGACAAACAAAGTGAACTTTGCTGTAAGTGATAATGCATCGAATGTCACTAATGCCGTAGTAGATCACCTGAAATGGAAACACTATGGGTGCTATGCGCACAAATTAAACCTAATATTACAGGATGCACTAAAACAATTCGAGAACTGCCTATCAAAAGTAAAAAAAATTGTAGCATTTTTCAAAAAAAGCACTTCAGCGACTGAAAAACTAAACCAGCAACAGTTACTAAAAAATGAAACACCGAAACGATTGATTCAAGAAGTAGAGACGCGGTGGAATTCCACCTATTACATGCTCGAACGTTTTACGGAGCTGAAAGACGAAATAAAAATAACATTGGCTCTTCTAAATAAAGACCTGCCTATAATATCCGAGGAAGAATGGTCGTGTTGTTCCCAACTATGCCGCATCTTGAAGCCATTCGAAGAGATCACAGCTACCATGAGTGGTGAAACATATGTAACCGGAGGTGACGTCATTGTAGTGACCAGAATTTTAAAGGAGATTTGCCATGCTAATGCTTCGGAGGAAAATACTGCACAAATACGCGATTTCATCGAATCTCTGCAGATAAACATAGAACAACGATTAGGGAACATCGAAAAAAGTGGAACATTTTCTTTGTGCACTTTCCTAGATCCCCGTTATAAAATGGCCGCATTTTCTGATCCGGCAGAAGCTCAAAGAACTAAACGGAGAGTACAGGATAAGGTACAAGAAATTATAGCCAGAGAAAGAACCAGAAATGACATGGACCCTTCACCTTCCTCTTCAACTGATGCTGGCAGCAGTGCCTGGAGTGTCTTTGATAAATTTATGTCCGACAAAATCTTGTCGCAACAAGGTACCCCATTGTCAAAGGCTATAAAAGAGGTACAAATGTATGTCGATGATGACATTTTGCTCAGGAAAGACAGCTCTGGCAATTTCAACTGTCCTCGAAGATGGTGGTATGCTCATCGCAACGTCTATCCCAATTTGGCGAAAATTTATAGGGATAACTGCAACGTGGTGGGAACCTCGGTCCCATGTGAACGAATGTTCAGCAAAACAGGACTCATAATATCCGACAGGCGAGCTAGTCTCAAAACTGAGAAAGTGAGACAACTAATGTTTCTCAATGTGAATATGGATCCAAATAGATTCAAATTTTAAATAATTAATTGGCTGTACAAACATGTAATATAAAAAACAATAAATATGTACATAAAATGTAAATATAAAAATGATGTACATAAAATGTAAATATAAAAATGATGTACATAAAATGAACTTTTAAGTACGCCTGAATTGTTTCAGCCAGTCCTAAGCCTGGACAAAGTACGAAGGGAAGTTCGTTTTATACCCAAACTTACCAAACCTAAACTTAGTAAAATAAGCGTTTTTTTAAGAACTGTTTCTGGGAACTGTTTTTTTTTAAATTGAAACTGTTTCGTTTCGTTTTTCGCAAAAGCCGTTACGACCCAGCACTAGTGGGCTGCGCGGCGCCCCGCGACCGACTGGCGCGACTCGCCGCGCCCCCTCCCCGCGCGCACCGCCCCGCCCCGCCCCGCCCTACGCACAGGGCTGACGGCAAGCTTTTCCGGCTTTTTCGAAAGGTTTTTTTAGGCTGTGACTGCTATTTTTAGGCTAGATAAAAGCTATTCGAAGTATTGATTTTTTTTGTGCATTATTTTCTAGTTTCGGTTGCAAGATGCTCCTTAATTTACGATAAAAAATCTTTGAGTGGAACTGCACTACAGATTATTGATTGCATTAGAATAATTAAAGGTCATTTATTAATTTTTCTATAAGAACTAAGCAGAAAATCAATAACACCATTCCTAGATAACACCAAAACTATACTAACTAAAAATAACCTACTTAACAAAAACGCATAAAAGTACAAGTATAACAACTAAAAAGTATGTATATGTAAAAATAGCAGTTTTCCTCAGTACCAACCCTATAGCACAACGTCGTAATGCATTCGCGGCACTCGCCTCGTCTCGGCGCCGCTCGGACCCGATCGGTAAGCGCTCGGCTCCCCTCGGAAAGCTCTTTCAAATTCGGAACATAGACATGACATATCTGTTTTCATCAGCAATGCAATTTCAAACCTTCGCCCTTTGAATTAAAGTTAACTTTGCGCTGAGAAAAAGAAGTTCAAGTGTTATGTTTGACTTTTGAAATATCCTAATTTAGCTCAGTTTTTGCTGAGTATTCTCGCTCTTATTAAATAACAGATAGAGTTTAATTCGCCCTGCGTGCCTTTTTCAGCTGACGCGTCTATAAATGTCACATTATGTGCGTTTGTGTGCGTTTATTTTTGTGTGTGTGCGTTGAAAACACATCTTGGGCGGACGTTCGTAGCGATTTTAGGCAGATTTTTCCGTGTTAGATAATAATAATTTTCTTTTACTACTTTTTACTTAAGAAAACATTTTTTTGTGAAACCTCCAAGAGTTTAATACTAAATCGGAACCCAGAAATGTACTTCCTGTGAATGAAAAATTATTTTACTGCAAGTTTTTCGTAAAATTCTTGTTTTTATTTTTCACACGTTGTCACGTACTCTTTGGACGTTACTTACGTGTTGTGTATGCCTGTGCTACTTACCCAGAAACTAAGTTGAACAGTCTCTTGAGACTTTAATTCGGACATAAAATATCGTGCAGTGGCTGGTAGCTTAGAGTTAGGCTTACTAAACCACGAGTCGTAGATTTGATTCCCATTTGGTTAAAAATAATATACCATGGACTATGGATATATTGTTTCGCGTGTGTATATATTATATGGTAGGGAAACACACACAATATCTCAATATCAGTAAGTTCAAAGGTCTTATACCTACTTAATATACATGAATAATATATAATATCTTTGATCTGTGGCCTTGATATCAACCAATGAGCAACATTGTACAACTTTTTTTATTTTATTTTACTGGTTGAATACGAGGCTTTTGGCTACTTTTGTATCTGTGTATTTTATGTTTTATTTTAAAAGTGCGTTTTGTTTGTGCAGAATAAACAATTTTTCTTTCTTTTTCTTTTTTTTCTTTCTAATAAGTAAATATAGGTTATATTTTAATAATAATGGAGTGTTCTAATAGCGTATGTGAGTACTTACCAATAAATAAATAAAATAAATACAAATCATTTCTGGTTTAATGGTGCAAGACAAACATGAACCTGTACTAAGACTGGACGCATAAAATAAAAAAACAAATAAACTCTCTTGATTTATGTGTAAAAATATGGATAAACATGATGGTTAAATAAGTTTAGTTTTTTATATTATTATGTATTATCTCCTTTATTTCGTTTTAAACAAAAAAAAATTTTTACCTTTAAAAAAATAAAAAAATACTAGCCCACCGGTATCGGGAACAGGTTCGAATTATTATGTATTATTATTACCCTAGCGTTTTATTAATTGTTTATTATATTCCATTGTTAATCTGTGAACAGCGTTGCGGGCTACAATATTGTTCAAATGTTATGTCTATTTCTGTTTCTATACTGTATATTGTAGCTGTTTGATGTTCCTTTTGAATAAAATAAAATAAAATATCTACACCAATATTATAAAGAAAAAAGACTTGTATTTTTGTTTGTTATTAATTATTTCAAAAACTACTGGACCAATTTTAAAAATTCTTTCACCAGTAGAATGCTATATTATCACTGAGTAACATAGGATATAATTTATAAAGATATCACGCGGGTGAAGCCGCTGGGGGAAGCTAGTTTAAACTAAATATAGTGGTATGTTAACATATTATTATTCGCCCACAAAACACTCTTTTCTTTTTCTATCTTTTCTTTTATTATCCTCAAGATAAATGATCCGGAGTGACTAACATTAAATGATGGTATTTGACCTCGAATCTCAAGGTTTATTTCTCAGAGAGGAAATGTACGAAATATAATAAAGACTTGTGTAACTGTGGCAACCGTTAGTGAAGACATGAGTTCGATTCCTGTGTTGACTCTTGCTTAAGTTATTAAAGCTGGGGATCCATGTTTAAAAAAAAAGCTTTTTGTGGCAGTTTTCATACGCTGGAAGAACTCGGATTTTTATAGCATAATCAGCCTATAATGTTCCCATTGCTGGGACACAGGCCTCCTCTCTTCGAGAGGTAGTGCGAGCTATTGTAATCTACCACGCCGGCCCTATGCGGGTTGGTAGATGTCACAATGTCATCGAATTTTTGGTTCTAAGACATGCCGGTTTCCTCACGATGTTTTCCTTAATCGTTTTGAGAGCAGTGTTGATGAAATTGTTTACACACAGTAAAGCGCCGGCCTAGGTTCGAACCCACAACCTACAACATGTAAGTCGCGACCGTTACCACTGGGCTACCACTGCTCTACACACACATAACATAACATCACGCCTTGTTTCCCCGACGGGTTGGGCAGAGGTGTACCTGTAGCAGGCACACCCACATTTCGCCAGTTATGTTTAAACCCGTGTAATAGGGGGCGATCCTATTGCCATTCCGTGCACAAATCCAGACTCCGTGCTACTACTGAAAAATTCCTGAGATAGAAAAACCCAATAACACTTTGCCCGACCCGGGAATCGAAACCAGGACCTCATGCTCAGCAGTAGAGCATGCGACAACTAAACCAACGAGGCAGACAAATCTACCACTGCTCTACACCTAGTTTTTTTATCTCTTTCTTTCTAGTAATAATATCATATCTCCAACGGTAACCTTATCTTGTATATGATCGAAAATAGTACAACCTTAGTGCAGTCGAGATAAATATACAAATAAACCATCTTAGTAAGCACATAATATTATAACAGTGTTCCTATGTTTACAGCTTATCTTAGTGCCCAAAACATAAACATTTCCTATCAAAACGAGATAACGTGTATGTAGAAATATACTGGACTTGTTTATGTTATAAGCAGCAGCGTTTTGTTGTATTTGTTACGGTCCTGGTCAAAGACAACGAAGTTATAGTTATAGATTTCTGACAAAACATATTAAATTAAATACGTAGCGTAAATATACAGGGTGGCAGGGACATCGACGCGAAGCCGGTTACCATGGATTCAGTACATGATTCTGAACCCCCCTGCGTTGAAATTTTTCGTCGGTTATTTAAAAAAAAAACAGCTGTTTCATAGAAAAGTGCAATACCTACGCGGTCAAAATGTATGGAGCAGCAGATTTTTTTTTTAATAACCGACGAAAAATTTCAACGCAGGGAGGTTCAGAATGATGTACTGAATCCATGGTAATCGGCTTCGCGTCGATGTCCCTGCCACCCCGTATACAATAGTCAAAAAAAAAATTAAAAGATAATTGCCCATTCCTAAATATTTCTAGGAAAATAAGAATTTCCAATCCTTTTGGAAATGAATGCGAATGAAACTGTTTTTAAGGAAAACGTTTTAAAATAATCTTTTCTCAAACATGCTTGGAAATTCGAACATTATTTTGACAACCTTCTTCGAGATAAATCGAAATTGCTGTACTGGTCAAAAACAAGCGAGCGAGCGGCCGGCAATCTTAGTATGAAAATCCATATCTGTCGTGTTTAGCGGCCAAATAAATTACTATGAAAACTCATATCTGTCCTGTTATTTAAAAATGGTACTAACTTTTTACTTCAACACATGGCAACCAAGGAGGTAACTTATCAAAGATTTTATTTAAATTTCGAACTGGCTTAGCAAATAGAGCTGTGAAGAAACAAATGACCATATTTGCACGTGAAAAATTTTCTTTGTTCGTCATTGATTCTGGAAATTATGAATAATTTACTTGGTTTGAATTTCCGCGCATTGTTTGAGAAAAGTACTATAGAAGCCTTGGCCGTAACTAGGCATTGATTGCGGGCCTCGACAGTAATGTACTATTATCCAACATGGAGTATGCTGATAAAAGCTTTAAAAATGCATTAAAATTCAAAAAGCTGGACAGTAATTATGAAGCTATAACTAATCCGTAATTTAAAAGTCCCTACGAATCTATTACTATAATAAAAAATAATAAGTAATTGTGATTTTTCACTAAAGTAGCCATTGGGAAAAAATAATATTAAGCAGTAGAAGCTTACAGACCAATATTCACAAACATTTTCTTACCAAAAGCCACCAACGAAAAAAATAAACGTAAGAAAATACACAATTCTCGTAGACGGGTCCTATCTCGTAGCGGCGTAGACCCGCTACGAGCTACGGCGCTACGCCACCCACACAGGCGCAGTATTGATAATTTATGTGTGTAAGTGATTAGCTCTGTGACGTAATGTGTGCAGCGTAATGTTATTGCAGAGCGCTGGTGGTACAGAGTAGTGTGGGTTTTGGGTGGGACAGAGAGTTTTTGCAAAAAATTTAGTTAAATTAATTATTTCGTTGCGTAGAGTTGTCATTTGTTCAACCAATCAATAAGTGTGTTCAAAATGGTTCCAAATCAAGAAAAAACCGGCTAAGAGCGTGTCTGTCCCAAGAACAAACTTAACATTGTAGTTGAAAAACATGTTCTCCCATATATTCCAACTGCAAATGTAAGTTTGTATGCTCAATTTTGAGAGATTTACCATGTTATTTTAAGTCTTTAGACTTCTTACAGATTTTCCTGTAATCTATGAAATCACCAACCTTGCCTTGAGCAAGCGTGGTGATCAATCCTCGTGCCTTCTCTGTATGAGAAGAGGCTTTTGCCCTGCAGTGAGGCAATAATAGGCGGGTATTGTTATTTGTAAACGGTAGTTGTAGGTCGTGGGTTCGAACACCTACTTTGTGTAAATTGTTTAATTACCAGTACTCTCAAAACGGTGAAGGAAAACATAGTGGGAAAACCGACATTTGTGATGTGCCATCCACCAACCCGCACTGGGCCCGCGTGGTGGATTACGGCCCACTCCCTC
Organism: Conistra vaccinii; assembly: GCA_948150665.1. Taxonomy (NCBI): domain Eukaryota; kingdom Metazoa; phylum Arthropoda; class Insecta; order Lepidoptera; family Noctuidae; genus Conistra; species Conistra vaccinii. The sequence continues at coordinate 2,151,987 of OX411340.1, read as the reverse complement.
TCACCGAGAGGAGGCCTATGTCCCAGCAGTGGGAACATTATAGCGTGATTATTATTATTATTTGTTAAGAGCGTTTATGACGTACGGCATTTCATACAAACTTTCAAGCCCTTGTTTTTCGAAATGACAGAACCGATTTTAATGAAACTTCATACACATAAGCAGTATTCAAAGGTCTAAAAAGTTAGTTAAGAATATTTTCGAAATGTCTTATTTAAAAACAGATAACTGGAAATCTCTGTTTCTATGGATTTAAAATCGGTCTTATTTGGTTGTCACACTATTTTACGAAAATGTTCAATAAAATCGGTTCAGTCACTTTGCAAACGTTAAATCCTGTATTTTATTCTCTGTCCCAGTTCACTACTCTTCAAACAATAGGTGAGTAGTAAATCTAATACAGTACAACAAGTCTGGCGCTTTATTATATTACAGTTCTGAACTCAGCTTAAATAGCTCACGTGTCGCCCGTGTGGAAACTGCCTAATCACGTGTCGCTCGTGCGGAAGCAGCCTAATGGTTGATTTGATTTAGGGGGTGTTGAGAAAATTCTGATTTTCTTCGGGTCGTGTGTGTGTAGGAAATTTCTTTCTCGTACTTAGTTTATTTTGCCTCGTACGTCTAGTCGTCGCAAGCGCTACTGCTTAGCTGAACACCTGGGTTCGATTCCTAGTTCGGGCAAAGTGTTATTGGGTTTTTCCAACAGGAATTTTTCAGTAGCAGCCCGGAGTCTGGATTTGTGCCCGGTTGATGGCAATAGTCTCGCCCCCTATTACATAGGACTTAAACATAACTGGCGAAATGTGAGTGTACTGTAGGTACTACTCTGCCTCACCCTTTGGGGATTACAGGCGTAATGATATGCTATGTTATGTTAGTTTATATTTTCGTATTACATGTCATATTGTCTGCTTGAGAGGGACATACTAATAAGCTACTCTTGCAGCGATTGGTCCGTGGATGGGTAACAATCTTTACATACCAAGACCCCTTCGAGCCTCGGAAAGTACGTTAAGCCGTTGGGCCCGGCTGTCATTTGTAGGTCTTTGACAGTCGTTACTGGTCGCCAGAAGCCTGAAAGACTGACAACCAGTCTTACCAAGGGGTATCGTATTACCCAGTTACTGAGTTATGGACATCAGATTAGCAGTCGCTTCAAGTGAAATACTTGTATTCAGCTACATCCGGTTGGACTGGAAGCTAATCGCAACATATTTGGGGAAAGACAAGCTACGATGATGATGTAATTCTATATCGAGAAAAATTACCTGTTTATCAAATATAGAAAAAGTACATTTTGTAATGTTATTTTCTTTTGGCACAATAATTTTTTTGTATTTGTATTGTATTTTGTATTGTACATGAAGTACGAGTATAAGTAAAACTTCTCATCACTTATTGATAACTAGCTTGTTCCCGCGGCTTCGCCCTTCCTTCGTCATTCCTTTTTCTGGAATAAAAGTAGCCTCAGTTACTCTCATAACATCTGCTACAGTCCCGTCAAAATCGTTCCAGCCGTTTCGGCGATAAGCAGGAACAAACAGAGAGACAGGAAAAACAATTCAAAATTGTTCTTGCCATGAGTGCCGTATATACTATCCTAATATTATGCATTTATTAGTAAAAAGCTGTTATTACACTTCAATTTTATTTATTTGTATGTATTGTATAGACTTGAGCAGAGCAGTGGTGGCCCAGTGGTAACGCCCCGACTTACGAGTTGTAGGTCGCGGGTTCGAACCCGAGCAGGCGCTTTACTTTGTGTAAATAATTTCATCACCACTGCTCTCAAAAACGGTGAGGGAAAACATCGAGAGGAAACCGGCATGTCCTAGAACCAAAAATTCTAAGACATTATGTGACATCTACCAACCCGCACTGGGCCCGCGTGGTGGATTACAGCCAGGGATCTCACAGAGAGGAGGCCTGTGTCCCAGCAGTGGGAACATTTAATAGGCTGATTATGTTATGTATTGTATAGCCTTCATTCAGCTTTTTATGTAATAAGGTTGCATTTCAAACAAACAGACAGCCCACCTGGTAGCTACTGATTACCACTGCCAATGGAAATCTGCAATACAACCTGCGTCATATGCACATTTCCATACTAGAGCCAAAGTTGAAATGTTTCATGTGCAAGTAATAACACCTCCAACCCTGTACACAGCGACACTGCTTGGCGATAGAAATAGATATGTCCCTGGTATTCACCGGACAAGTTCTTCCCAGCTTCTCAACGACACCACCGACACGACACCGTAGAACACTGCTCACCTCGCTACAGAAATCAACCGTGAACATACACTACTCATGAATCAACACACGTTAGACTAGTGCCAAGAATATCTCGTGTTGACTGACGTCGACATGAACGTTGACACTTTATATCCGTTTGACACTCTGTAGGATTGTCTGCGTGGTAATAAAATTATGATTGAAGTGGTTTCTTGGTTGAAAATAGGTTGCGTATATCTGGGTGCTGTGAGAAGTAGATCTAAGAAGTAAAAATTCGTCCGCATCGCTGTCAACAGGAAATATGCACAAAAGGTTGGCAACATTGCCACGTTGTATGGCAATGCTGATTCTTTGGCCCGTGAAGAGTCGACCAACCACTTGGCGATGTGTTGAAAAACTAAGTAGACACTCGGACCCTATGAACCTAGTGTTTCAACCGCAAACGGCTCGAACATCCAGGAAGGTCGAAGGTTCCCAATAAGATTGGAGTATTTGCGCCGTTTGATTTTTTCCGCACCTGCAGCAGCAGCTCCAGAACAGCCCGCCGTACTTAGAAGATGAGATGGTGCAATGGTGTCGACACACGTTACATCACACCTTATTTCCCCTCCTTTTTTATGTCATTGTACTTATTATAATTTTAAGTCTGTAAGTTTTTAAATTATGTAATTAAATATTATGTTGAAAACAGTAATTTAAAACCTTAATAAGTAACCGTTCATTGATAAAGATGAGTCTTTCATTGACCACTTTCTTTAATCATCATGATTTGGTGATGGCAGTACCGCAGGAAGACGTTCCTGCCACATTGGATGGCAATGCTGATTCTTTGGCCAGCCTTCTGGTCACGTGAAGAGTGGTCAACTCTTCAGGTGACCAGAGGGCTGGCCAATTCTTATTTGCTTGCTTGATATGCTCATAACAAAAACAAGTTGTTCCTCGAAACTTCTTGTTTGACCCGATAAAGGTTGGATATTTTCTGTGTGTAAAAGGTGGTTCAACCTAACCACTACTCACCTGCCACTTATGACACCCTTGTTAGACAGCTGAAATGGGTTGTACTGTCTTAAATACCGACCTAATTTCTTACAGACCATTAAAGAACCGTTCAATAAATAAAGAAAAAAAATTACTACCCTTACCAACCCTTTTTCACCGCGATAATTGTAGCAAAACCCGGGCTATAACGTGTATACAAAATATCAGGAACCGTTCACAAACAGCCTCAGGCGATGTCGCTGACCGTTATTCTTTTTAATTTCGAACCGTTTGACTTTATGTGCCCGATAACAGTAACGGCACACCACTATCTATCGGACGAATATCGTTTTATGTTTATTTGAAAATTGGCGCAACACTACGGCTGTTACGGCGGTAATGTTTAGTTAGTTAGTGCTTTATTGTTATAGAGTTTGAAGAGTTAATTTTTTTGTTGAACCAGAGTTCTGTTTAACAAAACTGGTCAAAAATCATCTTGTGTGTTAACCCATGGCATGATCTACCTTCATTCAAATCCATTCAACCGTTCATTCGTGAAGGAGTTTTAAACATTTTGAACAATATTTTGATGGGTAAGAAATGTTAAAGTCGCGACAGGACACGTGACCTGATCGAAAATTCGTAAGACGTTCAAGTTTTTGTTGACAGCGCACTCTGTTTTATTTTTTTTGCAATTTTTTTAATGAAGGTACATCTTTCGTTCTTGTACTGACAGCAAGCCACAAAAATTCCTAACATTTTCGTTAGATGGCATTACTTAGTTTTCACTTCAATGGGCAGTCCCAGACTGCCTCGTTTTTTATTATTCCTCATGATTGGTGTTTGTTTACGTAAGAATCAATAAAAATTAATTATGTGTGAGTTTAATGAAAAGATGTTTAATTTTGACAGTTCAACAACATTCATTGCGTTATATTATACGTTGTTGAGCAGATTTTTTTTAAGAACTTATGAAGTAATGGATTAGCAATCTGTTTCAAAACTATTCAGATTCTGATCGATTGTTATTCCAACTAATTTTAACTGTTATTAGAGTGCTACGCGAGCTACGAACTTTGCTACGGATGCTGCGTAGCACTCATTTATAACTCGTCTAAACGCGATTTTTCCGTTATATTACTACGCGGGCACAAAAGCTTAGAGGCTCGCTTCTCAAAATAACATTATAGTTGATAAACATGTTCTCCCATACATTCCAAGTGCAAATGTAAGTTGGTCGATTATTACTCGTTAACTTGTAAAGCATACTTAACTGTGATAGTTTTCCTTTTAATTTCGTTATATATATTCTGCGGCCGAGATTTTTTTCACATATTATTATTTCGCAAAAGTATCCCTGTATCGAAAAAAAATCACACACCCACACGACACCATATAACATGGGACAAACGAGAACAACAAATTACTTAAAGGGAGGGGACGTACCCTAAAAAAAACTTGATTTTATTTTACAACTTTGTCGGCGTGATTAATATGTGTAAGTATTATGATTCTCTGAGCTAAGCCGCGAATAGACAGAAAGACGGACATGGCAAAACTATATCAGTGCCTTGTTGACTACAGAACCCTAAAAACCAGACAAATTATGAGTAAAAAATTTGTAGGCCAGCTAGAAAAATAATAAAATAGGTTTGAATAAATAGTGAGCAATTTACTGCATTTGAGGAGGTATTCTGCTCATGATGCCGAAGATCCTCATCAGATCTTCACCAATTTTTTTGCACCATCTTAAAGTTACTACCTTTCAAATAATAAAAAAACCCCCGACGCAAACAAAATCCTTTAAAAAGTTATAAAATAAAATATACTGGCCCTTTAAGTTTAATATAATTTGTAGTTATTATTTTGTCATCGCGTCGGGGGACAGCGAATGAAAAATTTAAAATATATTTTCTACAATTTATTTATTATTATTTAGTACCTATTTATTATATATATCTATCTATCCGTGACATCACTGCGGGCCCTATCAGAATACCAGCGCTGCGATATTTATTAAATGTCGCAGCATCGTGCTGAGATAGGAGCCTTTTGGCCTCGCACAGGACTCTGCTTCCTTTTTAATTTTACATTGTTTAATTTCTTTTATTGTTTTTGATTCTTATTTAAGTATGTCTCAATTGTGTCTTATTTTAATTTGTGATCTCCTGTGCCTGTCCCAATAAATACTTTTTCTTTCTTTCTTTCTCTTTCTTACAATAGCATGCCGTAAGAACACTCCCGATCAAAACACCTTTCAAACAAAACAAAAAAAAACTAAATTGGTTTAACCGTTTGGGAGCTAAGATGCCACAGACAGATACACAGATACACACGTTAAACTTATAACACCCATTCGTTTTCCGTCGGGGGTTAAAAAAAGAACCATCGAAATCGAATCTCATAGGGCAGAGATATCCAGTAGCCCCCTTTTTGCCCCATTTTGGAAGAAGTACCTACCCCTCCAATCAAAAATTCCCGACGCCATAAAATTAAAATAATTCGTAATACCTGTATGCCAAGTTTCGTCCAAATCGGTAGTAAAATACGACCTGTAGAGGAGTACGTACAAACTGACACACGAAAGCAAATTTTGCCAGACTTGATGCAGATATGGGATGCAATTATGGGTCTTACATAACTGACGAAATGTGGGTGTACAATGTACATGATAAGGTACACCTCTGCGTAACCCTTCAGGGTTTTACAGTCGTGATGTTATGTTATGTTTCTTTATAAATTGGTTCCTACACAAAGGTCCTAAAAAATCTAGCGCCTTCTAATCCTTTCTCCACAAGAGACCAGCCACCACGTAATATAAATTCCTATCCAATATTCACAAATTGTGCCAGCACATTTTAATGTTAGGGGCAAATTGCAATCTTCTCCGCTTACTCGTCGAGGGCATAAAACATTTGGGGAATAGTTTTATGTAAAACGGTTTTAAAACTTAGGTTTAGCCGGGTTAGGTTTAGTGAATGTGGGTTTAGAGCAGGTTATTTTGATAGTTTTAGGATAGGAAAAATGTCGCGAGAAAGGTTTACTGCTCGATTGCTTTCGGTGCTACGGGTCGCAGGTTTATGCCTGTTTGGACCAAATATGTATGTACAGTACCCGGACGCTATAATACGACCTATTTAGCTTTAGAAGTACCTATCACACTATCCTAACTAATATAATAAATGCGAAAGTGAGTTTGTTTTTTTGTTTGTTACGCTTTCACGCTAAAACCGCTGAACAGATTTCGATGAAATTTGGCACATGGGTAAACCATGACCTGGATTCGGATATAGAATACTTTTTATCCCGATATTCTTATGGGATAGAGACTTATGCGAGTGAAACCGCGGGGCGCAGCTTAGAACAGCAGCAGACACGAACTTTAACTTTTAAAGCTGTCATTAAATACTAATCTTCCATTAACTTGTTTTAACTATGACTCTATTTTATTGGTTCTTCGATGAAATTAATGAAATCATTAGCGTTAATGATCCATTACGTAATGGGGCATTAATGTTTGCCTTTGTGCAAATGGGATGTTACCTCAATGGTAGACGCTGAGCAAGCTTGAGATCGTGTGTTCAATCCCATTCCACTGTAGTTACCTACTGTTGACTTGAAAACGTTCTTTACACAAATGGAATACTTTATAAAAGGAAAAAAAATAGGTTACCTCTGAAGTAACAAACCTTGAAAACAAAACATTAACAAAATTAAATTAAAAGGCTAAGCCGTAAAACATCCAGCTAAAACTATATTTCATAAAGTCACTGGGTCACTTTTGAAGTTAGGCTGATAGTTAATTGACTCAGGCGTGACCTTGCGGAAATCCATCATAGAATACAATAGACGACGTATATCTAGCAACTTAATCCGCTTAACTCTTTAAGAACGGTTAAGCGGATAAGTTGCTAGATATACGTCGTCTATTGTATTTTAAGTTAGGCTGACTAAAATCAAAAGATTTTTAAATATGAATGCTAAACTACGAAAAATCCAGTTTAATCTGGTTGTCAACGCATTTCTTAAAGTTAGGAAAACCTTAAGTTAGCTGCGAAATGAAGGCGCAAAAGCCGTGCGCGCGTGCCACGCGACAAAAGCCGGCGGCGGCCATGCCGCCGGCACTGTGTGGAGCCATCAAGAAACAATTATTTTTCAAAATTAGAACGGTAAACCGCAAAGCAAAGCACTTTCATCCGGTATACACTGCAAGTCACTAGATCTATGAAGTTAGGAGTTTTTGAAAAACAAAACTTTTTCTAAATTAGAACGCCAAACCACAAAAAAAGACAGGTTAATCCGGTTCTCACCGCATTTCTTAAAGTAACTAGGTTACCTCTGAAATTACCTAGCTGTGCTTAGAATACAAACGAAACAATAACTTTTTTTTAAATTAGAGGATTAAACCGCAAAGAAAAGCAGATTAATCCGGTTCACACCGCATTTCTTAAAATCAGTAGGGTACCTCTGAAGTTAACTGAGCTTGAAGTTACAAACAAACAATCATTCTCAAAATAAGACCGCTAAACTGCGATAAATCCAGTTTAATCCGGCTCTCACCGCTTTTCTTAAAGTCACTAGACTATACCCCTGAAGTTAGCTGTGCTTAGAATAACAAAGAATAACTTTTCAAAATTAGAGCATTAAACCGCAAAGAAAAGCAGTTAAATCCGGTTCACACTGCATTTTTAAAGTCACTAGATCTATAAAGTTTGCAGTTTTTCAAAAACAATACTCTTTCATAATTAGAACGGTAAACCGCAAAGAAAAGCAGGTTAATCCGCTCCTCACCGCATTTCTTAAAGTCAGTAGGTTACCTCTGAAGTTAGCTGCGCTTAGCGTTGCATCTGAACATTTTTCCCGTGGTAAGCGTGCGTTGTAGTCGTCTGATTTATACGTCGCTTATCTCGCTGCTAAATTTATTTGTCTGCGCTGCTACCAGGCGATTCTGCCCTCGTAGTTGGGCTACAAATGTTGTAGAAGGGACACGAGCTGAAAATACTAAGTAACGGATACGTAATGAGACGAAAAAGCAGGATAAGTCAATCAAAATAAAGCTACATATTAATTTCATTAGTTCAACATACTAATCTTGGAGTAAGTTAACCGCGACGTAAAATAGTCAGAATCAAAATCAGAATTTATTTATTTGTAAGAATGTAGTTTTACATAGTATGGCAGTCTAAGAACATCTGCTGAAATAAGAGCAAATTGCAGCACCGGTAAGATCAATAGAGTAGAATATATATTTATACCGGCAAAATCAATAGAACATACATAATATATTTATTTGCGTAAAACATAATATACAAAGGTGGTATAATTGTTACACATTACGAGATGATTCATGTTTCGTTCAAAAACTTGTAGATTTTATAATTTATGTTCAACAATTTCCTCAACGGAGTAGAAATTATTTTTTTTCAGCGATTCATACAATTTATTTTAAAAATAGCTTGTAATAGTGCTTTTAATGTATATGGTAATTTATTAAAGATTCGTTCACACATGCACAGACCGGAACTCAACCGAAAGCAATGATCGGCTTGACCGACTAGTCTTCCATTTTGCAGCCGACTAGTCGGCTAGTCGGCCAAAGTCACAGTCGACCCATATCTACTTTAGATCTAAACAGGTACATGATTCCATACAAAGAAATACTCAAAAAAAAAATATGATCAATGCCTCTTCTACGCTTCTTAGCTCTATACTCCCCAAGTCTCGGGGGCGCTGGTAATTGTACAAATTATAAATTTGTGACCGACTGCCGCTGTTGCGGGATTAAATCGCGCGGTCGCACTCGCGTCGCGGTCGCAGCGCAGTCGCAGCGGCGTCGCAGTCGCGTCGCAACGTTGGCACATGGTATGAAAGTACAGAAGATCCGCTTTATTAGGCCTATTGAATTTTGGACATTGGAGCTTTCCTACTTATAAAGGTAATTGGCAAATGTACACAAATGTAACTGGAAATAATATTAAACTATACTAGCTTGAAACGCTAGCTTACTAGATTTCTCACTAGCTTACTAGCCTACAAATGAAGCTTGTTACGAAGCTAGAAATACTAACATGCTATACTAGCTTACGAGTACTAACACTAGGCAGTTAATTGACTCAGGCGTGACTTTCCGGAAATCCATGATAAAATCTTCTCAAAGCTTAAAGTTTTATCTACCTCTACTACACAAACCACTTATGTTTCCTATGGTGGCAGGGACATCGACGCGAAGCCTGTTACCATGGATTCAGTACATGATTCTGATCCCCCCTGCGTTGAAATTTTTCGTCGGTTATTTTTTTTTCAATCAGCTGTTTCATAGAAAAGTGCAATACCTACGCGGTCAAAATTTATGGAACAGCTGTTTTTTTTTTAAATAACCGAGTAAAAATTTCAACGCAGGGTGGTTCAGAATGGGCCTGCGAACGGAGAGCAATGGGCAGCTCGCCGTCCGATATGGACCAGGCCCGGGTCGACGGCGCTCCACGCGCGCCTCAAAGAGATGTCAGCGAAATTGACGGGGTCCGCTAGGGCCGATGCCTACCGGGGTTGCGGGAAGTCCTAAGGGGAAACCGGGGCCCCTGGCTAGGCAAGGGAAGGAACACGGGTGGGTTTTAGTCAGTAAGAGTCAGACACACCCTTCCGCTCCGCCCAGAGCGGGAGAAGTCATTTGATGATTTCCCACCCAAAAAAAAAAGGGGGTTCAGAATCACGTACCGAATCCATGGTATCAGTTTTCGTGTCGATGTCCTTGCCACCCTGTATATTTGTTCCGTTTAGATTATACAAGATTATGTGAAATGGAACTTCTTAATTATCTCTCGAGTGGCACTATAGCCCGCAGTGTTTTGTTTATTAAACCCATTTATATTAACATGTATGCATTGTGATTTTAATTCAGACATTCCAGACTGTAGACACTGCAGAATATGGGCCTCCCCAAAGACTTTTATTTGGATTAATCTTTACAAATTTCCATTTTTAGCGTTCTGGTTCACTAAGACGGACTGGCCCAGCATGGTGGACGGCCAGCTTCTTCGCACAGAGATGACGGATAGAATGTTTTAAATCTAGCATTGGAAACAATATTTGAGTACTTAGGCTAATTATTGGACTCTATGTATAAGGTTAAGGACAAAGTCATCATCAGCCTATTAATGTTCCCACTGCTGGGACACAGGCCTCCACTCTGTGACTCCACTCTGTGAGAAGGAGTGGACCGTAATCCACAAAGCGGGCCCAGTGCGGGTTGGTAGATGTCACATGTCTTCGAATTTTTGGTTCTAAGACATGCCGGTTTCCTCACGATGTTTTCTTTCACCGTTTTGAGAGCAGTAGTGATGAAATTATTTACACAAAGTAAAAGAATTGGGTTAACTTCTCCAAAAAATTCCTCCAAGTATCTATATTAGGATTAAACTCAGTAGCATTCCTTATTTCATAGGTATTTACCGACAACAATAACGATCACATCACAATTATTGTTCGTTTTCCCTTCTGATGTTTCACATATTGGTCTATTAGGAGGCTCATGTGCAGTAGTAGTCGTCAACAGGCTGAAATAAAATAAAACTACTGATAGAAACTCCACCATAATGGCGAAATACGAAAGTACAGGCACAGCAGACAAAATTAAAAATTTCGTAGTTCCTACAAAAAACTTCATAGCAATTTGTAGTAAGCGCAACTGTGGTCGCAATATTAGGCGCTTCCCTATTTGTTGCGGACTATGTACTTTAGGTTGGTATTTCTGGTCAGACGAAGTGAACATACCATACATATCATAAATAATCAAGCAATTGTTAATATTCAGCCTCAAGCTTTCTGAAACGCTGATCAATAGTCTGACAAACTAAAACAGCCATTCAATTCAACCCCATCCATATCACTTATCTAATATGAAACATTCACCCCCTCACCTATCTACTAGTTGTCGCTGTGCAAGCTTAAGCATACAAAATGTATGGTTACACTGACGTTTATCATCACTTAATAAATGTTATAATAGGGAATGCTCATCATTCGTGGATGAGAGCTCCCATTTAGGGTATATAACCTACCCTCTTCACAAAAAAACTACCCAAAGCCATCACAGTCCGTACGTATCATGAGCACAGCACAAGTGTGCTTAGGTATTTAACATTTGTAGTCTAAAACTAAAAAGTAACGAGTTCGCGTTATGTAACTTTCAGTCGGCGCGGCTAACTGCAATAGGCAGCTTGGAGCTACGAAGCTGTTGTCTCTTTAGATGGAGTGGGTAAGCTACAGTTTTAGTCCCCCTGATGGGCACCGCCACAAGACTTACCTACCAGAAGTTTCGTAGACGCGTTACCAATCAATCTGCCTAACCTTTTTCCAACTATACAAGGTGGAGACGACAATACAACAAAAAATTTAACGGCGTGTCCATAATGACGTTCCCATTCTGTATACCTACAAAAATTCAATTGAATATATGCAATAGTTTAGTCATTATAGCTCGGCAAAATCCATAGCCGGCTCGGGCTATTCCGTTAATCCACCCCAAAAATCCACCCTAAGGTGGATATTGTGAATTGTATGCCCGAGAATTCACCCAAGGCCTAGTTGGATAACGGAATTTATAGGCTTACGGTGGATCCGGCATAAATTACATTTAATTTGTTTGAAAAACTCTTTTTTTTTTTCGAAGCTAGGATTTATTTGACAGTTCCAAAATACTCTTAAGCATTAGTAGTGCCAGTACTTATTTTAATATTTTGTTGTATGGTAGTCTCCACATTGTATTAGGGTCGGCTTCCAGTCTAACTGGATGCAGCTGAATACCAGTATTTTACATGGAGCGACTGCCTATCTGACCTCCACAACCCAGTTACTGAGTAATACGATACCCCTTGTAAGACTGGTTGTCAGACTTTCGGGCTTCTGACGACCCATAACGACTGTCAAAGATGCACGAATGACAGCCGGAACCAACGGCTTAACGTGCTTTCCGACGCACGGAGGAGTCTCGCCTCTCGGTATGTAAAGATGGTCACCCATCCACAGACCAACCCGACCTGTGCGGCAGTTATTACTTAGCCACGAGCTCCTAGTAGATGCGTTACCATGAGATTACAAGCTGATGATATGTGTAATGTGCATGTAATGTCGCCGGCAACCAAACGCTTTTTAAATCAGAACACAGCAACCAGCTCCTTGGCGGCAGAAATATACCTATGTAGGTGCCGGTGTAAGTATCAAATGTGTATAAAATGTAGTCTTCTTCTTTTTCGTAAAGTTATTAACTAACCTGTACCCTAATTGCGTAATTTACAATCAATCGGAATCGTTGTGAAACAGATTGCTAATCCATTGCTTTGCTTCATAAGTTCGAAAAAAAAATCTGCCCCACAACGTAAATAACGCAATGAATGTCGTTTACGAAAATGTGCTATGTACTTAATGAGATAGTGGTGTCAGAGTTTTAATGGCGCCCACCCTCTTTTAATGGGCCTCTGACTTGGCTTCACATGCCGTCAGAGAAATATCTTTCAGGCAATCCGGAGGATGATAAAATGTGATAGATATCAAGGATATTACAGATATCTTAGTGCAGGACACTTTGTTTGTCATCCAATCACATAAAAACCGGCCAAGTGTAACTCGGCTTCGCACGCGAAAGGTTCCGTACGTACCGTAATAAGATCGAGCAAAAAAAGCCTTTAATTACTTACTAATTATTAACTTTTATTTTTATTTTTTCTTGGTAGGTATAGTGGCAATAGAATTAAACATTCTGTTTTTTTTAATTGTTTACATATTACGGTTCATGAGATACACCCCGCTGACAGCCAGACAGACGAAGGGGCGGACAGCGGAAGCTTCTAATAGGGTTCTGTTTGGCAGCCTTCGGGTACGGAACCCTAAAAAATACCTATAGGTAAGTATCTCCACTAGGTACATTTTTTAACAATGCCAACTCCGCTCCCCACAAAACCTTCATGGCTCCCCTGTCGTCTGATTCGTCTCGGCCCATATCGCTAGGTTTTTCCTCTGCTAATTACTGCCAGTGTGCAGTTACGAGCCGAGTTAGTTCCCCAAAGCCAACAGTTTGGGGGATTTCATTGTATTTCGTAGATACATACGAGTATGTAGCTGTGGTTATGTTGTAGTGCTGTCTGTTTACTTGTAGTCTTGAGATAGGTACTTTGGGATAAAGCGATGTATTTCAATATGGTTTGAATGAAAATACGAAATACCCACATGGAGTTTCTTGTTCGTTCTTTTCCATAGGAACTGGTAGGTTTGGAATGCACTCAGACACAAATCATCAACCGCTCACAATTGTACCACGTTGACAATCATTACTATGTATTACAATGGGGGACCTGGAGTTCTAAAATACAGGCCTAGGCTTAGTTTAGACTTCAGATCTCCCACAAATTACAACATTTTGTCTAAATATCTGTCAACTTCATATGTAACTAGAATAAGAATGTAATTTGTGGAGATAAATAAACATAATTAAAAAAAAAAAAAAAAAAAAAAAAAAATGGTCTCTGACTTCTTAATAAATACCTGATGGGACACCCCGCAAAATCATTTAAAAAAAAAGCGACTCTTGCAACGACACAATAAAGTGAAATTCAGGTCGCACAACGCTAATTACCTACATATCTACAGTTATATTCACCTAGAAGTTGCCTCCCTTTCTATCGCGTAACTATAGATCTTCTGACTACGTTACACTCACTGAATTGGCCCAGCAAGACGGGCCCGCCGCGTACTTGTAGCTTATCATACCTAAACTACGGAGTGTCCCGTCTGTATTTTCTGTGGTGAAACAGTAAAATTGTGTAGGTACATAAATGGTATACCTAAGGGTCGGGCCACACCTGCCGAACGTTCCGCGACGGAACGTTCGGTTGACTACGCTCCTAATGTTTTTCAAGTTACCTATGACACATCAGCCGAACGTTACGTCCATAGAAATATGACGCGACGGAGCGTTCCGCCGCGGAACGTAAGGCAGGTGTGGCGCTAGGCTTAGGTACGGACAGACATGCTCATTACTAGCACGGAAGCATGCTTTTATTGAGCAAGTGCTCATTAGTAGCACGTGTGACGCAACGTTGCTTGTAATGAGCATGCTTAAATTGAGCATGCTCAAAAATCAACCGACGTTTGATTTTCGAGCATGCTATCTGAGGTGCGGGTGGAAGGGTGCGTGCTCTGAGCGCGTCTGAACAGTTTTGCTTATGAGCATGCTTTTATCGATTCGATCTCGATCCGCGACAGTTTTTTAGATTATTTTATTGAGTTCTGTACGGATAGCACTGTCACTATATTATCTTTGTACATCCATTTTGGGCGAGAGCCTGGTGCCCAAAAGCACGTCTGTCCGTACGTTTGCTTTAAGCATGCTTATTTATGAGTATGCTTAAAATAAGTATGCTTTTTGCTGGCAAATGTGAACAGTTGCAGAGCATGCTCATTTTAAGCAAGCTTATGATCATGCTTATTTTTGAGCACGTCTGTCCGTACCATGCACGGAAGCATGCTTTTATTGAGCAAGTGCTCATTAGTAGCGCGTGTGTCACAACATTCCTAGTAATGAGCATGCTTATTTTGAGCATGCTCAAAAATCAACCGACGTTTGATTTTCGACCATGCTACCTGAGGATAAGAATGCTTATTGCGAGCATGCTCATTTTAAGCAAGCTTATGAGCATGCTTATTTTTGAGCACGTCTGTTCGTACCATCATTGCTAGTAATGAGCATGCTTATTTTGAGCGTGCTCAAAAATCAACCGACGTTTTATTTTCGACCATGCTCCCTGCAAACAAGAATGCTTATTGCTGGCAAATGTGAACGGTTGCAGAGCATGCTCATTTTAAGCAAGCTTATGAGCATGCTTTTTTTTAGCACGTCTGAAGGTAGGTAGACCTAAAGTGTGGGATGCAAAATGTATCGACGGACACTAGTCGACAGCCTTGCGCGATCCCATCTTCTTAGCACGGCGGACCGTGCAGGGCCGGCTGCTGCAGGTGCGAAAAACCTCAAATGGCGCAATCGATCGAATTAATCTAATGAATTCCGTTTTGTATGTCTGTCGGTCTGTTACAGCCAATTTGCTCCGAATCTAATGAACTGATTAAGTTGAAAGGAACCTACACATACCTTTCAATTTCTATGACCCAAACACAGACGTGTAATGAAAAAAAAAAAAATTTGAATGGTCACTTTTCGGGGGAAAGTTAAAAAAAAAAATTGTAAACTGCACTATGCTTTTTTTATAATGTTAAATGTATAATCAATATTTTTAGAGATATTTCAGAAAGAAAATTGACCATCCCCCCTTATCTCCGAAACTAAAGAGGCTAGAATTTTGAAAAAACATACACACATAATCGTTCTACTTACCTATAGATTACGGGAAAACCTATAAGAAGTCTATGGTCTAAAAATACCATAGTAAATCTCCCAATATTGTGCATACAAACTTACATTTGCAGTTGGAATGTATTCAGAACAAAATATATTTTTCAACTACAATGTTAAGTTTGTCCTTGGGATAAATTCATTTCAACTACGGAACCCTCCATTGTGCGTGGTCTGACACGCTCTTGGCCGGTTTTTTTATTATACATACTTGACTGCCTCGTCTAGTGGTTGCAAGCGCTACTGCTGAGTATGAGGTCCTGGGTCCGATTCCCGGGTCGCATAGTGTTATTGGGTTTTTCAATCTGGAATTTCTCAGTAGCAGTCCGGAGTCTGGATTTATGCCCGGTTGATGGCAATAGGCTCGCCCCTTGTTACAATGGGACTTAAACATAACTGGCGAAATGTGGGTGCACTATAGGTACACCTCTGCAAAACTCTTCGTGGGAACGAGGCGTGATGTTATGTTATACCTATTTATACTTGTAACTTACATATTATTATAAGACTGTTAGCTTTATACATTTTATAAATATTACCTTGAAAATTGAAAATAAATAAATAAATTAGATTTTTATTTATAAATCTTAGGCTGCCTGTCCACTGGAGCGGAGAGGAGAAAAGAGGAGCGGAGATGTGCCAATATTAACCAATAGTATCTTGACTCAGGATCACTGATCTAAACTCAGGGGCGGAGTCAAGATTCTATTGGTTAATATTGGCACATCACCGCTCCTCTTTTCTCCTCTCCGCTCCAGTGGACAGGCAGCCTTACTGCCTCGTTTATCTAGTGGTGGTCACAAGCTCTCCTGAGGTTCGATAACCAGGTTGGGCAGTATTATTGGGTTTTTCCTTAAGAAATTTCTCAGTTGCAGCCCGAAATCTGGGCCTAGTAATTGCAATAATTACATGGGACTGAAAATTAAACATAACTGGCGAAATATAGGTGTACTTATACAAGTAGTAGGTATACTTCTGTCTATTCTTTCTGGGAATACAGAGCTCAGTGGTAGAACGTCTGACGCGAGTTGGCCGAGTTCGATACCAGTGTTTGAACACTGTCCAACCTGAGGATCGAACTCAGTACATGACCACAGCAATCGCGTTTACGACCACTACACCAACGACTGGCTCGTTGCTCTTAAATATCGGTACAAAAATTGGATTTTGAATCTTCATGCTGTCCATTTCAAGCAAACATTAATTGCTTGGAAGAATTCTTATCAAAAGTTAGATTATTAATATAAGTAGGTACAACAGAAATAATAACAACAATAAACACTGAAACAAATATTTATTTTTATTGTCCTTTATTCTTAACATTACGTTTCTTGATCACACTTCTAGAATCATCCGTCAGCTGCTGGAAGAAAGCCTTCGAGGTCTTCAGCGATTTATCATCCGTAACTGTTCCCTTCTCCGTGTTCCTGTGTTCCGTAACCTTTGTTACTTTGCCTTTCTTTCTTTGCAATTTCTTCTTTTTCCTTCTTTCTCTATTCTTGTCCGTCTGTGATCGTTCTTCTTTACTCATTAATTCTCCCTTACGTTTCTTTTTAACTTCTTCCGGTGCTAATAATGTGGCATCGCTTGTTGCTACTGGAGCTACCTCTTCCATTGAAATTGCTGGAGTGTTACTGACGATCTTAACTTCGGCCTGCGGTGCCTTTGGTGTGTAGTGGTAGTGGCATAGAGCATCTAACTTACCAAATAATTTATTTATTGCTTCACGGACCTCTGTGTGAGCCTCTGGTTCTTTCTCATCTTCCACTTCGCCAGATAACGCTTGCTTCTGCTTTAAGTACTCAGTTTCGTACACTTGTGCTAAGCTCAACTTGCTTTTAGCTTGATCTAGGACTTCAGTTTTACGGAACGCTAGCTGGTCATCAACTGGTTTCTCTTTTTTTACAACATCATCCCAGGCTTTGTCTTTTATTCTACGTCTGATTAATTCTTCTAGTGTGATAGTAGTCTCTTCAGTTATTATTGGCGGTGGTCTACTCGTCAGTTCAAAGTCTACTACTTCTTCTAGAAGAGAGTTTTGCGGGCGCCGCAGAGCATCAACCTCTCCTTTCAACTGCCAAGGGGCATCGGAAAGGGTTTTCTGTTCTAATTTCTCTATCTGCTGTTTTAGCCTTAGCTGTCGTTGTTCAAACTCAGATTTCTTTTCATCTGGTTGTTGTTTGTTATTGTTGTTAGTAGCTACTTCACTGTCTACGGATTCATCATCATCATCTGAAGAAGCTTCAAGAGCAAATCTGACTTTTTTCTTATCATCTACCTTTTTAAGCTCATGATCAGATTCTTCATTATCTTCCTCATCATCCATTTCTTCAATTTGTTCTCCATCATCAATCTCTTCTTCATTTTCTATTTCTTGATCATTATAATCATCCTGACCATCTTCCGCCCCTTCTTGATTGAAGAAGTCAGAGTACATAGCCTCTTTACCACCTTCCTCATCATGAGAATCCTCATCATCATCAATATCTTCAAACATGTCTATAGTTTCTTCCTCACTGTCAGAAGCATGGGCTTTCCCATCATTCTTCTCTTCATTCAACAAGAATTTCTCCATCTCTTGCAGTTTGAAGAATTTATCATCTACTATTGAAGGTTTTACTTTAGATTTTGGTAACATGGGCTTCTTTTTCTTAGGATTTTCTTTGATATCGTCATCGTCGTCATTTTCTTGTTCTGAATCAGATTGTTCATCTCCTGACATAGGTTCCTCATTAACAGAGGCGTTTTTAACGTTAGTTTCGTCTTCAGAAGTCGTTACAGGGAATACTAAGTTAGTTTTAGTGGACATGCAACTAGCTACCTCCCATACAAGTTGATCCCAACATTCGGTGTTTTGAAGCTCGATTTGTTGCCAAATCTGCTCCTCATCGAAATCCTCGACGATCAGCTGGGGTAACGCAGCCTTTTTTACCTTATTATCAACAGTTTCCTCCGTTTTCGTGTAGTCGTATATAGATTTAACCAAGTTTTTAATATCATCCTTGAGGTCACTTTGTACATTCAGAAATTTAACTGGTTTCTCTGTGAAAACATTGAATTTGTCTATTATTTTATCTAACTTTGGACACGCCATAATGTTGTCTGTTTTAAACTACAGCTATTTGTTATTTTTCCGAAGATTTCGCATGGAAAATAAATCGTAATAGCACCTTTGATTACAACAAAATCACACGCGGTTTCGTTTATTTCGTAAATGTCAATTTTGACAATAAATACAAAACTTGAACTCTAGTCGTTTTGCAAAAATATTATCGAGTTGGAAACACATGAAGCGAAAATGTTGCCAAGTTTATAACATTTCGTCGATGGACTACCTTTCAACAACAGATATTATAAAATTATTAGAATCATTCGAATAGAATCATTAAGTCATTTGACATTTCATTCGCTCCGACATCCACCGTTCGTTCATAATTTTTTTATTTATTTTCGTTGTGCATCGTGAAATTTATGATGATAAAGTGAAAAAATCATTATAAATCGTAAATGGTTAAGTTCTCTATGCTGCCTCAGCACCGTAAACGACTATAAATGTGAAATAAACAGAAATCTTGTCATTAAAACACAAGGTAAGTCCAATCGAGTAACTGTATTTGTGGCTGTTGAATAGATTTTTCACTCCACTGACCGTAGCATGCCCTCTGCTTTGTTATAAGAATAAAAGATCTTATTTTCATCTTATTTTCTTGATCATTTAACTACAAAAAATGAGTTTATGCTCGGAATATGAAAAATACCATGCTCTCAAAAAGTGAAAGGTATGTTTTATAGAAGTTGTTTTATTCGTCACAATAGACAGATAGACGCGTATGGTCATGGATGCTTTCTCATGTAAATTACCTTGCAGTGTCCAAGCTAGAGAATATAGCTAATTATTACGTTAGATTAACCAGCAACTACAAGACTGTTAAAACAGAATAGAAAAACTGAATTCAACTTGAATGAGTAACAACTTTGAACTTTTAAGAGCACCCCACTCCTACAAATGGGAAAGAAAAGCATTTTGTTAGTGAGTGTATGACAGAGATCTACAATTTCTTCTTTATCTTTAAAATACAACTAGTTTTCATCAGTGGGCAGTCTTAGGGGCAGTTTTTCATAAACATTTAAACCAAGGAAGTGCACAAATGATAGTATACTGCAATATTTCCATGTGACACTAATGTCATGGAAAATACTTTGAAAAACCTAGGCTACAAGTCAGCCCAATAAAATCTAAACCTGAAAATTGAACCTGGAAAGTCCCTTTTCACAACTATGTTTGTAGTACTAGACTACTGAGTTGATCCATTTGTCAACAACATTAATTATTGTAATTCTAGACCATTTAGCCAAATAAATAATAGCTTACCTTTTGAACTCCATAGTCATATATACGTGACAAGTAAGAGCGTACCCTGTACGCCAGCGACTCGAATATATGAGCATTTTTGTCACATATTTGTGTCGTTGGCATACAGGGCACGTGCTTGCGTTTACGCTCTGGCGTGTAATAGGTTAATAAATAGGATTTGAATTAAATTTGGCACACCTGGGTTAAAACAAAGGATAATTTTTATTCCGAGAGAATTCACGGGATCGAGTCTTATGCGAGTGAAACCACGAGGCACAGCTAGTCAAATTATAAAAACATTTCCTTTCCTTTGATTCCAGTTACAATGGAAGGCCAAGACCAGATGGAGATGAAGTTCAGCGGCAACAGTGAGGTGGGAGGGCTTGAGCTCTGCATCGTGTGTGGAGACAGGGCTTCTGGTAGACATTATGGAGCCATCAGCTGTGAAGGTATGAGTTTTTGCTCCCGAAGTTATGCTTTACCTTTTCATCGCCATAGTCACTAATATATTTTATTATACTATTTTGCCCTACAACTCACAAATTGTAGGTCCTAGTTTCAAACCCAAGCAGGTGCTTTACTTTGTATAAATAATTTCATCACCACTGCTCTCAAAACGGTGGAGAAGAAATATTGTGAGGAAACAGGCATGTCCTAGCACCAAAAATTAAAAAACAAGTGACATCTACCTACCCGCGCTGAGCCCGCATGGTAGATTACAGCCCATTCCCTCTCGAATAGAGGAGGCCTGTGTCCCAGCAGTGGGAACATTATTATCTGATTATGCTTACAAATTGTGTCCGATACACCAGTGTAATGAGACTTCATAAGACATTGTATTGCTTGTTATCTATTAGTAACAAGCTCAATGAAGGAAGATACTTTTAATGTCTGATGCCCTCTTGGTATTCAACCGTCCTTGCCTTTATATCTTAGGCTTAGCCAATCAGAGAGAGAGAAAGATTATGGATGTCATTCTGAAGCCACTTTGTTTCATGGAAGCTCAGAGCTCAGAATAGATAGATAGATACTCTTTATTATGTACACCATAAAAATTCATCATCGTCATCATCAGCCTATTAATGTTCTCACTGCTGGGACACAGGCCTTCTCTCTGTGAGAGGGAGTATAAGGGAGCCATAAAAATTACAGACATAGATTTAGAAATTTTACAAAGGGTGACACAATGGGCAGAATCATACTGTTACTAGGGCAGCAAAATTACAAGTCAAGCTACCTTCTTCAATGTTATCCTATGAAAATGCGCTATTTCATTCCCACCTATGAGACTTTAAACATAACTGGTGAATTGTGGGTATACATAGGTAAACCTCTGCCTAACTAACACTTTCAGGGCTCTAGGCCAGGCAGGTGATGTTATGTTTATGTTCATAAGTATTATTACTATAACTACAAAGAGTTGGCTGGATAAGCAGGCAGATTTCATTTAAATTGACAGGAACATAACAATATGAACACCCCAGAAAATTAAAATTGTAAATACACACAGCCCTGTACAGCTTTAAACAATTTACCCACAAACAGCTTTTAATTTTAAATTATTTACCACTTTTCATCTACAGGCTGCAAAGGCTTCTTCAAGCGTTCAATCCGCAAGAAGCTGGGCTACCAATGCCGCGGCAGCATGAACTGTGAGGTGACGAAGCACCATCGCAACCGCTGCCAGTACTGTCGCCTGCAGAAGTGTCTCGCTTGCGGCATGAGGA
Source organism: Conistra vaccinii (assembly GCA_948150665.1). Classification (NCBI taxonomy): domain Eukaryota; kingdom Metazoa; phylum Arthropoda; class Insecta; order Lepidoptera; family Noctuidae; genus Conistra; species Conistra vaccinii. The sequence continues at coordinate 2,130,293 of OX411340.1, read as the reverse complement.
GCGACTGTGAGTATCAGCTAGACTTTTTAATAGTATGAAGGCTGACTTGGGCGGACTGCACCGCATTGCAAAAATCCTACATCACTGTCATTCATTTTGTTTGAACTATCGCACACTACAGGCGGAACTGAAATACGATGCGCTGCAGGTCGATGCGACCCGCCCCTGCTGCGCACGGGTTTTACGAATTGACAAAGACACATAAACCTTCAAGAATAAATTGTCTAAATGATGGTCAAACCGCATCATAATTCGTTGCGTAGTTTCGCAGAAAAACGCGGTCACATAGACGCGACTTTAATAAATTCTCTAAATGGTTGTGTAAACCGCATCAAAATCGTAGTTACGAGGGGCAACGTGATCGCACAGATAGTCACAAAAAGCTACTTTGTTATTCCACGGTCCCACGGCCCGCTTTCTCACAGGCCAGATCGTACTAGGCCAGGCCGACAGGCCGTGCGAACCGTCAATCCGATGAGGCCTGTGGTGGGAATGCTCGGCGCGGGCCGAGGCAGGTCTCGACAGGCGTTGCCGCTCACCAGGTCGTGACAGGCCTCGACAGGCCGTGGGACAGCGCCTTTATTCTTATTTATAGAAATGTTTCAAACTCAACTCAAACTTAAAACATTTATATCTAAATAAAACCGTTTACAGGCACTTTTGAATTGTCAAGAAGTCGATCAGTCAGAAATATGAAGCTAGTTTCCCAATTCAAAGCGTAGTAGGTTCCAATGGAGAAGAACAGGCTAGAAACTCCACGGACACTATTATAATCAAAATATTGATTCTGAAAATACAACCTATTTGTATGTCGCCTATTCTGATGAGCAATAATTCTTGCACTGTATGCGACAGCGGTCCAGCATGAGCGGAAGCCGATCGTGGACAAGTCCAAGGGTGAGCAGCGCGAGGGCATGCATGACCGGCAGGCGGCTTACTCCAAGTTCCTGGGGTTGGCGGGGCAGGCACAGGGGGGACAGGTGAGTCAATACTTATATTCAAATTATACAACCTTAGTATTTATTTATCGATCTCTTGGGTCATTGTACTCATCATTATGGGACTAACACTGAAGTCTCGAAAATGTGTCCTTACATTTGTATTCACATACATAATCAGCCTATAATGTTCCTACTGCTGGAATACAGGCCTCCTCTCTGTGAGAGGGAGTGGACCGTTATCCACCACGCAGGTCCAGTGCTGATTGGTAGATGTCACATATCTTCGAATTTTCGGTTCTAGGACATTTCGGTTTTCTCACGATGTTTTCTTTCACCGTTTTGAGAGCAGTGGTGATGAAATAATTTACACAAAGTAAAGCGCCTGTTATGGTTCGAACCTACAACCTACAACTCGGTAAGTCCGGGCCACCACTGCTCACACAAATCGACAAAATGTACTGCTGATTCTTAGTTCCGATCCTGAGATGTATAAATACTGTTTCACTGCAATATCTTTTCCTGAAATTGTAAATTCTCTCGATTTAAAAGTGTAACCATAGCGCTCTAAGTCGAAACTGTTGAGTTCCAACACAACAAACTTCGTGTTTCTTCAGTCGTCGGATTTCTTTCAGTTGCCTATTGACTTCTGCCGCAGTGCCCGCATTGCCATCAACCATAATTACCAAGTGCAAAGGGCCACTGATAGAAATCCGACGACTGATGAAACACGAAGTTTGCCGAAGGCACAGATAATATAATACGTAGTACCGAAGGACATTAATAAAATTGTTGTACAGTACATCTCTTCGTTATCATCCTATCCTTTTTCTGTAATGTATCTCCCTATTCTACTATGCAACTAAATCAGACAACTCCTATGAAAAATTCGTCTGTGTGGCAACAAAAGTAAGGCAATGAATATTTTTCTTGTCATGTTTGGATATTTAAAATAGATTTTTAATTTAGTAACTACTCAGCAGTAAATAATTTTACATAGTTTCAGAAAGAGTTCGCATTTGAACCCCATCTCTGTTCCTCATACCTGTGTATACTTCTAATGCTCGATATGTCATATTAACGCGAGGGTTTTGTATCTAGGAGGTATATTCGCAGATCAATCCTAAAGAAGAGCCTAGCGATGCATTTGGAGCGGTATCTCCTGCCCCTGCTATTAACTTCGCGCTTGCTGCAGCTGTCGCATTCAACAAGGGAAATCCAGGTAATACGACAAGCTACTATAATCATGGTTAGTTCTACCTTCAGGCTGGTTACCATACAGTCTTATAGCTGGCAAATATTTGACATAAACTTAAAAAGTGAAGTGTCAAACCATTTTAAACCATCTGCAGTTTAACCATTACTATCAGTTTGCCCTGCACGCGGGCCTTGAATGGCCTTGACAACAAAAGTTCTTCAACTAAAATCGAACTGTGTGAACCTGGTATTAGAGACAAATAGTTAAAAATAAACAGTCTAATTGTTTCATAGTTTGCACAATTCTGGTCTGACCTATGTGGCACACATTCGTCTGTTCAGATTCAGATTGATGTATTGTAGGTTTAATTGGGGAAGGTTTATTTATTTATTTAAACTTTTCGCACTCAAAAAAAAAGGTACAAAGGTACGGACTCGGTGGACGGAAAGCATTAGGCATTCTCTACCAGTCAACCAAGGGTGGTGAAGAGATAAGATGGCAGGTGCTCTGTTTGAGAGGAACAAAGAAAAATGTAATTTAAAAAGGTTCAGGTTCTTGTACATCTTTTACATTACAGTTTCCAAAGTAAGATCCATCTGTCGATCCTGACAAGATGCTGACATTCTATGATTATATTCCTCACAAAATATTTCTTCCAGTATCTCCATACCTAACGCCAGGCAACGCTGGTGACATCGAAGGCGCTCGCAGACAACAGCTGATGCTGCAGACGCAACTCGCTAAGAATCTCTTTAAGATGGGGCAGTTCGGTACGTTGCTATTTCAGACCTTGTTTCTAATTTATGGTATTTCCAGTTACACGAATATTGACGTGTTAGTTTGTATACCAATTCTAAAAAAAAATTATCATCATCAACATTTACAGCCTTGTTTCACCCACTTTTCAGTTATAAAATTCAAAATATTTTATTTTACTTAAACCATGGGCACTAATGAAACGTCAGACGCTAGGTGCAGGAGTAAACTCCTCCTCCCTCTTGTGGCATGCTTCCATGGTCTAACCAGAGAGTTATGTTCACTAGAGATTCGAAAGCACATATTTTGTTCAGGTGCAATCAATGAGTATCTTCAATCCGCCTACGGCGCGACCCCGCCAGAGGTGCCGCTAGCTGCCCTACACGCCGCCGCTGAAACACAACAGACTGAAGGTATGTAAATACTTATACCAACCTCAAAATCAAAAAAATTATGTCAATTAAACTATTTACAGGCACTTTTGAACTGTCAAAAAGTCGGTCAGTTAGTCAGAAAGTTGAAGCTAGTTGCCCAACCCAGTTGTGTTTTCAACAGGGATCACTTTGAGCGATAGCAACCATGGGGCATATTTTTAAGACCATCATGCGAGGCTTTTGGTTGATAAGGTCTTAGAAATCCATAAATATAAAGAGTTTCCAAACTACTACCATTTGATTTAAGAATTTTCCTTGTTTTAAATGATCATTTAGTGCCTTAGTGGTATGATTTAGTGGTACAATCAAAGCACGTTTTTCACAGTCAATAAATATAAATGTGTGTTGTGTTGTGGTAAAGTTCAAAACTGACAGTCAAAACGCAAGATAGCGGATACACTACTTAGTCTGAGCGGTACTGGCTATCTATTGTCCTATGCATGTCTCACCGAAATCGCGAGTGTGCACGCGTATCCGCGCGCTTTTCCTACGTTCTCAACTGCAGTGACAACCCGGCTAATATACGCCGTCTCTAAAACTTGGTCAAACACGTGTCCACATCTTGTAACATTAGAGTTTTTAATTAAAACACATGACAGCTTGTGTTCTACAAATTGAATGTGCTTTATGTATCTCCAGCAGACGCCGGCGGCGGCGGCATCCTGAGCACGCCGGAGTCCGTCCAGCTGCTCGTGTCGCTGCCGGGCGCTGCGCCCGCGCACCTGCGCCTGCACGCCGTGTGCGAGGCGGGCGCGCGCCTACTGGCTGCGGCCGCGCGCTGGCTGCGAGCTGTGCCCGCGGCGCATGCGCTGCCGTACGTATACCGTGTACTGTCGCAGGGTACAACACTGGCACAATGGACCATAGGACTACATCAAAGAATATTTTCGAAACGATACCCATGAGCAATATTACTAATTTCTGCGGAAAATTCATAGGGTTCAGATGCTGAAAATCAGTTGATTGGTCAAACTAAAACATAAAATTCAGAAAATAGTTGCATCAGCTATCTCATTTTTGATAGTTTTATAACGATAATAATAATAAAGTACCATACTACAGGTATGTGCCCGACCCAGTTCTCGAGAATGGTCAGGCCACAATGTATTGGGATCGATCTATCATCACTGACAGGACTATTGTAGCCAATAAACCTGATATTGTGGTGATAGATCGACAAGAGCGCCGTGCTATGATTGTTGATATCGCTGTCCCTCATGACGAGAATCTCGTGAAAGCTGAGAAAGATAAAAAAATCAAGTATCTTGACTTAGCACACGAAATGAAATGAAATGAAATTGTTTATTCTGTAAATAGGATATCGGAATCACTTTTACACGTCATATTTAAAAAAATGTTTAAAATAAGCTAGATGAGGTCGGCGTTTCCTAACTGACTACTCTGAGAAGAAAGGCCGAAACAAACTCAGAGGTCACGGTCTCTTTTAAAGTCCAGACATAATCTTGGTCAAGCCATATGAGAACCATGTAGATTAGTGTCTGAAATGGTCTTTTGAGGAAAGAACCACACAGATTTGAGTGGACCTGTCCAGTCAGTGCAAGCATTTGTCAGTAATCGTGGAGCTCACTCAGAGCTTAAGGAGCTCAACTCGACGAACAATACCAAAGAAAGGACATTTGGGTAGGCCGCATCAACTACTCAAACTGCCAGACCATCATTAAAACTAAATGTGAAAAAAAAAAAAAAAAAAAAAACATTAAAGAGAAAAAAAAATAAAAATACCCACATAGTCCTCATATTCACAATAATTAAAATAATATTATACTTTACAAAGTAATCATGTCATTTTGTATATAATTTTATTATGTTATTATTTTAAGTAGGTATATGTTTTATTCTTTTATGTAAATATTTTTAAATCTGGTTTAATTGATGATTATAAGTAACAATTAAAATATCAAGTTTTATGGTTTTATCACAAGGTATAGCAGAGCGAGCAGCTCAATCCCAAGCTTTTTTATCTTCTAAATAATCTGAAATTTTATAGTACCCTTTTTTACAAAGTTTGGTTTTAATACAGTTTTTAAATCGTTTAATGGGTAAGTTTCGAATGTCAATGGGAAGTTTGTTGTAAAAGCGTATACATTGACCCATGAACGAGTTGCCTACTCTGTGAAGACGTGTGCGATGTACAGCAAGGTTGTGTTTATTCCTGGTATTTAAACTATGAACATCGGACATTTTCTTAAAATTTGATATATTTTTGTGTACATACAATAGGTTTTCAAAAATATATTGTGAGGCTACAGTCAGAATATTTATTTCTCTGAATTTCTCTCGAAGTGAATCTCTTGGACCTAGGTTGTAAATGGCTCGAACAGCCCTTTTCTGTAGAACAAAGATAGAATTAATGTCCGCACAGGTTCCCCAGAGAAGAATCCCATAAGACATCAGACTATGAAAATAACTAAAATAAACAATTCTGGCTGTATCTACGTCAGTTATCTGCCTAATTTTTTTAACAGCATATGCGGCTGAACTAAGCCTTCCTGACAATTTTTCTATGTGTGCGCCCCATTGTAATCTACCGTCAATAGTTATTCCAAGAAAAACTGTTGACTCAACAGGGTCCAACTCTATTCCGTTAACTTGAACATTGGTAGTTAGTTGCCTGACATTTGGCGTTGAAAATTTAATGAGTTTAGTCTTTTTTTCGTTCAGGAGAAGATTATTTACATTAAACCAATGCACAACTTTAGAGAGTGCATCGTTAACTTGTTCAAAGTTGACTAACTGACGTTTGATTTTAAAAATGAGGGATGTGTCATCTGCGAATAATACGATCTTGTGATTATCCCTTATGTGGTAAGGTAAGTCATTAATATAAATTAGAAATAAGAAAGGACCTAGAATTGAACCCTGCGGAACGCCCATGGTGACCGCAGATCCTGCAGATCTCTTGCCATTAACATCGACCCTCTGAATTCTGTTGTTCAGATAAGAAGTCAGAAGGTCAAGAGCCTTGTCCCTCATACCATAGTGGTGCAGTTTCCTGATGAGTGTATCATGATGTACGCAATCGAAGGCCTTGGACAAATCACAGAAAATGCCAAGAGCATCTTGCGACTCCTCCCAGGCCTCGAATATGCTCTTCAGTAATTCCACGCCCGCGTCTGTAGTGGAACGACCCTTTGTAAAGCCAAACTGTTTCAGATGAAGTAAATTATGTGCATTGAAATGTCCTAACATTTGTTTTAAAATTAATTTTTCAAAAATTTTGCTCAAAGTAGGTAATATCGAAATAGGCCGAAAATTTGTGGGATCAGTTGTGCTGCCAGATTTGAACAGTGGAATCACTTTGCTAAGTTTCATCAGATCAGGAAATACACCAGATGCAATACAAGAGTTAAAAACGATTGCTAAAAAGGGTGAAATAACATCAATTATTGAAGACATGGTATGTACTGATAATCCCCAAAGGTCAGCAGTTTTTTTTACATCAAGATTTTTAAAAGATTCTATTATGTCTTTAGTAGTAATACTTGTGAATTCAAAAGGCTTGTCACATTCTGGTACACATTCTTTAAGTATTGAGTAAGCAGAAGTGGAGGACGACGATGACAGAGTTTTGGTTGTTAAAATGGGAATATTAGTGAAGAAATTTTCAAACTCAGTTGCCACCTCCACGTCTGTCTTAATATCTACATCATTGATTTTTAGATGGAAGTCACGATTCCGTACTGTCGTTCTTCCCGTTTCTGAATTAATAATATTCCAAGTTGTTTTAATTTTATTTCCAGAAGATTTTATTTTATTTTTAATATGTAAGGCTTTTGCTGAGGAACAGGCTCTTTTAAAAGTTTTAGAATAATTCTTAACAAACTCTTTGAAAGTTTCATCATGGTTATATGTTTTTTCATGATATAATTCAAATAACCTCTGCCTACTTTTATAAATGCCTGGTGTTGCCCAATCACTAAATATAACGCGGTCACAAACAGGCAATGTTTTTGAGGTGAAAACCTTCTTAAACTCACAAATGATGACGTTAAATAGGGAAGCATAATCTTGATCCGGGTCGTTATGATAAGGCAAACCCGGCAGTTTTTCTATTAAATTATTTTTAAATTGTTCCAAGCGACTTTTATTTACAGGAACAAAACTCACAAGTTTTCTTTGAGCTCTAACTGATTTTTGAGGGAAAGTGACTAACTGGCCACAGTGATCAGAGTCCAACTCATTTATAATTAAATGGCTAGAAGGTTTTAAGTTTGTAAAAATATTGTCAATACAGGTAGCACTAGTGGCAGTTATTCTAGTCGGCTCAAAGAATGTATTGTACAAATTATATGACTTTAATAAACTTATGAATTTATTTACTACAGCAGATTTTTCCAGTATATTAATGTTGAAATCTCCACAGACAACAACTGTTTTATTACTGTTACAAGTCTTTAATAATACTTCTTCCATATATTTCTCAAAAATATCATATGAAGCACATGGGGGCCTGTACACGCTTAATACAATGAACTGCTCAAGCTCAATGCAAGCTATTTCAATAACTCGCTCAACAGAGAGGCTCACAATATCCTTACGTTCTTTAAATTTCATATTGTTGCGAACAATTATTAGAGAGCCACCACGTATCATATTAACTCTGCTGAACGAGCTGGCAACCTGGTGGTTGTTAAAGCAGAACATGAACTGGTGGACTTTTAACCAATGTTCAGTTACACATAGGATATCAACATAACTACAGTTCATGAACAGCTCCAATTCTAATTCCTTACCTAACACACCCTGTATATTTTGATGAACTATTTTTAGAATATTATTATTACATTTATTTAGATTACTACAATTTGATGGGTGAGATATTAAACAACTTCTTGAAACATTCTTATGATTTAAACCATTATTTAAATTTTCTTCATTTATTGAGCAAGAGGTTTCCTCTATTGTCCTAATTTCTAATTTAAATTATAATGAATGTCAGTATTTGTTGCCAAATTATTGGCAGAAAAACGAGGTGGTCGACATGTGGGACATGGACTCATTGTACCGATAATCGTTACGGTTAATGGCCTAATAGCGGAGAGCCTCGACCAACACCTCAGGAGGCTCTCGTTGCGCGGCTGGGTCAAGGGCTTGATTCAGAAAGCAGTACTCCTAGACACGGCACGCATAGTGAGGAGGTTCCTCTCTTTAGAGCCCTGACCACCGGCATCTTGGACCCTGTTCCTGATGCCGATGGGCGACTATTTTTTATATTTTTAAATGTTTTTTTATATCTGTTTTTTAAGAAATATTTAAAAATGTAAATAATATGTATTTAAATGGAATAAAAGAAATAATAATAAAAAGAATTACGTATTTTCTCTTCAATGTTTGACAGTTTCTATAATTACTATATTTTTAACCTCCCCAGATTCGAAATCCAAGTGACCCTCTTAAAGAAATGCTGGCCGGAACTCTTCGTGCTATCCCTCTCGATGTTCTCACAACAGCTGTCCCTAAACAGTCTGCTGCCTCAGATGGTCAGCCATTTGCAAGCAGTGCTGCGCGACAGGGCCAGCAACGACTGTGTGGATCGGTCACATGACATGGCCATGCCAGAGGTGAGAAATAACATGAGAAACAATTATCTATTCCATGCGTATCCCATGAACGTGTAAACAAACGCTATTCAAGTTAAACTCTTGCGCAATAACTCACATAAGGGTATTAGTACATTAATCTGTATTTAAAAGGTTTCAACTGTTTATTCCGTTTAAAAAAAAACATCCTTTAAGAGGCTAAATAGCGGATAGAACTTGGTATGGCAGTTTGGGGTGTATGGAACTTTGTATGAAGTATATTTTTTTGTTTAATCTTCTGCGTGATAAAGATATAGATAGTTTTTGCCCCCTACTTTATTCAGAATCAAGAGCCTAGAAGAGTACAGTTACTATAAAAATACTGTTTCAGTGCATTACGTGAAATTAGGAACTTGTCTTAACCGACTGTGAACTTGAGGTTTCTTACTCCTCACATAACAGACATACCAAAGAACCCAGTAATGTTCCCAGTGCTAAGACTTGGGCCTCTTCTCTGTGAGTGTGCTGTAATCCCACTTCTTCCTTTTCTTAATATTTCAATTTTTTTTTTTTTTTTCAGATCACAGCCTCAGACTACTCAGACGAGCGAATAGCCGAAGTTAGCAGCAGTCTGACCCGCCTGCAGCAGTTCATCAGCAACATGGAGCAACTGCGCGTGCAGCAACGAGAGCACGCTCATCTGAGGGCGCTGTGCTTGTTCTCACCCGGTAATTAATATATATACTGTATCTAGCTGCCCGCTCCGGCTTCGCACGGGTAGCAATAAGTACTTATCTAAGGTTACCTACTACTTTACCCTACCCTGCCTACCTACACTACCCTGCTTACCTACCTACCCTACCTATACCTACTTATAACCTTGTCCTGAGAATAACAAAAATAGAGAACACAGCAAAAAAATAATTATCCAATTTGGTGCAGCCGTTCACGCGTGATGCCATGACCAATGGAAATAGGGATTCATTTTTATATATATAGATGTACACATACTATACTTAAATAATTAGTATGCAACAGTTTAATAGGTTTATAGGTTGTAAATTTAGTAGCAATCACAAAATACATTTTTGTGCATTAGGCTGATAATCAATCATTTTTAATGCCAAAACATCAAAAGAAATCTATCGGGCTTCCTTATCTTTTTTTTTCTTTTTACCTTACTTTTTTTTGTATATTGTAATTAGAAGTGCGCCAGTAACACCTCTGTCTCTGTTATAAGAACTTCTTATTCTAAACCATATTAATAAAACTTAACATTCCTCCCCAGACGGCGTCCCAGATTTCTTGACCCGCAAGTTACAAGACTACCAAATCAAAGTCTTGAGGTCTCTCCGAGCGTCCTGCCAACCTGACGAGGACCGCCTCGCCACCTTACTGCTGCAGCTGCCGGTCTTGAGAACGTTCTCAGGACCCTTCCTCGAAGACGTGTTCTTTGTGGGCTTCGTCGGCGACGTCAGCATTGATGACGTCATACCTTACTTGTTGAATGCTGAGCGTTAGAATGGAGCTTTAAGTTGTATGTGAAAACCTTCTGTCCCATGAACCACATATGGTTCAGGTTGATAATTTAACTATATTGTCTACTTTGTGGACAGTGGTAGTGTTATGCCACGATCTCCAGAACAAAGGGATAATCATGATAAGGCCGAGATTCATAAACTTTATTTAGCACGTACTTTGAAACAGATATAATGTCCCCTTTCTATCTTAGTTTGAGAATTGTGCGATATTGACAGAGATAATGCCAAAAATGGTATAATATAACCAGGTATGGAATTCCGAGACACAGTGGTCACGTGGGTGACACAGCAGCGGTGCCAATCGCGGGGAAGATCCCCGATTTGCGGGGAATTGAGGGTTAGCGCGGGGAATGAGAAAAATCGGGGAATTTCGGGGAATCCAGAGTAATTTTTTCAGTGGGCTAAAACTATTTTATGTCGGGTAAAACTTACAACAAGAAAATCATGTTCGGAATGGCAGATACAGCTTGACACTACTAACATAATTTTTAACGGCACACCACTCAAATGCCTGGTCAAGAGTCATTTGTATGGTTGACGATTTTTAAATTGGTGCGTACGGTTGAAATATTCAATAAAATTATGGAAAAGTGGTTAAAAAGTGCAGCAATTTTGTATAAAACAGTGTTTTTATTCCAAAAATATAATTTCGGGGAACTTGTGGGGAAAGAATCAAAAAGAAGCGGGGAATTTCGGGGAATTGATAACGCTGCCGCGGGAAATCGAGATTTTTTTATTGGCAGCACACAGATGTGATGACGTAGACTTGTGTCCAGCACAAGTCTACGTCATCACATCTGTGTTACCAGTATTGAGTAATAATTATTCTTGTTTTATTGCAATAAAGTGGCAACTGGATAGTGATGTAAGCATTTGTCACTACCGGAATGCCAGACCTTGTTTTCTTAGTCCATGATGCCAACATTTATTTATCTCGGCTGAGTCTATACGCTCAAATAGAATAAAGTTGGAAACACACTTATAACACGCAATGCCACACGACGTTAATGAAGCGTGCACTATTTGTCATTTGACCAATGAACAAGCTTGGGTGGCGTCGGGTGTTACATGTGTATCTGTATTCTATTGAAGCATATACAGGCTGTCTTTTAGTTCTTTAAGTATACTAAGCCAGTATGTAAGATATAAGTATTCGGTGCTCTGCGCATACGCAAGCAATCATTCCTTCCAAGAAAATGTTAGTTATATGTATTTAAAATATAATATGTTAAAGCCCATTTGCCCCACAAATCACTAAAAGCATTTAACGCTAAACGTGTCTTAAACACGCGCAGTTAGCTCATACGTCAACGCTCACGACGTCCGTCCGCTCATTCGTCAACGCTCACGGAGTCCCGCCGCTCATTCATCACCGCTCACGGCATCCCGCCGCTCATTCGTCAACGCTGCCCCCGTACAAACGATTTACAGAAATAGAACGATGTTTGATATGAATCGTTTAGCACTAAATGTATTTAGTGATTTGTGATACAAGTGGGCCTAATTAGACGAATCGTTATAAATAAATAAAATATATTTTAACCAAACATCATTTTTGTAAAGCTTAAAATTTATTAAAATAATAAATATATGAATGTAACGTTTGTGGTTACTAAAAAAAATATTAAGATTTTTTATACACGAAAGTGATGCTATTTCAGCAGATTTTATTATTAATTAGCAACTTTATGTTTTTAATAATTATAATGTTAATGATAAGATTTATGTTTTAAATATATTCGTGAAAGTGGAATTGGCGTAGACCAGTGAAAATCTAAAACAATAATGTAATTTGTAAGTGCCTTTGACTCAAAAGACCTAATAAATTGATATGCACATTTTATTTGCTTGTTTTTATTTATATGTTGCCTTATAAAAGAGAAATATAAAGGTGCATCCAGATATGTTTTTTTGTCCGTACCGTACCTCCATTTCAAATCAGCGTCGCAATACAAAAACTCTGGACGGCGTAATATCGTATCGCCTTTGAACTTGACGAAAAACCGACTCGCGTTGGATCGGAGCGTACCTGTATCCGTATCGAGACGCCGCCGTACCCCCGTACCGTACTGAACAGGCGTTTAAACTAGCGTTCTTGGATCGCGACGCTCTGGTACGGGATTCGGTACGGTTAAAAGAACATATATCTGGACGCATCTTAACGCAAATGACTTGCGTCGTCTAAATAATGTTTCAACGTTCCAACTTATTATTGCTTCAATAATCAGGTTTTAAGGTGGTTCCGTCAGTCAGTCATTCTTCCACACAAACTTAGTTTGGTGGTTACTTCACTGCTTGACGTTGTTAAGGTAAGCGTATGCTGAGACACAGGTCCATGCGGCGCAGGGCAGAGCAGATTCTGTAATGCATAAACGTACTGACAGCTGCGTTCGCTGCGGCGCAGGCACGTGGGACGCAGACATGTGTCTGTACTGCTCTGCGTCTCGTTGTAGAGCCGGCACAGATTTCTACGCGACGCGTGCAGGTCGTCATTTGTTTTTTTTTGCTGAGACGCAGGTAGCGCAGCACAGCCGTCTATTGTTGGTACTAGCTAGGACACGAATGTGTCTGTGTAGCTGCGTCGCAGCATGTTCGCCTCGCCTACCCTACCTTGCAAAATCTGTACTGTCTGTGCTGCATCGCCTACGTCTCAGCATACGCATAACCTGTCCACAGAACATAATATATACTCAAAGAGATCCTGTCACAAAGAGACAGAAGGCGTAGGTAAGGAATCCTAACATTAAATCAATATTAATTTTCGTTTCATGTCTCAACTGTCATAGGTATGTGCGAAACAACTTAGGAACACGCTGCTAATTTTAATATCGTGCCAAATCAATGACATCAGGAATAGTTTTTGAAGATGATTTTACTTCAAACAAGTTTTCGTTTTGAGATTATTCTGCCTACCCCCATGGGATAAAGGGTGGGTTTATGTATCCTTATGTGTCCTTGTAGGTATAAAAAGTTTCTCGGAATGTTAAAACTTTTTTATTTGATAAAACTTAAAGTTAAACTTACAAAATAATGTAAATTACAACAGCTTAAAAAAGAAAAATAAACAGCTAATAAAATCACGAAGCGTAACTAATTCAACCAGAGACAATTATTATTTATAGTCCTTTCAGATTATTTTTACCTCCGACAGACACCCATAGACTCCGTTAGGAGTATATGTGATCTGTGCCCATAGAATTATGATAATTATAGCATAGCAATGAGCATAGAGATCAAAATAAAGGTCACTGTGTGAACAGAGGTAAAATAACTATGAAAGGGATCTCTCAGGAGCGCTACACAAATGTTCGGGTCAGCACATTCAATTCGGCAATATTTGTCGGCAACACCAAAACAAAGCAATTTCTAAGTACCTACATTTATATTCAGCTGTCACACGGGTCGTGCCGATCGGCAAAATCCGGTCCGGGCATCTTCTCTAGCTGAATCATGTTCGGGTCGGCTCGGCTCGATTCGAACTAAACCGAGCGGCTTTTTCCGAACATAATGCATTTCTACATTTATATTCGATGTCGCCCAACCGCACCCGTGGCGATTAATGCCAAGCCGAACAAGTCTGTAGCACCACTAAAAAGTCTGCGAGTCGCGAAAGTTTAAAACTCTCTCTCGGGTTTCACGCCATCCCATGGGACGATATCGTTATTGAACCACACAAGCTCTCCTCTGAGTGTGTCCGGCGCGTCCAGGGCGACGTACAGCGGAGCCGCGGCTCCCTCGTCGATGGTCATAGGGCCGTTGTGCATGGACAAGTCTGTGTCCACGAAACCAGGATGCACGGAGTTCACTTTTATGTCTGTAGTGTGGAAGATTAAATATAGTTTTTAATTTGTCGCAAATTATTACATTTTCGTTCTTCTTCTTTTCGTGTGATTAGTGACTAACCTGGACACCTGGTGTAAGAGTTTTAAAGCCACCCATGGGCCTCTGACTTGACTTCACATGCTATCGAGAAATATCACAGGCATACCCGTTTCTTCACGATGTTTTCATTCACCGTTTTTGAAGCAAGTGAGAATTATACAATACGCACAAATCTGAAAAGTTAGGGGTGCGTGCTTTGGGTTCGAACTCGAGACTTATAACTTGGCAGTTTGATGGTCACACTACTAAACTATCACTGCTCAGTTTATAATTTTATTCGGGACGAACTCAACTCTTTTCTTAGAGATTGGCCAAGTAGAGAAGTGGATGGGCACAAGTGGAAGGGAGGCGTTTGCCCGGGAAACAAACGGCTTATAATAATAAAAAATATTACATTTTCTTTGATTACGTGTTTTCTAGACGCAGAATAACTGTTCGGAGCAGAGAGTGAAGAAAGAACGGACCCTGAAGAGAAAATAGTTTAGTAAAATTACTGACGATACCTTTTACTCAAAAGAAACATTATTTTATTTAAAAATTGGCGTTCAAATATTTTCGAAAATTCGCATTCTGTAGTCAGGAGTCGAACCGACACAAATGCAAAAAGATTACATCCAATTTTTTTTTTACTACCAAGTACGAAGTAACTATTATAAGGTATCGTTCGAGTGCACTTTTAAGCACTATAATCTTTGTTGACTCTAGCTGTAACGATATCCACAATAGATAATAAAATAAAAAAACAAGATTACAAAAGTACCTATTTAGATAGTATTTCATAAGTTATCGTTAACTAAACTCAAGAGATTCTCCTTTATCATGTTGATAGATCACAGAACGACAAACCATAAGTTTGCGTCGTCGCGTCGATAACGTTAATATAACAGGAACTTACTACCGAGATAGAAAGTATCTTAACTCTTCACCCAGGTCATGATAAACATCCGGGTGACAAACGATATTTCATCTAAATCGGTTCAGCCGTTATAAGGCGTGAAAACGTAACATACGGATAGAGAGACAGAGTTTATAATATTAGTATGAATCACAACAAATCAGGTAAAACGACGCTTGCCAGGGTTAGTCAGTGGATGGTTGACCATCTTCACATACCGAGACTCCTCCGTGCCTCGGAAAGCACGTTAAGCCGTTGGTCCCGGCTGTCAGTCGTGGATCTTTGACAGTCGTTACGAGTCGTCAGAAGCCCGAAAGTCTGACACCAGTCTTACCAAGGAGTATCTATTACCCAGTTACTGGGTTGTGGAGGTCAGATAGGCAGTCGTTGCATGTAAAATACTGGTATTCAGCTGCAACCGGTTAGACTGGAAGCCGACCCCAAGATAGTTGAGAAAAGGCTAGGAAGATTGATTGAATCACAACAAATCGCAAACAAAAAAAAGATCACAAAAAATATGATAACTATTCAAAACAAATATTTTTAAGTACATAAAGGAATTTGTTCACTCACCTCTACTGTTTAACTGACGTTGATGAATTTTACTAAGAGCTGTCACACCAACTTTAGCCACAACCAACGAAGAGTTGCCCCAGTCCGCAGCATGAGTGCCTTGCTTAGCAGCATCCACATACTGCTGCATCAGCTTCGAGAGCTCCGGAATAGTCAGCTTCTCATTCCTGAACTGCTCCCTCAGAGCTAAATTCGGTATGTTACTCAGGTGGGCGTAAGAACTGGAGATATTCACCACTCTTCCTCCTTTCTTGATAACCGGCAAGAGGATTTCAGATGTTGTCAGAAGACTGTAGTAGTTGCCGAGAATCGTCTGCTCAGCTTGCACGGCTGCAGGTTCCGTCGCGGTCCTTCCGAAACCAATACCAGCGTTATTCACCAAAATATCGATGCCTTCATATTTGTTTTTGATGTAATCTCTGAATGTTTCAAGGCTTTGCTTGTCCGTAACATCTAGTTGGTGGTATTTAGGTTTTAGTCCTTCTTTCTCTAAGTCGGCTATCGCTTTTTGTCCACGCTCTATATTTCGCGAAGTCAAGTACACCGCTCCTTCAAAACGCTTGCAAAGCCCGCGGACTATTGCGAAGCCGATGCCTTTATTCGCTCCGGTAACTACGGCAACTTTTGTAGCCATTTTCCAAAATAAATGTTATTAATATCAAAGCAGATGTACCTTTTACAGCGTACAGTATGATACTGAACTCAAATGTTAGCTTGTTAATGATTTTATAGACGCAAAAAAACCTGATTCCTAAAATGAGCAAGTCATTATGCCGGCTCACCCATAAATATGACGTAATCCACACACCTTCGGATCAATAACGTGTGGATGTTCGAACAAAGTTAATGACGAGACGATAATGACATGGCCATGGGCGTACCCAGGGGGGGGGGGGCAGGGGAGGGCAGCTGCCCCCCCTGGATTTTGTATGCCTAAGTACTGTTGTCGATAAAAGTTATGTATGTAATATAATATGCATTCATTTTAGAAAAAACCGCGCTGCGCGGCCTTTCATGGTCTACCTATCATGCTATCATGCATAACCGACTATAAAACAAGAGGAGGTTCATGTTCGGCTGTTTTTTTTTGTTTCCAACGTCATCGATATTTTTGTCAAGTGTGGACTAATTTAAAAAATTATTTTTTCGTTTGAAAAAGCAAAATTCATTACCTATAGCAATGAGGTTATACAATACTATAGGTTCACAATTGACGAAAATATACGGTTTACGGTTTAAGAAATTTATTTCGCTCAAAAAGAATACAATTATTCACTTCTATGAGGAAAAACATATTAATTAAGATAAGCGACGATTTCGCTTAGTAATAAACCCAAAAACAAAAGTAATAAATAAAAATAAAATAAACGGTTTCAACGGTTACAGTTCATACATTATTTAGGTGGTGCTTTAATAGCCTTTTAAAAGTTGGAAGTGATTTCGATTCCTTAATTACTTTAGGTATAGAGTTATAGAGTTCAGCCCCCTCATACACGATAGTCTTTCTACCGTAGTTTGTCCTCGGTGCTCTTAAAATTACATGGTTAGCCTGCCTCGTCATGCGCTTTTGAACTTGCAGTCGTTTTGTAAATGTTATTTGTGTATGTATGTCTCTATTTATTATTTTACGAACTAGTATGCAAGTGTTATATTTATAAATTTGATCAATATTCATTAATTTTGTTTCTTTTAAAACCTTTTGTGAAGATGTTAAGTAATCATAATTAAATAAGACTTTAATCATTTTATTTTGAGAGGTTTGTAGTTTCTTAAGGTGAGTTTTGGCAGCACTTCCCCATATTTCAATTAAATAATCGATATGTGGTTTAACCATCGAGTTATAAATAATATATCTGACCTGTAGTGGGAGACATCGGACAATTCCTCTAAGTGCACCAGTCAGTGATGATATCTTTTTTCTTACTTTCTCAATGTGCGGTTTCATTGTAAGTTTATCATCAAGAGTAAGACCCAAATATTTCTCAGTATTTGTTTTTAATATGGGTTGACCATTTATATTTAATTCACCATGTGTATGAAGTTTTTTATTTTTAGCACTAAATATCATGTATTTGGTTTTACTAGCATTTATAGTAAGCAGATTGCATTGGAACCAGATAGCTATTCTATTAAGATCACTTTGTGCTTCTTTAATAATTTCTTCTATATTACTGCCAAAGTAAAAAAGACTAGTATCGTCGGCATACAGTGAAATAACTCCTTTAAGTCCGATTTCATTAATATTGTTGATGTAGATAAGGAATAATAGAGGCCCTAGTATAGAACCTTGTGGTACCCCACAAGTAATGGGTTTGGGTTCACTTCGATGTTCACCAATACCGACTACTTGGTATCTATTAGTAAGATAAGAATTTAATATTTTTAAAGCTAAGCCAGTAATACCGATACTTTCCAGTTTTTTAAGAAGAATTTTGTGACTTACAGTGTCGAATGCCTTTTTTAAATCAATGAAGATCCCAAGAGCTATTTGTTTTTTATCAATGTTAGTTTTTAAGTTAGTAATAAGGTCAATAGTCGCGGATAGAGTGTTTGATTTCTGTCGGAAGCCATACTGGTTTTTGGAAATAAAAGAAATAGAATTTAAGTAAGCTTGTAACCTATTATGAATAATTTTTTCGTATATTTTAGAAATAATCGGTAAGACTGATATGGGTCGATAATTACTCACATCTGCGTTGTTTCCGGTTTTATGTATCGGTGTGACTTTGGCGATTTTTAGTGAATCGGGAAATATTCCTTCCTGAAGGTTTTTGTTAATGCATTTAGTTAAGTCTTCCAAAAGTAAATCTTTAATACATTTAATTGTTTTAGTACTGATGCCGTCGATGCCTGTGCTCGTGTTAGTTTTTAATTCGTCAATAATTTTTGAAACCTCTTTAGTAGTGGTTGGGGACAACTCTGCAAGCTCTATACCAGCCTGCATACTTGTACTCATTCTCGAAAATGTTTCAGTACCATTATTTTGATTACATTTTGGTATTTCACTTGCTAGCACTGTACCGATTGTTGAAAAGTAATGATTGAAACTCTCACATATAAGTTTTGTATCGGTAATCGGACCTTCAAGTTTTGTAGGGGCTGAGTTATTTTTTATTTTATTGCAAGTTATATTATTAATCAACTTCCACATCTTAAAAGGCTTTCCACTACAATTTTCGAAAGATTTTATATAATAAGAACTCTTTGCTTTCTGAATAACAGCTGTCACCTTATTTCGTTCAGCTATAAAATTGCTCTTTATTTCCACGTCTTCAGGATTCTCTTTTAACTTCTTACCCAGCTCATTTCTAGTATTGATAGTTTTAATTATATCCTTTTTTATCCATTCGGTTTTAGGTGGGTTAAGAATCTTTGTCTTTTCAGTTTTATTTTTGTTGATCACAGATTTCAAGTACTCTTCAAGTGCCAAATAGTTATCATTTTCATTTTCAAACTTGTTGTCATTTATAGTTTTGTATAGATTTACATAATCAGTTTTTTTGTATTTCACCTTTTGCAGTAGTTCTGGATATAATCTTTTAATTTCAAAGTAAAGGACATTGACCGGTTGTGGACCAAATGCTGCCCAGACATGGGAGTTCTTCCAAATGGTTCCTTACATCAATGAATACAAAAAAAAAATACAAAAAAAAATATTGGTCCTCGGGTTAAAAAGATTTTATAATGTTTTGCTGGTAGTTTTATTTATTCATTATATTTTATTATTCGAAATCTATAAGTTAACGTTGTTGAGTTATAACTCGTTGGTTTTATCTTGACAAGTGCAATAGGGCCTCAGAAGATGTGCTCCTATAGCTCCAGGGTCTGATGATGGAGCTGGAAGGTGGTCACGGGCACTCTTCAAGTAAACGAGTTAGCCCCGTCGTATGTGGTTTCATTGGATACGTATTGACCAGTGCTATTACACTAAGTGGTGTCCAGGGTCTGATGATGGAACCGGAAGGTGGCCATAGGAACTCCTCAACCAATCAAGTTAAGATTATCGTGTTTGGACTCTTTGGTTTTGTCTCGACAAGTAGTATAGCCCAAGGTTGTATCCAGGGTCTGATGATGGAGCTGGAAGGTGGTCACGGGCTCTTCTCAAGTAAACCAGAAAACCAGATAGCCCCGTCGTATGTGGTTTCATTGGATACGTATTGGCAAGTGCTATTACACTAAGTGGTGTCCAGGGTCTGATGATGGAACCGGAAGGTGGCCATAGGAACTCCTCAACCAATCATGTTAGGACGATCGTGTTTGGACTCTTTGGTTTTGTTTCGACAAGTAGTGTAGCGCAAGTTTGTATCCAGGGTCTGATGATGGAACCGGAAGGTGGTCACGGGCACTCCTCAAGTAAACCAGAAAACCAGATAGCCCCATCGTATGTGGTTTCATTGGATACGTATTGGCAAGTGCTATTACACTAAGTGGTGTCCAGGGTCTGATGATGGAACCGGAAGGTGGCCATAGGAACTCCTCAACCAATCAAGTTAAGATTATCGTGTTTGGACTCTTTGGTTTTGTCTCGACAAGTAGTATAGCCCAAGGTTGTATCCAGGGTCTGATGATGGAACCGGAAGGTGGCCATAGGAACTCCTCAACCAAACAAGATAGGACGATCGTGTTTGTACTTGTTTGCTTTGTCTTGACAAGTAGTATAGCCAAAGGTTGTATTCAAAGTCTGATGATGGAACCGAAAAGTGGTCACGGGTACTCCTCAACTAAACAAGACAGCCCAGTGCAGTAAAAATATATCGCAGGTGTTGTCTTGGACCTTTGTTCCGATACCGGTGGGCTACATTTATATTTTTTAATGTTTTTTTAATGTTTTTTTCATCAATCAAAAATACTCAACAATAGATAGTTTTTCTCAAAAATCCATGGATAGATTTTGAAGAGCTTTGGTTTAGAGACTAGTAAAAACCCAAGGAACATAATGCACTATGTGTCCATTCTGGGCAGCACCTAGTCCAACTCCCATATATGAATTGTAAATCGTTCGATACCCCAGTGCAGTAAAAATATATCGCAGGTGTTGTCTTGGACCTTTGTTCCGATACCGGTGGGCTACATTTATATTTTTTAATGTTTTTTTCATCAATCAAAAATACTCAACAATAGATAGTTTTTCTCAAAACTCCGTGGATAGATTTTGAAGAGCTTTGGTTTAGAGACTAGTAAAAACCCAAGGAACATAATGCACTATGTGTCCATTCTGGGCAGCACCTAGTCCAACTCCCATATATGAATTGTAAATCGTTCGATACCCCAGTGCAGTGAAAATATCATGCCAGGTGTTGTCTGGGATCCTTGTTCCTGATACCGGTGGGCTACATTTATATTTAATAATGATTTTTTAAATGTTTGTTTCATCAATCAAAAATACTCAACAAAAGATAGTTTTTCTCAAAACTCAGTGGATAGATTTTGAAGAGCTTTGGTTTAGAGACTAGTAAAAACCCAAGGAACATAATGCACTATGTGTCCATTCTAGGCAGCACCTAGTCCAACTCCGATATATGAATGGTAAATGGTTCGGTACCCCAGTGCAGTGAAAATATCATCCCAGGTGTTGTCTGGGATCTTTGTTTCCGATACCGGTGGGCTACATTTATATTTTTTATGTTTTTTTCATCAATCAGAAATACTCAACAAAAGATAGTTTTTCTCAAAACTCCGTGAATAGATTTTGAGGAGCTTTGGTTTAGAGACTAGTATAAACCCAGGGAACATAATGCACTATGTGTCCATTCTGGGCAGCACTTGGTCCAACTCCCATATATGGATGGTCAATGTCCTTTGTTTGTGGTCTGAAAACGACGACTCAATAACTGCCAAATGAAAGTTGTAGTCGGTGATTTGCAGATTAGTACTAACATGATCTAAGATAGTCTTGGTAGTTGAAGTTTCACGTGTGCAGTGTTTTTTAGTAATTCTATTTAATATTGTGTAGCCATCTTCCTTTAACAAATATTTATAATCTTTCACGTTTCTATCAGGATTAAGAAGATTGAGGTTATAATCCCCAAATATAATAGCTCTTTTCATCTTTTGTAAGTAGCATGAATAGGTGTCTAGGAAACTTGTTACATTCGTCCGTTCCGGTTTGTAAACAACTCCAATATCAAGTGAAAATTTTTCCAAGTGGACCCAAAGGTAATGGTTATCATCTTCAGTTTTTTCTTCGATGTAGGTTTGCTTCAGAGAATTGTGTACGTAAATGGAAACTCCCCCTCCTCTGGTATTTGTTCGGAAGTTGTAGTAATGGGTATAGGTTGGTATTTGCAGTCGTTGAGCCTCTTCATCTGATTTGATCCACGTCTCGGTTAGAACTATAACATGTATAGCATCGTGGAAGGATTCTACAATACATTTAAGTTCATCATGTTTGCCTGGCTTGACAATGCTTCGAGCATTCGCATAAAGGAATTTCAATGATTTAATAGTAGTGATAATATTAGTATAGTTGTCTGTTACCTGGTAAGTAATGGTATTTTGCGTTTCAACTTGTGGGCTATTTTGTGATGTCGTTACTGTCAGTTTTTTGATTCAGCCTGGGTAATTTTTGGAACGCCTTTCAGTTATTTAATACTTAAGTTTGTCTCACCATTTTCTGTGCGTTGCTGGAGTTCTTTCCGGAGGTTTTCTAAGTAGCTTTGTTGTTGGAGTGTTTGGTCGGAATATATTTTGATAGATTTGTCACTTAGTTTTGATTTATTGCGCAATATATATTTGGGTACATCTTCCGATGCGTAGTATATCTTAATAGGACGACTTTTTTGAGTATTATATTTACCAAGGCGATGAAGTTTAACTGGTTGAGGACAATCTAAGGTAATATTGCTTATTGCTTTAATAACTTCTTCCTTATCATGGTCATGTCTTGAAGCCGCGTTGATAGAATGAGGTTCAGATATGCCAACAATAACTAAGTTCTTGTTTCTTTGACAGCGTTCTTGTATTTCCGACAATACGTCTTCGCAATAAGTCAGATTTGGAGTAATGTTAGCGATCGCAGTCTTCGAGGTAACTTTCAGCTGATCAACGTCAGTCTAAAGTGTATTTATCTTCTGAGCGGTTGTACTGTTGTAAATTTTAAGGTTTGTTATTTCGGTTTTTAGGATTTCTTGCTCCTGGACTAATTTATTAGTGGTTGACTTAATGTCTTTTAACTGTTCATTTATGGATGCAACATCATCTCTTATCTTCATATTCATTTCCTTTTGTTCTGTGGTGAAATTTGTAAGTAATGTTGAAATATGGTCTTGGAACTTTTGGAATGTCCCTGATAAATCGTCGTGCGGTTGTTTCCGTTTGTAGTTACGGTTAGAAACGTTTTGCAACTCATCATCATTTACTTTGAGAGGTTCGGTTGGGAACTTCCCTTAGCTTTATTTGTGCTACCACCATCGGTCGGTGACCGTAATAAACTCATTTTAGAAATTAATTGATAGTGTATTACTTTTTAAGTCGGTACGTGTACTACAATATAAGTTCACTAAGTTATCTCAAAATTGTCGTGGTAAACAAAACGTTAGTAAATTAGCTGTGACTCCAAACTTAGACCGCCTACTGAGTAGAAACGAGTTTTTTGCAAGAACTGCGATATTCCAAACTAATGCCGCCTTCGTCGCTGCGTCGATAACAACATTGGTGTAGGTCAGGGATTCAATTTTTGTAATGGCCGGTAGATTAATATTTGTGACAGTTTTATTTCGTCACAATTTGTGTTTATCTCACTGTTTTTATTGTTGCCTCAGGATTTATAGCACTTCACTCACTTGAAACTAAAGTTTTTTGCAGTTATTACCACTTTTAACAATGTATTTCTCATTAAAAACAATTATTTTCGAGTAGCGAAAGGATAAGCGTCTAGCTTATGCGAAGCGTCGCGAGTATTTTTTTGATGAACATACATTAAAAAAAAACACAGACGAACATAGAACCTCCTCTTTTTTTGTAGGTAGTAGGGTAAAAATGCGTGAACGCAGCAGCAATATCAAACTATGTAAAACAGGTGCGGGGAAAATTTCTGATTTGCCCCCCCCTGGGCCAAAAGCTGGGTACGCCCATGGACATGGGTCTGACGAGAATGACATGGCTCTGACGAGAATGACGTGGGTCTGACGTCAGCGACGCGACGTCAACAAAGGTAGATCAGGCACATATCTGTCTACTCGGTGCCCGAACTGCGTGCGATGCATAATCAGCACAATCCTTCCCGCGCATCTTTCTAGGGAATGTGCGCTAGGCTGACATTTCACCGAGGCGGAGACCCGGTAAATTAACCAAAAGACTTTTTATTCAAAAGGCTCTGCTTTTTTATGTGTCAAATCTGTCCACTCCCTTTCCTGCAATCTGTGGGAGTGATTTTGTGAAACTGGACGGAAGTGTGTAACAGGAAGTCAGGGAAGCGCAGGCGTTTGAGAACTATATAATTAGCGCTGCGCGACTTGATTTAGACTTCATTTTGTCGTAGCAAAAGTAATTGTTTTTTAAATGATTTTGCGAAATGAACCATCTGTAGGTACTAATCTGTGTACAATAGATAGGTTCAGTCAACTGCAAGTCATTACCTAGTACAGATTATGTATGTAAGTATGTGTATTTTAAGCTTATAAGTATAACCTATAAATGTACTTGTGTGCCTATTTTATTTACTCATACTTAATGCATTTAGATATCTTTTTAATATTTTTTTTACGGTTTCTCCTCTCATTCAGAGCACCTGCCATCTTATCTCTTCACCACCCTTGGTTGACTGGTAGACAATGCCTAAGGCATACCTCATTGTGTGCGAGAAGTTTAAATAAATAAATTAGTTACTTCAACTATTAAAAAACTTTTAACAAAAAAAAACAACCGACTTCCAAAATAAACACTACAAAGTGAAAAATAACTTTAATTTCGGAAGTCGGTATCTTGGTTTTGAATTTTCGTTTTTTTGCCACCGACTTCCGAAAGTTATTTTTCACTTTGTAGGTAGTGGTTTTTTTGGAAAATTTGACAGATTGGAGTAGGTTGGTGTGCCCTTACGCAACACATTTTTGTAAACGATTCCGACTAATCAGTTTCATTTTGACAGTTCAATAATATTCGTATAATATTCGTCGAATTTTTCGTAGATTTAAGCAAATTTGTATTTAGTGTTTTACCTTTTTACCTCAATAAACTTTTTATAAAGAAAAAAGAAAGAAATAAAAAAGAAAAGCAGATCTTTTTCCGAACATATGAAGCAATGGATTAGTAAAATGTTTCAAAACGATTCAAATTTTGATTGATCGTGTATTACGTAATTACGGTACTGTTCTTCAATCTTCTGAGGAGCTCGTGGCTAAGTAATAACAAGCCGCACTGGTCGATCCATCAGGTTAAGCTACGCTTGCCGGGGTTGGTCAGTGGATGGGTGACCATCTTTACATACCGAGACTCCTCCGTGCCTCGGAAAGCACGTTAAGCCGTTGGTCCCGGGTGTCATTTGTGGATCTTTGACAGTCGTTACGAGTCGTCAGAAGCCCGAAAGTCTGACACCAGTCTTACCAAGGGGTATCGTATTACCCAGTACTGGGTTGTGGAGGTCAGATAGGCAGTCGCTCCATGTAAAATACTGGTATTCAGCTGCATCCGGTTAGACTGGAAGCCGACCCCAAGATAGTTGGGAAAAGGCTAGGAAGTGGTTTTTTTGGAAGTCGGTAATTGTTCTTTTTTTGTAAAAAGTTTTTATTTTGCACTTTTTAGTTGTGGTACCTACCCCATACAAATTCAAATACCACTAACCTGCTATGTAAATAACAGTGATTGGAAGTTATCATTATATCATCCATATAAACTAAGTGATTGAAGCTAACTCAAAAACTATCCAAGTGAAGTTAATAAAATTAATATGGGACCACCTCGGGAGCATACCCTTTCAAACAAAAAAACAATTTTCTAAATCGGTCCACAATTGACCGAGAAATCGCGTAACAAACATGCAAAAAAAAAAAAAATAACCTACAGACGAATTGAGAACCTCCTCCTTTTGGAAGTCGGTTAAAAATACCGAAATCGCTATGTGTATGCCAATATTTGGAAAGTTCCCTCAATTTGTCATGGATTCCATCATCAGAACTAAATTTTGATAAAAATGGGACCAATCGGGAAGTATATCCTTCCAAATAAATAAAGAATTTTCCAAATCGGTTCATTAATGACGGAGATATAAGGTAACACACATTAAAAAAATAAAAAAATACAACCGAATTGAGAACCTCCTCCTTTTGGGGAAGTCGGTTAAAAACCTTCCTCACTGCTAAGAAATAAAGGCGCTGTCAGTCAAATTGTTATCATTGTTACATGCGGTTGACTGTACTATGCTTCGTAAAACAGTAAAACCCGCTTAATACGATTTCCCGCATAATATGCAAAATATTACGTCAGTCCCTGCAAGTTGGAGGCATTTTCATACATTTTAAATAACGATTCGTCATCCACCATCTGTACACGCGTGTTACCTCACGCGGCAGCGGCCACAGACACAATCAATAGACACATATTAATCTGTGATAGAGAGCAGCCTGCGAGTGCGATTGACGATTAAGATTGACTGAGAGACAGCGAGCGAGCGAGAGAAATCGCCCCGCGCCGCGCTGCTGTTCCCCCGTGTCATCACGCGCCCTAATCCTACAGTCGTTTTCTAGATCTACATTCAATTGTTGACTTCATTGTATCTGCGTTTGTTATTTAAGTAATAAAATGACTACAATCAAGCGAAAAGCATTGTCACTTCAAGAAAAAATTAAAATATTGAAAGTTTTTGATCAAAAGTCACTTATAAAAATCAAACACAGGTAGCTGCTGAGCTTCTTTTACCAGTTTCTACGTTACGAACCATTTTAAAGAATAGAGAAGAGATTAAAGAAAAATACCGATTGCGAGATTTGAAGAGAAAAAGCAAAAGGTAGGAAAGTTTGATAAATTAGAGACTGTTTTAGTGGAATA
The DNA here is from genome assembly GCA_948150665.1 of Conistra vaccinii. Classification (NCBI taxonomy): domain Eukaryota; kingdom Metazoa; phylum Arthropoda; class Insecta; order Lepidoptera; family Noctuidae; genus Conistra; species Conistra vaccinii. Next base: position 2,103,556 of record OX411340.1, on the reverse strand, counting down.
GCTTCATCAAGCACGAGCTTTAAAATCGCCGATAAATGGCCCCATATTATGCAAAAAAGCACGTAAAATTGCTGAAAGTTACAAATCACAGATTTTAAAGCTTCAAATGGCTGAATCGATCGCTTTAAAAATCGTCACGGCATTGTTGGATGTTAAATCAATTTCATATAACATTAAAAAATAATTAAAAAACATGCAGCAGAAAATCCCCCATCTTCATCCTCACTCACTACACCAAAACACACTCAACCCCACACTTTACCTCATCCCCACACAATACTAATCATACTAACACTATATAGACATAGAAATTACATATTTTTAAATTTTTCCTATTTTGCGACCACTCTGTCTGCTAAAGCATTGTAATGTTATATAACCTAAAGGGTGGAGACCTGGTGTCCTGAAATACAGGCCCCAAGCCTAGTTTAGGCACCAGTCTCCCACAATATTCTTATTGTATTCAAATGTGCTCTAGATACCATGTATTTTATGTATGTATATTGTGGCGAGAAAATAAAACTTATTCTTATTCTTATTGTATACCGTCAAATCAGTGGGGAGTTGGCGACAGTGGCTGAACAGGATGTTGATCCATGGATCACAACACTTCTTGCATTGTTGCAAAATTATGAACCGCAAAACATTTTTAACGCAGATGAATTCGGTTTATTTTTTAATGATGCCGGATAAATCCTATGTCTTCAAGGGAGAAACCTGCCATAGTGGCAAAGCAAGTAAAGACAGACTGACTGTCCTGGCCTGTGCCAATTCTGATGGGTAGGAAAAGTTACCTTTGCTAGTGATTGGCAAGGCGAAAAATCCACGTTGCTTCAAAAACGTAAAATGGCTCCCTGTAACTGTGGATGACTGGCTTTCGTTTCATCGACTGGTTAAAAGCGTTAGATGGGCACGTCCAGTATAAATGTAGGCGTATAATTCTGTTCATTGATAACTGCCATGCTCACCCTAAAGATGTCGAGCTAAAGAATATCAATTTTGTTTTCTTACCCCCAAATGCGACAAGCAAATTGCAACCGATGGATCAGGGCATTATAAAGGCCCTTAAACAAGGTTATAGAACACGACTAATACATCGCTATCTGAAAGAAATGGAAGACCCTGATAGCAAACGACCCTTGAATGTTCATGATGCGATCCTAAACCTTGCAGCGGTATGCGAAGCAATTAAGCTTGAAACAATACAAAATTGTTTCAAGAAAGAAGGTTTCCGAAATAACGAAGGTGACGTTGTGTTGGAAGAAGGAGAATCCGCGATACTGCAGAGATTTCCTGGATATTCTTCCGTTGATGACCATGTTGCACCCTATGATATTCGTTCAATTGAAGATCTTATTGAAGATGTGAATAACACACAAAAAGAGACCCTAAGTGATGATGATGAAGAGGAGTCAACTCCGATTTTGTCTAACGCCCAGGCATTATCAGCAGATAACGATTTAAGACGCTATGTATCTTCTTTGGGTGAAAGCGAAGACGCACTGCAAAAGTTAAATTACATTGAAAGTCCTGTCTTGTAATTAGTAATGCATCAAAATCTCTTCGTCTAACCAAAAGAAGTAACTAATATTATAAATGCGAAAGTGAGTTTGCTAGATACGCTTTCACGCTTACACGGCTAAACGGATTTGGATGAAATTTGGCACATGGGTAGACCAAGACCTGGGTTAGTATATAGAATACTTTTTATCCCGATATTCTCACGGGATCGAGACTAAATGCGGGTGAAACCGCGGGGCGCAGCTAGTATAAAAATACAATAATAACTTTCTTTATCAACTTTAACAAGTTTATAAATACATATGTTTATCTCGTATGTATACAATGTCGCCCATGCGCATGTGACCGCCCGTAATTTTCTGAATATTCATGAAAAAATATCGAAAATAAACTTCAAAAGGGGGGGTCTATCTATAACATTTTTCATGTTAATGAATTTTTAATTTTTTAAAGATTTGCTTTCGGTTTTTTGACACATCTCCGAAGTTTATGGGTCGATTTGGATTCTGTTTATTATTTCCAAAAGCTTATGAGTTATTTTAACAGGTTAATTAAAATTTTTACAAAAAATTATCGACTACGAAAAATAAAACGGAATCAAAGTCATTTTTCGGTAAAAAATTGTGTATTTATTTTAAAAAAACTAGTGAAAAATGTTATAGATAGACCCCCCCTTTTGAAGTTTATTTTCGATATTTTTTCATGAATATTCAGAAAATTACGGGCGGTCACATGCGGATGGGCGACATTGTATAATACGTTTTATTTTCCCTATCCGGCAGATTCCCGCATAATACGCTTTTTTGGCTAGGTCCCTATGAAATCGTCTTAAACGGATTTTACTGTAATAGTAGTACTCTGAAATATCACGTCTGATTGTCTGAACGAGTAGTGTTATTGATTTGGAAAAAATGTATGATAAATTAGAGCATTTTCTTATAGGAATATTCTAGATTATGTTTATAATACAAAGAGAAATTAATTTGTAAAGTTATGTCTAACGCGGAAAAAAACTGAGAATCACGCAAAATCTATCAAGCGTATTTTTCTGAAAATCACCGTTTTGAAGATAATTTAATTATTGATCTTTTAGTATACATGTTTTATTAAAATACCTTTTGTTTTATGTATAATAAATTAATAATGCGTTTAATTTGTGGCAGAGCTCCTTGATACGCGAGTCCTATAACTGGCTGGACGTTCGACGCGTTGCGTGAGCTCAGTACAGAGGGCTTAGTGTGAGTTTCATTTTACCATCTCGATCAAACGCATCGACCGCGTTTGGCGCTCCGATTGGCAGCCGGCCGGCCTTCACTGGTGAAGCGCCAATCGGAACGCCGAACGCGCTCGATGCGTATGGTCGAGAATGTTAAATGAAACTCGCACTAGGCCCTCAGTACTACACGCATGCTAAACAATCAAGCTCACTGGCATATACACGTCTTAACACGTGAAATTAACAATGAATAACTGGTTCTGTAACGTAAATCCGGCTTTATGTGATGAATGTGTGTAATTATGTGGTAATTAATGTAATTATGATACATAGGCACTTACTACAAAGGTTTTTAACAAAGAACTGAACAATTATTACTCTTTAGGTGCCAAAACTGATATAAAGTATTATGCAAATTAGACACCATTAATTTTAATATTTCTACACCAACAAATAACAACAGTAGTATTTACACGGTATACGGTATTATAACTAAGCCGTATCTTAGAAATAAATGCCTACAGCCGCGCGGTACGTAAACATGCGATAGGGCTGCCCGCCTCCAGCATTTTAGTTACATTTGCCTACTTTGTGTTTCCATTTACTTTTGTGATTGTAAATATACTTTTTTTAGCTACATAAATAAATAAAATACTTTGTGAATTGAATAACAAAACAAAACACAAATGCCCGAGGTTTTAAAACAAGCGTACCTACCGTATCATGATTCATGAACCGCCTATAGCTACCTATTTCACTCGTGTCTATCACTTTCCTTTACTCTATTCACTTTATTTATTAATCCAGAAATCTTTTTTTCGGGAGATAAAAGGAAATACTTATCCATTAAAAAGACACACATTATGTACCTACCTACCAGTAAGTAAAATTATTTTATAGTCTTACCTTTCAAAGTTTCCAGGTAATCTAAAAAAAGTTATCTCTGGATGCGTTATTGCCAAATTCATGCAACCAAAAACAGCAACAATATATCCTACTCGTCATATTAAAATAAGTACTTGAATTTATTTTTAGTGTATAAATCGCGCGGTTATTGTTAAAAAAACAACACACCGTTCGTTCGTCACTGCGGCACAGTCGCGACTGTCTGCATACCACGCGCATACCTCGATCTAGGCGCGTATGTATAGCTCGCGCTTCGTCCGTTTGTATGAAGTTGGAATACCGTATACCGTGGTATTCACGCATATCTGAACACTGTAAGGATTATTCCTACTTGCAGCGCTCGGCCACTATAGCTTAACTACAAAAAAAAAAATATGTGCTCATTGTGTGCACTGGATTTTGTTTCAAAGTGGTTTGATATATGTGTGACCGCAAAATAGTACCAGTACCATATACTCGAAGTAAATAATATTTTCTTGATCTGACAAAAAAGTAAAATTTTAATGAAACAATGGCTATTATTATACTGATTTATTTAAATTTTAATAAGTGCACTTATAAATCAAAAATATTATGCTTGGAGCAGGTAACTTACATTAATTTGTATCATAAAATCGTTACAAAATATACAAGGGCATAATTGGTACCTTTATAAACTTTAATAAGTCTCCTTTGGTTTTACGCCATCCCAATCAACAAGATCCTTATTAAACCACACATATTTGCCTCTGATAGAATCCTCAGCATCGAGGGCTAAGTATAGCGGAGCTGCAGCACCCTCGTCGATGTTCAATGGTCCTTTATGGGATGACATGTCTGTAGATACATAGCCGGGATGGACCGAGTTCACTTTTATGTCTGTGGAATGGGAAATATTTTGAAGATAGTGATAGTTATTTGTCAAGGACGCTAATAACTTTTTTTTTTTAAATACAATTTAATTAACGCATAGTGGCGTAACACAGTATCTGTCTTTTAGAAGGTGTGTATAATTTAAGAGGTTGGTTTTATTGATTTATACTTGTTATAAGAATCAATGTCATATTTGTCTAGCACTGTGGTTCGTAATCTTTCTATCATGAGGCGTTGTGCAAGCAACATAGAGGTGTTGCAGACAGTAATTCAGATGCATAATTTAAAGTTGGGCCAATTCAGTGAGTGTAACATAGTCAGAAGACATGAGTTATGCGATAGAAAAAGAGGCAACTTCTAAGTGAATATTACTGTAGGTAATTAGCACTGAATTGCACTTTATTGTGTCATAGCAAGAGGCGCTTTAAATTTAAAAGATTTTGCATAGTGAACCATCCATATTCATGTGCTATTACTCAATAATATTAGGATAACTCACCTCGGTCGTTCAGCAATCTCTGTTGAATATTAGTCAAAGCAGTCACACCCACTTTGGACACAGCATACGTAGAGTTGCCCCACTCTGCAGCATGAGTACCTTGCTTAGCAGCATCCACAAACTGTTGCATCAAGCTCGATAGCTCCGAAACAGTTAAATTCTCATCTTTAAGGCGGTCCCTTAGAGCTTCGCTTGGTATGTTACTCAAATGACCAGCTGAACTGGAGATGTTGACCACTCTGGCTCCACTCCTCAAGATTGAGAAGAGTACATCGCAAGTAGACACCAAAGTAAAGTAGTTTACAAACAATGTCTGCTCGGCCTGCACCCCCACCGGTTCCGTCGCGGTACTTTTAAAAGCAATTGCTGCGTTATTTACCAAGATATCGATACCTCCGTATTTACTCTTGATGTAATCCCTGAACACTTCAAGGCTTTGCTTATCCGTGACGTCCAGCTGGTGGAATTTTGGATTTAAACCTTCGTTCTCAAGGTCAGCTACCGCTTTTTTGCCGCGGTCTATATCTCGAGAAGTCAAGTAGACAACGCCTTCAAAACGTTTACATAGTCCGCGAACTATCGCGAAGCCGATGCCTTTATTTGCCCCAGTTACTATGGCTACTTTTAAAGCCATTTTTCACAAATTTTATGTGGAAAACAAATTCACAACAAAGTTTTCTATGATTCTATCCCAGAAACGTCAAATTGTCAAAGTCAATAAAGTAATGTCAATTGTCAAATAGATTTTTAAAACTCAACTCTCAAATCAAGCAAAAGTATGTCGTGGTTAGCACAGAACTGGTGGTTGGTCTCTCCAAGAAAGATAAGATACAATAAATAGTTGATGAGTATTCAGATAAAATATAAATAAAAGATAACATACCTACCTAGGTACACAGGGGGGTTTCTTATCGAGAACTGATAAGTAAGTAGCGTCATTTTAGTAATGTTTTTAAGCCGGTCATTTGTATTACGGTATTACGCAGGTAATACGCAGTGTGAACCAGGCTTTTTTACCAACTTCAAAAAGAAGGGGTTATAGATTCACCGTTCAAGTTTTTTTTTAATGACGGTACTTTTATTGGCTGACTAATATTATTCCTTTTATTTATTTGGTAGAGGAAGTCTGCTTGGTAATTTCACAAAATAGGGACTCAGTTGGAGGTACATTGCGTGCGCTTCGTGATTCTTTCGATGCACACAATCATCACAATTCTCGGTTAGGTTCTAGGTTTCTATTGCACATCCTTACGGAAATAGGAGTTGCTTTGTCGACTTATACAAAAAGTAAGAGACATAGGATGAGTATAGAATTCAAGAGCGAGCGAAGCGAGCTTGAACAATTTTGCACACCGCCTTGACTGTGTAGGGAAGGTTTTATATTTTTAGTGTTTAAGCAAGAGCGCAGTATTCGAGAATGTAGATTGTAGCAAGGGGGCGCCAGGACCGGGGGCCTGGGGCGGTGTTTCGTGACACCATTCTGGGGTATTTAATTTCTACGTCTAGTTGCTAGCTTCAGATAAACCTACATGGGCACTTATGAAACGTTAGAGGCTTAGGAGCACGGTTTCATTTGGTCATTTCCTATGGAGAAGAGCCGACTGAAAACTCCAGGGTCCATCATCAAAATTATAATAACAGCACAAGTCTTATTATGCGTATCGTTCGCGCATGTGTGGCAAAAACATCCGTGGCAACATCGGGCAGAGTATTTATTTGATAAAATTTATTAATGAGATTAGAAAAAAAATCTGGTCGACCTAGACACAGCTCAGGGGGGGGTCATGACCCCCCCTGGATCCGCCCTTGCCTGAACCTCCATTGCTGCCGACATCAGTTAGGTAGGTACGTCATCGTAGTTTTAACAGAGGTAAAGAGGAATGATTAGCTATTTTTGTTAGACCGAATAACCGACGTGAATCAGCATTTTTATATCTATAAAATATGAATCAGGCAAATGTTTACACATTTGCCTGATTCATATTTTATCATGAACAAGTAGGTATCTACATAATTTAATTTTTTTCATTTCTTCTACAGGCAAGGTTCGTTAGGATATTTTTACACCCGGTTTCGTTGTAGAAGAAAGGTTGGCCCATTTGAGGGTAAGATATTGAAATTGTGGCTTAATTTTATGGAGTCGTAAGTAGACTTTAAAATCCTTATTGATAGAGTCCGGTATCTCGCCCGGCACTGCATCTATCCAACCTTTTGTCCCAAAGGCCTCCCCTTTTTCCTTAAATAAACAGGGTGACAAGAAGTAAAAATAAAACCACCATGAACAATCTAATCATAATTAGTTTTATTTATTATAAAACAAAACACAACTGAAATTCTTCTCAGAGATCACTACTGTATTAGCTGACCAAGTTAATTACACAACTGTTCTGTTAATTTAGACTTATTGTACTTATTTGAGGAGCTCGTGGCTAAGTAATAACAAGCCGCACGGGTCGATCCATCAGGTTAAGCTACGCTTGCTGGGGTTGGTCAGTGGATGGGTGACTATCTTCACATACAGAGACTCCTCCGTGCCTCGGAAAGCACGCTAAGCCGTTGGTCCTGGCTGTCATTCGTGGATCTTTGACAGTCGTTAAGAGTCGTCAGAAGCCCGAAAGTCTGACACCAGTCTTACCAAGGGGTATCGCATTACCCAGTTACTGGGTTGTGGAGGTCAGATAGGCAGTCGCCCCATGTAAAATACTGGTATTCAGCTATCCGGTTACACCGGAAGCGGACCCCAAGATTTTTTTTTATCAGGCGGAAGCAAACGGGCATGTACTTAATCGATCCTCAAACAATTCCCATTTTAGGGTACCGTAGTCAACAAGGAACCCTTATAATTTCGCCATGTCCGTCTGTCTGTCCGCAGCTTAGCTCAGAGACTCTTAGTACTAGAGAGCTGTAATTTGGCATGGGTATATACCTACATATTAGGCTGACCCCACATTAGGCGTGCGCGTTCCTCGGGCGTGTGAGTAAAGAAAGCCCGCACCCCGCCCGCGCCCGTCCCCCGCCCCGCCGCGCCCGCGTCTTACACACGCCCGAGGAACGCGCGCGCCTAATATGAGGGAGGCCTTAATCACGCCGACAAAGTGCAAAAATAAACGGTTTATATCCATGCCTATCCCGTGGTTTGGGGTGTCGTTGGAAAGGTCGTTCAAAAATATTGTGGATATTTGAAAAACATTTTTGGATTCAGTGATCCGTTTGCGAAATATTAAGTAATCCCCCACGGGAACCTTGTGGAAACTGCGAGAGACGTCGAAACATGCGGGATGTAGATGCAACAAGTATAGTTGTGACAGCCACTGACATTTCAAAGACCACGGGCCAACACCTGTGGCGCCTTGGGTTTTGGTTTTATATTTAAAAATGTAAAAAATATACCAATGTAAAAGTGCAAAAATTTGACCAATTATAAAATAAACGCGGGCCCTATGGAGGAGTTTGAGCTGTATTTCGCCCAGTTGTCGAATTGACTTGGTCTGCTAGCAAGTTAAATAATCAATAATTAATTAAATCATCAATATTTAATTTAATCATCAATACTTAATTAATTAAATAATCAAGAGTTAATTAAATGATCAAAAAGTACTTAATCAATTTAAATAAATAACTTCACTACCTAATACTCATAATAGGAACACTATCATTATTATAATAAGCTTAAATTCTGGATACATTTGAGTTGACATTAAAATGTCAGGTAAAACAAACTGTAGTAGACCTGCACTGCACCCGAATTGCGTTACACATGGTGTGTTACGCAATTCGGGTCCAATCGCAATCCGAATAATTTTGAAGGATATTGCTAATCCATTGCTGCTTATGCTCGAACAATTTGTCTGCTCAACAACATAAATAACGTAATGAATGCTGGTGACTGTCAAAATGAAAACTATTGCTACTGTAAGTGTGTTACGCAACTACACCCGCTGGATACATTAAAAATGTCACGTAAAAAAAAAGTACAATGGACTTGGCCTAGCGTAGTACTGAGTTTCACTAGTTAGGCTGCGTTTCCACCAGAGATAAGCGAGGATGCGTAACGAGGGATGTGTGTGAAACTAACCAATAACATCGCTTCACTGACATAGCTTGAGCTAAGCTAACGTTTTTATTGGTTAGTTTCACACAAATTCCTCGTTACGCATCCTCGCTTATCTCTGGTGGAAACGCAGCCTTATACTGGTTCCATTACAACTGACGAGATCATTTGGATTGGTTTGTAGATTTTTAGATAATTTGTATTCAATAAAAAAAAAAAAAAAAAAAAAAACATTTTAAATATAACATTATTCAAGCTCCCTCTTTGAAAGACTTCGTCCTTGTTAAATCCAGGCAAAATTCATATAATATTAGCGCAACTAATCTGCGCCACTCATTTGCCAAACAAGAGTTTTAGGAAAAACAACCGTAATGCCTACATATAAGGTTCAGTTTGCGCTACAACTTTTTAATGATTTTTCAACAGTACTAGTCTAAAATCAACTTTATTTACACTTGCATAAAGTTGATGATTGTGGAAATATCATCAATATTGGAAACAAGGTTATAAATTGACCTTACATAGCAATGTTTTTTTTTATACAGAGAAGTAATGAGCATTGAGCATCCATTTCAACTATGACTTTCAGGTAGGTTTTTTAGTTTTTTTTTTTTATGTGTAGACTGTCCAGACAAGAGCTTACCTAACGAGGAATAGGTATCAAAGATTTAAACGCTTGCTACACGCTTCCCAACCGCGTCCCCGACAGAGGTGACCTTGGTTTGCGACCGGCAGTTCTTCAATGTTTGGTTGTAAACTATCATATACAATGTAGATGATGGTTTACAACGTGTTTCTACACGGTTGTAAACCACCAAGTCACCTCTGTCGGGACGCGGTTGGCGACCGTGTAGCAGGCGTTTAAGACTACCTGCTACGTACATTCGCTAAACACGAACAACTACTCTCGAAATATTCCAAATAATTCTTAAGAATCTACAAAATTCAGGAATCTTTGGCTTATTTAACGCTACACTTGAATACAGAATCTTAGATAATTAAAATTTTTTAAACCATAACTCAATGTTGCAACCGTGAGGGGATAGAACATTATTGGCATAAGTATAAAAATGATATTTATAACTTTTTTTTTATATGTGTACGTCTTCAAGAACTTTTTATTACAATTGGCCACTCAAAAATCAACTTTGATAACATAACTTAAAAGTAGGTAATCGAGTAAGTGGCCATCAATGTAAATTATCTAAGGTTCTGAATTCAAAAATATATACCTAAATTGTACAAGGACCTAACGCTGCCATCAAATTTTTTAAATACAGTTTCACGAAATGATATCACATAATATTTACCAACAACGCTCCCTTGTCAATGCAATTCAAACGCCAAAAGATTCTTGTAACACTGTAGGTATTCATTCCCTACTAATATCAACAAAGGTTTGGAACGTCGGGATTTGAAGGTCATCTTCCTTCTCCAATTTGATTTGTATGTCTCCCTCCTGAACCAAGAGAGGCTGATCATCTTCGTTCTCAGATTTCATTTGTATGTCCCCCTCCTGAACCAGAAGAGGGTCTTCTTCATCTTCAATAGCAACTGAACTTTTCTTCTTGTCAGAGATGGGTGGTTCCCAATTCGTACTTCTGTGTATATTATTCTGTATCAACTGTTCCTTGTTGAGTTTTCTCTGTGCTTTGATTTGTGCTCTCGTCATGTTTAAGTGCTTGATTTGGTAGTGGACTTTGACGTAAGGTTGAGTTTTGAAGAGTAATCCACATTCTTTGCAGGGATACATCTCGTCGGAATGGCTCTTCTTGTGACGGTTCAGCACTTGTTTGTTCTGGTGAATAAAGATTTGTGTTAGATAAAGAACAATTTTTTTAATTATGTCAACATCGTTATAGAACATTTACGTCGTACGGCATTTCATACAAACTTTCAAGCCGTTGTTTTTCGAAATAACAGAACCGATTTTAATGAAACTTCATACGCATAATTATGCAGGATACAAAGGTCTAAAAAGATAGTTAAGAGGGTTTATTCTGAAAGTTGGCAACGTCGCAAATAGATGTCAAATATTTCGCTGTTTTGATTAATTTGATAATTTTTATGTATGGAAATAAAAAATGTGGCTAACTAGCTAACTAGAATATTGATTATGAAATGCAACAATTAATATCGTTACACTGAATAGTTACTTTTAGAGGTAAAAAAAGTGTTTGGAAACTTTCCAAATGACTTTTTTACACCTAAAACGGGTACAACATCAAATTCAATGTTATAATTGCAATTCATTATTAATATTCGTTCGCGTCAAATAACTTTGCCGCTCCGAACTAGGCTACAAGTGACTGCGCAGTAGTCAATCTTACGAATAAAACAGCAGTGCGCATGCGCGACTAGCGGAGTAAGGGGCGGGCTTGAGCGTTATATTTCTGCCTCAGTCGCTCGTATACGTTCGATGTTTAGTGGTGTCTCGCTCGCGCAGTACCGGTAGACGGTCGATGCCAAAAGTGTTACTAGTTTACATTATTTTTTTAGTTTGTTGTTTTTTTTGTTATTTGTTATTGTTGCCTTTACCTTGTTATTGTTACTGGTTGACGTTGTACTTTGAGTTTTGTGGATGAAATGCCGAAACGGAACAAAGTTTTACGCCGTCAGGCGAGAAATGTAATTTATAATGTGGTGAATTATATGCAAAAGGAGAAAGACGAAGGCGTGCATAATGTTGCAAAGGTGCAACGCCGAGCTTCTGAGGCAACCGGCAGTTCGGAACGGACCGTGCGAAATATTATTAGCGAAGGGAAAAAGATGGAGATGATTACCGTTTTCCGTACTCCGGGAAAAAAAAGGCAAAAGCCAAAGCCAATAACTGGGATTGACAGCTTTGACAAAGGCGTTATCAAACGCTGCATTCATAATTTTCACGTAACGGAAAAGGAGGTGCCAACCCTTAAAAGACTACGTATTAAGTTGCAAGGCGATATAGATTTTAAAGGCTCTGCAAGTAGCCTAAGTAGAATAATTAAGGAATTAGGTTTTAAATGGAGGAGAACCGAAAATAATAGGAAAGTACTAATAGAGAAACACGACTTGCGGTTGAAAAGAATAGAATATCTGCGAAAAATTAAAAAGTATAGAGACGAAGGAAGAACCATAGTGTATACAGATGAGTCGTATGTGCATTCATCACATACGAAGAGCAAAGCATGGTCTGATGAATCTGAAAAAGGGTTGAAGGCTCCTATTTCCAAAGGACAAAGAATTGTCATCGTCCACGCGGGGTCCGAAGATGGATTTATCCCGAATAGCTTACTGATGTTCAAGTCTGGGATAAAGTCGGGTGACTATCACGATGACATGAATTTTACGAATTATGAGAAATGGCTGAAGACCAAACTCATCCCCAACTTGAGTCCTAATTCAGTCATCGTGATAGACAATGCACCCTATCACAATAAATTACGTGACCCCGCACCAACGTCTAATTCAAAAAAAGCGGACATGAAGTTGTGGTTGTCAGAAAAAGGCATACCCTTTGATAATAACATGCTCAAGCCACAACTATACCAATTAATATGCCAAAATAAGAGCGCCCACAAAAATTTTGTGATAGATGACATTTTTGCACAGCACAACCACAACGTTCTCCGTCTACCACCCTATCACCCAGACTTCGGTTTAAAGAACTTTATTCTCATTAAGACAATCGTCACTTACATGAGAACATAAAATCTTATTAATAATTATAATTTTATCAGTGCAGGTAGAAGAAAAACAAAAGCAAAAAACAAAAAATATTGAAGTAGGTATGATCATTGTCAACAAATAGGAAGCGAGTTCACTGCATTCTTAAGAAAAGGTGGTGGGCCAAGTTAAAAGATGTTGCCGTTTTAAACAAAAATAATCGAACATAATTAATATAGTGTTTCGTCCTTGAGAATAAAAGTGAATAATTTATTTTTAAATATGTTGAGTGAAGTCGCTTCTTTTACATCCTTTGGAAGTTTATTATAGAGCTGTGCTCCCCCATAAGTAAGGTTATTTTTACCGTAGTTGGTTCTTACTCTAGACAATACCAGGTGACAAGCTCGACGAGATGAGTATTTGCATATTTCTCCTTCTGTTGTGAATGTAATGCGTGAGTGTATAAGTTTATGAATAATTTTATAGATGAGTATGCATGTGTTATATATATAGAGTTGTTTGATGTTTAATAGCTTCGTGTCTTTGTAAATAGTTTTTGTCGGTGTTAAGAAATCATAATTGTGTAGTATTTTGATTATTTTGTTTTGTAGAATTTGGATTGGTTTTAGACTAGTTTTAGATGAATTACCCCATACTTCGATAAGATATAATAAATGAGGCTTAACAAGGGAGTTATATATCAGTAAACGAACTTTTTTTGGAATACATTTAACAATTTTATACAGTGAGCCAACCAGTGATGAAAGTTTGTTTTTAATGTGTTGAAGGTGTGCTTTCCATGTCAAATTGCTGTCAAGAGTTAGTCCGAGGTATTTTTCCTGATCAGTCCTTTTCAACACCTCTCCGTTTATGCTTAGATTAGGGTAGTTGGGGAGTTTTTTATTTTTTGCTGTAAATATTATATATGAGGTTTTGGAAGCGTTAATGGTTAAAAGATTGCACTGGTACCAAATCTCCAGTATATTTAAATCATCTTGGGCTTTTTTTGTGATATCATTTATGTTGTCTCCAAAATAAAATAGACATGTATCGTCTGCATAAAGGGCAAGGTGAGCTTGTAAGCCTGCTTGGTGTAAGTTGTTTACATACGAGTCATATCCAAAAAAAGTGTACATTCAGGAAATGGTAAGGAAATGGTTATGTCAAGAAATGTTAGGAAATGGTATGTCAGGAAATGGTTAGGAAATGGTTTTGTCAATAAATTTTAGGAAATGGTAAATGTAAAGGTGTGTACTGAATAATTAATAAAAATACTTAATCATCGTTAATGTTATATTTTATATAATATTTTATTTAACATTACAGAATACAATAGATGACAAGTCTTAAATTATTTTTTTGGTCTCTTTTTTACCTTTTCCAAATGGCTTTTTCCTTTTTCTTCATTTTTTGAACGGTTTTCTTTATATAAGCGTACTATTTAAGATTTTTAGCGCTGTGCAGCAGTTAACAGCATCTAAAAATCTCAAAATAAAATAACTATTTCACAAAAATTTAATAAATTCAATCATTTCAGACGACTTGAGCACCTCCCTCCTGTTTTGAAGTAGGGTTTAATAAACAAAACAATACTGCATTTAAAATAATATTTCTATATAAACTGTATGGTAAAAATATTCTTGTTATGTGACCTCGGCCTAATAATGAGTTACAATTTACTGATGTCAGGCAAGTCATGAAATTGTGTCAAGAAATTGAGGATTACAATTTATTGACGTCAGGAAAGTCATGAAATTGTGTCACTAAATTGAGGGACACAACCTAATTTTTCTTATAATTTTGCAGATTGTTTAATATTATCACTTCTATACAGTTCTATCTCACGATATGTTAGATTTCTTAAATCTACAATGTGAAACATGTTTTTAACTCACTTTTTTCGCAGTACAAACACCGTCAGTAAACTGGTTCACTTTTTGTCCCGGCACAGCCACCTCACACAAATTTTAGTTTTACACTAAAACTGTCAAGAAAACAAGATGGCGTGCTTATTTGTAAAACGCATCAGTGTTGCCATAATCGATATTCATAACGCTACTATGGCTCAATGAATTGTTACAGTAAAAATCCGCGTCATTAAGTAGTGTGAGTAAATGGTTCGAAAAATTAGGACATTTCTTTTTTACCGGTTTTTTATAGTTATTTGTTTAATTTATCAATTAAAAAGCATAGAATCATGAATTCACAGTTCTTGGTTTGCATATTTCGTTAAGATAAATGTAATAATAGCTATTAATAGTGCTAAAACTGACTTTATAAAAGTTGCAATTGAAGAATGACACTGACTTTTTTCATAAATTTCACCATTTTTAGACAATAAACATTTATTTTCTCTTGATTTTATTGAGCTATAGCTGTGTTTATAAATGAATTGATTAGCTTAATGTTCAGTTAAACTATTCTACCAAAAATCAAAATTGTTCTTGCAAAAATTATCGAGATAACTTCATGTGACACTCCTACTAATGAAAAAGGTACAACTTTTTTGGATATGACTCATACACTAGGAACAATAAGGGACCCAAAATAGAGCCTTGTGGTACGCCGCATTTTAAGGGTTTAGACGTGCTTTGGTAAGCTCCGATTTTTACAACCTGATATCGATCACTTAAGTAGGAGTTCAGCATTTTATAAGCGGTTCCAGTTATACCAATGCTTTCCAGTTTTTGTAATAGAAGTGTGTGACTGACTGTATCAAACGCCTTCTTTAGATCAACAAAGACTCCTAGTGCTACTTGTTTTTGGTCAATATTTGTTTTTATTGTAGTTATCAAGTCAATAGTTGCGCCAAGGGTGTTAGATTTGGGTCGAAAACCATACTGTTGTTCGTATATGAAGTTAATTTTAGTCAAGTGTTCGTCTAACCTAATAAATATGATTTTTTCCAATATTTTAGATAGTATTGGTAGGACTGAAACTGGACGATAATTCCCGGGATTCGATTTGGTACCAGCTTTGTAAATTGGGGTGACTTTTGCTATTTTTAAATTTTCTGGGAATATTCCGTCCATTAAAAGTTTATTTAGGCAATCTGTTAGATTTTGGAGAATTATTTTTTTTATACATTTCAGTGCCTTGGTACCAATACCATCAATTCCTGTGCTTGTATTGGAATCCAAACCGTCTATAATATTAGATACCTCTGAAGCTGTGCATGGTTGAAATTGAGAAAGTTCATAATGTCCAGTGTGCTGGTTAAGGTTCGGTAAAGTGTATAGTTTTTTATTGTGCATGTGTGTACATGGTATTTGGCTAGCTAGTTGTGTCCCTATATTTGCAAAGAAACTATTAAAAATTTCGCATATCTCAATGGGATCCGTAGCTATGCTACCATTTTCGGTTATTAGTTTATGGGGAGCACAACTAGGAACAATATTATTATTTGAAAGGGTATTTATTAATGTCCACATTTTTTTGGGTTTCTTACTTAAACCCTATAGAGATGGCGTGGGCGGCTATTAAGGGTTACGTAGCCGCAAAAAATGTGGACTTTAACGTTAACCGGACAATGCAGTTGGTCGAAGAGAAAGTTAACCTAATGGGGCAAGAAGAATTGGCGGCCTTGTGTGGTAAAATAAAAAAATTTAAGATCAATATAGAACTAGTGACCATATCATAGATGACATGACGGAAAATTTTATAATATACACAGGAGATCGCTCGGAATCAGAAACAGAATCTGAGAGTGATGATTCCGATATTATGGCGGATTCGGATAACAGAGACTCGGATGACAGAGAAATACCTAGCACGAGCACCTTTAAAAGTAATGAAGGAAGTTTCATAGAAGGAGTGTGGGCAATTTCCAGTGATAGTGAGTGATATCAATGACAAATCTTCACATAAACAATTAATAAAAAAAATATGAGCAAACAAACTGCAGTGCTTAAAAACCAATAATTTTCAATTAAAATAATATCTTTTCCCTCAAATAAACGTAGTTTCTTTCTTTCTTCTACTTTTAAAAGAAATCAGGTGAGTCAAAAATTACATAATATTTTTCATTTTGGATATTTTTTTCGTAAGCGAACACTTTTTCACGCTATTGTACCGACGCAGTCGTCTACAACGCCTAACTTCAGAGCGGCAAAGTTATTTGACGCGAACTGTAGTTAGTTAGTTAGCCACATTTCTTATTTTCATACAGTATTATTTACAAATTAATCAAAACAGGTAACTATTTGACAGCTATTTACGACGTTGCCAACTTTTAGGATGCACCCTCTTAAGAACATTTCGAAAAACAACGGCTTGAAAGTTTGTATGAAATGCCGTACGACGTAAACGCTTCCTGCTGAATGTCACTTGCATGTCATAAAACAACAAAGTCTGTAGTTCCTACCTACCCTCATGGGAAGAGGGGATAAAAATAAAATCTGTGTGTAAAATGATTATTCATTTTCTTACCGCAAAAGCCTTATCACAGTGTTCACACTGGTGAACCCTTGGAGGTGGCTGGGACGCGTGGAACCTGGCCTTGTGGTCGCGGAGGAGCGACGGGCTCCTGAACATGCGCCCGCACGTGCACGCGTGGCCCCCGCGGGCCTCGGCCGGCATGTGCGACCACGTGATGTGGGCGCGGACCTCGCCTTTGGTCAGGTAGAGGCGCTGGCAGTGATCGCATTGGTATCTAGGAGTTATGGAATTACTTATTAATCTGTTGAGACTCGCTGATATTATTATTTATACTAATAATCAAGCTTAGTACTAATAATAAAGCTGAAGAGTTTGTTTGTTTGTATGCTTGAACGCGCTAATCTCAGGAACTACTGGACCGATTTGAACAACAGTCTTAGACATCCCATTTATCGAGGAAGGTTATAGGCTATATATCATCACACTAAGACCAATAGGAGCGGAGCACCAATGAAGAATGTTTCAAAATCGGGGGGTTTTTTTTTGCGTTAGCCCAAAGTAACTATTCCACGCGGACGAAGTCGCGAGCAGAAGCTAGTATCTAATAGTACCACCAATCTATCCGAAGAAAAGAGTTATTTGTGTAGTCAGTAATGAATTGCAATGCTTTAGTTAGTGTATAGGCATTAGGAGAGGAGTGATAGCCTAGAGACTGCCAAGTCATAGATCTCGAGTTCAATCCTAAGGCACGAATCTGACTTTTCGGATTCATGTGCGTATTGTAAAATTATCTACAAAAACGGTGAAGGAAAACATCGTGACGAAACCAGCATGCCTGAGAGATATTTCTCGACAGCATTTGAATCCAAGTCACAGGCCCATGGGCGGCTTTAAAACTCTGACACCAGGTTAGTCACTAACCACACGACAAAGAAAAAGGGCCTATATTTCCCCAAGGAGGGTTCGCTATACACCTCTGCCTGGCCCTTCGGGGAAGGCCGGCGTGATGTTATGTCAACTTACTTCTTAGTTCTATCGCTGTGCATTCGTTGCATGTGTCGCTTGAGCATCGCACGTGTCGCACAGATCCGGTCGCAATGCGGGCAAGTTTGT
Source organism: Conistra vaccinii (assembly GCA_948150665.1). Classification (NCBI taxonomy): domain Eukaryota; kingdom Metazoa; phylum Arthropoda; class Insecta; order Lepidoptera; family Noctuidae; genus Conistra; species Conistra vaccinii. Next base: position 2,085,376 of record OX411340.1, on the reverse strand, counting down.
TCCGGCGCACTGAGAAATAAATAAACATTGAATTTGATATTGGACCCTTTTTAGCTGTAAAAAAGGCATTTGGAAAGTTTCCAAATACTTTTTTTACATCCAAAACTAAATATTCGGTGTTACGTTATTATTCATTATTGCATTTCATAATCAAAATTCTAGTTCACTAGTTAGCCACATTTCTATACAGTAATATTGCCAAATTAATCAAAACAGCGAAATAAGTGACAGCTATTTGCGACGTTCGTTGCGCTCTTTCAGACTGCACGCTCTTAATAATCTACACGCTCGAATTCATCTGTAATGTAACGTAACAGAGTCGAGCATTACAACAAAGAGGGAGGAGGACTGAGCATATAGTGCGCAACCTGTAATGATATAATTCGAGCATAACATCAGTGAGGGAGAAGAACCGAGTATTACAGTGCGCAATGTCTGTAATATTTATTATTCATTTACAAGTTGTACATATCCAACTTGTAACTTCAATGTTACATTACAAGCGAATGCTCGTCAGTCAAGGACGCAGTATTGTTAAGTAATTCAGTGTCAGTGTGAAGTGAAGTGATCCCGGATGAAGCTCGCTTCACCCCTTCACCCGGGATCCCCCTTATAGCCTGCGACGGATTTTTTATTGAGAAGGGCGTAACGAGTCCGCGGGTCGCGCTCAGGCGATCTCGCGGTCTGAATGGAACTGACTGCCTGATCCAGGCTCCTCTGATGCTTACGCGAGATCAGTCGATCTTGCGCGACCCGCGGACTCGTTACGCCCTTCTCAATAAAAAGTCCGCGGACAAAAATCCGTCGTCTGCGCAGGCCTATTAATGTTTTTCGTGTCAAGATACTCACCCAACATATTTCTCATTATGCACCTTCAAGTAGTGATGTCCCAACGTGATCCGATTCTTGCACTTCTCGTAACAGATCTCGCAGTGCACATTCTCGTCGTGAGTGAGAAGGTGACGCTTCAAGCTTGCTTTGTTCTTGTAGTCGCGAGAACAGATCTCGCAGGTGACTGGTAGGCGCACCGTCTTGGCTCGTACCTCTTCGTTATGTGTCCTATTTTTTATATTTAAATAAGATTAGTTTTATATAGGGCATCGTTATCGTTACTCAAAGCTGAATAAAAAATGTGATACTAACAATAATTTTTCATTTACATTTCATAAAATGGCCAGGGGCCGTATTACGACGTGTTAAATCCATTATTGTTCCAGTGTGAGAGAGAGACGGAGCTATACTGCATAAATAGCACCATCTCATTTTCACAGCGGAACAATAATGGATTTAACACGTCATAATACGGCCCCAGGTCATTAAAAAGGTTTTCGGTTTATGTCAACTTAAAATTTATTTAAAGTGTAAGCTATTTTCATCTTTGTTATCAAGTAATTAAATATAGTTTTCTCTGCAATAGTCTGCTCAGTGCCGTAACTTGAAAAGGTATTATGTGTCCCTGACTTGATAACGGAAAGAACATGAAAACTGCAGACTACGATATAAAACGTGTACATAACATATTATACAACATTAAAATCACCTACCAGACACCTCCTTAAAATTATGCTACTAAACTCTACATACCTACCTCTTTTCTTAAAGCATGACCAGAACTGTTCCTACCTGATATGAGACCTATACCAGCCCCTCTCGTGGAAGACTCGGAAGCAGACGCCACATTCAAGATGATGGGGCTTCGTGTGGTGCTGTTCCACGTGCCTCTTCAGGTACTGCGGTCGTCTGTAACCAGAGATGCAGTCTTGATGTAGCCAGTTTACAAGAGAACAGCTTACATGAGTCAAAGCTGTAGGATAAGATATCGCAGGACAAAGGTCCCAGTTATGCCAAAATATAAAATTTTATCAACATCAATTTTTGGATGATTTTTTGAAAAAAATAGAATAAGTATTGTTTTTTTGTTGCTGTCGGTGGCTAACAAAAAAAAAACTTACAAACAAAACGTTTTTATTTATTTAGGACATATACAAGGTATATATGCAATAACTAAAAACCTCTTAAGAGGTCATTGACACACATGACGAGTATCATTATGAACAACTTTTACTATGGGACAAAAACTGATCTCGCGAAAAAAAATCAGCTGTTCCCTACATTTTGACGAGTTACTATGCGAACATAAAAAACGTAGGGAACAGCAGATTTTTATCGCTCCATTCAAATTCAAATGTCATTTATTCAAACTAGGCTGACACTTTTCGAACGTCAAAATGACATAAAACAGTCTCCCAAAGACGCCCGCCCTTCACCACTTCCTAGTACTTTAGCTGGGAAGAAGAAGTGGCGCAACAAACTCCCCAGCAAAACTGCTGTCTGTTCAGTTAGACATTACGCAGTTTCAAAGGGTATATTGTGTCCTGAGTCCTAACTTGATAAAGGAAATAACTTGAAAAATGACGAAGATATAATAAACTAGATCGTACTTACTTGAATCCTCTCCCACAATGGTCGCACTCGAAGGTCTGACCGGCATGATCGTTCATGACGTGGCAGGCGGCCGTGTCTTTATCTTTAAACCGCGTCCGGCAAAGCAGGCACCGGTAACGGCGGTAATGCCGTAAGCGGTGCCGGTATAACATGTCAGCGGTTTTGAGACGGGAGTGACAGAGTAAGCACTCGTGGTCGCCTGATTGCTGGTAAAGAGAAATAATGCCCTCTATTACATGGGGCCTGAAAACAACTGGCAGAATGACCAACATTTCGCTACTATTCGCGAAATGCATGGTTTCTCCTCTTATTCAGAGCACCTGCCATCTTATCTCTTCACCACCCTTGGTTGACTGGTAGAGAATGCCTAAGGCATTAAGTCCGCCTTTGTACCTCAATGTGTGCGAGAAGTTTAAATAAATAAATAAATAAATGCAGGTGTAAAGCCAAAATCGGAATTAATTCTGCCATCTTTTTTTGTCAATACAATTTCACAAAAATATCTAGACTTGGAAGCCATAAGCACTTATACTCCATTTATTATAGCATTAGAAAAAAGAGGCTCGTAGAAGCAGGACTGCAAAACATTTTATTTTAAAGTTAAGTTATAACTTTGTTACATAAATCGAAGACAGTACTAAATACGCAAAATAAACGAAATAGAAGGCATTTTATTTTAAATAATGCTTTATTTATAATAACATCTTCACAACACATTACAAACTTGCAACAAAACGAATGAATGAAACAACCAATCACATGATGATTTTTTAAGGAACATTTTACTAGCAATACTTTATTTCAAATAACAACTTACAACATACAATACGTTGGTGAAACTTCTTCGTCTTCATCAGCTAATTTAGTCACTATCATCAGATGATGAAGATGATAAAGTTTCACCAACGTTAATAATAAATCTTTCTACCACATTATCCATTATGCTTTTTAACCACTCCTGTACCTATATCAGCATTTCGTGTGACTGTAGCCGGCAGCTTCTCCGGTTTCCTTGAGTGGTATGGCGCATTGTCCATAACAATTATAGCGCCACTCTCAATATTGATCAAAATTAACTTGAACCACTTTTCGAAATTAAAAGCAGATCCATTTCAGAGTGGTAATCTCAGTCACCTTTCTTTGCGTCAAATATTAATGCAGCATCCTTTAAAAACCCTTCAGTTGATCCTGTGAAATAAAATAAATAAAAGTAAATTTTTCCGTACCCTGTATATAATTTCATTGCTGGAAATAGATCTTAATACTATAACAATATAGCAACAATATTTATTAATTTTGTTAATTTATAATACAATAATATTATTTATTAATAGTCAATGACATTATCATTGACTATTAATAAATAATATTATTGTATTATAAATTAACAAAATTAATGGTGAGGACAGTGAACAAAATATTATATTAAAAGTAAATCAAGTACATACCAATATGACCATTGATAAGCCGCCTTCCTTTTCCCGTTGGGTTCTTTAAACCAGTGGAAAGACCTGACCGATGTGCTTCTTTTGAGGACTTAATAGTGCTGTCTTGCCATATTAAACTTTTCATGAGACCTGTATGTATGATAAAAGGTTATTAATTTAAATACAATATAAATTAATATTAATTTAAACAAATGAACGAAATGATGTTATACTTTTAATTAAATTCTAATAATTTAACTGTCATATGTCATCATAATGCTACTGAATACAGGAGATCATACACTGTTTGGTTCATAAAAAACTGTTAAGAAATATTAGAAGCACTGTACCTTCATTTAGCCAAGTCTCATCTAAATAATATATTTTTCTTCTCTGCCTTTTTATTTCATGAAGATATTTTAGTCTACATAGGACGATCTCCTGCCTGTCTATGAGTGCACGTTTTCTACTCCGTTTGATAATTATGTGAACTTTAATGTTTCTTTAATTATTATAAACAGACTGCTACTCTTAAAATCTGGCAGAGACTCATCACTGTTTACTGTTTCCAATATCTTATCCCAAGTGGGCAACTCATTATTAAAGAAGAAGGAATGAATTTTCCTAAGTATTCCGCTAAATGTCATAACATCAAAATCATCATGTTTTAGGTGCTTCCGCTGGTGGGAGGGTTGCAGGGGACCTTCTGTGTTGTACTCTTTGAGTATGTTGTACACAGTAGCCCGAGATACGCCTATAAATAACAAAATATATGTTTTATCACAATGCATGTTACTTTCAAATATTTTTATAGTAATAATTTTATGAATTATTCTTACCGGCAACTTCTGCGGTCTTGTTTATCATCTCAGTCTTATAACAAGGAGTACCTGCAGGCCAGGACTCCAACTGCTTAAAAATATTGATCACTGTTTGCTTTTCTACAGCACCAAGTGCAGTTTGCTTCATTCTCTTTTTCTTGGGAGACATTACTATGTCGTCGTGATCAACTTTATGGGCACGTTTATTTCGCCTTTGGTTTTAGTCAGAGTTTGAACTTATATTAATAGATCGTAAGTCACCCGGGTGCACCGGGATCATCCATAGCGCAACAAAACGTAGCGTTTTGTATAAAACAACCTAATAACGAAAACAAAATAAAAACCAAGGAAAAATAGGGAACAAATAACAACAAAATCACAAAACTTCGACAAACAATACCAACAAGTATTCACAATTTACAAGTGAAGTGAATGACATTTGTTTGACATGACAATCACAGAACATTTACGTCAATTTCATGGACGGCTTAGACCGGTAAAATTAGAAATACCTCACTGTCATCGCATATGAAGGGATTAGCTGACATTTTAGATTTGGTAGAATTATTATAAAACGAAAAACGTTCTCGGTATTGTTCACTCCTGCTTCTTTTAGGTTTTTAGGATTGACACTTTATTTTAAATTGAAATGAAATAATATATTTAAATGAAAGCCACATAATTTCATAAGATAAATGGTTAAACTGATTACAATGAAGTGTGACCGCCTGGTATAAAAATAGATTATAATAAATTTGGCGATAATCGTAACTGTAACAAGTTTAATGTACTTTTGTTACAAAGTGTACATCAAAAAGAACCTTTTTTAACTTCTGTCTAATGCTATTGTAAATAGAGTATAAGTCAAATTTAAAAACAATTGTCTTAAGGGTCCGGCGAACACGGCTCGCAACTACAAGTCGAGATGGGAGGAAAATGCGTTTGGAATATTGTTATCTCTGTTCTGTTGTGTTGTTGTTGTTGTCTGTGTCTGTTGTGTGTGTTATGTGTGTTGTGTGTTGTTAGCGTTGTTACGAGCTATCGGAATTTATGATAAATTTGGATGTGTTCCGTAATACCAAAAATTATGAATGAAAACTTAATATTCTTTCATAATTTTTTCTATACTTTGTAACTTGATAATATAGCTATGCTCCTGCCGAAACAATATTCCAAATATTGTTGTTTATAATACAGAAAAAACTGCGCGAAATTCAATTCGCTTAAACTTCACTTTAGGAAAGATTTTGGAAAAAAAAAAGATGTAAGTACAAGCCTAGATAAATACTGTCTAAATCCGAATATTAACTTAATATGATGGAAATATGCTCAAATTGCAAATGATTTAGGTATTACGTTTGTATGGACAATTCAAGGGTCGCCGCCGTCTTAAGTGCTTATGGCTTCCGAGTCTAGATATTTAAGGCCCGTATTACAGAACCTCACTCAAGACTCAATCATTACTTAAAACTAGTTTCAGCTAATCAAAAGGCTTTAAACGAGTTGAGTTTTGAGTGAGGTTCCGTATACGGGCCTTCACAAAGTGGGCAACGTCGCAAATAAATGTCAAATATTTCGCTGTTTTGATTTGGCAATATTTCTGTATGGAAATAAGAAATGTGGCAAACTAGCGAACTAGAATAATAATAATATAATAATGAAGTGCAATTATAACACTGTATTTGATGTTGTAACCATTTTAGGTGTAAAAAAGCATTTGGAAAGTATCCAAATGCTTTTTTTTTTTAAACACTTTAATAATGCCCCCTTGTCAATGTCATTCAGGCACCAAAGAATAAATATGTACATACGTGTCACTGTTTACCAGTAAAATCGACTTAGTGAATCTGTGGTCCTAAATCAGGGACCTACTCCCAACTTCAAGATCAGAGAATCCGCGTTGGCTGAAAAACACCATAAGTACTTAAAAACATGCCACGTACTTACGGGAGAATGAACCTTCATATGCACATCAAACGCCTGTTTGAGTACGAATCCGAGCGCGCAGTGTACACACACATGGCGCATGTGTTGACGCGACTTCAACGTCTCTTGGTACTCTTGCTGACGTTCTTCTTCATTGATGGTCACAATTTCTATATTCCTTAACGTTTCGTAGGAGTACATCAAGGGGGTTTCCGCTGTCGAAGAGAATTATAATGAATCCGGCTGAACAAAGTCCGATTGGCTTTTGTTTTAACTGGTCTGCAACTATTACTTTTTACCCGTATGACGATATCGCCTCTTTGCGAGAACAACGTGACATTTCGGAAAAAGCGTTTTTTTTTTTATTCGATAATCAAAACCGCCGCGTTCAACTTTATTTTCTGCAAAAATGCGGTATTTGATAAGTGAGGGACAGCGACCCTATGAGTGAAAAGGACGACACAACAGTGGTACATTGCGTTGTTGCGCTGTCTCTTTCGCACGGGTATTTTGTTTCAACAATGTGTCAAGTCAGTTGTCACATGGAGTGCTAAGGGTGAGATGCTCTCGCTTTTCTGCAGAAACGTGACATCACGAGTATACCACGGTTTAATTGCAAAGGTATGTTTCAATTCAATTATATTTTTATTATTATAATGTGACAAAGTCTATTTAACTCGGTTTTGTCTACCGTGGTTTTGTTGAAAAAACGTATCATGTGCGAATTGTTATAAAATCTGATATCACGTTGTTGTTGAAATAATATCATTTTTGGATTGTGATATCTTAGGATGTTACATTGTTGATGATGAATGGAATTTTAATGCAAGAAATGTGTTCTAGTTATTTGTTGATGTTCCGTTTTTCCGGATATTTTATAAATTTAAATGTAAAACATAATGTTATATCACGTTGTAAACATAAAAACAAAATACAATTTAGACTTATTTTTTCAGATGGGGTCGCGGTCAAAATATTTAGTTGTATTAGCAACAAATAAAAATAATGACAGTGAGCAAGGCCAGTTCTAAAATGGAAATAACGAATAAAGGCTTTTGCAGACCAGCGCGACTTGCCGCGCGACGCGACACGAACAATACAATTTCTAAGAAAACTTCACGGTATAACAATAACCAACTAAAAAACAAAAAAAACTAAAAAAGTATGTCACCTAAGTCGGGGAAGTCCACCCAAGCATTTTCACTACGGCACCAAATCTCTACGACCGTTCCTTCAGCTGTTTTCTAGTCTATTTTATAAACATACATTTTAATAAAATATAAAACTACCGGCTATGTAATGGAAAATAAACAAAATAAACTTATTGTAAAGGTGACTTCGAAAAGTATTACTATGAAAATAAACCACTGCAAAAATCCCATAATTCAAAAAAAAAAACTCATTATAAAGTTAAAAACAATTTCTTGAAAGACCGGGCGAGGTGATGGGATGGTGAAGGTATATAGAGAATCCAATCCTCTGGAATTTACTTCTGGGCCTCTACTAAAGGGGCCCGAAGAGCGGCGAGATCACTGCCAGGCTTTCGCCGACGTGTGTTATGATCTTCAAAGGTGCGCGAAATGCTGGGTGCAATTAATAGAGGTTCAAAGGCAGGCCGATGCCGCCCACGAGTATATTCGGAAATGGGGCATGGCATCTGAAATAAGCTGAAGTTTGCACCACATAAAACCTGTGCAGTGGTACCAGGAATCTAAAGTACGATGTCCAACTCCTGAGCACGGGCGGGATCGACATTAACATGTCTAAGGAAATAAAAATACTACCACCAGCTAACATTCAATATCCACGCCGCTAACGTGTGTAGAATCTACAAACAGCTATCTAGAGCGGCCCAAGTGAGCTGGGATCTCCACCCGGAGGTCATCCGGAGCATTTACATGGCAGCGGTGGAGCCCGTAGTGACACACGCGGCAAGCGCCTGGGCGCCGGCAACTAAGAAGAGTGAATTGCAGAAAATGCACTCCAATCTTCTTAGTTCACGGTCATACGGTCCAATGAGTATTCGCCCTAAAGCTCTGCAAATCCTACAGCACCGTTTCGCTGAACGCATCCCTGATGCTGGCTGGGAGACTCCCACTCGACTTCTGAATACAAGAAGCAGCCACTCTGTATGAGGCAAAGAGTACCTCGGCCAGCCCTTGCGGGCATTGAGATTGAGCTTGGTGGGTGGTGTGGTTTTGCGAAAACTTCACATTCGGCGAACCAAGGTTCCCTCCACTTCCTGGCGAGGAGCCAACGTGCATACAGAGCACAACGTGGGTGCGGTCTTCTTCTTATCCCAGAGCAAAGATCTTTCCACGCAGGGCAGACCAGCTTGCGAAAGAGGCTAGTTGAAAAAGAAGCCGGACTGTGACCGCTGCCTGACTTCATTCGTCAATTGGCAGATCCGTATTGGGTCGCTCGACGCCAATCGTCGAGCGACCCAATACGGATCTGCCAACCAACAACCGAAGATATAAGAACGGTGAAACAGGCTCCGTCACTAAAATGTTCCGCCCAGACGGGATAGTTGCATTCAAGGGAACTAGATTTTCAACTTAAAAAAACAGCTGACGGAATGGTCGTAGAGATTCGGTGCCATTGTAAAAAATTATTAGGAGGACTTCCCAAACCAGGGTAACACGTTTTTTTTCGCTGGCCGGCGAACTTTGGGTTTTGGACCCAACATTGTATGAAACGTGAATGGCCTTTATGGCCTCCTTTTAATAGACTGGAAAAAGAATGTTGAAAAACCATTTTGCAGAGAAAATTGTAGGTACATTTAAATGTGCATAATGAATAATGGTTATAATAGAAGAATAATGGTTGCAATACTCATTCAAGTTGATTTTTAACCGTTACTTATGACAATTTGTCCGTAGTAACCACTGTTTAGCTACAACAATTTCAACAGCTTAATACATTTTTTTAATTTCAACAATGTGTTTTTATTACATAATTCAGCACAAAATAAAAAATAATGTCATCTACAATGTGACAAATTAATTTGTTACATCGTTCTTTTTATACATTTCCAGGAAAAACGTGACATATTTTTAACTTTTTTTTAATAATGATTATTTATCCCAAAAGCCTTCAAATTTTAGAATCTTTTAAGTATTTTTTAAAAGTTTATTACATAACTCATATAACTTATTGCAGATTTAACGTAAAAACACCTTAATATATTTTTCATAATTTTTTTAAAGTTAAAATATCGCTTCCTGTAAAATTGCATTTTTCGAGATAGCACGTTTTTCTCGCAAAGAGGCGATATGTAAAAATATATTTTAATTTCAAACTCATTAATTAACAAACTGTTAAAGCAAAATGTTGCACTAATTATCCTTCTTTTAAGATTTACTCCTATACAAGGTGGAGACGACAATACAACAAAAAATTAAACAAACAGCGTTTCCCTAATGACGTTCACATTCTGTATACAAAAATTCAATTGAATATATTCAATAGTTTGGTCAATATAGCTCGGCAAAATCCATAGTCGGCTCGGGCTATTCCGGTTATCCACCCTACGGTGGATATTCGGAAACGTATGCCCAAGAATCCACCCTAGGCATATATGGATAAACGGATTTATAGGCTTAGGGTGGATCCGGCTACACTACATTTTTTGAAAATTGTTTGAAAAACTCATTTGTTTTATTTGGAAGCTAGGATTTATTTGATAGTTTCAAAATACTCCTATGCATGAGTAGCGCCAGTATTTTCATTTATTGTTGTATTGTAGTCTCCACATTGTATAATATTTGGTATTAGTAAAAACTGTATAAAATTAAATTTAGTTTGACAGGGGATTAGGAAGGGGTGATTAGCGCTGTGCGACCTGTACCCTAATGGGGGGTTAAAAAGTTGCTAAATAAACATCAGGTGAATAACGAACGACCCCTTAACTATTCTTTAAACTTGTTGTTTTGAATTAGTCAACTGGAATCTTTCTCGAAGGAGTAAATCAGGTAAACAGTTACTTATAGTTAGCAAAGAACAAACTATTTTATTTGCTTCTTTTTGTTGATACTCTTTCTAATCTAATTCGTGTTGGAGGAAGGTTAATCAACTCATTTTATGTTAAACATCAAATTATATTATCTATAGCTCTCCTATAATTTGTATTCTTTTGTTCAACATGTTTCATGTACGTCTTTTGCATGTTGGGCCACAACTTTTACTTGATCATCATCATCACTACCATCCTATTGGAGGTAGGAACCTGGCCAAAAGGATCACACATCAATGTATAAAATGTTGCGAATACTATTCTACCCATCATGGAGATCCGAGAACCCAGAGCAGCGTCTTCACTTAGTATTGCCATTTTTAGCACCGGGGCGGGGGTGGACTACGCCGGCCCCATCATGGTAGCTAACCGGTAAGATAAAGAATGTAGGCTCATCAAATGCTTCATTCGTGGGTTTGTGTGCTTAGCCATAAGAGCCATTCACCTCGAGCTCGTCTCGGATCTTACTCTCGAAGCTTTTTTAGCTGCACTAAGGCAATCTGACACCAGGTTAGACACTAATCACACGAAAAAATAAGCTGCACTAAACCGCTTTGTAGCTCGAAGGGGAAAACCCCGTTCAATCTTTGTCGGTGCTTTCAATGAGTTGGCCAAATTACTTTCGTAAAACTTTTAAATGTAAACAACATCGAACCTGGCATAAAATTTTCATTCATATCTGTTTTATTCTGTGGTTTTGAAGGTATAGCCTAGTTAATTCTACTTACTCTTAGGTTGAGAATTATCCACTTGCTGTTCATTTTCTTCGGTGACATTCTGAAACAAAGAACAATCCAATATAAAAACAAGTGAAGACGACGAAAAACATGTATTTTTCAGCAGTATAGTATTAAAATCACTAGCAAAGCATTATTATCTATCATACACCATCAATATCTCCTCGACAGCATATAAATCTCTCTAAAAACAAGCAACAGTTTCCTATAATTCATCACTATACCTACAGAATCACTCCCCCGCTTTACACCATCACTATCCCCCCAAGAATCGCTATCCCCCCCATCATCCCCAGTATCCGCCACGACATCATCACTATCGACACTATTTTCCAAACAGCATCACTATCTCCCAAGCAGCAGCACTATTATTCCCCAAGCAGCACCACTATATTCACTCTCCTACTCTACAGGATAACTAATTAACTATACTCTACAAACCGGAAATATTCTTCATATACAGTATATTTTTCTCTAGTCACAGCATCACTGCCTCTTCCCCCTTGCGGCATCACTACTTCCTCACATTGCACCTCCCCGCCCCCACTACTGCAGATATCGCTTCCGTCCCTTTTCAGCAAATCACTACCCCTCTTCACAGCATCACTTTCATACCCCACAATGCCACGATGGGCCATAACCAATCCCCTCCGCCACTGTACCCCTTCCTTATCCTATATTCATTATCCAGCGTAACTTTCCCTAATCACCGTATCACTACATTCCCTCCTTGTGGCATCAGTACTTCCTCACTGTGCTACTCCCCCAGATATCACTTGCCTTCCCCCCCATTCACAGCATCATTACCCTCCCCCCCTTTTCATGTCCCCGCACTACACCGTTTCAAAATGGAACCTAACCTAACCGCTCCAGTGGTTATAAATGCCAAGGATCAAACTCTTACCACCTTTAGTGCAATAGCAACTGAGCCCCGAGAAATTACGACGCAATAGTGAAGGAAAGATGGCTCCGTCAGCATCCTGCAATCTGCACCTATATTATTATACAAAGAAACTCGCGCAACGCAGAACGCCTGGCCGCAGCAGCTCAGCATGCACGAACAATCTAGAGAATAAACAATAAAAACTCACGTTTTCTTCCGGTTTTTCTTTTTTCGTGAAGTCGTCATCTTTTGGTTTGACTCGCTTCTCCAATCTCTTCTTTAGCGGCAATTTTGATTTCAGATCTTTAGTTTCTTTTTCTGCAAACGTGCAGCGGGATTAGAATTTTATTAGCTCCTCGCTTCGCCTCCTTTCGTTAGTATTGATTTATTGAGGGGGATGAGGGAACGCATCCGTACCGGTTAACTGGTTTTTATTTTTAACCGAAATTAGATCATTTTGAGAAGGTGCAGATTGGAGCACAAAGAGTGGACGCAGGGTGGGCGGAGCTAAATCATCTGCAGTGTGCGTTCTTTGTAGTTTATGTAGACCGTGTCGAAGGCTCTAGTATGAACGCTGCGGTCGAATGTCAGTTCTCGAGTGGTTTTCGGAATCTTATGGCATTTTTTTTCGACTTTTCCATTCGAAGGCGTCGTAATGGATGATAGCGTGTATTTTCCATTTTACTAGCTGAATCTGGGCGGCCCAAAATAATATGTTTAAGGACTGATATGATTATCTGATCTGATCGTCCTAATTTGTACCCCAAAATGCACTTAACAGCTGGGACAATGTGGTAACTACGAATGACCAATCGAACACGCAGGTTTCTTGTAATATGTAATCTTTTTAAAAAAAGCTACCTACCTACTTTTATCTAAGAATTTTAGGATCGTTTATGCCCATTTCTACGAACACTCCTTATGTAATTTTTATAACATGTTGGCACGCTGTACACAAATATTCATCTTTCCAATACACTGAAAATATTAATTTTGCTTGAGAGTCATGTAAAATAATTAGGTATTCAGCACACTCGCAATATAACATTGTTAAAATTAAGAGTAGTTACAAGTAGGCTATAGTAGCAATACGTTATACGGCTCGCCAGCACTCAGGTAAACCCTGACTCGTAAATGATCCCCGTCCCTTGCTCGATAACGATGCGCCAGCCTGCGTTGATGCTGAGCCTGTAGCTTTAAATTCCCCTGATGATGTATTCTTGATCCAGCCTGTCCCTCTTGCTGTCCTTCCCTCAGCGAACGCCCTAAGCCGAGGCTCGTACCCCACAGGGGGTGCCCTTAGCGAGCATTCGCCTAGTTTTAATTAGAATAGTTTTATTGCCCCTGGCTGGAGGCTTTAAATGTAGTAGCTAAAGGCAGCCACAGGAAAATCCGGTTAAGCAGCCAGGACCTTAGTGGTCAGCTGCGAGATGCCCTTAGATTTAAAAAAAAAGAATACACGATCGTTCGAAGTTTCAGTGTTCGGGCTTTCCGGTTTTCCGAACAAAAAGTGACATACGCACGTGATTGGTCGTGTATTCGCGCGACGATCGCTTTTAAACAGAACGCAGCTTGAGAAGTTTTGTTGTGTGGTTAAAACCAAATTTTACTACAATAGGCTAATAGAAATACTTCTAATGATGGAAACTTTTTTGACTCATTATTAAACCTCTACAAAGTACAAACGTGGAAACGCACTTTGCCGGTAAAAAATTGGAGCATGTAACTTGTTCGAATCGAAGAAATCTATTAGGCGAGAGAATTTCGAAAATAACTGAAGGCAAACTACCTACAATCTGGGAATCCCTGAGAAGCTCTACTGGCAACTTAATAAAAAAATCTGTTTTGTTCTGATTTCCGAACAAAATATGAAACGAAGCACCTCAGAGCGAAGCACCGTCACTCCCAGGCTCCGTGAACGTCGTAGTGAACGTGAACGAAATATTGAATTTGACAGCTAAGGCAGAAGTCGGCAGAACAATGTCACGTTTGTTTACAAATTACAAAAACGTCAAACTCAAACAAAACGGAAAAAAATTAAAACGAGTGAGCGAGATTCGAGAGATTCGCCGTTAGCAAAACTTTAATAAAAAGAATAAATTCCTTACAGGCGGGTAAGCATACTTCTCTAAATGTTCCGATGACGGTATTGTATATAATAATTACAACTTAATTTTATTTATCTTGTGAACAATGTTTTCTTTGATCATAACTTTGATTTAAAAAAAGTCCTAGTTTGCATTGTTTGTGCAGTTTTGTGTAGATTCAACAAAGTGAGCTTTTATACGTTCCATTTTTCCTACCCTAGAACATTTGCTACCTTTTCAATTTGAAATTAAACTCAGCAGTTTAAATTGATATGCCCGCAGGTTTACTGTTAGTTTCTGATTAACCCTCAAAGTCCGCCAATGCCCAGCTTCACTATACGGCTTTTGAAACAACTGTCTCAGAGTCCGTCGAACACAACGTAAGTAAATACGTCATTGGTAAATATCCATTTTGTTGTTTTCTTAATTATTTATTTCTAATGAAAATGGTTAAAAACCAATTAAAATAAAAGACACAGTTTAAGTAAGTAATATACGTTCAAATGCTTCAAGAAGTCTAGCTTTTTTATTTTGCACAGATACACAATGGCGCTGGCGTATTATTTTGCAAGAGAAGCATTGCGTGAAGAGGAAGAAAAAAAACACAGGCTCTCTCAAAGACGTCGTCTCTTACAACAAAGATTCATTATGAATTCAATTCCCGACAAAGAGTTTATATACAAATATAGGCTGAGCCGAGAACTCTTTGATAAGCTGTGTGAAGAATTAATACCTTTGCTGCCCGCAAAACAGCATTGGCATGAGCTTGATCCTAGTATGAAGGTTGTATGCTTTTCCAATACTTTTTGGTCTATTTTTCCAACACTATGTGTTAAATTCGTTATTTTAAAGACTGCTAAAATAATTCTTTCAGATCCTAGCAGTACTAAATTTCTTTGCTTGGGGCCGTTTGCAACGTTCCACGGGTAAAAACTTCAACTTGTTAGCAAACCAAACAATGTCCGGTTACATCAGAGAGGTGACCATGGCCCTCAATCACAGCAGCATTATACAGAAATACATTAAGTTCCCGCAGAATAAGACTGAGAGAGAAGTTATTAAAGCGAAGTGAGTTTGGGATTTATGGTTTATTTATCAATGTGTAAATGTTCACAGGTTTAAAAAAAAAACAAATAAATTTTCTAATAATAATGTTTTTATGCTTACTGTGATTTTCATACCATTATAATTTACAAAATGCTAAACTTTATGATAGAACTGTAATTGGAACAAAAATTCATCCTTTATTTTCTAGAATTATCATAATATTTACCCATAGTAACGAACATGAACATAAATAATATACCTAGTCTTTCTTACAGCTGAATACTTATTATAATATTATAATTACAGATTTTTTGAGAAGTTTGGTTTTCCAGATGTGGTAGGATGTATTGACTGCACCCACATTGCTATCATTAAACCAGTTAACCATGAAGGAAATTACTTAAACGAAAAGGACTACTACTCTTTGTTCCCTCAAATCGTAAGTAGTTTTCATTATGTGCTCTAGAATGAATAGAAAAACTTAAAATAGAAGAACTTTAGGTTACAGATAAATTTGATATTAAATAGCTAACTCTTTTTGTTATAAAATACGAGAAACTTGTTAATTATTATTAATTTACTACCTGCTGCCTGCGGAATTGGTCCTGCCGTTTCGGAGATTAGCCGGAACAAACAGACAAATAGCCAAATAAAAATTAAATTAATAAAAACTTTTTACAAAGAAAAACAAGTGACAGTATGAGGTAAGTATGAGGAACAGGGTATAAAGTTCACTCATCCTCTATAGAAAAGGGAGGATCTTCCGGCCAGACAGGTGTTGTGTCTGGCGGGCAACTGCCGTTATCTAATTGCGCGATGCAGGATTTAAAGTCATGTTTGTTTGTCGCAAATCGTATTATAATAAGATAAGATACAAACTGATCTGCAAATTGCAAAAAATCTAAAAAAAAAATAATTTCGCGGGCTACCTAGGTAACAAGATGACAGACGGACAGAGTAACTTCCACATTTATAATATTAGTATGGATTGTCTACTGAATAAGATAGCTGAAACTTATCTATCTAGAGACCTTTTATTTTAGAAACATTACTTTTTGCAGATCTGCGATGCTGACTGTAACATCCTGAATGTCAATGCGAGTTATGGTGGAGGATCCCTTCACTTTGAAATATGGAGCGCTAACCGCATCAATGATAAATTGGACGCCCTTGAGGAGACAGCATATATATTAGGTATATTCAAAATTATATTCTTTCTCTGTTAAATATAATAAAAATACAAAAAAAACGAACACTCAATTATACCATTTTATGTACTAGTAAGCATGATTCTAAACTTCCCAAAGTAAAAATGATTAATCGGATATCTTAAAAAAAACTTCTGTTTTTGAAACAGACGTTTTTGATGTAACAACTTTCCTCTCCCTTTCCTGCAATCTCGAGATGAGTGATTTCGTGAAAAGGGACGGAAGTGTGTAACAGGAAGCTGAGGAAGCCAGCGTTATTTAAAAAAAAAACGAACAGTAAGCAGTTTCATTTATCAAATTCAATATCATTACAGGCAGTACCAGCTACATTTTAGGTGACCACCTGCGCACCGAGCATGGCCTACTGTGAGATAGCTTAAATCACACATTATATCACAATTTGGACGATAAAATAGTTATGTCACAAATGCTAGCACGGCGGCGTGAGATAATCTCTTGACTTGTGACATAACTTCTTGACGTTTATTTGGGATTCTATGTCTTATTTGCTACTATGGGCGCACCAATTTTGTCACAAATGCCACACAATGAATGTCGTCCGTACATCAAAAGTGAATTAGTTCACAACAAAATTAAAAAGTTGTAAAACTGTATGAACCTGCACTTTATAAAACGTATTATTTCATTTGGTTGCATATTCACTGATCATAGACATTTAAATTTTTTAAATTTACTGTGTCACACTATGAAGTTAGCAACAAGAAAGGCATGTCGCGCCTCAGATTTTATCACATGGTTGAACCGTGCTAGCATTTAAGACAAATTATAAGACATGATAAAATTTATCATGTCTTGTCACAAACGTCTTGGGTACGCCTGTGTTAGCCCCGCTGATGACACCTATAGACTTGAATGATGATGATGATAATAAGATCAACTCCCCTGAAAGCCGATACAACGAAATTCACGAAGCTACCCTTGCCACCATAGCTCAAACAATTTATAAGTTAAAATCTAGATGGCGCTGTCTTCTCGCTTGTAAAGAGCTCAATTACAACCACGAAATGGCTGCGAAAATCGTAATGGCCTGTTGTGTCTTACATAATATGTGTAACATGGAGGGATTGGAAGCTCCTGAAATGTCGGAAAGGGAGATTGAAGAAGAGAGTAATAGACAGAATGAATATTGCGAGTCTTGCGACTATTGTAATGAAGAGAGGGTCAAGCTGGTGCAGCGGCTTGAAGAGAATAGGCTGAAGTCGTGTAGCAACACTATGGAAACCACTGAGGGTTGAAAAGAAGACTGAGTTACTGTTTTTATGATTATATCTTCGACTTTTAAAAGCGGAGACTAACTTGCAAAGAACATCCGACTTCGTTGGCATACCTATACCGACCGTCATTATGAAAAAAACTGGTTTTGGCGGCCAGTGATGAAACAAGTGTCAATCGATAGAGTAAGTGATTGCAAACAAAAAATATTTAGTGATGAATATCGTAAGTGATATACTTCCTGAGATATTTGAGTTAAAACATGAGAAAAAAAATAAAGCAGTAATATTTTTTTTAAATCACTTACTCTATCGATTGACACTTGTTTCATCACTGGCCGCCAAAACCAGTTTTTTTCCAAATGGCGGACGGTTAGGTACGCCAGGTCCCATACAAAAATGTCGGAACCCCTTTGTTTGTAATGTATCAAGTTTTTGTATCGCGTTCCAGTAGACAGTGCAGCGAGACGAGCCGCTCGACGCGAGCTCCAGGTCCTCCGCTCAACTGTCAGCTTTATAGTGAACGAAAGACTTATGCGGGGCGCAGCTACGCCCAGCAGTTTTATTCGCAAAAGTCTCGATCCCGTGGGAATTTCGGGATAAAGGTATCCTATGTCCTAAATCAGGTCTTGGTCTACCCATGAGCCAAATTTCATTGAAATCTGTTCTGTCGTTTTAGTGTGAAAGCGTAACAAAGAAATAAAGAAACAAACCCACTTTTGTATTTATAATATTACTTAGGATTGCTTTGAAACGGAAATAATGAGAAACGAAAATTTCATGTGCTCAAAGTGAGCGTTCGCCGCGTCTTGTGTATCGCCGTTTTGTAACCGACCGAGTTAGCCTCGAATGACACAGTACAAACAAACGTTGCAAGTCAGTCTCCGCCTTTAGGGGTGGGTTCGATCAAACTTGTGTAAATCTTATTCAGCATAAAAAAAACATGTCATGAATCACTCTAGAATTACATTAGCGTAAATAAAAAATTTCCAACAAAAAAAAAAGACGACCCAAACAAACAATTTAACCAAGCAAGAGATCGTCTAATTATAAAACGAACGCCCCTTTACTGCTTGTTGCATACACATTTCAAATGTTTGTATAGAAATTTTAGTGGAGACGCGTGCAGTTTATTAGACGATAATTATCTACGATCATTATACGCTTGAGGTATGTAATTAATATGTTTCGTTGTTTGTTTGACGCCGCATCACAGGATAACTTACACGGTACAAGAGTTTGATCAAATCCGCCCTTACTGTGATTTCAATATAAATCTAATCCGTTTAATATTTTATGTTGGTGTCCAGCTAGGACTTATTTAAAATCCTCCACATTTGAAGGTTCTTTATTTTTTTGAATCGTTAAAAAAAAAAAACTTTTTTTAGTTAGGTATGTCCCACCTCTATCTTTATTATTGTCTATGTATAAGATTTAATTTAGAATTAAGACGACAAATGGTGATTGAATGATTGTACGGTTAGCGAAAAAGGTTGATTAACACTGCTACTTTTACAAATCTTATAATATTATTTTGTTTAATTTTACTTTCGCTCAATAATTAAGATTTAAAAAATACTGAAGACCTACCTTTTATAAATATAATGTAACTATTTGATTTATTTTAATTTGAAGTCAAAATAATACATCTCGTAATGTTTAAAGGTTCAAATTAAGAAGAAAAAGAACCCGTGATTGTAATATAATATAATTTTATTTTATTTGTGTCAAAAAATAACTACATATTAATAAAACTATTAACATTTATAACGGTTTATTTCTTCTCCTCCCGCTCTGTCATTTGCTTCATTAGTCCTAACATTTCTTGCATCACATTTCTGATTCCCACCAACTCTGCTGTCCCTTGTTGTAGACTCAGTCTTATCTCTGATAGTTCTGTGTTTCTTCTGGCGTCGTTCTTTAATCTTTCTTCTTCTAGATGAATGAACTTCTTTGTGTATGGGTCCAGGCTGGCTCGGAGTTTTACTCGACCTTGGCGGTTTAATTCTGTTGAAGAGAAGTTGTATTTTTACAAGCTTTCATTTAATTATATTGAGTTTCCTAAATTACGTAGTAAGGCCTGCTTGTGGAGGAGGCGGAGCGCGTGAGGGAGAGGCAAATTTTACGCCCTTAGCCGGTGCAGGAGACGCCTAGGGCGTCGGGAATCTGAGGCTAATTCAGATGGCAACTTTTACCAAGCGGTCCACACTGGAGAAGACCTCATAACTTGAAGACACGTCGTACGTGGTCGCGATCCTCAGCATTGAGGAAACGACGAAGAAAAAATTACATTGTAGGTATCTGCAGCCTCTGTAGGTGTGGTAAAATATACAGTACAAGTACCGTATTGTACTCACGACTATAATACGGTATGATGTGATATTCTTGAATGAATGCAATTGAACTAACCCGAGCGTGGTTTCACCAGAATCGATAAATCGAATGAACCCCAGGATTTGCACTAGCTCCTGGAGCCTCATGCTTCATGGGGGCCATTGCATATCAAGGAGTAGACCGGGGGGCGCGGTAATTGTAGGGAAACGTCCCCACACTGAACGTATGTGCAGCAGTGTGAACGTAAGTGCTCACGAACGCTTACGCTAGATCAACTCCAGGAACGGAAGCATGGTTAGTTCTCACCGAGGCGCGGACTCTTTAGCGGATAGCGATACAATTTAGAACTTATTCACTGCGTAGAAAGCTATAGATTACAGTGAATGCGTAAAGCGTACCAAAAACCGCCGCGTTACGCCACCCAGTATCGCTTTACGCATCACGGTAACCCCCGGAAAGCTGGCTTCTTAAACCCTTGTACTACAACCTTACCGTGGTCATAGTCTGGCAAACGAAATTAGAAACTGAAAAAGCGCGGCGATTATACTTTAGAATTATTTGATTAATATCAGAGAGACGTTTCTTGACATTTCAAAAAATTTACTTGTCTGAATAAAAATACGTCTTTAGGTATTATGCAGCAATTCGAATAAAAAGGAAAACAACAATATTCTAAACATTTTGGTTAATAATCACTACCATAGTCAAAATCTGAATCTAAAACTACCATGTGAAAAGATTCATTAGTCACTGTTTTGTAATTTTTGGATTAGTATTTTGTATCAAGGTGACAACAAATCATCAACAACACTCCCATCTTGTTTTGGCAAATTGAGGTTGACATTATTCCTGCCGGGGTTGCGGGAAGTCCTAAGGGGAAACCGTGGTCCCTAGCACAGGCAAAGGAAGGAACACGGGTCAACGGGTGGGTGTTAGTCAGTAAGAGTCTGACACGCCCTTCCGCTCCGCCCAGAGAAGACATTCGATGATTTCCCACCCAAAAAAAAAAAAATTACATTATAAGTATGGCATTGCCGCATGCAAGGTTTGCAAATAATTCGATTGTCTACTTTCGTTTGCCAGACTCTAGTAACTAAGACTATCAATCAATTAAATAGGTACAAACCTGGCTGTGTCGGAGGTGGCGAAGAAGGATCAGATATCGAAGATGAAGGCAGTGGGTCATCCTGTTTCTGTACAACAGGGTTAGGCGGATCATCTGGTGGTTTCGAGACATCCGGCTGGCATAACACATCCGGCGGAATTACCGGTGTTGGTGAGACTTCAGACTGCGGAATATCGGATTTTATGGATGCTTCTTTTCGTAAAGATTCTGTCTTCCTTGGAGTATACGGTTTTCGTGGTGGTATATTTGGATGTCTTGGTAATTCTGGTTGTGGGACGACCCATTCTGTTGGGATGACTGATTGTGGTTCTAATTCTATCGTCACAGGCCCAGATTTTGAAGGTACCGGTACTAACAAGGCTTCTTGTGGCTGTTTTGGCGTCTGTGGTTTCGGCTGGAAAAGAAAAACATACGATTTTTTTTTTAAATACAATATTTTTTTAAGCTCGTTTTTCCTAAATATCTGTAGGCAAACGTGACAAGTATATATTTAACTCGCTAAGCAAGTAAGGCAAGCCTTAATGCTGCTAACACTTTTCCTGACTTGGGTACTAAGCGCAGGACCCTATATAGCTCACCATGCAGATGGATGATAGTCTAATTTTTTAAATAACACCTTGTGTATCTCTTTCTATAACAAAGAAAGTTAACAGTTTATCAGCTAAGTACTCAAATGCCAACAGATTACAGAAAACAACTATGGTCAGTTCCTAAAGTATCTGTTGAAACTGTAAACAAACCCTGTTCAGGTTAAATTTTTACGCAATCACTCACTAAAGGGATCTACTGTACTTAGAAGGTTTCAACTTTACATCTGACAACTTTTTTCGACAATCATTGTTTAAATAACAATATTAAATTGTAATTGAAAATCATCCACGGAAATTGAGGTTATAAAATTAACCTTAACTGTGAAATGAAAAACATCTTGTAACATTATTTTAATTTTTGAAGAATAACATCAAATGTAAGCACTCATTTTGTAAGTGGTACTACAAATTGGCATCCACAGGTACATTTTCTGATCAATTTGTTTATATTTCCATTAGGTAGATACTTTTGGAACAGACTATAAGACTTTTTAGGCCAAATAAACTATACTGGCAAAGGTATGAAAACAACCCAAATTTTCATCTAAAACCCACCTCAGGAGTTCCCGGCTTCTGACCAACACGCCTCGGTGGAATGGGTTCGCCAATAATAGCTAGTATCTTCTCATCCTGAAGGGTCAATTCTGGTGCTAGGAGTCCACCAGTTGACAAAGCTGAGTATCTGATTGCCGCAGCTTTTCTTGTTAAATATTTTTTGTCGGACCACACCTGAAAATATTGTTAAATACAATAGTTAGCCAAGTTGTTATGGAAACTTGGTCAAAAGGCGTTTCGCTATTGCTTTCTGCCTTTCGGAGACACGTCAATGATGCATACGCTGGGCCAGCCTCTCTCACAGCCTCTAATTGGTTTTGTAAATGAGTTAAGAAGATGATGGCCTTTTAGGTCAGACATTGCTGCAACCTAAGCCTCACTTAGGGAGAGCGGCGCAACTTGCAAGAAGCTTCAAACACCTCAACTGTTGTTGCTGAGTCGTGCGTTAAAAATCCAACTGCTAGCTTTTATTTAGGCATTCATTGTGTCGCTCAGTATTTGTGAAAACTGACATTAGACTTAATTTTTGTGGTATTCCTCGAAGCACACCAAAAGTATTCCTCGAAACGCACCAACGATGTAACATAGATGAGAGCATGAAGGATTCGTAATAAACGATGTTGATAGACGTTTTAAAATTCAACTGTCCTAATTGTTTTTTAGGGTTCCGTAGCCAAATGGCAAAAAACGGAACCCTTATAGTTTCGTCATGTCTGTCTGTCTGTCCGTCCGTATGTCACAGCCACTTATTTCCGAAACTATAAGAACTATAGATACTGTTGAAACTTGGTAAGTAGATGTATTCTGTGAACCGCATTAACCGCATTAAAGTTAAAGTAACGTTGTTTAAAGCATACTGTCCGTCTTTTTACGCGTGCAGCCTGTGGGTTGACTATTTGCAGAGGGCGTACAGTGACCTTCGAGTGCAGTACAACAATGCATTCAGGATGCTGATGGGGCTGCCGCGATATTGCAGTGCCTCTGGCATGTTTGCTGAGGCCCACGTAGACAGCTTCGCTGCAGTCATGCGCAAGCGTTGCAATTCCGTCCTAACGCGCATGCGTGCTAGTACCAACAGCATCCTGAGTGTTCTGTCGGACCGGTGGCGGTAGGATTCTCCGATGCTTGAGCGCTGGATATGACTGCACGCAGTCAAGTAAACACGCGCACGGGTATCGGTGTTTCCGATAGTGTTATGTATTTATTTTGTATTTAGTTTTTAAAGTGTCTTGTGTTGTCTTCACTAACATTAGTTTCTCATAAGCATTTCTGTGTTACTAACAACTATATGGATGTATTTGTAAATCCGAAATAAATGAATAATAATAATTAAGATTTTCACACAAAAATAGAAAAAAAAAACAATAAATTATGGGGGTTCCCCATACCTCGACCTGAAATTCAAAAAATTGTTTTCATCAAACCCATACGTCTGGGGTATCTATGGATAGGTGTTCAAAAATGATATTGAGGTTTCTAATATCATTTTTCTCTAAACTGAATAGTTTGCGCGAGAGACACTTCCAAAGTGGTAAAATGTGTGTCCCCCCCTGTAACTTCTAAAACAAGAGAATGATAAAACTAAAAAAAATATATGATGTACATTACCGTGTAAACTTCCACCGAAAATTGGTTTGAACGAGATCTAGTAGGTTAAGTAGTTTTTTTTTTAAATAAATCGTACACCGCAATTTACCTTTAACGAACAACAAGAACTTTTATATTATGTTACTTGCTGCTACGGAACCCTTCATGGGCGAGTCCGATTCGCACTTGGCCGGTTTTTTTTTATTAAAACTACGATTTCACTAAGGTTCCAGTTCATTTAATCGTTGGTGCGTCACAACTTAGTAAGTTGTGCACCAACGATTAAATAAACTGCAACTATAGTTATAGATACAGTTTTGTCAGTTTTATCTGTTCGATATAGTATTGTGAATAATAACGTACTTTATATTCCTTTTTTTATTTAATTACCTACCAACGATCCAAAAGTATTATTTATTTATTATACATTTATATTATTATATATTTATATTATATTATTTTTATTATTTATTTATTAAAAGTACAAGTGCGCACCAAAAGTATTCCTCGAAACGCACCAACGATGTTGGTGAATTTCTTTTGGTGTGTTTCAAAGTTGGTGCGCTTCGAGGAATACCCCAAATATTTTAAGTGTTTTCTATTCATAAGTTTTTTCCAATGCGTTTATGGGTGATTTTATGTATGGGTTTTTTTTAGGACAATTTGCTTTTTAAAGTTAATTTTCCACAATTAAATCTATACTAATATTATAAAGAGGTAAGAGTAGTTTGTTTTTTCGTTTGTAAGTTTGTATGTAGGGGGTAATCTCCGGAACTACCAGTCGGATTAGAAAAAACATTTTTGCATTGGTTACTATGGTTAGCCCAATTCTTCAGGTAGGTTATAGGCTCGCGGGCAGAAGCTAATATAGCAAAAAAAAAGAATCTTACCCTTTGCCATTGTTGAGTAGTTTTTATACAACCACTGATGCTATTAAGCCTCTCCGTAATGCCTTCCCACAGTTGCTGAGCCTTAGCCCGGCCGGTCGGTCCCCGCAACATACAGTTAGCCAGCTCCCTGTGCTCATTCAGAAAATCTAGAAACACCAGAATCTGTTTTCTTGAAGGGGCATTAGATTGCCTGTTTCCTAAAAACAAAAAGTTACTATATTGATTGCTAGCTTTGAATATTTCAAATAGGTAATATTAATATTTGATACTTACAGTATGCGGAATTATTGTGGATATTTTTCTGTTTTTTTTTTACTTGATTTTGATGAACCAACACAAAACAAAAGTTTGGCAGAGGAATAAAATAAAATTAATCTTATGGGCACCTAATAAAGAACATTTTAATTCAGATGTAACTACAGAGTTCTGGAACACAACCAAAGGTCCCAAAGACAAAAATAAATGTACATCAAATTCATCTAATTTCGGTGGGAATTTTTTACACAGTATTTAGTTAATCTCTACACAAATTAGGTGCTATTCGAGGAGTAATATTTCACTACAACTTATAACCAATGAAACATTGGCGTTTTAAGAAAAAAACAGTCTCTTTCTCTCTTCTGTATTACATGTCCATTTACAGACACCATATCACACATATGTAATCCCTTGGTTCAGTATCAACAGGTTATTTAGATCTGTGGAGATTAGTAGACTAGACTAAATTCTGTACGGCACTACTAAAGTAAACTATATTTATTTTACAACTGGGTTGGACTTCACTAAAACTACTCAACAGGTTCAGCCTCTGCCTGCTTTAAACACACCAAAATTAAACATGTTATGGGGGACGCGCTAAAGTAACCCGTGAAATGTTCTTATGTTGTTTACAATTTGCAGTCTGTGGCACTTTGTATGTTGATTAAAATATGATTTGCGACTGTAGCAAATATGGCTTTACAGAATTATAATCAGCAATACAACTCTTTAAGTTAGAATTGGCCTCAAATATCATGACTTCATGAAATTGTCATTCAATAGGGTGATATGAACTTAGAGAGTTGTATTGATAATTTTTATGATTATAATTTCTATAAATAAATAAATATTGATATGGGTGCAAATCATATTATAATATCTGATACTGATTTGCAAATTGCAAAAAACACAAGATTTTAATTTTGAAGGCTACCCTAGCACTTATAGATCCAAGTCACCTTGCTAATGTTGGTTTTTTATTTACCAAAAAACATTTAAAGTGTAGTTTAGTGCATGCCCAACAGAATTAGTATTTAATAAGATACTCACTGTTACATTCCTCATTTAGGGCTTCTTCATCTAACCTAGCTTCATTCTCGGAGAGTGTTCCCTGGTCCTCTTCCTTGATGATGAAATCCTGAGATTCATCTTCAAGGGGTTCCGGCTTTATCCATAATTCTTCTTCTTTAGCTGAAGCAGAATATGGATTAAGATTTTTTTTGCACTATTTTTCTCTGTGAATCATAAAGGTTACCCTGTACTTGGTGCTATTAAAAAACGTAATATCTACAAAAAAGAATTCCATAAAAAAATGCAAAAGTATAGGTCTGCCTCACTAAAAGGCTATTCTTTAATATTTCAAGAAATATATTGGTATTGAGTTTTTCATTAGAAACTCAGTAAGCAGCTTGTTATCAGGATTTGAGCGCAGTAATTGATGCCAAAAGGCTCGTCCCCTGTTACATGGAACTTAAACCAAATCTGGTGAAATGTGGGTGTACTAAACACCTCTCTCTACCCCTTTGAGTAATACAGCGTGATGTTATGTATGTGTTTACATTAGTACCTTCTTCAGTTTGTTGATTATATCCATTCTGTTCATTCTCCTCTGCATTCTCACTTTCCATAGGTTCCGGCTTAACAGTTATCTCCACCACTGGCAACGTCGCCTCCATCGCTAACCTTTCTAACCTACTTTTACTGCCACAAAAACTATGTTTTACCAAAGAGAAAAAAAGAATTGCGGTAACGAATCAATTACAATGTTTTTAGGCATACTTTTTAACAATAACCAGTTCAATGTCATGTCATTTTCACATAAAGTCACAGGCACAACGTTTGTTTAGTTAATTTTACACAGAATTTCACAGTTATTAGCGATTTTCAGTCACTATCTGCAATTTTATGAACCGATAGCTGCCACCGCTGCCGGCTAGAGTCGACGTAATGTAATTAAACACCTGCAGTTTTTAAACACAGCGTTGTAACAAATACTGAACACTACAACTACTGAAAATATATTCACTAGGAACTGTTGGGAATATCAGTTAAGGCATTTTATCCTTCTAAAATGTCCTTTTTCCATTTATTTTCTATCGATTATCTCGCACACATCGTAATCTGCCATCACTTGTCAAAATCACCAGTGATGCGCTTACGAGTTCGAAATACCAATTTGCAATAATAAAACGCAACCAAATCCGACACTCGTAAATATTGTCTGCTAAATTGATAACAACGACAAGACGTAAATTCTAACTAACGATTACTAATCTAGCTATGTGCAAAATACATAGGATGACATTATATTATAGAATAACTTGTAAGTAAGAATTGTGTGCACTCAGAAAATCGATTAAATTCATGAACGGTATATCGATACGGTATTATAGACAACGCTACGGTTGTGCTTATCTGTTGTGTCTATCTAAAAGTCCTTTCACACTGTACGTCTTCCTACTGCTGCTATGGTTTTATGGAGAATCCTTAGAACTAGGAGAACATAAACATATTCTACCTGGTTTATCAAAGATTCAAAGCGGACGTGACCACACTTTTAGCTGCTCCAAACCGACGATATTTTTACTACGGTCACCAGCAGTTATTAGGTACCTACCCACACACACAATACACGGTGGTGGTTTTACACTAATATCCAGCAGAAGGTTAATTTATGCACAGTAGCTATACTAGAATATTCAGCCTGGAATATCGCCCGTGCTATGGTCAAAAAAAAATCATCGGACTGCCGATAGAAGTGAAAACTAAGTCACTTTTTAATTCTCGCGTTGATGTCTTTCATTCGATACATATAGCCTTCGGTGACGATGACGCGAGTTCCATGATTTTTGTTCACCCAAAAAGTGCTCAACGCGCCTAAAGAAGTTTTCACTTCATAAACTAGTGACATTTCTATTCAGTGGCCCTTTCTGGTAGAGTGGTAGGTTGCTGAACATGCTTGTCCAGAGTACGATCTTCAGGTCGGGAGTGTTAAGGTCATCGCTCATTATAGCAGCACGGCTCCGACACGGCAAATACCTTGTCATTCAAGTTAGGATTTTAAGTCAAATCTATTAAAGTCTATTTTAAGATGGCTATACAGAATAGTAGATGGCTCGCAGGCAGTGAGCGGCCCACGAGCCGTCACACGTCGGGCCAACAGCGCGCTTCAAGCGAGGAGCCGGCTCACCGGCGCCTCGCCGTCCGAGCGGTGACGCCTCGCCAGCCGCACGGTGACGCCTTGCTTGTGAGTAAACAATAAACTGTTACCTCGCTGGTGGCGTGCCGGCGCGAGCGGTCGCCTTGCTGACGGCGCGTTGGAGACTAGCCGTCGCCTTCCTTCCGGCGCGTTGGCGACTAGCAGTCGCCTGGCTTACGGCGCGTTGACGACTAGATTTTTCGAGGCGGTGCCGGGGCGCTACCGTGCTGGAGCGGTGCTGTTATAATTATTATTATTAATCAGTTTATTTCAGATCAAAATTAATCCATACAATTACAATTACAAATTATAAAAATGAGAAATAAATAAAAAATAAAAAAAGCGAAATAAATAATTACAATTATACAAAATGTGTTAGTATTAGTAAATCTTATACACTATGTTAGTCAACACCCATCACAATACGCATCCACTGGTTCTGGATAGGGCAATCCGCACGAGATACAACCATCTGCAGGATACTGTTGCTACTGCCTCGCACGCGCTGCACCAAGGAGGCTACTTTCTTCCTTATAACCGCATGAAAGCCGTCCGTTCGCGCCTCTGCAAACATTCCGGACGCACTGCAGTAGCGAGGCAGCCGCATCAGCATCCTGAAGACGTTGTTGTATTGGACACGCAGAGCACTAGCAGCCCGGCGAGTAAAGGTTACCCACAGACTGCTCGAGTATAACGATTGGCAGTACGCCTTGAAAAGAGTAATTTTCACTGCCCTCGAGCAGCGAGCAAATCTGCGTGCAACCATATTCCCCCTGACTGCCAATGCTCTGCGCTCCCTCTCTATGTCTGCGTCATCTTGCAAATCTTCTGTCACAATGTGGCCCAGATACTTGAAGCTGCTCACCACTCGCAGAGCCGCACCATTAAGCATAATAGGCGGAACATGCACTGGACCAAGCTTTCCACTCTTGAAAACGAGCACTTCGCTCTTCTTAGAGTTATACCTCAGTCCATGTTCCGCCGCGTACGCCTCACAGATTGACACAAGCTTACGAACCGCCCCCACCGACGGTCCCAGCAGTACCAAGTCGTCCGCATAACTGATGTTATTTACGCTCACTCCGTCTACAAAACAACCCACATGAGTACTGCTGAGCTCGCCGATGAGGTCATTGACATACAGATTGAATAACAGAGGAGAGGTTATCCCCCCCTGCCGCACGCCACACTCCATGTCATATGCATCAGATAGCGCACCAGCCCATCTCACCTGGTTCCTCTGACACGTGTACCAATGGCGTAACACGGAGATGACTTCAGCCGGCACACCCGTTCCTTCCAATTTGGCCCACAGCTTATTATATAATACCCTATCAAAGGCCTTGGACAGGTCCAGGAAGCACGCATACACCGGCGTCTTCCTCTCCGTGTAGTACCTGACAGCCTGCTTAAGACACAAGATTGCGCTCTCTGTTGACAGCCCACTCCTGAACCCAAATTGGGCATCATCATCATCATCATCATATAATGGGCGATGACCTTTATTGGGTTTCTCTTTAAAAATATTGCCATTTTTCAGTAGCAGCCTGGAGTCTGGATTTATGGCCGACATTTTGTACATCTCTGTCTAACCCTTTGAGGCGTGATGTTGTTTTTTTTTATTATGTTATGTGAATGGTTTTGGCAGGGCTACAAAAGATGGCGTCGAAGTGGCCTCCAGGGTACATGTGTTTGAACACTGCAGTCTATTGCTATAAACCAGAAAAGAAGAGATAAGAGTGTTTCTCAAAACAAATGTACGTAACGAAAAAGTTGTTACGAAATATTGTTACGAAATAGTCCTAGATGTAACTAAATAGTAAACATAAGGCTTGTTACACATACATTGGAGAATTATAATTTATTTAATATGTATATTCGTAATTTTTATGCAGTGTTCTCTTAATTATTTATTGTATTTTCTTACATGACGAAAGACGTCATGAAGGTTATCGGATTTTTATTAATATTTAAAAAATAATTTCACTTTTCTATTTCTGAAGTTAATACGCATTGTATAGAGTGAATAAAAAAAATCATGCCTAAACCTATTTCAGTACCAACCTATTAATAAAACTTGAGACTTTCAAATTCGCGAAGGACATTTTTTTTTTAATTTGACAGTAAATGTTTATTATGCTTTTAGTAGGCAAATAGGTTAAAAGAACTGTATACACTCAGCTTTACACTGTACTTTTTCGTAACGTAACGAAATTCATAAGAAACGTTACGAAAAAGTAATAAAAATTGTACAAAATTGGGTCTTAAGAAATCAATGGTTTGATAAAACCTGAAACTGCAAATAATATAATACGCTTAAATGTTCTTACGACACGTATTACAGTAATTTAAGTAAATCAAGACTTACCTTAATGTGAAAAAATGCTATAGTATTTCTTGTAACGAAAAAGTAATCTCACATAAACAACACGTTCAAAACTGATTTTCACATTAAATTTATGGCGGGGACGTCAGACCAACATCCAATCAGAATTAAGCTAGTGTTGCCCGTGTTAAAAGGTAACGGATGCGTTCAGAAATTACGTGGAAGTAGGAATAAAACGTAACTAAAGAGTAAGTTACTAAAAAGTAAATGAACAAGACTCATTTTGTTTTTCGCATTTTTTTAATCTTTTTATTATGAAACCCCATAGAAAATCACTATTATACAGAAACTCAATTTAATCAAGATCCGTAATACACAAAAATGCATAATATTAACGCGACCTAACGTATTTTATGAAGTGTTACAGGTATGAGGTCGTAGGGTGGCAATTTGATTTTTGTATGAAACGCAAAAAACATCGTTTTGAAAAAGCTTTCTAAAATTAGGTAGATATTATGATTATAATATTTATTCTTCACAACTTTAAAGTTTAATAGTTTTTATTCACAATTACGTTATTTTTTGTACGTATGGTTAAATAAAAACATCGTAATTTTGTTACTATTTAGAGGCACACTTTTTTTTCAACGGATGTACATTTATTTTGAGAAATACTCATAAATTAAAATAAAACCCATGTAATCTTTCCTAATTTTTATTTCGAACCGTTACACATAACTTAAAAAAAATTGATGTATTTTTTAATTTTTTATATGACTTAAAAGAGTGTACAATGCATTATAATATGACACATAATCTCAAAATAGAATGGTTCTTTACAATGACGATAACATTTTGGTATGTAGTAATCACCGAATTAAATAATGACTACGAGCATTCTTTAAAAAAATTCAATACTTTCATTTCTGCTGGCCAAGTTGAGTGACATTGTTAAGAACCTAAACCTCGTCCTTTGTCGAAGTCAGAGGCCCTAATAAAGTTACATGCTCTGTGGCCCTAATGTGAGTTTCTTTTGACCATCTCGACTTTACGCATCTATCGAGTTCGGCGATCCGATTGGCAGTCGGCCGGCCTTCACCAGTGAAGAGCCAATCGGAGCGCCGAACGCGGTCGATTCGTAAAGTGTACCTCTGTTTCGGATTTCGAGAATGTAAAAAGTTACTATCGCTCGCAGGTAGAACCAGGATGAGGCTGGCAAAGGAGCGTGGATTGGCACATGAAAAGAGAGGCTTAAAATTTGATATGTAAAAAAAATTGTCATATTCATCGGACAATTTTATTATAATAGCAGAAAAACGTGTTCAAAATCAGTTAGTATAAAAAGATACAGGGGCTATAAAACGAGTCTTGATCGCGGTAGCAGACGTACAGCCTGATTCAAACTTAACAGCGGCTCGGATCGAAGCTCGGAGCGAAGTAACGAATTCATGGGTCAGCGAGGGTGAGGGGTGCGCAGCCAGTAACTTACTTCCGAGCCGCCAGTAAGTTTGAATCGAACTACTTATAGCAGTTATTTCAATATGGGCCGTATTATGAAGATAGCAGCAAAAAGTCAACTGTTAATAATCGGTCGAAGGACACTGAACGAGACTAAAATTTTATTGTTATTACGTCTGGGGGCGTTTAGTATCCCGCAAACTGTAAAAATAAATTACAGAAAAAAGCAAAAAAGAACAATGTCAGTAAACTCAGCCAGCTGACTACCGTAATACTAAACTAAATACTTCTTGCATCTGCGCGATTATAAAAATATTGACTATGGTATATTTTGGAAGAGTTACACCTCATTTCTGAGAGGTCAACTACTGTTGGCTGGCGCTCTATGGACCAGAAACAGCATCATATTTTATTTTTTTCTAGTATAATATTGCAAACAGACTGATGGCCCATCTGAAATAGGTTATCGTAGCATTTACCTGGGGGTTTCCCAATACGTTGGTCCTTAGGGACTAAGATGAAAAAAATTTGGTTATAATTTTACTGGAATCCTTCAGAAAATACTACCAAGACGTATATTTGTGCTTCAATTTTTAGGGGACTTCGCAGACATCGATAACTATGGTGGAAAGACTTCCGTGTCTTGCTTGAGTCACTTGAGTCAATTAATAGCTCACAAATAGAGTAGTCTATAAGAGAGCAGGTTTTGTGTTTTGCGAAGTCTAAAGCAAATGAAAAACACTTCTACAAAGGTATAAACAAGTACTGTTTTTGAACAAGAGCGCTCACTGTCAGAAATAAGGTGGTACTTCAAAAAATAACTCAAGTCACAAGAAATATCGGTGGAAAATTATATTTACATAAAACATGACGTCATTATTACACTATAAACCTTAAAAATATAAACTACACAAAATTCAATTGGAAGAACAAGATTGCTTGATTCATATAAGAAAAGAAAAAAAGGTACTTTTCACAATATAGCACTTTACCTTTTTGCCTGTGACTCGAGTATATTTCAAGTGAACTTATTCTAAAATATATATTTTCCGATTTTTTTAATGATCGAGTTCGCTATGGCTAGTGATTTACATTAAAAATGACTTATGTCACAATCCCATATTTTTTGGTGTCATACTGAGGTGTAATGATAGTTTAATAACAATGTCCTTTGTGAAGTAAAATTTATTTGTCGACTAGCCGCGCCACGCGGTTTCACCCGCATTACACTCGATCCCGTAGGAATATCGGGATTAAAATTATCCTACGTGTTAATCCAGGTTATAAACTATCTGTGTGCCAAATTTCATTCAAATCCGTTCAGTAGTTTTTGCGTGAAAGAGTGACAAACATCCATTCATCCATCCTCACAAACTTTAGCGTTTATAGTATTATAATATATAAAGTATATTAGGATAGAATAGGATATATTAGGTACATGTTTACCTAATATAATAATATCCTATCCTATGAGGATGCCTCGTTGAGAGGTGACACACTTGTCGTTTTCTTTCAGGGTTCTTTAAGAACAGTTAAGCGGATTAGATTACTAAATATACTTCGTCTATTATATTTTATAATGGATTTCCGCAAAGTTATTCCTGAGTCAATTAATTTGTGTATAAAAATATCAAAATCGTTGTATGATCATCAGATTTTTACAGTTTAATCCACAAAATCTATTATTACACCTTCAGTAACGCACACTATGAATAACGCAATTTCCGCCTCAAATAGCCTACGATCATCTCCTGCCGACTTAGCAGGCAATAATCTCGGCGAGTAGGGAAATATTGCCCTGAATACATGTTATAACCACGAGAGCACAAGCTTGTCAAGTCGTTAGCTTCATGTCAATAATGTACAATATAGTAAAAATGTTACAAAGCTAATGTTAACAGTCAAACAACGTTCGATGTATACAATATAAATATCAATTCCTTATGGAAACATTTCGTTGGCGGTTTCTGGACTAAACTTGTGTGTTTTTGTATGAAAGCCTCATTCTAGCATAGTTCTACCTGCACTGAAAACATTACTCGATTTTTGGGCTCCTCCGCAGTCGGGTAAAAAGGAAAGATTAATTAGAAAGGTGAACGAGATTAGCAGCGCTTTTGCCAGAAACTTTAAATATGATCACTTCAATTTACTGTTACTAGTAGCCTGCATAATCCCACTGTCGAGCAAAAGCCTTTCCCCATGACTTCCAGCTCTTTCGATCCAGGTCTAATGTGGACCACTGATCGTTTCTTTTCACTTCAATTTATCTTAAAAAATCTAACAAATCTGACCAGTCCGAAACGACTTATTCATGTCGGAATAAGATCATGAAAAGCTAAAGCACATAAATCCACATAACCACACATGCCATGCCTTTTAGCCACATAACTGGCGAAATGTGGGTGTACGATGTAGGTACATCTCTGCCTAACACTTCGTGAAAAATAGGCGTGATGTTATGTTACCATGTAAAAACTACCCGAGGGGCAATTCCCGTAATTTTTAAGAACTTTCGCATTCGCATCTCAGTCGCGAAAATAACAAAAATACTATCTATTTACCAACATTTTTGACAAGTTTGACAGATTGTGACTTGAATGTGAACGTTTTTTAAGTACGAGAATTGGCCTACCACAACCACTAAAAGCAGTATTATTTAAATCTTACTTCAGTGGGGGAAAGAGATGGAGCTATACGTCCTGTAGAGCTTCATCTCTTTCCCACACTAAAGTAATATTAAAATAATACTGCTTTTAGAGGTGGTGGTAGGCCCCCTGTTCTTTTACTGGTCACAAGTTTGGTCCACAAACCGCTTAGGTAACTGCTTACTACAATATTATTGCGATCACTAACAGAGTATACAATGTCCGGTGCATTTTTAACCATTTTTACTTAAAACTACGTGATTTTTAATCATCTCCTTTGTCTAATCTTGTTTGACGACACCGCTGTTTGTCCGAAAGTTTATTTCGTTTCGGAGTGGACGAGAGCAACTACTTTCGGGTTCGAAACAATGGTCTCGTGAAACTAGTTTGTTTACATAGTCTATTGTCCCAGAAAATTAAATAAATACAGTTGAATTTGTGTGAAAAATATACACTTAAGTCTTATGAAAAACGTTTTTTTTTTACTGGTTAGTCTCAAATTGTTATAAGAAACTATCTTTCAAACGGATTTATAAATCACAACGATGAATAAATCTTATCTAATCTTCTTTGATATATCAATCACAAAGGTTAATTACAAGAAAGGTGTCAATTCCTCCGTCAGTCCATGTCCTTTCAGAAGGACATTTTCAAAGTCCTTATAAAAGGACAATGTCCGCAATTCAACAATTCTATTAATTATTAATATTATGTTAGACCACGTCTAATTGATCTATACTTGAAGTTAGAATATTAGATCATTCCGTTGCCATTGGTCAACTATCAACTTTAGCAGTATGTAGTTAAAGTTGATTTTTGAGTCACCATAAATAGGTCCTAACGTAAACTATGGTTGCAATGGAATTTGAACTTTATAATATATGACATTGACTTTGAGGTTGCAAAACTTGATAGTCTGTTAGTTATCTAAGATTCTAGATTCAAGTCTAATGTTAGTTCAACATCAAGCATTATAATTAGTTGCTAGACATTTAAAAATGGTCCTTCGTGTCAAATAAGCTTTCAACATGATTTTTCTTTCTTTCTATCAATATTCCATAAACTGCGACAAGATCAATTCCTGTACCGCATTAGGAATAGTAATGAATTTTGCCATGAATTATTATATTATTATTACAAATGTCATACATTTAAAATGATGAGACAATAAGTATTTTACACGAATTTATAAACATTAGAAAATGCAGTAAAATGCACGAAAAAAGAAATAAATACACATCAAAATGAGTTTCTAATAATCTCAATATCGATTTATAATATTTTTTTAGTAGATTTCGATTACAAAAAAAAATATAATTACAATTTTTTATACATATTTTTGATAATATGTAAATAATTATGTTTAAAAATACATGCTTTTGTGCGTCCTGTGTGGATTACAATTGTATATATTTTATTAACTAAATCAGTTTTACAAAAATGTAATAATTAAAGAGTTTACATCACAAATTATAGGTATACTTCAGTTATTTATTCATAGCATTATGATAATTTTCAAATCCCATACTCAAAAGTATCATTACAATTTTTTCAAACGACTAACAAATTAATGTGCTGGCAACATTGTTAAAATAAAGCTACATACACATTATCTGTATTAACTAGAATGAAAGCGCAGTGTCCTTCTCGAACTACAAAGTTACCCATTTAGCCTAAAATCTTCAGTTTAGTTGTTAGTTTCGCCGTGAAAAAGCACATTATCATGCATTTATGACCAATATATTTTCGAATTTCGTTGATAAAGACACAGCGTAACGTCCTATTGCTTAGCTTGCTAATTATTAGCAGCATTAATAAAAGCGACTGTCGAGTTTTTTCACTAATATTTGAACTAATGCATTGTTTCTTCAGATTTCAATACTCACCCAAATATTTCTCCCAGGTCATACTCAAACAGAAATATGATACCGACCATTGGTAGTATGTAACAATAACTTCATCACTACATATCATAAAACAAAGTCGCTTCCCGCTGTCTGTCCCTATGTATGCTTAGATGTTTAAAACTACGCAACGGATTTTGATGCCATTTTTTTTAATAGATAGAGTGATTCAAGAGGAAGGTTTATATGTATAAATACATGCACAATATAGTAAGCTATAATTTATAAATTTATCACACGGGCGAAGCCGCTGGCGGAAGCTAGTACTATGATAAATTTTAAATATGGGACTCAAAAAATACACCATCAAATTCACTTCACCATAACTATTACGCAATCAATAGCCCATTATCGGTGGGCACAGTCCATAGAGCCTATACCATAGACAGTTAGTCTATGGCCTTATGACGTCACAATTTTAACTGGTCTGATTCTCGTCGAGAAACTCGACGCAAGTGAATGGAAAATGACCTATTTTGCCGTGTAACTCGCCTTCCCATTGGCCGTTTATGTTGATTTTTGTCACCTAGAAAATAAAAAAATATATTTCATGATTTAAATTCTACCAAGAAAGTCGTAAAGTAGATTTATATTGTGATTGATAAACATACGAACTACAATAGACGACGTATATTTGGTAACCTAAACCGCTTAACTGTTCTTAAAGAGTCATAATGAACCCTGTAAGAAATTGACACGTGTTTCACCTCTCAACGAGGCATCCTCAGGATGACGATGGACTTGATGCGAACACGAGGTGTTGCCACGACAAGCGCCGAATGTAAAGTCCAGCAGACAGCAGTAGTGTTTGCACTTATCATTTTTTTTTCACTGGCATATATCATCGTTTTAAGAGCAGTGGTGATGAAATAAATTGCACAAAGTAAACTGCATGCCTGGGAACACGAACCAATGACCGACAACTGGAAAGTCGTGCACGTTAGCACTGAATCATTGCTTGTGACAAAAAAAGGTTTATATTTATTATTGTTTCTTACTTTAATAATATCTCCTTCCTCAAGCTTGAGGGCTGTCTTGTCGTACGCGTTCGGTACTCTCGGTTGCTTTACCCGAGCTAACGCTGGGAGAGTGCGCTGTAATAATAATATAGATTTTTATTTCGAAACAAAGAATCCATAGTGTGTTAGTAACATAATAAAGCCTTGAAAATTATTGAATTGATTTTTATTAGGTCCGTACATCGAGCAAATCTACGGACCAACATGTTGGACCGGACGGCGAGTGCCCTGAGCTCCCTCTCATAGTAATGTACTGCCTCCCTCTAGTAATTGAATCCCTCTCATAGTGTGGAATGTGGGAGGAAAAGTATGTGGGAGGAAAAGTTATTAATATAAAGTAATGTACCTATGTATGTGATAGGCTATGTCGGTAGTAACGGCTAAAATTCTCTCCTCTGAGGGTCATAAAAGGAAAAGACTTGTTTTTCATGTTTTGTGTAGGTTATTATAACATAAATTATATTCCTGACGGGAAGATCATCAGGAAATAACTGAAATACATAAATGACATCAGAATTGTACATCACAAGGAATGAATACAGGTTAATACCCTAATTCAAATTTATTATATTTACCCTTTCGTAGATGGGGCTTATGTAAAAATATGATCCCTTAGGCTTTGCTACCAACATAACAAGCGACATGTAGGTATACATACCCCCCCCCAATCCAGCATCTAGGGGGGGCAAACCGGGGCCCGTACCGCGGGCGCCAACTTCAGGGGGCGAAAAATTCAAGCGTGGCAGACAAGTGCAGCACCCAGCACACCGCAACTTTGCAATAAATGAGACGCGCAGCACAATCTTTCTATTTCTTTTTTTTTCAACAGATTTGGCGACCCTGATGGATTGGCGCATTATCGATCGATAAAAGATTAATATGATGCTGGCAACATTTTCATCTCTAGAAAATTTGAATTTCGCGAGCTACCTTAGTGCATCGCCAGTTTTTGCCTCGCCTCAAAAAAAATCTAGATCCTCAGCTGCCCCCAGCCCGTAATATTATGTTACAAACCTGCATATTAGTACGCTGTTGCGGATGCTTGTTGCTGGGCGGGCTCGGCGGGTCCGCGAGATGATTGAGCGCCTCTGTCGGTGGGTACGGAGCGCCCGACGGGTCCAGGATCTGGAGGTAAGATGAGTAGGAGATTAGGACTAGAAAACAAAATGGGTGTACACCTCTGCTTAAGCCTTCGTGGATTACAGGCGTGATGTTTATTATAAATGTAGCAATGTATGAAGTAAAAGGGGAAAATAACATGATAAAACTGTTTACAGAAAATACCTACTGAAGTAGATATCGAATAGCAGTAAAAACAAAAACGAAAAGGATTTTTAAAATCGGTTTAAAGTCGTGTTCAACACTATACGAGAGCGTTGAACTCTTCATCAACTGTTTATGAATAAAATCATTAATTATGATTTTGTTTTCGTTCTTTAGCTTTTAGATATCGAATTTCATAGAAGTTCGTGAAGATTCGCTTAAAACAAGAAATTAAAATAAAAACAAAAATAGATTAAAACATATAAAACCGTTTTTCACGGAAAAACATATATAAAAAGTAAAAAGGAAAAAGCTGGGATCGAAACCCCGACATTCTGAAAGGTACTGGTCTAGTATTTCAACGACCCTTTCGACTGGGAGCGTGGCGTCTCCTGTAATCCGGCTACACGGAGGTCGGGTACGGAGGATGATCTGAGGTCGGGGTTCCTGGTGCTAAGTGGCCCACGTTGGCCGTCCATACTAAGCCAGGTATAAATATGGATCCCCCGAAGAAGTTTGGGGGTTGCAGGTTGACTAAGGAGGGGTGAAACGGGCCAGGGGGGTAACCCAGCAGTCTAAAGTCCCCGTATCAGGCAGTAGTGGGATAGCGGCTAGAAATGGGTGCTTGGTAACAGCCTGACCGATGATCAGACCCGATCCTTTTGCTTTGTTGATAAAAATTATAGTTTATAGATTGTTTACTGTCGTAGTTCTATATTCTTTTCTGTATTTCGTTATTGTTGTTGGTTCATGTCGAATATAAATGTTTTAGACAAGAAGTTAAGAGGATTTTCATCTCAACAAAAATAATTTTAAAGAAGATCTAAAATTGGACTCATCCCACTGTTCATACTGTTAAAAACAAATGCAGTATGAAACTGAAAAAAAAAATGCATTACACAGTATGTAACAAAAGCCCTGTCCAATCCGAAAATAGATAGCGCAATAACATTACCAAAAACTAAGAAAAAAAGTTTTTTTTTTTTTTGAAAATAATAAGTTATTTAAAAGTCACGTTTTTAGAACCAAAATTATCCTACTTTCACTATAAATTAGCTAATTTTCTACAGAGGTTATAAGTTATGCCTTGTAGACACCCGTTAATCGACGGCCGCCTGTGCCACATGTAACCTGAAAACATTCCCCATTGAAAAACTGCGGCGATTTGTTTTCTTAACAACACCGTCACGGTTCTTTGTTCTTTTCACGGGTTTTTGTAACACGCTGTATAGTAAAATATCGAGCTGATCAACGCCGTGTAAACTTGGGTTAACTTCGTAAGGTGAAAAAACCACATCTAGAAATGTCACATGGTGTCTAATGTATTTTATTGTAATGTAATTTATTTTATTTATACCCGTACAGGATGCATGTTTGAAACTTTTAATCTTATTCCAACCTCTGTACAACATGTTTTGCAATAAATTGATAATCTAATGTTGGATCCTCACAGTCCCGCCGGCGGCTTCATCACAAGCAAAGCGGCTGTGAGTCCAAATTCTCAGTTAGTTCCCCCACTGCCGCGCGGTGTGGCCGGCGGCCTTGCCGGCAAAATGCCCGCCGGCTTTGTTGCGATTATCGCACGCAAAGCCGACGGACAGGCCGCCGGCACATGCCGCCGGGCTATGTGAATCCACCATTATGGGTGTTTAGAATGATATAGCCAACATTACCCTCTGCACATAGGGCACGGGGATAGAGCCGGTGCGGCCGAGACTGTTGCGCGCTGTCCACCACTGCTCCTCGTCGCGGTTTATCACCATCAGGCGCTCGCCGCGACGGAACGGTAGGTCGTCGGCGTCCTGGAAAAAATTGTACGGCGATATAATAATTATAATGATAGTAATATTATGCACAGAAAGCGTTAGTCCCTCCCGGCCGGCAGTCATTCGTTACGGGTCAGACAACAGTCGGACAAGTCTACTACAAGTCTGATTTGTCAAGGTCGTAAAAACTATACGATGTAGGGGCGGGTCGCTAGTTTAGAATAAATAAAGAAAGATATTTTTTATTTCTTCTAAACTAGCGACCCGCCCCGTAACCGTGTCTCAGATACACGAATAAAACTCTCAGCAAAAAGAAACAATCTTCCTAGCCTTTTCCCAACTATCTTGGGGTTGGCTTCCAGTCTAACCGGATGCAGCTGAATACCAGTATTTTACATGGAGCGACTGCCTATCTGACCTCCACAACCCAATAACTGGGAAATACGATACCCCTTGGCAAGACTGGTTGTCAGACTTTCGGGCTTCTGACGACTCGCAACGACTGTCAAAGATCTACGAATGACAACCGGGACCAACGGCTTAACGTGCTTTCCGAGGCACGGAGGAGTCTCGGTATGTAAAGATGGTCACCCACCCACTGACCAACCCCGGCAAGAGTAGCTTAACCTGATGGATCAACCCGTGCGGCTTGTTATTACTTATATAGCCACGAGCTCCTCCGTGCTTCACGTATACAACTCTCAGCAACCCCTCCAAATATGCATTAACTTATTTTACAAGTAGGTGCACATCAATACAGAGCAAAAGATGAGGATCGAACTCACAACTTGGTCCGGGCTTTAACCGATGAGCTGTATTATTATAGGCAGTGTATAGAGTGCCACCATTGGCACTCTATCCCTATCGGATAAAGTGCCACTACAGGCACCCTAGTAACACCGCCTCGGCCCGGCTAAAGTGCCGCAAGCATTGGATTGTCATTGTCACTGTCACTAAGTCACGTCACTTGGTATTTTGTTTGATTGTCGAGGTTAGATCGCTGTAAAACACCACATTCCCAAAACATTACATTCTCTTGTGCCTAAACGGACCCTGGCACTTCGCCGGCCGCTACCGCGGCACCGCTCGCTACGCTCGCTCGGCTCGTGCGTGGTGTGGTCACAGTTCTAACCTAACCTAACCTAAATAACAAGTGACAGTGACAATACAACGCTCACGGCACCCTAGCCGGGCCGAGGCAGTGACACTAGAGTGCCACAAGAAACTCGCGGCACTCTATACACTTCGATTATTATATACGGTTATATAACTGATCGTAAGAGTCCATTATACGCCTTTTTTAAACCCTGTAGTGTTTTGGGTGTTTCTATCAGGATTTTCTTAAGCCGACATCTGAACCTTCACTTTTTGCCTTTCAATCGTCATTCGAAGAAACGTCTGAACACAACATGAATAAAAATTGAAAAATGAATTCATTAATGAACTCATCCAACGGTGTTAAATTTCGGCACTCGTATATACCGAATGATCAATATTGAAATGAATGGAGCAGAAGAACGTTCGTTAGTAAAATTTCATGTTCTGTTACCAGATTTCAAATCCGTTTAGCAGAGTAGAAAACATTGCATAATCATCAAATCCAAACCGCACTTGTGGCATCCACAAACATAATATTTGCATACCACATCCAGACCTTGATATCTATGTTTAGGCCAAACAAATTCTTTCGCGACCCGGGCTCCGAACCCGCGACTCGCAGTGCGTCAGTCATAATCTCATAACTATCACCGCGGCATATTAGCAAAGCATAACGTAAACAGAGAACATCTGCCATAAACTCATGTTAGTTCCGAATTATTTTTATCTTAGTACGTATGGATATATCGAAATGTATGTGCAGAAGTCTTAATTGTAAGAACTCGCTGTATACTCCTGGTTGAGGATTTCAGATAGACTGGTCCTCATATGGCCTGACCAAGATTATGTCTTGACTTTAAAAGAGACTGCGCTCCGCTTTTCCTCAGAGTATATATAGCCCTCCAGACCGTATTTCGGCCACGGCGCGTGAGATATTATAGTGCAAAAGTGTGTGCGCAGACATTGGTGCACTCTCTCTTCCCTCACTCTCATAGTCCGATGGGACGGCAATATATAAATATTATACAGCCTATGTCACTCCCATAATTAAGACGAATCTAACGACACCTCATATGTTATAATCCAGCAAGCCGTTTAGGCTACAAGGTGTGCCAAAAAAATAGACATACATACATCATACTCTCGAAAAACATTACTCTCCTTCTGGGGCAGTCGGATATGTACATAATGTTTTGGTTAGGTATTCTGTGTTGCATCACCTTCCAGCATATGTACAAAAAATTTCTGCCTATAACCTTTTAATAGAACGTAACTCGATATGATTGCGCCAGTTACTCATACCGTCACCGCCAGCGTTACTATGAAAGC
The DNA here is from genome assembly GCA_948150665.1 of Conistra vaccinii. Taxonomy (NCBI): domain Eukaryota; kingdom Metazoa; phylum Arthropoda; class Insecta; order Lepidoptera; family Noctuidae; genus Conistra; species Conistra vaccinii. The sequence goes on along the minus strand of OX411340.1, from coordinate 2,042,201 downwards.
TAATATTAGAAAAACATTCACTGGAGACCAGGGTTTTACGATGAGACATCTTACTTCCTTGTTTGTAGGCATATTTTTAATTCTGACGGTCTTAGTCATAGGTGTGTTAGAAAATCAGGGAGGAAAGTTCTGGATTTTGGGTTAAGAGCATTTATCCTCAAAGTTGGCAACGTCGCAAATAGCTGTCAAATATTTACCTGTTTTGATTAATTTGGCAATATTACTGTATACATATATGGATTATGAAATGTGGCTAACTAGCAAACTTGGATACTTTATTTTTATACAGGATTATAGGGAAAGTCGTACGGAATATTAGAGGACGTTACGAGTATTATTCAGGTCATTTCTGATGGATTTGATTCTATAATAAGGTGTCCGAAACGTAACCGTTATGGAGATATACAATTTTTTTTGAAAAATCCTTTATCTTTAAGGTACCTACGCACTATGCGGTTAGCCGGAACGCGGAGGTCAGCCTTTCGGTTGACCGCAATCAAAAATATGTACGAGAAAACAGTTTTTATCCGCACTGCGTTGCAGCTGCTGGCCAAACAACAGCGATGCGTCCGGTTGACCGCGTTCCGGCTAACCGCATAGTGCGTATGTACCCTTAGGGATTTAATCGTTTTTTCTGGGATTAGAGCTCCTAGGGTCGGTTTTTTTATGTATATGTATAGTTAGGAGACATGTCCATTAATAAAAATGATCAACAGAAACTGAACCTACTACTAACAGCTTAAAAGAACTGCTCGACAACGGTTAGAATTTTCTAATAGTGTTCTTAACTTTGAAGAGCTTTTAAAAAAAAAAAAATATGGAACTTATTCTGCAAATAATTTTAAAAAGTTCTACGTCTCTTTAGCTATTCAAAAAGGTATATCATGTACTAGGTATGTTCATAAAATCTTTAAATAATGTTATTAGAATAGGCCCAAGTGGTAGTACAACTGGACTTTGATTTGTACCTATTGTGAACATGGCAACATTTACCAACGAGGAATATGCTGATATCCCATCCCATTATTGGGTTCCTAAAGCGCTCTCATCCAAAACAAAAACGACAAAAAGCCAAAAAATTAAGGATTTAAAAAAAGTCTTTACAGTTCAATATCTCCATACCGGTTAAGTTGCGGACACCTTATTATAGAATCAAATCCATCAGAAATGACCTGAATAATAACGTCCTTTAATATTCAGTACGACTTTCGCTGTAACCCTGTATAAAAATCTCTTTGGTATTGTAGACAACAAAATTAACAGCCTGCATAATTAATTGTAACATCTAGCACACGATTGTAACATAATGTTTACAAATAAAGCGTATTGATGGCTTCGAATAACACCTATCATAAACGTTCATGGTGCTATTGTTTATTCCAAATACGTTCACATGGCGTGTTACAAGTGCCATTACAACTATGTCTTTTCCATAAAAGATAATGCGATAGCCCAATATTTAGAGACCGGTACTAATGTCTATTCAAGTACTGGTTTCCAATTGATGTTATTTACACATGGGGGTATGCGATACTGACCTGCAAATTGCAAAACACCTAAGAAAATTTGAATTTCGCGGTCTACCCTGATGTAACCTAAAAGTTGGCAACGTCGTAAATAGCTGTCAAATAGTTAATATAATATAGCTGTTTTGATTAATTTGGAAATAAGAAATGTGGCTAACTAACTAACTAGAATATTAATAATGAATTGCAATTATAACATTGAATTTGATGTTGTACCCGTTGTAGGTGAAAAAAAGTCGTTTGGAAAGTTTCCAAATACTTTTTTTACATCTAAAACCAACTATTCGGTGTTACGATATTTAATTATTGCATTCCATAATCAATATTCTAGTTCGCTAGTTAGCCACATTTTTTATTTCGATACAGAAATATTACTTTGAGAATATGTAAGTTCACTGCCACTTATTTCATGGTCTAAAACCCGCAAAGAAAAACATCGAAAACCACCAAATATTCTAAGAAACATGCCAATCAAACTCTGTACTGGGCCCGCGTGGTGGATTTTGGACTGGTGTCACAGAGAGAGCTCAGCCCGTGTTCCACCAGAAACCATTATAGGCCGATTATGTTTTAAAAGATTAGTACTTACATTGCCAGAGAAGTCAAACTTCGCGATGACCAACTCCAGAACCTGATGCGGCTGCTGCGGCGGCGGTGCAGCCACCTTCGCCAGCGCCTGCGGCAGAGGCCGGACGAGTGGTGTCGTGTCCAGGTAGTGAAGCCGGTAGAACGCCAGGAGAGCTGGCATGTCTGCGAAGAGCTGGTCTCCTATACGGAACCGGATCGTGCCGTCGGCTGACACAACTCGGTTTATTATGTAGTGGGAGACTCTGTCGTCTTCTCTGAAAGGGGTGAAAGAAGGGTTAGAAATCGTATGAAAATGAAGGACGTTTGCTTGCTCTATCTTAAGTCTAAGCTAGATTTAAGATAGAGCAAGCAAACGCCCTTTAGCCTCATCTTTAAGGCCCGTATTACAAGCACGTCACTCAAAACTCAAGTATTACTTATATAAAGAAAACGCTCTTTTCTTGCTAATACTTTTAATCCAGACAACTGTACAATTTCACAATCAAACGAAGACTGACTATGCATTACATTTTACCATTTAAAACGACTTTTGACCCCACCCAGAAATAACGATAATATCATAACCGTTATTTCTAAGTGTTGCCAAAGTAAAATAATACATTCAGTTGCCATAATGAAAATACATTTAAAAGTTTCTTACAATATTAATCATTTGTGCTTTGATAGTGTTGCCACAGTGGATATTATAAATCGATATTAAAATATACTTATTATTTTCAAATTAAATTAAAGAAATCACGACACTCGGCCATCCGACGGCGTGCTAACTCCGAAGCACGCATAATCACGACACTGAGGCAATACATCAAATAACAAATATAAGTAACTATACAAAAATATATAATCAAGATATACCTGCCCTGAGAACGTTACCAATTAATAAATGTAAAATGTTTGATTGGCTCTCAGACGTTTTTATTTCGTCAATGTAATTAAAATCTTAATAATGAAATTAGTACAGTAGTTCTGAAGGCCAATTCTCGTACATAAAAAACGTTCACATTCAAGTCGCAATCTGTCAAACTTGTCGAAAATGTTGGTAAATTGATTGTAGTTTTGACAGATGGCGAATGAGAATACGAACATTCCCAAAAATTACGGGAATTGCTCCTTAGGTGTATAACAAGTTACCTAATTCATTTAAGGAACTTCCCATCCCCATGTTCAAGAAAAAGCTGTCAAGTTGGCTATTAGATCATTGCTTTTATGACATTGGCGAATATATGGACTATTGTAAAACTCTAAGATGACATAGACTTAACTTTTATGACATTGGCGAATATACGGAATATTGTAAAAATCCAAGATGACATTCACTTAATTTTGACATTTTAAAGTAACGATTACCTAATTTTAATAATACTAATTCATATTGGACTTATCTACTGTAAATTGCAAATCTTATAATTAATTTTGTACTTAGTTAAGAATGACAAGTAAATATTTGTACACCATAAATTTTGTGGTAAAATGTAAAGAACTAACAAAAATATTATTAACACCATACTATGTAAAATTACATTCTTACAAATAAATAAATTCTAATTCTAATTCTGCTTTGACATTATTATAAATTCTTGGACATTGTAATTTTTATTTTGACATTCTCATTTATTCTTTGTTCCTTCTGATTTGCATGTAACTAGCATATCATTTAATATTTCTACACCAGCAATGTTAGTATATGTGAAACAGTAATTCATGTAAGACCTAATGTACCATGTACTCAGAAATAAATAAATACAATACAATATACTATACATTATACATTCAATGCATAAGTACCTAACCTACCTATACCTGATTAAAGAAACGAGTATGCACTTCACATCACTTCACTAGTATAAATCCTCTTGACCGCATCTCGGCCACGAGGCGGCCAATCTCAACAGAAGCCAGCCACGGGGCATCCAATCTCAACAGAGACCAGTCAAGCACGCAGGAGGCATAGTGTGTGCGCAAACAGATGCACTCTCTGCTCTCCGCTCTCTGTTCGACGGAACAGCAACCCGACGCAACCGGGTAGGGATCAGGCGCAGGACCACCATTTCACGTGCTTTGCGAGGCACAGGGTGTCCAACGTCCAATCGCCAGGCCGCTACCAAGTAATTCCTAGTGGAAAAATCAAACAACACCCTGCCCAACCTGGGAATCGAACCCAGGACCCCACGCTCAGCAGCCGCGCTCGCAGCACGAAACCGACGGGGTTGAAACTAATGTTAACAACTATTATATAAATAAATCGCAATTCGTGTTAACCGGTATTTGTCAGATTCTAAATTATAATTATTAAAGTCGGACAAATCAATACCGAACCAGAGGATTTTTCTATTCCTAACGATTTGATGTGGATCCACGGTGACACCTTTTAACTCTGGCATATTTATTACTTTTGCCATCTTTTTGGAATTAGTTTCAGTACTTTTTTTTTTTATTTACTAAACATATTCTTTTATAATTAATTATCTTAAACGGTTTGATTTTTGTATATTTAACCGAATTGATAAATGATTCAAATATAATTTATTAGCATTAAACAAGATTTTATTAGAGGCTTTAATTCTTATATTTCGTCAATATTTAAAAAAATGGGTGGGACTAAACCTACCTACATATTAGGCTCATTATTCTGGAAGTTCTTTTCAGACGACCCTTTAAACCTAATGTCGAATAAACAATTCTGATGCACTTTATTATTGTCGCGATAATGGCACCGAGGATGATAGCCCATCGTACTTTAACCGGTTGCTGTTTCAAGATGCGTTCGTTTTTGCCAAACTTTTGAGTAGACAAGGTCGTCAGAATCGTCTGGTTGAACCTTTAGGCTTGGCAATTTGCTCGAGGACAAGCAACTGCGTTTAGTACATTTTGAACCTCCCTAGCACAAAGTCTTTAATCTGTTTCGAGGTGAAAACTTTGCCATGATCTGAAATGAAAATTATTCTAGTCGATGCTTGTAAATTTTTGAGAATTATGAATTGGTCTAACAATGAGATATTTTGTAAATGCATCAATAAATCGTCAATTTTTGTTTTTCTAATTACATAAAATTTATTTGAAACTATTGGCGACAAGGTAAATAGCCGGAAATGTCATAAAGATAGACTCCAGTTGCCACCAATAAAATTAAAAATTATTTATGATAAATGTCTACTGCATGTCTGTTATAATATCTATCCATTTACCGAATTCTTTTCAAGATTGACCTTGTTCAAAAAATCTATTTAAACTTTTACTGTATAAAAGATATTACACTCATAAGGAATATTTAGAGAATAAGTCAATGGAACCTAATGTTAATTTGTAATAATTATAACGACTTGAATTGACATGAAATGTATTTGCACGCCATATCATGGCAGAATATGCTGAAACTAAAATTATTGCTATCTATTGTACCCTATTCTAACAAATATTTTTGATTCGATTTGATTTGACTATGGATAAAGTATAGACAAACGGTTAAAAATGGTCTAATTCAAATTCAAATCCAAAAGTCATTTATTCAAACTAGGCTGAGAATCAGCACTTTTCGAACGTCAAAAGGTCTAAGTATATGGCATGGAAATATGATGCAAAATTGCCCATTACGCGTTCTTGGCGTATTATCTTTGCTATATGCACAATCTATACAAGCTACATAATTATTAATTGTTTTTTATTTTATTTATCGTCTATATTTAAGAAACCATTATTGTCTTTGAATTCGTTCAATAATTATGGTTTGTGTAAAACCGAAATGGCCCAAATTGTTATGATTTTTAATCACAAAGTTATTGGAACGTCTATACAATGATCTGCGTTTAGGTTTCAAAAATAAAAAGATTAAGAGTAAGAACCCCAAACAGCTGGCATTTGTATGTAGCCCAGTATCTAATTCATACAGAGTAAGCAAGGGCTTGTTGTGCAACTATTCATTGCGCTTTAATTTGTGCAACTAACCTCACTCGGTCTGAGCAAGACATTTCCTATAATGTCTTAGCCGTTTTTAATATCAGATTTGTTGAGATCCAATTCTTGAGTAATGATAAAATCTTTACTGATAGACAAGGTTTTAGTTTCTGTAGCGGGATTTACACTCGCAATTAAAGTATCTGGTAAGGAGTTTTGAAAGGACTGCTGTAAAAGAAGTTACAATTACGTAACTGCTTTACTATGAATTATTTTATAACAGCCTTGATGTAAGTGATATTCTTGATTTGGATTTATCCGTGTACTTCTAGTCAATATAATATCGCCCGAGTAATGCCCTTTAGCATTGACTCCTACTACACCAAACCCTAACTATGGTCGTCTCTACCTCAACATAATTATAGACCAATTGATAGTTCCCATCGATGCCAAGTCACTATTTGAAGGGTATATAAAAACAATATCTTATTATCCTTCATAACAGTAGTTCGATATAATGCTGACCTATTAACACTAATTTGGTTTCAATATCATCAACTCTGAAATTTCGGTTTGGTAATAGAACTCGCAAACCGTTTCATGATTGGCAGATCTTTAAAAAGAACAATGGTGATATCTTATTTGAAAATTTTGAAACATCTGAAAAGTGACTAGTTTTTCAGTGTTCTTCCTTACATAAGAATATTGCAAAAAAAAACTAGAAAATATATAAAATGTAATCGCAATTTAAGGTGAAACAATTTGATATTTTTTCCATACAAACTTCGGAGGGGTTTTACTCCACTGTTTGACATCGTACATTCAAAGTTAAACATGATATCGTTAGGTCTCATTATTAAAATTGTCTGTACGGAAGCAGAATAGTAAATTAAAAAGCCATTAAAAAGTTAAGAGCCAACAAAGATTCGTTTTTCTTGCTAATTTTAACGCAACTTTGGGCGTAAATAAGTAATACAAGAAGTGTGAAATCTCGAAAACAAAATCCGTACTGACACAGAAAAATTATCGAAGATTTCAATAAATTTTATTTGTAATTGATTTATGCAGTGGTTTTTTCAGAAAAACCTTTTTTCCAAAGGCCTTTTCAAAATTTTTGACGCACTCGTTTTACTAAAATTGGTCGGTACGGTGTTTCTGTGCGTGCGAACTATACGTTGTCCATGTAGACCAGCTTCTAACTGCTCATCACTGATACTATCTCGGTCGGACACGATGCCAGGTGAGACAGCGTGGTTTTTGGCCATGCCCACCATTGAGTTCGAGCCCGCGACTAGTTCCACCTTAACAGTTTACAACTCTTGACCACATGATTGCTTTCTGTCTTGTGTTATTCAAAAATTCAATTGAATTAACCTCCGCTTTCTCTAACAAAAATGTTGCCCAAACAAGTTAAAAAAATATGACGCAGTTCTATGTAAGTAAGATATTTTTCATTTAAAGACGCAGTGATCTTTCTTCAAGACAGTTCTTTTGTTTTCGAGCATTACATAATTTATACAATCTACTGCCTTTCGGCCATCAATTTCATGACGTACTAACAGCACACATACATGGCTGCATAGAACTACACCTAAATGCCTATGTTAAACTTTGAACTACAGCTAACCTCCGTAGCTGCATAAGATCACATAACTGCCTATGTTAAATTCTGAACTACAGATCACCTATATGGCTGCATACGATCACATAAGTGCCTATGTTAAACTCTGTACTACAACTAACCTCCATAGCTGCATAGGATCACGTAATTGATTACGTTAAGCTTCAAACTACAGCTTATCTACATGGCTGCATATAATCACATAAGTATCTGCGTTAAGCTTTGAACTAGTGTCTACGTTAAGCTTTAAACTAAAGCTCACCTACATGGCTGCATAGTATCACATAAGTATCCACATAAAATTCTGAACTACAGTTCACCTACATGACTGAACTGGAGTGTAAGCCGCATGGAACTCTAAACTATACTTGTAGGTACTTGTTCATGTTTATTTTGAAATTCTGAACTACAGCTCGCCTACGCGGCTGTTATAAATGACAAAACTCGTACATTTTTATCTTTAAGCTCTGAACTGTAGCACGCCTACTAGGCTGTTATAAACTATACGCATACATCTCCATAAAGCTCGCCTACGTGGCTGAACTAGAGTGTAAGCCGCATAGAACTCTAAACTATACTCGTACATCTTTATCTTTAAACTCTGAACTACAGCACGCCTACGCGGCTGTTATAAACTATACGCATACATCCCCATAAAGCTCGCCTACGTGGCTGAACTAGAGTGTAAGCCGCATAGAACTATCTAGACTATACTCGTACATCACAGGTCGCCTGAACGGCTAAACCAAAGTGCACGCCGTACAGGAGTCTATACTATACTCATACATCACAGGTCGCCTGAACGGCTAAACCAAAGTGCACGCCGTATAGGGGTCTACACACTATACTCGTACATCACAGGTTGCCTGAACGGCTAAACCAAAGTGCACGCCGTACAGGAGTCTACACTATACTCGTACATCACAGGTCGCCTGAACGGCTAAACCAAAGTGCACGCCGTATAGGGGTCTACACGCTATACTCGTACATCACAGGTTGCCTGAACGGCTAAACCAAAGTGCACGCCGTACAGGAGTCTACACTATACTCGTACATCACAGGTCGCCTGAACAGCTAAACCAAAGTGCACGCCGTATAGGGGTCTACACTATACTCGTACATCACAGGTCGCCTGAACGGCTAAACCAAAGTGCACGCCGTATAGGGGTCTACACTATACTCGTACATCACAGGTCGCCGACACGGCTAAACCATTGTGCACGCCGCATAGGAATCTACACTATACTCGTACATCACAGGTCGCCCACACGGCTAAACCATTGTGCACGCCGCATAGGAATCTACACTATACTCGTACATCACAGGTCGCCGACACGGCTAAACCATTGTGCACGCCGCATAGGAATCTACACTATACTCGTACATCACAGGTCGCCCACACGGCTAAACCATTGTGCACGCCGCATAGGAATCTACACTATACTCGTACATCACAGGTTGCCTACACGGCTGAACCAAAGTGCACGCCGCATAGGATACTCGTACATCACAGGTCGCCCACACGGCTAAACCACAGTGCACGCAGCATAGGATACTCGTACATCACAGGTCGCCCACACGGCTAAACCACAGTGCACGCAGCATAGGATACTCGTACATCACAGGTCGCCCACACGGCTAAACCACAGTGCACGCAGCATGAGGTCTACACTATACTCGTACATCTCTGAACAGCTCACCTACATGGCTGAACCCGAGTGCACGCCGCATAGGAGACAATATATATTTTATTATATAATAAATAGCTCATGCAGTCATTAGTCATAACCGCAATAAACAGAATCTAAGCTGCTGTTTAAACAAACCAACAAACAAACCATAACCAAGCCAGCATACCACCGTACCATCAACAAACTATAAAGCTGCTCAGAAAATTCAGTGAACGGAGCAGACTTAAAATACTATTTAGATAATATTCAAAGTGAAATCTCGTGGCGGAATTCCCAACATTCACTCGCAAAATTTCTAATTTATTTATTTTCCTGGTTGTCCAATGCAATGATAGCTCTATCGAGGAGTTGCCTCGACCAAGAGTATCACATTGCACTGGTTCAACTATTTTACTTATTGTTTATAATGAGTCCAACACAACGATAACCTTATCGAGGAGTTGCCTCGACCAAAGGTAGCACGTGCATCAGCCCAATTACTTTTAACTATGATTTAAATATTAACCATCTGGGAAATACGCCACAATGATTGCTACCGAATCATGAGACTACAAACTAACCATACTCATTGCTCACTGAACATAACTGGGACAAAAAGAATTAATAATGTTAAGAATTCATAAAACTACTTACGATTTCACCAACATATAGCTCGTGGTTCTTGTCACTTCTGACTTATAAAGAAAACGCTCTTTTCTTGCTAATACTTTTAATCCAGACAACTGTACAATTTCACAATCAAACGAAGACTGACTATGCATTACATTTTACCATTTAAAACGACTTTTGACCCCACCCAGAAATAACGATAATATCATAACCGTTATTTCTAAGTGTTGCCAAAGTAAAATAATACATTCAGTTGCCATAATGAAAATACATTTAAAAGTTTCTTACAATATTAATCATTTGTGCTTTGATAGTGTTGCCACAGTGGATATTATAAATCGATATTAAAATATACTTATTATTTTCAAATTAAATTAAAGAAATCACGACACTTATAAGGCGTTTAAGTTAAGGCTTTTGATTGGTTGAAACTAGTTTTAAGTAATGCTCGAGTCTTGAGTGAGGTTCTGTAATACGGGCCTAAATGTTTTAGGCTTGTTACCGACATTTGTCTGTTCTGAATCGTATCGAGTTTGATTTGAAAATAAAATGTAAAGCGACGAACTGACTTTTAGTATATTGTATGTGAAGCCTTTGTTATAGAGCCAATAGTCATACTTTCAGAGACTGATACTATTTAAAATACTGAATAAAAAATTTGGAATAATAAACAATATAAAAATCTTAGACTATAGAATTCAATCAATAAATCTGCCAAGCCTTATCCCAACTGTGTTTGAGTCGGCTTCCGTCTAACCGGATGCAGCTGAATACCAGTATTTTACTGGTATTTACTGGAGCGACTGCTTATCTGACCTCCACAATCCACTAACTGGGTAATTCGATACTCCTTGGTAAGACTGGTTGTCAGACTTTCGGGCTTCTGACGACCCGTGACGACTGTCAAAGATCCACGAATAACAACCGGGATCAACGGCTTAACGTACTTTCCGAGGCACGGAGGAGTCTCGGTATGTAAAGATGGTCACACATCCACGGACCAAACCCGGCAAGCGTAGCTTAACCTGATGGATCGATCCGTGCGGCTGGTATTACTTAGCCACGAGGTCCTAATCTTAGGCTATAAAATTATCTAATGAAAAACGAGAAATAAGTATATAATTACGAACCTGACACATAACACATAGTCTCCAGTAATAGTCTTGGAATCCCTGACGAGGAACACGCCACTCTCCGTTTCATTGAGGAGTAACCTCGTCGCTTCAGCGCGGGAAAGCTCCCTGAAGTACCAGCTGTTGATAGAAATAATAGCAACATCAGAATCATCTCTCTTGCGCTTATCTCAATTTATTAAGGGTCTGCGCAATGTGTCTCCTTCTTCAATACTTCTCTATGTATTAGTCGTCTTTCAGTAGTCACTCCTTTTCTAGCCATACCATCTTTCACACAGACCATCCATCGTGTCTTTGGTCTTCTATAGCCCTTAGGTCTACTCTTATAGCCCTTCAATAACATACATTAAAAAGAATATTATTGTAATTATGTAATATACTCTAAGAATAGGTTTTATAACTACTATTCTTCTTCAATTCTGTCAATCCCAAAAAGGGTGGAATTTCCTGGTTTAATATACTGTGAAGATATCAAGGCATATTGCAAATAATTAAAACTACTTGCGCCCCGCGGTTTCACCCGCAAAGGTCCCAATCCCAATGGAATATCGGGATAAAAATTATCCTATCCTATCCTATGTCCTAACCCAGGTTATAGTCTACAAATGTTCCAAATTTCATTCAAATCCGTTTAGCTGTTTTAGTGTGAAAGCGTAACAAACCAACAAACAAACTCCACTTTCGCATTTATAATATTAGTTATCATTATTAGAGTAACCTGAGTAACAGCAGTATTTTTACATTTATAATGGCAGTAGAATTTCCTCTCTAGAAGATTTAATGCATGATACAGTGGTGAGTCAGTTTTCCCATAGGGAAAAAGGCATGGTATGGCAATGATTAGAAGGCAATCAAGCATTTGATTTCCACAATCTTTATGTAATCTCAATTTTGCAATATTTTACATGTACTAAATGTATTAAACCACTTTATATTCTCCTCTAATACTAATGGGATTGATCAGACATATTAAAGGGGAAGTTATCACCTATAATGCAATAAATTTATGTTGAATGCCCCAAGGCTCTATTGTAGGTCCACTTTAGTATAGAAACTTCTGACTCTGATTTCTACAGTCATTCATCTCATGTATCAAATAGTATTTTGTGAACGAAAACAATTATAGATATCCTAAAACTCTTCCCATACTAAGGAAGTAAAATAAACTAGTCTAGGAATTAATGGTTTCACTTACAGAACAGTTGAAGGTCATAATAGTTAGCAACTAATTACCAGCAAAATGTTTTTGTTGTCTCAATACAAGATGTTTTTTGTGCTAATTACTCTTCGTGAGTTGTGGAAATTTCAAGGTAAAGTTCTAATAGTAATTTCATGGCATTCATAATGATTTCTTGATTCTTTGTTATTGCTGTTTTTAAATAATTTCTGTAGAATTATGAAATAATCTTTCAAGAATTGTATTGAAGTTTTATTTTTGCTTGGAAGTCTTGTCCTATTTGTTAAATGTGTGCTAAAATATAATTTCATAATATTAATATTTCTAAATATAGAACTACTATTTAATGTTTACATAACATATTAGCAATAATGAGTTTTGGGTTTATACATAGCATAAAATTAAATGAAAACCAATTCTATTTGAATGGTATAATAATGAAAAGTTTTTCCCTATTCAGGAATATTAAAAGTGCTTGCAGACTTCAAATTATAGAATTGAGAAACACACAAAGAGATTAATTTCTAATGCCTCAAGAGTACTCAAAAAATAAGTTCTAGGTATTATTTATGTAGATAATGCAATGATCAAACAACCTATGTTTTGCTGATCAAAGTTCAAAGTCTAGCCAGTATTGGATGCATTACCTATTCATTGTTTTATTAGTATGTTTTTTTTATATTTAGAGGTAAACAACCTATTTTCCAAGAATGGGGACAGTCGTAAAAACATATTTACGCTACACTTCAGAGCATATTGAAATATTTTAGGTTAATTAGTTCCTAGATTGTTTAAAAATGTTTCCTTTTTTGTTAAAACTTATCTTCTTTTATTAAAAGAGAATTGCTACTGTTGACTATTTTGATATATCCACATAAGTACTTGAAACAGCAATTGAGTTTTAAAAAGTAGCATAATGAAGTGGTATAATTATAGAAGTGTTATCAGTGACAGATTAACTGATAACATTTCCATGTTGTTGACATGCATTTTAGTTGCTAGGAAGGACAGAGTATTATGATTGATCTTTGGAGACTGCAGTGTTCAGCATTACTTGCAGATGAATTATAAGGTCAAAATCTTAGCCAATATTGAAAACATTATTGGAAAGGAGTATTGCAGTATTGGTAGGGGAGATTTTATTTCCATTAAAAAAAGAATAGTAGTAAATGTGAAAGGGTTCATTTTGTGACATTAATTTATTAAACTTAATATAAATAATCTGATATACATGTAGGCTTTATTAATTCAGCTCAATCACAGATTTTAGGTACTTACAATTGATTTAAAATTGAATACTGGACAGTTTTTTGCACCACTTCTTCTTCCCAGCTAAAGCACTAGGAAGTGGTGAAGGGCGGGCGTTTTGGGGGACTGTCTTATGTAATTTTGACGTTCGAAAAGTGCTGATACAGCCTAGTTTGATTAAATGACTTTTGAATTTTGAATAAAAGTCTAAGGACAAGTTCCATAAACTTAATATATTTGGGTTTCCCAGTACTTAATTCGATTACTATGTAAACATTGATTTATTTTTCACAGGAACAATATAGAAAAAAAATTAACACTGGACACTTACCATGTGAGTGAATACTGGGTTAATAAGTGATAGAGATTTATTGAAGAAGACATGCTTCAGCCACAAATAAGTTTAGGATACGTGTAGGAGGATGAAACTACGAGTTTCAAGTGACATTGTTTGCACTTTGATAGTATTTCAAGCTCAGAAATATGCCTTTTGATAAATTAAAGGGAAAAACAATTAAATAAACCATTGTTGATGTTTGTTTCCTTCATGTGTCATGTTAATTTGTGGTTTTGAGGCATTTCTTCTTTGTGTTGTTGTTATTTGTTCATATTTAATATAACTACAGAAATGGAAATACAGAGATAGAATAAAATATTGTAATTTTGAGTATGATTGCTATGCACATTCTTGATAGTGTAAATGGCGTATTTTGAACTAAATACTGACGTTGCATAGGTCCAAAGTTTATTAAAACTTGTCAGTACTTTGTATTTACTTCCTTATTAGTAAAATCATGAAGGGAAACAGGAAATTAGAGGTGCTATGGTTAGGGTTACTTTTAGTGATCTTGTTGCTAACCTGGTCATGTCATTAGGGTCAAAAGAGACCCCGATTCCTGTGTTCGCCATGGCTGTACCAGGACGTCAGGACAATTTTGCAGGATTCTTCACCGGGGCGCCCACATCACGAATAACACACCGGAAATGACCGCACTTTATCACTTATCACCAGCCTCACACGGATCTGCTACAGTAATCACCACTACCACAAGATCTCACAACAACCCTTTATCACTCATAAACAGTTATTACACACCTAAACTCCGATAAATTAAAATTTGTTGTCATGTATCATGATTTGATGTTCACATCAAAACACATGTTTCCGCATTCGTGGCGCGCCGACGGAGCGTCGCAGTCCACAAACGCGTCGGTCTAACTAAGTTTGGGATGTATTAGTAAAAGAAATCTATAATTAAAACTGAATTATAAATAATCTTCCTTGATCCACACACGCGAAGTTTCGCTGATGATGACGCATAGACAAATTTGCATGCTTTTTAATTTTTGACGCATAATCTTCTGGAACGGGTGTTGTCTATCGTAAAGAGCCCTACACATACGGCTAAAACCAGTCGTTTTCCGCAGTTCTATTGATATTGCTAGGTGGCAACATCCTTTTCATTACACATCATCTTCGAAATTTTAGTCTATGGTTTGTGTCCATTGTTTTTCTACAATGTTATTTTTCTGACTGCTGCTGGTGGACGAAAAATTGGTTTCGCTGCGTCTAGTGTGAGTTAGTTCTAGTGTTCGTGTTCGATATTGTGATTTATTAGTAATAGATCACGAAGATGTCGTCACCGAGCGCTGGGAAACGACGCATGGACACCGATGTCATCAAACTGTATCCTTTCTTTGTTATCGTCATTACAAAGAACCTATTGCGTTCGAGGGCCACCATGTAAATAAGTAGCTGTAGGGCCGTCAGCTGATTGTCACGACCCTATATAAAATCAATATGGGGTGTGTTTTTATTAACATTTCTTTGTTGTACACCCGTGAAAAGTTATTAATAACATTTTATTTGAAGGTTCTTATTGATGTAGACCTTTGCCTATTTGTCTGGGTAAGGAGCGTGCATTCTTTTCACGTCTCCGTGGGCCAACGTATCTATATATAACGCGTTGATAAACTAGTAGGTAGGTGCGTTACGTTAGCACAGTGTTCTTCCGTATGTACTGGCTCTGGTGATATTTCGTAATTCCTTATGTAGGCCACGGTCTTGATTGCGCATTTTTTTTCTCTATGTTTATGGCCTTAGGCACTCACAACGGATTATAGAGTCTATTATGCGTAATTAATTTGTTATTGCATGTACATAGGTTCACAGTACACTGTTGCTAGCTATTTCTTTGTTACTATATGTTTGGGTCATTGTCAGCAAACAGGTTTTATTTGCATTAGAATAATTCCCTATAATTTTCATTGATGTTGTATTTGAATTTTTAACATAATATGATTCATATAACTACTTTGTTTTGGAACATTCTGATGTGTTTTGCACACATTCTAAATATAACTCCCTCACATAGGACATAAACAACTGTAAATATTTACAAATTAATGAAGTTTCTCCAAAGAATTTTTCAACAAAAATAATCTCATTTTTATTAAGTACTGAAGTGTTTATCACTCTCATAAAATTTGTTTTTATTGTGACAAATTCTCAATGAAAACATTACTTCATTCAACACCTTATCTCAGAAAATATGTATTTATAAAAACTTAATTAATTTTATATCTTTCCACATTAAACCAAAGCCAAAAATATAATCATTTATTTGATTTAAATCAAGGTCATATTAATACAAAATGTCTTAATTAAAATAAAAGAAGTTAAATACTTAATTAAATAGCATCATAATTATATGAACACACACCTTACTTTTTTAAACACATATTTTTTAAATGGAGTTGGTTAAAATTTAAAGTTAACTATCAATTAATATCCACCAACCCACACTGGGCCCACATGGTAGATTATGGCCCACTGCCTCTCACAGAGAGGAGGTCTGTGTCCCAGCAGTGGCAACATTATAAGCTGATTGAGCATTGAGAGCACATTCCTTTAATACACAAAAAAAAAAGTTTATATTGTTCTAATCAAAGTAACAAAATAATGAGTCACAGTTGTCTGACCCTAACATTCTAATGAACATTATACACTATCTTTACTTACTGACTAACTTCCGCCAGCAGTTTCGCCCGCGTGTTATCTTTATAAATTATTAAAGCCTAGATGTTAATCAGTGATGATAAGATTTTTTTAAATTGGGTCAGTAGTTTTTAAAATATTCATTACAAAAAAAAAAACTTCTGTCTTTATAATGTTAGTGTAGATTGCTTTTTGCAACCTGTATAAATTGAATTGATTTTATTTATTTAGTATTTTTTGCCCCAAAATTTTCCATATTTTGAGACAGACAGAAAATAAAATCTAAAACATTTTTTTTTATATTATTTATTATTTCAACTCCACTTTAAACAAAATAAGTAATAGTAGTAGTAGTAATAGTATCCTCAAACAAGCATCCAATCCTCATTTATTTTTTCTTCTATTTATTTGCAATTTGAACAATTTTATTTTTTACAGTGAAAAGACAGTAGATATCATATTCTAATAAAACATAATTATATCTAGCAAATAAAGTTATTAGACGCAAATATGACCTTAATTAATATTATCAATGATGAGACAAAGTTAAAAGTAAAAAAAAAATCAGACAAAATAGATACTTGAGTTCAATAACTTGTGAACTAAATTCATTAAAGTTTTCAGAGATACCTACCTATTAAATTAAGTGGATAGGTACATAAATGTTGATAGAGATAGAAACAAATAAGATGAAGTACTTAGTTAATTGGTCATATGACTTGCAAAAGATAATAAAAAAATATTTTTTTTAAAGACTTAAAAAAAAATTATGCAGGTTATGATTATCAGTATTTTCCGCCTTACAATTTAACTACGTTGAAAATAAAATTAAAATGTTATACAACAACACAAGATGCAATTATTGCACACATGGCATAAAATAGTAAATACAAAAAGAAAACTTAAACTTTCTAACGGCATCGGCAGAGCGGATCCTAACTATGCGTCCTTTTTATTTAAAAAAAAAACTTTGCACTCCGGGAGTGCCGGCAGAAGTGAAAACTTGAACATTAACGTTAAATTGCATTTTTGAATATTTTGGAATGGTTAGGGAATAATTTCGCACGAATTGCTTTATTTATCAGCATAAAAGTACTATTATTCATGTGGTTAAACACAATATTCATTAGTAGTACTTAGTAGTATATTTATTTATTTTCAAAATATAGTCTAACAAAAACAAAAAATTTATATAAACACTTTTCATGAAGTATGTTTTGACTGCTTTTTATAGGTAAAATTTCTTACCTCGCAATCTTTACGTAATGTCAAAGACATACGAATACTTTGATATTTACTAATATTTACTTTGTCGGTTGCTAGGGGTCGAAGTCCCTCCGTTCTACGAATTTTCGATTAGGGTCACGTGTCCTGACTATAGTTGTAAATAAACCGTTTAAAACCAAAATCAATGGTTTAAAACAAGTTTTAAATTTATTTAAAACGGTTTAAAACCACGATCACGTGGGCACAATATCGTACATTGATTACGAAGTATTACTTTAAAAATTAAGTTTAAAAACACCCCGAAACAGAAAAGGAAACTGGTGAATTTCTTAGCAACGAAATAATCAAAATTCTCAGACAAGTCGGACCTACATAATTCATTGCAATTAAAACAGACAACGCTGCCAATATGAGGGCTGCTTGGAGAATAATTAGGGCGAAGTATCCTCATATTACATGTGTAGCATGTATTACACAATACACATACATTAAACCTAATCTACACAGATTTGTTCAAAACAGTTTCTTTATTCAAAGAAGTTTTGGACACGGTACTAGAAGTGTTATAATTATAAACCATTATTAAACCACTAAGTGTGGTTTTAAACGTTTTAAACCAAAAAGACGGTTTAAAACCAAATGGTTTAAAATGTTTAAAATTCTTTTTGCTTATTCTTTTTTTTTTTTTCTTTTCTTTTCTTTTTCTATAGTCCTGACGCGAGTTAAAATTTTTTTTCCCATTCCAAAAAAATTGCACCACGCCGCTAAAGAAATTTTCACTTAAAAAAACCGGTCGAGTGCGAAGCTCAATCGCACAATCAGGGATTAATTTAAGACTGAACTGATAGAGCAGGAAGAAAAGATGTTAAAATTTTCGAGGTTTTTTGTATGGCGAGTTGGTGACCCTTCATATTACATGGTCAAATTAAATTATCTAGCGCAACTCCGCAGACGTGATGGGTATGGACATCTAAACACGATAAAACAAAAAAGAAATTAATTTGCTGAGTTTTTTTTTTCGGGTCACAACCGCAGGTGTAGTCACTGGAATTATCTTCTTTTTTTTTTGTGTAATTTTCACAGACGTAATGGGTACAATGGGTTTCGATATCTTAACACGAAAAAACAAAAAAAAAAGTATTTTTTCAACTCATACTTCAAGCAAAAAGCAAACAACGTTCAAAAATCATCAAATCTTTTTATTTTGTGTAAATATTAAATAAACAAAAATCAAATTTAAAAGTCATTTATTCAAACTTGACTGAGATTCTGAGAATCAGAACTTTTGGAACGTCAAAATTACATAAGACAGTCCCCCAAAGTCAAAACCGTCCACCCTTCACCACTTCCTAGTGCTTTAGCTGGGAAGGAGAAGTGGCGCAACAACAACGCTCTGTGACAGGCAGACGGGCGTAGACAGTGGCGGATTTTCCCTAAGGCCGAGTAGGCCCGGGCCTAGGGCGACCAGATATTAAGGGCCGCCAATCGTGACAAAAATTCACTGATGATAACAAGAAATAACTCAAAGTACTATATGTATATTCTTAACGTTCGCGCACATTATGGCCGGGCCGCACTGCACCGCATCGTTCAATCGGTTCAGAAATTGCGTCATAGAATTTCGCAATTTCTGAACCGATTTCGATAAAAGTTGGCAATAAAGTAAATTCATTATGTAGTCTATATGATGGGAGCACAACATCTACATGGCCTTCGGCCTAGCGGTCAAGACTGCAAACCCGCCACTGGGCGTAGACCAAGTAAATAGGGTCCGGTTGTGGCCCTTGGAACCCTTTGGGATTCTAAATTAGAGTACCTATGTTTGCGTCAAAATAAAAGGACTGTATGCCATGTCAGCATAATATCACAGAATAAATAATAGTAAGTACTAACATAATAGTTAATAGCATGTTATCTTAGGTACCAATTCATGCTATCGAATAACCAAGTACATATAGGTAGAAAGTTTAAAAAATATACATAAACATGTTTCGTAACAAAAGGTCATGTTTTTTGCAGTATTGAGATGACCTTGAGAGATAAATTGTTTCTTATTTTTTATAAATAACAGAAGTAATTTTTGGTATGTGGAGCATTTGATAATTACTCGTTTAATATTGATAGGTAAATAAAATAGGCTAGAATTGTATGGTTTCAAGGATTATTCGAGCATTCAAAATAATACAGGAATTATTTTCCCTAAACGGACTCTTTTTTTTTTCCAATTGATTTTCTTCCATACCTCTTTTTTGTACGATCTCGGGCCATGTTGTTCCCGCAAACATGATTAGATCGTCGCACCACCTTCGCCGCGGTCTACTTCGACGGCAATCTCGGCCCTCAGGCGTCCAGTGAGTGACGATCTTTGCCCATCTCTCAGACTGCATTCGTGAAATAATATTTAAGTACGTTCCTAAGGTAAATACTAATTTAAATAAGGTCGTATTTTATTACAAAAACATTAGATTAATAAGGTACAGTCGACTGCACGTAGTGGTAACAAACCAGTATAAGCTGGCCTCGTATTCTTTTGAAACTCCGTACTACCTATCAGGAATTGAAACCGGTTCAATGACCAAAACCGGTTTGCAGAATTAACCGGCTTCCGAGCCCTGCTACATACGCTAGGCCAGCTCAAGCTCAAAGTGTTACCACTGACGCGTGACGTGCGGTCGACTGTAGATACCTACAGTCCACAACTTTACTGCTCAAAACCGGGGGCTGTTTCTACTACTTAATTAAAGGCATTTTTAAGCACAGTTGACAATTTATAGGTCTCTAGCGGTATGAGGTCTGAGGGGAGGCGCGCTCATCTTTCGTCGCGCGTATTGTACTACGCTAGGCCACTTCGAGGCCAAAGCGTTACCACTGCAGTGCGGTCGACTGTACCCAATACTTTTAATTATTCTGAAAATTAAATCATATAGGTATTTTCTCAGTAAGTAGCGTTCAGTCCCAAGCAGCACTATCGGTGAAAGTGTGACGTATATTTAGCATGTGTAAGTATAGTATTATACAAACGTACATGACTTATATCTCACACGTGCGTCACATATCAAAAACGTAACGAAATAATCTAAAGCGATGTGTTGGAATTGTTTTCCTTGATTATTAATTTACATATTAGGTATTCATTTTCGGAAGGAAAAAGGTATAAAGTTATAACTGCCTATGATGTACCTATACCTATTCAAAATGGGCACACATTTAAGACACCAAATAAAAACTAGTTACAACAATTCCATAGCTTTCTTTTTATTTTCTTTATTGATGCTCAAAAACTTTTTTTAAGGTCCCCCCCACCTCGTCACCTTTTATCTTCTCCCTTTACGTCATAACAATTGGAAACTGTACAACCCTAAACATTCGGCCTGGTCAAAAATGGCTTAGTTACGAAAATTTCTAGACTCATAAAACGAACTTACGACCATTAAGAGGATGCATCCTAAAAGTTGGCAACGTCGTAAATAGCTGTCAAATAGTTACCTGTTTTCATTAATTTGTAAATAATACTGTATGGAAATAAGAAATGTGGCTAACTAACTAACTAGAATATTAATAATGAATTGCAATTATATAATTGAATTTGATGTTGTACCCGTTTTAGGTGTAAAAAAGGCATTTGGAAAGTTTCCAAATACTTTTTTTACATCTAAAAGTAAATATTCGGTGTTACGATATTAATTGTTGCATTTCTTAATCAATATTCTAGTTCGCTAGTTAGCCACATTTTTTATTTCCATACAGAAATATTATCAAATTAATCAAAACAGTGAAATATTTGACATCTATTTGCGACGTTGCCAACTTTCAGAATAAACCCTCTTAACGCAAGTCCGGAAATTTTGTGTTAATGAACCCCTTTCGCACCTGGCACTTATATTGATTTACTTCATTCAGAGTTTCAGACATTTAATGCAGCCTTTAATTTGGCAAACCGAGTTTAAAAAAAAAGTTTGGCTTTGTATGTCGTGGTCTCTGTCACTCATAACTGTGTGACTATAGTGCGCGTGGAACTAATTGGCCGCTCATCTCATCACAAATCATCTCGCTATTGCAATCTCATGTGTGTTTTGTCTAAACTAGCCGGTACTGTCAACGCTTGTTGCCGTCGCGAAGTGAAAGTTCCGGCTAGTTGCGAGATGATTTGTGATGAGATGAGCCAACTAGTCGTACGCGGACTATAGTCTCTCTTTCTTTAGGAAATGTAAATCGAACCACAAATAATTCCTATTTTGCTTTCTGAAAATACTCCAATAATGAATGCGCTTCTTTTTGTGAACCTCACATTATATAAATAAAAATGAATTGTTGTTCGTTAGTCTGATTAAAACTCGAGAACGGCTGTGCCGATCGAGCTGATTTTGGTTTTAAAATGTTTGTGGAAAAGCTGCGAGGTAGGTAGGGTGGGTAGGTTGTAGGTAGGTTGTAGGTAGGGTAGGTAGGGTAGGTAGGTGCGCCGTAGATAAGTACTTAGTGCCACCCGTGCGAAGCAGGGCCGGGTAAAGCTAGTTTATAATAATACTAAATAGCCAAGTAACTGCCTAAACGACCAACTTGGTTGTAGAGCTTGGCAACCTAACCTTACCCATTTGGTCTGGGTGTCCAAGCTTGGTTAGGTACTGCAACCATTCAGCTCGCGCGCGTTTGGTTACAGTTCTAATTTAACCTAACCAGGAGGCCAATTCTCGTATTTAAAAAACGTTCATATTCAAGTCGCAGTCTGTCAAACTTGTCAAAAATGTTGGTATACATTATATTTTTGACAGATTGCGACTGAGATGCGAATGCGAACGTTCTTAAAAAATACGGGAATTGCCCCTCTATTTGGTTGGGGTACCATAGTTGAGTTACTGCGACCGACTGAGAAAAGGTCAGAATGTCAAAAAGAGGCTTAGAAAGAAAGAATAATGTTTATTTGGACACTTATTTACTTTATAAAAGCTTTATAAGTAGCCCAAAAAGCTTTGAGATGTTCATTAATTTAAAAAAGCGTTCATAATTAGAAGATCAATAAGTTTTTAGAGTATCAATTTAACTATCTTCCTTTCTAAAATTCGCCGTTTTAGCGCTTATGTTCTGAACTCGATGTCTGAAACATTCACGTTCACCGAATGCACATTGAATTAATCAGAGCGAGAAACTGGAGTCGAAGCTAATTTATAATAGGGTTGTCAACCGTCCTGTTTTCCCAGGACATGTCCTGGTTTTTAGGATGTTCTGGGGTGTTCTGAATAGTTTTTAGTAACGTCCTGGGTTTTTAAACCATCCTGGTAAAATCCTATTTTTAAAATTTCGCGCCTTCAAGCTTACATTTATAATGTGCACTCTGCTTGTTTTCTCTTTCTCACTACTATTTTCGCGCACTAGAGCTTTTTAACCGACTTCCAAAAGGAGGAGGTTCTCAATTCGTCTGTTTTTTTTTTTTGTATGTTTGTTACGCGATTTCTCCGTCAATTGTGGACCGATTTAAAAAATTGTTTTTTTGTTTGAAAGGGTATGCTTCCGAGGTGGCCCCATATAAATTGTATTAACTTTACTTGGATAGTTTTTGAGTTAGCTTCAATAATACGTATTTTTCCCACTTAGTTTATATGGATGATATGATGATAACTTCCAATCACTGTTATTTACATAGCAGGTTAGTGGTATTTGAATTGTATGGGGTAGGTACCACAACTAAAAAGTGCAAAATAAAAACTTTTTATAAAAAAAGAACAACCGACTTCCAAAAAAGACACTACAAAGTTAAAAATAACTTTAATTACGGAAATCGGTGGCAAAAAACGAAAGTTCAAAACCAAATACACCGACTTCCGAAATTAAAGTTATTTTTGACTTTGTAGTGTGTCTTTTTTGGAAGTCGGTTGTTCTTTTTTTTATAAAAAGTTTTTATTCTATGTAACGGTTAGATAGAGAGCTCTAGTGCGCGAAAATTGAGTTTCATTGAACAAGAATTTTCATTGCGTGTTGCTATTAACTACAGCTCTTATACTGCGTCTTGTTTTTAACCCGAAATGTCCTGGTATTTGCACCTTCTAATCCTGGTTTTCAAAATTTGGGGATGGCAACCCTAATATATAACTACGTACGATTTGTATAGAATGACTAATTCATTAATAGCATTATTTTTTAAACTGTTCTTGATTTATTTTGTGTTATGAAAACTTTAACAAATA
The DNA here is from genome assembly GCA_948150665.1 of Conistra vaccinii. NCBI lineage: Eukaryota > Metazoa > Arthropoda > Insecta > Lepidoptera > Noctuidae > Conistra > Conistra vaccinii. Next base: position 2,018,313 of record OX411340.1, on the reverse strand, counting down.
TTCAATAAGGTTTAGTATCCACTATCTGCAGCTCTTGACGAGTTAAAATCATAATTTTAGCCGGTGTTAGTGATCTGCCTATCCTTTAGCCAACTATGTCGAGTTCGGCTTCCAGGCTAACCGGATGCAGCTGAATACTAGTATTATACATGGAGCGACTGCCTATCTGTCCTCTATAACCCAGTTACTTACTATCCCTTGGTAAGACTGGTTGCCAGACCGAAATCTATAGATGACAACCGGGACCAATATTTCAATTCTTTTAATTACTTACTGATAAAATCATGAATCTCCGTAAGATTCTAAAGGTCGATCATTGGCTACACGTTCAATCAATAAATCCTCAATCATGCATGAATGAAGCATCTAGTACTTACCGAATTAATACTTATCCAGGTCTGAATAATGCAGGGCCATAGTACAGAGGCCGGTAAAAGGCTCAGAGGAAGCAGTACTTCAACATTAATACTAACGGTTACGTTCCGCGGCAAAATGATTTTGTCACGATTGTTTAACTGCATATTTCATAACGAAGTGCAACGCGTTTACTTATTTTTATCTTACTCACGTTTTATAAATGATAATTGAAACAATATATTTGTAGTCTATCAGTTGAACTAATTAAACAAATTACTGCACTTGGTGCGAGAAAAGATATACTTATTGGAAATTCCATACAAACTTGGTCTGTTATCGATCTATGATAAATGAGTATTTATTTTACTAAAGTGGTCTACAATTATACAACACCTAAAAAAAATACATGTAAGCCCGTTCACACGGGCGTAGAAATATCGCGGCGTGTTTTTATGATGACTTTCAACTCTTGGTGTTGTACAGAGCATTGAGAATCCAACAAAGTGCATCCCAGCGACACGCAATACATTTTCGTAAACGATTCCGATTAATTTGTTTCATTTTGACAGTTCAACAACACTCATTGCGTTATTTATGTTGCCGAGCAGATTTTTTTTTCGAACTTTTGAAGCAATGGATTAGCAATCTGTTTCAAACCGATTCAGATTCTGATTGATCGTGTATTACGTAATTAGGGTACTGCTACGCAGTCGGACGCTAAGCAGTCCGTTGAAATTCCAGTGCACGTAAAAAAACCGCAGCGGGAAAAAATCGCGAACCTGTACCCTAATTGCATAATACACGATCAATCAGAATCTGAATCGTTTTGAAACAGATTGCTAATCCATTGCTTAATAAGTTCGAAAAAAAAATCTGCTCAATACCGTAAATAACGCAATGAATTTTGTTGAACTGACATAATGAAACAGATTAGTCTTAATCATTTACTGAAATGAAATGAAATGAAATGAAATGAAATGAAATTGTTTATTCTGTAAATAGGATATCGGAATCACTTTTACACGTCATATTTAAAAAAATGTTTAAAATAAGCTAGATGAGGTCGGCGTTTCCTAACTGACTACTCTGAGAAGAAAGGCCGAAACAAACTCAGAGGTCACGGTCTCTTTTAAAGTCCAGACATAATCTTGGTCAAGCCATATGAGAACCATGTAGATTAGTGTCTGAAATGGTCTTTTGAGGAAAGAACCACACAGATTTGAGTGGACCTGTCCAGTCAGTGCAAGCATTTGTCAGTAATCGTGGAGCTCACTCAGAGCTTAAGGAGCTCAACTCGACGAACAATACCAAAGAAAGGACATTTGGGTAGGCCGCATCAACTACTCAAACTGCCAGACCATCATTAAAACTGAATGTGAAAATAAAAAATAATTAAAACGATAAAGAGAAAAAAAATTAAAAATACCCACATAGTCCTCATATTCACAATAATTAAAATAATATTATACTTTACAAAGTAATCATGTCATTTTGTATATAATTTTATTATGTTATTATTTTAAGTAGGTATATGTTTTATTCTTTTATGTAAATATTTTTAAATCTGGTTTAATTGATGATTATAAGTAACAATTAAAATATCAAGTTTTATGGTTTTATCACAAGGTATAGCAGAGCGAGCAGCTCAATCCCAAGCTTTTTTATCTTCTAAATAATCTGAAATTTTATAGTACCCTTTTTTACAAAGTTTGGTTTTAATACAGTTTTTAAATCGTTTAATGGGTAAGTTTCGAATGTCAATGGGAAGTTTGTTGTAAAAGCGTATACATTGACCCATGAACGAGTTGCCTACTCTGTGAAGACGTGTGCGATGTACAGCAAGGTTGTGTTTATTCCTGGTATTTAAACTATGAACATCGGACATTTTCTTAAAATTTGATATATTTTTGTGTACATACAATAGGTTTTCAAAAATATATTGTGAGGCTACAGTCAGAATATTTATTTCTCTGAATTTCTCTCGAAGTGAATCTCTTGGACCTAGGTTGTAAATGGCTCGAACAGCCCTTTTCTGTAGAACAAAGATAGAATTAATGTCCGCACAGGTTCCCCAGAGAAGAATCCCATAAGACATCAGACTATGAAAATAACTAAAATAAACAATTCTGGCTGTATCTACGTCAGTTATCTGCCTAATTTTTTTAACAGCATATGCGGCTGAACTAAGCCTTCCTGACAATTTTTCTATGTGTGCGCCCCATTGTAATCTACCGTCAATAGTTATTCCAAGAAAAACTGTTGACTCAACAGGGTCCAACTCTATTCCATTAACTTGAACATTGGTAGTAAGTTGCCTGACATTTGGCGTTGAAAATTTAATGAGTTTAGTCTTTTTTTCGTTCAGGAGAAGATTATTTACATTAAACCAATGCACAACTTTAGAGAGTGCATCGTTAACTTGTTCAAAGTTGACTAACTGACGTTTGATTTTAAAAATGAGGGATGTGTCATCTGCGAATAATACGATCTTGTGATTATCCCTTATGTGGTAAGGTAAGTCATTAATATAAATTAGAAATAAGAAAGGACCTAGAATTGAACCCTGCGGAACGCCCATGGTGACCGCAGATCCTGCAGATCTCTTGCCATTAACATCGACCCTCTGAATTCTGTTGTTCAGATAAGAAGTCAGAAGGTCAAGAGCCTTGTCCCTCATACCATAGTGGTGCAGTTTCCTGATGAGTGTATCATGATGTACGCAATCGAAGGCCTTGGACAAATCACAGAAAATGCCAAGAGCATCTTGCGACTCCTCCCAGGCCTCGAATATGCTCTTCAGTAATTCCACGCCCGCGTCTGTAGTGGAACGACCCTTTGTAAAGCCAAACTGTTTCAGATGAAGTAAATTATGTGCATTGAAATGTCCTAACATTTGTTTTAAAATTAATTTTTCAAAAATTTTGCTCAAAGTAGGTAATATCGAAATAGGCCGAAAATTTGTGGGATCAGTTGTGCTGCCAGATTTGAACATTGGAATCACTTTGCTAAGTTTCATCAGATCAGGAAATACACCAGATGCAATACAAGAGTTAAAAACGATTGCTAAAAAGGGTGAAATAACATCAATTATTGAAGACATGGTATGTACTGATAATCCCCAAAGGTCAGCAGTTTTTTTTACATCAAGATTTTTAAAAGATTCTATTATGTCTTTAGTAGTAATACTTGTGAATTCAAAAGGCTTGTCACATTCTGGTACACATTCTTTAAGTATTGAGTAAGCAGAAGTGGAGGACGACGATGACAGAGTTTTGGTTGTTAAAATGGGAATATTAGTGAAGAAATTTTCAAACTCAGTTGCCACCTCCACATCTGTCTTAATATCTACATCATTGATTTTTAGATGGAAGTCACGATTCCGTACTGTCGTTCTTCCCGTTTCTGAATTAATAATATTCCAAGTTGTTTTAATTTTATTTCCAGAAGATTTTATTTTATTTTTAATATGTAAGGCTTTTGCTGAGGAACAGGCTCTTTTAAAAGTTTTAGAATAATTCTTAACAAACTCTTTGAAAGTTTCATCATGGTTATATGTTTTTTCATGATATAATTCAAATAACCTCTGCCTACTTTTATAAATGCCTGGTGTTGCCCAATCACTAAATATAACGCGGTCACAAACAGGCAATGTTTTTGAGGTGAAAACCTTCTTAAACTCACAATTGATGACGTTAAATAGGGAAGCATAATCTTGATCCGGGTCGTTATGATAAGGCAAACCCGGCAGTTTTTCTATTAAATTATTTTTAAATTGTTCCTAGCGACTTTTATTTACAGGAACAAAACTCACAAGTTTTCTTTGAGCTCTAACTGTTTTTTGAGGGAAAGTGACTAACTGGCCACAGTGATCAGAGTCCAACTCATTTATAATTAAATGGCTAGAAGGTTTTAAGTTTGTAAAAATATTGTCAATACAGGTAGCACTAGTGGCAGTTATTCTAGTCGGCTCAAAGAATGTATTGTACAAATTATATGACTTATTACGTCTGACTTATTACTATGTTACGTAATCCGATAGCAGGGCTAATACACGAATTAGATGGGGTCGGTATTTACAATCGAATCCAACTACTCACCTGAGAAAAATCACCAAACTCCAGACATGATGTTGGTCTAGATTGTCTATTAGGAGACGCCTCTTTCTCATCATGATCTTTATGAGAATAGTAATAACAGGGAAATTAACTGTTAAGCATAAAAAACTTACTTACAGAAGCTAGTCTTTTAAAGTCCAGACATAATCTTGGTCAGGCCATATGAGGATCATGCATATCCTTTTATAGTTCAGAGTGAATTTTTAGGAAAGAACTACATTGATTTGAGTGGACACCGGTCCAGGCTTTAAGTCGACACTCAATGTGGCAATTTTCATCCACCGCTGGATCAGATAGCTTAGGACTTAGGTACTGTACCAAGGCAGACATAGCAGTTAAAAAGCTCTTTCATTTTTGTCCCCTTCTTGTTTTTTTTCTCTCAAGCCGCGGTCGTCGACGTCTTTTTCTTGAAAGCCTGTCTCGCCGAAATTGGATACCAATTATTCCCCCACTCGCTACGATTTTGGCTAGACATAAATTATTATCCCTTACAAAATTTAAAATCATGTAGTCGTTTGGCAATCATTTAGAGCCGTGTTTTTACCCCGATTATTATCATATGACCCGAAGTTCATACACCTCGATTGACCTCTTCGGCGTTGGTCAATTCTGAATAAGCGTAGTTTACTAACTTTCAGGACAGTTTTCTTTACATAGGAACTCCAGAAAACTGCAGCTATTGACTTTTTTTGTGGAATATTTATTATTTTATTAAAGCTGATGCTACCTCTTTTGCTCTAAAGATCACCATTCGCTGGTTTTTCCCGTAATTCTTAAGTGTTCGCATGTTTCTTCGTTTCATTAAAATAACTTTGAATTTTGAGCTTGTAATTACAACGTCTCTTATATTTTATCCGTAGAATAAAATTGACGTCTGCTAATTTTTGTATGGAAAAACTGATAAAAATACAAAATTATGAAAAAAAAAAAACTGTTTATAATGCAGTTTTTAAATAACAGCCTCAACGATTTTGCTATTTTAATTCCTAATTAGACAAACCTAATTGTATAAATCAGGATTAACATTAAAGTGACCTATTGCAGCTTGATAAACTAATTGGGATGACGTCAGATGAGTGACATTGTGACTGCCCAAGTAGTAAATAATTCATTTTACGAGTTATGCGTCTAGTGAGTCACTCTGTGCTAGCTTAGGCTGAAATATTTATGCAAATAATGCTTAGAAGCATTATCTACTGCTTTGTTTAGAGCCACAGCAGACTAGTTACTTTTAGCATCGGCGATCGGCGATTTTGCGACTGTATCGATGCATTTAGATTCTAAAAAGACGCTAAATCGCTGATTTCCGATGCTTAAAGTAGCTAGTCTAGTGTGGCCCTTAGATCTTGTTAATCTTACTCTAGCTTCTGCCCACGACTTCGTGCGCATAGAATTTCTTGTTGTCACAGAAAATATACCCCAAAGCTGTGCCTCGTTACTTTGATTTCGCTTAGCGTTCTTTCTAACTTTTTTTTACTTTTGCTTGGTTGTAACGTGTTATTAAATCTGTCTGGTCTATAACCTGCCTCGTGAATTGGGCTATCGAATGCAAAAAGAGTTTTTCAAATTCGACTAGTAGTTTCAGAGATTCACACACACACGCGTTCAAACAAACAACATTTTCAGCTTTATTATATATATTAGTATAGACAGTAACAACGGGTCACATTTTGCATGATTTTCGTAAACTTCAGACCTTTTGAACCTGAGCTTTTTGGGAAGTTAAGGGAAAGTTTATCTCCCAAGGGTTGGTTCCGTCCGGCCGTCCGAGTTTTAAGTAGTTCGGACTCAATGTCAAAGCGTCTAGGGTAGTTCACAGAACTTGCGAACTGGGACGAATCCGAGGAAACCCGGACATCTGTCAGGCCTACTTACGTCAACCTTCAGATAGTAAAGGCACATGAATATAAGATATAATATATGCGAGTGGCATTGTGGTTAGCTTGCGTGCTGAGCTCACGCAACGCGTCGTACGTCCAGCCAGTAAAAGGACTCTCCCATCAAGGAGCGCTGTCCCAAATTAGACGCATTATTAATTTATTATCAATAAAACAATAGGTATTTTAATAAAACACGTATACTAAAAGATTAATATAGTACATTACTGTCGCGGCCAGCAATTAGGGCATTGATGGACGATCGTGAAAATGTGGGCTGAGGCGTCCATCAATGCCTAGTTGCGGCCAAGGGTTGTATAGTACTTTTCTCAAACAATGCGTGGAAATTCAAATGAAGTATAAATAATATAAATTCCAGAATCAATGACGAACAAAGAAAATTTTTCACGCTTCAATATGTTCATTTTCTTCTTTACTTGAAACAGCTCATTTGCTAGCCAGTTCGAAATTTAAATAAAATCGTTGATAAGTTTCCTCCTTGGTTTTGAAGTAAAAAGTTTTAAATAACACGACAGATATGTCCATATTAATTTATTTGGCCGCTAAACACGACAGATATGGATTTTCATAGTAATTTTGGCGACCGGGCGCTCGCTTGTTTTTGACCAGTACAGCAATTTCGATTTATCTCCCAGAACGTTGTCAAAATAATGTTCGAATTTCCAAGCATGTTTGAGAAAATTTAACTATCTATAAAATTGTGAAGGTTTCAGAAAAATACGTTTGCTAGTTTTAGCGTGATTCTCAGTTTTTTTTCCGCATTAGACAACTTTACAAATTAATTACACTATGTAATATAAACATATTCTAAAATATTCACAGACTAAGTTATTAAGAAAATGCTCTAATTTAACATAATTTTTTCCGAATCATTATCACTACTCGTTTTCAGACGTGATCTTAAAAGTCGGTTATCGTGGCCTTAATAACCCACGTCGAGTTTTAAATATGGATATCAATACCCGTCACATTTACGGAGTTACGCTAGGTAATTTAATTTGACCCTGCAGAAAAATAAATGTCTCTTGGTGCCATTAACCTAAACAAATGCTCCATCCTGTAGTGCAGTCAAAACAGAGGTCCTCGACCGAGGACAGTCGGTCACTCCTGTGTCAGACAAAGAGCAGACAATATCGATTGATACCCGTCTGCAGTTCTGCACCTACAGTCCTACACTTACATAATTAAACGTCTGCACGTAGCAACGCCAATCAGTCGACTTCGCGGGGTAGCAACAGGCGGATTTTCAACTGTCTTGATTATTTTGTATGGAGTAGCAACATATTACTTAGCACAACTTACAAATATAATTATTGTCGATTAATTAAATAACTGTAGTGCATGTGTGCATGCATAAGGTTTTGTTTTTTTTTTCGTGGGCCCGATGGCGTTCTCTTCGGCAAATATTACAAAGTTCCATACAAACTTTTATCCTCTATTTAAGGTGATGAATTTTCAAAAATCCTTTCTGAGTGCTCACCTTCATTAAAAAACCTCTTGTTTCAGTTGCCGTGTATATTATGAGCATTAGACTGTGCGTTGTCTGTCTGTCAGTGAATTTAAGATTTTAGTAGAAGATGTAATATAATAATAAATAATGCAGTAGGATTTTTTTCGGATTTGTTTTATTAACTTGTGCGTATTTATGCGTATGAACTCGGGAACATTTTCCTCGGGTGATACTGATTCATTGTTTAAGGAAATACAATGACGATACGAGAGCGGATTTTAAATTTTGTATGACAAATCAAGACCTAATTATTGCAACGTTTAGCCATGATAATAAAAGTATTACTCATTTTATTGTTTGAGAATTTTTTTTCGGGTTGCTCTGATTCACTCGAAGGATTAGTTCCAACTTTCAAGATGGTTCAGATTTCTTCCGAAATTGCAGAAACCAGAACCCTAGTTGCGTAACAAACGATCAATCACAGTCAGTTTCATTTTGACAGTTCAACAACATTCATTGCGTTATTAACGTTGTTGAGTGCACAAGTTTATCGAACATATGGAGCAATGGATTAGCATTATCCTTCAAAATTATTCTGATTGTGATTGATCGCAATTTTTTATTATATGGTACTTTTTTATTTTTTTTGCATGCTGAAATGTCTAAGTAAGCAAAATATGTGGAACTTCTTATATTTAAGTTACTGTTAAGACCTTTTATGTGCCATATTTTATGCAAAATAAAGAAATTCTAATTCTAATTCGGGTGCTCTTGCTCTTGAGCCCCAACAAAACTAAACACCTACTTAGTTCTGGTGCATTGTTTCCTTACGCCCTGACCATTAATTTTTCTCCCACGGCATTCTCTGCTATCGTCTTCTTCCCATGAAAGTAGGCAAAAACTACAGACTCAGTCGCAAAATGACCACTTCTCAAAATGCTTCCCAGACGCAAAATGTCCATTTCGCAGAATGTCCTATTCCAAAAATCTTTATTTCTCAGAATGACTCTTTCGCAAAATGACTATTTAAAATGTTCTATTTTTCCTATGCACATTCAATCCTTCATATATCAGTACAAAATCGCTCAATTAGTGCGAGTCGGATTCGCACACAGTGGGTTACATAAAATGATATACCCACAATATGACCATTTCGCAAAATGTCCCATTTTGGTCCCATTTTTCGAAAGAGACATTTTGCGTCCGGGAGGCATTTTGAGAAGTGATCATATTGCGACAGCCGTTTACGATCCCCACATCTATTCTCATAGAGTTCGTGCCAACTCAAGGTAACTGTCCTCTAAAGAAAGTCCCCTTCACAGAGTCCATCTTCAACAAGCTTGTTTTCTTTCACGCTTATCTTATCAGCTGAGATTGTGGCAGTTTTACCAAACAATATAGTATGACAAACGTTACTCAAGTATCACTATCGCTACGTAGACCTGTCGTTATCTTTCTATCATAATATTTGGTAAAAATACGTAAAGATACCATGCTACACTATCAGAATAACCACAACTGTTCTGCCATGTCATTGCGTGTCGTAGAACACAAACAAAAATCTATAATTATGGACTTTTCCATGGATAGCGATTTTGTACTCGAACTAATCAATTCGCTTGCTTGTCCTCTTGAGCAACGAACTATCGAAAAAAGAGGATTCTTCATCCCATCAATGGTCTTTGACAGATGCGAATGGTCTTTCTGTCCCATAACCTCTTTTACTGAAGAAGACCTGTACCCTAATTGCGTAATACACGATCAATCAGAATCTGAATCGTTTTGATTGCTAATCCATTGCTTCATAAGTACGAAAACGGTGGAGGAAATCATCGTGAGGAAACCGGCATGTCTGAGAACCAAAACTTCGAAGACGTGACATCTACCAACCCGCACTGGGCCCGCGTGGTAGATTGCCCACTCCCTCTCACAGAGAGGAGGCCTGTGTCCCAGCAGTGGGAACATTAATAGGCTGATTATGTTGTATGTATATTGTGGGTAATGTAATTAGGGTGCTGGGGTGTCTTGAAAGAAGCTCTACCACATACTTGAGTACGTAGGTACGTTGTATCCTGGCCAGTCGATCCTTCTTCTGAACCGTGCTGACTGGCTTTTTGTATATCACGGTATCAAGCTCGATCCTTTTCAACAGACGTAGAAAAAATTGCTGCATTGGCCGTTTTAACTCACCAATATCAGAAACCCTTACCGAGATAATGGTTCCCAAATGTTCCATACCAATGTGGTTAGCTAAAAATATTACCAGGATATTATGTGCTTCAAATGTAGGTTTGTGTTTTAAAAGTAAAAAGTATTCACACAGATATTAACACAAAAAGGAAGTAACGATAAGGCTGATAAGATTACCTACGTCTGCTAACTCCTCGTCTGTATGGTGACCTAGTATGCGAGTTTAGTGAAACTGCAGCGTATCTTACATTATGAAATTATTAAAGGCACAAGCATGTATGAACTTGGCAAAAGCAAAAGGAATATAGGGATCGAAGCACGTGGCTTTCTGTGGTATCTGTCTACCACCATAGGAAAGAGGTGTACAGTTTTTTTAAAGGCGGTTTCCAAACGTCTGAGAAAACCAAAATGGCGCAAAGAAATTTTGCGTTGCGGTTCTTAAATGATTTTTCATACAAACAGTTTTTAATTGGTCCCTTTTTTACCCCTGACGCAAAAAGAGGGGTGTTATAAGTTTGACCGCTATGTGTGTGTCTGTCTATGGCACCGTAGCTCTTAAACGGATGAACCGATTTAAATGCGGTTTTTTTATTATTTGAAAGCAGGTTTTCTAGCGATGGTTCTTAGACATCTTTTATCAATTGGTTCAGTCGTTTGAAGATTATCAGCTCTTTTCTAGTTGATGAACGGATGTGTGTAGAGCAGTGGTGGCCCAGTGGTATCGGCCCCGACTTACGAGTTGTAGGTCGTGGGTTCGAACCCAAGCAGGCGCTTTACTTTGTGTAAATAATTTCATCACCACTGCTCTGAAAAACGGTGAAGGAAAACATCGTGAGGAAACCGGCATGTCTTAGAACCAAAAATTCGAAGACATGTGACATCTACCAAACCGCACTGGGCCCGCGTGGTGGATTACGGCCCACACCCTCTCACCGAGAGGAGGCCTGTGTCCCAGCAGTGCGAACATTAATAGGCTGATGATGATGATGATGATGAACGGATGTGAGCGTCTTCCACAATTCTAATCGATTAGAAATTTGGTATTCTGTTCCTCATCATTATATCAGCCGAAAGACGTCCACTGCTGGACATAGGCCTCTCCAAGCACCGCCACTTCGACCAATTCTATGCCTGCCGGCCGGTATCCTGTTACTTCAATGATATTAGAAGAACATACACGTAACCTTGAACTGAAGGTGCAGCATCACCTAGAATTTGCAGGATACCCAACTCCCTTACCAACTTATAGAGCAGGTATCGTGTTTGGGCTTATTGGAAAGGTCTCAATGAATAGGTTATAGATAGATGATGAACAGGGTCTGGTGATGGAGTAGGAAAGAGAAATGAGGAAATATTTGTGTCGTGGGTTTTTAAATTGTACTCAAAGTTGTTCATATTCATGAGTACTTTCATCCCCTAAAAGATAGCCGATATAATTTATTTTGCATGTTAACAATATCAGTCAGTAACTAGCCTTTGCGTGCTCATTCCGGAAAATACACTTAACTAATGACAATGCAAATGGCATTTACTAGAAAAATGCTATAAATAAATGATACTACCCTACTTTGCGGGGTTGCATTTATACTCGCAACCTTTCTACCCTCTTGGGTGCCATTAAAAGTATATTGTCCTTTTTAAATATACAAATTTTTGTGTGTGACTGAACTTTAGGTAGATACTTCTAAAAATAGGCTTTATGAGACAAGCAATTATTAAATGTTTAAGAGTGGTCAAGGTCTCACAAAGCCCTCACACAACCCACGGTTTATTAGATTACTATCGACGAAATAAATTAAAAAAAAATTTTTTTTACAATTCATTGAACTAAAAAATTGTGACAAAAGAAAAAATAAATATTAATCCGTTACATTGTCGCCGACCAACGGTCGAAAAATTCTCCTCGTGTAAACAAAGCTTTACTTTTTATTATTTTTTGATAAAAAACAGATTAAAACCAAAGTTAGGAAACGATATTTTATTGATAAATTTGTACGTTGTTTTCCATATTTCCTTAACATTTAGCCAACAGTATCGAAAGTAAACATGAGGTGACGATATTGGGAGGACTCAATGAGTTCTGCGTGAAATTCTTCGGTCCTCCTGGAAGTGAGTATTGTCATTTATTTATCGAAGTGTATAGAGTGCCGCGAGTTTCTTGTGGCACTCTAGTGTCACTGCCTCGGCCCGGCTAGGGTGCCGTGAGCGTTGCATTGTCACTGTCACTTGTTATTTAGGTTAGGTTAGGTTAGAACTGTGACCACACAACGCACGAGCCGAGCGAGCGTAGCGAGCGGTGCCGCGGTAGCGGCCGGCGAAGTGCCAGGGTCCGTTTAGGCACAAGTTTTGGGAATGTGGTGTTTTACAGCGATCTCACCTCGACAATCAAACAAAATACCAAGTGACGTGACTTAGTGACAGTGACAATGACAATCCAATGCTTGCGGCACTTGAGCCGGGCCGAGGCGGCGTTACTAGGGTGCCTGTAGTGGCACTTTATCCGATAGGGATAGAGTGCCAATGGTGGCACTCTATACACTGCCTTTATTTATTTTTATCGATTGATTCCGAAGTGTATTGATTGATTTATCAATTCATGCGTGTACTGATTGATACCGGTTATATTGTTTATATGCCAATTATTCAAGTGTGGCTCAATGCTCTAGAATAAAACAAGCAAAAACAGATTAGTTACAGCTGATCTGATTAATTTATAAGGTATCAATAATTCCTAAAAACTCAGTTAACAAACTGATTGTTTCAATCACTAGATTCCTGTTTAATAACCACATTGATTCAGCATATAAACCTCCTGTTTATAAGCACACTATGATTGATTCAACATACAATTTTTATAATTGATTGATTCAACATAACACCTTTTTGTAACTGATTGATTCAACATACCAACTTCTCAAATTTCAGCTCCATACGAGGGCGGCGTATGGCGGGTCCGAGTGCACCTCCCAGACCATTACCCCTTCAAGTCTCCGTCCATCGGCTTCATGAACAAGGTCTACCACCCGAACATCGACGAGGTTTCTGGCACCGTGTGTCTGGACGTTATCAATCAGGCTTGGACTGCACTTTATGGTGAGTTTGATTGATTCAAACCATACTAATATTATAATTGGACGCTTGTGGCTACATCATTATAGCTAGAATAATAATCGAAGGCTAGACTATTTAAATAATCGTTAAAATAATATATAATTTTAACTGCTCATCTCAACATTTGTTCTGACAAGGTGGCGATTCAATATCAAATCAACCACATAACGCATAAAATTAAACCACACTGCTGCGGTTAAACGATTGTTTTATATTTATAGCATATAACGGACAGGGATTCTACGACCTAGGTATTCTAAGAGCAATGATGAGTATAGGCATCTTAAGGTGGAACTAGTTGATATACGGGGTGGCAGGGACATCGACGCGAAGCCGATTACCATGGATTCAGTACATGATTCTGAACCCCCCTGCGTTGAAATTTTTCGTCGGTTATTAAAAAAAAAATCAGCTGCTCCATACATTTTGACCGCGTAGGTATTGCACTTTTCTATGAAACAGCTGTTTTTTTTTTAAATAACCGACGAAAAATTTCAACGCAGGGGTGTTCAGAATCATGTACTGAATCCATGGTAACCGGCTTCGCGTCGATGTCCCTGCCACCCTGTATTTTCCATACAAATTTCGGGGGGGTTTTACTCCACTGTTTGACATTGTACATCCAAAGTTAAACATGATATCGATTTGTCTCAATATTAATTTAGTCGGTGCGGAAACAGAATAGTAAAATAATAAGCCAATAAAAAATAAGGAGCCAACAAAGATTTGTTATTCTTGCTAATTTTAATGCAACTTTGGGTGTAAATACGTAGTTCGGAATGGTGTTTGTGTGCGTGCGAACTAGACGTTGTGCATGTAGACCAGCATCTTAACTGCTCATCACTGATACTATCTCTGTCGGCCACGAGGCCAGGTGAGACAGCCTGCTTTTTGGCCACGCCCACCAATGAGTTCGAGCCCGCGACTAGATCAGTTTGAGATGATGAAATTACTACTAATACATTGGTAAATGGGGAAGAAAACTGCCAAAATAGTTACGCGTTCCGTCTCTGCACACAGGTTGAACGACGTAAAGAAAACCTGTTCAGGTGGAGATGCCCAACCTCTGGACGTAAACCCTGTTAACCATCTGCAGCAGAACAGATACTAATTTCAACTTTGTTTGTGTTCCAGACCTGTCGAACATATTCGAGTCGTTTCTGCCGCAGCTGCTGACCTACCCCAACCCTATCGACCCTCTGAACGGCGACGCCGCGGCCATGTACCTGCACAAACCTGAGGAGTACAAGAAGAAAGTTTCAGGTAATATATTCACTATCATCATCAGCCTCAGCCTCGTGGAGGAGCTCGTGGCTAAGTAATAACAAGCCGCACGGGTCGATCCGTCAGGTTAAGCTGTGCTTGCCAGGGTTGGTCAGTGGATGGGTGAGCATCTTCACATACCGAGACTCCTCCGTGCCTCGGAAAGCACATTAAGCCGTTGGTCCCGCATGTCATTCGTGGATCTTTGACAGTCGTTACGAGTCGTCAGAAGCCCGAAAGTCTGACACCAGTCTTACCAAGGGGTTTCGTATTACCCAGTTACTGGGTTGTGGAGGTCAGATAGACAGTCGCTCCATGTAAAATACTGGTATTCAGCTGCAACCGGTTAGACTGGAAGCCGACCCCAAGATAGTTGGGAAAAGGCTAGGAAGATTGTTCATCATCATCAGCCTATTAATGTTCCCACTGCTGGGACACAGGCCCCCTCTCTGTGAGAGGGAGTGGGCTGTAATCTACTACGCGGGCCCAGTGCGGTTTGGTAGATGTCACATGTCTTCGAATTTTTTGGTTCTAAGACATGCCGGTTTCCTCACGATGTTTTCATTCACCGTTTTGAGAGCAGTGGTGATGAATTGTTTACACAAAGGTAATATATTATATCTACCTATTCAAAACTACGGAGGAGGGTATGTGTCTCTTTCGTTATTATTAACGGCAAAACGGCATTAACGGCAAAATATGTAAGAATCTATTAACTGCTCCCAAATTGCCATGTTTATATTTTTATTTTATTTACATTCTTCCTTGACATAATCATCATATTATTTGACATTATATACCTACTATTTAATTTCAACTATTTATTAGTGGCTTTTGTGGACATGTTAATTGTTCAGATTTGTTATAGTTGTAACTTGTAATAGCAATCATGTCATTTCGTTTAAAATGGGTTTTTTTATTTGTCTTTTATATAGATTCTTTCCTATTTTCTGAATGTGAGAACGCTGTAGGCTAAGTGGACTGTAGACTTGTTGACCATCTTCTCTTTTGTTAAGTACTTGTTGAAAGACCTACACTGTCCTCGCATACCTAATAACACTGTTTTATGAAAATATTGTAAAAGCATTTTTAAAAGAGTAACCGTGGAGTTTCTTGCCGGCCCTTCTCCATAGGAAACGACCAATTGGAACCGTGCGTAGCTTCTGACGTTTCATAAGTGCCCATGTAGGTTTATGTGAAATAAAATATTTTGAATTATCAGGCATATTTTAACTACTTTGGGCGTACTATGGATAGTGTTTGGTTATTGCACAAGAGAAAATCCGTTTGCAGTTCAGATCAAGTTATAATTTACTATCAAATTAATCACACTAGCAATTCACACACAACTATTCGAAACGCGCTTTAGTTTCTAAACGTGTTCACTGCTTGACCGCCACCCATGAAGTCTGCTTAGCTCCGGCCGGTCCGAGCGTTATGTTGTAGACTCTGTCGAGCCCCGCTAGGCGGCACTGGCGTCCCGATTATGGTCATCGCTCATTATAGCAGCACGGCTCCGACACGGCAAATAACTTGTCAATCAAGTTAGGATTTTAAGTCAAATGCATTAAAGTCTATTTTACGATGGCTATACAAAATAGTGGACGGCTCGCCGGCAGTGAGCGGCCCGCGAGCCGTCACACGTCGGGCTGACAGCGCGCTTCAAGTGAGGTGCCCGCTCGCTGGCGCCTCACCGTCCGCGGGGTGACGCCTCGCCGTAAGCGCGGTGACGCTTCGCCGGCCGCACGGTGACGCCTTGCTTGTGAATAAACAATAAACTGTGCCGGCAGCGAGCGGTCGCCTTGCTTACGGCGCGTTGGCGGCTAGCCGTCGCCTTGCTTCCGGCGCGTTGGCGGCTAGCCGTCACCTGGCTTACGGCGCGTTGACGACTAGATTTTTCGAGGCGGTGCCGGGGCGCTACCGTGCTGGAGCGGTGCTGTTATAATGGGCGATGACCTTTAGTCAACGAGAAAAAAAAAACAGCTGTTTCATAGAAAAGTGCAATACCTACGCGGTCAAAATGTATGGAGCAGCTGTTTTTTTTTTTAATAACCGACGAAAAACTTCAACGCAGGGGGGTTCAGAATCATGTACTGAATCCATGGTAATCGGCTTCGCGTCGATGTCCCTGCCACCCCGTATAGTACTCGGTGACGTATAATGTTTATTAAACTTAATGATAGGAACCTGTGACCCATGCTTTCTACATGTTTTCAGAAGATGTCAGATAGAAAATATCCACTCGAGCTAGCTTCTAAAATAAACTATCGCGCAAAATTATTTACATATCTAAGTTGCAGAATAAATAGTTTCATTTCAGTACTCATAACCACAAAATAACCACCTTGAATTTCCTTTTTCCAGATTACGTCCGAAGATTCGCGACCGAGGAAGCCCTTTTAGAAAAGGACGCGATCACTGGCATGGGGGGCGCAACCCCGGCCTCCTCGGGTTCCAAGCCTTCCAACGGCAACGCCAACAACAACAGCGACACAGAGTCCTCCATGAGCGAGTTCAGTGACGACGAAGCGCAAGATATGGAGTTATAACATAAGTTACCACAGATAAGTAATACTTGCTCACTCGTCACTGCCTTGTGTGTTTAAAAAAGTTTTGTTTGTGGTCTAATGTCTTATTTTTTTTCAGTGGCAACACTGTTCGGTTTTGACAGTTCTCGGTGTTGTCTTTGACGGGTGTTGCCATTATTATGATAATTAATATTCGCGTCTGGATGTATTGTGGTATTGCGATTATGGTTTCACTGGTATATAATATGCTAGTAGCCATATATGAACTTAGAGGTTCTTTCCAACAGACCTTTAAGTTGTTTTACTTTTTTTTTGCGTTCACTATTCGAAATGAGATTGATCTATAGAACTTATCCTGACAACGCATTCAATGACGTACTTTTATCTTGCACTTAAAGATTCTTTAAGGGTTGGTCATACGGATGTGAAATCAAAAGGTATTACAATTGGTTAGTTACTGCTGTATGTACGGGCTCGTTAGCCTTGTAATCGCGAGTACGACTGCTGAGCTCCTGGGATCGATTCCCAGGTTAGCAAAGCGTTAAAGGCTATGCCCTGAAGATGTTTCAGTCAGTATGACCAACTTTTAATTACAATTTTATGCCTGTTGCACAACGAAATATCAACGCATTTAGTACTGTACATCACATGATATAAAGCTCACTTTTCAATGCTTTACTTGGGTTGGTGTTTGTGTCGAAATGTTTCGGTGTGCTTCTGTCATTTTGCAAAATTTTTTTGCCGGTTACAATTTATACCCAATACACTTCAGCATATTTGCGCTATGATTAAGATTTGTAAATACATAATTAGTGTTTGAACTCTTAGTACTGAAGACCCAACTTAAATGTTGAATTATACACCTATAATATTATATTGGATTATCTTCATTGAAGGTTGTAGTCTTAATAAATGTACTGAGCCAATATAAGTAGGACCGTCGAATAATTATTGTGTTAATTCTCTTGCCGTGACATCGAAGTCACATGGTTGGCCCAAATTAATCAATAAGCTTCGACACAGTTGCCCAAACCCTTGTTGCTACTGGTGCAATAATCGTGACTTTATTTTGGGCCCATGCAAGCAAGTTTATTTTTCGAACAATCGACAATCCCATGTCTACATTAGACCACAGACAAGACTAAATACCAACCAAAGCCAGTTATCTGTACTCATACAGAAGTTCGCTGCCACCGTTCAATAACAAAAAAAAAAGTAAAAATATCTATATCAATGGACCACAAACTTTTGCCAATTTAGAAGTAAAAAAAAAGAATGCTCAGATATTCCCAAGGCGGCGAACGGAATACGCTTTAAATTATATATTAAAAATTAAAAAATATATTATGCATGATGATCGTAAATTATAATAAAACGGTAAAATTAACTTTTTTAGTCGTTCGGTGTGTTGGAAAATGTTAAGGTTTCTAGGAATGTTTGGCTTCTCTTAAATGTGTATATGCTTAAGATTAGCGGGAAAGTTAGAGAAAAAAGTGTTCACGAATTCGTTGTAAAATGTAGGAGGTAGGCTTGGAAAAAGATGGGTGGGCGTAACTAGGGGTGATATATTAAAAATGGGGAAAATGCACATTGAAATAGATGTTTATCGCTTTAGAAGTTATTAAATATCTGTTTTATTCCAATATGGTTGATATTAGCCCTAGTTGCGTCTAGATAGTCGAGGAATGACTGACCGGGATCTGAATTCGATTGCTATACATAGATGGAAAGTATTGCAGGCTCTTTATAAAGGATATGTAAATATCTTGGTCAGTCAGATCTTTGCGTAGGAATGTTGTTGCGTACTTGTTGCAGTTTTAATGTTGCAAGCAATTTTAGGACACTAGAAAGTGAAAATAATCAATTCATTGTTTAATCTAGTAAATTAACTAAATAAAACGAGTGTCACAGGCATGATTCTGTAACAAAGTAAATAATTTAGACACAAAAATATGTGCAGAAATGAACACCATAAGCAATGGATGCACACAAAACATTAAGTACCTAATAACATTTAACATACAATATAAAATTACTTGCAACATTACCTGTGTAACAATTCGCACCTCTATGTAACGAACATTTAAATATTAGATTTTAACTTTAAAGACGTACGCTATACTCCTAAAAATAACTTTCGAAAAAATAATTATAATATGTATAATAGACTAACATAACCTCTTTAGTTGGAGAGTTTTATCGACTGGCAACACACACGGTGTGAGTGAGCGAGATAGCATTTTGTAAATATCCTATCTGTCCCATAGTTTAAATCCAACTTAATATGAGCCCGAGTCGTCGGACTACAGTCATCACTATATCTCATAGGTATTTAATTTTTTTATTAATATGATTTTAGTTGTATTCGAAACAATGTGTCATTGTGAAATGTCGATCTCCCTCTTATATGGCGCTTGGGTTGGGCGGAATTGTCGGCCATTTTACTTTACCTTAATGAATAAAGATTTTAATGTATTCTTTTTTATAGTTTTAGACTAATGAGCAGCTGTACTTTAAATAAAGACACTTAGTAATCGAAGCTAAGATACCTTTTTTTATTATTCCTTCTATCTATTTCTTCCAATAATGTTGCTCGTGGTTCTATCGTCTCTCTAAAAGTTCTGCTATTTTTTATAATAATTAAGAATATCTGTCTCAAATAGTAAAGTAATTATATTTTATGAGTACGGTACTGTCTACCTCAAAAGTTTGAAACATTTTGTATGAATTTATATCACAGCCGATTAATTTCCACCCAACCCATATTTTTCGTTGTTGGCAACACTAATATAGATTGTCTATGCTCTCGCCAATGTTACCTGTTCAAAGAATTGGCGCGAATTGTTAGTAACAGAACTGTGATTTTCATTTCTTCCCTTCGTATGTGTGTGTGGAAAATTTAAAGTCAATTCGTCAAAAGAGGTTGAGAAATATATATTTAAAAGAAAAACTGTACTTAGTCTAATTGCTGTTTGACGATTTTAGATTTGTTTGTTGCTATTTTTTTTTTCTTAGCACAATCATTATTTTTTATGCTTTGAACACCGCCGGTAGGTACGTTTTTTTTTAAATCGGATTTTGATTTTATTCGATATTTTAATATTAAGCTAATATTGCCAACATTAGTCATTGTCATTTAACAATAATGTATTTGGTAAATTGTAAGTGAATTTTTATTTTTGTAACATATTTGCAACAACACTGCTAGAAAAGGGGCATTATTTGACAAAATGCATATAGTTCACTGTTATATATAATTGAATGAGTGGTACAGCCCGATTCAAACTTTAGGTCAGCTCGGAACATGAGGCGAGTCGCTGCGCAGTAACAAATTCACGTGTCAGCGGAGGTGAGGGGTGCGGTACTGCGCAGCCTAGCGCACTTCAGATCCGCCATTAAGTTTGACGTGGACTATAGACTATTTCGCGGTTAAATCTCCGGCCATTTTGAGAACTTATCGATAAAACAACGCGACAAAATAACCTAATAAATACTCATAATAACGTCCTACTGACAATGCAACTTTTCAGGACAATAATATTAATAATAAAAAAATCAATTATGAAGTACAGTACGACACAACTTAGAATTTAAAGTTATTGCGTTTTCGTAAAGATCATTTTCACCTAAAGCAATAATAAAGATTGGTGATTTTGAATGCGAACTCAGTTCGGATGGTGATCGGTGTTACGAATTTTGTCGATGTTACATCTAAGTTGTGTCGTACTGTACCTATACATATTTGATTTTGTAACAACGCGTCGCTTTTCCTTAGCTCAGTGGTTCCGCGAAATAGTCTAACGAACTTTTAAAGAGGAGGTTCTCAATTCAACTGTATTTTAGCCGACTTCAAAAAGAGGTTCTCATTGCATCTGTTTTTAAGGCCCTTTGTACACGCACGTTTTTATTGCCGTGAAAAACTACGTTGATAGTTGATTCCTGCACGGTCGTCAGTGTTGTATAGATCACTATGGAAGCTTGTTGACGTAGTGCAGCCGCAGTCGGCGCCGTGCCGTATGCGCATATGCAAACTCACACGATTTTTCTTGGCGCGGTTAAGAGTGCTTATCCTAAAAGTTGGCAACGTCGCGACAACCTATCAAATATTTACCTGTTTTGATTAATTTGACAATATTGCTGTATTGAAATAAGAAATGTGGCTAACTAGTGAACTAGAATATTGACTATGAAATGCAATAATTAATATCGTAACACCGAATATTTAGATGTAAAAAAAGGATTCGCATACTTTCCAAAAGCCTTTTTTACACCTAAAACGGTTACAACCTAAAATTCAGTGTTATAATTGCAATTCATTATTACTATTCTAGTTCGGTAGTTAGCCACATTTCGTGTATATACATCCATACAGTAAGATTGCCAAATTAATCGAAACAGCGAAATATTTGACATTAATTTGCGACGTAGCCCACTTTCAGAATAAACGCTATTAACACACCGTGCCGTGTACAATGGGCCTCAGAACTGATTTCAGAAAAGGAGTTTTTTTTTTTTTGTATATACTGATCACAAAGCAAAGTTGTAATAGAAGTAAGTTGTGAACTCGTGGCGGTGTTTACAAGCAGTTTGCTTAACAGGGCAGTCTTCGTTTTACCAAATAAATAGCATTTTGTTCGTACAGTCTTAGTTAAGCACTAGTTATTTGAAAAATGTACTATTAGTCGTTGCAAATCACCAGCGCGCATCATGTGACCTATGTCATTGATTAAGAGCTTGTTCACAAAACTGCGATGCGACGTCGCATCGCAAAAATCAGAGACGGCTCCCTAAGATTTTCTTCCGAAGCTTCTGCGTTGCGAATTCGCATCGCGCCGATTCGCAGTTTTGTGTACAAGCCCGTAAGACTAGTTAAATTACTGATTGCGCTCGTGACATGCAACTACTTTTACAGTAATTGTAATGCTATCTGTTTGAAAATAATATGTCTGTTGTTTTATGTTATAATTTCCTTGAGACACGTTTGTATTTATTTTTGTTTACGGTTTTTTTATAGAACTTAACGACTGCATTGTTTGACTACTTTTGCATCATAAGCTCTTATGTTATGGCTCATTTTCATTAGTCAATAAGCCCACGTTCGCACGGACGTAAAAATATCACGGCGGGGTTTTATAGCGCACTCGATTTTCAAGTTTCGGTGTTGAGCCGAGCGTTGAGAATCCACGCGCTAGGACGCACTCTCGTCCCAGCACTCGCGTAAAAAATCGCCAGTGCGTACCTGGGCTAACTCGGTCATGCGGGGATACCCCGCAGGCGGGGTATTGACTAATGAAAGTTATAACTCGATATCGCGGTCGGACACCGTCTGCGGGGAATCCCAGTAAAGGAGGTAGCGACCAATGAAATTCATCGGTCGATAAAAAGCGTGCGGAGACACACACTCAATGAAAATGAACCTTCAAATCAACTGCAATCAACTAGCGGTGCAGGTTCTCCGTATACCAAAATCGTTCCCTACTAATTGAAAACGGTTTACAGAATCTATCGACAATGAAAACGGTTCCCCGCATGCGGACCCTATGGCATGCGTTACAGAATCTCCCACAACCCTCATACAAGCCCTATTGACCAATGAAAATGAGCCTTTAGCTTAGTAAAAGTCCGATAGTAGTCAGACCCACGTTAAAACGGTGTATTCCCGTTGTCCCCACAGAAATGAACCCGTTAAAGGTGACCAAAGGGAATTTATTTAATAAAATAATTAAAATTACTAACCGTTGTTCCCGTTGTCTATGTATTACAATAATTTAACGTGGACAGCGTACGTGGGCAACGGAAACAACGACAAGTATTTTTTTTTTTTATTCAACTTGTCACCTTTAACGGGGACAACGGAAATACACCTTTAAACTGTAAACATTAGTAAAATGTCTACTTTTTTTAATACTTTTAAATTTTTGAACTTAATGCAATATTTTTGGGTTTCAAAGACTACTAAGCCTGAACATTAACGTCTATAGAATAAAGGGTTTTAAGGAATATTGTTAAGTAGTTTTTCAAATAACTTGTGTCTACATAATTATGTGGCTTTGAATCGATGGCAAGCGCTGATCCTGCCAAATGTTGGTGTTATAGCATGTTTTGTGATGTTCTTTTTGTTGTAAACCGAATTATTTAATGTATAACATTATATTGGAAACTATTATGAATATTATAAAAGCTCGTGCGCTTGCGCTTCCCTTGTTTTAGAAATGGTATCGAGTCAGTCGACTTACGAAATGTATGTTTCTGAAATAAGTTTTGTATATCTGCATGAATGTCTGAGTTTTATATTGCTGACTGTACCAATTTAACTAAATAATCAATTTTATTACATGACATTAATTTTGCTAACGCAAATTTGTTTGATATTTAGCATACATATCAGTGAGTTTCTTGCGCGCGAATCAAAAAGAACATTTCAAAAGATAAAATCAAAATACAGATCTCTAAATTGTCTCCGTACATGATGGCTTGTGGCTGTTATGTAACATCTATTTACTCGTTATACAAGACTTTCATAAATCTAGTTAGTTGTCTATGGTACGTGGTAAACCCTCGGTAAACCGCCAGCATCGGCCATTGTGTACAGGGGCCGTAATGTTTGACACATTGCGAACTGTAAGTGTTGCAATCGTCTTAATCATAAGTCCTTAGGCTATATTAATATAGAGTTTAAAACAACACGAAAAAATTATTATTAATGATAGACATTTATCGTATCTTTGAAAACTCAGCCATAATAATATATTATATTTTTGGTATTAAGGAAATAACAAGTTAAAATTTCTTAGTTTTATTTCTTGAAAAGTTGGGTTGACAAGATTTTTCTGGAATTTTTATTTGTTCACCCAGCTTTTAGCGGTATGAATCATACAGTTGAAAGTCGCTGTGGTGTCGATGTGTAGCTTATAATACTTATGAAGTGGATAACGAGGGTTTTTAAATGTCCAAATATTCATTTCTAAATCTAGATAAGGGGCGAACTAAAAAGGAAAAAAGAAAAAAAAATTGGCACCGAATTTTAAAATAAAAGATGGCGCATTTAAAAACCTTCGCTAAATTAACAATGGTGACGTGATAAAAAGTTCAATAAAAATGTTTTTTTTTTAATCTTTGACAATATGGCGACGGTCACGTCACAATTGTTTGGTTTATGGATATAATTATAATCGAGGTTGAATATATTACCAAAATATGACGGGCAATCCGCCCGCGGCACGGAATCATTTATACATGTAACAGAATAAAAGTTTATAATATTATATTTTTATTTCATTACATGTAATAAACTTACGTTATTTTTAAACTATATCTGCCTTTTATTACCCCTTTTAGATAGGTTTCTTAAACAAACCGGGATGACACACTAATTCAATTTAATGAAGATTTAGGGTGGTTACACATCTGACTGTATCGCCAGAACTACGGATATCTATGGCCAGAACGGACAAGTATATTATAACACATTCAACCGATGATGCGTTAGTGCGTCGAGCGAATAAATAGACGCGATTGAATTTACGCTCGACGCATCTTCAGTCTGATGTGCAACCACCTTTATCCTTCAAGTTGAATGTCACATATTTTTGCATTATGAGCTTTGCTAGTGAACCTTTCAGGAGGGCTGAGCCACTGAACGTGTTATTATCCTGGTTCAATTCTAGTGCAGCTTTGTTCGTTATTTGACATTTAAAATGCAAAATACTTGACGTGAAAAAGTCATTTCGCGCTCGGTGCAATGGTGGTAAGTTCAATATTTCTGACCGACAATAACATGTAAGATTTCAACCACTAAATAACTACAATTGATTTACCATCCATAGCTGCTTATAAAGACTAGACGTCATCATCATCAGCCTAATCTCTTTAAGTTTTAGGAAAAACAACTATAATGCCTACACATAAGGTTCAGTTTGCGCTACAACTTCATATTTTTTATGATTCAACAGTACTAAAATTCTAAAATCAACTTTATTTACACTTGTATAAAGTTGATGTTTGTTTAAGCAGAAATAACATCAATTGGAAACAGTTATACAGGGTGGCAGGGACATCGACGCGAAGCCTGTTAGATTCAGTACATGATTCTGAACACACCTGAACACCTTAACTCTGAACTCCCCTTTATTTAAAAAAAAAAACAGCTGTTCCATACATTTTGACCGCGTAGGTATTGCACATTTCTATGAAACATCACTTTTTTTTTTATTACCGACGAAAAATGTCCCTGCTACCCTATATCCTATATAGACCTTACAGCAGTCCACTGCTGGACATAGGCCTCTCATTCAGCTCGATTCTCGGCAACACTCATCCAGCTGGTACCACCCTGCGAAGATCGTCGCTCCAGAACTCCACTCAAGAACACGTCACGTTTACGGTCATCGGTCCTACGGCTAATATGGCCGGTCCGTTGCCACCTTAGCTTGCTAGCTATGTCCGACAACTTTAGTTCTCTGCCGGATCACCTCGTTCCGGCTAATCTGCTTAGTTGCGAATATGATTGTAAGGGATTCAAATACCTAGCCGCCGCAGGAGGGGCGTCGGGAATCCCGAGTCGATTTCCGGCCACCGTAGGCGCGGGCTTGCGGACGAAGAGCAATGGGTAGCTCGCCGTCCGATAAGGACCAGGCCCGGGTCGACCGGGTTGATCAGAGATGTCGGCACAACTGACGGGGTCCGCTAGGGCTGATGCCTGCCGGGGTTGCGGGAAGTCATAAGGGTAGACCGTGGACCGTGGCCCCTGGCAACGTACAGGCAACTGTAGGGATGCGGGTGGGTCTTAGTCAGTAAGTCTCATACGCCTTTAAGCGCAGGCCACACCGCCAGCTAGCGGGCGGGCGGGCGAACATCGTTTCACCTCTTTACATACTTCGGTTCACACCGCAAGCTACAATATTTCGCGTAGTTTGTATAGTTTCCTTCGTTCGCTTCGCCCGCTCCGCCCGCTAAGCTGGCGGTGTGGCCTGCGCTTTAGAGGTATGAAGAACAGGGTGTAAAGTTCACTCATCCTTTTTAGAAAAGGAAGGATCCTCCGGCCAGACGGGTGTTGTGTGTGGCGGGCAACTGCCCGTAAGTTGATTTCGGATAGTCTTATCTATGTCGTTCGCGCGGTAAACTCTTAACTGCGCGATGCAGGATTTGTGTGACGTCATGTCTTTGCCGAGTAGTTCGTATGTGGCGGTGTAACCACTATACGCCCTTCCGCTCCGCCCAGAGCGGGAGAAGCTATTTGATGATTTCCCACCCAAAAAAAATCTATTGTATCGTCGAAATAAAACGGCGAATTGATTTATTAACATAAGTAGCTATATTAAAAATAAACATTTTAACAACAGGCGCTATGTACATTGTACAGTATGCCATAACCTATCTACACTCATACTTATGAGATGGCGCGTATCTGCGACAAACTGCCTCGAGACGGTTTTAGATCATTCAGATCATCATTATGAAGAATATTTGGTCAGTGTTAGCATGAAAGAGTTTAATAAAAATATAGGACTATTTTATTTATAATAAATACAATTAGTGACGTATTTGTCGCACATATGCGCCTTCTAGAACGCCGTAGCGATGGCAGCGAATATTTGACATCAAGCTTTGCCAGGTGCCCTGCGATTAGAAAGGGGATGATTATATGAATAGGGGACGAAAAACGGGTTAGGGGACCTGTATTAGCTACTCACTCTAGGATATCTAATTAAAATGCTTATAATAATGTTAAAAAAATTAAGATAAAGATAATTATTAAGATAGTCAGCACAGATGAACATAAAAAAAAAAAATTGTCCGTCAGGTAGATTATTAAAAATATGGACACGTATTTTTTCTTGTTTTACGTACTTAATCAAAATACTACGACGATACATTGCGTTAAAATGTGGCATGACGTCACGTATAGATTTTATATTTAACTGTGACGCAGCGAGCCCCCGCTATTCAACTTTAATGCGTTTTATCTAAATCGTTTTTTAAAGCAAAAATAGTGTCTCGCATTTTTTTATTATCTGACTGACGCGGACTAAATAAGATTGCTTTCAGGCACCATCCCTATTGCTTAGCAGTTACGCCGGTTTCGTAGTTCAAGATTACTGACAAAATTTAATTAAAAGTTACGACTAATAAAAGCACATTGCAAAATGCATTGAATAATTTAAATGATCAAGTCACACCCTAATTGAATAAGACACGATCAATAATAATAATCTGAATCATTTTGAAACATATTGCTAATTCATTGCTTCATAAGTTCAAAAAAATTGTCTGCTCAACAACGTAATTTATAATGCATTGAATATTGTTGAACTTTAAAAATGAATAATTGTGATTCATTGTGTGTTGAATTAGGATGCTGGTTCAAACCCAGGTTTTTAGACATCTTAGAGTGAGTTCACATGTCATAAATGCGTTTCTGGTGGTCGGCAAAA
The DNA here is from genome assembly GCA_948150665.1 of Conistra vaccinii. Lineage (NCBI taxonomy): Eukaryota > Metazoa > Arthropoda > Insecta > Lepidoptera > Noctuidae > Conistra > Conistra vaccinii. Next base: position 1,990,968 of record OX411340.1, on the reverse strand, counting down.
CAGTATAGCTTTAAATAACAATTAAAAATAAGTATACGTAAAACGTACAAAGAAAAATTATAAATACATATACATACAGTGTTCGGGCTTATATCATTCACACATGTCTTGTGATTTATTTATTTAGGAATCAGCTATCATATTCATTTGCCCTATATTTTAGACTTCCATTTTTATGTATGTGTTAAAAATATAAATGACTTAAGCTTGTATTTGTAGAGACAGTTTATGAGCAAAAAATTCAGTTCTTTTAATATTTCAAGAACTTTTTAGGTCCCACTACAAATTACAAGCTTTTATTTTATTATAACGGAACTAGCATTGCGAAAAAAGCAGGCGAGAAAAAATAAATAAAAAAGTAAATATTAATAACCATGTTCAAAATTCGTCCCCAAATTCTGAACATGATATTTCTTGAACATGGAAGTCTAAAATATAGATCCGTAACACCAACCAAGTCAATATTAGACTAAAATTATAATTACATTGACAAAATCAAGCTAGTGGTCAAAGTAAGAGACTAAGTAATCTATGTAAAAGTATATTATACAGATAGGTACGAAAACACATATTTATATTATAATAAATACTTAATATTCAGCATTTTAATAATATGTATAAGTGCAATAACTCCATACAGAGGAAAAGATTGTCTAATTTAAAACTTCACAAAAATTTCTATACAAACATTTGAAATGTGTACAGTGGAGGGGTGTGCAATTTTAAATTAGACCATCCCTATGAGGATCTACTTTTTATTGTGTGCGTAATAACTTTGTAAGAGTTATGTTTGCTTTTAAGCAAATATCTACATAAAGCCGGGTCCGCTGCGCCACGTTTTCGTGTTTTATTAACATCAAACTTGAACCGATTTGGGTGCGTGGTTAAACATGAAAGATTAACGTGCGCGGACCCGGCTTTACATACTGGACACGTTCAATATGCAATGTAAAATGTTTAACTGAAAATTCGCCATAATGCTTTGATCCTTTCAACATTTTGACAAGTATCACAAAATGCCCCAAAATTGTAAAAATGATGCTACTATGGATTTATAGGTAAGTAGTACATTTTTATTACAGCTAGCAAGAAAGACATATTCATAGAATACAGTATTAGACTTGTAAATGTAACTACATGACTTACGTGGAAGAAAACTTGACCTATCTAGGGCTAAAATAGATATTTTGTTCCTAAAACATATTAGTACACCAATTAAATATAATATTTAGTTAATAACTGTCCAGCAATTTCAAACCACCAAGAGCATAAAACCTCTAAACGAAATCTACACACAAATATTATTATTTAAAAACATACCATATACAGGTTGTAGTGTAAATACTCGTCTACAATTTCCTCTACACCCTGTATACACTCAATCCAATTATTTTCATTCTGTAATCTATAACATTTCACACTGAGCGACAAGATACCTTTGCACAAAACCACTGAAGAGGATATCCACTTCAAATTCACTAATCACATAATAATATGGGTTTAACACTGATCACTAGCTTGACATATCACTCAGTCATCATCACAAACACCCGGTGATCTGGTGATTAGCCGATGATGAGACCGCAGCCGAATTTGAACTGTTGTTTAGCCTGGTTTGCCATGCCGGAGAGTGCGAATGTGAATGGTAGGGGCTGTAATTTCTTCTCGAGGACGGCTCCGATGTTCCAATTTGAATCTACCATTCCTGGAAAGAGTATGGAAGAATTTAGCGAGATCAAATTAGAAAACAACTGTCGCAGTATTTAAAAGAAGAGTGAAGGAACACTATCTTTCCACTATGTCATAGTTGCGTAGGTATTTATTTTGTATTTTTCTTTTTTTTGTTACATTTCAATTAACATCATCTTAGTGATATTTATTTTAGTAGTATGTATGTAAGTATGTATGTAAGCATGTATGTATGTATTTAAGTATGTAAGTAAGTATTATCTCATATTATGTGTTTTATTTTATTAAGTAATGAATTGTTTTAATTTTATGTATTTTACTTTCTCTCTACTCTTACACACGGTGTCTACATCTCTTTGTATCCCCTGTCCTATCGCAGGTATGCTGGAAGAGATTTCTTTAGAAATAAGCATCACCTTTGTACGTATTTTTCTGTTCTTTTCTTCTTGTCTGTTGTTAAATGTGTGTACATAAATGGTTAAATAAATAAATAAATAAATAAAACATGTATAAAAAAGTTCAAGCCACGACTTTGCTGTATGATCTGAAACAAACTATGACTTGTTAGAACCTTATTTCCAGTGTAATTTCTGCATAATTCTGGGTTTCTCGTAAGAACTCCGTAAAGTAGATAATAATGATAAATAACTGACCTCTAAAGATTAGATCTGCTTTGGGTATGTTGACCTGGTAACCGACGGTGCCTACAGATTCCATCCCCCGGAATGAGGTGTCCATTTCTGCTACCACCTGCAAATTAAAATGAAAAGAAATTAGAAGAAGTCAAGGTTGCACATTTTTTTTATTCGAGAGTATGTATGTATGTATGTATGTCTATTTCTTTCGCACGCTCTGTAGCCTAAACGGCTAGATGGATTTTAACATAGGAGGTGTCGTTAGATTCGTCTTAATCGTAGAAGTGACATAGGATATATAATATTTATGTATTGCATCTGCAAGTACAAAAAAAGGGAGGCGAAGGTTTTTTTTTAAATAATTTTCAACAATATTGGTATCAAATAAAAGCTGGTAAGAGTCAATTCCAAATTAAGATATATTAATAAAACTAAAAAACTTGAAATAAAGAAAATTATTCAAAAAACAAAAAACCCGACTGCAAAAACACATAACTGAAAAGAGAAAAACAAGCATTATAATCTATAGAATTTTGGTATCGCAGGCGGGGACAATAATAATATAACAATAATAACCGGAAATATGGTGTACCTAACTTTTGTTTGTCCCCGCCTGCGATACCAAAATTCTATAGATTATAATGCTTGTTTTTCTCTTTTCAGTTATGTGTTTTTGCAGTCGGGTTTTTTGTTTTTTGAATAATTTTTTAAATATGTATTTTATTGATGTTTCAGTTCAAGTGAAGTCGCATTTTATATGGCCATTTTCAGATCTATCAGAGGAAATGGCTTATGTTAATCAGAGTAAATTGTAGGTTGTTGACAATGGTGGTCCATTACATACATAATCAGCCTATAATGTTCCCACAGCTGGGACACAGGCCTCCTCTCGGTGAGAGGGAGTGGGCCGTAATCCACCATGCGGGCCCAGTCCGCGGTTGGTAGATGTTACATGTCTTCGAATTTTTGGTTCTAGGACATGCCGGTTTTCCTCACGATGTTTTCCTTTAAAGTTTTGAGTGCAGTGGTAACGAAATAATTTACTCAAAGTAAAGCGCCTGTCTAGTTCGAACCTACGACCTGCATTTCGTAAGTCGCGGGCGTTACCACTGGGCCACCCACTACATCAGTGGTCCATTATGTTTCAGTAATTATCAACATATAGGTCCCATACCTGTAATTGTTCACTGCACTGCTTGAAGTAACACAAGTGGAAGTTAGCTGTGCTGAGGGTCGCGGACACTTCAGAGTCTGGAAATACAGATTAAACCACTTTTAAAACGGCAATGAAACTATGACCTAAGAATTATTTATGACTTCTCCATAAACAAGTTGCGAAACAGTTACATTTTCTTAAGTCACTCGGTCATAAGTAATTTCAAAACATATTATGATGAATCCTTTCCAGTCAAACAACGTTCTTGTTTTTAAAATACATTTTTTTTTCTGTTTTTGTAATTTGTGTAACTGTCATGCATGAACAGTTCACATCCTAGTGATTTAAGGTTTAATTTATTAATGGTAATCTGTGAACAGCGTTGTGGGCTACATTATTACTTAAGTTATTTATGTTTTTCTGTGTGGAATATTGCATAATATAGCTGTTTGTTGTTCCTATTTAATAAAATAAAATAAAACATGTTCTAAAACTGGCACAAATTACACAAAAGTAGAATAAAACACATCGTAGAAATGCCAGACTATAGAAACATTGACTCTCTATAACTTTCAAGAAACTTTTTTTTTACAGATAACACACAAATCAAGAAAGTATTATTGCACTGAGTTTCTTGCCCATTCTTCTCCGTACGAAAGTACCATATGAAAGGGGCGACTAAAATCAATTCTATTTTCATGTAAATTTTGACATTCAAAAGTACCTTTTATGTCTTTTAAATTGAAATAAAAGATTTGACTTTCTCGTAAACAAAAACAGTTTTTTTTTTCTTACACTGTTTAGTAATTGAGTGATCTTACCGTCCATAGTGTACCTAGCGGCGGCCGAGGTGATGGCGATCTCTCCTCCCATGACCCGCGCCCCAGACTGGTACACCAACTCCGTACCCAGCGCCAGCCGCTTCGTCACCGACTGCAAACATAACGTAAGTCTGTTACTTTCCTATTACTTTCCTGTTGTAGGTACAGGCGTCTTCTAACAGAGATAATATACAGTAGGCCAAGCACGCACGTAAGTCATCATAATCAGTCTATTAAAGTTACCACTGCTGGGACACAGGTCTCCTCCTCTCTGTGAGAGGGAGTGGGCCGTAATCAACCACGCGGACCCAGTGCGGGTTGGTAGATGTCACATGTGTTCGAATTTTCGGTTCTAAGACATGCCGGTTTCCTCACGATGTTTTACTTCACCGTTTTGAGAGCAGTGGTGATGAAATTATTTACACAAAGTAAAGCGCCTTCTTGGGTTCGAACCCACGACCTACAACTTGCAAATCGGGGTCGTTACCACTGGGCCACCACCGCACGTACGTCAGTAGTAAACTGGCATATTGAAACTCCGTATTACATAGGCGTCAGCTTAACGTCAGTGGCAGGGCAGGGATAGCCAGTGGTGTGACCGTCACACTGCCAAGCCATAGGTCTCGAGTTCGAACCCAAGGCACGCACCTCTGACTTTTCGGATTCATGTGCGTATTGTATAATTATCACTGTTTCTAAAACGGTGAAGGAAAACATCGTGAGGAAACCGGCATGGCTGAGAAATATTTATCGACGGCATGTGAAGCCAAGTCAGAGGCCCGTGCGCCGGCTTTAAAACTGTGACATCAGGGTTAGTCAATAGACACTAACCACACGAAAAGAAGAAGCTCAACGTCAAAGTATTTCCACCGAGATTAGGTTGACTTTACAAGCTTTGATCACCTACACTACACCACAGATAATATAATACTACGTACAGATACCCAATCCCATACAAAGAAATGACACCTCCCTAAGTCGGGCTATTGACTGGCTACAGCGTAAATGTGGTACAGTTATGACAAATTGAGTAAAACGCCATCTATTGCAAAGAGCCCTAAACAAAAAGGTTTTATCTTTTTTTGTTGAAATAAGAGATTTATGAGTTACAATAGATAAATCAGCATTAAACAAGGAAGTTTCGATTTTTACTAATCTTACTTCAGCCAAAATCTTCGGTTTATCGCTTTTTAGGCTGCCTGTCCACTGGAGCGGAGAGGAGAGGAGAGGAGAGGAGCGGAGATGTGCCAAAATTAACCAATAGAATCGCACCTCTGGAGCGGAGTTTTGATTCTATTGGTTAATATTGACACATCTCCGCTCCGCTCCTCTCCTCTCCGATCCGGTGGACAGGCAGCCTTAGTGACTGTTAATTTCATAATTGTTACCTATGCTGCCATCTATATATCTAAAATATAAGCTCATGATAGAACGGGTCCAACGGAAATTTGCTCGCTACCCATATAAAAAAAAGGGTATTATCCCTATTTGTATCCGTCTCTGTTTGTTGCGGGAATGGTAGGCATCAACACCTTGGAACTGAGACGCAAGTGTGCACTTTTGATGCACTACTACTTATTGCTCAATAATAAGATCGATGACGCGACTACTCTAGCTCGCTGTTCATTGTTTGCTCCGGACCGGCAGCGGCGGTCGCGCGCCTGTGCCTCGCGGTGCCTGTTCGCGGCTCCGCCAGTGCGTACCCATACTGCTCGATATGCTCCCACAAGCCAGGCGATCAATCTGCTGAACGCCCTGATTGCTCAGGAGCCAGATGTTGACATATTTATGTATAGCAGTAAGTCGATGTTAAATATTTGCATGAAGTTTTTTAGCTAAATGTTGTTGTTGGCTTGCTGCGCACTTTGGTGTTTACTGTAAGTGCAGAAAGCAATTGATTTAAATAAATAAAAAAAAATAAAAAAATCTATGATCTTTTTTCAAGACTAATTATAATTTGTCCGAATTGAGACCCCATGACTACACTAACATAGAACTAGCGTTTGCCCTCGCGTAATCAGTAGTTATCAGCGAATTTATAAATCATTAAAAAAATATTCTATTGATAATTTGTTTATTATGTTAAGTTTATAAAAACTCTGCATTATTCGTTTTTAGGGTTCCGTACCCGAAGGGTGACAAACGGAACCCTATTCATAAGCCTCTGCTGTCCGTCTGTCTGTCAGCGAGCTCTATCTCATGAACCGTAATAGGTAGGCAGTTGAAAATTTCACAGATTGAGCATTTTTATTGCCGCAAGAGCAACAAATAATAAAATTAAAAATTAAAGGGGGGTCGCCATACAATAAAATTAAATGTTGAAAAAAAAATAATCTGACTTTGGCATGTGGCGTATCATTGTCTAGAACTCATCAAGTAGAAAATAAATATAATTTTTATTTGTTTTTGTCTTCAAAAATGATGAATTAGGGGGCCGTAGAAGTTGTCTGTTTTAGACCATTTTTGTACGAGCTCTATCTCAACAACTAAACAAATTAGGAATTTGAAACTTGTGTGTATCATGTACCATATACTGTTTATAATCAACAAATACTAAAAACGCCGATTAATAACGTATTTTATATAATATGGGCGATTTACTGCAACTTAAAAATAATATTTTGTATTTCATGCTAATATTATGCGATATAAATTCCACAGATAACTATTTACTAGTCGGAGTAATGACATGGAATTAGTAAATACCTACTATCATGGCAGCATATACTATTTCGATCATCCAAAAAGGTCTACAAAATAAGCTCTCTTCAAAAGATTTTAAAACCGGCCAGTATTTTTTTCGACTTTTTTCAAAGTATCCCTAGACGGTGTTGATGTGAGTACCTCATGTTAAAACTACACTCCAATAGACAATAATATTCAGTAACATTGAAATGAATGGTGGTACATACAGGGTACTATTCAGTTACCTTAAACCGTTGTGGATACAATTTCACATTGAGAAAACTTATTTGTGTAAAAATATTTATTTATTTATTTAATACTTCAAGCACAGGAATGTACAGAGGCGGACTTAATGCCATAGGCATTTTCTACCAGTCAACCTTAGGGTGATGCAGAGACAAACAGTGGTAGGTGCAATTTACGAAAAATTGAGGATGTTTTATTTTATTTAAGTTAATATAAAGAAACACATATTCCTATTACAAACTATAAACAATATATATGCCTAATTATATATAAATATAAGTACAAATAAATACATATACATAAATACACGAATATACTCAAACAAATAAGACAAACAATGGGAAAACATTAACGTTGTGATGATACTGCCAGCTTCTTACGAATATGCTCGCGAACTTTAACTTTAAAGGATAATCGGTTGGTTGCCATCCTGATTTCCTGGGGAAGAGCATTCCACAAAGAGATAGACTGAACGAAGAAGGAAGAATGAATGAAGTCTGTGCGGTGAGTGGGACAATGAAGAACGCGATTATTTGATGACCGTAGATTTTTACTGTGGTTGTCACAAATGTACTGAAAGTGGGGGGCTAGATAACTAGATAATATTCAGCCACGGCGGCCAATCTCAATGGAGACTAGCCTTCGGCGTGGGGGATATTATAGTGCACAAGTGTATGCGCAGACACGAGTGCACTCTCTCTTCCCTCACGCTCATAGTCCGATGGGATGTGTAAAAATATTTTTTATTTTCGCTCGAGTTTAGATTTCGATATTTTTTTTTGTTGGTACATTGGCGTGTGCTAGCTGTCATTCAATCAACTCAGCCTATTGCAGTCCACTGCTGGACATAGGCCTCTCCCAAGCTGCGCCACAAGACCCTGTCCTCCGCCTTCCGCATCCAGTCTGTCCCGGCCACTTTCTTAAGGTCATCGGTCCATCTAGCTGGGGGGCGTCCCACACTACGCTTGCCGATACGCGGTCTCCACTCTAGGACTCGTCTGCTCCACCGGCCATCGGTCCTTCGACAGACATGGCCAGCCCACTGCCACTTCAGTTTGCTTACTCTGCAAGCTATGTCGGTAACTCCGGTTCTTTTCCGGATAATTTCATTTCTGATTTTATCCTTCAAAGAAACTCCAAGCATAGCCCGCTCCATAGCGCGCTGAGCGACCTTGAATTTGTGGACCAGCCCAACTGTCAGTGTCCACGTTTCGGCACCGTATGTCATCACTGGCAGGACGCACTGGTTGAAGACCTTTGTCTTCAAACATTGCGGGATAGGCGACGAGAAGACTTGACGCAGTTTCCCAAATGCTGCCCAGCCCAGCCGGATCCTCCTGTCGGCTTCTTTCTCAAAGTTGTGTCTACCGAGCTGGATGACTTGCCCTAGGTAGACATACTCCTTCACAACTTCGAGAAGCGACCCTTCGATGTGAATTGGACTCGGCAAGACGTGCGAATTGTGCATGACTTTCGTCTTGTCCAGATTCAACCCGTCGAGAGGCTCCATTTAGGCTGTGCAGCATCCGGCCTTGCTCCATGATCTCTGCCATTATGACGATGTCATCGGCAAAACGAAGGTGTGAGATGAACTCGCCGTTCACATTAATACCCTGCCCAGTCCAGTCTAGGGTCATGCAGACGTCCTCCAACGCATTGGTAAACAGTTTCGGGGATATCACATCCCCCTGTCTTACCCCCCTGAGCAGTTGGATGGGGTTGGTTTTCTGATCCTGGATCTGGACAGTCATCGTGGCAGCGTCATACAAGCATCTCAACACTTCGATATAGCGCCAGTCAATTCGACAGCTGTCATTATGGCAAATATATTTTATTTAATGTTTTGTGTTGAGTAATGTAAAATATTTGCATACTATTGTATAGAATCAAGTTTTTTTTCGTAACTGAACAGACAGCTGCGCTGCTGGGGAGTTTGTTGCGCCACTTCTTCTTTCCAGCAAAAGCACTAGGAAGTGATGAAGGGCGGGCGTTTTTGGGGGACTGTCTTATGTAATTTTGACGTTCGAAAAGTGCTGATTCTCAGCCTAGTTTGAATAAATGACTTTTGAATTTGAATTTGAATTATGACTATCAAAAATAACGTAAATAAATACCTGTATTGACGGAATGTTGTAATAAAAATTTGGCGTACTACTTACATTCTATTTTGTACAATATAGTCTGATGTAGCAAGAGAAATCCTTTTATTTATAAGTAACTAGCTTTACCCGGCCCGGCTTTGCACGGTTAGCACTAAGTACTTACTTACTCTACGGCGCACCTACCTTTCCTAATTACCTATTTCTACCTAATTACCTACCCTACCTACCTACCCTAACCTACCTACCCTACATATCTACCTGCTTACCTACCACGTATACCTATTTATACCTACTAATACTATGTTAGTAGCAAATAAATAACTTTGACTTTAGTTAATGCATGTTACTAACATAAATGAAATAAACTTCTACACCTATAATTTAACACAACAACATTTTTTCATTAAAATTAGACAATTTCTTTACAAATTTTTATGTTTTTTTATAGCGCCTCTGTTGTTACCTTTACGAAAGTATTACAAAAATGCATAGTGTTAAATCTTGTACGACATGGTATGGAACCCTTCGTGTGCGAGTCCGACTCGCACTTGACCGATTTATTAAATGAATAATAAGACAATACTATATTTAGAAATCGAAGAGGTATTCATGAGAGTCTAACTTTGGTGCCATTACAAACTTAAAAACATTTGTTTAATCAATTTAATTAAATGAAAGGACAACTTAGTAATTGAGCCTGGAGTATTCTAAAAACGGGCAGTAATCAATAAGTTTATGTAATGTAAAGTCACCCTATCATAGCTATTGATTACAGCTTAAAGCACTAGCATTAAATATTCATTTTGTAAATGCTAGTAGCCGTAAACTCAATTTAATGTAAAAAGAAAAAAAAGGTCACCTTCAAACGTGGATGTCGTAAAAATGGCATCTAAAGTGTTTGCAAAGTCAAAAAGAAAACTAACAACAACTAGCAATTTATTTGCGAAACATTTAAATAAACACGAGTTATAGGAAAAACAACTAACACAAAAGGTACAGTTTGCGCTACAACTTCATATTTTTCATGACTTTTTCAACAATACTAGTCAGTCTAAAATCAGCTTTATTTACACAAGCATAAAGTTGATGTTTGAAGTGGAAATAACATTAATTGGGAAGGTTTTAAAGGGGTTTGAAGATTTTTGTATGGAGGGTGGCCCTAACGTGAGGCCGCCATTTTGATTTTTTTTCAGAATCGCGGTGATAATCGAAAGTTATCTAGTTAAATAGAGGACACTTATACAAACATAGATTTCGGAGTTATTCACCGAAATATAAGTCGAAAACGAAACCCTGAAACAAGGATTTTTTTGTTTTTTTTCCCTTCAGGTAAGTATATTGAACTATGAAAACATAATTGCATCATGTATAGGTAATATTTTAGTTAAGAGCGAAAGAGACCAAAATATATGTATACCCTCCGCCGAATGAGGACGTGTGTTATATGGTATATGTGTTATATGGTGCATGGCATGGGCGCGACACCGAGAAAATCCTATTCAGCCTCCCGCTGCCTTCTTGGATGATATTATTTATACCGAATATGATTTAAAAATATTATGTTTTATCCACTAGGTGTAGTCAATTAATTTATGTGTGTGTGTAATAAATAAATTCGTTATAACATTAATATTGTTATTTTTATCTTTGAATATCTCAGAAACTTGACGCTTTATGATGTTATGTTATATGAAGTTTTATGTTTGTATAAGTGTCCCCTATCCAAATATATGACATTAATTGTGCACCTCGATTTTGAAAAAAAATCAAAATGGTTGCTGATTTTAGGGCCAAAATCTTCAAACCCCTTTAATAGACCTTACATACTGTACTATATTCCTCTTAATATTGATCCTTATCCGGAACTAAGTAATAACAGCCGCACGGGTCGATCCATCAGTATAAGCTACGCTTGCCGGGGTTGGTCAGTGGATGGGTGACCATCTTTACGTACCGAGACTCCTCCGTGCCTCGGAAAGCACGTTAAGCCGTTAGTCCCGGCTGTCATTCGTGGATCTTTGACAGTCGCTACGAGTCGTCAGAAGCCCGAAAATCTGACACCAGCCTTACCAAGGGGTATCGTATTACCCAGTTACTGGAATGTGGAGGTCAGATATGCAGTCGCTCCATGTCAAATACCGATATTCAGCTGCATCCGGTTAGACTGGAAGCCCACCCCAACAAAGTTGGGAAAAAAGATAGGCAACTAAGGAGTGACAATTCTACCTGTAAGTAATGTCCAACAAAGACTGCCGACTTCTCGTTGAAGTCCGGCTTGCCAACAGCCATCGCGAGCGTGTAGTCCGAGCCCTTGTACTCCAGCGTGCCCTGTGTGGCTGTCAGCTTGCATTCTTGCACCTGAAATGAAAATACATTATTATAACAACCAGCTGTGTACCTGGCAAAAAGGACGAACTTACATCCCTTTATTAAGCCCTACCCCTTATACCTTCTTTCCCCAGAAAATCCTTCCTTAGTTCCTATGTTAGAGTTCCTTAAACTATAAGGAACTATTGTAGAAAATGACGATTGACGACCAAACATAATTTTGGCTTACTATATTAATGTCCAAATCATAATAAAATAATGTTCAAAATGTTCAATTGTCCAAAAATAAAAATTGACCACCAACATGACAGTCTGAGCTCAACTAGGTTCGGGCAATTTCATTGAATTTTACCATATGGAATTTCTCAATATCAGTTTGGAGTCTGGTTTTTGTGGATAGTAATAGGCTCGACCCGTACTCCAAGGGACTTGAACATAACAGGGTTAATGTGGGTGTACTATAGGTGCACCTAACCCTTCAAGGAATACAACCATAATGTATGTTGTTTATTAAATACTTTATAGTATACCACATAAAACAGACGAAACCGCACATAACGTCATCTATATAAAAGAAACTAGAATGCGTTTCTGACACAATAAGCTCTAGTGGTCAACGATCACACAATCCAAGATCATTTATTTGTCCACAATAATCAGTGAATAATATTGCGTAGTAGAAGTCATAGTTTCTGGGTCGAGTTTAAGGGGCTTGTTCGGGCATTCGAATCAAATATACTACACATATTTGGCTTTTATTCGACTCGTGCCGATCGGCAATCTCCATTCGGCATCCTCGCTGAATCATGTTCCGGTCGGCACTGTACAATTCGAATTAAGCCGAGCGTCTTTTTCCCGAACACATAATATATTCGATTTTGTCGCTCAGCTGTGCCCAATCATGCCACAGGCCCGAACAAGTGTCAGTGCTCTGCATTACCTGACTCCTCTTACAATCAAGAAGAGGGGAAGACTGGTCAGGTTGTGCAGGTCACTGACTGTACTACACCCTAATAAAAACTTTTAAGATGTCAAGGAAAAACCACTTTACCTGTGCAGCTCCCTTCAGCCTGATCTCTGGAGTAAGTTGATGAATTAAACTAAAATTGATGTTTCCTGAAGGGTCCACATCTCCCAGGATGACAGGGAACGCCTCTGTGGGGGAGATCTGCTTGGTACCGATGTATGTTGCTCCTAACTTGTACCCGTTCTGTGCTGAACTCATAGTCAGCGTGTGGGACATCTAGAATGGGAGTAAAGATTTTATAAGCATATTTGAAGTTTATTTTTTATTCATCTAACATTTAAACACAACACAATTAATAGCATGCAGCCTTCATTGGCAGTCAGCATGCTGCCAATTATACCATATTAGCACCCATTCACATCTATTTAAATCTAATTTTACTAATATTATCCTTCTGTCCTTCGGATACTCTCATTTCTTTCATACATAGTTTCAGAAAAATATAAATAATCTTGCACTCTTCAGAAAAAGATTAGCTTAGTTACTCTTTAGATTACAAATGATACCATTTTGATACAAGTTTATAAGAATATTAGCTGTGCCCCGTGGTTTCACCCGCCTCGCTCGGCTAGTACCGTATGTTAAATAGCCTATCTATTACCTTTTTCAAGAATTGGGCTATAACATATACTTAAAAAGATTTTTTAAATCCGGCTAATAAAACAAACAAACTTCAGCTTTATTATATTTTACTAGCTGCTGCCCGCGACTTCGCCCGCAGAATATTTCGGCCCCTGACAAACCGCGTCGCATTCTTTCGCCCGCTATTACTTCGTTTTCTGACTTCTTTTCTCTTTGCTGGGCTCCTAAGGTCGTAGCGTGTTTTTGAATAGCTTATAACCTTCCTCAAGAATTGGGTTTGATAGCCTAATTCTTTGAATTTGAAAACATTCCGGTAAAACCCCACTGTATCCACGTGGATATGGCAAAACAATATCTCCGTCAAGCTCAAGCCCCACCATATCCCTAGGGATACGGTAGGTACGCGCGGTTTATTACTATAAAATAAGGGCTAATATGGTCTGGGGACTGTTTCAAATAAATTGAATTCGTACGAATCGCCTCAAGAAAAACGAACACTAACTATATTTACATTATTTATAAAAAAAAAAAAAAAACATTTAATTCAGACAATTTTTGTCCATAAGTATTTGTTAGTACCGATTCAATTTTCTTAAAACTATGTTAGTAATGACGAGAATGTTTACTAAAATGGTCGATTCGTCCGGATTCGTACGAGTTAATTCGGGCGAGTCACCAATAAGCCATATTCTTCTGGAAATTCCACGGATTAGCGCGTTCAAACAAACAAACTGTTCAGCTTTTCAGCTTTATTATTAGTTTATAGATTAGTAAGGATTTCACTGCTGAATTCTGGATCTTAGTAACCTAACCACTAAGTGGATTTATATTATACTTCTAAACATGCGCTAAGAAAGAGCCTTTTACGTTTTATGATTATCCTTATCTAATCTCAGATTAATTTAGTAATCTTTATAGATGTTAGAAAACTGTAGATAAGATCAATAAAAATATTATTAATTTAGTTTTTAAATGAACAATGCACCATTCTCCAAAAGCATAGAGTCCATTTTAGAAGACTTACAAAACACATTAATAACGATCGATCTAATGACATTCTCAAATATTGATGTTATTTTAAATAGACTTTAAATACCTGGAAATGATTGGAGAGCCCCCTATTCACCATCAGTTTTCCACCTTCAAAATTGACTGGCATTACATCTGAAACACAAATAATTTTAACATTATTTATTTGAAAGTTTTCAGCTGCAAAGCAGATTGATTTTATTACCTAGCAGAACCTCAACATCATATGCCTAGCCCTTTTCCAACTATGTTGGGGTCGGCTTCTAATCTAACCAGATGCAGCTGAATACCAGTATTTTACAAGGAACAACTGCCTATTTGACCTCCACAGCCTTAGAGTTACTGAGTCAAAGATTGCTACACAATGGTTAGCGGATAAATTGAGTAATCAATCTATTGGCATAAAAAGAAAGAGTCTGTACTTGTAGTATAGTTAATTGAGTACTGCACTCTAATTGCATAACACACTTTCACTATCCAACACTTTTGAAAACATTTGTTAATCTATTGCTTCATAGGCTTGAAAAATTCATTGATCGGTTTTATTGTAATGTTATATGTGTTAAGCAATTATGTGCTATTTTGTTACACCATAGATCAATGTAAATATCAACTTGTACACAGGTTAAATAGACCAAGGTTTGCATCACAAGCAAGTTCAAACGCCATCTTATATTAATATTGTACTATGCTTTAGTCCTGTGATACAATCTTATAAGGAAATATTTTTTGGTATCATGACTTGCATACTGTGGACCCAGCGTGTTACCCACTAAATGGGTTATGGGGTAGGTAAGATGGGCAGATATTGCATGTAAAATATTGATAATCAGCTGCATCTGGTTAAACTGGAAGCTGACCCCAACATGGGTGGGAAAAGGCCGGCGACAATAATGTGAGAAGCATATTGAATTGATATTATAATTTATTGAAAATATTATAATATCCTATGGCATTAACTCCGCCTCTGTACATTTCTGTGCTATATGTATAAAATAAATAAATAAACAAAAATACTCAATTTTTATTGGCCGTGTAAGACCACTATTATTGCCCCTAATGATAAGCAATGATGTTATTGGCAGTATTGCATGCTTACCTAAAAGTAACCTATCCACTTGAGAATTAAACTTTGCAGATATGGAAACAGTGTGAGGTTTATAACATGTTCAATGGAAACTGTATCCTTCTTTGATCTAAATTAATAAGCTACAAATAATCAAACCGTGCCATCATAAACGAGAAAGAGTATTGCATTTGGGTGTATTAGAAATTTACTAATCCGCAGAAATTTACTAATTGCAAAATTTAATTGGTAATAATTACTAAATACTTCTCAAGAAATTTAATTATACTTGAACATGATTACTGCATTCCATTCTGTATTCTTGCTCCCATTTACGACCTCGCAGTGTGCAATAAATTCGAAATAGGGTCGGTTGAACGATAGAGGTTGATAACATTGTTATCAGAATACAAATATAGTAGAGATACCGCTATGACAGTCTGTACTATAAAGTAGCTTTGTACCAATTTGTATGAATACATTCAATTTATAACCATTTTAATTCACGGCACATAGCTATGAAGGTTTCTAGACGTATACATCGCTAGTATTCTAGTAAATTATCTATTATTACATCACAAGATAACCCAACTTTTGAATCGGTGTTAAACTACGGCTGCCGCTGTTTTCTGACTGAACGCGTTACTTCGTTATGTTTTTACGAATCCAATTATCATTTTAATCACTTTTGATAATCGCTAAAACAGTTAAAACGTGTGTAAAAAATACCTTTGGTCTTTTTATGTATCTCATCTAACGTTCCGGGATTTTCTCGTTTGGTGTCACTTTCTTCAGGTTTTACGTCGATGTTTGTGAGTCCTGAGTTGTAAACACGGTATCTGCTGGCGTAAGCACCCATTTTGCAGTTCAATTCCCAATACTTTCCCTAAATTCAACAGAAATCGATGAACATGTGCAATGAAACACAACTCGGTGGAATAAAAGACAATCGCAGTAGCGTGAAGTTGACAGCAGGGTTCACCAACATTACCAACGTATTTTTAAACCATAAAGCACACCATAAACGATTAGGACTGTATTGATTTTTTTGAATGCTTTGCACTTTGCTTAGTTGCATCATTTAGTACTTTAGATTTTTGTCGTTTTACTGGAAAAATAAATACAAAAATAATCTAATGTTGGTTGAACTAAATTCAAACTGGTTAAAATCTGAGATATCGCATTGCAGAGGTTGAGGACTTCATTGCTTTACGCCACTGCCAGCAACTCTGCTTTAATAACATTGGTTCTGTGTAGGCCTCTCTTTGTGCTTCCTGCGGCTGCTCGGGAGCCCCCTAGCCCCTCTGTGCCGGTGTCACTCAGTGCACGGAACACGTACTCCTAATGGACTCAGTGGCACACACAAAAACATTATACAACAAAAAAATAAAAAAATGTCTATGCCACAGATAATTGAATTGACAACAAAACAAATATTGACAATCTGATTATTTGACAATTGACATTGACAATCTGCCAAAGTTTGCCCAACTATTGTGTGATTTATTTACTATAGTATTTTACAATATTTATAATTAAACATTCAAACATTAGGTGGATGTGAAGTTAATTACAGTGGCAGTTACTGTTGATCTAGCAAACTAACAAAGAAGCTAAAATTGAGACGTGCTGCGAATATCTCTAACACAATGCCAAAAGTAGTTTCGAGAAGCATTGTCTGCTCAGACACAAAAGACCAAGAAGAATACAATGAGACGAAACCGTTACACATCTACTACTGCCTGTGCGGCCAAATGTCGCTTATTCTTGATTGTACTATCGATCGTTTGCCCCTCCGACCGACTGACGGCGCACGAGTCATTGACGGCTCAAAACACGCACACAAAATCACCTCAGACCCTGACGAGACAGTGTACTTGAAACGGGAGAAAGGTATCGAGCGACAGTACAGACTAAAGTGCAAGAAATGTGCCATACCAATCTACTACAAACATGACCAAGACAACAATATAGTTTTTATTATGAAAGGAGCATTGGTGCAGACCGCTGGTGAGGGAGGAGTCACAGATATCTATAAACAGGTTGCCTTAACACAACCAAAGAAGATTATGGTGACAAAACATACGAAAAACATGGGCAAGTTCAGTTCAGTCACTGTTTCTACCATTGATGAGGAGGAAGATGAGATTGAGGCTCGGGAGGTGGCAGACAGTTATGCTAATAATGCAAGGATTATTGAAAAGCAATTGGAGAGGAAAGGAATGAATAAGAGACAAGCGGAGGCCCCAGCACAGACTACAGAGAAGAGAGTTAGAGGGACTTTGATTGAAAAATAAATTGTAATGCTTGTCTATGATATATTTATTTTATTTCCACTCATACACCTATTAGTAGCCTACAAATAATGCTGCCACAAATCTAAAATGGAGATTTTCTGGAGTGGCTCAAAGCTACATTTTTACTGTTGCATGGATACATTCCGTGCTTTGGAAAGCAAGTTCAGTCGTTGGTCCTGGCTGTAATTTTAAACAGTTGTTATAGCTACTACACACGCGGCCATGCCGCGGCACGCCCGGCCATGCCGTACAAAGCCGCACAAGGAAACGCAAAGGAAATAAAGGCGCAAAAGCCGGAGGCACGTTCCGCGCGGCAAAAGCCGGCTGCCATGCCGCCGGCACTGTGTGTATGAGCCATTACAGGTAGTCAGAAGCCAAAAGTCTGACAACCAGTCTTACCATGGGCTATAGTGTTGTACCAGTAACTGGGTTGTGGAGGTCAGGAGTTCCATGTAAAATACTAGTATTTAGCTGCAGCCGGTTAGACCGGAAGCCGACCCCAATATAGTTGGAAGAGACTGGTACTCACTGGTACACTCAACATATTCAAACAAAAAGTTTCTGCATGAACATTTCGGATCATGAAAATTGTTCATATTACGTTATTTATTTTCTAAGTATTGACGATTTGTATAGTTAGAATACCAGTCGGGTTGTAACTAGGTAAAACTGCTGTTCATCTCAATCAGACGCGTGGAATGAAAAGATCAGGTGACAAATTAAATTATTTTTAGAAATGCTTACAAAGGTTCCCTATGAAAACTCATACCTACTGGTGGATGTTGTGTCTCAACTTGCTCTTATAGGTAGCCCAGCCAGGTGCTCACGGGCCGCGCGAGGGAGTAGCACGCGTGAGGGAGTGGCAGAGGCCGCGCCCTACCAGCCCTAGCCGCCGCCGCCGTAGGAGACTTCCCGGGCGTCGGGAATTGATAGCCGATTTCCGGCCACCGTAGGCGCGGGCCTGCGGACGGGGAGCAGAGGGCAGCTCGCCGTCCGATAAGGACCAGGCCCGGGTCGACGGCGCGTCGTGTTCCACGCGCGCCTCAAAGAGATGTCAGCAAAACTGACGGGGTCCGTTAGGGCCGATGCCTGCCGGGGTTGCGGGTAGTCCCAAGGGGAAACCGTGGCCCCTGGCATGGCAAGGGAAGGAACACGGGTGGGTTTTAGTCAGTAAAAGTCTGACACGCCCTTCCGCTCCGCCCAGAGCGGGAGAAGTCATTGGATGATTTCCCACCCAAAAAAAAAAAAAAAAAGGTGCACACGGGCGATTTTTTCCCGCGGTGATTTTTGAAGTGTGAAAACTTCTTTAGCGGCGTTGTGCACTTTTTTTGGGATAGGTAAATAGTGTTAAACTTGCGTCAGGACGTGACCGTAAGATCCGTTGCCTAATATACTACTAGGTACTACTAACGAATATTGTATTTAACCACATAAATATAGTACTTTTATAAATAAAGCAATTCGTGCGAAATTATTCCCTAACCATTCCAAAATATTCAAAAATGCACAACGTTAATGTTCAAGTTTTCACTTCTTCCGGCACTCCCGGAGTGCAACCCGTTGTTTTTTTTGTGCACATGATTTTCAACGCTCTTATTAGCGCCGATAGTTCAAAATCCAACAGTGTGTCTTTTCAACGGGCTGGGACGAGCGTGCGTCCCAGCGCTTTGGATTATCAATGCTCGGCTCAACACCGAGATTTGAAAATCCAGTGCGCGATAAAATCCCGCCGCGATATTTTTACATCCGTGCGAACGTGGGCTTGCACGTTTTCCACGGCCGTTTGGGACAAAGGTTTTCCACTCTGAAATACCCTTTATCTATAGATAGTGCTCTGTGCCTTATTGTATACTCTGTGCTCTGAAACATGACACGCCCCGCCCCACTACTGCGACACTGCGTTTAGCTTTAGTGCGTTTTATGCTGGGGCTCTCACATTATCGCGAACTTTACTTCGTGCGTGCGCACTCTGTTGCTCAGCGAGATGTCGAGCGGTGTGCGAGGGAGAGCGCGCGAAGTAAAGTTCGCGATAACGCGACAGTGTAGCCCCAGGGTTACCACAGTCTAAACATCATACAGTCGTCCGACGAAGACGTCTAGACAGAGCTATCGTGGGGGGCGAGACGGGTCCCGAACTGCTTACGTTGCGGGGCGTGAGGGGCGAGACGGGGGAAGCGCGTTCCCGAACTGCTAGCTGTCGCGACAATACCTACACGTTGTTGGCATTTACAACGAGCTCAAAGTATGAGATGTCACTACGCCCCCGCAAGGGGACGTGGCAGGCGGGGTCGGGGCATCGCCCCTCGCCCGCGGAAGCTATACAGTGGCCCATTACTATGGGCCCTTCCTCTGATTTGGCTAAGCGCCTGATGGAAATGACACAGCAAGCTGTGTCTGTGTGAATGGTTGCATTGAATGAATCTGTAGGGGCGCCGCGACGTTATTTACCAATAACGCCGCTTGGTTCACGGACCACCTAGGCGGTCAGACCACAGGCGGTCAGACCACATCGGGTGGGACCCCCAGTTACCTGAGGGAAGTCCAACGAGGACGACCTGCGACAGGGTGCCGACTCGACGCACCTACAGGACGCAATGAAGCTTTCCCCTCCTCGAGTAGTAATGTGTGTATGGGTGGCTAGTTATGTAGTGTAACGCCACCCAGTGTAGACACGCGTCGCGGCCCGCGCTGCAACAGCGTGTGTTGTGTAAAGCGTCTGTTTAGTAGTGATTATTATTAGTCTGTAATTCAGTTGCACAACATGCCTATATTAACCTAGGACACGCCGCGCAACGGATGTATGTGTACATCTGTAAAGTCTCATTATATCGAGTTAGCTGCGTGTAACCTGGGTGCTACTAACTCGAGGCGTCACAACGGTGCGATGGGGTCATGGGTCCGCTACCAGGTCGCGGGGCGTGGGCCTCGCGTCAGGTGGGCGTGCATGCAATGGTGCTATCTGCCTGACATGGGGCCAGGCAGAAGCATCGGCACGCGCGAACATAACCTTAGCGAGTTGCCTCACAAACTCATCCAGGCTCTCAATCCCGAGATCCCGGGTGATTACGTCATTCCTCACGTAGCGAGGAGCATTTGTTATGGTCCGCAACGCATAGTTTTGTTGGGTGCGGAGCAGCTTGCGGTTCGTCTCGCTAGTGAGGGCGAACCACGCTGGGGTGGCGTACGTCAATATTGGGCGGATATAAGTTTTATACACGCCCAATTTGACGCGCGTCGGGATGCGGGATGAGAGCACGGGCCTGAGGAGGTTGCGGGCTACCCTACCCTGTGCGGTGACCTTGCGGACATGGGGCCCCATCGTGAAGCGGCGGTCGATGGTAACACCCAGATACTTGACCTGGGGCGACCAATCGACGGCTGCTCCTTGTAGCTTCAAAGGTGGTGGGAGGTGCGCGAATCCAGTGACTATCGCCTGCGTTTTACCCACGTTAACCGAAAGCCGCCACTTAGACAGCCAGTCGGGGAGAAGATCGAGGGCGCGCTGCATTTTGAGCGCCGCGTGCTTCGCATTAAGCGATGTAGCGATGTACGCGGCGTCGTCAGCATACAGCGCGAGCGTCGCATCTGGAATGGTGGGGATGTCGTCGGTGTAACGTGAGTAACACGCCGGTGACACGCAGCTGCCTTGGGGCACGCCTGCCAGTATCAGGCGGGCGCCGGATAGCGCCCCGTCGACCACCACCTTGAAGGTCCCTGTGTGCAGTGTGACAGAAAGGAGGAGACCACCCTAAAAACGCGACGGGGCGCGTCGGACGTGGCCAACTTGTAGATTAGGCCCTAGTGCCATACGCGGTTGAAGGCCTTCTCCATGTCAAGGAATACTGCCACCGAGCATTCCTTTTTATTTAATGCTGTTGTCGACAGGTGCAGTACCCTTGACAACTGGAGCGTCGTGCTATGTTCCGCCCTGAAACCGAATTGCTCAGGACGTGGGGCAATGTGCTGTTGTAGGTGTCGCAGCAGAAGCACTTGGAACACCTTGGAGACTGTCGGCAGAAGCGTGATCGGCCGATAGCTCTCCGGCTTCACTACGTTCTACCCCGCCTTGGGCAGTATTATGACGCGCCCCTCCTTCCTACGAGGTGGGAAAGACCCCCGTGCGAAGTATCGCCGTAAACAGGCGCGCCAGCGCCGCCAACGTACGGAAAGGCAGGTGGCGCAGCACTGTGTTGGTGATACCGTCGGCCCCAGGGGCCTTCCGTGGCTTCGTCATTAGGATGGCGCGTCTAACTGCGCCAGGCGAGAAGAAAATAGGGCTCTCCTCGGGAGCTATCGGCGTTGCGAAGTAGTCCCCTAGGTACCACGAGCTCAAAGGCTCCTACTGTAAGTTTTTATACTGTGGTTTTACGCACACGGTAATGCGGTAGTGGGGCGCCAGATGCGCCCCACTACCGCATTACCGGGCGCGTCATTTTCCGTTAGGAATAGAGATGTGTAGGATGTGTGTGTGTAGGATCTGTGGTCATTTCAGATCGGACAAGCTAAACAAAAGCTATCTTTTGTGGTGGGAAAAAAGTGAAGCGGGAATGAACTACCTAAATAAAATTCAAATGCGTTTCCGACATTTTTTATTTATATGAAAACAATTTACAATGTTCATTTTTAAACAATAAATATAGGTAATTAATAATGTCTCAATTTTTTATATGATTGACGGAATATATATCTTTTACACTTTTTTATTTACATAACTATTTACAATCGAGATTTTCATTACTGCTAGCGGTTATTACGCTAGAAATATAAAAAACGTACTTAAAATCATGTTTCTTCGAGTACAATCATGATTTAATTTTGTACATTATTTACAGATGAAAGTACTAACGAATGAATATTTTAAAATATTTTAGATACCTATCTTCTCTCATTTTGGAGATTTAGAATTTGATGAATTAGGAATATGCCCATTTCTGCACTCAATGTTTTAAATTTATCTGCTAAAAAATAACAGCAGCGATTTATATACCTACCTATATAATTTTATATAGTTCATGGGGCTCTACTTTATTTATTTTCAATAATAATCTTTAAAAAATCTTCAATAAACTCTTAAATAGACTAAACAGAAATGACAATAGGATAGGAATATCAAACAAGTTTATAAAAATGGCAGAAAATATAAAGGCAACTTTAAAAGTTTATAAATTTAACGTCTAAAACAAGTTGGCACCCAAAAGTTTAGGGGAAGCATAGATTAGGCTACTTCAACAACAAAGAGAAATAGAGAATTTACTTAAAATATGTATAGGTATGAAATTATTAAGCGTATCTACTTTATGTGCATTATGATTGAGCCATAACATTGCTTGGCTCTATGAAAAAAAATTAAAGATCTTAGGTATGTACTCTACTAATTTAGACAATTCAGCAGTGTCTGGCAACGGTGCTCAGTAGTCTGTCTTTTATAGCGGGAAAATAACCCAATAAATCTGTCACAATAAACATTTACGGCCTTTTTTATCAGAAAATTGGTGTTACATTTAATAATATAATATTATAGTACATTTAGAATATTTCACGAACATCTTATTCATACATTTATTTTGTGCGTTAATTAATTAACTCTGAACTCTTTGCTGTTGTAGCCTAAACGAGAAGTAGACAGATATAACAAGACGCGTATTTACCACACGACAAATTTTGCTACGCACATCACGATAGCAGGAGAATAAAATAGATTTACCTTCTATGACAGTATCTCCAACACAGGGTCTTGAGACCCAAAATTGCAAAATCAAGAATAATTTTATTGATAAATAAAATAAAATAATATAGGCTCTAACTCATTGTGTCGTAAGGTAAGAAGCCGTTAAAAATCCTCACTGTATTGGAACAAGGGAACAGAAGTGCTGCAGTATTTGTCATTTGTAAATACGCGACTCTAGAAGAATCGAATTCTTCTTTGTCCAGCGAAGAGGTTTGAACAGAATATAACATTGTCGGAGATTGACCTTAATTCTAGAGGAATGTGGAGTGTGTTGACGGTACATGGAGTTGCTGACGATAATATACTACACTACGTCGCTTCATAGAGTTTAAAAGGGCACTTACTAGGGAATTTATCTTAAAGAGCTAATATTTCTGAAACTTGCAACACTTTGTACTGTTTTTTTCAGTAGGTAACATTACAATTGGATTCTTTCCATAGCAAAATGGTACAAGAGGATCCTATATGTTTTAAATCTGGCGGTTATCTGCCGGCTTATGGCAAACTGAGTTTGTGATTTAAACATTTTCTGTATGATCTAGCTAGAACATGAGTAAAAACAGAATTGGAACCTTTATTTCACGATTAACCAATAGAAAGTAGTCCTCTGGACTGAATTTCGGCCATGGCGATTCATCTCAGCGGCGACTAGCCTTCGGCGCGGAAGATATTATAGTGCACAGGTGTGTGTTTAGAGGTATGAGGAACAGGGTGTAAAGTTCACTCATCCCCTATAGAAAAGGGAGGATCCTCCGACCAGACGGGTGTCGTGTCTGGCGGGCAACTGCCCAACGATTAATGACGGAAAGTAATATATAAGGTCCCATTAAAATAGATGGACAAACTTTTAGTAATCATTCAGACCACCAAAATAAGGACAATGGTAAAAAAAAGTAATAAGAAAAAGGCATTAGATACTTACAAGAAAAATAAATCAGCTAACGAAAATACACCAAAAATGTTGGTTACCCAATGCCATTTATTATTTTTGGTCCAAACAAAATCACTTTTAAGCTATTGCATAGCTTCTATCGCGGGCCTTGAGCGTGGAGACCTAATCCACAAATTCCGTAACGAAAATACCTGAACCTAAGGAGAGTGTTTTGTATTGAAAATTATGTTTAACTGCTTGACAACAAAGTTCAAATTTACTTAGACGAATGATACGAGAGTGTTGTATTGAAAATTAAGTTTAGCTGTTTGACAATAAAGTTCAAATTTACTTAGACGAATGATCCTTGACTATTAATAGTTAAATTAAAACCTTTTTATTAGTTTGATGTTCCTATTACGTTGTGTCAAGTTTTAAAAACTATAAATGTGAATAACAGTTCCTGTCAATGTCATCATTGCTATTTCTTGTATTTGGGTTAATATTTTACAATTGCATAAGTTGATAAAAAATGCTATGCAATAGCTTTGCCGCGGCAGTCCCCGAGTGCCACACGTCTTTTTTTTTGCGTGGATATCTTTAGTTAGACGTACTGAACGCTGTGTTAAAAATTGTCCATCTATTATAATGGGTCCTTGTATATATCTATCGCGCGGTTATGATTTTGTGTGACGTTAGGTCTTTGATGCACAGTTCTCATGTGGCGATGTAGATGCCGCCATATCACACCCCTCCGGAGACCGGAGGTCGATAGTGGGCTGAGTCTGTATCTTGCTATGAATCACAGTGCCAGTTGAGGTACCAGTGAGTCGGATCCGGGTGCCGCATAGTTCGCGGTGACTCGCAATTGTCTGCGGTGATTCCCCAGTGAGTCGGATGTGGTACAGCGCCGGGTTGTAGCTGACTGCTTTTGAGACCGGCTGAAAGTACAGTGTGCTGTGCCAAGGTTGCTGATGAGACTGAGGGTGAAGCCCAGGAATGCGCGTCCGCTGCATGCTGGTGATCAGGATACCCGTTCAAGCCGTGGGTGCTGGCTGGCTGTGTGACTCGCGTCATGAAAGCTTTCGGGAGTGATGATGATGACGTCACGCTAAAGTAGTACGAAGGCTACGCTGACGTTCATACTCGGGGTCGCCAATTTAGAGGTATGAGGAACAGGGTGTAAAGTTCACTCATTCTCTATAGAAAAGGGAGGATCCTCCGACCAGACGGGTAGTGTCATGTCTGGCGGGCAACTGCCCAATGAATGAAGTCGGAAAGACTTCAAGAAAAACAGTTCAAGATATTGCAAATTTCGTTAAATTTAACTAGAGTTAAACTAAATAGTTAATGATTACCTAAGTCCGCTGCCTAACTAATCAAGAAGTCGAGACAATCGATATTAGTAAATGCCTCTTCGCAAATACACCATTACTCTTTAACTGTCTTTTATGAAATTAATATTGATACCTTACAGTTACAGTTGATACCTTACAGTTGCAGGTTACAGTTCTATTAACTTTATCATAATTATGTTTTATGATACCTTATTTACTCGTCGATCCACCTTTTTTATCATCATTATCATCGAGTTTACGTATAGGAAAAATATGATGACTCATTAAAATCTCCAATTGCTGTCAGTGAAAATTTTCGCCGTTTTAAACATTTTCGCATTAAAAAAAAAAATAATCTGTTTAAGTAAAGTCAGTAGAACTGTAACAAAGTTTGGATGAGATAGCTTTTAAAAACACTACGCGACATTATCACAAGTACACGCAGCTTTAGAAAAAGCGAGGATGTTAGCTATGAAAATTATTGCCCAAAATTATTTATCTCTTCATCTAACGTAGCAAAGGACAAACTATGTTCCCGTACTAAGCTCATACGTGGGAGTTTAGTAGTTGAAATAAAATCGACTTAACTAACAACCCGAGTAGGACATGGATGGAAAAATCGTATATAAATCGATCCACCTATAAAATCTATTAAAAATTCAAAAGAGTGCTTACTTTTATATTGTAAAGTTACTGAAAAGATGAAAATCAGACCCTCATCTTTAGTTTCATCGTAGGCGTCAAACGAGCCTAGAGTTTACGCTAAAATTGATTAGTGTCTATTCTAAAAGTGGTCAAAGCTATTCAATAAAGCTGAACTTATAAAAATCACTGTGTCACACTTATTTATGTCCCTATCACAAAATATTATCGAGAGCCATAAATTTTTATAAATTCAACTTTTGGGTAAACTACAGAAAATTGGATTCCCCTCCGCCGAGGGCTAGTTTTACAATCAGTACGTCAAAGTCTTCAAATACGGTATTGTCTTGGATCTGGTGCTAAAAATTAGGAAACAAAATAACATCTACAGAATTTAGGTTGCTTGAATATCGCTAAACAATTTAATTAGCTTCCCACTTAATACTGAATCGTAACAATCAAAGCGATTTCTTTGAATAAAATCACACCAAATTTCATATTTCACCACAAAAGCTTCTAGCGTTCAAAAGTATTGAAAGCTTCGTTACTTAAAAAAATATTTAAACTAGAGGAAGAATCGTTCGCATTTATGAAATATAATTTTTAACTTTTCAAATGAAAAAGCTTTTGTCTCATGCAAGTTTTATGAAATCGACAATATTTAATTAATTCTATTAAAGTTACAATTCTTTTATATTAATAAACTTTTATTAAAACTTGCACAATACAATACGCTATTTTGCAAAATATTAATTGTAATATCTAAAAAGGATAAAATGATACATTTTGAATTAAATATCTATCTATTTTACTTAGTTAAGGAGAGCGGTTTCTCTCTCATAGTTCGAAAAATTACATGTTCTAATATAAGATTTTAAAAGGGCCAATTCTCTGAAATGGCGACATAAAGAGTACCCAACACTTTTGGAACAGGTACAAATATTTTTCATTAGTGTTCTGCCCGTAATTACGCTATACCTAAACAACTACAATCTCACTTTACCTGTGTTAACCACAGTATAGAATTTAAAAAAGTACTCACGTACCCTAAATTTGATCCGCCTGTTTTAAAAATTGATAAACAAACGAAGAATTTGAGCATAGATATCGTGAAAAGTCAAATAATTCAATCGTATCATTGATAGACTGAATTATTTAACGATATAATCAAATTATCAAACTATATAAACCAACCAATATTTATACAGTAAAATCTTGCTAAACCAGTACTGGTTTGCGTTTTCTTTTTTTCCTATGATGCGTGTGACGTTTGGCGTCGCGCGCGCTGTGTGCGTCCACGCTGTTAGGCGCGGGCTCGCTGTGGGCGGGTGCTATAACCGCTTGAAAACCGGCGGCGGCATCGTCGCCGGCTGGTGGAACGGGTGGTACTGGCGGGCAAGGATGTCGCCCTACAACCCAAATGTTACCCTATACATTCGTTATAAAATATGATAGCAAGTTGTCAGCTGAAAAGTGAATTAGTGGGCAGGATTAGTAAAGCATTCTGTGTGAGAAACTCTGATACTTACAACTTGGGGTTGTTGACTTTGAGCTTGTTTTATGTTCTTCTCGTTGACCATCAGCTGATGTGCGGCTCTGTGACAATAGAGATTTTCAAAGTTAAATATTAAAATTGCACCCTGCAGGTAATCGTTATGACTCTCAAGATTCTTAATGGCGATTCGTAGTTACCTGTCCATTTGCTCCTGCGTCATCTCTAGTGCCTCTTGCATCTCCCGAGAGGTGTTCCGCACGAACTCAGGGTCACAGTAATCACCCAGGCCCTGCTCAGTTAGCACCTAAAATAAAACGAAAATGTTTTGTTTAATATACAACGTGCCGCTACAATGGCGACATTAATTTAACACACGGGTGCCGCTAGTGGCCAGTAATCATAAAAATGTAATAAGAAAAAAAAAATCGTTAAAAGAAAAATTAAAATTTTCAAACGCTCGCCGACATAGGGCTCTCCCATTCCTTCAATTCGCCTTCTCTTTGCATGTTATTTGTTTTATTTTCATTGATGCAATATAATGATCCGTGACCCCGGTAAATGACCTATGCGCTACAGTTGTTAAGTACAGGTTGCTTCAAGATCCTATTTTAGAAATTTTTAAATAAATCAATAAATTAAAACGTTTAATGAAATTAAAATATTTTCTTAAAAAGAAAACGCTATTCCGTATAAGTGTGTTAAATTAATGTCGCCATTAAAGCGCCACGCTGTATATCAAGATATTAATTTAATTATCAAGATGACTTAGACCGAGGATATTATCAGATGCCTATGACGTATAATTGAACTTACTCTTGTAACCAGACTCTCTGCGGATCCCACCACGACAGGCGCCGAAGAGTTGTTTCCCCGCGGACTACCGGGAAGCGACACCACCCCACGTCCAAAGCTATCTCCTCCTGAAATATCAGGTGTAATACATCGCGTATATATAGATGACATGATTTTTCACTCAAGGAACGTTAAGAATCATTTTAATTTGCAATTTTTCTAATTTCAGTGAACAAATTATTATTACAAAATAAAACATACCTTAATAAAACTGTTTTTTGAAAATCTAAAATCTAAACTATTAATTTTCTAATTTCTCAAAAGCTCATAAGCTAGCCTATAATGATTCTTAAAGCGATGAATCTCAATAATTTCTCTATACATTAATTCTAAATCAATAGCGTCCTCGTGGATTTTTATGATTATTTAAATTTTCGTGCAAACCATACAAAACAAAAACTTTTTCTCAAAATCCTCTAAAAGCTTTTCTAAATCCTCAATCTTTCTAAAAATGCACTATTTTAGCCCTTCAATGTTAGTTTACATGCTAGTTGCTATGATGATATTTTTTAACCTGTGTCAATAACATTATTATTAATCAGAAATTAAGTTATCATTTTACCACAATTATTAAATTTTCAGTGCAAGATTTGTGTATTGTTATAATTGTGTGAAGTTGCAAAACATGAAATTTGCTGAAGCAAAGTGTGAGTGTGTGTAAAATTGTTTATACCGTCAGGTTTCCGTTTGCCTGCAATGTAATCCTGTAAGCTTTGAAGTTTTATTGATGAGCGTTCATATTCTACATTGTAGAAAGCTTCCTTCATGTAAAAGAAGTTTTGAGATCTTAACTACTTGTATTTCATTAATTAATTCTGCTAAAAAAACAATAATTTACTATCAGACTAGAGTCTAATAAAGACAAATAATTAGACCCAAAAATCTATGATTTAAACTATCGTTAATCGGACATCAAAGTAGTTTTTAAAGGGGAGGGACAAATAAATTGGAAGGAAGCTCCCTGTGGCGTGCGGACCTGGCGAGTGCGGGCGATCTACAAGCCGAATGGGCGGCGCATGCGAGGCCGCCCCCGACGAGGCGCTGCGCACCATCCGACCTGCTCCGCACAGCGCCGGCTTGATGGCGCGCAGGCTGCGTCGCTCCCCGCCACGGCACACGCGCTCCTTCGCGTGAGAGAACGCGAACGGCAGCTTCGCGGCCGCGTTGTACCCGTACAACGTCATCGTTCGCGACTCCGTCGTCGGTGTGCACTCGCTCGCTAACAGCGGCGATATCTTCGGCTGTATCTGCTCGTACGTATTCGTATTCGGGGATGGCGTCTTATCCTCCATTGACGCCTTCCTTGGTATCGATAGTTTCTCCCTTGAAGACGTCGAGTCCTCCGGGTGAACTTTCTGCCTCGATACCGTCGCCGTTGGCTTCGATGCAGTCAAGCCCTCGCTCGGCGTCGACAGATAGTTGACGCAGCCGAAAGCCAGACCGATCTGCCCGAGCATCTCCGGGTAGTTGGACTTTTGATTGCTGTTAGTACGTACCGTTATCCACACAGAAGCGGTGAAAGAAGAGGGAAGCGTTAGAAAGGTTATTTGAGCAAGAGTGCGGGTGATGCAAACTTTAATTTTAGTCAGAAAATCAACTACAAAACCACACATTTCACTACCTTGGTAAATAGTATTCTTTAGGTCATTTGTGGTTCTTCTGTAATATAAGCATCTTATTTAGACTCTAATATGTATTAGAATATTAAACAGATTTATTGAAATGATTGATGTAATATTATGAATTTATTAGTTGTAATAAAGTTGTACTCACTCGAGCACTTGGTATATTTTCTCCGATTCTCCATTGAATATTAGAGGCCTTAATGGAATTTGTTCCTTTGGTTGTCCATTTGCTCTGAAAATAATACAGGTATTGTTTGAACACGGTACTTACTCCAATAGTAATATGATTATAGTTGATATTATTTTTCCTGTATCTATGGTGTTGTTGTCATCAGTGAAACACAGTTATTAATTTTAAGCAACTCACAAATTAGGTGTAAGAGGTAGTGGTCCAACTCCATATTCCCTTTGCATCATTGAACTCAAATGGTTTCCTACACCGCCTGGGGCACCGGCGCCGCCACCGCCATCTAAAATGTTTCACATATCCTCAAACCTATTTCTTAAGGGAGTAGGCAGCAACTACATAACACCACGTGCAATGATCTTACATACTCTTTTGCTTCTCCTTAAGCATACATGACTGTCTTTAAGAACATCACTGATAAAGTTAGTATTTGTTAATGAATTTTATCATCCGTTCATCAGTAAACATTTGCGAGCTGATGTGATGATGATGATGTACTTTACCTCTAAAGTATCCTATTAATCCACAACGATTTCACTCAGTTCTTCAAATTTTTATTCACGCATTTTAATTCCATTCCTTTCATGGCACATTGAATAATTATTTATTTTAAAGTAAAGCATACCTTTACCTACCAACACGCACATGACGTCAGTTGACTACATTGGTGTATAGTTAATTGACTCAGCCGTGACTTTGCGGAAATCCATTATAAAATACAATAGACGATGTATATTTAGTAACTTAATCCGCTTAACTGTGCTTAAAGAGTCTTAGAGAACCCTGTAAGAAATCGACACGTGTTTCGCCTCTCAGCGAGGCATCTTTGTTGCGATTGTTTGCTTATCGCACTGATAACGATCCTAGCCGAGGTGGGCCGATAAGCGATCCTATATAAGTGGGGTTGTCGGGCGGTTGAAGCTCACTTTGCGTTCGCCTCCGTTCGTGTCCGAGTTCGCAACAAGTCAATCGTCATCCTGAGGATGCCTCGTTGAGAGGCGAAACACTTACACGTGTCGATTTCTTACAGGGTTCTCTAAGACTCTTTAATATACATCGTCTATTGTATTTTACATTGGTGTATTTTATGGCAGCCCAAACAATATAATTCTTACCATCTTTTAATAATTATGTACGAGTCAGTCCTACTCCCATTCCCAGGCAAAAGAGTTGATCTAGCTGTCACAGAATAATTCACAAAACACCAAATTTCCTCACAAGACATAGGGATCAAATACAGAATCACTTTCACAAAGCCTACATTTAACTTTCATTCCATTCATCTCCAATGCTTTGTTCAGCATATTTACCATGATTTGTTAGTAGTTCTTCCGCTGACGATGAATGTTTTATTTGTTCATCTGCATAGAGAAGACATTTCACTGGTAAACTCATTCATTTTAATTCCACTCTCATTCTCTTTGAAGGTAGTCGAATCACTATCTATGTATCGTTTGAAAGGTCATGGTGACTACACATGTTCGCCTAGCACCCTAAGCGATGCCAAACCAGTCTGTACGATTCCCAAAGTACGCAAGCACTAAAACCCCTACACAAGGGTGAAAGGGGCGAAAAAATAATCAAATATTCCTTACATTTTGTCGAGTTATGTAAACATTTTGAGTTATTCTCTTTAGTTATTATCATTACCTTGTATATTATTGTAGTTTTAGTGCCAAGTGTCAATAAACTCCATACATAGATAGTGTCGACCACAATACTTCTCAGGCAAAATATTGTGTGAAAAATGATCAGTGGAATATTAGTAATGAATTAATTTGATATTAATATGATGTTAAGCGTGAATTCATGAAATTTAATCTGTACCTGTTGGTGGTTCTCCATGTTTTCGATGTCTATGGAAGTGTCTGTTTGGTCCGTGCCTTCGTATGCTTGACCAGACACCTCCAAATAAGGAATGGTTTCTCTGTGATAGAATAAAATATTGAGTTATTGTTTTGTTTCTTTTCCATTCTTATTATCAAATACTATAACTATCTCATTAGATTGTTTACATTTAGATGGTTTAATGTGGTCTATAATCTTAGTTATGTTCTTTTTAATACATACCCTGTGCATAGGCACATCACATTCGGCAGTAATATCATCCAAGTTTCCGGATATTGCTCTCTTCAGTTCTGGACCCGCTTCATGTAATGTCCTCAACCCAGCTTGCAGCGTCATCTGGTGCGTTTGCTCATCACTCTGCCTCATTTCCTGCTCCTTTCGCTTTTTGAACCTTATGATTTACATGATTAGGTTTAGAATCATTTGTAGCGTCGAGAAGAATTCTGTAGTACTTACATAATTTATTCCTTTGCAGTGTGCAACTATGCTAAGCGTTGAAGTGATATCGAAAAGATTTTTCTAAGAATTGAAAAAGTTCTAGGTAGGTATTATAAAAAAAGTTGACAATGATGTTATCTACGACGAGTATGTTCTTAAAAATCTGTAGTCTAAATAATCCCTAAAGAGAGAAAATTCAGTTATAGCTATATAGCCTATGATAAGAAATTCTAAACGCGAAGATGAAGAAATTTTTCAAAGAATAATCATTTTTCAATTTCATGAACTAATACTAAAATTATATTTATAACATAAATATCACAAAAACACAACATATAACAACGGGAAACGTAAAATATTGGACAAAATAAAAACATGGTAGTTGGATTGTAGAAAACATCTGCATGCTTCTGGATAGCATCAATTCGTAAATGTGTAAGCTTGTATAGAGCTAAACCAAAGATTATGTACGTTGTAGGAGCGTCATAGGGACATGCAGGGTAAAACAGTATGTTTGAATCAGATTGCAACGTTTTTTCAGGGGTAACGCTTTGACCTCTATAGTTTATTAGATCTATAACGCAAAGGGTCATGTCAGCATTTGTATGATAAAAAACACTATAAAAGGGAACATTCTTTCCTACACATACGTATCTGTTGTTACTCACGCGTGATTCCTATGAAACAAAAATGTATTTGTCAGTGTTAACCGAAATTAAATGAAACGAAATCAAATCAAAACACGAAATAAATTCAATCAAAATAATTCTGACCAATCACCAACGGTGGTTTAAGTTTTCTTTTTTTATATGCTTAACACACGAATGGTTTCTTGTTGTGCTCTCGTCTTTTATATTTAATTTCTCCTAAAACACTAAACGCCAATTGTA
Organism: Conistra vaccinii; assembly: GCA_948150665.1. Classification (NCBI taxonomy): domain Eukaryota; kingdom Metazoa; phylum Arthropoda; class Insecta; order Lepidoptera; family Noctuidae; genus Conistra; species Conistra vaccinii. Next base: position 1,957,392 of record OX411340.1, on the reverse strand, counting down.
AACCAAATTCGGGACGTTGACGATGGACGAAACCGGATGTAAATAAATAATTTTGTAAGATAATTTTGAATAAATGCTAATTTAAATCGGTTCTATGTTCATCAGTATATTCAGAATTAAACATATCTATCAGCATCGTTCACTTGAATACAGAACCGATTTAGAATATCATTGATTTATTTAATAAAACTAAACTATACCTAATGATTCTCTGGTACATGAAAGAAGAAAGAAAGAAAATACGTTTATTTGCGGTAAACATGACGCAAGGAAAGAATAAAAAAAGAACACGATTATTAACAAATTGGGGGAAAAATATGCGTCACATCCACGCAAAACGGCCATCGCTCAGCATAATGCTGCGACCCTATGCGAGACAGAGCCCCAGCGCTGGTTTTCAGCGACAGCCGGCGTTGACGTGATGACGTCAACCGGTGCAGGATATAATATAGTGAAATAACATAATAATGACAAATCAAAAATAAAATAAAATATAATACTTAGTACTAAAAGTATAAATACATTATAAAATGGCAACATTTCGTTCCGTCAGCGACTCAAGCGCCGAAGACATATGCAGTCTGTGCTGTGTGCGCAGCTGTCATATAAAACTATTTCATTGGACGAAGGTATTATTTGGTTACGTAATAATTACATCATGGCGCAATGGCGCAATGGCAATTATGAAACGAATGTTGTGATGTGTATGATGCAATGCTAACACTAGATGAATTGAGTGCAATAGTGCATTGGGTGAATGTGTAGCTATGGTTTTTGCAGACAGTGTTTGAGAAACTGTTAGAAGGTGTAGATGATGAGTTGATGACAAACGCGGCGATTTGTATGAGAGTAAGGTAAGTGCAGATTAATTATATTCATCAACGAGACTATATTGGACTTCATTAGTAAAAGAATAAATGAGCTTTGAATTAAATTAGATGTAATTAGATTGAAGTTATATAGATTAGGATAAAGTTATCAAGGAATTAAGCCAACTTGACAAGCCGTAGTGTGCCTGTTGGCAAATTAACATGAACACAATAAACATGACGCGATAAAATAAAATTAATTAGGCTTAACCGTAATTTACAGAAAAACGCTGGCGTTTCCAAGCTTATGGGATGGATCAGGTAGCGAAAAACAGACTACATGATAATGTTTTCTGGACATTTTTGCTTCAAGTAATTACTTTCTCGTTTTTTCTTAATATAACCGATCTGAGCGGGTGGGCACGAAACCAGCGGCGGGGAACGATGTCCGAGCACTTAGTCTTAATTTTCTAAACATCATGTACCATAAAAATCAAATCGTATAAAATATCAGAAACTTGCTACATCATCTTCATCTATACTATTATTGACTGACCTTCTAAAGTAATCCTGTATAAGGAAGGTGGCGTAGAACTTGCCGACGGTGATTTCATTCGGATCTCCTGGCGGTGGGACTACCTGATCTAATAGTTTTGGAGATGTTCTCTTCCAAATCTTTTTAATAACCGCTCTTAGTTGTGTGTTGCAGTCGTCTATATTGCCTGTTGGGTAAAAAATTGTGAGCAGACTATTCCTGAATCTTTAAATATTAGTTTTTTCATCGCTTCTAAACCAACCAACAACGCTCCAAGATTTTAAACATTAATTTTATACAAAGATTGCGATAATTACGACGGGATCAGTATTTAGGATGATGGTCATATGTCAAGAAGATTCCCAATATATACTAACAATTTTCTTGATGTATCTATAGTATTGGACTTACCTTCAGTTTTGATTTTGAGCGAAGTTCTAACGACGGCAAAGAGCGTGGCATTGAATAGAACAGTGCCGTCTGAGTTCAGCGGCATGTTCATAGAAACGAGGCGCTTACACGCCACGCGGTGCGGACATAACTTACCAAAACCTGGACAAGGAAACATTCATGTGAAAGTCGCAAAAGAGTAGTTTAAGGAAAATTCACAAGAAAAATATACATATATGTCTGTCTATGTAAAACATGGATAAGAATAAATGAAAGGTGCTTACCTAAAGGTGGGCTTATTTTTCTTAATAAAGTAACTACATCTAAATGTTTTATTCTACCCTTTGCATCAGGGTCGTATTCACTCCATAATCTGAAAATGTTTAAAAAATGGCATTGCACATAATCATGACCTCTTTAAGAGATAGAATATAGTGAAAAATTATACGGTACCTTATAAATTCATCTAAGTGGTGTGGTCCCAATATTGACCAGTCTCTAGTTAAATAGTCGAAATTATCCATAATGACAGCCACAAACAAATTGATAATCTGCAAGGAAAACCAGATTGTAGATCATACTGAAGAATACAAACAACAACAGAAATTTAAGTGTGTTCATAAATGATTAAATAAATAAATAAATACATTCTATCGTTAAGACCTTGATTGTGCTAGAATCAATAGCTTACCAAAAAGGAACATAGCACGTAGAAACTAATAAAGTATGGAAAGGCGAGCACACTGCCACATGTACCACCACTGTCTTCTATCTCCTCATCACCTTCCTCGTGGTAGTTCCCATCACACCTTACTTCAGGCTCTGGAGAGACTCCCATCATTATGTCTTGCCACGCCTCACCTAGAAAATGATAAAGAGTTAGAGGTTAAAACTTTCAAACATAATAATTGTTACTATAGTGATGAAGATTTTTCAAATGTGAATTGTAAATGAATAAAATAACATACCAGTAGCTGACCGAAACAAAACAAGAAGGGCTTGTGGAAAAGTCTGGAAGTGATTATTCCTTGTGATCGGTGTGTCATCATCTATTGCTATTTTTCCGAACACCTACAACCAAACGATTAACATTAAAACGTCATCTAGGTAGACAAAATATTACGTGGCATTTTGTGGCTACTAATCTTTGTAAAAAATCATTCAGAAGTGATCAGATCTTAGGTGTTGTACTCGTACCTGCATCCCAACGACAGCATAAATGAAGAACAGCATGAGAATTAGCAGAGCGACGTACGGCAGCGCTTGGAAGGATTTGATGAAAGTCCAAAGCAAAGTCCTGATGCCTTCACCCCTGGAGAGCAACTTTACCAGCCTCATCACTCGGAAGAGACGAAAGAAGTTTATTGAAGGTATGGAACTTTCCTGTAAGTATGTAGTTTAAATGTAAGTCAAGGTTTGTTCTCAGTGGTGGAAAGATACCTGTAGAAATTGAAAGCTACTCATTTTTTAATTCACACAAATAAATAAGTAGCAATATGGTGATTTCTTGGTAAACAAACACCAATGTTCCATTTTTTGTGTAACATTTAAAAACTCGCCGTGACGTCTGTTTGTCCTTATCTTTGAACTATTCGTTGAATATTGCATACAATTTTACTACCATTTAAATTTTTGACGAAATGTTATTTTAGATTATTCATTCCATGTGTGAGATGCTGCCATCAGACCACTAATCCAAGGATAATATAATATGCTTTCTGTTTTTGTCGGAGTAGTAACTGAAATGAGTAATATGTTTTTATTTTCAAATAAATAAATTGCATGTAAATGTTTCTGTGTTACGTTTACGTGTTGCTTTTACAAGTTATTCTAGGTGGTTTTTAGCGCGAGTGTTTAGCCGGCTGTTTGCTGTTGTATTATAAGCAATTAAAATACAGCTTCTACATGATTGGTGACTGCTTCTTGAGTGCGCTTTTGTGCTTTGGCTGTTATGCCGTGTCTTGCCTCCCAGTCTTCGCCAGGATTATATTTTATGTAGATTATTACTTTAGCGTTACTGTCCCAACGTTTTTTATTGCACACATCTAAAGCACCATCTTTATTGTCAGCTGCCTCGTATCATACAATATTAAAAGCTGTTATTTTTTTCTTGTTGTTATCTTATTCTATATCAGTGCGAATTTAGTTCAGTGTGCTACTTATTTTGATTACGTGTTATTTGTTTATTATTTTTAACAGTTGTTATTACTACTAATCTAATTCAATTAATTATAAACGTCATTCAATCAGTTTTGTTAATAATCTTACTATTCTTCTGTTTCTCAAATAACTTGAGCATATCCATTTAGTTGTCTATTGGCCCTTCATAAAAGTCTTAATTTTAGCTCTTTTGTGACTAAATAACGTTTACAATGTCTAAGTTAAAACAATTAGCGTGAAAGCGCGGCTTACCTTAACAACGTGTGTCCTAGGCATTCCACTTCCCTGAAATCAACACGATCGTCTTCAATGGCGGATCCAGCAGGTTCAACGTATGTGAGAGAGCATTAGCATCTGCTGTTATTACAACATCGATAATATTGTCCATGCTCGGGACAGTAACTATGCTATCTGGGTTTTGGAATGATCAAATAGCTTGTGGTATATTTACAGTAAATAATTCTATTTGTTCTACAATCTATATGACTTTAACACAACTAAGTTAGGTTTTTATTATACTAGTAAGTTAATCTAAGTTTTCTATCGTGAATTAAATTTTCATTTTCTGTATGTGATTTCTAATTATAATTGTATTACATTGTAAAAAAATACAAAATGAAACGTATTTTGGAAACAAAATAAAGATTCTCGTAAAATAGCTAAAGAGAAAAATATATTCAAATATAAAGTTGGTCATTCCAAAACAAGATACCATTAGTGAAAGTGTATATCTAGGAAGTGTATATCTAAGAGTGCACCGTGCCGTTACCTGGTTCTTGAGTTCGTTTACTTGGGAGACGACGATGTCGATGATGCTGCCGAGCACGATGATGAAGTCAAAGGTGTTCCAAGCGTCGCCAAAGTAGTTCTGAATAAAATTGATGATACAGATCCATTTGGTGAGATAAAAATTAATATATCGAATACTTTTACTACATTAAACGTTAAAAAAGCTCGGAGACAAATCAAATGACTCCAGATTTTAAAATATTACTTTGCGACGGCTACTCAGAGAGTAAATTTTTAGGTAGATGAAATTAGAAGATGTAAAATTATAATAACTACTATATGACATACGAAGATAAAACATACCTTAAATCTAAAAGCGGCAAGTTTAAAAATAAACTCCAAAGCGAAGACAGCAGTAAACAGCATGTTTAACAAATCCAACGCCTTGCTGTATTCGTGAGGTTGATTGTGGTACTTCATAGCAAGGGTGATGGTATTTATCATGATCAGTACAAAGATAGCGTACTCAAACGGCTGTGACGTCACAAACCACCATACTTTGTATTGAATCCTGTGTTTTGGGATGTACCTGAAAAGACAAGAAGATGGTTTAGTTGGGAAAATAAACTCATATTATTATGTATAAAATTTGATTTCTCGTAAATTTGGGCTAGCAGACTTTTATTTTGCTTTTTTAAAGTACGTTCATATATGTATTGTTTAATAGGTATAGTAGTTGATATAAATCTTACCTTCTAATAGGTTTAGCTTTCAGCGCAAACTCTATGCAGTTCCTCTGATTCTTATCTAACTCACAGTTTTTATACTCTTGCTCTCCCTCATTTTGGAAGGTCACTATGACGAAACCGACGAATATATTAACCTAAAAAAAATAACGTGGCCTAAATATTTATCTATACAATATTATCATTAAGCACAACAACAGTCATGCTAGCAAGAACATCTCTTACCATAAAGAAGGCAATTATAATAATGTAAATAATATAGTAGGCTGCAACAATTGGACGGAAGTTAGTTATGGGACCCCGATCTTCAACATTCGAATCTATAGAAACGTACAACAACCTGAAACAAAATGCGATAAGGATATGTATTTCACCTTAAAAGTTATTATTGTATCTACAAAATTCACTTGAAAGCATTAAGTGACCAATTAATCATCGAGGTACACGTACCCTGGCCATCCTTCAAAAGTAGACACAGTGAAAAGAGTAAGCATTCCTTTCATTACATTATCAAAATGGAAGTCGTATCGCGTCCATTCTCTGTCTCTCACCATATAGTTGCGATTCTCAAATACTAAATACGTTCCCCTGAAAACATATACCATTTGATAGTATCCTTCATGAAAATCATCATCAAATTTTTTCACACGTGGGTGATTACAATTTGTAAGTAATGTGTTTTAATCATTAAAAATATAAATAGATAAAGATACTTACTGGCATTCATCCTTTGTCATTTTAGAAATATCATTACACCTAAAAAATTTGCCCTGAAACAAAATCTCAGCGATTAAATCAATGTCAAGATCAAATTAGCAGCAGATTAATTTCATGCCACGACATCTAAATGTGTTGCAGCCAATTTTGAAAGTATATGTTATACTACAAATGGCCCGTTGAAATATTTGAATGAACCCATTTCTCATGATAATAACCTATAAAGAAGCATAAATACAGTTTGCCAAAACATTTATGTTAATGTTATTGTTTAAATGAAGACAAAACGATCTAATAATGATATATTTCCTAAACTACAAGCTTTTATGATTCTGTCCTATAAGGACATGCGATATAGGTTACAATGGAACAAAATTAGGACATACATACTTCATGCTTTATAAAAGATCTTCGAACTTGATTACATTTTGATTGTGTGGATCCTGTGTTTTTTTTTTGTGATTTTTGAAAATTACAGTATGGGCTTTGCAAGTATTTTATTAAACAATGTGATATTTTAAAAGAGTTCTAAATCAGTTTCGGAGATCTTACTTCAACTACCAAGAAACGCTCCAAGGCTCACCTTAAACAACTGTACACCAACCACAGCAAACATAAATTGTAATAAATACGTAACTAGCATTATATTTCCTATAGTCTTAATCGCTACTATCACACACTTCACCACATACTGTTAACGGATTCAGTGAGTTAGTCGTCGGGGCATACGTTACCAAGGGGGGAGGATTCCACAATGTCCATCACGCAGCCACGGAAACATAGGGGGACAAGCAAACCATTTTTTAATCACATGGGATATCTTACAAGGGCCGTAGGGACCACATCACTTGCTAAGGTTAGAACTCCATTTTTCAAGTAAACGCCAAGGTAGGGGGTAGGTTATAACTTCTAACATAAAGGTAAAATTAGTCATCTAAATGATTGGTCTCACATATACTACACCTTTGGGTTGTATTAATGATGTCATGCTTAAACTAATTGACGACATTAAAATTATAAATACTAATAAAATAATTTCTACTGACGAGTTCAACATGCTAATTTCGAAATTTTGATTCTTCAAGGCCTTTCTACATCGTAATAATTAATACCAATTTTTCTCCAATAATTATTTTTGATGAACACAGGAATAGTTTTAGAAGCACAACCTTCTATAAAACTAAAAAGGGTAAAGTCGCAAAGCTTTCCAAATATATATGGTATGGAAGCTCAACAGAAACAACAAAATAATACTATAATTTATATTAGCACAAGAGTTAGTTGAAGCTTAAAATAAAATACACTTGTGTAATAAATCAATCTTAGGTCTGCTTTTAGATACTTTCGATGTACAGACCACAGACATAAAACATTTCGCTTATAATAATAGGTATAAAAATATAAAAGTAAATAACACATTGTAGAAAGTTGTGTGATATTTAAAGCCATAAGATAAAAAAGTAAAACAATAAGAAATCATGAGAAATGAGTAAGAAAAAAGAGAAGAAGAAGAAATAGTGTCAAATAAAAAATATTTATACCCAAAGGTGTATTGAAAAGCTATTGTATATCGGTGATATAATTATTATGAATGTGTATTCACTCGTGGCCACACAAGACGCTTCGTATAACGGAGTATGGTGTGGAATTCTTCAGTATATATGGTTTGCCCCCTACCTTGAACATTTGGACTCCCATGACAGCGAACATAAATTGCAGTAACGATGTTACCAACAATATGTTGCCGATCGTTTTGATGGCTACGATCACGCATTGTACAACGTGCTATAATCACGGAAAAATATATGTACTTTCATGTCAGATAAAAATACTTGATCATAGGATAACAACCGTATAACATAATTATCACAATCAAAACCAATCATCATTTATGTAAGCAAATATGGTAAAAATATTTAAGACCTGCAAGATTATTTAAATAAACACTTCTAAACTATAATATTTCTCAAATAAGTATTTTAAGTTGTAATTACATTTAAATATCGACTCAAATATTCGAAATATTTTTATCACGATGTCATTTCTATTTGATAATAAGTTGTTAGAAAGTCCAAGAGTTTGTTACTGACCTTAAGGCCCTTGGCCCTGTTGATGGCCCTCAAAGGCCTCAGCACCCTAAACACTCGCAATATTTTCACCACCGATATACTACCCGACCTGAAATTACCATCAAATGAAGTATTATTGTTGTATAAAAATAATTAATAGAATTAAACAATAGTTCCAGGTATGACAGACAGACACCAACCACCGAGGTGATACCATAAGGCTGCCTGTCCACTGAAGCGGAGAGGAGAGGAGAGGAGCGGAGATGTGCCAATATTAACCAATAGAATCTAAACTCCGCTCCAGAGGTGCGATTCTATTGGTTAATATTGACACATCTCCGCTCCTCTCCTCTCCTCTCCGCTCCAGTGGACAGGCAGCCTTAGTGTTCTATTTTTACAAAGGTACGGAACACTAAAATGAAGATAACAGGAGATGAAAGCACTGTGATTCGAAAAAAAACGGTAAGATTAGTAGATTGTATCTTATTTTTGTGGAAGTATTGAACTAATTTTTGACGAAATATGATCGAAGACGATGGTTAATTCATATCTCATTCTTCGAAATCAAAACTAGATTTAAAACATAATAACAATACATTTAATGACGTACTTAAAACTCATAGAGACTAGCGAGACGCAGACGACGAGCATGTCGAGCACGTTGAAGGCGGACCGCAGGAAGGCACCCTGGTGGAGGATCAGCCCATAAGTGATCAGCTTCAGGAACAGCTCCAGCGTGAAGATGCCCGTGAAGAATACGTCGAATTGACTTAGCAACTGGAAACAAATAGTTTACGGCAGTGATTTAATGGTAGCACACGACTAAGCAATATGATGAGAAATTGTTACTAGTGTTAAATTTCCTCGTAAAATAAACCTTGGAGGACTCATTTTACAAAGCTGGCAAGGCATTGTTGCTAGTAAATCTGAATGCCACCTGATGGGGGAGTGCATGTATTGTTGCCAGTTGTCTCCAGAAGATGGCTTAATATACAGGGTGTTAAAGTAATTGCGTGCCATAGCTTAGGGGTAGGTTCAGTATCGATAAAGGAACCTAGGAAAAATAAAATAAAAAATCCAGAAAAATAATAAAAAATTAACATTTAAAAAAAATTGCAACGTCAACATAATTTAGTTTGGTATCAGGTATTTACAATGATTAAAAATCAACTTATTTACTCATATTTTAAGTTGATTTGATTGCTATTTTAAGTTAGTATACTAAATTAGGTTGACCGTGCAATTTTTTTTAATGTTTTTTTTTAAATAATTTTTCTAGATTTATTTTTTATTTTTCCTAGATTCCTTTATCGATACTGAACCTACCCCTAAGCTATGGCACGCAATTACTTTAACACCCTGTATATAGAGTTATTTAAGTTGGGTTGTTTTATTGTTATTGTTTCTAGTTGTTTATGTTTGTCTTTATTAACTACACTAACATAGCTTTAAGTAATTCTAACAAATTATGGGTAATTAATGTGCCTGAATGTGAAAATGAAAATGTATGTTTGTTAAAAATAATATGTATAGATTTTCTCGAGTTTCAAGTCAGCGTCGATGTAACCAGTTAAATTTAGTTGGATCCAGAACCGCATTATTTAAGAAAAGCATCTTTGTAATGGCTCCAAAAATTTATAATAAATTACCAAAATGCATAAGAAGTGTAAAAAATGTCGGCCTATTTAAAAGCAAATTATTCTTATTTCTAGTAGAGAAGACCTATTACTCCATAGATGATTTTTTAAATGATAAATTATGATACTGATATTTTTTATTTCTTTATTACTTTTTGAATATTAATGACTGTTGACATTTTTATTTTATTTTATTTTATTTTTTGACATTATTGACATTTTCATTTTATTATTCTTTTGCCATTATTGAAATTATTAAATTATGTTATCATGTGACATAAACTTCTACTTGAAATCATTTGTATAATCTTATTAAATTCTTCGGATTATTATTATTGCATGTTTCCGAATCAATTTAAGTACTTATTAAAATTACCTATTTAAGGAATTATTTGTATACCAACTGCGTTGGTAGAACACAGAGATCACGCTAAAATGTATATTTTAAGACCTTTTATGTACCTATGTTCACAAATAAAGTTTGATTTGATTTGATTTGATTTGAATTAAAGATGAATAAATATAAAATACCAAAAATAATTAATTGTTACCATCATTTCGGTTTCTGCCTATTGCTATTAAATATAGGATATTCAACTTTTCCTTTTTTTTTCGTCTAAGATTTGCAGCACTTGAGCGTAAACGCCTTGCCTACAGCGATCTTTACTTTTATTTGAAAAGACGTCAATCTGTTATGAACTTTGAGGACTAGTTTCATGAAGAAGTTAAATGTTTTGCAATATACTAACCCAATTTCTAAACCCGTTTTGAGCAGCATCGAGCGGGTCTTCAGCAGCCAACATAGCAGAAGACAGCATAATGCAAACGAGGATGATGTTTCCAAACGTAGATGATGACGACATCTGGTAGCAGAACACGCGGAACCTAGCATTGAAGAACTGTGTCAGAATGATGACGACAAAGATAATGATGACGTAGAAGGAAACACACCAGAAAATATTGTGAATAAATTAACGCAAAGAAATCTGTTAAAATAATTGATACCTGCTTGACGGTTGCTTTGATTTTATTATTAGAAGCTATTGCTTATAAAGTTGACCTTATCGGTTTGATAGCAAATACATTAATTTTACTCAATAGCAAGAAAATTGGATATATAAGTAAAAAAAATTATTAGAATTTTAAAGTGTGTTTCAAATATTATAAAATATAACACAGATACACATATATTCTAGACACATGTTACGGAAATCAGTAATAAAAGCACATGCATTAAAATCGAGCAAATAAATATAATACGGGACACACCATGCATGCATGCAACAAATTAAAGTCACAAAATAATTTTCAGAATCGACTATTTTGGCGTACAGTTTTTACGGCTTTCACAAACATGCATGAACACACACTGCATGCAATTTCAGTGGTAAACGCTACAGGCCAAAATAAGATTTCCGGTTTACAAAAATCAATGAAGAATCTAAGGGATTTCAGGTCATGCTTTGAAACCTATCGTACTAAACAAACAAACCTAACTTCTAATGGGAAACACAGATTTCGGTACCCACTATACTCATTGCTGAAACAAAATGTTCATCTAATTTTGATTATTCCACACTTAATGGAGGTTATAATGTTCGTGCATCACGAGGACATATGAATGAAGAATATGATGTTGGAAACGGTACTGTGGTATTAACTAAGAAATTGGAATTTGAAATATTGAAAAACTTAAAATGAAAAGGAGATTTATCCACCAGAAAGTTTAGTCATCGTTTCTGGTGAAATTTAAAATGAAATCGAAACAGGATGAACTGAAGAATATTTTAGTTCTATTTCTAAAGGAGTCAACTACGATTTTAAATAAAGAAACCAGCAGATCGAAGGAATAATCTCCTAGAGAAGGTTAATGGACATACTACAAGGAAATACAGTTTCCAACAGACACAGGGACAGTCACAGTCGATGATATGTAATGCCAATCACTGCAAGGACAACACAACGCCAATCGACACAATGAGACATGGGTACCACCAGGTGATGAAGTCATCACCATTCACCTGTTCGTCGGTGAGAATACGAAGAAACTACTAGCGTTCGGTATAGGCGGCGTCTGATTTGGCATATTCAGTTCTGACACACGCCGTGGTCTGGCTGTTACCAGTGTTCCCTCTTCTTCAGATTGACCGCCATCTTTGTGAAGGAAAATGACAGAATTTTCTACACTATCGTCTAGCACTAAAGTTATTTTAATCCTAAGATTACCAATAGTCTCACTATCACTATTGACCATGCCGAAATCCCTGTACCTAGAATGCCTCAACTAAATTATCAAGTAATTATTGTAATGCTTAATTAAACGCAAACAGAAGTGTGGAAATTAGCTAAATGTGTAGAAATGGTAAATAATAATAAATTTTTAATAATTTATTAATTGAAAGAAGAGAAAGACATAAGGCATAAAGTAGAAAACAGTTTGTCTTTGATAGTGTTGATATTAAATACAGCAGGTGATAATATTGTTGCTGCTATATTAAATTATTTAAAAAAATCGTGCTTACGACGCGTGACATACAAAATACGAATCGTTATCAGCAAAATATTAAAGATATACTTATTATGAATACATGTCATGAACTACCTACCCATCATGAGTAACTGAAAAAGTTTCAATGTTTATATTCACACACTTAAATGACAAATGATATACCAATAAATATACTGAATCATATAAAATAAGCCCTTTCAGCGCCAGAAGCACGAGAAACTCTCGCCCACCATCAAAGACAAATCATAAAAACAAAATACGTAAAAAAATAACATCTAATAAGTTTCTGTTAATCTTCTTTCCCCCCCTAACCTGTTGGTCTTAGCAAATATGAAGAAGGAGGTGGCATCAGGGATAGGTTTCTTTGTGTCGCATATATCGACCTCGGACAGCCGGCGCGGGCGCGCCGATGAGGTCGTTGGCTTACGTTTCAGCCGAGGCTCTTCTTCCAACTCTGTGTTCACTGTTTTTGGTTGGTTAGCTTATTGTTATGTTTATTTCACCATTGTTGGCAGCTTTTGCAGTAGTATAATTTATAGATTATACATTTGTATTATCATTTTCTTTGACAATTGAACAATAATTACAATATTTCGTTTTAAAATAAACAGAACATATTTCTTTACTTGATGCACCAGGTTTGGTGGCTTCATATCAAAATGCAATAGGTTTTCATAAACCTTCATTTCTGTATTAAGAAAAACACAGTCATAAATGTAGATTCATTAAACTGAATAGACGGTTTCCCTCTAAGTAAAAACTTACATAATGTAAGCCACAAACCAAGATTGTTTTCCCAAATATTTGCTATAGTAGTCGATGTTACATCTGATTGAACACCTAAAACGATTATACCTATATGATTCCTCTGATGACCCTCCATCATTTCTTGGTCTTCTCTCTCTTGTTCCTCTTCAGCTCTTTGGATTGCTTCGTTTTCTTCGTCTATGATTTCGTTTAGTTCTCTTTCCATGTCTTCTTTCTCTTCTTCTGAACCTGTCTCATCATAGTCTCTTTCAGAGCTGAAAAATGTATATTTTTTAGTACTTAAATTTTTATTAAGTCGGTTTTTAGAAGGCTTATTATCTTCAGCAGGGGTCAATATGGTAAAGATATTTGTATAAAATACTTACTTATCCGAAGTATACGCATCGTCGTCGTGAATATACTCATCATCAGTATCTATGTGTACACCTTCAGCTGCTGCCACACTTCCCCCTTCTTTTTCTTCAGGAGCCTGTGAATTATCCTCGTTTTAATTAAGCCCTTAAGACTCAAGAATTCAAATTGAATTTTCAATACCACTAACCGCTTCATCTTTTTCTATGTTTGTCAACGATTCGGCGTCAGCTAAGTTATCTACAGCGATGGCCAAGAACACGTTCAGAAGGATGTCTGCGAGACGCGTAGATAAGGAAACATTGATTTGTTTGTATATTTGTTTCTTAAAAATTGCTAATTGTTTTACTTTTTGCTGTGCCCTAATTGCCCATGGTCCATAATTGTGCCTTAGCTTTAAACCATATTAAGGACTTGTTAAAATTATGAAGCACAAATAAAGAGAATATTGTAGTTGCCATGTTTCAGTACTACAATTAAGGTACTGGCTGTTGTGTCATTTGAAAAATATTCATGTTTACTTTACTGTCATGCATGGTTTTCTCGACCGTGTCTGTAGCGGTTACACCGCCACATACGAACTACGCAGCAAAGACATGACGTCACACAAATCCTGCATCGCGCAGTTAGAGTTTACCGCGCGAGCGACATAGATAAGACTATCCGAAATCAACTTACGGGCAGTTGCCCGCCAGACATAACACCCGTCTGGCCGGAGGCCTTTTCTAGTGTGGATGAGTGAACTTTACACCCTGTTCCTCGTACCTCTAAATTACATCTACATTATCGATAATTATATCAAAATATATATATAATAAAAAAATATAATAATATATTATATTATTAAAAAATAGTATTAAGCTGTAGCGGTTAGACCGCCACATACAAAAAAACTACGAAACAAAAAAAGACATGACGTCACACAATTCCTACATCTCGCAGTTAGAGTTTACTGAGCGAATAACATAGATAAGACTATCCGAAATCAACATATGGGCAGTTGCCCGCCAGACATAATACCCGTCTGGTTGGAGGATCCTCCCTTTTCTATGGTGGATGAGTGAACTTTACACCCTGTTCCTCATACCCCTAAATTGGTGACCCCGAGTATGAACGTCAACGCAGCCTTCGTGCAACAACTTCAGCGTGACGTCATAATCATCACTCCCGCAAGCTTTCGTGAGGCGAGTCACACAGCCAGCCAGCACCCACGGCTTCAACGGGTATCCTGACCACCAGCATGCAGCGAACGCGCATTCCTGGTCATCACCCTCAGCCACATCACCCCGACTCACTGGGGAATCACCGCAATCACCGCAATCACCTCAATCACCGCAATCACCTCAATCACCGCAATCACCTCAATCACCGCAATCACCACAATCGCCGCAATCACCGCAAACAGTTCCGACCCACCGTGAACTGTGCGGCACCCGGTTCCGACTCACTGGAACCACAATCACCATCGCCGCAATCACTGCAGACAGTTCCGACCCACTGTGAACTGAGCGGCACCCGGTTCCGACTCACTGGAACCACAGCTGGCACTGTGAAGCATCGCAAGATCCAAGACTCAGCCCACTATCGACCTCCGGTCTCCGGAGGGGAGTGATGTAGCGGTTAGACCGCCACATACAAAAAAACTACGAAACAAAAAAAGACATGACGTCACACAATTCCTACATCTCGCAGTTAGAGTTTACTGAGCGAATAACATAGATAAGACTATCCGAAATCAACATATGGGCAGTTGCCCGCCAGACATAATACCCGTCTGGTTGGAGGATCCTCCCTTTTCTATGGTCGATGAGTGAACTTTACACCCTGTTCCTCATACCCCTAAAAGCCATAGTTTTAATAGCTGTCCAACGTTTAGAGAGTTTAGAATGGAATGATGAGATTCTAAACATAAATTAAGACTTATCAAAAGGATACAGTTGCCGCAGATGAAGAGTATGATGAAGTATATGCAGGCGAGGATTCCGAGTGTGCCAACACCACCATAAGCCTTGATGCCTTCGTACATCACCGCGTTCCAGTCTTCACCTGTTAGGATCTGGAAGTAACAATACAGGTGGAGCTTTTTAATAATACTGTGAACTGACTTGAAATAGACCCATCGCGATTAGACGTCAATCAGTCAAAAAACTGGGAATCTTCCATACCTGAAATACCGTCAACAGCGCCTGCCAGAAGCAATCAAAGTTGTGTCGATCCTTCTCCTCCACTGGGTCATAGTTGAACTTTCCTCCGAAGACCTGCATCCCCAGTAGTGCGAAGATCATGATGAAGAGGAACAGCAGTAACAAGAGGGAAGCTATCGACTGGATGGAGTTGAGGAGCGACGCTACTAAGTTTGAGAGAGAGCGCCAGTATCTGGAAAGAGGATTCGGTCATTAGAGACTTCTTACTGCAACAACTGTAGTGCAAGTGTTGACTATTATAAAGAACACACAAGAAGGACATTGGACGATTTCTTAATTTTATAGTTACTTAGCTAACTTCAATATTAGGTATATTTAAATTACATATTATTAGCTAATAGGCTAGATGCAAGATCACAGTCTAAACATCATACAGTCGTCCCACAAAGACGTCTAGACAGAGCAATCGTGCGGGGCGAGACGGGCCCCGAACTGCTTACGCTGCGGGGCGTGAGGGGCGAGACGGGGGAAGCGCGTTCCCGAACTGCTAGCTGTCGCGACAATGCCTACACGTTGTCGGCATTTACAACGAGATCAAAGGCGATTTCCTACCCTACAGTAGGAAATCGCCTTTGACCTTTTTATACTGTGGCAAGATACTGGACAATGGTGAAAACATTTCTGCGGCAGATTGTATGCTTCGTCATTTTAAACTGGATGAAATAGGTTAGGTTAGAACTGTGACCAACCGCGTTCTACCAAGTTTCTCGAAGAAATGTTTTCATCATTTACTAATTATCCATGTTTTTGTATTATCTCTAAGGTATCCTCCATTATACCTAGGGTTTTTGCGAAAATTCGAATTATTAAATCATCCTCCGACATATACAAGAGGATAATAAGAGATTTTAAAGCGTTTTATTTGAATTGCAGAGGCTTACCTCTAATGTCTTAGACATTAGAGACTTCCAACAGACTATGTTGTATTCAATGGTCCGTTAGCAGTTTTGTCGCGTTAACCTATATTTGACTGGGAGACTGAACAAAGCCCCAACTCTGTTAACCAGTATAGGCTGGCCAGATGATGTCATTTTAATAGTTAATGCAAGGATTTTCTTCACAAATGAAAACGACACTGCCTGAAGGCTACTTTTAAATCGCGGAAAGTGTCTTATACCTATGATAACTTCCGAGATCATTGTCTTATTCTATACCTATTCAGTTTAGATGGCAGTCCAGTAGTGCGTTTGGTTAGACTCGATAGAACTGGAAACCACAAGTAAAACACAGAAGAGCAAGTCTTCGGTAGATGACAAAATATGATATCTTAATTTTAACTAGAAAAAGAATCTTGTGTTTAAGTTTATAATACTTCATTTTTCTATGGTGGAAATTATCAACGTAAGTGAAAGTCATGTTTGTTCGAACATTTTTAGTAATAGAGGAAAAGGATGAATATGTGTAGATACTAGCGTATTACTTACTTGGTAACCTTGAAGACCCTGAGCAGCCTGACACAGCGCAACACAGAGATCCCAAGAGGAGGCATCACCTCCGACTTGGTAAGCACCATCTCGCTGATAGACCCAATTACGACGAAACAGTCGAAGCGGTTGAACAGAGACACGAAGTAGCCCTGAAACATGTTCGGAGGCAGCTTAACCGGGAGGAAGTTTGTAAATAAGAAGTCTAATGAAAGAAGAACAGCAACCAAAGCATAGGTGTTAAGCAGAGGTTAGTAGAGAATGTGGTGTGTGATGTTAAACTGGTTAAAACAAATTGACATATAATTGGGCTGTTTGTTGGTGAAACTTCACAGATTAATGTTTTTTTTCGTGATTGAGAATATAATACATCTTTACAATTTTGATCGATATAATGCAAATAGTCTCTCTGCGTCTGTCACCTCCTAGTAAATCAGGACAGAAGGACTTGGCGAAATTTCAAAGGTTCCGATTTTGCTATTTGGCTACGAAACTCTAAAAATAATGACTTTCGATATTACTTTTTTCTTTTCTAATGATTTGATCTCGATATACGTGATGTCTGTGAAGTGTTACCAGCTTATTTAACCCTGTATAAAATAGTGGTGTTGCTAGAAACAAACTATTGGTCTTGACAACTGTAGTGTCTGTAAAAATCTTATCGTGAACACTTAGGTTCAATCAGTTGTCATTCCACCTGATGCTAGCATAAGCATAATAACCCTATAATATTTCCCAGCAGTGGACATAGACCTCCTCTCTGAGATGGAGTGGGCAGTAATCCACCACGCGGTGACGGCAGATGTTTTGACATCTACCAACCCGCACAAGGCAGTGCGGGTTGGTAAATGTTGGTTACCAATTCAAAGTACCGTGCAAAACACTAGGAATTTTAGAGAACGCAAAATCGTGTGACCAGTAAAAAAATACTAAGTATGGCAAAAGACGGCAAAGAGTATCGTCTGGCTGAGAAGAGATAATGGCATAATTAGCAGGCGAACACTGCGAAGACTGTTGAATGAAATGGTCGCAACATGTGACAATAATGAATCGGTTGAGGGACACTGAATTGAACAAAAATATTCTTACCGTTCATGAAACTATCTGTATCTACCTACTGAGATAGTTTATACCAAATCTTTTAAAACGAACGCTAATCCTGGGGACAAACTGTCGAGCAGTTTGTCAGGTTTATAAAATGTATCAAGTGTTTGGTCAGCCTATAATGTTCCCACTTCCCACAGGCCTCATCTCTGTGAGAGTGAGTGGGCCGTCATCCACTACGCGGGCACAGTGCGGGTTGGTAGATGTCACATGTCTTCGAATTTTTGGTTTTAGGACATCCCGGTTTCATCACGATGTTTTCCTTTACCGTTTACAGAGCAGTGGTGATGAAATAATTTACATAAAGTCTGTCTGTCTGTCAGGGTTCGAACCTACGACCTACAACTCGTAAGTCACGGCCGTTACCACTGGGCCACCCACTGCTCTTAGATGATGCTAGAGACTGACACTATTCTCACAGCTGACTTCAAGTTCAATTCACCTAAGTATTTGCGGTGGGATTTGTACAGATCGGCTGCTGTATCTGACAGTCGTCAGTCTGAAAAGCCATGCCAGATGCTGCGTATGCTTCGATAACCTAAACGAGAATGATGTACCCACGACTATTGTAAAAGTCCGGTGAACAATATAATAAGTAGATGTAATGTTACAACACTCCCTGCCGTCATTAGTTTGTTTCCAGTTTCGAACAAAGAATCGTGAGACGAAAAAAGTTATAGTAAGATAGAGCTCGAAACATAGGTAACTTACTTGCAATCCCAAGCTGTACATCTTGACTAACATTTCTAAAGTGAATAGCGCGACGAAGAACGCGTTTCCATACTCCTGGAATAGATCCAACCACTCCGGCTGACTGAAAATTATACACAGTTTTTTTAAACTGACCTTATAATACACGTCGTAAGAGACATCAACGCACAAACTGTTACTAAAAACATCTAGATCCCACAGGGTAATTTTTTTTGGTCGGTTGTTAAAAAAGATTGCTATTTTATTCCTATCCCACTGCAGGATAAAGGCCTCCTCCCATACCGAGAAGGGATGAGCATTAATCACCACGCTTGGTCAAGACAGGTTGGCGATTTTAGACTTATAATATAGTCCTTCAGACCGTATATCGGCCACGGCGGCCAATCTCAACGGAGACTAGCCTTCGACGCGAGAGATATTAAAGTGCGCAAGTGTGTGCGCTGACACAGGTGCACTTCCTCTTCCCTCACTCTCATAGTCCTCAGGGACGGCAATCCGACACTCGCGGAGAGAGATCAGGCGCAGCACCATCGGCTTAACGTGCGCACCGAGGCACGGGTACCCCCGTGCCTCGGTGCGCTTCCAAACACTGGGCTGTAACTAAGAAATTCTTAATGGAATAACCCAGTAACACTTTTTCCGACCCGGGAATCGAACCCAGGACCCCACGCTCAGCATTCCACCACGAGACCAACGGGGCAGTCAAACCAGTTAGATTTATACTAACTACATATAAGTTCAGGATTTCTCACGATGTTTGCCTTCAGCGATGTCAGTAATATCCAAGATAAACTCAACTCAAGTACATAATGAATTGAAAAAGTCACATTGGTACTTGCCTGGATTCGAACCCACAAGCCCACAACCTCGTGCATGAGAGGCGAGGCTTTAACCAATATTATATGATGTGACTAGGTCAATTTACTGGTATAATTTGATTGAATACTTACTGATAATGTTCACTGGCTAGAACGACTGTATTCAGAAACACTAGCACTATGATCAACCAGTAGAACGTTTGAGACTTCACTGCTTTCCTGCACGCTCTCTTCATTCGACGGTTTACCTGCGAAAGGATTATAATAAGAAAAAGATTTCGCTCTTTCATCACTGAAAGATTCCAATTCAGTTGTGTTATCTTTTTTATAGTTTGCCTCATAATTTTTGTTCAACTTATCAGTCACACGTCAAGTTCAGTGTTTTTATTAATACTATGTATTTTTGGTTTCTTTATGTAGTCTTGGTATGCATGGGCTCATTTACATACATTACTTAATGCCTGACAGAGTAGTCGTGTTTATTACTGGTCTTGAGTAGTAACTCTAGCGGTGTGTTGTCATTCAGCTCTAATTCCGGCATATTATGGACCCATACTATGTTATAGCTATGTTTACAATCCTTATGACTTACTTTATCGAAATCCTTCTTCCATACTTTGCAAACCGAAACTCTCTGCTGTTCATTGTTCTCTATTCCTAGATGGTCTGTAGAATCGTGCTCATTCTGCGTCTGACCTGAAATGTATTCTAAAACATCTTACTTCAGTGCCAGTTCATTCTGATTGTAAGTTTACTGGGCAACAGACTTTACATTATCTTCCATCGAATCGAGTTGTAGGTAAATTACTACTTTATTCGTTACATAACATAACATAATCAGCCTATTAATGTTCCCACTGCTGGGACACAGGCGTTTTCTCTGTGAGAGGGAGTGGGCTGTTAGGCTGTAATCCACCACGCGGGCCCAGTGCGGGTTGGTAGATGTCACATGTCTTTGAATTTTTGGTTCTAAGATATGCCGGTTTCCTTACGATGTTTTCCTTCACCGTTTTGAGAGCAGTGGTGATGAAATTATTTACACAAAGTAAAGCGCCTGCTGGAGTTCGAACCCACGACCTACAACTCGTAAGTCGGGGCCGATTACACTGGGCCACCACTGCTCGCAGTATAAAATAAAGTTGTTTTTTCAAGATAAAAATAAAAACTGAATCTTTTAATCTATGTGTATTATATGTACATCTTTACCCATAACCAACTCTGACCAAATTATTTAAATTCAAAAGAAATTTAATTTTAATTGACCATTTAAAACAAAGCTTGCTTTTAAAGATCATTTGCGTCAAATATCTCACCTATCCCATAATCCCTCGTCTGATCCACAGGCGGATGATGTTCATGCTGATCAGCCAACGGTTCAAGATATTCAGCCTGCGTGATCCAGTCGAGGTAGCCCTTCAGATCTTCCTCTAGTTGCTGTTTCTCTCGAAGCTTCTGGAAGTCACCCCTGTTCTTCGCCTTTTCTCTTTCTTTGGAGAACTCTCTGTAATTAAAATGTTTTGTTTAGTTCATATTGTTATTAAAGTTATAATCGAGACACCCATGGCCTTACTTAATTGTAGTGGTATTTTTTCAAAACATGCCACCTTTTTTTTAATACAATTAAATACATGGCACGACGTGTTGCCACGACAAGAGCCGAACGCAAAGTAGTGTACTTTTGTATTTTATAATGGATTTCCGCAAAGTCACGCCTGAGTCAGTTAACGACCATTTTTTTAACACATATCAAAGCATATTTTATAATGCAATCGCAGGATGCGATGTTGCTGATAACTTCGATATATGTTTCGCAGTAGTAATTCTGGGCGAACAAACCAACTTCCCAGCTAAAGCACTAGGAAGTGGTTAAATGACTGTCAAGTAAAATTTGGAGCTGACTGGCAACTTTCAAGGAACAGTGGTGGCCCAATAGTAAACGCTGCGATTTACGCGTTGTAGGTCGTAGGTTCGAACCCAGACAGGTGCTTTACTTTATGTAAATTATTTCATCACCACTGCTCTCAAAACGGTAAAGAAAGACACCGTGAGGAAACTGGCATGTCCTAGAACCAAAAATTCGAAGACATGTGACATCTACCAACCAGCACTGGGCTCGCGTGGTAGATTACGGCCAACTCCCTCTCTCAGGGAGGAGGCCTGTGTCCCAGCAGTGGGAACAATATAGACTGATCGGTGCTATGCTATGCCAATTTTCTCTAGTCGGAGAGGCACACATAGAAGAAGGCGATTGAAAGTTTAATTTGAACCTTTATAGTGCACAAAGTTCAATAAAAATATAAACTTACCCAGACAACACACCGAGAATAAGGTTCATGACGAAGAAAGCGCCCAAGATTACCATAGACACGAAGTAAATCCACTCCCAACTGTTGCCCATTGCATCTTGAATCTGAAATAAATAATATGAATATTTTTAATCTCATTCCCGTCTTGAAATTAACAAGGATAATTATGTATTCCTGGGAAAAGCATTGTAGTAGAACAAACAGAAACCGGGCAATACATCCCGCCAACTGATTGCCATGTAATTTTTCTTACATATAGAAATAGTAGATAGCTACGCCTGTTGTCCGGAAAGGGTACCTAAGCAAACCTAAAAAGGCACTTATGTGGGTGTCAACACCTACGTTACGTTTGACCAGAGAGCGAATTTATTGTGTTATAATTCTAAGTGAGCCTATTTTTAGATTAATAAAAAGTTAAAAAATTACCGACATCCAAAAAAAAATACGAAATATAACTTTGCTTTGGTTTTGAATTTTTGTTTTTTGCCACCGACTTAATTTGGAATTAAAGTACCTAATTTTTCACTATGTAGTATTTTTTTGGATGTCGAATGTTTTTTTTTGGAAAAAGAATTTATTTTTCACTATTTAGTTGTAGTATACCTACCGTACACAAATTCGAAAACCACCACCTGCTAGTTAAATAATAGTGACAGGAACTTTTCATATCATCCACATATATTAAGTGAGAAAAATACGTATTATTGAAGCTAATTCAAAATCAATCCAAGCATAGTTAATAAAAAAAAATATTTGACCACCTCGAGAGCACAAAAAAAGTATTTTCAAAATCGGTCCACAATTGACGGAGAAATCAGTGGACATACATAAAAAAATTAATTTAAAAAACACATACGCTACGAACATAGAACCGGAGGAGGTTCTATGTTTTTGAAAGTCGGTTAAAAATATAGACTCCTAACTTACATTATACATAACATCAGTCCAGCCCTCAAGCGTGATGCACTGGAACACCGTCAGCATGGACAGGCCGAAGTTGTCAAAGTTGGTGATGCCGAAGTTAGGGCCTATCCATCCTTCCCGACACTCCATCTCTTCACCGACCATGGAGCAGTTGAAGCCGTTGTCCACGTCACAGGGGTGAGGGGTCTCCATGATCTCATCTGAGGAGTTAACGTAGACATAGTATGATCGATAGAATAATTATAATAATAAGAGCAGGACAAAGTCATAAGATTCAGTAGTAAGAAATATAATTTACGTTACGGGTCGTCGGAAGCCCGACAGTCTGAGAAGTCTTACCAAGGGGTAATGTATTACCCAGGAACTGAGTTGTAGAGGTCAGATAGGTAGTCGCTCCATGTAAAATATTAGTATTCAGTTGCATCCGGTTAGACTGGAAGCCGACCCCAACATAGTTGAGAAAAGGCAGATTGATTAGTATGAAATATAATGTTTGTTTCTCTTTCACGTATGCTAACTATTTTTGGGAGTTGTTCTTAATAGTAACACCAGTAACCAGAATGAATCATTATTTTAAACTTTAGGTGGCTAGTATTGACTGAATAATTATGCAGAACTGTTTTAAGAGAGGCACAAATTACTTCATCTACTTCTTAGTAGATAAAGTTGGCTGTATGATCCCTTGTGTCTCAGAAAGCACGTTAAGCCATTGGTCGCACCTGATCTCTCTCCGGTCGTGGAGCTGATTGTCGTCACATCGGACTATGAGAGCGAGGAATATTATAGTGCACAAGTGTGTGCACTAGAATATCCCCACTTCGACGGATAGTATCCGCTGAGATTGGCTGCGATGGCCGAAATTCGGTGAGGAGGACTATTTGACAAGTGTTGTAGTAGATAAATAAACTCCAAACCTGTATACTTATTGTAGCAGCTCTTATGCATCTTTCCAGAGAACAGCTCCAACCCAATGATGGCATAGATGATGATGACAAAGATGACCAGAAGCGCGATGTGAAGGAGCGGCACCATGGCCTTCAGGATTGAGTTCAACACGATCTGGAGACCTGGAGAGGAAGATCAGATTAGATGATACTGCAGTAGATTAGAAATTATAGTTATGGCAAATTAATATTGCAGTAGGAATGGAAAATATATTCTCTGATAGAGTTTCTTTGAGAGGATAAAATGTAGTGTGCAGGTAAAAAATCATGATTGATAACGAAATTATATTTTATTCTCACAGTATTTCTTTTCTGTTAAAAGGTAAAGCATTAATCCATTTAACTTGTATGTCTTCTGTAAGAGCCTTAACGTCTGATGAATGTGCATCCTCACAAGCGTATTCACTCGTCTATAACTTCCGAAATGTATATCAAAGGGACCTATTGCCTGCATATTAAATAGAATATGGTTGAGGGTTATCTTATAAAGGGATTAATTAGCAACAACTCACTAGGCACGCCGGACACCAGTCGTAGAGGTCGCAGCACCCTGAACGCCCTCAGAGCTTTCACGTCAAACGCGTCCTTGAATATACTTGATAACACTGTGCTGACCATTCTGCAAATTTTGAAAAATATGTTTTCGTAAAATGTCCCGTTTGAGAGACTACGTGAGAAATTCTTAATTCAGAATTCATGTGATATAAATCAGCCGGACTTTATCAGTATTTATCTGGAGGTGGAGAAAAAGACCATAAATCCAAATATATTAAGTGAAAGAGTCCATATTTAAACTTTGAATAAAAGAGTTCAATTAGGTTATCACTCTCTCAGGGAGTTGTATCTAAAACGATATAATTATTGTTGTCAGCTTATTCGTTCTGTTTCCAACAACTATACTTGAATTTCTATCACAAAATCAGTTGCTAGATAGCATATTAAAAGCATAACAACATCAGTTTACGAATAGTTGTATTTGGAAATTATACCAGCGTGTTCGTTTTACCAGTAACAGATGACTAGATAGTAGTAACAATAGTTACAGATGTTTCTCAAAAACACATTCCCAAATCTGATAAACCTAAATGCAACTATTATGAAACAATAGATTATATTAAACCTAATATCAAAATGCACTTACCCAATGACGACGATCGTAAAATCGAGCAAATTCCAGCCGTTTCGGAGATAAGAGCCAGGGTGCATAATGAACCCGTACGCTACAATCTTCATAATGCACTCCGCCGTAAATATTACTAAGAACACATACTCGATTTTTTCCTGCAAATCAAACAAAGAATATGATGCAGAAAATTCTTTTAGCGATTAAAATAAACACGTTAAGTTATGAGGAATTAAAGATAAAGATGCTTGCTGTGAAACAGTACTTGAAAACCAATCAGACGCTGCAAGTTTAAAAGGGATGAACGAAAAGCAAAACTAAAAGGTTCAAACCGAGAACTATTGATAGTGAACTTATCTCATTAACATCAACATACATAAAAAACAGAACAAACGAAACTCAAATTGTACCATTCAATTAAGTTAATGAACAAGACGTAGACAATGCAATGGTAAAACGTTGAATGTAAATACTTACAAGAACCCAATTGGTATAATTTGAATCACTGGCTGGGTACGGTGTGTAGACGGCTAGGGCAATGCAGTTGGCGAAGATGGTGGTCAGGATCATATACTCGAACGGTCTGGTGCTCGAGTTAAGAAACATCATTTGAAATATCATTGATAACAATCATCAATTTCATCCTAAAAATCTGTTTGTTTATGTTCTAAGTTTTTTTGTTGGTGTCCCGCAGGGCAGTTGCTTTGGATTGATCAAAAATGTTTTCTTGATTATTTAAACTTTGGAAAAGTTGTTTAGAATTCTGAAGAAACGGCTAATGGTTGAAGTATTTTGGTTCAAAAGGTACATAATGATCATTCTAGCAAAGGAATACAAGTAGATCTAATAGCTGTATCGTCGGCTTTGAATGCAGACCAATTTACTCTCGATGACTACTCACAACTTCAGATTAAAAGCATATTCTCAGCCAAAACAGAAGGCAGTCTTCATTCACTTGAATAAGATATCAATACTATTGTTTCTTTGGAAACTAGTTCAATTTTAGGATAGATATGTTCCCTGCCAAGTTTCATCTAAATAGCATATTACGATGGATTGATTTATTTACATCGATTTAGCAATATGTTGAACAGTCTGGCAACAAATAGGCCACAATTATTTTCTATTTGCAGAATCTGCAAAAGTGTTGCAAAGTTAAACAATATTATTATGAGAGCTTATACACAAATAAGCTATAACAGAAACTGGCTCAATAACAATCTATTAATAGATGCAGGTAATGAGAATACCGCAAAGTTAATCAAGTGTAAGGGGCTAATATAGGTGGCCGGTGAAAAGAGCCCCTTCGTACCGTGGGAGACCAGAAAGATGTTCAATACGTAATTAAGTAAGCCCAGGTAACGTGTTCCTGTGCAAAAGCAGTAGATACTAGAATCGATCGAGTACCTACTTTGTCAAACGGACTGGGGGCCAAGTCTACTAATTTACAAAGGTCACAATGATCTCTCGATTTTGACAGATTTTGTATGGCAAATCAACAATGGAGAGACCATTATGACGTTTGTAAATTAGAAGACTTGGTCCCCTGTTTGAAACCAAAATAGTTAAAAAAGAACTGTCAATAAAATATCGATGGGCATTATCAGACATACATAGATCTATCTATATCTTTAACTATACATTTATAATGTTCTAAAGTTATAAAGAAAGTCGATTTTTGTGTCAGTGCTGTGTGACCACTCAGATCTTTTAAACTACGCAGTGGTATTTGATGCCACCATTATTGAGAGCATTTATTCCGGAAGGATTACGTGTGTGAAAGACTAATATACTTCATAGAAATCTAGATGTTATGACATGTCATCATGCCACCCGTGCAAAGCATGGTACGGTTGCTAGTATAGCATAAATCAGAGTGGCAAAGACCAAGCTCTTATTGAATCTTAGACGAGGTCATGTATTGCCCATAAATATAATTGCAGTACATTACTTTAATGGAGCGCATCAGTAAAACAGAGCAGTGTTCAAATAATCATAAAAATAACACATCAACCTTGAACCATTTCAGTAAAAACTTGTTGCTAAGTCATTCACAAAAATCTATTATAAGAAATACTATGACTCGCATGGGATTTGAACCTGAGACCCTTGACATTGGCAGCCTCCGCGAAGTTGCCCTATTTCCCATTATTTTGTTACACGTACGTTTCGGTATTTTCTGTCACTCATTCATACATTCCTGGCGTTGTTTGGGGATTTGCCAGATTTTTTTTTCCTTTGCCGGCAATGGAGCATATTACCCGGAAACTACTGGTTTTAGTGGCTCTATTTAGCAGCTGTAATCGCTTTTAGACTGCTGTTAAGCGTAGTTTGAACTTTTAGCAACATTGTAGTCATTGTTCGAGTCGTCATCGCCAATTTCTTTAGTAATTGCAACTGGATTAGTATGTTTGTGAGCGAATCTTGATATTTGAATGAAATAACATCGATACTAAGGTGATAAGTGAACATGACATGGGTAGATAGATTCATCGCTTTCCATCAGGTGAGATCCACATTTTAGTATACACAACCCTGTCTGGGCTGATGTAAGCTGTCAGGTCATGGTCAATAGTCAATGACTTAGTATTTAGCAAAGCTGGCTTTAGAAAACCATGATCCATAATATTCGTTCTTAACTCCTTAGGGTCCAAGATCCATCCATTCCATTGATTCCATTCCATTCCATTCCATTTGAGTCTCCTTCCATTTTCTTCTTCGTCTTGTGAACCATTTGCATTGTATACTTGCACATGTGGCCCTAGGAAGTCATAGTTCTAAAACAGTTTATTACTAGTGTTAGTGTACGTCTTGCTTCCGTACAAAATAAAAGCAAACATTGACTGTATTT
The DNA here is from genome assembly GCA_948150665.1 of Conistra vaccinii. Taxonomy (NCBI): domain Eukaryota; kingdom Metazoa; phylum Arthropoda; class Insecta; order Lepidoptera; family Noctuidae; genus Conistra; species Conistra vaccinii. Next base: position 1,929,563 of record OX411340.1, on the reverse strand, counting down.
TTGTTTTGTGTGGGGGTTATATTGATGTCTATTTTCTGTTCGGAATGTCTTTGATTTTTATTTCTCGACTGAAATTTTTTATGAAATATTCTGGCGGTGAATAGTAATTTCAGATACGAGTACAGATTCAACAGACCTATTGTTTACACATCATAGATTGGCTAAAACGCATGTTGTGAGGAAAGTTTTGAGTATGAATGTTACTGGGTTTAAGTCGGGAAGACTAAAGAAAAATCCATGGATGGATTATTTGAAGGATGATTTGGCTAAAAAGGAGGTGACTACTGAGATGACGGGTTAAAAGGGATTAACGAAATAAGAAAACATGTGCTCGATTACAAACAAATTAGGATAATACAACACATTTTTTAATATTTAAAACTGCAGGATTACTTGTACAAACTACAGAGTAGTTCACTAATCGATACTATTACGTATCATATTTTTGTTTAGATAAGGTACTCTCAATAACTTATTATTGAGAGTGGATTCTTAAATCCCCGCAAAGATTTTGCGTAGCATTTCCCCAGCTGAGTTGAGTAGGTACGTGTCACTTAAACAGTGATGAAGGGTGCTTACAACATGAAGGAAGAATGTGGAGAGGATGAAGTTTATGTCTACATTGAGGAAAGGAAAATAAGGAACAAAATACTCATCACATTGACTGCTATACGTACGTTAATATACTTAATGGAGGTTTGACATATTTTTAATATACTAAATAGGTAGGTAAGCAAACTCGCTTTAAAACAATGAGGAATTAGCTGTGTTGGCAACCCTAGAGTCTTATGTAAACATTGTTTAGTCACCTTTAAAGAGGTCCACGGGAAAGACAGTATGGCCTGATACATATCTCTCCTGTATTTTACGCTGGCCACAGTATTAAAATTTACATTTTGCTACCCTCTACAAGGTTGATAGATGTCAGTTAAGTTCGTGTGAATTCGGGTTGCATAGTATAAGCTACATACATCACTACAATAATAATAAAGCAAAATCCTCCCGCCGCGTCTGTCTGTCCGTCTGAATGCGATAAACTCAAAAACTACCGAATGGATTTTCATACGGTTTTCACCAATGGACGGAGTGATTCATGAGGAAGGTTTAGGTGTATAATTCATTAGGGTTTTCTGTACGATCTTTTATCAAGTGCTAAAAACTAAATATTATAATAAACTAGCATTTACCCGCGGCTTAGCCCACGTGGATATCGGAAAATATTCTACGGGAACGTACTACTGGGATTACATACCTAATAGCCGAGGAAAAGGCCATTGACTCCTACCGCTGCGCCCGCGTTGCCGTCAACCATAATTATTTTGTCCCAAAGCACTTAAAATCTAAAGCCCAATAATACGGTCATATAATTTGTAACTGGTGAGCATGTTCCAAACTGTCTGTCCGTCGATATGTTGCATGAGTTATTGCTAACGATTTCCGCTCAACTTTACATTTTAGTGACAAAAATATATATATTCCTGTCATATTTTTCTTTTATATCTTTGTGTTAATCTTTTGATTTACATTCTGATGACAAAATAATTAACTTTAACGTTTTCTTTTCTGCAGTTTTTTATGAAGGATGACTGACGAAGTGACGACCGGATGAAGGTCGCGTGAATATGTCACATATTTCACTGTTTTGATTAATTTGTCAATATTATGTATTGATGTCACTTGTCTTCGATTTTTTGGTTCTAAGACATGCCGGTTTCCTCACGATGTTATCCTTCACCGTTTTGAGAGCAGTGGGATTAAATTATTTACGCAAAGTAAAGCGTCTGCTTGGGTTCGAACCCACGACCTACAAACTCGTAAGTCGGGGCCGATATCACTCACTGGGCCACCAATGCTCCTCATTTTGATTAATTTGGCAATATTACTGTGTAGCGGTTAGACCGCCACATACAAACTACGAAGCAAAAAAGACATGACGTCACACAATTCCTACATCGCGCAGTTAGAGTTTACCGAGCGAAAAACATAGATAAGACTATCCGAAATCAACATATGGGCAGTTGCCCGCCAGACATAACACCCGTCTGGTCGGAGGATCCTCCCTTTTCTATGGTGGATGAGTGAACTTTACACCCTGTTCCTCATACCCCTAAATTGGTGACCCCGAGAATGCTGTGCTGCTGGGGAGTTTGTTGCGCCACTTCTTCTCTCCAGCAAAAGCACTAGGAAGTGGTGAAGGGCGGGCGTTTTTGGGGGACTGTCTTATGTAATTTTGACGTTCGAAAAGTGCTGATTCTCAGCCTAGTTTGAATAAATGACTTTTGAATTTTGAATTTTAAATTTTTGAATGAACGTCAACGCAGCCTTCGTGCAACTACTTCAGCGTGACGTCATCATCATCACTCCCGCAAGCTTTCGTCAGGCGAGTCACACAGCCAGCCAGCACCCATGGCTTCAACGGGTATCCTGATATTATATTGAAATAAGAAATGTGGCTAACTAGCGAACTAGAATATTGATTATGAAATGCAATAATTAATATCGTAACACCGAATATTTAGTTTTAGATGTAAAACAAGTATTTGGAAACTTTCCAAACGCCTTTTTTACACCTAAAACGTGTACAACATCAAATCCAATGTTCTATTTGCAATTAAATATTAATATTCTACTTCGCTAGTTAGCCACTTTTTTTATTTCCATACAGTCCTGTCATGTAACGTTCAGAGTCGAGCATTTCATCAGTGAGGGAGGAGAACAGAGCATTAGGCTGCCTGTCTACAGAAGCGGAGAGGAGAGGAGAGGAGCGGAGTTGGGCCAAAATTAACCAATAGAATCGCACCTCTGGAGCGGAGTTTTGATTCTATTGGTTAATATTGACACATCTCCGCTCCCCTCCTCTCCTCTCCGCTCCGGTGGACAGGCAGTCTTATAGTGCTCAATGTCTGTAATGTTTAATCAATAATATTTCATTACAGGCTCGTCAGTCAGACAGGCAGTATTGTAACGTAATGCTCAAAATCAATCGATGAATCTGTAACGTTACAGGCGAATGCTCCCGGTGAGGCAGCACCTTTATGTGTATATTTTGATAAAATATAGCCGAGAGTGAAATTTTATTCGATCATAAAAATCAATGTTGTGGATATATTGGATGATCAGATTAAATAATACATTACAATAAAGGGTCGATAATTACTAGGTTGACATAACATCACGACTGGCTTTTCTAAAAGACTAGGCAGAGGAGTATAGTCCAGCCATATTTCGTCATTCATATTTAGGTCCCATGAATTAGAGGGCGAACATATTTCCCCTTTTCTATATTTTATAGCTGCTACCAGGGCTCGGAAACCGGTTAATTTTCCGAACCGGTTTTGGTCATTGACCTAGAACCAAAAATGCAATCGTTTCTCGTTTTAGTACAAATTACGATTCTGTTGAGTGAAATGAACTGGTTAATTTGAGTTTCAACGGTATAAACATGTTCCTACCTAGCTACGCCATCTCTCTTACTCCTCCAATAACAAAGCTCTCGTTCTACACCAACGAATATGCAAATAAATGTGACAATTGGTGGCGGCAGGCGTGCATCTGAGTAAAACCGCTGTTCTTCGTAATAACCGGTAACTATTTAGATTTAGTCGAAACCGTGTTGTGATTAACCGGTTAATCGACGAACGGTATTATAACGGTTTTCAGAACAATATTAACCGGTATTTCAAAACCGGTTTCAAATCCTGGCTGCTACCATAGATATTCTATGCAACTACGAAGAAATTAGTAACGAAAAAACCAATAACACTTTGTCCGTCCTGGAGATCGAATCAAGGACCGCTGCTCGGCAGTCGAGCTTGCGACCACTAGACCAGTCGTTTTCTCCTTAATGTTTTCTTATTGTCCATTTGTTTAGCTTCGTTTTAGATTTCCTAGCAGGATGAGCAGTTAACAATAAGAGCCAAAAGCACTCATTGTTACAACTTCCGAACTCCGGCAGAGACCAGCAGTAAAACTGTTACAACTGACAATTTAGCGACAAATTATCAAAATTTATTGTGTACTATCTACTACTTAGTTATTCCCTTGGCATAGTTACTCTACTGGTATAAAATTATGATTAGCATCTTGTTATGAACCAAATTCACGGTCTCCAATTTTGTGGCATCAGATTTTTCCCAAAGCAGTGGTGCCCAGTGGTAACGGCCCCGACTTACGAGTTGTAGGTCGTGGGTACGAACCCAAGCAGACGCTTTACTTTGTGTAAATAATTTCATCACCACTGCTCTCAAAACGGTGAAGGAAAACATCGTGAGGAAAGCGGCATGTTTTAGAACCAAAAATTCGAAGACATGTGACATCTATCAACCCGCACTGGGCCCGCTTGGTTAATTACGGCCCACTCCCTCTCACAGAGAGGAGGCCTGTGTCCGTTTTGAGCGCAGTGGTTATGAAATAAAAATACACAAATTAAAGCGCCTGTCTGGGTTCGAACCTACCACCTACAACTTGTAAGTCGCGGCCGTTACCACTGGGCCACCAAAGCTCCACATGTAAAATACACACATCAAAAGTGTCTAGGGATCAAGCATTTTTATGCGGATTTCTTGAGATTGAGATGTGGCTTTGTAATAAATTTATGATTTTATAAATTTATATGGATCCTTTTTGGTGCATTTCATAATTTGAATCAGGAACTGTGAATCAAATTCGAGTAAAAGATGAAAATCAGCTGTCAATATTTTCCCTATAAAAACATACAACGCATTGAAGACATTATTAGTGCTACTGTTTCCCTACTACTGATTAAAACCAACGTTATTATGGAGCAGCGACGTCATTTAAGCAGGGAAGAAATGCTCAGAGCCGTGGGAATGATAGAAGCTGGTTCCCGGCAACGTACTGTGGCTTTAGCTCTGAATACAAGTCAGAGTGTTATCAGTCGACTTTGGACACGTTACCGAAGCACTGGTACCGTGGCTGAGCGCCATGGAGGACGGTATCGCTGCACCACACGGAGACAAGACCGATACATTCAAATCTTAGCTCGAAGAGCTCCAACAATAACCGCCATGATGTTAGCCGTGAGGCTTCATCACTCTTCAGGGAACTTAATTAGCGACCAAACAGTCAGAAACCGCTTGCATGAAGTGAACCTTCATTCCCGAAGACCGCTACGGGTACCACCTATAGCAATGCACAATCGTAGGATTCGATATCAATGGGCTCTTGAACACAGAAATTGGGCAGAAGAACAATGGCGTTTCGTGTGCTTTTCTGATGAGTCTCGTTTTGGTATGAGACCGGATACAAGACGTATACGACACTGGAGAACCCCTGGACGCCAACAGCGATTAAAATCCTGCCAGGAAGTCCATCCTTATAGTGGTGGAACCATCATGGTATGGGCGGGTATTTGGATCGGCGGAAGAACTGAGTTGATTTGGATCAGAGGCAACCTCAACGCTCAAATTTATGCTGAGACGATTGTATCAGACGTCATCGTTCCTCTACAAGTGCAAATCGGTCCCTTATTTCAGTTAATGCATGATAATGCACGACCGCACACCGCAAGAGTTGTAAGACAGACTCTCGCCGCAGCTAACATCAATGTCCTGCCCTGGCCTGCTCAGTCGCCAGACTTGAACCCGATTGAGCATGCATGGGATATGCTACAGAGAAGAGCTCTGCCGAATATGGAGGGTATCCAGTCGCAAGAAGACCTTTTTTTGTTGTTGCAACGAACATGGGCGGCCATTCCACAGCGTGATTTGGATGAACTCATTTTGAGTATGCCAAACCGATGTTCTTGTGTTGTTAGTGTTCGCGGTAGAAACACGGATTATTAATTGTTTAAGTTACCCAATAAAATTTCAAAGAAAACTGTTATTTCAGTCTTTTTTTCGAACTTTAATGTTAGTGGTTCAAATGTCAAAAATCCCTTTATTAGGAAAATGGCAAATTTCTTTATTAATGCAAAGGTGACTTGGTTTATCGTTACTGTGACAAACGAAAACACTTTATTTGATGAATCCTTAAAGAAAATTTTAATTAATATCAATCAGGAGAAAAGTTATTGCAAAAATATATGTTGATCCCTAGACACTTTTGATGTGTGTAGTTGTAAAAAAGTGTTTAAAAATGTATTACGTGCAAAATTAAATTGAAACTGAATAATCATCGACGAAAATTGAGGTTATAAAATTAACCTGAATTGTCAAATGAGAAACATCTTTAAGGTCTTTATGGTGATAAAAAATAGAATGTCGGATTAAAGTAAATAATCAAATGGAATAGAGAGCACTTAATTTGCAAGTGGCACAACAAATTGACGTTGGCGTTTTCTGATCAATTTGTTTAGATTTTCGGCAGATAATTTTGGAACAGCCCATGATTATGATGATGAATGAAACTGAATAGGTATTCATCAACGAGGGTTTATAAAGCTGTTGCCATCAGAAAAAAAACGCCATTTTTATATTATAGATGGTGATTTCCAATATTTTCCGGGTCAGTGTTGTCTGGCAGTCAGCCAATGGCTGGCGTCCATCCGCTGCCATATCGATTTTAAATAAATCGATCATATGAATTATTTATATCTCAATATTATGACCATCCGCACAGTTTTCACGGAATATTTTTTTATATAATATTCTTGATGTTGTAATATAAATACATAATGTAGGAAGATATGATATCTTGTGAGTTTTAGACTAACCTGCATTTTTTTTACACAACTGATGAATACAGTGAGGTAGAGGCGTACTAAGTATTAACGGTACACTTACATCCTCACCGCACTATCTACTTTGCGCCAGTAATGTTTTAGTCCCATGTAGGGACCACCAATCTGCCTAGCCTTTTTCCTAGTTGGAAAAAAGCTAGGTAGATTGACTGTCCAATTTCAGATTGTTGGGATCGGCTTCCAGTCTAACCGGATGCAGCTAAATACCGGCTTTATACATGAAGCGACTGCCTATCTGACCAGAAATTCGAATTCCTACTTATGCCAATTAAATTGGTGTAGGTAAGTAATTTTAGCCTTTTTCTTGTCTTAGCGTTAAAAAAAAAAACTAAAAATGACAAGGTTCTATTTGTAGGTTTTTGTTAAGTTTTCACCGTAGGTCCTATGTTCGTCCATCGATCAATACATTGTTAAAACGAAGTGTCTAGTCGTCCGTTAAACGGATGAATAAAAAAAAAATTAGTCGTCCGACTACATGATGAATAAAAAAAAAAAATTTGTCGTCCGACTATCGGACGAATAGGTCCGATGCCGTCCGTCCGTCCGTTATTCGTCCGTTTACCGGACGACTAGCAACAGCCTTGTTAAAAAGGATACTTCCACTCCACAAAATCGATGAAGCCCTTCCTCACGGGATTCTTGAGGGTGAGACAGAACAGCGCCCTCTTCGGCCTCTCTTGTTGCAACTTGATACCTCTGCGTGGGGCTTTGCGGGGGGCCACCGGTACCTGCTGGCGAAGAACATCATTAACTATATTTGAATTAAAAAAAAACCAACGGCATTTGCGATGTTTCCTCAAGCCAGAGTAGATAGCTTTTCACGCTGTCGGGCGCAAAAATAAAGCTTGTCTTCGCACCAGATGCGGGCAGCAGTAACATAGCATTTCAGTTAAATTGTTTATCTATAATTGTAAGTAGTTAGTCGTAACTTGTTGAGTCTATTCCAAATTGATCCTTAATGTTCGCTCTATGAAAACAATGGTTTTAACTGGGGCTAAAACAGGACCATGGGGTCCGAGTGCCCACTGCCCACTTAGTTTTTTGTTATAGACGAATTTTTTTATGCTAAAACTTATATTTAATTTAAAATACGAAGATTTTTCAAGCTCTTTTTCGATACAATTTCGTTGATTGATAATTGCGGTCGACAACAATCTATTATGAAAATCTTGATTTTCGTGTGTTTGACTTTTCGCATTGGATGCGTTTATCTTTATAAGACTAGGTACTTTATTGTCGAGCAGATAACACACTTCGTATGTGATTTGACTGTACGCACAATTAAAGTTGTTCGTCAATTTATTTAACAATCAAGTTCCTTGACTTTTTTATTGCTGCATTGCTGGGTAAAAGCCGCCCCAAGACTGAACAATTTCCTTTTTTTTTTAAGATACATAATAATTATAAGCATCCTTACAGCGTGTGTGACCAATTGTATGAACGTAGACGACGCAAAATTATGTAAGATTCGTCGCAGCTGACTTTCTGTTGTGTCTGCTTACCCCCATGAGTGAATGAGTTAATGCACTACTTATAAAGTCCCGGAGTGAATCAGCTCCAATTTCAGTATGGCCAGGTTTAATCCTATCCGCTGCGTACGTGGCCAAACTGCATTAGCTAAGCTAATGTCACAGCGAGCTGTGGTCAGCTCGGCTCAACTACACAGGCCTAGTGCGTACCTAGGTAATCTAGTTTGTATGTGTGTCAGGGAAAAGGGTCAACAAGGTGAAGCCTGAAATATCGGTTTTGATATTTGAGGTAGTCAATTGTTGATTAAGAGCATGCATTCTAAAAGTTGGCAACATCGCAAATAGCTGTCAAATATTTACCTGTTTTTATTAAATAAGGAAATATGAAATATCGCTCTATACTCTTTATTGAACTTAAATATTAATAATGAATTGCAATTATAGCACTGAATTTATTGTAACCATTTTAGGAGTAAATTGTGTCGCGCTTTCGTTCGTCGATCAAAAGTTTCATCGTCCCACTTTGATACGCAGTCAAAAATTACATTTGCAAAGTTTCAGAATACTTTTTTACATCTAAAACCAAATAGTCAGTGTTATGATATTAATTATTGCATTTCGTAATCAATATTTTAGTTCCCTTGTTCCCCCATCAGTTCATAGGCCCCGCATGCGATACCAATATATTCTTATTGCTTGTTTTTTCTCTTTTCAGTTATGTGTTTAGGCAGTTGGGTTATTTAGTATTTTTAATAACTTTTTTTAAGTTGTGTATCTGTATACTACCGCACTGCGCCTGCATGGTGTAATATGCCTGCTCTTCCTCACAGAGAGAACAGACTAGGCCTGAGTCCCAGCAGTGGGAACATTATGAACCATAGTTCATAGCCTGATTATATTACAAACCTGTATGAGCTGTCCGGTGCCATCAGGTAGGACAGTGGGGGGAGGAGTGGTGGGGGTGGTCGCTGGTGCTGTGAGGGCTGGCTCCTCCGGCCCCCCGCCCTCTACGACGCTCATCTTGACCTGTAAAGAGGGAGAGGCAGTTTAGAAAATAGAACTAACCAAGAATAATGTGAGTCGTTCCAAAAAGCCTTTGATCTTAACAAGAGTTGAAAGATTGTGAATATCGGGAGGTTTCTGACTTACAACAAGATAAGCAATTACGTACTATCGAAGTAGTGCATAATATCTATACACCTTAAGGACTATTTTTGCTTGCAGCGCTCGGCCGCTATAGAACCTGGGCGGTAACAAATGTGGTCATCGTGTTCACGGGATTTTGTCTGCAAACTGCTTAGATTATGAAGTTTCTCGACAGTACGATCGCGCACGTGCATTCGAGTCTTACAAGGAAGCTAATTAGTAAATCCGTGTTTTCCTTTAATTGAATTGTTTTTTTATAAAATATATTTATTGATTTCTCTTCTACTTTTACACACGTTGTCTACATCTCTTTGTATCTACTTTCCTCTCTTTTCGTGCTGGAAGAGATTTATTAAGAAATAAGCATTGCCTTTGTACGTATTTTTCAGTTCCTTTCTTCTTGTCTGTTAATATGTGTGTACATAAATGGTTAAATAAATATATCAATTAAGCTGCCTAGCCATTTTCCAACTATGTTGGGGTAGGCTTAAATAAATAAATACATGTGAGATCTATAGTCACGAAAACATTGTGGGTAAATGCTGTGCATGTACGTATTTAGTTGGTAAACCTTTATATAAATAAATAAATAATAGTATTATGAGTTAAGAACGTCAGAAATATTAAGAAAAGGCCATTTAGCTATCTATTAAGCACTATTTTGACTTGTAAAATAAGTTTAAATATTTTTTTAACCTTTTAATATCCATGACGAGGTCGCAGTATGCCTGCATTAGTACTTTTCATACCGGAAAATTAAAACCGTTATACCTGGAAACCGGTTCCGTTATTACGGTTCCTGGGATGCGAAATAGGGTAAGACCTATTTCACTTCCCAGGTAATTATTATGCAAGTTCTCTGAAAGAATGGTTTCTTTACAAAACACACAGACAGACATTACTGCAGAGCAAATTATCAAGAGTTAATTACATCAAGGTTAAAAATTATATTTATTTCTGTAAATAGGTAAAAAAAGAAACTTTTACACATCAAAATTCAATTATGTGTTAAACCTAGATGAGTTCGCTGTTTCCTATCTGACTACTCTGAGATGAAAGGCCGAAATAAACTCAGAGGTCACAGTCTCTTTTAAAGTCCAGACATAATCTGGGTCACGCCATAATGAGGACCATGCAGGTTTACGCCTAAGATGGTCTTTTGAGAAAAAGATCACAGTTACTTGGTAAGGTGCTCCCAAATCAACGCTATGAAGGCCAAATAGACCAAGTATTTTGTCCTATATTCTGTAAAAATAAGATGGTGTAGCAAAATGATTTACTCAGTACTAGTTAATGTGGTAGGGACACTTCGCACACGATGTATCTTCCCTGTGTCAGTTCACGACAAAGTTATATCATGGCAATCTCTCTTATTACATGAGGGAAGGCTGCGTCCATACGAGCGGGTCTTATTGTTTTAATTTATTGAACTGAAAACTTCTTTAGCGGCGGTTTGCACTTTTTCGGGATGGTAAAAAAATGGTTAACTCGCGTAAAATCCGTTGCCTAGCAACCGACAAAGTAAATATCAAAATAAATAGTCTTTGACATTACATAAAGATTGGGAGGTACGAAATTTTGGGTCAGAGCCCATTCGTCCCCTAAAATTCGTCCCCCAGCATAAAAGTTGTAGATTCGGCCCCTATATAGGTGCCCATTGGTCTCCTGGTAGGGGACCAATTAATATTTTAATAAAAAATATCGGACCCGAAATTTGGGTCAGAGCCTATTCGTCCCCTAAAATTCGTCCCCCAGCATAAAAGTTGTAGATTCGGCCCCTATATAGGTGCCCATTGGTCTCCTGGTAGGGGACCATACCCATGTTGATGGGTAAAAAACAGTCAAAACACACTTCCTGAAAAGTGTTTAAATAAATTGTTTATTTTTGTTAGACTATATTTTGAAAATAAATAAATATGCTACTACTATTAAAGGATATTGTATTTAACCACATAAATTATAGTAGGGGAGACCGGGGCTACAATTAACAGAGGTAAGTATTAACAAGTGATTTTCTCCAAAACTATAAACACTACACCTACAGCGCGTGCTTCAATATGCCGACCAGATCACACCGCATGGCTCGGGGTTGGTCAGCTGCGGTCTGCGCATCATCCGAATGTGTTATATACCGGACGACATTTTCACGCACGTAACGAACTTTTTTAACTTTTAAATTTTTTGATTTATTCTCGAAATATACGGTGTAATGATTATGTTTTTGTTTTCCTAGAAGCATATTTCATATTTAATAATGCTACATTGCTGTATTGGTGTAATTATTTACCAATATTTTGTTATGTTATTTAATACTAAAAATGTACCTGGGGTTATAATTAACAAATCGGCGGGGTCAGTATTAACGTGTTAATACCTACTCCAAATGTGGTGATAGCGCAAATATCTTATGAACCGATAGCTGAATCATCATAAATGAAGTAAGATGCTAGTGATTTCTTGGTCCAAAACCATAAGACCTCTGCTAAAAGCTCTAGCACGAGCTCAGTAAAAACGTATAAACGCACTAAATATGTAGTATCTGTATATATTTTACTGTGTGTACATAAAATAATAAAAAAATACATCAATAAATATTTTTGTATTTTTTAGGGCGTCTCCTGTAATAAAGATACATCGTGCTGACTAGATTTAATATACCTATCTCTTGCAATGACTGGGCCTAAGCTAGGTGTATCAAAGGCGACATCACATAATACATTTGCCTGAATTGTATTTGATATGTATTATAAATTAATGAGAAAATGTGTTCCATACAATTCTGTATTAATTTCACTTTTATTAATACCAAAAAATATTCTCATACATATATTTGTTTTCTTCTATATCAGTTGGCATAATTGTTGCCCCTTCTGTTAATACTTACCTCAGAGCTGTTAATTCTAGCCCCGAAGATGAGGTAAGAATTAACAACTGACTTTTTGGAGAAAAAGTGTTCTATTTAAGACATCATTAATTTTATGTTGCATTTATGTTAATAACATGATACCTGAATAATTAAAGCATCATTTAATAAAAAAATCAAGTCTAAATGTTGAATCATTTCAAAGATACAACTAAAAGTATTTTTTTGTTAATTGTGGCCCCTGTCTCCCCTACTTTATACTGATAAATAAAGCAATTGGTGCGAAATTATTCCCTAACCATTCCAAAATATTCAAAAATGCATAACGTTAATGTTCAAGTTCTCACTTCTGCCGGCACTCCCGGAGTGCAACACGTTGTTTTTTTTTACTACTAGCTTTTGCCTGCGGCTCCGATCTCATGGAGGTCGGAAATTATCCCATGGGAACGTACTACTGGGATAAAAAAGTATTCTATATCCTAACCCGGGTCATGGCACCTGTGTGTCAAATTTCATCTAAATCCGTTTAGCCGTTTTTGCGTGATTGAGTAACAATCGTCAAAACATACACATTCTTCTTCTTTTCGTGTGGTTAGTGAAAAGCCTGGTGTCAGAGTTTTAAACCCACCCATGGGTCTCTGACTTGGTTTCACATGCCGTCGAGAAATATCTCTAAGACATGCCGGTTTCTTCACGATGTTTTCCGTCACCGTTTTTGAAGCAAGTGATAACTATACAATACGCACATTAAAGCTGTTTTCAGACCAGCGCGATTTGTCGCGCGACGCGACACGAACAATACAAAACTTCACGGTATAACAATAACCGGTGTGCGCGATAAATCGCGCTGGTCTGAAAACAGCTAAATCCGAAAACTTTCACATTTATAATATTAGTAGGATTCTTATTTGACGAGGAAGAGTTTTTTTAATTCTGTAGGTTTTCTTGCCATGAGATTATTTCGCTTATTAGCAACTTAGCAAGTCACCAGATTCGCAACTCACCAAATGTACAATGAATCACAAAATCACATAAAATACCAGAATAGGTACTTTATCCACAAAAAAAAAATACTGGTAAATCGAAACAAAAACAAAATAATACGGAATTCTTGATGGATGAATAAAACGCACATAATACATATAATACACATAATATTCCTGTTATCAATAGAAGAATAAACTATATCGGATGCTAAATGCGGTGACATCACACAAAAAATACAGTCGATTTTAAGACTCTCCCCATTTTTTAAGTCTTTTGTTCCTTCTTTCCGCTTATCGCAAATAAACATTATCTTTCTTTTTTATATCACCATAAACCTGCACACAAGATTATTACCTACATTGTGCCAGCACCCTTACTGTCGGTGATTCAGGGAATTTATTATGAGCTCGCATCTCAAGTATTATGACGAAACATCACACTTGTAACAAGTACCGTCTTGTAATAAGGAGAAAAACTTCAAGCCGTGAGCGCAACACGTCGGGAACAACTTTTTGATGAATTTTACGATCGGGGTCCTAAATAATGAGTTGGTAATTTGGTATATTATCAGTTTATCACAATGGTATAACGCCTGTAGGTACTCTCCGAAGAGGTTGGCACAGGTGTATATAATATTACCTACTCCCACATTTCGTTAGATATGTTTGTTTAACTCCCAGTGGTGGCCCAGTGCTAATGGCCGCGACTTACGAGTTGTAGGTCGTAGACTCGAACCTGGACAGGTGCTTTACTTTGTGTAAATAATTTCATCACCACTGCTTTCAAAACGGTGAAGGAAAACATCGTGAGGAAACCGGTATGTCCTAGAACAAAAAATTCGAAGGCATGTGACATCCATTAACCCGCACTGGGCCCACGTGGTGGATTACGGCCCAATCCCTCTCACCGAGAGGAGGCCTCTGTCCCAGCAGTGGGAACATTAAAAGGCTGATTATGTATGTATGTATGTTATGTAAGTCCCAGGTAAAAGGGAGCGAATCTATTGCAATTAACCAAGCACTCCAGACTACGAGCTGCAAATGAGAATTTTACACTTTGGTCCATATGGGAATCGAATCTAGGACCTGAGCAGGCAGCCAGGCACGCTTGCATCTTCTAGACTTACGAGAGGCAACGAAGCAGCAAAATTATTGTAACGAACAGTCGAAAATTATCCCGTCAATCATCAGATCAACTATTTCTCGGAAACTATTAGTGACACATGTAATATTTTTACAATATAAAGTGACCTGGGTCTGTTAGACGTATGACACCCTTAGATGTCAAGCAAAAAAAAGTCTGAAAGAACGTTATTTTTTTTTCTTATGCGCTTTATTAGAAAGAACCAGGTTCTTAATAATCGATTACAATCTAGCCTTTAAGACTAATAAGCAATTTAAATCTAACATAATTTTTTACGTGGTAATTATTTTAAAACTTAGAATAGTGTTTATTGCACTTTACACAAGTCCGTTTCACTTTCATAGAGTCTGATATTCCAATCTTCCTAGCCTTTTTCCCAACTATCTTGGGGTCGGCTTCCAGTCTTACCGGTTGCAGCTGAATACCAGTATTGGAGCGTACATGGAGCGACTGCCTATCTGACCTCCACAACCCAGTAACTGGGTAATATGATACCCCTTGGTAAGACTGGTGTCAGACTTTCGGGCTTCTGACGACTCGTAACGACTGTCAAAGATCCACAAATGACAGCCGGGACCAACGGCTTAACGTGCTTTCCGAGGCACGGAGGAGTCTCGGTATGTGAAGATGGTCACCCATCCACTGACCAACCCCGGCAAGCGTAGCTTAACCTGATGGATCGATCCCTGCGGCTTGTTATTACTTAGCCACGAGCTCCAGAGTCTGATATTATGATAATAAAAACACTTTGTTCATGTGTTATATGTGTGTCATTGTCACTATTATTTCTACACTTTTTACACTACACTAACTCAAAGGGAGAAAGAACGTTATGAGCGTGCGTTCTGAAAGTGGGCATCGTCGCAAATAGTTGTCACATATTTCACTGTTTTGATTAATTTGAAAATAATAAAATGAAAAATGTAGCTAATTGCATAAATTGAAATGTAGCTAATTACCGAACTAGAATATTAATAATGAATTGCAATTTAAACATTGAATTTAATGTTGTACCCGTTTTAGGTGTAAACAAGGCATTTGGGAAGTTTCCAAATACTTTTTTTTACATTTAAAACTAAATATTCGTTGTTACGTTATTAGTTATTGCATTTCATAATCAGTATTCTAGTTCTCTAAAGCCACATTTCTTATTTCCATACAGGATTATTTCCAAAGGAGAACATTCACGGTCCATACATTTTTGGGCTAAATGTGAAAATGCCGGCCAAACAAAAAAAAAGTTATATTCCGTTAGAACATGTTATTCTCTTCACTTTTTACTATGGGATCAAATATGTAGGGTCATTCCCTGCGCTGTTATACGTCTTTGTAAAATACTGTTTTCAGTATGTTTTAGTTAAGAGAATAACAGTAATCTAATTATAATAATAGCTTTTTATGGCAGTAATCATTACAGTCATCATTTCTTATTGTGAAACTAAGGTTCTAGGGTTATTCTCCACATATCTACAGTATGCAAAATAAAGTTTTTTTTTTCGACAGTACTATTATTAGCTTATTGAAATAGTTATCACTTATAGTATTAATTGGTTTTAGGTCTATTTCATCATATCAGCTGAAAGACGTCCACTGCTGGACGTCGGCAATTCATCGGGCTATGTCGGTTACCTGCAGGCTGGGCAGCGTTCGGGAAGCTACGCAATATCTGCTCGTCCCACATACCACAGTGTCTCAAGACGAAAGTCTTTGACCAGTGCGTGTTGGCAGTGATGACTTATGGCACTGAAACGTGGTTGCTCAGAATGGGCCTTACCAGAAGGCTAAAAGTCACCCAAAGAGCAATGGAGAGGGCTATGTTTGGAGTTTCCTTACGTGATCGAATCAGAAATGAAGAGATTCGCAGGAGAACCAAGGTAACCGATATAGACCGAAAAATTGCCAAACTTAAGTGGCAATGGGCAGGACACATTGCTCGCAGAACAGACGACCGATGGGGCTGAAAGGTTCTGGAGTGGTAACCGCGTACGTAGCGTTGGAAGGCCTCCCACAAGATGGACCGATGACCTTGTAAAGGCCGCAGGAATCTGCTAGAAGCGGGAAGCACAGAATCGGTCGAAGTGGCGGTGCTTGGGGGAGGCCTATGTCCAGCAGTGGACGTCTTTCGGTTGATAGGATGTCGGTTACTTTGGTTCTCCTGCGGATCTCTTCATTTCTGATTCGATCACGTAGGGAAACTACAAGCATAGCCCTCTCCATTGCTCTTTGGGTGACTTTTAGCCTTCTGATAAGGTCCATTGTGAGCGACCACGTTTCAGTGCTATAAGTCATCACTGGCAACACGCACTAGTCAAAGACTTTCTTCTTGAGACATTGTGGTATCTGGGACAAGAAGATATTGCGTAGCTTCCCGAATGCTGCCCAGCCGAGTCGGATTCGACGCTTGACCTCTTTCTCGAAGTTGGACCTACCTAGCTGGACTGTTTGTCCTAGGTAAACATACTCGTCTACAACTTCGAGCGTAGAGTCTCTGATCTTTATGAGAGTGGGTGTTACATGGGCATTTGACATGACCTATGTCTTGTCCATGTTCATTTTAAGACCCACTCTTTTGGAGGCTCTACTGAGGTCATCGAGCAGAATACTGAGGTCCTCCATGGTTTCAGCCATGATAAGTATATCGTCGGCAAACCGAAGGTTAGTGATATACTCGCGATTGATGTTGATGCCTAGTTCTTTCCAGTCCAGAACCTTGAAGACATCCTCCAGTGCAGCGGTGAACAGTTTGGAGAGATAACGTCTCCTTGTCTCACACCTCGCTGCAGAAGGATAGGTTTCGAGGTCTGGTCTTGGAGTCGGACTGACATAGTGGCGTTTTCGTATAGGCACTTTAACACCTCGATGTACCGATAGTCGATCTGGCACCGTTGAAGAGACTGCAGTACAGTCCATGTCTCGATCGAATCGAAGGCTTTCTCGTAATCCACAAACGCTAAGCAGAGAAGCAAGTTATACTCTTCGGTCTTCTGTATAACCTGCCGCAGCGTATGTATGTGGTCCACGGTGCTAAAGCCTTTACGGAATCCGGCTTGTTCGGGAGGCTGGAAGTCGTCAAACATGCGCGCGAGACGGTTGGTGATGACTCTTGAAAACAGGTTGTAGATATGGGTCAGAAGTGTGATGTGATGGCCCTATAGTTCTTAAGCAGGGCATTGTCGCCTTTTTTAAAGAAGAGTACCACCACACATCTGTTCTATGTCTGTGGCGTTTTATGGACATAAAACCAGTTAATACTAGTGATACCTATTTCAATCAGCTTAGACTAGTACTATAAAAAAAAAACTTTATTTTGCATACTGTAGATATGTGGAGAATAACCCTAGAACCTTAGTTTCACAATAAAAGATGATGACTGTAATTATTACTGCCATAAAAAGCTATTATTGTAATTAGATTACTGTTATTCTCTTAACTAAAACATACTGAAATCAGTATTTTACAAAGACGTATAACAGCGCAGGGAATGGCCCTACAGATTTGGTCCCATAGTGAAAAGTGAAGGGAATAACATGTTCTAACGGAATATAACTTTTTTTTTGTTTGGCCGGCATTTTCACATTTAGCCCAAAATGAATGATGTCCTTTATCAAAACAGGTAAATATTTGACAGTTAATCACGACGTTGCCAACTTTTAGGATGCAGCGAAAACGAAGTAACAGGTTAAATTATATTATTTTATATTAAATTAAGAAATTCGCCGCGTACGAAGTCACGGGCAGAAGTTTGTACCTAAAGTATAAAATTTATCGTTTTTACATCACATTTTTCCCGGAATGAATGTCGCTGTACATCACTATAACGTCTCATTGAAGTTTATAATACAGGAAAGAATTATAGTAAAATTACTTTTTTCCCTGTTCATTTTGAATCAAAGAAAAGCTAAAATAGTTAACCTTCATCGAATAAAAAAATCCATGTTGTAGATGTTTTTATTTTGTTTGATTTTTTATTGTAATTGAGAAGTCAACAATTTGTGTGGTCTGCTCATAAAAACGAACTACGACCATTTATTTATCTGGTGTTTCGAGACCTTCTCCTGTCACTGGCCAATGAGAAAAGGATATGATGTTTTTTTGCACGACTCATAATGCGCAGCATTAGCAGAGTGTGCTCTACGATCGAAAAAAAATTTTTGCCCCATTTTTGCAACTGTTTTTATTGTTAAAAAACTCCTGCTAGTACACAGAACCTACTTAATTTATATACCATTGTATAGATGATTAAATGGAGATTAATACTGTACTTTTTAACAATTAATTTAATGCAGCAGAAATGAAAAAGTCATCAAAATTTGCTAGGGTAGGGCCCTAGAATCGAATTATCTAATTCAAAGAAAACTCGACCTGCAGTCCTGCACCCTATTAACGTAAATAACGCAATGAATTTTGTTGACTGTCAAAATGAAAGCCATTGCCAATAATTTTATTTTAATATTATTCTTTTTTATAATAGTTACTAATATGTGAAAGAGTGTACACCTTTAAGGTACTTATTTTGAAGAACGAATTATTATCAAGCAGATGGCTCACCTGATGGTTACTGGGCACATAAATACCTCAATGTCGATAATAATGTGCAGTGACAGTGACAATACAATGCTTACGGCACTTTAGCCCGGCCGAGGCGGAACCACTAGAGAGTGCCGCAAGAATACTTGCGGCACTCTATACATTTCCAAATTAAAAACTTCACTAAACTTGAAACTATATAACTTTTACATAGCATAATAACAAACAGACCTTGTCGTTTTATGACTTGCAAGTGTCATTCAACTTTAGGTCCTTTGTACACTCATTTTTCTTGCCGTGAAAAACTGCGGTTTGTAGTGTAGGTGTAGGCACGGTCGTTAGTGTTGTAGGTATGAATCAAGCAAACAAGCAGACAAGTTTTTTTACGGCGTGGTTTACACGCCGTGCCGTGTACAAAGGGCCTTAGAGTGATAAGGCAATCACGAGGTCTATTACACCTTTACATACGTACGTCTGTCGTCAAGCAGCGTTCCTGTGTTCGGGTTTGAAGTGTGCCGGTGATCTATAAGCACATTATTATCGACATTGAGACATTTATGTGACCAGTAAACATCAGGTGAGCCATCTGCTTGGTAGACATCCCAAAAAATCGTACCACAAACTGTACTAACCAATCAGTATCAGCCTATAATATTCCCACTACTGGGACACAGGCCTCCTCTCGGGTGAGGGAGTGAGCCGTAGTCCACCACGCGGGCGCAGTGCAGGTTGGTAGATGTCACATGTCTTCGATTTTTATTCGGACTCGCCGGTTTACTCACGATGTTATCTTTTACCGTTTTGAGAGCAGTGGTGATTAAATTATTTACATAAAGTATGCCTGCCTGGGTTCAAACAACTCGTAAGTTGCGGCCGTTTCCACTGGGTCGCCACGGCTTACAAACAAATCAGCGTTACAAATGAATAATCCATGCATTGCAATGACACGGCAGTCGGCAGGTGTTCTCAATATATTTTTAGTGAACGACTGAAAGTATTCGTAATGACTCACGCGCAGAATTAGCCACTGTGGTCGGTAACCACAACATTTGGTTGACGGATAACCGTCAACCACAGTTTACAAAATATCTTCGAGGATTTACTAATTTACATCGTAAATTACCTGTTACTCTTGATTTTGTGTGCATTCATACTTCATTTACTCATTTGGAGCACTCTACATCCTTTTGAGAAATAAATCTTCGTCTAAACGTCTGCCGCGTTGGTTTAGTTGTCTCCAACGCTACTGTTGAGCATGAGGTCCTGAGTACATTCCTAGGTCGGGCAAAGGTTATTTGATTTTTTCTTAAGGAATTTCAGGGTAGCAGCAATCTGGATTTGTGCCCGATTGATGTCAATAGGCTCGCCCCCTATTACATAGAACTTAATAACTGGCGAAATGTGGGTGTACGTACCTACACCTCGTCCTAACCATTCGGGGAATGGGGTACATATACCATTTTACCGGGATATTGATAATTATTATTCTAGTCTAAATTAATCTACTGTTCTTACCCTTACTTTTCCATATACCCACTAAGAATTAGTATCTTTACTTTTTTTTTTTTTTTTGGCTGGGAAATCATCAAATGACTTCTCCCGCTCTGGGCGGAGCGGAAGGGCGTGTCAGACTCTTACTGACTAAAACCCACCCGTGTTCCTTCCCTTGCCTAGACGGGGGCCACGGTTTCCCCTTAGGACTTATCCGCAGCCCCGAAGAATTAGTATCTTGTGTTACGCGTTTACATTAGCGAACACCCGGAACCAAAATACTATTTAAACTCTGATTTTTAATTTGCTAGACTAAAGTGAAATTTTGGCCATCATCATCTGCCTCGCCTTTTCCCAACTATGTTGGGGTCGGCTTCCAGTCTAACCGGATGCAGCTAAATACTAGTATTTTATATGGAGCGACTGCCTATCTGACCTCCACAAGCCAGTTACTGGGTAATATGGTACCCCTTGGTAAGACTGGACTTCTGACGACCCGTAACGACTGCCAAAGATACACGAATGACAGCCGCGACTAACGGTTTAGCGTGCTTACCGAGGCACGGAGGGGTCTTGGTATGTAAAGATGGTCACCGATCCACGGACCAATTAGGGCAAGCGACACAGCGATGTGATGACATTTTGGTGTCGATATAAAAATAACCTAGTAAATAATTTAGTTACCGAAGGACTCTCACCAAGGAACACTGAATTATTCTCTACAGTAGGACCTTCAGTCCACCGCACTGTGTACGGGTCGTCAACGAGAACGAGATGACGACGACGCCGGCGCGGCGTAGCGACAGACAGTACATTTACCTACTATGGCCGCGTAATCTCGTTCCTCGTTGACGACGTCCTGTTCACGGTGCAGTGGACAAACAGTGTTAGTTGTCGTGATGTCTCTGTAATATTAATTATTTATCGTTTTGGAAAGGTCGATCGCAGACATCGCAGCTGTCATTTTGTTCTAGAAAATTAAAATAGTTTGGAAAATCCAAAAGTGCACGCCTCATACATAACACTCATTCATAAACGTAAAAGAAATTCAAAACATAGTTTCTAACAAAAATGAACAATTTATCACTTTTCATGAAGTCGTAATGTCAAAGACTGACAAAGATATTTACTTGGGGGTTGCTAGGCAACTTACGGCCGTCAAATCAAAGGTTGGAAATATTTAGTTATAGATATTATATTTTAGTTAGTATTTTATTAATTATAATTATATTACTTTGAATAAAAGAGCCATTTTCAATAGGGTTCCTTCTACTGCTGAAACGAATGTATAAAAAAAAAATTGACTCAATTAATTGATTTTATCGCAAGCTACAATGTTTTCAGGGTTCATAAATTGACGGACAGGATTTTTTTTTCAACTATTTTGATGCTTTTTCCATTTCAGCTGCATTAAATCAATTGTTAAAAAGTACAGTATTAATCTCCATTTAATAATCTATACAATGGTATATAAATTAAGTAGGTTCTGTGTACTAGCAGGAGTGTAACAATAAAAACAGTTACAGAAATGGGGCAAAAAAAAATTTCGATCGTAGAGCACACTCTAAGGCTGCCTGTCCACTGGAGCGGAGAGGAGAAAAGAGGAGCGGAGATGTGCCAATATTAACCAATAGAATCTTGACTCAGGATCACTGATCAAAACTCAGGGGCGGAGTCAAGATTCTATTGGTTAATATTGGCACATCTCTGCTCCTCTTTTCTCCGCTCCGCTCCAGTGGACAGGCAGCCTAATGCTTCGCATTATGAGTCGTGCAATTCAGAGTTTAAGAGGGTTTATTCTGAAAGTTGGCAACGTCGGAAATAGATGTCAAATATTTCGCTGTTTTGATTAATTTGATAATATTTCTGTATGGAAATAAAAAATGTGGCTAACTAGCGAACTAGAATATTGATTATGAAATGCAACAATTAATATCGTAACACCGAATAGTTAGTTTTAGATGTAAAAAAAGTATTTGGAAACTTTCCAAATGCCTTTTTTATACCTAAAACGGGTAGGTACAACATCAAATTCAATGTTATAATTGCAATTCATTATTGTAATTCTAGTTCTTATTTCCATACAGTATTATTTCCAAATTAATCAAAACAGATAACTATTTGACGGCTATTTACGACGTTGCCAACTTTTAGGATGCACCCTCTTAAGTAATTTTTAAGTCATACTTTTAGTTTTTTTTTGAGCCTTCTGCAACCGAAAAGACCGTCTTTAAAAAAAATATTTACCTAACAGTTGAACAATGAAAATTGTGAATTAACACTGGCTAGATTTCAACAATATCTACGTAAGTGGACCTCAATTCTTAAAACTTGCATACAACCAGATGGCTTCAAACGATGACAGTTCCGTGAAGATTGGACATCTAGCCAACTATTTAAATTAAATTAGATCCCAGGAAACATAAAGCCATGGAAATCCTACAGTTCCCGGGAACAGATGGTGCATAGTGCTGTCACTTACGTAACCCCGATATCGGGATCTATGTGTATCGGGATCGATTGTTTTCGTTTCGTAATAAATGAGTTGAATGTGTTATTATTTAGAATTCCCGTTATTTAGAATTATTTTTATGTTCCCGGAATTGTTATTAGTAAGTTTGAATTTAAAAATTTTATGATTCATATTTTACTTATGAATTTAGAAGGTTGTGATTGATTACAGTCTTTTATCCACTATTTTTAAGATAATGTATTGGTTCCATGTAATATATTGTGACCCTGTAGCTATATTTACTGTGCCATTTCAATGTCATAGCGTTGATTGAAGTTTTCTTGCTGTACATTAATTATGATGCTGACATATTTACTGATCGTTACATGTTTCCACAACGTGAGATAAAATAAACAGGTTACTTTAATAACTCACGTTATACAACTGCTTTTTACAGTAAAATAATAAAAATACTTGACTGTGTCCGTATGATTAAAGCGATGACAGGACTGTCATCGAATTACTAATTGCCATCAATTCTCGTTTCACGGGAATTCTTAAAAATACACAACACTTTTGTGCGAAAATACTGCCCGTCAACGCGTCCTCTTTCCCGGTTTCCGGGACTTATTTATAACGGGACCTCACTTAACTAGAGTTCAGTGTTTCATTAGTTATATTTAATGGTATGGATGCCCTTCACTACGATATATTATTTATTTTCACAATTCATCGAGTTCCTCGATGAACGAAATACGCTTACAATGTTTACTATTCTTGCAAAAACTGTTTTGATTATATTAATCATTCTTGTGTACGAACGTAAATCATTATGGTTTTCTTAGAAAATGTCTGTTTGGAAAAAAAAAATTATAACAATAGGCCGATTGGGTTTTATAAATATTACGTTAAGATTTCAGTGTGCCAGATGTATTTTACCGTCGTATATAGAAAACGATTATTTATTTTTCAGTTCTTTGGTAACTACTCTTGTGGATGTCTAAACTGCATGTTGCTAAGTTTCAGTAGATATTTCTACTGAAATTCAAGACGTTGCAGTCACAACAAGTTAGATTGGACGCCGACTTCAACATAGTTTGGAAGAAGTCCTGGCACTCCTGGAATGTAAGTTTTTTTTGCAAAAATGAAGAGCAAGAATCCTTTATTGTAGTTACAAGTTATGATCTCTATTTTTAAATCACTGACCATCATTTACCGAGTCTTTCCCAACTATGTTGGGGTCGGCTTCCAGTCTAACCGGATGCAGCTAAATACCAGTATTTTACATGGAG
The DNA here is from genome assembly GCA_948150665.1 of Conistra vaccinii. Taxonomy (NCBI): domain Eukaryota; kingdom Metazoa; phylum Arthropoda; class Insecta; order Lepidoptera; family Noctuidae; genus Conistra; species Conistra vaccinii. The sequence goes on along the minus strand of OX411340.1, from coordinate 1,905,493 downwards.
CGACTGCTTAACGCTTATCTGATCTCCACAATCCAGTTACTGGGTAATACGATACCCCTTGCTAAGACTGGTTGTCAGACTTTCAGATTTCTGACGTCTGTCAAAGATCTACAAATGACAGCCGAGACCTTCCAAGGCATGGAGGGTTCTTGGTATGTAAAGATGGTCAGCCATCCACTGACCGTGGCGACCTGTTATTACTTAGCCACAAGCATCACTTACCAGACGCCAAAATTTTCATGTGCATTAGTCCTTTAGTTGCTAGGATAGTTTTGTAATTTAGTTATGCGACGTAAATAAATAAAAGTCGTTCACATTAAATATGTGTTTAGAACTTATACGTTAAACATTTTTGTGTTTTAGATATTTATTAGAAGGACTTAATCAGGAGAGTTAAACGAAGTTGCGTTCGAGTTTCTGAATATTATTGGCACCTAATAGAGAAAACAGAATTAAAAAAAAACAACGGGTTGCACTCCGGGAGTGCCGGCAGAAATGAAAACTTGAACATTAACGTTGTGCATTTTTGAATATTTTGGAATGGTTAGGGTATAATTTCGCACGAATTGTTTTATTTATCAGTATAAAAGTACTAGAAGTTTTCACTTCAAAAAGGGTAATAACTTTATCTGGCATAACAGAACTAAATAAACACAGAACAGAACAATTCTGCAACATCTACATTATCTCAGTCATTCATTCTCTGGCTCACGACAGCTCTGCAATGTTAATTGTAAGATTGCAATAAAAACGCTTTTAGTTCGGCCATTAATGAGTGTTTACATACTAAAATAAAGTTCATTCAGGATTATGTGTGGTATTGTTTCTTTGACTCATTTCGTTTGCGACTCATTTACTGAATTCGGGGAACGCGTTCCGATGTGAATCAATGGTGAGTGAGTTATAAGCGGTAGCGGTTATACATCTGGAGGGTTTTTTGAAATAGTTTCCTGATTACAAATTTATTAGACGTTTATCAATTGAAAACCTGATTTACGCGGTGCGATTTAATTGCCTGTGGCACAATAAAGTTGCAATGTCGAAATCGTGTTTAGACGATACAAGTCAATTGTTGCTTCAATTTTATTGTATGATACAGGCATACAATAACAACTTGCATCGTGTAACTGAAGCTTTACACAACATTTTCATGAGTTATTTCAAATCTATTATGTCGATGGCATGTTTTGTCAATTCAATAAATTGTTTCACGAGAACTGTCAGAGCACGCAGAATATGATTAAGCAAAAGGCCCTTTTCTGGTCCGTGAAGTCTGTTATATCCTTTTGAAAAGAAATTTGTTTGGCTAAAAGTATCTCTAATGAGTAATAGATAAGTTAATATAATTTAGGTCCAGTTGAAAACCAGCGTCAGGCACTAGTTGTCTGGCATTTTTGCTGAACTGGACCTACTTGGCGCAGCCGTGAGGTACACTTTCTTTTTTTAATAATCAATGTTGTGTGCTTTTTAGTCTGTGTTAAATAAATGTATTTTCTTTATTTATTGCACGACTCGTAATGCGAAGCATTAGAGTGTGCTCTACGATCCAAAAATATTTTTTTGCCCCTGAGTAATATGAGATATTTATAAATATTTCCAACCTTGACTTAACGTGTTGCCTAGCAACCGCCAAGTAAATATCTTTGTAAATAGTCTTTGACATTACGTAAGGATTGCGAGGTTAGAAATTTACCCATACTGATGGGTAAAACAGCAGTCAAAAGATACTTCATGAAAAGTGATAAATTGTATATTTTTGTTAGAATCTATGTTTTGAATTTCTTTTTCGTTTATGAATGTATGTTATGAGGCGTGCACTTTTGGAATTTCCAAACTATTTCTTTCTTTCTTAACCCGCTGACGCCTGTCACTTGCATCGTCGTACCACGATCCACACATGCAAGATATCTCGTTCTAAATACTCGAAGCGTTCCGCATATAATCTTGCATGTCAGCGGACCGGATGGATTCTTTCTTTGTCATGTGCTTCTCGATCAAAATAAATTCTATCACGTGAATGCGTGGCGATTGTATTTACAACATATGTTTTTTTTTAAGTGATACTTCTTAGGCGGCGATTCGGTAATTGGACGAGAATTGAGACATTTCAAGGATGCGTCAAGTTTAGGCACGTTTTATTACGTAAGAGAGAAGAAAGATATAACACTCTCTCTGTGTCTCACACTAAATCTCTCTTATTCTTTATTTTTTAAGAAGTTTATCTTTTTCCTTTTCTTCTTTCTTGTTAGAGGGGCTTGTGGCTAAGTAATAACTCCGTGCCTCGGAAAGCACGTTAAACCGTTGGTCCCGGCTGTCATTCGTGGATCTTGGACAGTTGTTATGTGTCGTCAGAAGCTCAAAAACTGACACCCAGTCTTACCAAGGGGTACCCAGTAACTGGGTTGTGGAGGTCAGATAGGCAGTCGCTCCATATAAAATACTGGTATTCAGCTGCATCCGGTTAGACTGGAGGCCGACCCCAACATGGTTGGGAAAAGGTTATAGGTAGATGATAGATGATGATATTTTTTTTCTTATTGGTAGGCTCGAGATTGACCAATATTTGACCTGATGGTAAACGATCATGTGGTCGACGATAAAGCACGTTTTCTTAGAAGTGATCTATTCATTCTCGACTTGGAGACTGTCAGGTTATAGCTTTCGGGAATCACAGACTCCGGCAGGAAATTGTAAAAACAAATATATCCTTCTAATAGAAAGTGGTAGTAATCCACCGGGCCAAGGTTTTTACAAGAAGCTCTACTATTTCCTAAGGTAATAAATAAATATAACATTTGTGAAAAGTTCTTAACTTGCACGCAAAAGTAAGTACGGAAGACCCATTTAAAGCAGTGAAATACAGCGTCATAAAATCGTTGAGCGATTTATGGACTAACAGTTGATGTGGAACAGGTAACTATAAATGTTCTATTGTGTCTGCTGTATGCTGTTTAATAGCTTAGGGCTCTCTTAAGGCCAGCCTCTCGCGTCCCCACTTCGACCGGCACTTCTGTGCTTCCCGCATCCAGCAGATTCCTGCGGCCTTCACAAGGTCATCGGTCTACTTTGTGGGAGGCCTTCCAACGCTACGTCTTCCGGTACGCGGTCACCTTTCAGCCCCATCGGCCATCGGTTCTGCGAGCAATATGCCCTGTCCATGGCCACTTAGGTTTAGCAATTCTTCGGGCTATGTCGGTTACCTTGGTTCTCCTGCGGATCTCTTCATTTCTTATTCGATCACGTAGGGAAACACCTAGCATAGCCTTCTCCATTGCCTTTTGGGTGACTTTTAGTCTTCGGCTTTTCTTTTTTAGTTTTTCTTATACTAAATTAAAAACAAAAGATATTAATTTATTCAAATTAGACTGAGAATCTGCACTTTTTGAACGTCAAAATTACATAAGACAGCCCCAAAAACGCCCACCCTTCACCACGTTCTAGTGCTTTGGCTGGGAAGAAGAATTGGCGCAACAAACTCCCCAGTAGAACTATTCTACTGGGAGTCTGTTAAGTTAAAAGAATAGTATGATTTTATACAAAATCGCTTCCGTCTGTCCTTTGAACCACGGCACATAGCAACACGTTCGTCTCCGTGTTCGTCTCACATACTATACTCACAAAACTTGACGCTTCATATCTTGTGTCACGCGCTACAGTCATATTTACTTGCTTCAATGTAACTGTACATAAAATTGCACGTACGCATATCTAAATACATAGGATAGGAGTAATAAATCTCCTACTCACGTTTTCAAAAAATTGTGTGCGAAAATGTTTTCGATATTGAAGAAAACTGACGTAATTTAGCCTATACCTAAGTTCTCATTGCTGGGACACAGGCCACAATCCACCTCGCGGGCCCAGTGTGGGTTGGTAGATGTCACATGTCCTCAAATTTTTTGTTCCAGGAGATGCCGGTTTCCTCACAATGTTTTCCTTCACCGATTTGAAAGCAGTGATGATGATATTAAACACACAAAGTCATGTGCCTGCCTGGGTTCGAACTCACAGCTCACAGCTTACAGCTCGTAAGTCGGTGATTCTGAATGTTTCCTAAAAACATTTATTTTGGCTTGTTTCACAAGATGACTCAGAGGACAGAGAATTTCTGTGATGTTAATATTATACTACTAGGACGTAGTAATAATTTATGTATAGTGCTAATGGAATTTAACAAGGACGGTCAAGGACCTTGTGAAGATTGCGGGAATCGACTGGATGCGAATTGTGTAGGGTTGGTTGTTTTGGAGATTCTTTGGGGGGGGGGGGCTATGTCCAGCAATTGACGTGCTTAGTAGCTGAACGAATGATAATGAATTTAACAAGTTGTCCTGAAAACGGATCTAGGTAGATAATTAGAAGATGATTGCTATTATGAGATTTGATTTTCATATTTTGTTAATATGCAACCGTTTTTCTAGTTTACGTATTCTTGCAGGCTTTAAAGTCAGTTTCAACTGCCTAGCCTTTTCCCAACTATGTTGGGGTCGGCTTCCAGTCTCACCGGATGCAGCTGAATACTAGTATTTTACATGGAGGGACTGCCTATCTGAGCTCCACAATCTAGTGAAACATTTGATGGGAAATTTTGTTCAGAAACAACCATGAAATAATCAAAAGAGTGCGACTTTGTATTCAACAGGAAGGGACTCATTTTGAGCATTTGAATGTTAAAATTCATAGTCTTCCTTTTATTTGTGACATTATGTTATTTAGCAAAAAATTATCCTTATGATGAAGCCTTTCGGTCGGTATGATAAAGCTACAGGGTGATTATTTTTCTCGTGTAACGGGTTCGATTTCCGGTTCAACCATGTAATTTTTTAAATATCTATGAATGCAGTTTAAATTGTTTTAAAATTCAAATAATGTCTTCTTTCAGTAAAATGTTCCATCTACAATATTCAAGGTACTTTCCCTCCATGTGGCATATCCGTGGGACGCCCTGTATACTTATGTACGATATTTAATGTATGGTCACCCATCCATTGGTTGACCTCCTTGCAGGCTCTAAACTGTTGGCTAATCAATACACGTGTTTCTGCTGAACCCGCTCCCGCTGCCGCTATTCCCTCACACCACACCATGCATTCCACCACACATGTTTTAAGAACTTTGCGCTCCGCCGCTCGTGTCACACGGCACATTCATTTTGACTTGGTTGAAATACCGCCATATCGTCACTAAATAGTTACATTGATGCATTTTAAGTGAACACATGTGGGTTTTATTTTGTGCCATAAAAGTTTGCCCCGTTGAGTGGCTACGTACTCGTGCATATAGGTTTTAATATTTCCGAAAGAAGAATAAGTAGTTTTTTTGTCAAATACTCTTTTCTATGGTGTTAACACACATAACATACATACATACATTACCGGGTAATATGTCTTTCATTGACTTGAATGTGCCCTGGCGGCTGTGAGTATGTCATGCTCACTCAGATGTCTCGCTGATGGTGACGTATCATCATAATCAGCCTATTAATGTTCCCACTGCTGGGACACAGGCCTTCTCTCTGTGAGAGGGAGTGGGCCTATATCCACCACGCGGGCCCAGTGCGGGTTGGTTACATGTCTTCGAATTTTTGGTTCGAGGACATGCCGGTTTCCTAACGATGTTTTCCTTCACCGTTTTGTGACCAGTGGTGATGAAATTATTTTACACAAAGTAAAGCGCCTGCCTGGGTTCGAACCCACGACCTACAGCTTGTAAGTCGGGGCCATTACCACTGGGCCACCACTGCTCACCGTGCAACAGTGTTAACACACGATTCGTTATAATTATAATATGCAATTAAGTATTTGTCCGTTTCGTTTTTATTTTAAATTAATTTTTAATACTACCACGCGATGGGCCTTTGAAGCCTGGAAAACGGATAAAGAGTTTTAATGAGACTCGTTTTCATATTTACATTATTTACTATACGAATATAATTTAGTGTGGGCCCTGCCCGCTAAATTATAAAATAGAAGTGAATCTTTCTGTTTGTAAGCCACGTGTTCACGAAAAAACTATAAACGGAATTACTTATTCAAAATTCAAAAGTCATTTATTCAAACTAGGCTGAGAATCAGCACTTTTCGAACGTCAAAAAAATTACTTAGGACAGTCCCCCAAAAACGCCGACCCTTCACCACTTCCTAGTGCTTTAGCTGGGAAGATTAGGATACTGGATAAAGAGGTAACAGGGTGCTCCCAGAACCGTTAACTATATTACAACGTAAGTATTTAATATCCCAGAAAGTAAAAAATATTCTCTCTAGAGCTGCAGGTAGGTACAGAAAGAAATAAAACTTAATAAGCGGGTCAATCAAGCAAGTCGTATAAAGTATAAGGTTTCTCTTGTTATACGAGCCTTAACAAGCAACTTTATATATATAATGTAACAAGCCTTGTGCCCGATGGCATTTTCATCGGAAAAATGATGAACTTTCATACCCTATGTAACCCCTAAAAGGGATCAATCAACTCAGACTATCGCAGTCCACTGCTGGACAAAGGCCTCTCCCAGGCTGTGCCACAACACCCTGTCCTCCGCCTTCCGCATCCAGTCTGTCCCAGCCACCTTCTTAAGGTCATCGGTCCTTATAGCAGGGGGGCGTCCCGATGCGGGGTTTCCATTCCAGGACTCGTCTGCTCCACCGGCCATCAGTCCTTCGACAAACATGGCCAGCCCACTGCCACTTCAGTTTGCTTACTCTGCAAGCTATGTCGGTTACTCCGGTTCTTTAGAAAGTCCGAGAATAGCCCGCTCCATAGAGGGCTGAGCGACCTTGAATTTGTGGACCAGCCCGACTGCCAGCGTTTCGGTACCGTATGTTGTAACGGGTAGGACGAACTGGTCGAAGGCCTAAGTCTTCGGGAATGGCGACGAGAAGACTTGTCGAAGTTTTACTACTAAACACTGCCCAACCCAACTGGATCGTATCACCTTAAATGCATCCCATCAAAACATGTAACAAAATGCAGGTCTTGCAACGCAGAAGTTCTTCTACCGCAAAAAGATGTGAGATCTAATGTAAAACGAAGTGTGTTAATTTATTCAGTACCTATCTATGGGATTTCAACAACTTTGTCATCATAAATTGCTAACTAATTAGTTAACTAATAACATTTTAAAGTGACCGTATCAATAATTGACATCTTTCCTTCTAAGAAATAAAATTACTTGATGGGGAGGGTCCAAAATGTCTTGAATGGCTTCGAGAAAAGATGGTATGGATCTGCCTTTGTTTGGGGGTTTTGCTCGATTATGGACATATAGGGACATGGCAATGGTAGATTATACATTATATCGTACAAAAATATTAAGGCTAGTATCAATAACCAGGGCGAAAACAGGGGAATTATACGATAATATGGAAAGAACGCCAACGACGACGTGACCACGTTTTCTCTTAATTTTACAAACTCATTTATGAAATTACATGACCAATTTCCCCAATTTCTAAAACATGTTACTTTATTATAATTATTTTACGTTTAACAAGCATTTAATTAACATGCCAGTAATTAAGTAAAGAGTTTTGTGTAGCTCGACAGCGCCATGTGAGTTCGCGCAACTGAGTAATTAATAGCGAGTGAAAATATGGAAAAACCTTTAGGTACGTTTTCAATAAACAACGGGTTTTACAAAGCCTTTCAGTTGAAAGGTTCTTGTTTATTCGTTGTTTTTGATCGATAAGTCAATTTGGTTCAATCTTAATTATTAAAAAGGGTTTTATTTTTCGCTTTGAGCAGGTAATTCTATTTAATGATGTGGTATTTTAACACTGGAATATGATGTTGTTTATTTCTCTATTTAGCTAGTGGCTAAGTAATAACAGCCGCATGGGTCGATCTATCAGGTTAAACTACGCTTGCCGTGGATGGGTGACCATCTTTACATACCGAGACTCCTCCGTGCCTCGGAAAGCACGTTAAGCCGTTGGTCCCGGCTGTCATTCGTGGATCTTTGACAGTCGTTACGGGTCGTCAGTAGCCTGAAAGTCTGACAACCAGTCTTACCCAGGGGTATCATATAACCTAGTTACTGGGTTGTGGAGGTCAGATAGGCAGTCGCTCCATGTAAAATACTGGTATTCAGCTGCATCCGGTTGGACTGAAAGCCGACCCCAAATTTGTTGGGAAAAGGCTCGGTAGATTGATTTGTCTATTTCCTTAGTTTATATAACCTCACGCCTGTATTCCCCGAAGGGTTAGGCAGTATTGTTTAATAAACCCAAAGATTTAAATCGTAGATTGGCCCTGCCACGACAAAAGATGGTCGTGTTTCTATTCCATTTTGACAGCTCTGTCACACACAATGTCGCAGAGACATACCTTGATAGATAAGGAAACGCCATTATTATTGTGTGGGGTCGCTCTTCTCGGTATGGATACTTTTGTATGGGCAAACCTAATGATTTCAATCTTTGAGACATTACGCCAGTTGTGTAAGTTTCAGTTTCATGTTATTTATTTATTTATTTATTATTCAGTTTCGGACAACAATACAATCCATCTTGTTAGTGAAAAAATACCTTATAACTAATGTTAGTAATACAAAAAACATATAATCAACACGCACACATAACAAATTAAATTAAGTGTCCGAGGCAGGTTGGTCAGAGAACGATCAAGCAAGAGAGCTACTTAGTTGACCATCCTCTCCACAAAATGCCTCAGAACAGGGGAGTAAGGACTCTCCGCCACTACTTTCAGGATAGTATGGGGAACAAGCCTATTGCCATCAACCGGATATAAACCCAGACTATAAGCTACTACTGAGAAAAACACAATAACTCTTTGCCTCACCTGGGCAACATCATCGAACCCAGGACCTTAACTGTTGCGTTACAATTCGACCTTGCTTAAAATACAGGCCAAAAATATGTTTACCGTTTAATTTCCTTATCGTTTCATAACAATATAAATATAGGCCAGTTGGTTATAACGTATATTAATATATACTTTCGTGTATGATCGAAGGTCTTGTACTCTATTCTTTTAATAGACTGTAATGTGGCGTCTTAGCTTGGTTGAAATATTCTCTATGGTAATTCATCGAAGTCAATGGTAGGCACATGTTCTGACCTGTGCCTTGTTTACCAAGAGAGATTTCAATAGATTTATTTTCGCAGGGATTCGCATAATCAATCTGCCTAGTCTTTTTCCAACCATGTTGAGGTCAGCTTCCAGTCTAACCGGATGCAGCTGAATACCAGTATTTTACATGGAGCGACTGCTTATCTGACCTCCGCAACCCAGTTACTGGTTAACACGATACCCCTTGGTGAGACTGGTTGTCAGACTTCTGGGCTTCAGCACTACTCGTAATGACTGTCAAAGATCTCCGAATGACCTTCAGGACCAATGGCTTAACTTGGATATGTCATGGATTGTCACCCATCCACGAACCGTCTACCGGATTAGCTTTATAAGTTTGACAAAACTAGCGCTTTGCTTGAAGTCTTACAGGTCTTTCATTCTATATGTAGATCTTAGATATAGTTATAAGACATGATGACACAGGAATCCTTAAAAGGAGACGGATGAATCTTCCCCAGTCATATGGAGGAAGAAAGCCGAAGAATGTCACTGGCTTCATAGACCCATGACGGTATGCATTGTAAGAGGCCTATGCTTCTGTGTCAGGAAACGATTTATTTCCTATTGCACGACTCATGATGCGAAGCATTAGAGTGTGCTCTACGATCGAAAATATTTTTTTGCCCCATTTCTGCAACTGTTTTTATTGTTACACTCCTGCTAGTACACAGAACCTACTTAATTTATATACCATTGTATAGATGATTAAATTCAGATTAATACTATACTTTTTAACAATTGATGTAATGCAACAGAAATGAAAAAAGCATCAAAATAGTTGAAAAAAATTCCTGTCCGTCAATTTATGGAACTTGAAAACATTGTAGCTTGCGATAAAATCAATTAATTGAGTCAATTTTTTTTTTGTACATTCGTTTCAGCTATAGAAGGAACCCCCTATTGAAAATGGCTCTTTTATTCAAAGTACTTTAATTATAATTAATAAAATACTAACTAAAATATAATATCTTTATCTAAATATTTCCAACCTTGACTTGATGTGTTGCCTAGGAACCCAACAACGTAAATATCTAAATAAATAGTCTTTGACATTACGTAAGGATTGCGAGGTTAGAAATTTTACCCATATTGATGGGTAAAACAGCAGTCAAAACATACTTCATGAAAAGTGATAAATTGTTAATTATTGTTAGAAACTATGTTTTGAATTTCTTTTTCGTTTATGATGTTATGAGGCGTGCACTTTTGGATTTTCCAAATGATTTCTTTCTTCTGCTGCCTCTTTGGTCAAGTGATCGCAAGCGCTACTGCTCTGCATGCGGTCCTGGGTTCGATTCCCAGATCGGGAAAAGTGTTATAGGGTTTTTTCTATCGAGAATGTCTCAGTAGTATCTCGGAGTCTGAATTGATGTCAATAAGCTCAAAAAATCTCAGACTTACCAACAACAAAAATTCGCTTACTAAGCGCAGTACATATAGGAGATAAGATAGATTGATGATAGTCTAATGATCTAATATCGTGTCGACCTTGTTACGATATTATAATCTATGTATGTACTTATGTACATGAAAAATGTATTAGATGTGAAAGCATCTTGATGAGATCATCAATTTACTTGAGACATATTATCTCTTCGATGATAAGGGATACACCAAAAAAATACAGTAGACGATGTATATTTAGTAACTTAATCCGCTTAACTGTTCTTAAAGAGTCTTAGAGAACCCTGTAAGAAATCGACACGTGTTTCGCCTCTCAACAAGGCGTCCTCAGGATGACGATTGACTTGTTGCGAACTCGGACACGAAGTGTTGCCACGACACGAGCCGAACGCAAAGTGAGCTTCAACCGCCCGACAACCCCACTTATATAGGATCGCTTATCGGCCCACCTCGGCTAGGATCGTAATCAGTGCGATAAGCAAAAAATCGCAACAAAGGTGACCTCGGAATACTCGTATTTAATTCGTTCAACAGTGTAACGTGTCCTGTATTATTTTTGCAATTTCTAAACTCTCACATACACATCATCATCATCATCATCATCAGCCTATTAATGTTCCCACTGCTGGGACACAGGCCTCCTCTCTGTGAGAGGGAGTGGGCCGTAATCTACCACGCGGGCCCAGTGCGGGTTGGTAGATGTCACATGTCTTCGAATGTTTTTGTTCTAAGACATGCCGGTTTCCTCACGATGTTTTCCTTCACCGTTTTGAGAGCAGTGGTGATGAAATTATTTACAGAAAGTAAAGCGCCTGCTTGGGTTCGAACCCACGACCTACAACTCGTAAGTCGGGGCCGTTACCACTGGGCCACCACTGCTCTCCCATACACATCATACATCGTCTATTGTACATATTTTATAATGGATTTCCGCAAAGTCATGCCTGAGTTAATTAACTAAGGGATACACCGTCTGGTCTTTCTGTTTTTAATCAGCCTGTTGCCATGTAGTCTCAGAAAAGGGAATAAATTAAAATCCATTTATTAGAAGGAACATATCATAACATCACGCTTGTATTTCTCCGAAGGGTTAGGCAGAGGGGTACCTAAAGTACACACACATTTCGCCAGTTATGTTTAAGCCCCATGTAATAGGGGGCGAGCCTATTGCCATCAACCGGGCACGAAATTCACGGGCTGCTACTGAGAAATTCCAGATGGAAAACCTAATAACACTTTGCCCGACCCGGGAATCGAACCCCTCAAAAAACAAAAAAGACAAATGAATTGCTTGGTATCAAAAAAAAAAATGGAAAATATGTTTTATTTTTATCATTAATACATGGTTTTCGCGTTGCTCGTAACTGCATTCGCGCCACATGTATTTTCTTCTCTTCACAGCACCAGTAAAACAAATTACCCCTACTAGAAGCAGGGAAGAATATAAATATACATTATGAAATAACTGCTTCTCCCCGTTTTGAGATGTTGGAAACACACATGCATATCGAGCTTTAGTTTTTCGAGCGAAAATTGTGTCGCGCTCGTTTGTCGTGAAAGAATCAGTCGCACTAACGTTCGTCGAGCTGATGTGATGTCGCACCGCTGATGGTCGACATATCGTACTGTCGCCCTAGCATTTGTCGTGTATTTGTTTGTCGCAACTATGTTATGGAGTCGTTTAAGATAGGTAATTCAATGGTTTCCATAAAATGTGATACATCCAATCATCTGACACAAAATTTGTAGTTCCCTACAATAAATTGCCGAATGAACTTTTTTTTTCTTCGACCATTCACTGTTTTTTAGTTCATGGTGTTCATTCTAAAAAGTTGTACCTAAATGTTTGTCACACACATTTACAACTTTTTTGTACAAAAAAACATAAACTCAAGAAATAAAAATCACGTCCCAAAATCTTGTTAACAATGTATTTGACAGCGCTAAGATAAAGTGATTTGCCAGAAGATTAGTCGAACGTTTTAGCCGATTAGCCGTTAAAGCCGCATGTAATGTCGCGATTTGAGGGACAGAGAGGGATAGGAAGGACAAAGAGGGATAGACGATCCAGGAGGGAACTTCCAAAACAATATAATTGAGAGGAGGCCGGCCAAATAAATGCTTTGAAGTTGGTTTTACGCAATGATGCGTAAAACCATTTTACGCAGCGTTTTGTGGGTAACAGCCTGATAGCGGTAATTTTTGGGTCAAATTTGTTGAAATTTTTGTTTTTTGTTGCGCTGTTAAGTCTATAAAGACAGTAATTAGACTTTATAGACTGCTGTCGCTACAATAAACGGTGACAACGACGTTTTCTTAATCACCGCGTTTGGTAAACGGATTGTTTAGCAGTTTGTTGTTGTTTCAGGGCACTGCTGATGATTGCTTGTTCTATTTGTAATGGTCTCCTTAGGCTTTTATGACAGCAACTCAAGGTCAGGAACTTTTCCAGGCCGCGCGGGCTTGCGGACGGTGAGAATTGGGTAGCTCGCCGTCCGATAAGGACCTCGCCCGGGTCGACGGCGCGTTGTGTTCCACGCGCGAGAGATGTCAGCACAACTGTCGTCCGCTAGGGCCGATGCCTGCCTGGGTTGCAGGAAAGTCCGAAAGGGATCGATACCGTGGCCCCTAGCAACACACAGGCAACTAAAGGAACACAGATAGGTTTTAGTCAGAAAAAAAAAACAGGTCAGGAACTTTCTGTCTCTGGCAAATATGGGTCTAATTGGTGTTAGGGATGGGAAACCGCGTTCTTGAGTGGAGACCGTGAAGGATGCCAACAGAATAGGTGGAGTAGCGACCTTCGCAGGATGTTTGGTATCAGCTGGGAGTGCTAAGGGAGTAGCTAGGGATCGAGTAACTAGGGGTGAGATTGGAGAGGCCTAGATCCAACAGTCCACTGTCTAGGCTGTTCACACATGTCAGTATTTCGGAGCATGCTCTAACGTACACGATCACTTATCCCACACGGCCCGGAGCCCGGAATACCATCATCTGCCTAGCCTTTTCCCAACTATGTTGGGGTCGACTTCCAGTCTAACCGAATGCAGCTGAATACCATTTAACATGGAGCGACTGCCGACTGCCCATCTGACCAGCACGATCCAGTTACTGAGTAGCACGATACCCCTTTGGTAAGGTTGTCAGACTTTCGGGTTTCTGATGACCCGTAACGACTGTCAAAGATCCTTAAATGACAGTCGGGACCAACGGCTTAACGGGCTTTCTGAGGCAGGAAGTGGTCTTGGTATGTAAAGATGGTCACCCATCCATGGACTACCGTTACAATTTAATCGTAGTTTAATCTGATCGATGGACTGGTGCACCTGTTATTCCGGGCGTTTGGCTAAGCCATAAGCCCGGAAGACCCTGACCCCGATGTCAGTGGGTAAACTCTAAAGATCTAAAGTGTAATAGACCGTAACAAATATTGAGTTAAACAGCATGCAAGTCGATTCTAAATAAACACTACACATTTGATTGACCAGCTCCATTGAATCGATTACGTGAACCACAGTTTATGACTGAACGCCTACGCCAAAGCTTTGATGAGCTGACTTTATAATGAAACTAAATTTAGATTGTGGGAGTCGCGGTGAGCGTTTGGAAGTACTGGATTTAGATCACTAACTTCCGGTCTTACTTTTGTATATTTTATGGATCTTCAATCTCAGCCAATCCCTGTCCACTGCTGGACATGCTTCTCCAAGGCTGCGCCACAACACCCTGTCCTCCGCCTTCCGAATACAGTCTGTCCCAACCACCTTGTTATGGTCGTCGGTCCATCGTCGCTGGGGGACGTTCCATACTACGCTTGCCGATACGCGGTCTCCACTCCAGGACTCGTCTGCTCCACCGGCCATCAGTCCTTCGACAAACATGGCCAGCCGACTGCCACTTCAACTTGCTAACGGTGCAGGCTATGTTGGTAGCTCCGGTTCTTGTCCGGATAATTTCGTTTCTGATGGATCTTACTAGCGTTTAACTCTTTACAAAAATTGCGTATTACTCACAGGTTTCTGTTGTGGAAGCTGCAGAAAATTCAATGTGTTTTGTGTAGATATTTGTTCAACTTTTTAGTAAGATTTTAGGTGCTTTGCTTAGTAGCCCGCTGCGAGATAGCGAACCAACGCATAGTTTTCTATATCAATTTCAGATCAATTAAAAAAAACCGTGAGTAATTTAATTATGTCTAGGGTATGCTAATTTGATGGGCCTAGTTGTTCAAATCGGAGCTTGGAAAAGAGTGGAGCAAGTCGTCCACTTTCCTATCTTGACCACTATTTCATAACGTCCATATTCCCAACTCATCCAATTTAATATGTCGTGGATTGTACACGTTCCAGTTGCTAATGTGTCCAACTGAGAAACTGTCCAGCTGAGAATCTGTCCAGTTGCGAATCTGTTCAGTTGCTCCGGAGGGATTAAAATGACCACACTGACATTTGGTATCATGCAGTATAGCATGATCAGGCGCATCGCTTATCTGACACATACACAGGCAAATCACCGAGCACCTGACACCTAGCTCAGTAAGCCGCACTACACTGTTCGAGCTACGCTACTCACCAAGCGTATTAACAAATGAAGCGTCCGCCCATCAGTCACAGGCAACGAATTCGAGTACCTACTGCACTCAATTTTGCATGGTGTACCTAAAGATCGCTTAAAGGCTTCCGCAGATAGGTACAAAGCCATAGCGCGATGAGGACGACTATAGTAGAACAATTTTTAAGAAAACTTTATGGAAATTTTTCTACCAGATTCGTGTCGCACCGTCGTCGTCGCTTCGCTCTTGTCTGTGTGGGAGCCTTTAGTTAAACTATCTATTTACATTGGATCTTATATACAAACTCGCTGCTCCGATTTTTATGAGATTTTCATTAGCGGTGGCCTGTGGGTAGTAATAATTCACGTCGTTGCAAGTAATATAACAATTTTTCTTTGACGAATTTATATTCAGGTTTTATTAATGCAATATTTGAAAGATTGTTTGATAGAATATCGATATCTTATTAATACGTTTATTTTGCTGATAGACGGTAATAAACATTAGAATGTAATTTTTCATGTCTCAATGCTTTCATTCTGGCTGAGTCACGAGAAATTGATTTGCGAATTATGAGTTCATTTAGAATCGCAAACTAGAGCATAAGTCGTATAGTGTACAGATAGCTGCTATCTAATTACGCAACACATTTTTCGTAAGCGATTTAGACTAATCTGTTTCAATTTGACAGTTCAACAACATTCATTGCGTAATTTACGTTTTTGAGCAGATTTTTTTTCGAACTTGGAGCAATGAATTAGCAATCTGTTCCAAAACGATTCAAATTCTGATTGATTGTGTATTACGTAATTGGGTACAGGTCGCCATTAAAATACTATGAGCTGTGACATTTATGGTGATTTAAGTTTGTAACTGGTCACTTTTGAGCAGCGCAGAATCGTTTAAAACTTACAGGTAAAGTATTATTGATTTTTCAAAACAATTCAAGATCCATAAATCAATCCTTGTATCGTATACTTGGTAGTACGAAAAGCATCTGTATTCACATCTAAAGCTCTTAATTTACTGGCGCTAACACAAACTGGCCTCATTCAAGATAATCCTGTGATCTTCACATTTTTACAAGTACAAATACATCGTGAAGTAACTGCCATTGTTCTGTAACGATCAAAAACAATTGTGAAGGGCTTCTAAATCTTCAAAGATCAGTTGAATTGGCTTGGAAGTTTGGTGCTTCAATCTTTTAACAAAGAATAAGGCGGGTTCACACAAAACAACTTCAGCCGCCAAGTGGCCCAGGCGGCGTTAAACTTAATTAGGTCCCTTACTGAATATCGTAATACTAACAAAAATTAAAATAATTAAGTAATCAAAAAGTAACCATAGTTTGGAAATTCCAAAAGTGCACGCCTCATAACACACATTCATAAACGAAAAAGAAATTCAAAACATACTCGTAGATTCTAACAAAAATTAACAATTTATCACTTTTCATGAAGTATGTTTTGACTGCTGTTTTACCCATCAATATGGGTAAATTTCTAACCTCGCAATCCTTACGTAATGTCAAAGACTATTTATTTAGATATTTACGTTGTGGGTTGCTAGGCAACACGATAAGTCAAGGTTGGAAATATTTAGATAAAGATATTATATTTTAGTTAGTATTTTATTAATTATAATTAAACTACTTTGAATAAAAGAGCCATTTTCAATAGGGTTCCTTTTATGGCCGAAACCAATGTATTAAAAAAAATTGACTCAATTAATTGATTTTATCGCAAGCTACAATGTTTTCAAGCTTCATAAATTGACGGACAGGATTTTTTTTTTCAACTATTTTGATGTTTTTTTCATTTCTCTTGCATTCAATCAATTGGTAAAAAGTACAGTATTAATCTCCATTTAATCATCTATACAATGGTATATAAATTAAGTAGGTTCTGTGTACTAGCAAGAGTGTAACAATAATAACAGTTGCAGAAATGGGGCAAAAAATATTTTTCGTAGAGCACACTCTAATGCTTCGCATTACGAGTCTTGAAAAAAAAACGGGTTGCACTCCTGGAGAGCCGGCAGAAGTGAAAACTTGAACATTAACGTTGTGCAATTTTGAATATTTTGGAATGGTTACGGAATAATTTCGCACGAATTGCTTTATTTATCAGTATAAAAGTACTATAATTTATGTGGTTAAATACAATATTCATTAGTAGTAGTAGTAAATACGATTACTGCCAAATGCTTGCACTGACTGGACAGGTCCACTTAAATCTGTGTGGTTCTTTTCTCAAAAGACCATTTCAGACACTAATCTACATGGTTCTCATATGGTTTGACCAAGATTATGTCTGGACTTTAAAAGAGACTGCGACCTCTGAGTTTGTTTCGGCCTTTCTTCTCAGAGTAGTCAGTTAGAAAACGCCTTGGGCACGCCACAATTACGGCGATAAGTCCCCTCTTTGAGGAGTGGCTTGAGAGGCGCCACGGCGTCCTCACCTTCCGCCTGACGCAGGTCCTCACCGGACACGGTTGTTTCGGGAGGTACCTGTTTCGCATAAGGCGGGAGGAAACGCCCGGGTGTCACCATTGTGTGGATCGTCCGGAGGACACGGTGGAGCATACGGTGGAGGTTTGTCCGGCTTGGGTGGACCACCGCCGTGTCCTCGTAGAGGCGATCGGCGGCAGTGACCTCTCGCGTCCGGCCCTGGTCCAGGCCATGGTGCGGAGCGAGAGGGCATGGCAAGCCGTCACCTCCTTCTGCGAAGCAGTAATGCTCGCGAAGGAGGAGGCGGAGCGCGCGAGGGAGTGGCAGAGGCCGCGCCCTACCAGCCCTAGCCGCCGCCGCCGTAGGAGACTTCCCGGGCGTCGGGAATTGATAGCCGATTTCCGGCCACCGTAGGCGCGGGCCTGCGGACGGAGAGCAGAGGGCAGCTCGCCGTCCGATAAGGACCAGGCCCGGGTCGACGGCGCGTCGTGTTCCACGCGCGCCTCAAAGAGATGTCAGCAAAACTGACGGGGTCCGTTAGGGCCGATGCCTGCCGGGGTTGCGGGTAGTCCCAAGGGGAAACCGTGGCCCCTGGCATGGCAAGGGAAGGAACACGGGTGGGTTTTAGTCAGTAAAAGTCTGACACGCCCTTCCGCTCCGCCCAGAGCGGGAGAAGTCATTGGATGATTTCCCACAGAAAAAAAAAAAAAAAAAAAGTTAGGAAACGCCGACCTCATTTAGCTTATTTTTAATATTTTTTAATATGACGTGTAAAAGTGATTCCGATATCCTATTTACAGAATAAACAATTTCATTTCATTTCGTTTCATTTCACTTCACATTTATTTATTTTCAAAATATAGTCTAACTAAAATAAACAATTTATTTAAACACTTTCATTAAGTATGTTTTGACTGCTTTTTTTACCCATCAATATGGGTAAAATTTCTTACCTCGCAATCTTTACGTTATGTCAAAGACTATTTATTTTGATATTTACTTTGTCAGTTGCTAGGCAACGGATCTTACAGTCACGTCCTGACGCGAGTTTAACATTTATTACCCATCCCAAAAAAAGTGCACAACTCCGCTAAAGAAGATCACTTCAAAATTTTTAATAGTAATTAATAAAACATTTTAAATACAAAAATATAAAAACCGAGTACCTGACGGTAGGTATAATCGATTTGAAGAATCGTTATCTTAGAATCGATATGATGAGTTGGTAACACTCGGCGAGTGCGGGGATACTTATCTTATGGGCCGGACTGAACGGACGTGGGATAGCTACAAGTGACGATGTAAGATTGGATGTGGAATTAAAGAGTTACAAACATTGTAACCTGAGTTTTACTAGAAAGAAAGAAAGAAATTAAATTTATTTAGCACAAACAAAGGCACAGAACAAAACATATTGTACTACAACTAAAATAAATTTAAATAAAAAATAAAAAACAAATAAAAAGTGTAAAGTGCGTTGTAAGATGACACACAAACTACCTGCCTTTTCTCAACTATGTTGGGGTTGGCTTCCAGTCTAATCGGATGCAGCTGAATACCAGTATTTTGCATGGAGCGACTGCCTATCTGACCTCCACATCCCAGTGACAGGGTAACACGATACCCCTAAGACTGGTTGTCAGACTTTTGGGCTTCTGACTAGCTGTAACTACTGAAAAAGATCTGCAAATGACAGCCGGGACCAATGAGGTTATACAAGCCGGGACCAACGGCTTAGAGCGTTTATTCTGGGCAACGTTGCAAATAGATGTCAAATATTTCGCCTTTATGATTAATTTGGCAATATTACTGTATGGAAATATAAATTAAGGCTAACTAGCGAACTAGAATATTAATAATGAATCTCAAAACGGTGAAGAAAAACCTCGTGAGGAAACCGGCATGTCCTAGAACGAAAAATTCGAAGACATTTGACATCTACCAACCCGCACTGGGCCCGCGTGGTGGATAACGGCCCACTCCCTCTCCGTTGCCAACTTGTAGAATAAGCCTTTTAACGTCCTTACCGAAGCACAGACGGGTCTTGATATTTAATGGACGGTCACCCATCCACGAACCGACCGCGGCGAGTGTAGCTTAACCTACGATCGACCCATGCGGCTGTTATTATTTGGCAGAAGGCTCTCCTCCTATACTTATAAGTTGATCTAATATGAGAGCAGCCCACTATGTATCTCTCACCCCATAAATGTATGGAAGTATTTCTGCCACACCCCATAGCTCAAATAATAATAAACGTCCCACATTCCTAAAGTTGTGGGTGTTATTATATATATATATATATAAAACAAAGAATGTGTTCCATTCTTAACATATTACTACCCCTTCCACAGTATTATTATAAATGGGAAAGGTTCTGAAACTATTTGCATGTTTGTTACTCAATCACTCATAAACGGCTTATCGGATTTGGATGAATAATAGCGAATAGACTATGTCGAATTAACACAGGATACTTTTTATAAAGTTATAGGATAACTGATACTTCTCTTAGCACAATAATTTGTAGAGTCCATATTCCACAAGAGCAGTGGTGGCCCAGTGGTAACGACCGTGACTTACGAGTTGTAGATTGTAGGATCGAACCCAGACAGGCGCATTAATTTGTGTAAATAATTTCATCACCACTGCTCTCAAAAACGATGGAGGAAAACATCGTGAGGAAACCGGCATGTCCTAGAACCAAAAATTCGAAGACATGTGACATCTACCAATCCGCACTGGGCCCGCGTGGTAGATTACAGTTCACGCCCTCTCACAGAGATGAGGCCTGTGTGCCAGCAGTGGGAACATTAATAGGCTGATGATGATGATGATGATGCTGGTCTACTCATGAGCGATATCGATATCCTAACTATAATATTATAAATGCGAAAGTGAGTTTGTTTGTTTTATTGTTACGCTTTTACGCTAAAACGGCTGAACGGATGCACATGGGTAGACCGACTTGGGTTAGGACATAGGGTACAATTTATCCTGGTAGACGTACTACCGATACGATAAACCGGATAAACGATAGAGCGGGTAGTAACCAAAATTACCTATCTCCAATTGGATTTTTCATGAAGTTGATAAGTACGAGTAACTACATGATGATATTTCCAAACTTTTTGTGGAACAAAACACAAAATATTATTCTCCATAAAAAAAAACATCACGAAGTTACCTTACCTATTAATTTTTCCGTAGTTTCAATTTGTTTAAAGACTAATTGGATAAAAATTTGATGATTATTTGTGTTAATACAAGGCCAATTTATCCTGATAGTACCTACGTTCCTGTGAGATAATTCCCGACATCCGCGGGCCAACTAATAATTTTATAACTTTTCTTTTTCAGCTTTCATGAGGTTTTCACGTCATTATTTCGGTCTCTACATAAACGAAACTTTAGTTATTACTTTAGTTTTAGTTATAGGTATGTTGACTCCTCCGTGCCTCGGAAAGCACGAGCCGTTGGTAGACCCGGCTGTCGCCCGTGGATCTTTGACAGTCGTTACGGGTCGCCAGAAGCCCGAAAGTCTGACAACCAGTATACCAAGGGGTATCGTATTATCCAGTTACTGGGTTGTGGAGGACAGATATGCAGTCGCTCATCCGGTTAGACTGGAAGCCGACCCCAACATACTTGGAAAAAGGCTAGGCAGGCACATAAACTAAAGACAAGTACAACAATTTATGTTCGAGATTTCAAATGTCATTCTCTAAAACCTAGCCAGTATTTCAGTTAATATATAATAAGCTGCAAACTGTAACAATCAGCTTGTTAATTGTTACTGAAAATACTCGTAGTTTGGTTATCGCCCGGCACCAGTTTATGCGCCATTGAGTAGAGACCGACACAGTTAAATGTAATTACATGGTCGTTTGTAACTGTTAAACTTTCAGTTTATTTGGCAGGATACCTTGACTTTGTTAAATTGAAAATGTTTTTAGTCGAACGGCTTAGGCGACGCAGTCGGAATGTGGAACGAGAAGGAGAGGTCGTGAGTTCGAAATCAAACTATTTATTACCTATAATTATCGTGAAGACTAGTGCCTCAGGCCTTTTGTACACGGCATGGTTTTTTGAAGTGAAAACTTCTTTAGGCGCGTAGAACAGTTTTTGGTGAACACTTTGCGATGTGTAAGAAATGTTAAACTCGCATCAGGCTTCACGTGACCTGATCGAAAATTCATAAGACGGAGGGAGAGTAGAATTGACAGCGCACTGTTTTATTTTTTGGAATTGTTTTAATGGAGTTTTCGTTCTTGTACTGACAGCAAGCCGCATAAATTTCTGACATTTTAGTTAGATGGCGTTACTTAGTTTTCACTTCCATCGGCAGTCTCCAGACTGCCCCGCATGTTTTTTTTACGGTACGGCTTATAAACCGTGACGTAGAAAAAACGTGTCTGTCAGCAAGCTTCAATAGTGATCTGTAGCGGTTAGACCGCCACATACAAAAACTACGAAACAAAAAGACATGACGTCACACAATTCCTACATCTCGCAGTTAGAGTTTACTGAGCGAATAACATAGATAATAAGACTATCCGAAATCAACATATGGGCAGTTGCCCACCAGACATAACAACCCGTCTGGTTGGAGGATCCTCCCTTTTCTATAGGGTATGAGTGAACTTTACACCCTGTTCCTCATACCCCTAAATTGGTGACCCCGACGTGATGAACGTCAACGCAGCCTTCGTGCAAGCACTTCAGCGTGACGTCATCATCATCACTCCCGCAAGCTTTAGTCACACAGCCAGCCAGCACCCACGGCTTCAACGGGTATCCTGACCACCAGCATGCAGCGAACGCGCATTCCTGGTCATCACCCTCAGCCACATCACCCCGACTCACTGGGGAATCACCTCAATCACCGCAATCACCTCAATCACCGCAATCACCTCAATCACCGCAATCACCACAATCGCCGCAATCACCGCAAACAGTTCCGACCCACCGTGAACTGTGCGGCACCCGGTTCCGACTCACTGGAACCACAATCACCATCGCCGCAATCACTGCAGACAGTTCCGACCCACTGTGAACTGAGCGGCACCCGGTTCCGACTCACTGGAACCACAGCTGGCACTGTGAAGCATCGCAAGATCCAAGACTCAGCCCACTATCGACCTCCGGTCTCCGGAGGGGAGTGATGTAGCGGTTAGACCGCCACATACAAAAACTACGAAACAAAAAGACATGACGTCACACAATTCCTACATCTCGCAGTTAGAGTTTACTGAGCGAATAACATAGATAAGACTATCCGAAATCAACATATGGGCAGTTGCCCACCAGACATAACAACCCGTCTGGTTGGAGGATCCTCCCTTTTCTATGGTGGATGAGTGAACTTTACACCCTGTTCCTCATACCCCTAAAGATCCATACAACACTGAGGATCGTGCCTACATACGGCGAATAAACCTTAGTTTTTCACGGCAAGAAAAACGTGTTAGCTTTTTAATTAGGTAAGTATATCGAATTATGTATAAAAAGCTAAGATTTAATGTTATACTTCAGTTCCGATTTTAATTAAATATTTTGCTCAATAATTAAGATTAAAGCCTCGTGCAGACTGGCGAGACGCGACGACGCGGCGTTATAAAAGTTTTGCTTGACTTTTGTTGCCGACTGTACCATTTAGGTTGGTTACACAAATCGCACGATTTGTCTTTATTTACCTTACCTATATTTATCGTTATATTCAAAAGGTAAAAATAAATTGAAATTAGTAACTCACCTATTCTTCTGTTTGCTCAGCCGGAGATTCGAACCGACGCACTGTAATTCCATGCGACGTTTTTTACCACACAACCACTAAGCACACATCACTGAATTTACAAGGAATTGGAGAAGATTTTAAACTAATTATTATAAAATGTATGAAAACTGCCGTGTTGTGACGATGTCGCGGGTTTTCCGATGGTTTCTATGTTTCTGATGATGGTTGGTCCCCTGTAACAAAGAAAATATCATGATATTATTGTGGCAATACTTATTTATTTACTAGCTTCAGAAAAAGAGTAATATCTTGTTCCCTTAACATACCGCGTCGCATCGCATCGCCCGCCTGCGCTTTATACTTCGTGCAGACTAGCGCGATGCGACACCAGTTATTGTTATACCGTGAAGTTTTCTTAGAATTGTATTGTTCGAGTCGCGTCGCGCCGTCGCGTCGCGCTGGTCTGCACGAGCCTTTAATTCGTTTTCGCTTAGAGTTTTTCTTAGCGTTTCCGGTTAGCGTTTTTACTTAGCGTTTTCGCTTAGCGTATTTGCTTAGCCTTTTCGCTTAGCGTTTTTTGTGACTTTTTTCCTTTTTACTCGGCTCCTAAGCGTCGTAACCTGATGTTAAATATCCTTTATTCTTCCTCAAGAATTTGAGAAAGAATAAAGGAGCTCATGGCTAAGTAATACCAGCTGCACGGAACGATCTATCAGGTTAAGCTACGCTTGCCGGGGTTGGTCCGTGGTGGGTGACCATCTTTACATACCGAGACTCCGCCGTGCTTCAGAAAGCAAGTTAAGTCTTTGATCCCGGCTGTCATTCGTGGATCTTTGACTGTCGTTACGGGTCGTCAGAAGCCCGAAAGTCTGACAACCAGTCTTACCAACGGATAATATCGTGTTACCCAATAACTGGGTTGTGGAAGTCAGATAGGGAATCGCTCTATGTAATGGTATCCGGTTGCATACGGTTAGACTGGAAGCCGACCCCAACATAGTTGGGAATAGGCTAGCTAGATTGATTGATCCTTCCTCAAGAATTGGGATACAAAATGCAAAAAGAATTTTTCAATTGGTAGTTCCAGTTGGTGTCGCGTCGCGCGATATCGCGGCGAATGCCGACAAAGGAAAATTCCTTTGTTCTTGTCGCGCTGCAAATCGCCGCGATATCGCGCTAGTGTGAAAGGTGTTACGTGGCGATATTATCGCAGAATTGCTACGCGACGTGTCGCGCGACAAGTCGCCCTGGTCTGCAAAAGCCTTAACGCGTTCGTACAAACAAAAAAAGTGACTTTTCATTTCTCATGCTCGGAAAGTAGTGTTTGTTTGATCTGAGTAGCGGGTGGAAGACGCTGCTTCCCTCTCTAGGGCGGGAAAGAATAAAAAAATTGAACTTTTGGTTAGGTCGTCGGTTACGAAATTACATAATTAAGATAAATATCGAATAGAATAAAAATAAAAAGGCTCCGGTCTTGTGAGTAACATAAACAGCCAGTGTGAATTAAAAAAATACCTTTACACGCGGGACGGACCGCGACGGTGACGTAAAAAAATTCACAAATTGTTCTAACTTCTCAGTTAATTTTAAATAGGTAGGTACTACTCATATCAATAAATATTTAAGAAATACTATTTTTCACTTTTATTATATTCGAAATGAAAAGTAGAGTGTTTAACACGGGTGAAAGACATTAAACGTTAAACACTCTACTTTTCATTCCTTTCGACCCTTATATAACAATCTACTATTTCAGCTTTATTATATTAGCATAGATAAGTACGTAAATACTACTGAAAATAGAAGCCGTAGTCAAGAGGTTTGTAAGCAATCTTCTGTCTTCATAAACCAACTAGCAATCAAAGATATTAATTCATCGTAAGTTTACATCTTCCCACACAGAAATCTTGACCTGCTTCCAATTCTGCAGAAACAATTGGAATCATGTTCAAACATATGCTGTGTGTCTACGGAAATACGGATATTAGTAAAGTTATTGAAATTGACTGTAGCTGATGTGGTGCAGTGTGGAGGTTACAATAGCGGGCTTCGGCGAAGTTTTATGCTGTCACGAAGGGTAATGTCAAACGATAGGTCGATTCAGGAATGTATCATCTTCCTACCCATGTCACATGTTACTTAGGAAGTATAATTATTTTGATAAATTCATTGGTTCCGATTCTGTTGTACACCTAACATTCTGCAAAACAAGATCTCTTCTAAAAATAATTTTGACATAACTAAAATCGAATTTGACAATCGCGACCCCACGTGGTGTTTGCTCTACCCTGTGAATTTTTTTAGAGCCGGAGGCGCGTAGGGATGGCAGCCTCGACGTGTTAAACGACGACGACGACGTGGAAAAATTATTACCTACAAACACATCTTTTTTTTATATACAAAAACCGAATCTAAACAAACCTATTCCAAATACTTGAGACATCCTATGTCTCCATGTATATTAAATACATATCCAAAAGTTACCTATCTCAATGTCCCCTAATTTTCGCCGGTGCCCGCTAATGTACCCCCAGCACAAGTACACACGTGTATTCAGAGCTGCCGATGCGAAAGTTGCTCCGTCACGGTTGGTTGAGCTTGGTATATACACAGTGTACACTCGGTTAATTGTGTTAATATGTTGTTCTGAGCCCCTAGTAAGAGTTGAAAGGGTTTGAAGGTGGTTAGATTTCATTGGAAGGGTATTGGTATTTTAGGGTTCCGTAGTCAACTTGGAACCTTGTTCATATCCGTCCGTCTGTCTGTCCGCGGCTTAGCTCAGAGACTCTTAGTACTAGAAAGAGGGGGTTTGTCCGCACACGTTATTTTCTCTTTAAGTATTAGGACCCAATTTTTCATTTATTTGATACTTGCGGCCCGCACCTTCTCTGCACATCGAGATTTCTTGGGAAAACGTATACGTTACTGTAAAAGCCCGAACTGCGGGAAACTTAGGATTTACCGGTAAATCCTAAGATTTACCAAGTCTCACCGGTAAAAGTCCGAATTCTTCTATAATTTCATCAATTTCTTACTTTTACCGGCTTCAGTCGGTAAATCTTAGGTTTTACCACAGATACCGGTAAATGCTAGTTTTCAAAGTAAAACAATGCTGTTAATAATCAGGAACTATTTATTCAACATTACTATAATTATTATTGCTATAAATAGTCTTAGAACATGTTTAAACAAGCTTTAGAAAAATAAAATGCAGAAAAAATAACACAAATAAAAATTACTTCTCACTAATCTATCACCTACTTTAGCTAAGTAAGCTAAACAGTATTTTGATAATCATTTCTTGTTGAGTAAAAAAAGTAAAATACAAAAAAATATATTTACTTTTCACTTAATTCTACTTTGGCTGGTACGAGTAAGCTTAACATTAGTATGGGTTAAAAAAAGGATTTTACTTGTTGCATCATGGTGAAATATTATGGCATTTAGAAATACAAACTAATCGTGATGACTTGCAAGCGCACTTCTTCGTCGAGCATTTTTTAAGGCAGCTGCACTTTTTGAATCCTTGCCCTCCGGAGAGTTTTCTCACTCCTTTTTCGACTATTATTATATTTCAATCTTTGATTTCGGACATTTACCGGTGTCTGCGGTAAAACCGAAAAATTTACCGACTGAAGCCGGTAAGGCTGCCTGTCCACCAGAGCGGAGAGGAGAGGAGAGGAGCGGAGATGTGTCAGTATTAACCAATAGAATCAAAACTCCGCTCCAGAGGTGCGATTCTATTGGTTAATTTTGGCACATCTCCACTCCGCTCCTCTCCTCTCCTCTCCGCTCCAGTGGACAGGCAGCCTAAAAGTCCGAAACTAAAGATTATTATAGAACAATTCGGACTTTTACCGATGAGACTTGGTAAATCTTAGGATTTACCCTAAGATTTACCGCAGTTCGGGCTTTTACAGTTACATATACACACAAACCGGAATAAATTCTCTAAACCAGGGGTAGGCAACACGCGGCCCGCGACTGTCCTTCTTGCGGCCTGCGACAGTTTTGTAAATGAAAGTATTTACCTTAGTAAATAATAACACTATATGCGGGCGCAATGTTGTTAAGTTTTATGGCAGCTTGCCATCTGATTTTGACGAATTAAAAGGGTTTGCTCAGCAGATTTACAATTATTGGCAGTACCTACCTACTTGCTTATGCGAATGAGCTTTTCAATTCTCAGTTACAGAAAGAAATTATATGCTTCGCGTCTCACAGATGAGCATTTGAGAACCATTCTAAGAATTTCAACTACAAACAAATAGAAAGCAACTATAGAGATAGATAATAAAGAAAATCTAAATATGTACAAGTGCAGCCCGCTTCTACCTCATTTTGCCACCATGTGGCGCTTGCCTGAAGGTTGCCGACCCATGTTCTAAACGATGGTGTGAAAAATCAAAATCAGTCGCGTGGTTTAGGAGAACAACGCGGACATAGAGACAAACCCGAAAAGCGACTTTGTTTTATAATTTATTTTATATTTTTAAGTAAAATGTTTTTATGAAAGCAGTTCTGGTAATCTTGTACCTCCAATCATTCATATAAAACCGTGTTAATCGGTACCAACGTTTAGCTGAAATAAGTGTTATTACCAAACTATCAACATTTCACATCAATAATTCCTCATTATCATCCATTATATAACGACACACTATCTTCAGGACTTTGCTTCAGAATCCTGAACATCGTGCTGCGTCATCAATGACGTCAGCTGACACACGACCGTCAAGAAAACACAATAGACATCAATTAATAAACGGACTTTATTTATGAAACATTGCTTAAAGATCCTTAACAAATCGGTTGTCATGGTATGGGCATGTGATGCAGAGGAATGAGGAAAATGTCGTGAGGAAAGTTTTGAGTACGAATGTCGATGGCTATTAGTGTAGAGGAAGACTAAAGAAACGATAGATGGACTGTGTGAAAGATGATATGGCTAGAAAGGCGGTGACTATCGAGATGACAACTAATAGTGAAGTATAGAAGAGAGGGACATGTTCCGCCGATCACGAATAAATTGGGATAAGGGAGAATGATGATGATGATGTACACACGGCGTTTAATGAAAAAATTCTTTAGAAAATGGACCTGTAATATTAAAACGCATTCCTTTAGCATGGAGCGTCGCTAGAAAACATTGAGAAAGTCATTACTTAAGTTAAAAGATAAATCTGACCTACACTCGAGAGCAATGAATCCGGGTCACTTAAAGAATCCTAAAAATCTCGGAAACTAAAAATGCTAGGTTAATGCAATAAATTGTATTTAATAGACAATGTAATACTCCTTAAATGAAGGTATTAAAACTTCTTAGTTATTGTAAATTTATATCATAAAAAAATCAAATTTGAAAAAGGGCCACTTTCGAAGATGGAACTACGAAATTACAGCATTTGGTTTTGCTTTTGTTTGTAATCTGTCATTTATGTGGGTACATAAACCATGTTGATAGTGCTCTATATTCATTATTCAAGCTGAAATTATGTCGCTTACGCCTGAAGAATGCACCAGAATACTTACAATGCTGGAAACCGGCCGGAGTCAACGCGATACAGCCAGGACTGTCGGTGTGTCGCTGTCAACAGTACAAAGAGTTCTCCGACGTTACGAAGAAACTGGTTCTAACCTACGCAGACCAGGAACGGGCAGAACCAGGTGTACCACAGCACGAGAAGACCGATACTTGGTGAACACCATGCTTCGAAATCGCTTTCTCACAGGAACTAAACTCACAAATCAGTTTCGACGCCTCGGAGGAAGTAACCCAAGTGCATGGACAGTAAGACGTCGGCTTGCTGAATCTAACTTAAAACCCCTTAGACCTGCAAACGGCCCTAAACTGGAGCGTGGGCATCGTATTTCAAGACTAAGATATGCCCAGAGCCACGTAAATTGGAGTATTGAAGATTGGTCAAAAGTTATGTTCTCCGACGAATCAAAATTTATGCTCTACAAGCACGATGGAAGACACAGAGTGTATCGAAGACCAGGGGAAAGATTCAAGCAAGCATGCATCGAAGAAAAAGTAGCCTACGGTGGTGGGTCTGTACTTGTGTGGGCCGGAATTTCTTCTGAAAGTCGCACAGAGCTGGTGATCATAGAAAACGGCTCTTTAACTAGCGTAAGATATGTGGAAGAAATCCTCAATGATCACGTTGGTCCATTTATGGTCAATTTAGGTGAGGATGCTATATTTATGCATGACAATGCCCGACCTCATACAGGTAGGATTGTGAATGACTACCTTCAAGAGATGAACATTACTCGTATGGAGTGGCCAGCGCGCAGCCCGGATATCAACCCGATCGAGCATGCTTGGGACGAGCTAGGCAGATGCGTAAAACAACGAAACCCTCCCCCAATCACGCTTCGTGAGCTCAAAATTGCTCTCACAGAGGAATGGGAGAATATTCCCCAAAATCGTATAAGGAACTTGGTGTACAGCATGCCAAACCGCGTAAACGCAGTAATGGAAGCACGAGGAGGCAATACGAAGTATTAAAATTCAAGAAAATCGTAATAAAGTTAAAAAATTTCATGTTTCCTATTTTTGTTTTAAGGAGAGATCGGCAGTTTTTTTCTTTATGTAATTTTGTGTTAATAAAATGTATGGTGACTCATATTTTTTTTTACTTTCATTTAAGGAGTATTACATTGTCTATTAAATACAATTTATTGCATTAACCTATCATTTTTAGTTTCCGAGATTTTTAACATTCTTTAAGTGACCCGGATTCATTGCTCTCGAGTGTAATTACGTCAGAGTTAGCTTCGTCACTAATCCCTTCAACAAGTTCACCACCACGCTCACTATTCTCTTCACCAATGTGTCCGTTAAGGGATGTGTGGAGGAAGGGGGGGAGTAAGTATTTATCTCCTACATCGGAGGCTCCTCACCGATTACCATTAGCCGTAGGTACGTCTAGCGCGATTGATTTGTGACGTCAGCACTAAAAGGAATGTGTGTAAGATGGTTCTAAGTTTCGTTAAGTATTCGTGTGATTATTTTCATGTGGAAGTCCTGTTTGGTATTATAAAGGCCTCTTTCGATGGACATCTCTGGCGGATTTCTATCGAATAAAAACCTCTATGGCGTTGCTCAGCACAAGATCACAAGTATTATCCTTCATGAAGGAACAATTTTGGCCGACTCAGCGCAATACGTTGCCGACCCAACGTACTACTTAGCTGATGTTTTTTAATAGTTATGTTTTAGTTTAGGCAGTGTATAGAGTGCCACCAGTGGCACTGTATCCCTATCGGATAAAGTGCCACTACAGGCACCCTAGTAACACCGCCTCGGCCCGGCCAAAGTGCTGCAAGCATTGGATTGTCATTGTCACTGTCACTAAGTCACGTCACTTGGTATTTTGTTTGATTGTCGAGGTTAGATCGCTGTAAAACACCACATTCCCAAAACATTACATTCTCTTGTGCCTAAACGAACCCTGGCACTTCGCCGGCCGCTACCGCGGCACCGCTAGCTACGCTCGCTCGGCTCGTGCGTTGTGTGGTCACAGTTCTAACCTAACCTAACCTAAATAACAAGTGACAGTGACAATGCAACGCTCACGGCACCCTAGCCGGGCCGAGGCAGTGACACTAGAGTGCCACAAGAAACTCGCGGCACTCTATACACTTCGTTTAGTTTATTATTATGTAAGAAAATATTGTGTATTTTATTTATGGGCCTTTGTTGCCTGATAATAAAGAAATTATTTTTTTCGGGAACCTAGGGTGCCGGACCTTTGGAAGGCGTACGAGGGGCCGAAGCCAACTCGCAGAGGTCCGTTAGACATGTTTATTATTATTAGCAGTGATATCCTAGTGGTGTTACCGTAGAACTGCCAAGTCATAGGTCTCGAGTTCGAACCCAAGGCACGCACCTCTGACTTTTCGGATTCATGTGCGTATTGTATAATTATCACTTGTTTAAAAAACGGTGAAGGAAAACATCGTGAGGATACCGGCATGCCTGAGAGATATTTCTCGATGGCATGCGAAGCCAAGTCAGAGGCTCATGGGCGGCTTTAAAACTCTGACACCAGGTTAGTCACTAACCACACGAAAAAAAAAAAGAAGACAAGATCACTCCCCTAATCACCTCTAAGATATTATTATTAGCGCTTTTTGTCTAATATATCTGTGACTTCCTTGTGTCTTAAAAGGTCAAGGAAGGTCAACTTCCACGTGTCAGATTAAATCTTCCGTCATGGTACGACGAGCCTTGCTTTATTGAAATTATTCGAGCGGTAACGAGCGTCACTTACGAGTTACAGGTCGCAAGTCCAAACCCAGACAGACGCTTTACTTTTTGTAAATGATTTCATCATCACAGCTCTCTAAACGGTGAAGGAAAACATCGTGTGGAAACTGGCATATACTAGAACCAAAGATTCGAAGACATGTGGCATCTACCAAACCCGCACAGGGCCCGCGTGGATAGAGCAGCTCACTCCCTCTCGAAGAGAAGAGGCCTGTGTCCCAGCAGTGGAAACATTATAGGCTCATTATGCTAATGCTTATGCAAATAGGTTGGTAGAAGAGCCCTTTGGCCTGCAGTGGGATAATAATACTTAATAATCTCACTGCAGTGCAAAAGCATCTTCTCATGCAGAGAAGGCACGAGCATTGATCACCACGCTCGCTCAAGCCGGGTTTGAAGGCTTATCTTATAAGTTGGAAATACCGGTCAAATATTTACCTGTTTTGACATCTATTACACATAACAGTGAAATATTTGACATTATTTGCAACTTTACCCACTTTTAAGAATAGGAATAAATAATAAGGAAGGAGGCTGTGCTGCTGGACAATTAGTTGCGCCAATTCTTCTTCCCAGCTAAAGCACTAGGAAGTGGTGAAGGGCGGGCGTTTCTGGGGGACTGTCTAATATAATTTTGATGTTCGAAAAGTGCTGATTCTCAGCCTAGTTTAAATAAATGACTTTTGAATTTGAATTATCAGAATAAAGATTAAGATTGAAGACTACTCTGAAAATTCATATTCACGCAAACGCATTCGCAAGCAGAAGCTAGTTAACAATTATGTCCATGACGAGCCCACCAAACCTCGTTTTATATGTTCAAACATAAACAAAACTGATGGTAGGTATATTATACAACCATTCGAAAAACGATACAATAGAGGAATGCACGGATTTAACAAACCATTCACAAGTTTCAAAAGACACACAGTATCAAACCAACCAGTTGTTTGAAAACAAAGCCAGTCGAACACAAGCGGGTCTTTTAGTTCAACCCGTCAATGCTGACGCTGACGTCGACGTCGTCAAACGCAACGAGTTTGACGTTGACGTCGGACTACTGACGGCGACGTGGCCGCGAATTGACGATGCTATTGTTTTAAACCAAAGCCAGAGGTAGCTTGGTAAATGGATTTTTAGAATATTTCTATGCTTCTATTGTTTGTGGTTTTTGGATTTGTCAATATTTTAGAATGCATTAGAAATAACAGAACCATTTTGTGAGACTTCAAATAACGCTGTTTTGAAACATTCTTGAACTATAATTAAGTTCATGAGTGACGAAAATTAATTGTTTATTCTGGCTTCTTCTTCTTTGCGTTTTGACGGTAAAGAAAGAAAGAAAGATGTTTTATTTCGGACACGCACAGGTTATACCAGACAGTAATAAAAAATAAAAAGGAGCATTTAACCACTAACAAAATAAACATATTTTTCGAATAAACGAAAACAAAAAACAGTAATAACGACCTGTGCGAGGCCAATCCTATCTGTCACATAAAGGCTCGTGCAGACTAGCGCAACTTGT
Source organism: Conistra vaccinii (assembly GCA_948150665.1). Classification (NCBI taxonomy): domain Eukaryota; kingdom Metazoa; phylum Arthropoda; class Insecta; order Lepidoptera; family Noctuidae; genus Conistra; species Conistra vaccinii. The sequence goes on along the minus strand of OX411340.1, from coordinate 1,872,458 downwards.
CGAGCGACTATCATGAAGTTTTCTTAGAAATTGTTTTGTTAGAGTCGCGTCGCGCTTTTGCGTCGTACCGGTCTGCACGACGCTTAATGCTGCGACATTTAAAAAATAAATACCACAGCGCTGCAGGTATTCTGATAATTCTGATTCTGCTGGTGTTCTGATGAACAGCAGCCTGCAGGGACATAGTATGTATCTTATGCCCAGAATAGCCACATTTATGGCTGCGTCAGAGGCATTGTTTAAATCGTCAAGGGTGCAGGGTGAACTGATATTTAGGACTCTAGCATATGGGTCAAATTGGCTACAAACTTACTGTCTGTAAGTTTGAACACCTCCATACAAGTTATTTGACAAAATCGGCGCCAACGAATTTTGTCCTACATCCCGCTCGGAATTCGTTCAGTTTGGCCAGAGCTTCAAACAATTTCATACAATACAATTCCTATTTATCTAACACTTCCACAAAATCAATGATAATTTCCTAGGAATGTAAACGACGCCACGTGGCACATTGAGCCGTGAAATACGGCGCGTGGGAGGCGTCAGATGTGGTGGATCCATTACAGCGGTGAATAGCGTCCATTAGACTGTGGACCGCTAAGTATACTGCAGTAAGACCACTTGCAGCAATAATGTTACAGGAATTGTCAAATAAATTGTGTTATGTAACAGAGAAAACTTTAGTAACCAACCAACGTAAGAAAAAAGAATAAGAAACATTGGTTTATTGCCACAGAAACACGTGCATATAAAAAGATTATTTAACACGAGTAAATGATAGTTACATATTAAAACAAAAATCTATATTTACAAGCGTACAAGAAATAGAAAAAAAAATAGAAAAAGCAGAGAAAAAAAAGATCTAAAAAGAAAAAAAAAAGAAATAGAAAGAAAATAGAAATAGAAAAAAAAATAGAAGGAAAAAAAAAGAAGAAAAATATAAAAAAAAATAGCAAAAAAAGAAATTATGGGGGACCAACAGCATAGTGCTGATTTTGCGAAGTCCCCCGAAAACGACGCACGGAAACCAAATCCTACAACATTTTGGAAACCTGTGGTGCCTACGGTATTATTTTTTGCTTTAAGTGTTAACTCAGACGCGTGGATCCTGTCTACGTCCTATCCTAATCATAGAAGGTGGAAATTTAAGGAAAAAAAGCGTTTCTTTTTCATAATGGAGATAACAATTTTGGTTGCCAGTACCACTCTAATCACTCACTACGTTACTCATTAAGTTACTCTAGCCCATACTCATTTAATTCATTGCAGGAGGTCTTAAACCAATACGAAAGTGAGAGTTTGCACTAGGAACGAAGCTAAACGAAAGTAAGTTAGTTTAGCATTGCTCCGCGTCCTTCATACTTCCGTTTTTGTTTCGCTTAGTACGCGGTGAGGATCGAAGTATGAAAGGCGCGAAAGAAAGCTAAATGAACCTAGTACAGCGCCAAATGCAGTGCACACTACTTGCATTTGCTTCGTGGACAAATGTTAAGAAAAATGTAGTATAGTTCATTCGCGTTAAGAAAATAGTGAATCATCGACCTAGCCTGGCCACTCGACCATTCAGACCGCAAAGACACAAGCGTTTCGTACGAGGATCTGCTGTCAATGGTCAGCTTTCTAACTTTTTGCGACCCGATTGGTCAAAGGGCGGTGCTAGGTGACGGACAACGATGACTCGCTATTTTTTTAACGCGAATGGACTAGTCAAGAACAAGAACATCAACTGCAGTTGGAACTGACATTTGCATTTGCCGAGAACAGCCAAATATTTTTGGTAAGCCTTTTGAGTTTTCCTCTGTATTGGTATCACTACATATTGTTATATATCATTAAGCTTTTAGTATCGGAAAATGGAGCTTGTAATACACCTTTTGGGGTCAAGTTTTCACAAAGATAGAGAGTAAATTTTATGACAGCGTGTTGACTTTATTCCTGTGTTTTATCGGTTTTCCTGCTCTGATTCGTAAAGGAATATTACGCGGGATGTATTTTAAGAAGTAAGACGTTGGAAAAGGTTTCCTGATTAAGATTATGCGACAATCTAAATGCGAGTCTCTTACTCAATTCTTTATTGCATTTCATATAATATATTACATAGATGGTATAACAAATTAAAAGACCAATATGGACCCTGTCAGGCCCAGCAAATTTAGAGGAAGAGGGCTAAATAGCAATTCAAGCAATTAAATATTATGATTAATTATTAGTTGTGTTTAATTAGGTGTATAATTATGTATATATATATAATATTAGGTTTGTGTATAGCCCTAACTTAACTGAAATTAGAATTGGACTCAAAGCGATTTCTATTGTGGCGGTATCTACATCGCCACATGCGCACTACGCAGCAAAGGTCTGACGTCACACAAATCCTGCATCGCGCAATTAGAGTTTACCGCGCGGACGACATCTATAAGACTATCCGTCATCGATCGTTTGACAGCTGCCCGCCAGACACGACACCTGTCTGGTCGGAGGGATGAAAAGGGATGATTCCCTTTTCAATAGATGATGAGTGAACTTTACACCCTGTTCCTCATGCCTCTAAACTATGAAGAATCATCGTACAACGATAGTTTGGTACCTAGCCATCTTCTGATGCACCGCATCTTCTTTATTATCAATTTCTTGTAATAAAAATGATAACGCGTCCACGTTCATAAAATTTATGGAAATACCTACATGCGCGTTATTACGTTATCGTAGACGGCAATTTAAAAGCGCCTTCAGGTCAGTGTCAGCTTGTATCTTGATGAAAATATGATTCGCGACTATATCAGATGTGTATTTACAGAATTATAATCATTGGAATAGGGATGCTGCCTTTTTTTTTTTTTTTTTTTTTTTTTTTTTTTTTTTTTTTTTTTTTTTTTTTTTTTTTTTTTTGGTTGGGAAATCATCCAATGACTTCTCCCGCTCTGGGCGGAGCGGAAGGGCGTGTCAGACTTTTACTGACTAAAACCCACCCGTGTTCCTTCCCTTGCCATGCCAGGGGCCACGGTTTCCCCTTGGGACTACCCGCAAGCCTGGGTCAAAAATAAGAAATTCTATTTAGTCCGCCAGTCAGGAAATAAAAAAATATTCGACACGTAAATTGCAGAAAACCTAAGAAAATTTCGATTTCGTGGGCTGCAACTGCGGATTCACTCTTGGTTTTGAACCTGGGTTCAAATATCCGGGCTCCCACAAGGCTCCACATGTAGATGTTTTACGTCACAGAGTTAAAGAGAATTCACCGTTTGATTCGATTGTAATTTCGACCAGTCACAATTCGAATCATAATTATTTGAAGTAAAGAAGATAGACTGCTTAGTCAAGTGGTCGAAGCCTTACTGCTGGTCTCGGGTTCGATTCCCAGGTCGGGTGTTATTGGGTTTTTCTATCTGGAACATCTCAGTAACAGCCCGGAGTCAAATATATGCCCGGTTAATGGCAATAGGCTCGCCCCCTATTACATGGGACTTAAACATAACTGCCTGACCCTTTGGGGGATTAGAGGCGTGATGTTATAATGTTATGTGTTGTGAAGAAGATAGTATTCAAGTGGTTTTAAGGTTAGAATACCTACCTATAGTTGGTATCAATCAAAATCAAATGAATGATTTGAATTTGTATCTCCTTAGCTCGCATCTCAATAATGTTGGCCCTAATCGCTCCCCTCCCTTCGCCCTTTACCGCCGCCGTACAATCGCAATTGTAAAGCATCACAATTATAGATCGGCGTCAAGCGTTTGCGCACTATTTTTGTACTGCAACTAGGTCAGAGGCGCAACACATGCGCGTACGATTGTATTCACATTCGTCTTACCTGCGCATTATGGCAAAAGGTAATTCTGATGTAGTAGTAGCGAATAATTGGCAATCCAATAAATCTGCCTCTTCTCCCAACAATGTTGGGGTCGGCTTCCAGTCTTACCGGGTGCAGCTGCATACCAGCAGTATGTTACATGAAGCGACTGCATAGATCTGACTGTAAGACTGGTGTCAAACTTTCGGGTTTCCGACGACTCGTAACGGCTGTCAAAGATCCACGAATGACAGCCGGAACCAACGGCTTAACATACTTTCCGAGGCACAGAGGAGTCTCGGTATGTAAAGATGGTCATCCATACACTGACCAACCCTGGCAAGCTGATGGATCGACCCGTGCGGCTGTTATTACTGAGCCACGAGCTCACGAGCTCGAATACCAGGCAATCCAAAGGAGCAGAATTACCTGTTCCCTTTTGGTATTGCAAATGTCTTTTGGTGGCTTTCGGTTTTGATCTGTCACTCTATGGTATTAAGAAAAGTGTGTTTGAGTTTGAGTTTGAGTCTTACACATTCGTAGTTATGTGTACCTGTATGTTTGGGCTTTGGAGTAGGTACTGTGAGCACTATCATACGGTATAACAAACGTAGCTCGGTTCAATATTTTAGAGTAGGTAGTGCAAACAGGACAGAACTCTTGCTACTCTAAAATATTATGTTAAACCTCTATCTGTGAACGAACTGCAGTAAAGTGCAAGGTTTATTCAACGAGGCTCTCAGGCCGATATGAGAGCTTTGTCTGTAGTTTAGATGTCCTTAGGTCATGCACAAGCATAATTAGCCTATAATGTTCTCACTGCTGGGACACTGGCCTCCTGTCTGTGAGACGGAGTGGGCTGTAATCCACCACGTGGACTCAGTGCGGGTTGGTAGATGTCACATGTCTTCGAATTTTTTGTTGTAGGACATGCCGGTTTCCTCACGATGTTTTCCTTTACCCTTTTGAGAGCATTGGTGATGAAATTATTTACTCAAAGTTAAGCGCCTGCCTGGGTTCGAACCCACGACCTACTCGTAAGTCGGGGCCGTTACCACTGGGCTACCAATGCTCTCGGTGGTCTCATCCTGGTAATAATTTCCTGCCTTTTGTATCTCTAATGATTCCTATACATCCCGATTCTTGCCCAGAAACTTTTTTAACCATACTAATGTTTATTGTTCATACTGTTAGTTTAGGGTAATATGTGGTTTAGGCAAGCCCGTGACAAAAAGACAGTACTTATTAAAACTTGTATTCTTTTAGGGGATAGAATTATTAGTGTTGTGGCTAGAACTTACTAAATGTCGATATAGCAACACTCGACTAGTCTGAGTTTCACAACGTTACACCGGAACCAAAGTTATCATCATAGCTCACAGAATAAGCAAGCTGAAGTGGCAACGGGCCGGCCATATTAGCCGTAGAACCGATGACCGTTGGGGTAGACGTGTTCTAGAGTGGAGACCGTGAATCGGCAAACGTAAGGTGGGACGCCCTCAGGCAGGTGGAGCGACGATCTTCGCAGGGTGGCTGGGAGCAGCTGGATGAGAGGTACCGAGAATCGAGCTGAATGGCATGCGATTAGAGAGGTCTATTCTTTTAAAGAGCTTGTATTTTTTCGCAGTTCTTTCCGAATAAACTAGATTAAACAAACGGTCTCCTCAAAGAGACAATTCTTTTGTACTAATAATTTCCCCGGGATAGCATCCAAATCGGGGCACAGCAATGCTGCTTCAATAAATTCCATTTCTCAATCATTATTGGATTGGTTTTCAATTTATCTAAACGGACCTTTCTCGAACCAGAAAGGGGTCCTATGTAAACAGGACTTTTGATCTTCGTTTACCAATCACCACAAACAGAAACAAAACTATTAATATATTCTAAAATATCCCTTAAGAGGGTGCAGTTTGAAAGTTGGTCACGTTGGAAATAGCTGTAAATACATATTTCGCTGTTTTGATTAATTTATCAATATAATATGCTTAATTAATTTATGAAACGTCGCTCTGCAGTGCACTAGAATTGCAAATATAACATTGAATTTGATTTTGTACCCGTTTTAGGTGTAAAAAAGGCGTATGAAAAGTTTTCGAATCCTTTTTTTACATCTAAAACTAAATATTCGGTGTTACGATATTAATTATTGCATTTCATATCAATATTCTAGTTCGCTAGTTAGTCACATTTCATATTTCCATTCAGTATTATTTCCAAAATTAAGAATTTTTTGACAGCTATTTATTTTGCAACATTGCCATCTTTTGGGATAAACGCTCTTAACCAAAACAGTGAAAGATTTGACGAGCGAAACATACAGAATGTTCCCTCTTAACACTATATTGGGATATTGGTAGCGCGGGCCATTTGGGGACCATTTCGGGACATTCGACACTCTCAACCCTCGAGTTCTAACAGCCTTCACTTAAAACATGATTTGCGCTATAGTTGACTATCCTAACCCTTATCAACGCTTCTCAATGGGTAACGACAGTTAACGATTTGGTGTTAAACTCTCGTTAATGGTTAATGAAGTTTAGTAATATCTTGGCTTGGTTTAAACTTGGTTTGGACTTGGTGATGGCTTGTTTGGTTAAGGTGTTAAAATGGAATCCATTATCGCTAAATATCATGAAACATTATTTCCTATTGTTTACTTAATTTAGCAGAGGTTCAAGCTTGAGGTTTGCCCGCGATCACCGTGTTAGGTTCCGAGTGCTGACCAAAACACAAATCGCCGATGTCACCCAAAACACAGCCAAGCTTAAGTGGGACTGGGTCAAATCTACCACAAAATGGGTCCTAGAAAACGTCCGGTGACATCGAAGCAGACCCAGGAGAAGAAAGCGGGACGAGCTTGACGACTACAGACAGCTTATTAGTCCTGAGTGGAAATGAGTATAGAGGTATGAGGAACCAGATGTAAAGTTCACTCACCCTCTATAGAAAACACGACACAGAAAAGGGAGGATCCTCCGACCAGACGTCGGAGGATCCTCCCTTTTCTGTGTCGTGTCTGGTCGGCAACTGCCCGACGATTGATGTCGGAAAGTTATATTTATGTTGATCGCGTGGTAAACTCTGCTTGCACGATGCAGGATTTGTGTGACGTCAGGTTTTTGATGTGTAGTTTGCATGTGACGGTGTAAATGACATTACGTTGTTAGATTTCATTATGCTGACACAGAAGAAAGGGAGGGCTGTGCCCTGCGGTGGAACAGCATAGGCTAAAAATAAAATGCGTTTACTCACAGTTTTAACAATTTCCGAGACACTAAACGCCCGTAGACGTCATAACAATAAAACTCGTGTCTTGTTTGGTGTCCCGATTAAAATCTAAATCACCCTTAAATCATGGCAAAAGACTCTTCTCAGTCAGAAAATAAACTAGCATGATCACCATCCTTGCGTACTGCGTGTGCCGATTTCACGTACAACTTCACCTTACTAGATACCTCTCGAAAACATCGTAACGAAAACCTAGACAGTTTCGTTTAGATCTAAACCACGTTTAAGAGCTGTCAGTGCTAATACTCCACAACAATGATGACACTGACAGCTCTTGAACGCGGTTTAGATGTGTAATCGCGTTCAGTTTCATTAGTGAAGTTTGCCTTTAGTAGCACAAAATACAAAAAAACCTACCAATTCTTAATAAAGACAATGCCTTGTTTCCCTAAAGTCCATGGTCCTCATGAATAAATTAAAGACAGTCGGCCCAAACAACACTGCACCCTCGTACATTATGAAGAGGGTCCGAATTAAAACGGAAGTTGTATCGTAAAAGATATTACTTTAGCTGCAGAATACTAATAAAATGTTTTATTAGTTAACAAGAGTTTCCTCCTTGGATTTCTGGGAGCCTGGTCAAGGTTTTTATAAGAAAATCTGCAGTATGTGATTGCTTGACCAATTTAAGGGTCTATAATACCTCAAAGAATAATAATAAAATCTGTCAAGTGCGAGTCGGACTCGCACACGAAGGGTTCCATACCATGTCGTACAAGATTTAACACTATGAATTTTTGTAATACTTTCGTAAAGGTAACAACAGAGGCGCTTTAAAAAAACAAAGATTTGTAAAGAAATTGTATAATTTTAATGAAAAAATGTTGTTGTGTTAAAATAAAGGTGTAGGAGTATATTTCATTTATTTTAAGAGAAAAATATTAAGTTAACTTTATCCAGTAACATGCATTAACTAAAGTCAAAGTTATTTATTTGCTACTAACATAGTATTAGTAGGTATAAATAGGTATATATGGTAGGTAAGCAGGTAGATATGTAGGGTAGGTAGGGTAGGTTAGGTATCTACCTACCCTGGTAAGTAGGGTAGGGTAGGTAGGTAGGGTAGGTAATTAGGTAGAAATAGGTAATTAGGAAAGGTAGATGCGCCGTAGATAAGTACTTAGTGCTAACCGTGCGAAGCCAGGCCGGGTAAAGCTAGTTACTTATAAATAAAAGGATTTCTCTTGCTACATCAGACTGTATTGTACAAAATAGAATGTAAGTAGTACGCCAAATTTTAATTATAACTGTGCGTTTGCAATGGCGAAACATTCACAACAAAACATGTTGGAATCTCTATTTTCTGTCAATTTTTCATACAATGTTTGACAGGAACTAGAGATTTCAACATGTTTTGTCGTGATGTTTCGCCAGTGCAAACGCACGGGTCAATACAGGTATTTATTTACGTTTTTTTTGATAGTCTTAGTCATACAGAAATCTATTATTTCTTACTTATTATTTTTACATATCCCATCGGACTATGAGAGTGAGGGAAGAGAGAGTGCACTCGTGTCTGCGCACACACTTGTGCAGTATAATATCTCCCGCGCCGAAGAAGGCCAGTCTCCGTTGAGATTGGCCGCCGTGACCGAATATTTTTACACCAATAATTTTTCTCAATATGAAATTGTATCCACAACGGTTTTTAAGGTAACTGAATAGTACACTGTATGTGCCAGCATTCATTTCACTGTTACTGAATATATTGTCTATTGGAGTGTAGTTTTAACATGAGGTTCACACACATCAACACCGTCTAGGGATATACTTTGAAAAAAGTCGATAAAGTTCTTAAACTCAAAAAATACTGGCCGGTTTTAAAATCTTGTGAAGAAAGTTTATTTTGTAGACCTTTTTGGATGATCGAAATTTAAATGATCGAAATTGTATATGCTGCCATGATAGTAGGTACTTACTAATTCCATGTCATTACTCCGACTATTAAATAGTTATCTGTGGAATTTATATCGCATAGTATTAGCATGAAATACAAAATTATTATTTTAAGTTGCAGAAAATCGCCCATATTATATAAAATACGTTATGAATCGGCGTTTTTAGTATTTGTTGATTATAAACAGTATATGTTACATGATACACACAAGTTTCAAATTCCTAATTTGTTTAGTTGTTGAGATAGAGCTCGTACAAAAATGGTCTAAAACAGACAACTTCTACGGCCCCCTAATTCATCATTTTTGAAGATAAAAACAAATAAAAATTATATTTATTCTCTACTCGATGAGCTCTAGAAAATGATACCCCACATGCCAGGGTCAGATATTTTTTTTTTTCAAAATTTTATTTGATTGTATGGCGACCCCCCTTTAATTTTTAATTTTATTATTTGTTGCTCTTGCGGCAATAGAAATGCTCAATCTGTGAAATTTTCAACTACCTACCTATTACGGTTCATGAGATAGAGCTCGCTGACAGACAGACGGACAGCGGAGGCTTATGAATAGGGTTCCGTTTGTCACCCTTCGGGTACGGAACCCTAAAAAAGCAGTGGTGGCCCAGTGGTAACGGCCCCGACTTACGAGTTGTAGGTCGTGTGTTCGAACCCAAGCAGGCGCTTTACTTTTTGTAAATATTTTCATCACCACTGCTCTCAAAACGGTGAAGGAAAACATCGTGAGGAAACTGGCATGTCTTAGAACCAAACATTCGAAGACATGTGACATCTACCAACTCGTACTGGGCCCGCGTGGTAGATTACAGCCCACTCCCTCTCACCGAGAGGAGGCCTGTGTCCCAGCAGTGGGAACATTAATAGGCTGATTATGATTTATCAATACCTCAAATTGGTTATATCGCAAATACTGCAGCATTAATTTTGAAATAAAAATATGCCAAAGTTGAAAATAAATGTTAAGTTCTATATTTGACGAAATCAACTTACGGGCAGTTGCCCGCCAGACATAACACCCGTCTGGTCAGAGGATCCTCCCTTTTCTATGGTGTATTATATCTTCCTTCTCTTTATATTCATCACATGAGAATTCTTGTGAACAGATTTGAATAAGGGTTTTTGGATAGTTTTGCGGGTTCAAAATGATCGTCCCTTTGATGATTCCGGGTACGCGAGTCAACACATATCAAGCTCCTTCCATGCTTCGCAAAACATGTTAAACATCCTTCCCGGTCATTCAACGAAAGGCCAACAACCTATCTTACCGTAAGAGTAATCGATATTGCCCGGTAATTGGATTTCGGAGGTCAGATGCCAGTCACCCCGTGGAAAATGCTGATTTAATCACGGAAGGATGTGGAAGCCGGAAGGAGGATATAGGAAGAGTATAATTTGTTATTCGTCTTGAAACTGAATTATTCCTTCGTCACCAGTGGGTGGTACAGTGAACATATTTTGATAAACGTGCAGCTTAATATTGGCTTACAAATTGCAAAAAGCTTAGGAGAGTTCTAAAACTCGAATTTAATACCTACCTTCATCATATAATTGTTATTACCTACCTACCAGATATTAAAAAGAGACCACGCGGACGGGGTTCACCCAAGAGATGAACTGACCAAATTAAATTCGCAGTAGGCGAACCCGATTACCCGATACTCTGACAAAAGTGCCACGAAAAAAAAGAATTGTTAATAATTTGTATACTATAGTTGTACGTTACTATGTAACTAACTATACATATAAAGTAGATATGTTCCTACTTTATCTAGTAAAATATATTTGTATGCTGTTCACTAAATGGCGGAATATTAGGTATGTGTTTACGGTGAATTTTATACATTACTAGCTTTTACCCGCGGCTTCGCCCGCGTGGATGTCGCAAAATATCCCACGGGAACGTTCTACCGGGAATACATACCTAATAGCCAAGGAAAAGATCATTGACTAACTTTCAGCGGACGCAGTGGTAGGCTAATACAGCGTGTCGCGCGCGTCCGCGTGGTCAACCATAATTATTTTGTTACGCGTAATTTTGAAACTGTGATATCTCTTAAACTATTCATTTAAATGATGTGATGTAAAGGCATATTTTAATCGAAATTGAATGCCCAATTTAAATAACCTATTTAATTGGATAAGGATTAATAAGATACCGGTCAAAATAGCTTCGGAAATAACAATGAAAATTTTATACAATTTTGAAAGATAAAAATGGTTATTGTGGGTCACCCTTAGAAGATAGACATATGCCATCGCGGACTTTTTTGTTGCAATTTTTAAGATATACAATACTCTAGAACATAAATTTGATTTATCTCTCACGACTTACGCAGCGCACGCCAGTAAAGCTCCCAGTCGGCATGATTTTTTCCGACATCTTCAACAATAATCGTCATATTTCAGCCAATTTACACAAAACCTTAATGAATTATACACTAAAACCTTCCACATGAATCACTCCGTTCAATGGTGAAAACCGTTTGAAAATCCGTTCGGCAGTTTTTGAGTTTATCGCGTTCAGACAGACAGACAGACAGACAGACAGACGCGGCGGGCGACTTTGTTTTATAATATGTAAGGATTATATTATAACATCTCTTGTAACTACATTTTATTTTGGTTTGAGAGAGGACCTTCGCGAAGTGGACGTAGCTGGATGAGAGTGGCTGCAAATGGAATGCGAATGGATTTTATTTATTTCATTATCGATTTCATCAACAATTTTTACATCGTGCAAAAATGTATTGTGTAGTTAACACTAACAAACTTGAACACCTATATTATATAACTTAAAAAAAATATATAATTATGGAATCATGAGACGCATATTTATATTTTTCTCTTCTTGTTCTCACACACTATTGTTTACATTTGTTTTTAATTTCTCCTTTCACTTATGAAACAAGCAGTACCTTTGTAGTAATTATTATGATTGTCGTATCAGTATGCATTTTACTGTGAGTACATAAATAATACAATAAATTAATGTTAAGTACATTAATACGACAGTGTGGAGCGCTGACGATCGTACTGATCAAGGTCAAAAATCCTATCTAGAGAGACGTAGGCTAACAAATAGTCGTAGAAAGCATGTAGATTGTAGATACCAATTTAATTATTTTATTCTCTGCGTGGTTTCGGAAGCCCCCTTTTTAGAGGCGCGTGACGAATAATGAGACGGAGGGCTTAGTTAGACGATGGGCTCATGTCCTCCTAAGTGCATGTTGCGATTGACAGTTCATTGGACACGCGCTAAAACAAGCTGTGCCCGCGTTTCAAAATTTTGAAAGGATTCCGTACCACCGTACATTATTGATAGTAAAAAAAAAAAAGTTTAAAGTAAAAATAAAAAAGAGTTTAAAATCTAAGGATTTTTTTTTGTAGCGGCAATAGAAATACACAATCTGTGAAAATTTCATCTGTCTACCTATTACAGTTCATGAGATACAGCCCGCTGACAGACAGACGGACGGACAGCAGGGACTTAGTAATACGGATCCGTTTTGTACCCTTTGGGTAGCCTAAAACGGTACCTACATGAAACAGAAAAATACATAGCAAAATGTTGGTGTACTATAGGTACACTCCTTCGGGGAAACAAGACGTCATTTTATGTTATGTTATCAATACAACTAATAAGGTAAAATTCCCGAATCATAAGTTTACCTATTTTGATCAACATGCAACCTACAAAACATAAATTAAAAAAAAAAAAAAACTTTAATTTTGCAAGCCACCGCTTTCGCCTTAACAAAAGGATGATACCCAAATGTTTTCAAAATTTCACTAAGAAAAATTAAGTAGTAATAATTACAATGTTTGGAAAGGCATCCAAAAAGAAAATTTCTCGTATAGACTCAACAGATCATCACGCTGAACCAAAACTCGGTTCAGCGGAGAAAAAACCACAACATTCTAAAACTTTTACAAGTTGAGGTTTTTCTCAGCTGCCGAATACTAAAAACAACGTTGAGGTAAACGCAGCTTTTGTCTAGTCCATTGTAAAGGTCACGCCAGACGCACGATGGGCTATTAACATTATCGACCCGATGATGTGAAGGTGCTGTAAATTATAGGGTGTCTTGACTACTAATTGGTAAGTTACTTGGTAGATATATTGATAATTACTTCATTTGTGTGTAAATTATAATAATTGTATCCACTTCTATTCTCTTCCTTTTCAGTCTTTTATGTTATTTTTTTTATAGATTTTATACGAATACCACGTCTGTTTGGTCGTGATCTTCAGTATAAAATCATTCAAATTCCACCTGGCTAGCTACCACCATCTTATCTAAGTCTGTCGCCATAACAACAATGTTAACAGCATTGCTGTGTTTCGGCAGTTAGAGATAAGATAACCAGTTCCTCTGTGGTTGAGGATTCCGGGTGAAGCTCACTTCCACCTTCGGCCTGATCATCACTTACCATCAGGTGAGATGCATCATGCAGGTCAAGAGCGAGAGGGGGAAAAAAAAAAGAAGCAAAATGACAGATAAACAATCACAATCTGTACCTAATTTTGTCTATTCTTCAGTCGACAAAACCCGTAGAAAACCCAGCACCCTAATTACGCAATGCACGAGCAATTTTAAATTGAAACCAATTGAAAAAGATTGCCAGTCCATTGCTTCATAAGTTCGACAAAAAAAATTGAGCAGATTTTTTTTGTCGAACTTATGAAGCAATGGACTGGCAATCTTTTTCAATGGTGGGCTGTTCTATGGTTGTCATGCTACGCGTGCTGTAATCAGTGACAAATTCAGAATATCTAAAACTGTAGGTGATTTTTGTTTGTGTAGTGAGTAAGTTGTTGAAGTGCAATAACAATAAATAACTGCTGTTTGTGTTATTACTTTTAGTATGAGTTGAGAAAAACTGTTTTCTTATGATTTTATCGTATTCATCACGTCTGTGAAGTTTACACAAAAAACAAAGAAATTCGAAGAACAGAAAAGAATGAACTGATATTTCAAGTAACTAGGTACAATAACTGCGGTTAATATCACACAAAAAAAAACATAAAATTACTTAATTAATTTTATTTTATCATGTTAAGATGTCGATACCTATTGCGTCTGCGGAGTTTAGCTAGCCAAGTTAAAATAACCCTGTATAAGGACTCAGTAAAGATACCCTAGGGAGATCTGTATGTAGCACATTTCCGGGTGGGTTCTATGGCACGCAATGTTGTGCATTTAAATAAGGCCACGAATACTTAAGGCGACGACAAGCTACTTTTAATGATTTTATACCGGAAATTACGTCGAACGAGTAGTGTTAATGATTTGGAAAAAATATCATGTTAAATTAGAGCATTTTCTTAATAATTTAATCTACGAATATTTTAGATTATGTTAACATTACATAGTGAAATTAATTTTTAAAGTTGTGTCTAACGTGGATAAAAAACTAATAATTACTCAAAAGCTGTCAAGCGTATTTTACTGAAACCTCCACCATTTTAAGGATAATTAAAATATTAATCTTTTAGTCTACGAGTTTTATTAAAATACCTTCTGTTTTATGTATTATAAATTCATAATGCGTCAAATTGGTGACAGCGCTCCTTGATGCGCGAGTTCTATTACTGGCTGGATGATGTACGACGCGTTGCGTGAGCTCAGTACAGAACACGCAAGCTAACCACTCAAGGTCACTGGCATGTATCTGTCTCTTAAATGTATGGGAGGCGCACCCGGACCACTGCCCATGCAGGGCCAGGCAGCAGCGACCACTGTGGTCCCTGCTGCCTGGCTTATGTAGTTCGTGCTGATACACACGCAGAAGATTGCGATGTAGCGGTTACACTGCCACATACGAACTACGCAGCAAAGACATGACGTCACACCCCCCAAATCCTGAATCGCGCAGTTAGAGTTTACCGCGCGGATGGCATACTATCCGAAATCAACTTACGGGCAGTTGCCCGCCAGACACAACACCCGTCTGGTCGGAGGACCCTCCCTTTTCTAGAGGATGAGTGAACTTTACACCCTGTTCCTCATACCACTAAGCGATACTATCAAGAAACTTTTTTTTTCTGAGAGTATTAAAAGTGTAGTATAAGAGGGGTTGGATCTGTATGGTTATGTGTCTATGTTAAGGCCGCACTGAGCTTTAACGGCTAATGAATGGGATAGAGCGGGATAAAGAATGGCCGGTTCGCGCGCTAATTTAAGTATTTCCTTCGTATTTTTAAAACAATTACACATTTTGTAAATGTAAAATGTGTACGTTACCTATCTAAAACATACGTAGTTTTGTGAAATATTTACGCTGTACTGTGTTGTCTTTTATAGATTACTTTGAATATTCTTTTCCATCGAGGAAGTTACAAGTAATCGGGTTTCTAAAGTATACAAAGTGGGCTAATTTACTACTAAATATTGGTAGTACGCGTTTAAATATGAGATATGGCTCCTCAATCCATATGGACAGGATTTATAGAGTGCGACCTTAAATATCTTACATATTAACTGCTTAACTAAAGGATAGGTAATAACAGCTAAGCACCCCATAAGTAGATTTACTTACATCTTCCTCTTTTCTTTTGAGAACTTGAGCCCCACAATATTAGCACGGTACCTAATCAATTGGTTTTAGTCGCCCTCGCCAGGAGTTTGAAATGCCCCTTCACCTTGCCTTGAAGCTTAAAGTACTTTTAAAAATGATATTCTTTAGTCAACAAAAGGATGAAAATCCATAAAGAAACAACAATATAACAGCGCATTAATTTATGGAAAACGATAAAACTCCATGATTTATACCACTCATAAACTGTAATACATTTTGATTGCATGATCTAAAACCTACGTTTATGTGTTTACAATACATTTGAATGCTGGAGATAAAAACTTTAATGGCTCTCTAACTATTTAGACTGTTAGGAACTGAATTTTGGTAACTAGACTTGGTGGTGAATGAGTTAATCACCGCTGGTGGCTAAGTTGGTGATGAAAGATTGTTGTGAGTGTTGGCTTATTGGAATGAAGTTCTTTAATGCGGCTTGCGGTAGGAGTAAACTGGTAGAAATCGTCAAGTAATGAAAAATCGGCGCGGCGGCGGTGCCGTGTAAACGAGCACTTAAGTATGTGCGAATAAGGCTGCCCGTCAATTGACGGGAAGCGAGGCAGCGGAGCGGAGTGAGGGAGTAATCTGGAGCGGAGTTGCGGACTGTGTCTCTCCATTGATGCGGAGCGAGGTAGTTTGGAGCGGAGTTGGGGACTGTGTGGATTTGAGCGGGCTGCAATACCCCGCGGCCGGGTTTTTTCCGCTTCCCAGGTCCGCATCCCCACTCCGCTACTATGAATTTTTAAACTCGTCGCATATCCCTGTCATTCCTGTCGCGTGTCGAAGTGGAGCAGAGATTTTATGCAATTCCATTGGTTAATATTGATACAGCTCAGCTCCGCTCCTCTCCTCTTTGCTCCGGTGGATAGTCAGCCTAAGTCTAGCTCTGTATTATAAAACAAAAACTTTAGACACTTGAAACTTGAGACTATACTAGATGGCTTTGTATTAAAATAAATAATATAGGTACAGCGAAAGGGTCACCGGGTGTCCCACGACACCTCCCGACTTTTTTATTTCTTACATCATTATTTGTAATTTATGACGTAGGTAAACAGATACAACAAAAAACAGAAGACACACAAAAAGAAAAACAAATAAAATGAGAACTTGTCATTTTTGAAGTCGGTTAGCAATCAACTCTGACCCTCTAAGCCTCTAAGCTCTGACCAGTTGCACTATTTTACGACTAAATAAATCCCATTTAAGTATTTTCGTATGTTAAGTCAGGGAAATGAATTGTTCATCAAATAGACTACCAACTTAAATAGTCCGTAGGTATACAGGGTCAATTTGAATTAGCTAGCGAAACTCCGCAGACGCGATGGATATCGAAATCTAAACATGCTCAAACAAAAAAGAAATTAAATTGATGAGTTTTTTTTGTGGTCATCTATCGCAGGTAAACAAAAAAACAGTTTTCTTTGTGTAAACTACAATGATGTGATAGGTACCTATAGATATCTTAACACGATAAAACATAAAAAGAACAGATTTTCTCAACTCATAGTTCAAGTAACAACACCACCAGCGGTCGATGACCCCAAAATAAATATCAGCAATTTTGTTTTTTTTTTAGTTTTTCGTGTTATTTATTGATACCCAAAACGTCTGCTGAGTTTTACTAGCTAATTTAATTTGACCCTGCACACAAATCACAACCGTTATTCTTTGACAGTTGTATGAAATGACTATGAAAAGATGGTATATTGACGTCGGGTGTTAATTTGATAGACAATTAATTACCCTGACCGTACCTATTAATATCTAGCTGCCAGTTCTCTTTTTTACTTGAAAATAGATCCGATTACTCCGAATAATAAAACTACTTATTAATGCTTGTCAACATCATAAAACAAACAGCTTAAAAAATATCTAACGTTTTTCCCCTAAATAAAACATACTCTCCTTCAATTTTTACGGAACACAAAAAAAACTTGATGGAAACACGTGTAGGTAGCGATGGTAAGTTCGTTCAGCCGAGCGAGCGGCCATCATTCAATCAATCACTCTTTCGTTCATTCACTTACCAAGCGCTTCGAACATTTTCAACCGGGTTTCTTCGCAACTTTTTCGTTCAATTTTAGTTCACGTAAAACATTGTTAAGAAATCAAATTCTTTGTAAATTGGATAAGAGATAAAAATGTAAGCCTTTTTAACTGTTTTTGTTTGTTTTTTATTTATATTGTTTACTTTTCATTCGGTTTTGAAAGAAAAAAGGAAATAGGAAGATGAAGTGTCTTTTCGTTTTATTTCTTTTGACAAGCGTCTTGCCTTTTCAAGATGTCTAATAAAACCCGGCCTAGTGCGTGTCGGACCGCGCACAATGAAGGGTTCCATAGTTGGGATGAATTTATCCCAAAAACAAAAAGCATAGGTATTTACTGCAGACGCTCAATGTAAAATACTGACATTCAGCGGCATTCGGTTAGACTAGAAGTCGACCCCATCATAGAAAATATTAAAAGTAAAGGCTAGCCAGATTGATTTTCTTCGGACAATGCAGAACTGATTTAATGCTGTGTAACCGAAGCAAAAACTTGAATTGAGTCCCAATTCACGTACGACGACATCGCGGCAGGCCAAGGCGAAGATAGTGGGACAAGCTTGAATCCTTTTGCCGAAAGGAGTGGCTGGCACTTGCAAAGTACTGGCTGGCACTACCAAAGGTCTGGATGGCACTTGCAAAATGCTGGCTGGCACTACCAAAGGACTGGCTGACACTAGCAAAGGACTGACTGGCACTAACAAAGGACTGGCTGGCACTAGCAAAGGACTGACTGGCACTAGCAAACGACTAGCCGTCACTAGCAAAGGACTGGCTGGTACTAGCAAAGGATTGGCTGGTAATACCCAAGGACTGACTGGCACTAGCAAAGGTCTGGTTGGCACTAGCAAAGGACCGGCTGGCACTAGCAAAGGATTGGCTGGTAATACCCAAGGACTGACTCGCACTAGCAAAGGACTGGTTGGCACTAGCAAAGGACCGGCTGGCACTAGCAAATTACTGGCTGGCACTTGCAAAGGACTGGCTGGCACTAGCAAATGACTGGCTGACACTAGCAAACGACACAATTGTGTGGGAGAAGGAGGTCTTTGCCTTGTAGTGGTATAATACAGGCTAGTTGTAAGAAACAAAAACTGTTTTCAGAGTCAATGACCGGTCTTTAATCCCAAGGTCTATGTTTTACCCTTCCTTATTTTTTTCAATCGAATATTTAATATCGAGGAGAAACCAATAAAGGTGAAATTGGTTAAAAAGGTTCAGGCAAGGATCATCGAACGTTACCTACCGTTGATAATAAAACCTAAAACCTCGAAGGGTTGGGCAGAGGTATACGTATTGTGCACCCACATTTCGCCAGTTATTTTTAAGTAATGGCATCAATTACATCTATACATATTATTATAAAACAAAGATGCTTTTTGCGTTTGTCTGTACGTCCTCGTTGTCCTTCTAAACCACGCAATAGATTTTGATGAGGTTTTCACCATCGTTTAGAGAATTTATTCCGGAAGGTTTAAATGTGTATAATACGTTAATATTAAATAACGTTTACCTAAGAAATCTTGATGTTTTGTCAAGTCGTAAAAATCGTACAAAGGTGGAGCGGGTCGCTAGTAAGTAATAAATAGATAACAAATCCTGACTTCGGGCTGCTGCTACAAAATTCTTGACGAAAAACCCAATAACACTTTGCCCACCCTGGGAATTGAACCCAGGATCTCAGCTCAGTAGTCGTGCTTGTGGCAAGGCAGAATAAACTTTTCTGTTGAGAATAAGTCATTACTCAGTAGTGGAAAAATACAAGCAAATTTTTATCTAGTTCAATAAACTAAGAACAAGAATATGATATTTAACTATCATTTTGTTCTGCAGACTTCAGAGCCAGACAGACGTATTCAGGGCTTCTAATATCTGTCCTGGGGTGCCAATGTCCCCCAATGATAATAAAGTTGGTAGTCATATGAAACTTAAGCTAGACGACAGCGATGTGGTTTTATAACTGATATTTTTTTTAAATCAAATAACTAGTTTTAGAAATGTAACTTAATATTATGAGTTTATAACAAAAAAAATCGTTTATATTTCACCTATTCAAGAATAATGTTCAAGTCCCATGTAATAGGGGGCGAGCCCCCTAAACTCATGCAACGTTAAATAAAACTCATATAAATTACATAGGTACAAATTGTTTTTTTCACAATCATTTATACGATAAGTCCACATCTCTGCTATCTTTCTTTATCTGTGCCCGACAGGGTCCACGATTGTTTCTCAAGCAAATGTTTACCACTTAAGAGGGTTTATTCTGAAAGTTGGCAACGTCGCAAATAGATGTCAAATATTTCGCTGTTTTGATTAATTTGATAATATTTCTGTATGGAAATAAAAAATGTGGCTAACTAGCGAACTAGAATATTGATTATGAAATGCAATAATTAATATCGTAACACCGAATAGTTAGTTTTAGATGTAAAAAAAGTATTTGGAAACTTTCCAAATGCTTTTTTTCACCTGAAACGGGTACAACATCAAATTCAATGTTATAATTGCAATTCATTATTAATATTCTAGTCAACTAGTTAGCCACATTTCTTATTTCCATACAGTATTATTTCCAAATTAATCGAAACAGGTAAATATTTGACAGCTATTTACGACGTTGCCAAGTTTTAGGATGCACCCTCTGTACTTATTTTATTTTATTTCATTTATATGTTTTAAATATTTCATCTAATATTTTTTGAGAAATATTTCTATTCGTCGCATGTCCTAAAACTAGTTAAAAAAAATATTTGACCAAAAAATATCATTTAAAAAAAAACGCATCGCCGTCGTCTACCTTAACTTTACCTAGAAAAGTAAACACTGTAGGGAGATCCTTGTGATAAAACCTGACCCCTTAATCAGGTACCAACTACAGAAGATAAAGCGTCACCTTTTTCCCTATGTCACCGTGGTCAATTTCCTTCGCAATTTTTCCTTATTTGTCGCAAGTACACCCACGGGAAATTGTGGGCTCGATTCGTAATTACAATACAAGCGAAGCAGAGTAAACAAACACACACTTCGGTGTCTCTCTCTTATTCACCATATAAATCAAAATAACAACATTGTTCTTGTTCTTCTATAACTACAGAGCGAGAAAGGGACGGGACATTGGTAACAATTAAGAGCTGTCAAACTAGTTGACGTTTTAAAATGTCAGTGTGTTTTTGGATATTCACAACACAACTACTCGATACGTTTTCGTGTCGTATCAAAGATCAGCCAATGGTATCGGGTCCTCTAAACGCTGTTCACAAATTGAAAACCCGAAAATTTTGTCAGTTTTAATCAAATTGACGACCGCTATTCTTCCGATAGCTGTTTGCTGTTGGGGCCAAGGCAGATCAGGTAATCGAAATGTAAGATTTTCGACGCGATAGTCTGTCGCATGATTATGAATAACTTTGCAGGTCTAGCACTAGCCTGCCATTGGCTGATAATATGTAATGATTTACATTCGCCTCTTTCTAATATTATAGGTGTTAAAGATAGTAATAGTTTCAATTAAGTGTAGTTAGAGCAATTTTTAAATCGCATTGCAAGGTATAGCATAGATCTGCCGGGGTTGCGGGAAACTCCGAAAAGGTTACCGTGGCCCCTAGCAACGTACAGGCAACTGAAGGAACACGGGTGGGTTTTAGTCAGTAAGAGCCTGACACGCCCTCCCGCTCCGCCCAGAGCGGTAGAAGTTATTTGATAATTTCCCACCGAAAAAAAAAGGTATTGCATAGACCAGGGGTGGCGAACCAATGGCACAAGAGCCATTGATGGCACATGACAAAGTAATAATAGTAATTTGGGCACGCGACCGATCAACACGGTGTTGAAGAATTTGAAATGCAGCTGATTGATTTCCAGTCTAGTTCATTATGGATTAAAAAAAATATTGAAACAAGGAAAGTGTTGGAATTGATTGAAACAGAAAGATTGACAAGCAATGTAAAAATTATCACTAAGTAACGTAATTAATCACTAAGTCAAAATTATTTCTTAGTCTCTGGCCTCATTAAACATTTCTTTAGAAAAAATGGCACGTTGATGCATAAAGGTTCACCACCCCTGGCATAGACATTATGGCATTTAAAGCACAAAGTTTACTCTACCCAGATGACTGGTTGCATCTGTGTGAGGTCAAAACTCAATATATTTTACAATCAGACAAACTACTCGGTTCAATCGTAAATAATACTATCCAAAGAAGTTTTTGAAAAATATTCGTTTCTAAGCTTTATATTTTTCAAGGAGCAAGCAATATTTTAAAAGCGTTGCCATTAGATGGCATATTGGACGCAGAAGCCATCCACATTTCGTTTTAAGAGAAAAACTGTAATGTAATGTAATTTTATTGCATGATGTATGAGGATTGATCACTACACCAATACTTCTGTTGATGATTTCGAACATGACAAGCCACACATTCGAAAGGTTCTGGATTGGCGACCGCGTACTGGAAGACGTAGCGTTGGAAGGCCTCCCACAAGGTGGACCAATGACCTTGTGAAGGCCGCAGGAATCCGCTGGATGCAAAAAGTACTTGGGGGAGGCCTATGTCCAGCAGTGGACGTCTTTCGGTTGAAATGATGAAGCCCCGCATCCTAATCACTTGATGACAACTCCTCTCACTTTGACAATACAAGAATATACATTGCTTCTGGTGTTTGAAAATGTCGTCTGCTCGACTACAAACATAACGCAATGAATTTTCTTGAACTGCCAAAATCATCATCATCATCATCATTTCAGCCGAAAGACGTCAACTACTGGACATAGGCCTCCCCCAAGCACCGCCACGTCGACCGATTCTGTGCTTCCCGCATCTAGCGGTTTCCTGTGGCTTTCACAAGGTCATCGGTCCATCTTGTGGGAAGCCTTCCAACGCTACGTCTTCCAGTACGCGGTCGCCACTTTAGATCCTTTCGGCTCCATCGGCCATCTGTTCTGCGAGCAATGTGCCCTGCCCAATTCTTCGGGCTATTTCGGTTACCTTGGTTCTCCTGCGGATCTCTTAATTTCTGATTCGATCACGTACGGAAACTCTAAGCATAGCCCTCTGCATATACTTGAAAACCCGATAAGCCCTTGCCTTCTGATAAGGCGTGAGCGACCACGTTCCAGTGCCAACTTCACTGTCAAAAAGGAATTGAAGAAAGAGAATCTGCAAGAAGCTTAATTTCTTTAAGCATTGAAGAATTTCTCATTTAAATAATAATATAATGAAAGTAAAGAGTCTTCATACTATGTCTATGACGTCACCCCACCCCCTAACTGCGTTAGCGCGCTGATACGAATAAATAATGCGGATTTGCATGTTAATAGCAACTTAACGGGGACGTGAAGAAATCTTAAGTATAACTAGTTTATGTGTATCTTGTTTTGCTACAAGATATAATGGTTGAAAGAAATACGACCTTGTAATATTTTTTTACAACCTATTTATTTTTACCAAAATTGTACTAATTTGTTTTGACAAATCTTAAATACAATATATATACGAGTACAAACCCCCTAGGCTGTCCACGTTCATTAATATGGCCTTGTTTAAATTTCGCGCGTCTGTCATGGCCGTAATATGTCCATATCTTGCCGGCGGGAAATAAGGCTAAAATATATTAATTATGTACAAGTGTATAAAAAAAGGCAGAGCTCTTTGCTCATCAAAAAATTCGTCCGCATCGCTGTCAATGGAAAAAATGCCCAAAAGGCTGGCAGCATTGCCACGTTGGATGGCAAAACTTCTTTGGCCTTAAATAGGCCAGCCCTCTGGTCACGTGAAGAGTCGAGCAACCGCTTGGCGATGTCCCGAACTACCCGATGAACACTCGGACGTTGGCCTTGGGTTTCAACCCCAAATGGCTCAAACATATAACTCCTAATAAGGTTGTTATGTTTGCGCCGTTATTCAGTAGAGCTTAAAAAATCTCTTTAGAAATAGGTTTTGGCAAATGTCTTCTCAAACTTGTCAACTCAAATTGATCATGTTGAATGTTTAGAAAGATAAAAACTACTGCGTATGAACTATTGCAAGAAGCAAACAGAATAACAGAAAATCAGTCAATAAACTCATGCAAAAAAAAATATCATCCTTTATCATTTATCTCGTTAATCGAAATCCGTTCTAAACTGCGGTTCTAAACAAAAAACACAAAGAAATTTTCAACAGAACATTCCATCCACCATTCAGCTCTCATTCGATCATCACCGCGATAGCATTCACTCATTCGTTCGAAGAGCAATTTACTTTCAATGAAAAACTTTGATATCGTTCATTCATACAAAAAAATGTTGTAAAACTTAGTTCAAGTGAGTCCCTCCATTCTCCATTGTGATTCTCGTACTTTTTTTGTATAATGAAATATTTCAAACTTTCGCTACGACAAATTAAAAACATTGGCACTGAAGCCTGAAAACTTTTTAAATGTTATGGTACTGAATTTCAGGGGTTTCAGAGTGTTTTCTGTTGGAAATATGTTGAAATGCGGGACATGTTGCGTCGTTTGATGTAGGCATGTCAGTTAGGTGGACAGAGATTGGGGTAGGTATAACAGTTTGAATGTTGCATACATTTTTAAGAATGAAATGGTTTTTTTTAATGTCTTTCGGCATCCATTTGAACAATGAATGTAACAATATTACATTGAAATCCCAATAATTGAAGTCGATCGAAATGGTGTCTAGATTTTTTTAACGCCAGCGTTCAAAGCAAGAGTTATCAGGCATCTTCTGGGCTTGCTTGTTCGATCATAGACCTCATCCATAACTTTCCACCAGGCGACATCGAGGTCAAGAGCTGGTCAACATCCCTATAAAAAAAAAACATCGGGCAAACTTTGGAGACTGCCGATAGAAGTGAAAACCAAGTAACTTTTTAATACAACGTAACGCCATCTAACGAAAATATCAGGAATTTATGTGGCTTGCTGTCAGTACAAGAACGAAACCTGTAGCTCCATCAAAAAATTCCAAAAAAATAAAACAGAGTGCGCTGTCAACAACATTTCTACTCTCACTCCGTCTTACGATTTTTCGATCACGTCACGTGTCCTGACGCGAGTTAAAAATTTTTTGCCATCCCAAAAAAAGTGCACAAGGCCGCTAAAGAAGTTTCCACTTAAAAAAAAAAAAACGGGTCTACTTGTTGCAAGCGCGGTTGCTGAGCGTGACGGTCGCAATCCCCGGGTCCGACAAAAGTTTATTGGGTGTGATAATATCAAAATTCTAGTATCAGTTCGGAGTCTGGGTGAGGTTCGCCCCTTGTTACAAAAGGCCGTGATTTTATTAGGTTATTACCCCGAAAACACATCTACTTACCATAAAAACACGCCTTCCTCCCTGAGGAACAATAATTCAGTCTTGCAGAGTCACCATGAATTTCTTAAAACTAGTAAAATTTATTGAGTTTTTACGTAGTCCGTCACCTTGGCGACGTTATAGCTGTAATTAATGTTAACTGTGAAAGTTAACGTTTATAGCTTCGATAACAGACGAATAACTTATGACGGTCGGAAGATTCCATGGCGAAGGGTCTTTGATATTCTATTTGATGTTGTTTCGACAGGGATTCCAACGTCGCGTATAAACAAATTGAAGTCTTCGTAATTGTTTTGGGGACAATAGCGAAGACATGCATAAGCCAAGTCAGAAGCCCATAGCGGCTTCATAACTCTAACACCAGGTTAGTCACTAACGACACGAAAAGAAAAAGTTCTTGAAAACCAGTGCCGGCTATGACAGCATTATGACAAATATTGTAAAAGATGCAGCTCATATTATATCTGAACCACTAAGCTTCATTGTCAATTTGTGTATAGAAGAAGGCACCTTCCCAGACAAGCTAAAAATATCTGTTATAAAGCCAGTATTTAAAAAAGGTGACAAAACTAACATGAGCAACTACAGGCCAATAGCATTGATACCTATTTTCGGAAAAATTGTTGAAAAGGTGATTTTTAACTGCCTCTATACTTTCTTTGAAACACACAACATTCTAATGTCTAGTCAATATGGTTTCAGGAAAAATAAATCCATAAATGTGGCAACATATAACTTTTTAAATAAGGTAATGACTAACTTGGATAAAGGGCTACCAGCGGTCGCGCTATACATGGACATGTCGAAGGCTTTCGACCGGGTCGACCACAAGATCCTCTTAAGAAAGATGTACGCATATGGCGTGAGAGGTAATGTGTACAAGCTTATAGAATCATACCTTAACAACAGACAACAATTTAGAGAAGTGAGACGGTTAAATCCTATTACTAAAACAGAAGAAATATATGCTTCTGAATCTGGAACTGCTAAATTCGGCGTCCCTCAAGGGAGTATCGTGGGTCCTTTATTATTCCTTGTTTATATAAATGACATGCCTACGGTAACAAATCATGACATTACATTATTTGCTGATGATAGCACTGTTTTATTCGTTAATGATAATACAATTGATCTAGAATCTGACATCAACCAAACAATAATTTTAATTATAGACTGGCTAAACATGAATAACTTAATGATTAACGTTGACAAAACTAAAATAATGAATTTTAAAATACGAACTCGCCGTACTGGTTCTTTAAAAATCCATTACCTTGATAGCGACATTGAAGAAACTGAAGTAACAAAATTTCTAGGGTTGCATATTGACAACAAACTAAATTGGAAACTACATATTGACCATGTATGCAAAAAGCTGGGACAGTTTTCATATGCACTTCACAGATTGGGGAAAATAGCGAATCAGACTACTTTACTAACAGCTTACCACGGTTACGTTAGCTCTATCCTCAGATACGGTATAATATTCTGGGGCAACAGTACAGACAAGGAGCGTGCTTTCATTTCTCAAAAACGTTGCATCAGGGCTATATTTAACTTATGTGAAACTGACTCCTGTAAACCATTTTTTCAAAAGATGAATTTGTTAACACTGCCATGTATCTATATATTTGAGGCCGCAGTATTTGTCAAAAATAATATTGACATGTTTAATTACTACACGCGTATACGGCGTAAGGACAAATTGCGCACAGTAGCTAGCAAGACTCATTTAATGCATGAAAGTATCTTTTGTACAGCTTCACGCATCTTTAATAATATTCCGGGGCCTATTAGAATAATTACGGAAATTAAAAAATTTAAAAAGGATCTCCATGATCTGTTAGTAATCAAGTGCTACTACTATAAAAAAGACTTCTTATTAGACAAATCACTTCTTCAATACAAGCACCCTCAGTCATGATGAGTTCAGTGTCCCACTGTTGTTTACCTACCTATTTTTTTATTGTTTTGAATTCTATGTGTAATTTTAATCATAATTTTGTAATTAATAATGTATTTTATTTCTGTGTAACTATTGTATGCCCTAAGGGCGGGACATAGCTGTTCACTATTTAATTATTTTAGACCTGTATTATGTACCTACCTATGATCCACAATAAAGATAATGATTGATTGATTGATTGATTGATTGAAATTGAACTACCTAAAATGATCCCTCGATCATGCTTGCTATAGCAAAATATTACAAAATGACGGCCTCTCCGTGAGCATAGACTATAAGGCAGCTCATTTAGTTAATAAGGAACATAAACAATCTCTAATCTAAATTAAACACGTGTTAACCTAAACTTAATCGTTGTTTTGTTAATCAGCAGTTTAGCGATAATCTTGCGTTAAAATTTACGCATTTTAAACGCTCCTTATGTAGATTCATAAGGATTAATATTTTTATTAACTCTAATATCGTAAAGTTCTAAGTCCGAATTAATAATTATAAATGCGGAAGTGAGTTTGTTACGGTTTCACGCTAAAACGGCTGAACGGATTACGATGAAATTTGACACATGGGTAGACAATGACCTGGTGAAGGACATAGGCTAGTTTGCATCCTGAATCGTAGAGGACGTCACGGGAAACGTCTAGTATAAAATAAAAAATAATACCTACCTTAATGATAGGCTTTATCCACGAATAATGAAAACGCTTAATAAATATTTTTTCTGAGAAAAGGCTCACGTACTTTTTTATAATTATTTTTATAAATCATATGTGCCTAGCCTTTTCCCAACTATGTTGGGTTGGCTTCCAGTCTAAACAGATGCAGCTGAATACCAATATTTTACATGGAGCGACTGCCTATCTGACCTACACAACCCAGTAACTGGATAAACGATATCCCTTGGTAAGACTGGTTGTCAGACTTTCGAGCTTCTGCATGACGACCCGTAACGGCTGTCAAAGATCGAGGAATGATAGCCGGGACTAAAGGCTTAACGTGCTTTCCGAGGCACGGAGGAGTCTCGGTATGTAAAGATGGTCTCCCATCCACGGACCAACCCTGGCAAGCGTTGCTTAACTTGATGGATCGACCCGTGTGGCTGTTATTACTTAGCCACGAGCTCCTTGAGCTTTAATTTAATTATATTTCGTTAATAATTAAATTAAGTAATAATAAGAGGAGTGGAAACGAAACTGCGGCCAAAAGTTAGTAAATAATAAAAGATTTATTATTCACGTTCTGTAGTTTCAAATGGATTTATAAAAAGACGTGTGGCACTCGGGGACTGCCGCGGTAAAGCTATTGCATAGCATTTTTTATCAACTTATGCAATTGTAAAATATTAACCCGAATACAAGAAATAGCAATGGTGACATTGACAGGAACTGTTATTCACATTTATAGTTTTTAAAACTTGACACAACGTAATGGGAACATCAAACTAATAAAAAGGTTTTAATTTAACTATTAATAGTCAAGGATCATTCGTCTAAGTAAATTTGAACTTTGTTGTCAAACAGTTAAACATAATTTTCAATACAACACTCTCGTTAGATCATTCGTCTAAGTAAATTTGAACTTTGTTGTCAAACAGTTAAACATAATTTTCAATACAATACTCTCGTTAGGTATTTTCGTTACGGAATTTCTGGATTCGGTCTCCACGGTCAAGGCCCGCGATAGAAGCTATGCAATAGCAAAAGGTTGTCACTGTTTCATTATTACAGGTAAAATGTTAATAAAGCCTATAATGATCCCACTGGTCAGACATAGACCTCCTCTCCGTAAGTGGGAAGAACATTTGCCTTTGCCTTACCCTCTGGTGGCAACTGCACAATGTAATTCTATAAAAAAAAAATACATAAAATCTTGAAAGAAGACAGCGTGCGCCATCTTTTTCAATTCAGATTATGATCTCATCGTGACTTCAGCTAAATCTGGGGGATTTAGCTAACTCGCACCGGAATTTACTAAACTTGGATATAAAGAATATAATTTGCATATTTTATATCTGTGTTTCTACATTTGCTTTTTCTTTTAGCTTGTCTGTTAGGTATGGTTTTTATTGTTACAAGATGTCTTGATTATTCACAGGCACACTAAATGATATTGCGAGTTTCAAATTTCAAAGAAAAAGATTGAAATTATATCTTTATCTATATCTTCTATCTTCTATTTATATAAAAATCTATTGCCGTGCATTAGTCTCGCCAAAACTCGAAAATGAACCCGAATTGATTAATTTTTTTTTTGTTTTTTTCGCCACAATACAGGGGTGGTTTAGGAAAAAAAAAACATCCCAAAGGAACAGCCGAAAAATCAAAATTGAAATTTTGACAGGACAACGTCCAAAGGGTTAGGTAGTTTATAAATATTTTGGTTTCTATCGACGTAATAATAATTACAACAACTAATAGCAACTAACTAACTACATACTAAGTTACTACTGCAGTACCTACATCAACCTAAATTAAAACACACACAACCTTAAAATTACCATGACAGCGGACCCCTATTCCCATGCCTCAGGCTTTACGGCTTCAGAGCCCAAAAACCCTCGAGATTATCCAACAAGACAAAAGTCAAGTCCTTTATTAATAGTACGCCATTCGTCGTAGTAAATGGGAATTTTCCCATCCAGTACGCAGCTGCATCGTTCTTTAGCGTAGCGATTAGGAAAACTGATGAATGTT
The DNA here is from genome assembly GCA_948150665.1 of Conistra vaccinii. NCBI lineage: Eukaryota > Metazoa > Arthropoda > Insecta > Lepidoptera > Noctuidae > Conistra > Conistra vaccinii. Next base: position 1,842,868 of record OX411340.1, on the reverse strand, counting down.
ATTTACTGGTCGGACTGCGGTGGGAATTCTTCTTTTGTCTGGGAAAAGATAGTGTTGAGTCCTTTGTTAATGAGTGGGAAGATAAAATATGAGATTACAGAAGAAAAGGTTGATTATGGCAAGAGGAAATGCAGAAGCGTCTCTTCCTGTACGCTAATAACAAACGGAAAATTATTAATGGATCGTCTGGAAACTTATTTATTTTCTAATAATTTTTAAATAAAATAGCCTTTTTTATAAAAAAATAAAACAATATACGCGATCAACAATTGCTCTGTCCAGCATAATCACTTTATTCTGCAACATATCAGTCGTTATCCACTGGGACATCTCGGCATCATAATAATCGTTATTAATATTACTTCGTAGTTTAATAGATATTTCTAGTGAGATTTGAATGATCGATCAGTGAATGTTGCCAGTCTAAAACTTTCTTTGTTCTTGTTTTGTATTGATAATTAAAATACCTATAATCTGACGCAGTCGGATAATATGAATTTGATATAATTACACGAATGCTTTTTAGGCCAAAAAATAGGACAGCCCTCCGAAGAGTTGACCAACCGCTTGGCGATGCACGATGTCTTGAGAGATATCTCGCAAAACTAAGTGGATACTCAGCATTAGTGTTTCCACCCCAAATGGCGCGAACATTTATATGTCGCAATAAGATAAGTACCCTGCATCATAGCTAATCGTACACATCGCTATATATTTCCAGCATAAGCTAATATAGCATTGTATAGGATTTCCGTACAATGCGATATCAGCTTATACTGGAAATGTATAGGTTGATCTGTAGCCTAGCCGTGTGTACAAAGGAACTTTCACTATACCTTTGAACACTAGAAATCAATGTCTCCGCAAAGTTAGTGACATACAAACTTGTTGTATATATGTGTGTGTATTCGATTATCAGTATTCAAGATCGCATCGTTGAGCACGGATGCAACTCTCATGGAAACGTACGGGGCGTAGTTTGTGCGGGGACGCGCGACAAACTTACTAACTAAACTACAGAAAGCACAGAGCACTCGCTTTAATATGCGGTTTAGGGCTCCGTACCCAAAGAGGGTGCTAATGGGACACTATTACTAAGGATCCGCTGTCCATCTGTCTGTCTGCCAGTTCTGCCACAGGGCTCTATCTTTTGAACTGTACTCAATAACTCAATACTTTTATTGCATTCCACATGTAGATATTCTCAGGTGGTAAAATAATTTGATCATAATAAATGGACCCGGGTTGCCGGGCACGGCAAAATAAGTGAGTAAGGAGAGAGGAAGCATTTGTTATTTATATTCGTGTTAAAATATTGTACGGTGGCAGAACCTTTCTTTTACGAGTCCTACCCACACTTGGCCGCTTTTTATTCTTTGTACCTACACACTATGTCCGGTTCCGTCAAAAGTAGACTTTTTGGTCGTATATTTAGTGAAGATGAAGTTTCACGTCAAAAATATACATGGACACATTCACGATAAGATATTATCATGACTGTGTCTGTGTCCATGTATATTTTTGCTGAGCAACTGCGGCAAAACAATTGAATATAAGATCAAAAAGCTGTCTAACCAGACGCTACTATGCACAAATATTATGAAAATAGGATCTAAGATAAAAATCAAATAGCCGTGCACAGAGACTTGTTTTCAATCAATGGAAAGAACAACGATTTGCTTGTTTATTAAAATAACATCGCGATCAGTTCCAGATGTTCAGAATTCAATGAAAACATAACTGTTTCACTGACACCATTATTTTGGTTGCTAGTTCAATCATTCTGAGTAGGATCACGTAGGATTAGCTTCTGCCAGCGACTTAGTCCACGTTAAATTTCATTTTTTTACATTTAATATATCCTATAGGCTCTGTCGTTTTCGCTTAGCGTTCTCTCTGACTGTTTTTCTATTGCTCGTTAGGTTCGAAGCGTGATCAAAGGCAAAAATATTTTTTAAAGATATAGATATAGATAAAGATATATTTATTGCTTATCTGTGTATATCAGTTCTTATTTTAAACGTAAAAAAAAATATGTTCAACAGTAACAAGGCAAATGAATTTCAAATAGATTAATAGATTACATTATAGGTACGAACATTATTTTTTCTCAAAAAAACTAATGCACATTATCAATTAATAGTTTATTTTTATTTTGTTTTAAACATTATACCATTTAATTGCTTAATAGCTGGCGGTAACTGGTTGTATACACGAATACCAGTTACATAGATACTTTTATAATAAATCATATTATTAATAACAGGTAAAATGTCATATTTATATTGCTTGGGAAAGTTTCTCGTAGAATCAGATTTGAAATTAAAATATTGCATATAATTTTTAACAATGAAATATATTTCGAGTATATAAATGCCAGTCAGTGTTAGGAACTACCATCCGTTCTGAAAACAAATCCGGCTGGTAGTTCCAGAGATAAGCGCGTTTAAACGAACAAAATCTTCAGCTTTATTATATTAAGTACAGAAGTTTATAAATGTTGCAGTTGGCCCATGTTAAAAGCGAAAACTAGATTCAGTTTTTCACTTTTTCACAAAACACAACAATATGACAATTTTTGGACTACAAAATCATTCATTCACGAACCTCAGTCACTGAGAACCTTCCTTTAACTTTCTGAAAGTACATATTAACTATAAGTAACTTGAGACTTGACTACCTCGTTTGTCTAGTGGTCGAAATCGCTACTGCTGAGCATAAGGTCCAGGGTTCGATGCTCGGGTCGGGCAAAGTGTTAATGAATATCTCCATCTAGAATTTCTCTGTAGCAGCCCTTCAGCAGCTTCAGAGTCTGGATTTGTGATAGGATCACCCCCTGTTACATGGAACTTGAACCTAACTGGCGAAATCTGGGTGTACTATAGGTGCACCTCTGCCTAGCCCTTCGGAGAAATACGGGCGTGATGTTATGTTATATTTTAATTTAATCTTTATTTCAGTCATAAGTATACAGATAAAGTTTATATTTTTTACAAAAAATTGCGTTAGTGAAGGTACCAAAAATACAAATAAATAATTAAGAAAACAATTTACACAATAATTACTAAAAAGTACTATAATACTGGTATAATTATGTAACTTGAGATTTGACGACGGTATTACTGATCAGAGATTTTACCGGGATCTCAATAAACCAAGGCACTAAAATCAAAATATTTAAAAACGAAAGAGTTAGGCAAAAATAATCGATGTTTTACTCGTATCTTGTTAATCTATTCACGCCACGCACAACTACAACGGCGTCCACGCACAAACTACACCCCCGTATGTTTCCCATGACCCGGTTACAGCGTCCGTAGTGAATGGGGCGGTTTATTGCACTTTTTTATGCAAACATAGTGAGGATAGCTATAGTGACGTCATCGCTTACATTTACACAAGTACCTCCTAATGATGACGGAATACAGTAGCCTTGTTCAAATGTAGTTAAAAACTTTTGCTTTCGTGGGTTTTTATTTTTTGTTTTTTTAAAGTTGTTTTTAAATGTTCATGTCAGTATTATAAATGGTGGTTGATTGTGGTTTGTTTAAAAATAACACTGCACTGTACACAGTGGGACTTTATTAAGAACATTTTATGAAGAAAATAATACTAGCTGTGCCCCGCGGTTTCACCCACATAAGTCGCCATTTCTTGGTAATATCGGGACAAAAGATATCCTTTGTCCTTCTCCTGGTCATTGTCTACCAAAGTGCCAAATTTCATCCAAATCCGTTTTGCCGTTTTAGCGTGAAAGTGTAAATAACAAACAAACTCACTTTCGCATTTATAATAGCTAATAATAAGGAACAAAGTTTAATAGAATAAAAAACGCTTTAGTACTCTCACTCTCTATCTCTCCTCTCCCTCTCTTCCCTCTTTCTGCTCTCTGCCTTTTTTCGCCTTTTTTAGATTGTCTACAAATTAAATGAATTCTTATCGATGTATACTTACACTTTTTTCAGGCAGACTGTAATTACGCGTAGAAAGAGGACTTGCGACATTTCAGTATCATCTCAGTAATAGTAACTTAATCTCCCTACGATGCCTCTGTATCTCTTCTCTTCTCTATCTCTAATCTCTAAATATTATAAAACAAAGTCTCTTTTTGTGTCTATCTTTGAAACCACGTTATTCTTCTAAAAAAAGCCAAGTTCATGTCGGATCACGCATAGTGAAGGGATGAAATTGTAAAGCATGTTCTCTTATGCATTCCAACTGCAAGTAAGTTTGTACGCACAATATATAGAGATTTACCATGTTATTTTAAGACCATAGACTTCTTATAGGTAATCTTAATGAGGGTGGGGGGGAATGGTAAATTTTCATATATTTTCTTAAAGATCTTTAAAAGTTTTTTATTTTAAGTATAAAAAAATATATTTGAGATCTTCACGACAAGCCCTTTCATTTGATATGCCACACGGTACAGTTTGCAAAACTTTTATTTTTAAGTTTCCAATTTGCCGAGAAAAGTGGCCACATATTAAAAAAAATATATATTTACGTTACACGTCCGTATTTGGGTCACAGAAATTAAAATTTTGCTTCAATTCAAACTAAATTGGTTCAGTACATTCGGAGCAAATAGCAAAACAGACGGACAGCCAGAAAGACACACGAGTGATCCTATAAGAGTTCGGTTTTTCATTTGAGGTACGGACCCCTTATAAAATACGCAACGGATTTTGATGCGGTTTTCACCATCATTCATTAATTGTGCTCGTGTGAAGTCGGGGTGGGTCGCTAATTAATAATATCCAGCTAGCGATGACCAGGTGGACTATTCACTTATAACTTCAGCTGTCATTAACGAGACACAATAGAATTTTAATTGTTATGCCCACCTGATGTCCACTGTAACGGTCAAGCGGGTGCTATTTCAATAACATAAATACCCACTAACCGATAGTAGGTAGACTCCTACGTGTTAGTAGTCAATTCGCCCACGACTCTAATAGTTAATTCAAAGTTAATTAAGAAAAAAGTAGGCGATTCATAACTCACCAGTAAGTAATTTATTAGTATTCCCAGAACGCTTGAGGGCAATGAACTTTGCTTCCAGTTTTCAGCAGAGGCTTAGTTGAATTTCCTTTTTCCGCGGGTTTTACCCGACCTCAGAAAAGAAAGGATTCATTCAGACTATGTTTGTATTATGTTAGGAGGTTCCAGTGGTAATAAAGTATCGATTGTTTCGTGTTTAATCATTTGAGCTTCCAGTATTTTTGCTCGACACATAAAAAAGGGAACCAAAGGTAAAAAAAGACAAAAAAAAAACGGGTCTCATGTCCGATAAAACATAGCTTTACTGTCATCAAGAAAATAATACCGAGCATTGATAAAGGAACCCAATCAATCGTGAGCCCATGTCATCCGGTCACAAACATTGGATTTTGACGCACACAATATAGAGTAGAGGCAATATATACCACAAACACCACATACGAGATAAAGGGAATATACGAAACTAGCGACCTACCCCTGTGATATCTACTGATGTGTCGACATGTCAAAAGATCAAGATATCTGTGCAATATCTAAGTTCACTACATATAAGGTGCCATCTCCACGGGCGAGAAAATTGCGGCGATAGTCTTAGCAAATTCACACTGTCAAATTGAAAATCCAACTCGTAGTTATGTGTGTCATTTTTATAGTTTTCGAGGGTGCCTAAGATGGCGGCTGCAAAAATTTAGTTTTTGTTTTAAATTATACGTGAGAAGGAACTTCGTTCCTGACGGGGGTCTCCCCGAGCGACTGCCTATCTGACCTCCAGATACCAGTTACTGGGTTTCTTCTTCTTCGTCGTATCGATGATTCCATTTACTGGGTACCACGATACCACGCGGTAAGACTGATGGTTGTCAAACTTTGGGGCTTCTGCTGACTACCCGTATCGACTGTCAAAGATCTATGAATGACGGCCGGGACCAACACTTAACGTGCTTTCTGTGGCACGGAAGGGTCTTGTCTTGATGGCGACCTATCCCTGAACCGACCTCGGCTAGTCCTGCTTAGCCTTGAAGATCGACCCATGCGGCTGTTATTATTTAACCTCGAGCTCCTCTTGCTACACAATAATGCATATACAACGAAAAAGGAGCTGAGAAAATACGACCCGGACCTGTGTACCTATATAAAATAGGGTATCGCCGTCTCTCAGCGCTCTTCCCTCCAACATTGATTTAATATGAATGGAACTACACAGAGCCTTTACGTAAGTTTGCTCAAACTTTGAGAACGTATATCAGCTGAGTTTTCGGAATGAGGATGTAGTATTTATGTTTTGAGTGGGGATTCACGTTTTAAAAAGTATAGGATACTATTTGTACGTAGTGCTAATATCAGCCAGAGACAATACGACGTCCAAAAACTAAGTTGTTTGCCTCTAACACTTGGACCTCGGACTGAAACGAGGGATACTAAATCCTGTTTATGAAATAACCAGTTTTAGTAAAGTAATAAAAATAATGCGCTCCGCGGTTTCACCCTCATAAGTGTCTATTTCATGGGAATATCGGGATAAAATGTATCCTATGTTTTAATCCAGGTCATGGTCTACCCACGAGGTAAATTTCATCCTAATCCGTTTAGCCGTTTTTATTTTTGTAAACAAACAAACTCAATTTCGCAATTATAATATAGCTATATAAATTGTATATTGTGGTTTCTTGCTGATGATATTATTACTAATGTAGTAGATTTAGATAATTCTACTTAATATTATATCAGCAAGAAACCACTCCGAATGATGGTTGTTATTAAATCATTTATCTACTTCTGCAATGTCTAATGTCGGAATCACACGGTTCAAATTTGCTTTTCAATTTGAATGAAGAGACCAATTCAATTCGTGTAGGTAAACATACAAGTGAATCATTCAAATACGAACATTCCTTTCATTTCCGCGTCTTTCAATCAAAGTGAATATACGAGTATGTATTTGGATTAGGAATAAGGTCCCAATTACAGCCAAAAAACAAATGAATGCCAATATAATATTTTATTCCCAGCGGCTGTATCTCTTTTCATTTTATACCAAAAATTTAACTGATCTATTTTAAGATTATACACTAACCCCCTTACTAGTAAACGTTGTATATCGCCTATATAGTAACACAACGCTTTGTCTTCTTCTTTCGAATGTCAAATTACTGACGACTGAAAGATAGAAATCGGTGTATAGTTAATACAGGCGATATACAACGTTTATTAGTAAGGGGGCTAGTAGGGTGGTGGTATAAGTAGATACCGTATTTACTTAAAAATATTTGTTACTTTATTTTCTGTTCCTTCTTGTAATTTCTGTAGTGTGTATACAAACTTTCGTAGATCTAAATAGATAAATAAGTCAATTTGTTTCTACTACGCTATTCCATTGTTTTAAACAAGTTATTGTTATATTATTTTCCCTACATATATGTATTCCGTTCCAAGTTTAAGTAAATTAATAAATTATTTCCCGGCTCTTCAGTTTGGCTCTTAAGCAGCATTTAATGCTCAAGTACCTGAGAACCTGACACACCCACGCTTCTAATTCCATTGCCACAAGATGCTTTTGAATCTCCGTAAGTAATTATCGAAATGAAAGTAAATTAGTTATGTCTATTTTTATGAAAGTTTGCCTCCTCAAATACATGATATTGACAATTGGACTATGGGTAATTGCCTAGATAGTCAAAATCAATGTGCAGTTAAGATTTGTTATCTTTCATAATTTTTGTTTACTACAGTTTATTTTTAAGAGGTTTCAGACTTCAGAAACCTCGGAATATAGAGATTTTTTTATTTAAATATATTACGTTGATTTTTTCAGTAGCTAAATTGTAGAAACGTACATAGAGAGATAAACTCGCTTTTGCATTCACAATACATAACATACATAATCAGCCTATTAATGTTCCCACTGCTGGGACACAGGCCTCCTCTCTATGAGAGGGGGTGGGCCGTAATCTTCCACGCGGGCCCAGTGCGGGTTGGTAGATGTCACATGTCTTCGAATTTTTTTGGTTCTAAGACATGCCGGTTTCCTCACGATGTTTTCCTTTACCGTTTTGAGAGCAGTGGTGATGAAATTATTTACACAAAGTAAAGCGCCTGCTGGGGTTCGAACCCAGGACCTACAACTCGTAAGTCGGGGCCGATACCACTGGGCCACCACTGCTCCTGCTCATGCATTCACAATAATATAACATAATGTTTTGAGGTTGATAAATTAATCTTATTAATGTTATCATTCATTCGCAAGAGAGATGAGCACTTAAAACGTTTAAATGCACACTTAAAAGGTCTGTAATTCGTTATGAGATGGAAGTGATAACTGATAACTATTTAATGAGTTGGGTATCGCACAAAGGTTATTGTGTAAATAGACAGGGTCAAATAAAATTAGCTAGCGAAACTGGACAGACGTGATGGGATCGATATCTCAACATGATTAAAGAAAAGAAGAAGATTTAATGGGTTTTTTTTCTGGGCTCAACGACCGCTAGTAATACGTGAAGTATGAGTTGAGTAAATCTGTTTTTTTTTTGTTTTGTCGTGTTTAGATGACAATACCCATTACGTCTGTGAAGTTTACACAAAAAATATATATTCCAAGTAACTACACTAAACACTTATGGTCAAAAAAAAAATTATCAAACCGTGTTTTTTATTTTTATTTTGTTTTATTATACATATTTAAATACCCATCAGGTCTGCACATTATTTTTAAATATCCATACCCATCAGATCAGCGTAGTTTCGCTAGCTAGTTTATTTGACTTTGTATGTACCTGACAAGCAAATACCGTACAAAAATTTTCTTAATGTCCCTCGTCAAACTTCGTGCTTCGTCAGTCGTCGGATTTCTCTCAGCTGCCCTTCGCACTTGGTGCAGACCGGACGCTCTCAATCGACGTGGAATATGATACTTCCAAGTCGGTTGAGAGCGTCCGGACCAAGCGCAAAGTGCAACTGATAGAAATCCGACGACTGATGAAACATAAAGTTTGCAGAGGAACATCAAGAAAATTGTTGTACCGTACCTACCCCTAATTAACTTCAGATATAGTTTGAAGGTGGACCTCCCACAAGGTGGACCAATGACCTTGTGAAGGCCGTAGGAATCCACTGGATGCGCGAAGCACAGAATCGGTCGAAGTGGCGGTGCTTGGTGTAGCCTATGTCCAGCACTGGACGTCTTTTGGCTGAAATGATGATACTTTGAAGGTGGACCCTAATTAAAACAGACTTTATAAGTCGGTACCAGTGATTCCTACCGACCGTTATTCATTTCCACCTCAAATACAAAATCCTTTAGCTATCCAATATAAACAGCTTGAATAAGTCCAAGCGTTCCCAACACAACCTGGTAATCTCGAACTATAAGTCTGAACCCATTGTCGTGTGGGCCCAGGCTGATTGATTCGCGGCGGTTAACAATGGGAGACTGTTATCGTTTGTATTGAGGGATTATATCGCCTCGCTTGATGGGGTTGGCAGAGGGAGAGGTGAGAGGAAAAACGGCGACACAATAACAGACTTTTTTTCCAGCCCCTTGATACTACCTATATTTATTATATTTACAAATTGGTAGGTCTATCTAGGTACTTCTACGAGTATCTATCTGAACTAATGTTATAAAGAGAAAAGATTAGATTTTTTGTATGTTCGTTTGTTTGTTTGTAATAAATAAACTCAAAAACTACTGTTCCGATTTTAAAAATTCTTTCACCATTTCAATGCTATATTATCACTGAGTAACATAGGCTATAATCTACAAAGATATCACACGGGCGAAGCCGCTGGCGGAAGCTAGTCTGTCTATATCTAAAAATAAATGTTTGATTGTTTGTTTGTCCTCTATGGACTCCGAAAGTGCTGGGACGATTTTGATGAATTATTGGTAGGGTGTTCTGAGGACGCCCGCGGGGGTTTCTGGCCCACAATTTTTTTTTTTTAAACATTGGCGTTGCAACGCGTTGTAGTACTTAATTATTATAAATTAAAGCCACTTTTCGTGTCTCTACACGTTGTTCTTCTAAACTACGCAACGGATTTTGATGCGGTTTTCACCATCATTAATCGCCTGTTCACACGGACGACGATGCGGTGCCGTAACGTTGTTACACCGCATTTGCGGTCACACGTTGAGACTGAGCGATGCCGCTCCGGCGTAGCAACTTCGTCCACACTTCCCCGCCTCGTATCGCGGGTTGCAAGTCCGGTGTACGTGCAGTGCGACACAGGACCGCACTGGAACATACCATGGATATTTGTATATACGACGCCGCAGCGACACCGTTACGGCACCGTGCCGCCCTGAGAGAATTTATTCCGAAAAAACTATGCGTATAGCACATTATTAAACTTATATATAAGTTGTAATAAAGAAATATCGATGATTTGTCAAGACGTACAAATCATGCAAAGCAAAAGGCGGGTCACTAGTTAAGTATATACACAAAAGTCTTGCCAAGCATTTCCCCTCTTATTAGTAAACCCACAGTTAACCTATGCCAAACTTAGAACTCGAAAAGTGTATGGTTAAACCGAAGTTAATACTGCATACATAAACATAACATTACGCCTGGAATTCTCGAAGGGTTAGCCAGAGGTGTACCTACCTATAGTACCTTTTTTTTTTATGGGAAATCATAAAATAACTTCTCCCGCTCTGGGCGGAGTGAAAGGGCGTGTCAGACTCTTACTGACTAAAACCCACCCGTGTTCCTCCAGTTGCCTGTACGTTGCCAGGGGCCACGGTATCCCCTTAGGTCTTTCCCGCAACCCCGGCTACTAGTATCTTCACCCACATTTTGCCAGTTATGTTTAACTCCCATGTAATAGGGGGCGAGCCAATTGCCAACATCCGTACACGAGTCCAGACTCCGGGCTGTCACTGAGAAATTCCTGATAGAAACACCCAGTAACGCTTTGCCTGACCTAGGAATCGAAGCCAGGACCTCATGCTCAGCAGCAGCGCTTGCGATCTTGCTTAAATTAATACTAGTTTAATAATAAGGGGGTGAATGTTTTGTGAAACGCTGTGTTTTTAATGAGCATCATTGCTGTTTTTCTGTTTAAAGGGTTTTGTATGCTAATGAGACGTTGTAATTGGTTTCTAGATGACGGGTGCAACGCAATAAAGCGTAGAGCATGTCAGTTGACGTGACTGTTCTAGAAGCATTCACAATCTAATGAAGGTGGTTTGTTGACGAGGCTAGTGCTCGGTTTCTGAGTCGTTTATCTCTTCGATGTTAGTAGAGCAGTGGTGGCCCATTAGTAATGGCCTTGACTAACGAGTTGGAGGTCGTAAGTTCAAATCCTGACAAGCTCTCTACTTTGTGTGAATTATTTCATCACTACTGCTCATAAAACGGTGAAGGAAAACATTGTGAGGAAACCGGTATGTCGTAGAATTAAAAATTCGAAGACATCTACCAACTCACACTGGGCTCGCGTGGAGGATTTTGACCCACTCCCTCTGATAGCGCGGAGGCCTATGGTCCAGCATTGAGAACTGCGGCTAATTTATGTATGTATGTAATTAGTGCTACTGGTTAGATATCCTCGGAAAACACGTAAAGCCATCGGTCACGGCTGTCATTCGTAGGTCTTTGACAAGTATGTGTTTACCCAGTATCTGGGTTGTAGAGGTCAGACAGTCGCGCATTCAGCTGCATCCGGTTATAAAAACTAGAAGATGATTATGGCATTAAATGATGATGAAATCGTCAAAAAGGAGTTACTACTTAAGAATTCTCGTTCAAAATACTCCTACAATTTTCTGTTAAGGTTAAGACATAATTCCATATTTACGTTCCAGAAGCAAACAGTCTGAAAATCTTTTGTTTTCATCTTCATTTGTTCAGGAATGTAAACACGGGACTAATACCGATGTTATGGTTATCCCACGCCCGAATTTGTGAGAAGTATAGCTTACTTTGGTGCCTGGAGGACTTGCAGGAATGATGCAGTCTTATTTGTATCTAATTATAGGTTTTTTATGGTGGTCTTCTGGCTAAGAAAGGGCCATCAAAGTGAGTTTAATTTTTATTTTTTTGCTGAATGGGCTTGCTCTTGAGCTCGATCTCGCCTGATGGAAAGCAATGGATGAGGTCTTTGGTCAGAAGATGCCTTTTCACTCTTGCTTTGAAGGCAGACGGGTTAAATGTGGAAGGGAACACAGACGCTGGCAGAAAATTCCACACTTTGGCTGTGCGCATTATAAATGTGGAGGAGAAGCAGTACGACTGGACGGGATATCAACCAAGTGCGAATAGCACCCTGCAGTACGTAACTGGATAGCCTACAACTTGTTCTGGATCTAACCGGTGCCAGCACTTAAAGCAACCGAGGTGATAAATGGTCGTTTGCTTTCCTTCATGAGAACGAGGATCTGCCCTGCAGGGGAACACTTGCAAACTGATGTCATCATTCCCTGGCCCAAATACTAATTTATTAAATATTAGTTTCTTGATCCAGTACTGTACATCCAGTACTGTACATCCAGTACTGTACATCCAGTACTGTACATCCAGTACTGTACATCCAGTACTGTACATCCAGTACTGTACATCCAGTACTGTACATCAAGTACTGTACATCCAGTACTGTACATATATGGATTAAACGTAGCGAGGGTTATTGTTACTAGTGTCCTTCGCTTAGCGTAGTGACAAACCTACAATCCCAAAGGAGGTCCAAACCTAGTTGCTAAGCCGTTAATGCCATGCTAAAGATCATATCATAGCCTAGCGAGTGCAATAGGCTTTGATATGAGCATTTATCACTACGGTAAGTAATTTAGGATCTAAGCTGTTCTAACTTGCGTGTGTTCATAGTTTTAATGGAGTTTTGAGTTGATAGATCGGTTATCAACTAATCGAAGCCATGTACCAATACCTTCCTATCTATTAACTACAACTACGAGTAATCATCACCATACTGACCAAGTGTGGTGATTCGTGTTTATAGCATAGGTAATGTCCTCAAGAAGTCACCTTCGAAGGAGGGTTAATGTTCGTTATGTTAAGGACGATCATCATAATTTATTTCTACACTCATTCAATCATTTTAATACAGATCTATAACTTACTACTAATAGTACAAATGATGTCATTGTTATCATTAAATTGTATGTCAAGTACTCAGCTTTTAATTATGAAAAGTAACAGCAAATGTTAAAGTAACATTGCGCTGCTCATAAATTAATGAAATTAATAAAATGGTTGCTTTATACTTGATTAATAAGGGATTAAAAAGGAGACTGTTGTGAATAATATCAAGTTGTATAGAAACAAACATAATTGAGGGGCTGAATTTCACGTTTAATTGGAGACAAAAATTACATTGTTAAGCTTAAATTGGCTTCGACGCAGTCATTCGAGATGTTTTGTAGGGTCGTATAATAATGACAGTACAAGGATTATCCCCGGGGGTTGAGTTCAACTATTGAGCCTCACCCCTTTATAATAACAAGGAAAATATACTCACAGGGGTCGACAGCTGCTCTGCAAGCAATGTTAGCGACACACAACACTTATAATACACACACTACAATCGTTACAACCTAGGTCCCGAACACTGAGCGTAACATATTGTGGCTAACACACGTCCGCACCACGACGCACCACACACCGAATGTCAGCCATCTTTGTTTTATGAATTCGAATTTTAATTTTCGAATCGAGTACACGCCTTGATTGTTATTTTTTAATAATTATTTTTTTAGATGCAAAGGTTTTGATGGCAGGTGAAGACTTGGGCGGTTGTGAGGATGGGTGGCGCGCGCACTGTGGCTGACTTCGGGCGGATGCGCGGCGCAGGGCGGCAGGGACAACTTCGTGGCATTAACCTGACCTGGTTTCAGAGACGCGATGAATTATTTTTGAAATGGCAACGCACTTGCATTTGCTTCTTTTTTATTGTTATTCTAATGTTTAATTGCATAACCTTTTGATTATGTAATAGGATTACCATCTTCATACCCAGCTCAAAATATATTTAATTCTGTTCCCCTCTCTATATTGTTAGTAAGACATAATAGTTTTTGTAAACGAAATATATTTTATCGGGGCTTTTCACGGGTGAGGTCAGTAGGCCAATCAGGAAGGTAGCTGGAGCTTCAAGGTCTATGATATATTTGATATTATTTCGTTTCTAGTATTTGTTAGATAGCATGTTTCAGAGATGATCATTGAGAAATGTGCTAGAAGTTTATTGATATTTTTGGTTTTTGTTTATATAAAGTACGAGCAAGATTTGCGCCCGATTGATGGCAATGGGCTGGTCCTATATTATATGGGGCTTAAACATTACTTACGAAATGTGGGTGTACTAATTATGTAGGTACACCTCTGCCTTACCCAATAACATACAATTTTTTTTAAAATACTGTGTCCTGTCCGTGTGGGTGTTGTTTAAGTAAAAATGTATGTGGAAATTTTCAGGAATAAAGAAAAAAAAATTACGATGTGTTTTTTTTTCAACGGGGAATTTTAGCGGGTTATCACATGGGGCGCGGGCGGCCGTCGTTATGTGGGTGTCTACAAGTCATAACTTATGACCTCAGTCGATAAAAAACAAAAAAAAATAATTAAATAGCAATAAGTAACTTTTTTATTTTCTATAATAATAAGATTGTTTATTACTTTTTGTTTATGTTATTGCAGTACCTATGTGCCCCTTTCGGATCGGACAGGGTTTTTTTTTTAACAATAAAAAATAATAATGTTATTTGAAAAAAATATTATAATACTTCGTACATTGTTAGGAACGTTGGTATCCTTTAAAGTTATTAAATAATACTACTACACACTACTACTTACTGCATTTTCTTATTTCAATGCTAAAAGATTATGTAATACTTGTGTTTTCCTTATAACGTGATATTGGAAGCAGCTGCGCGAAATTGGTACGACTTCCTTTCTTCTCAAGTACGCAGAATACCTTTGTAAAGCTTAATATTACAGTAGCAGTGCCCGGGCATTGCGCATTCAACCATGTTGAAATTAGACAGTATTATTTTATTTTATGTCATCATACGGTTTGCGATAAAAGTCAAGTAACGCTGTCACACAACACACACACACACACACCCCATCACACCCCATCACACTCAGATTTTAATTAAATATTTAGCTCAATAGTTAAGATTTTAAAAAACTAAGGTTTTAATCGACTTTTGTCGCTGACTGCACGACAAATAAACAGTTGGTCATTACAATCTTTGAACATTTGCAATACCAAAAAGAAAGTCGAATGCTCGTAATTCTAATTACACAGGCATATATACACACTTTTCGAAACTACCGAAACAGCAACGTAGCAGAATTATAAATTATATACTACTCCGGGCGACCTCCTTCACAAAGAGTTCTACTTAACCAAACATTCTAATAACGTAGAATTAACGTCCTAAAAAACACTAACATGCAAAATTATGGGTTACGGCGTAGTGTCGTAGCTCCGTAGCACCTAGCTACGGTGCTACGAGACCTTAGGTGTAGAACTTATTAATAAAAAATAAGGGTTAAAGCGTAGCGTCGCATCAGTTAAAAAAAACCTTCCTTTAAAAAAATGGCCCACGCATAAAATTATGTTAAGTAACATTGTGATGCTACGGCGTAGCGTCGTAGCGTCGTAGCAACTAGCTACGGTGCTACGAGACCTCAGGGAGAAGTTCGTAATATTGTGTTAATATTTAGCTAAAACTAAGTTAGCTCTCTGAAAGTAATATGACAAAGTGTAGTATGAACTTTGGAGAAGCTTTTGCCCAGCAGTGGACTACTATTATAACTTTACGTTGTTTAAAAACACTTGAAAAATAATCAAAGAAAAAAAAACGATAAATATTGTAGTTATAAGAGAACATCTTCGTCATAATACACAAAGTTACTACAAAAACTACGGGACCCTATTGTCTTGTTCTTTTTTGTTTGTGTCTTTTCTTTTCGTCGTCCTATTGCAAATAAAAATATTTTCTTTATTGCACGACTCGTAATGCGAAGCATTAGAGTGTGCTCTACGATGGAAAAATATTTTTTGCCCCATTTCTGCAACTGTTTTTATTGTTACACTCCTGCTAGTACACAGAACCTACTGAATTTATATACCATTGTATAGATGATTAAATGGAGATTAATACTGTACTTTTTACCAATTGATTTAATTCAGCAGAAATGAAAAAAACATCAAAATAGTTGAAAAAAAAATCCTGTCCGTCAATTTATGAACCTTGAAAACATTGTAGCTTGCGATAAAATCAATTAATTGAGACAATTTTTTTTTAATACATTTGTTTTGGCCATAGAAGGAACTCTATTGAAAATGGCTCTTTTATTCATAGTAGTTTAATTATAATTAATAAAATACTAACTAAAATATAATATCTTTATCTAAATATTTCCAACCTTGACTAAACGTGTTGCCTAGCAACCCACAACGTAAATATCTAAATAAATAGTCTTTGACATTAGGTCAGGGTTGCGAGGTTAGAAATTTACCCATATTGATGGGTAAAACAGCAGTCAAAACATACTTCATGAAAAGTGATAAATTGGTAATTTTTGTTAGAAACTATGTTTTGAATTTATTTTTCGTATATGAATGTGTGTTATGAGGCGTGCACTTTTGGAATTTCCAAACTATTTTTTTATGCTTTTTGACCTTAGTTAAGCACGGTTAAAGTAATGTACCTATCTGTGAAAAATATAAAAGGTAAACAGAACAAATAAACCCATAATATCTTCGAATCGGGTATTACCTAAAGGGTTTCATCCATATACCTTCTACAGCTTTGAGACCACCTTGAAATATAATATTGTCAGTATCTAGTAATACTGACAATATTATATTTCAAGCGTTGCTTCTGACGGTGAGCGGTGTTCGGTGTTTAGCACCGTCATTTGTTTCAAGTTGTGCTGACAATTAACTTGAGAAGATGCAACGTTGCTACAGACGCCTGTAATTGGGTACCTCTCGCGCATACAAATGAGAAAGCAACGTTCCACCGCCGACGACGAAGCGATTAGCTATGAAGGATATTCTCACTCTCACGGCGTGGCTAACTGCTGGGCCCAACTACATAATTTAACAAATAAATGACATATATTTTTACCATCGACTCGAAAAGAAGGAGAAGAAACGAGTATTGGTAAGTTTCCCGTAATGGTACATACTTTTTATGGAAGGTGTTATTGAAATAACCTGAAAAGGGGTCATCATTATGTACAACTTTTACAGGACAAACTGCATAAATCGCTATTCACTACTTTTTGTCAAGTTACGTAACATAAATGGAGTAGCAGATTTTTTTTGCGATTTCAGACTTGCTCGCACATTATAAATCTTAATCTTAATCCTAACTTATGCTACTAATATTATAAATCTGAAATTTTGTATGTTTAAATGTTTGTTACTCAACCACGCAATAACGGCTGAACGAATTTGGATGGTTAGTTTTTAACCTGGATTAACGTATAGTATACCTTTTATCCCGGTAGTACGCTCCCGTGGGATAATTTCCAACCACCACGCGGGCGAAGCCGCGGGAGAAAGCTAGTATTTTTTTTTCCCTCAACGGGGTATCTCTTGGCCTGCATCTCACCTGATGGTAAGTGATGATCAGGCCGAAGGTGGAAGCGAGCTTCACCCGGAATCCTCAACCACAGAGGAACTGGCTATCTTACCTCTAACTGCCGAAACACAACAATGCTGTCAACATTGTTGTTATGGCGAGTGACTTAGATAAGATGGTGGTAGCTACCCAGGCGGACTTAGAACAAGCCCTACCACCAACCAAACCGAGCAGAACATTTTGGTCCCACTGGGAATCGATGCCGGGACCTCTGGGTCTGAGACAAGTGGCGTAACCACGAGACCACAGAGGCGGTTAGAAGAGTTTGTTTGTTTGTTACGCTTTCACTAAAACGGCTGAACAGATTTGTATGAAATTTAGCACATGGGTTGTCCATGACCTGGGTTAGGACAAAGAATGACTCCGTATCAAAGTTGCGACAAACAAAGGCGCGACAAATGCTAGGGCGACAGTACGATAGGTCGACCATCAGCGGTGCGACAGAACATCAGCTTGACGAACGTTAGCGCGACAGATTGTTTTCACGACAAACGATGGCACGACGAAACTTTTGATCGACGAACGTTATTGCGACTGATTGTTTTCACGACCATCGATGGGACGACGAAACTTTTGATCGACGAACGATAGCGCGACACAATTTTCGCTCGAAAAACTAAAGCACGACAAACATTTCTATAATATTTTGTTGCTAATAGCAGATAAGAAAAAAAATGTAAAGTTTTATGTTCTTTAATACATGGTTTTCGCCTACCTTGCTCGTAACTGCACTCGCGCACTGCAGTCATTTAACATTGACAATAAAAAATATTGCCAATAAAAACATTAAAAACGAAAGTACTTACTACTTCACATTTTTTTGTTATCTGCTATTAGCGACAAAATATTATAGAAATGTTTGTCGTGCTTTAGTTTGTCGAGCAAAAATTGTGTCGCGCTATCGTTCGTCGATCAAAAGTTTCATCGTCCCATCGATGGTCGTGAAAACAATCAGTCGCACTAACGTTCGTCGATCAAAAGTTTCGTCGTGCCATCGTTTGTCGTGAAAACAATCTGTCGCGCTAACGTTCGTCGAGCTGATGTTCTGTCGCACCGCTGATGGTCGACCTATCGTACTATCGCTCCAGCATTTGTCGCGCATTTGTTTGTCGCAACTTTGATACGGAGTCACAAAGAATACCTTTTATCCCGGTATCCCCACGGGATCGAGACTTATGCGGGTGAAACCGCGCGGCGCAACTAGTTGTTTATAATGATGAGTAATGCCCACTTTTTAGGTTTCCAGTTATTGCAATTGCCTACTTGTTTATAAAAGATCTCTTGGACAGGATATTTTGCGGTTTAAACAATAATTACGTCTTGTATTTGGTCGTTTTGAATTTTCATAATTTACGTGTCATCCCTAATAAATGTTTTGTTTTTTCTTTCATAATGGAACCACAGTTTTGAAAACGCTCTTCAATCCGCTTATATAACAATACGCACCCTTACAATATTGTTGAATGGAATCTCAGCTCAAATCCTATTGTTAGCGATGCCTCATTTCACTGTTGAGTAAATATTTATTTGCGTGGCCAAATGTTCAGTACTTACATGTTTATTTGATCAAATACATCTCTGAAATCGTATTACTGTGTTTGAGTCATGTTCACATACGGAAGAGTATGATGTTTTTATCTGAATAAAGGGTATGAAACAAACGTTCAATACATACATACGAAATTATAGAACGCCATCTGCTACTCTCCCTACATATTCCTTTTGCTTTGTTAACGTTCATACAAGTTTAATACGGTTAAATTATTACTTATCTGCCTAGCTTCTTCCCAACTATGTTGGCGTCGGGTTTCAGTCTAAACAAATGCAGCTGAATAGCAGTATTTTACATTGAGCGACTCTATTTGAGGAGCAGTGATGGCCCAGTGGTAACGGCCCCGACTTATAAGTTGTAGGTCGCGGGTTCGAACCCAAATAGGCGCTTTACTTTGTGTAAAATAATTTCATCACCACTGCTCACAAAACGGTGAAGGAAAACATCGTGAGGAAACCGGCATGTCCTAGAACCAAAAATTCGAAGACATGTGACATCCAACCAACCCGCACTGGGCCCGCGTGGTGGATTACGGCCCACTCCCTCTCACAGAGAGGAGGCCTGTGTCCCAGCAGTGGGAATATTAATAGGCTGATTGTGTATGTATGTATGACTCTATCTGACCTCCACAACCCATTATCTAGGTAACTCGATAGCCCTTGGTAAGACTGGTTGTCAGACTTTCGGGATTCTGACGACCCGTAACGACTATCAAAGATCTAAAAATCACAGCCGGGACCAACGGCTTAATGTGCTTTACGAGGTATGGAGGAGTCTCGGTATGTAAAGAGGGTCACCCATCCACGAACCAACCGCGGCCACCGATATCATTTAGTCACAAATTCACCATCGCCAACAATTCAACAACTTTAACACCACCAAAAAGTTTACACACAACTTAAGAGGTCATAAATTCCAACCCACCATAAAATAACCTATTTTTTGTCGCAGTAGAGTAATTACAAAACCATCATACTTTACTGTCATTGGCGGTACACTCGCGCGCAGTTATTATAACGTTTAAATAAACAGGTAGCGCTTGTCCCGAGGGTACAATCGCCGACAAAAGTGCTATATTATTCAGTCACGATGAGCACGGCGTGACAGCTGTGTGACACGTCATGTGGGGCCAGGAAAATAGCGGGTGTGATAAAGAGGGAAAGACATTGGAGATGGTAGGTCGTAGGTATGCTGAATTTATGTGAATTATAAAAGGTGAATGGTTTGTAGAAGGAAAAAGCAAGTAACAACTTTAAACCAAGGATTCCAAATGCACCCGCTACTCAACAAAGATTCATAGATAATCTTCTTACTTCTGATGCTTTCGATAATTCGGTATTCTACTATCTAGATGATATAGTAATTTGTACTAAAACCCATGAGGAACACGTGCGTTTACTCAACTTACTACACACAAAACTTTCAAAAGCAAAAATAACAATTAACTTTCTAAAATCCCTTGGTTTAAAGTTGTTACGGCTTTGCTCTGTTTGTTTTTTCTTTCTACTAGACATTTAGCAAGATATTTTCGGCTTATAAAATAAAAATATAATGTATTTTTAGTTTTTCTCTACTGGGAAAGGTATAACTTCGGTTATGATCTCCGTCATTAGTACATTATATGAATTTTGCCGCTCCCTATTGAGCCCAAAACGTTTAAGAGTTATTTCAGATTTTCCATTTTTTATATTAGTTTACTGAAAAATTAGATTTTTCTTATTGTGATGGAAAGGAATAAACATATTTTGTTCACGGAAATATCTTCTACGACATTATAAAATATAATATTAAAAAAACCTTGCACTTATTTTCGTCTTATCAACGCTACTCCTCCAGCCCCACCCGTTCCGCAAAGATAACGTCACACCACGCGACTGTACGCTACCGAACTACTTTTGTTTGCGACTGTTATAGGCTTTGTTAATACCGTATGCGACTGTACATTGAATTGAACGTCAAGGTATGCTGATATGAAATAGAAACGTTTTGTTGCATAAAACGATGTTTGTGGCCAGCTCAATGAGCGTTGTGTGATTTGAAATATTTGTACCTCACTAGCGACCCGCCCTGCTGCCTGCTTCGCACGCGACATGTTAAAACACTGAGATTTCTATGCTATTATCATCATCAGCCTATTAATGTTCCCACTGCTGGGACACAGGCCTCCTCTCGGTGAGAGGGGGAGTGGGCCGTAATCCACCACGCGGGCCCAGTGCGGGTTGGTAGATGTCACATGTCTTCGAATTTTTGCTATTATTTTATGCTATTATATTCACACATAAACCAACCGAAATAAATTGTCTAAAAGATGATGTAAAAACTCTGTGCAGTTTAGAAGATCTAAGCGGTCACACAAACAGATACAAATAATGACTATGTAGGTACTAGATGACCCGGTGAACTTCGTACCACGCCACGTGAGATCGATATTTTTCGGCTATTCCTTCGGGCTTTTCCTAATTTTCTTTTTTCCTAAACCACCCCAGGATTCAGGCGAACAAATCATATTCCAATCAATCGAGCCATTTTTGAGTTTTTGCGAGACTAAATGCACGGCAATTGATTTTTATATAGATAGAAGATTGGTATATACAGGGTGTTTGGCAGAACGTTGAGCATACGAAAATGGTGGATATGTGGGGTCATCTGCTACTTATTCAGCCCTAATTTATTTGGCCCTGGCTCCTGGACACTTTAAAAAATTTTTTTTTGCTCTCTCCTAGTTTCACCACTTTCTTAACTTTAAAGTGCCATTTTTATTAAAAATGGGTAAAACAGGCAATATTTTTGTTTTTTTTTTAATCTTTAATGTTGGCAGATTCTTATAAAAAAATTGCTTTATTCAGATGTTAGCTAGAAAAAAAGTTATGAGTCCTCAAACTTACAGAAAGATGTAAAATATTTAAATCTTAATTACAACTTGCATTAAAATAAACAAACCAGGGCCAAATAAATTAGGGCTGAGTAAGTAGCAGATGACCCCACCTATCCACCATTTTCGTATGTTCAACGTTCTGCCAAACACCCTGTAGATATAGAATGGATACAGATGAGTCTTTATAAATATTATTCGAAACCGAGATCAGTAGCGCAAAAGCCGTCTACTCAGCCACTGCGCCAACTATGCCATCAATTTATTTATATCTTAATAGTCTTATGACATCTCTCCAGGAAAATCTGAAATGTCTTTGACCTAGGTCTAATTTTATCTGGAATCTGAGTTCTGAGACACGTGTGATTCGGAGTACTACATAAGTTCGGGTCGGCATATTCGGGTCGGCAGTATTTGTTGAACAAAGCCGAACCGAAGCAATTACTACACTACACATATTCGGCTTGTACCGATCGGTAAAGTCCGTACCACTGCTGTACATAATAATTTTATTATTCAATTGTGCCGCCTGACTGTGCCGGATCATGGCGACCCGAAGCAAGCCTAAGTGTGCGTCCAGATTATGTTATATATTATAACACATAAACTTCTGTTATATAACACGTCCACATTATTTCGCATTGTCAATCTTTCTATAGATTCATATGCCAATGTTTTAGTTATAACGTGTTATGTTATGTAGTGTGGACGCACCTTAATATTTAGTATTCAGCTGAAACCCTTCCGTCACAAATACCTAAAGTGTCATCTTTGACAGCGCGTGTATTTTGTCAGCGAGCTGTCAAATCTTTTAACACGGGTAATAAGTTGGTTTTCAACGCCTGGCTATTATTAAACTACCTTGTTGACACGGAGTAGGAAACTACAGAAGATTTGTTGCGTGGTTATCTTTAATTCTCACTTTTTGTTGTTGTCGAACAAAGTATAGGTACCTACTTTAGAAGTTTGGCTTGTAACCTAGTTTGACAGCTGTTATATTATCCCGTACGTATCTTTCTTTGCCTTTTAGAAAGTGATAATGTTGCTTGTTGACGATACGTTAATATTTTAGTACGTATAGGTTTAATTTTGTTGTCACGATTATCTTAAGAGTGGTAAGAAGTAGTGCTTCTGTATCACTTTTTTTGTGATATTTCCAAATATTTACTAAAATTAACCTTACTTTGGTCAAGCTAAGGTTCAAAATTGAAAGCAAGAAGGTTTTTAGTTTAGTCATAAAATGTTTTTCTTAGGAGCGACTTTAACGATTATATATGAATGTAAAACGTCAGAAATGATGATTAATTTAGATGTTATTGATGTGATTTTTGTTAAAAAGGGAATTTTGACGGAAGATTTAAGGTGATTGCCTGTAACTAGCCGCTGAATGAGTGGGTGAATGATTGTAAAAACAAACTGAAGTATTATTGGACTAAGATATAAAGGCACATACCTAATGTAGGGGCTACAGGTAGCAGTAATGCTAGCGGTGCAGAAAGTAATGTTCCCCGCGCATTGAGTTTAGCGGCCAGTCGTTTTCCCAGTGCCGCCGTGGCTATGACTTGTGTACCGTGTAATTAATAATGAGAAGCGTCATTGTCCTTAATAATATTCATGTTTATCTGAATAGACTTTATCTTGTACACATCTCCTTCTCCAACCACGATACTCATAAGGTCCCAACACCTAACATCACGGATGTATTTCCCAAAGGACATATCGCTGAAGGAAAACATCGTGAGGAAATACGTGAAACCGACAACCCGTCTTGAACAAGCGAGGTGATCAATGCTCGTGCCTTCTCAATATGGGTACAGGCCTTTGCCCCCACTGCAGAGGGACGGAACAACATAGGCAGGTATTTATTATACATTGGCTTCTGCCAGCAGCTTCGCCCGCGTGATATCTTTATAAATTATAGCTTATGTTACTCAGTGATAATATAACATTCTACTGATAAAGAATTTTTTAAATCGGTCCAGTATTTTTTGCGTTTATTACAAATAAAAATACAAAATGTATTTTTAGTGTATATAGGGTCAAGTGTTAATGAATTTTCATATGAAGATATTTTTAGTAGCAACCCGGAGTCTACATTTGCGTCCAGTAAAATGGCTATCATTGAAACAGACTTGGCTGGGCAGCGTTCGCGAAGCTGTGCAATATCTTCTCGTCCAATATTTCGCAGTGTCTCAAGACGAATGTCTTTGACCAGTACGTGTTGCCAGTGATGACCTATGGTACTGAAACGTGGTCGCTCACAATGGGTCTTATTATTAGAAAAGGCACCAAAAGGGCAATGGACAGGGCTATGCTTGGAGTTACCCTACGTGATCGAATCAGAAATTAAGAGATCCGCAGGAGAACCAAGGTAACCGATATAGGACGAAGAATTGCCAAACTTTAGTGGTAGTGGGTATGGCACATTGCTAACAGAACAGATGGCCGATGGGGCCGAAACGTTCCCGCACAAGTCCCACATCCGAAAGGTTATGGAATGACGACCGCGTACTGGAAGACGTAGCGTTGGAAGGCCTCCCACAAGATGTACCGATGACCTTGTAAGGGCCGCAGGAATCCGCTGGATGCGGGAAGCACAGAACCGGTTGAAGTGGCGAAGTGGCGCTTGAGGGCAATTGATTTTGTTTTCTCTTCTGCTTACAGACGTTGTCTACATCTCTTTTTATCTACTTTAGATTATGTTGTAAGATTACTTTGGTAATAAGCATCCATCATCATCATCTTTGTACGTATTTTTCTGTTCCTTTCTTCTGGTCTGTGTATATGTGTGTGCATAAATCCTAACTATATATATATATTCATCATCATCTGCCTAGCCTTTTTCCAACTATATTGGGGTCGGCTTTCAGTCTAACCAGATGCAGCTGAATACCAATATTTTACATGGAGCGACTGCCTATCTGACTTCTACAACCCACTCATAATATAAATGCGAAAGTGAGTTTGTTTGTTTTTTGCAAATTTTCACGCTAAAACGGCTGAACAGATTTGGATGAAATTTGGCACCTGGGTAGACCATGACCTAGATTAGGACATAGGATACTTTTTATCCCGACATTCTCCCGGGCTCGACACTTATGCATAAATAAATAAAGATAGTCAGAGAATACAAACAAATTGTTATTTTACTTCAGATCATTTATTAAAGCCCAGTTATCCTCACAAATATCTTCTTTCTCCATAAATCATAACGTAAGTAGGTACATTAACGAGTTCACATAACGTGACTGAAAATACAGATTTACGTTATTTTTTATTTAGAGAATTTATTATATTTTTAAACGGTTTTTTTCAATCACGCACATCAACGCGCACATAAAACTAGAATATTTCTTTAAAGCAGGAAGTGACAGTTCGCCACAAATCTTATGGACCGCAGAGTACGTCATTTTTATTAACTCTCTGACCTGATTAAGAGTTATTTATATTTGGACTTCTAAATAACGTTGGGTTAAATGAATGGTGGTAGATCACACCTTAGATCCCTCCTTAAATCTCATCCTCATAAAACAAACTACTATTTTTATTCCTTCTCTGTCCATGCTGTAAGATTGTGGAATCGCTTCCGCCTAGCATTCGTGATTTAATAAAAACTGTTTCTCTATTTAAAACGAATAAAAGAGCATTACCTCTCAACTGTGAGTATTTATATACCCACTTATAGTTTATAATTATGTTTTTATATTTAAGCTTTATATTTTTATTTAAGTACTATTTGTTATGTTTTTGCGTTGTACCTGTAGGTATATTTAATATTTTAGTTTATGAGTTCGCATATTTATATTTTTTTTTGTTGTGATCTCATACACTGTTATCTACATTTGATTTTCTTTCCGCAGCTCTGCTGGATGAAATTTCTTAAGAAATAACCTTATGTAGTATCTCTGTGCATTTTTTTTTGTGCACATAAATAATCAAGTAAATAAAGATTCCAAAAGAGAAAAAGTTATTTTATTAAACAGCGTGTATTACGAATTTGTAGTCACATTTAAAGTAATGCTACAGAACATCAAACTGAAGAACTTTCTCCATGGAAAAACATCATAATTGCAGATAGTTAAATGACTCAGGCGTGACTTTGCGGAAATGCATTATAAAATACAATAAACGAAGTATATTTAGTAACCTAATCCGCTAACTATTCTTAAAGAGTCAGAAAGAACCCTGTAAGAAATCGACACGTGTTTCACCTCTCAACGAGGCATCCTCAGGATGACAATTGACTTGTTGCGAACTCGTACACGTGTTGCCACTGCAAGCGCCAACAACGCACGCAAGCGCCGTGTTGCGTGTTGCGCTTTGCGGATTAGGCTGGAGACCGTTTCTGTCCTTCGCTGTTTCCAAGTTGATATTTTTGGTGTCAATACGACAGGTAGCATAAAGTAAGGTAAAAATACTGATAAACTTGAGCATTCACTTGTAATGAGCATTGTAGCGAATGTCACATTACAGAAAAATAAATGGGAGCGTATTAGCGAGCATTCTAGCGAAAGGACAGTAAGTTTGCTTAGAGCTTTTTGCCGACCCGAGCCATTCTGTCAATGTTTCGTTTCCATGTTCGTGAAGAATATTTTTTTGACGAGCGCGTTCGCTAGAATGAATGTGAAAATATTTGGCTCTATGCTCGGCTCAGTTCGTTGTTCAGTT
Source organism: Conistra vaccinii (assembly GCA_948150665.1). Lineage (NCBI taxonomy): Eukaryota > Metazoa > Arthropoda > Insecta > Lepidoptera > Noctuidae > Conistra > Conistra vaccinii. Next base: position 1,816,150 of record OX411340.1, on the reverse strand, counting down.
CGACAAATTTAAAAACGGCGAATGCTCGATGATCTGTTACAAGTGATTGCTCAAGTCTATCAGCACCTTAACAATCGTCCATCTCAATTATGACCAGTCGTCGCCATCTCTCATGAAACGAAGGCTGATCTTTCGTCCGAGCCTTGACTTAACTTACCTCGCCTGTAATACTCGAAGGGTTACTCAGAGGTGTACCATACTACACCCACATTTTGCCAGTTATGTTTAATTCCCATGTAATAGGGGGCGAGCCTGTTATAAATCAATATCAAAGCAATAATTAGGACATTACTTATAAATTCATCGAAATATGGTGACAATCAGCAAAGGACATGCCATCGGAGTGAAAACTGCCTCAGAACCGATTTGTCCCGCATGCAATACTGACATTTAAAATGTTAGTATTGCATGTGGTTCTGAATTCAAACAAAGCATGAATAACGGTACTTCGTTTTAGAAGAACAGACTACCTACTTAGGGTCAGCCATACCTGGTGAGAGTTTACACTGTCGAACATATATCAGCATCGCCTACATTGAAGTAAAGTCGAAAATCTTCAACTACTCCAAAGAATCGAACTTTATTTAGTCTGGAAATTTTGACGACTCTGTCAGACCACCTAGGAAGACTACAGTTAACCCATTTAACTAAACAAGTGTGACAGCACGTGTGAAATGTCAGGACACTGAAAGTCTGAAATACTGTGTTTACGTATTTTCACAACATGCTGGTTATTTCTGGTTGATTTCCAAATAATGGTATACAGACTTTAACTTTCAAAATAATAAGAACCAAGCAATTTCTGAATTCACTGATTCCATGGTTGTGTTGTGCCTTTTACCAAAGATTTAAAATGTTAGATTTGACCTCAACGTAATTAGGTCGCGTGAAAAACTGTCCATACTGAGAAGAGTGAGCTCATACAACCTGAGTGAGTGAGATACGATTTTCAGTATGAGTAAGCGAGACAATAGATATTATTTCAAAATGGCATTGTTAACGAAACAGAAACGTGGCCTCACAGTCTTATTTGACGTGGTCGGGCGAATCTAACAATTTAAACCTTAGCCTTTTACCATGAGAGTAAAAAAGTATTAAGAACTTTTCTTACTTGACCTTTATCGAAAAATCCGCGAAACGGCAAAATTCATTAGATAAAAAATATAAGCAATTCTACCTTATCAAAGATTTGAATACCTACCTTTTTATTGCATAATACTTAAAAAATATAAATTAACTTAACCTGGGCTTAAGTAAGCCCATGTGACCGCAAGCAAAGTCCAAACGAGGTCAGACTTTTTTTCAGGAACTCGCGATAGCATAAAATGAAGTACAAAATGCTTCGGAAAAAAGACTGAAGAAAAAAAGAAGGTGTATGCTTATATGAACGATAGAAGTGAAAACTTATATGAGCCCCAGTATACACGGTTCAGCGTCACCGACCGACTGGAGCCGAGTATACCCGATTCAGTGTCACCGACCCGAGCGTGACGGTCAGGGACCGCGAAGTACTCCATGATGGGGGGACAAACTTCTTTGGCCCCTTCCAAACATAGCACAGAGAAACCTTCTTTACCAAGTATTATAATTGACTCCGTATCAAAGTTGCGACAAACAAAGGTGCGACAAATGCAAGGGCGACAGTACGATAGGTCGACCATCAGCGGTGCGACAGAACATCAGCTCGACGAACGTTAGTGCGACAGATTGTTTTCGCGACAAACGATGGCACGACGAAACTTTTGATCGACGAACGTTAGTGCGACTGATTATTGTCACGACCATCGATGGGGCGACGAAACTTTTGATCGACAAACGATAGCGCGACACAATGTTCGCTCGACAAACTAAAGCACGACAAACATTTCTATAATATTTTGTTGTAATAGCAGATAAGATTTTTTTTTTTAATAAATGTTTTCATTCTTTATTATCAATGTTAAATGACTGCAGTGCGCGAGTGCAGTTACGAGCAAGGTAGGCGAAAACCATGTATAAAGAACCTAAAACTTTACATTTTTTTTCTTATCTGCTATTAGCAACAAAATATTATAGAAATGTTTGTCGTGCTTTAGTTTGTCGAGCGAACATTGTGTCGCGCTATCGTTTGTCGATCAAAAGTTTCGTCGCCCCATCGATGGTCGTGACAATAATCAGTCGCACTAACGTTCGTCGATCAAAAGTTTCGTCGTGCCATCGTTTGTCGCGAAAACAATCTGTCGCACTAACGTTCGTCGAGCTGATGTTCTGTCGCACCGCTGATGGTCGACCTATCGTACTGTCGCCCTTGCATTTGTCGCACCTTTGTTTGTCGCAACTTTGATACGGAGTCATTATAATTAGATGGGGCGCCGCACCCCTTTTTACCCGACTTCGGCGAAGCAAAAAGGAGGGTTATGATTTTGACCGGTATGTATGTATGTATGTATGTATGTATGTATGTATATATGTATGTATGTATGTTCATCTGTAACCTCATAACTTCTAAACCACTGATCATAATTTGACAAATGAGGTATCGTTGGAAGCGTCTTGATTGTCCGCTGGTTATAGGCTATGTGACGTTACATTAAAATCAATATGGCGCCCTCTAGAGGACATAATCTGAAGAACGAAAAAAAAAAAAAAAAAACATACCATGTTTGGTATCAAATAAAAGGGCTTAACGAGCACATTACAAATATGTATAGATATCATATTTTTAAAGTAAATAAACATGTTTAAATTGTTAAAAACATGCAAAACTGAGACTGTGCTACGTACGGCGCGGCTGTAAAATTAATACCTACCTAGGTATTATACAATTAAACCTATACAAAAAAATATAAAGCGGCTCTGCAAATACTTTATGACGAAATTATAACCCCAAAACAAATTAAATAAAAAGCAAGTTTCAAAACTAAAACCCGACTACTGAAAAAACACGCTCTAAAGTCTAAAATGTATGAAACAAGAAAATATTTCGGACAGAAATCAAGACATAGGTACAAAAATTGTTAAAGTAAAGCCGTAGTCGCATGCCTGTCGGCTACAAAATTATAATGGCATGCGACTACGGCTTTACTTTAACCATTTTGAAACTTGCTTTTTTAATTTTAGGGGAGGCATTTGGCCCCCCCTTCCGTGGTCAGAAAGTGCGCAGTGAGCCTAAAGAAGTTTAAACTTCAAATTGTTTTTAATCGAAAAAAGATTAAACGCCATTAAAAATATATTCTACGACATTTAATTTTTCACGACATACCGACAAATTGTCGGCACTGTAAAAAAGCTGAATAAATCTAATACAGCGTGAAACAAATCGCACACATCAGTTACTTCGCTGATATGAAAAATATACAGATATTCATTTCGTACGCAAACGCGTCAACTGACTGAATTTTTGAAGATATTTGACATTCGGAATCTGTCATCATATCATCTATGACATGTGTTTCGCAACGTGGTATAAAACTGATCAGAAAATAATAATTCAAGTGAATAATATTATGAATGTTAAGTATATTATTTAAGTAAGTAATAATTAGTAGGTAAATATGTGCCTACGCAATGTATATAGGGACTCAGTCAGAATGCTAACGCTATTTTGTGGGTGTCCATTCTGAAATGACGCGCCGCCGTACTGCCGCATTTTACGTACACGGTAATGCGGTAGTGACGCGCGTCATTTCAGAATGGACAAGTTATACTCTCATATTTAACTCTTATTTCTTACTAAATTAAGTAAATAATAAAGAATAAGTCAATAAATAAACTTACCTACAGTTTTCAGTGAAGTCAGGAAAAACTTTGTGAAAAAAGCACTTTTAATTCACTTGAACACATCTCACGGTCGTAAAGACGATTTAACACTGACTGTAGAGTTTAAAGACACGATAATCCCGTATCCCGAATCAGTCATCCGTATTTCAGAGAAACTTCAGCAAAAATATCCATCACTCACCGAACAAAAATCTCTGAAATTGCATTTATGGAATACTCACACAATTTCGTCACAAAAAACTCACGCACACATTTTTTCTACATATGTCACAGCGTAACTAAATAAGTGCATTTTTAATGTTAAAATTAAGCAGTACGAAGATTGGAATATAGAAATTCTATTTATAATGATTTAAAAATGTATTCGTTTGGTCGATCGGAAGTTTTCGTTATAAATAAACGGCGCGTGGCGACGCCGGCGCATGCCGCCAGTGATCGTGCATTAGTGATGATCTCACGCAGGGCGGGACGGGAACGATGCAAGTATCGATGGACGAATCGATTAGCTGGAACTTCCTGGAAGTTCTGAAGCTGGAACGTGACGAATTGAGTGGAAGGAAGTGCTCGGCTCACTTTCTGATGTGCGTATGATATTTTAGGTAGCTGGTTATGACTATTGGAGGAAATAGGAACCGCTTGACTGTTCAAGTGGACATCAAACTCAAACTTAAAGCATTTATTTCAATTATACCATTTACAGGCACTTTTGAATTGTCAAAGAGTCGGTCAGTTAGTCAGAAAGTTGAAGCTAGTCGCCCATTCCAAAAAGTAGATCTCTGTGGAGAAGAACGGGCAAGAAACTCCCAGGACACTCTTTTAAATAAAGACATTACAAAATCCTGAGTACATTATTCTTGTTGCTTCTATATGTGAGAACAATGTGAAAAAAAAATAGAGACAATTCAAAGTATAAGATTTAAAATAAGCCTTGGCAGAAAAGAGATGACCAGTCTCATGGGCTCATCAGATGGGCATAACAATTAAAATTCTATTGTGTCTCGTTAGTGACAGCTGAAGGTCTAAATTTTGGTTCTGTACATAATGCTAAAATTGCCATCAGTTTTGAAAGATTATGATAGATAGACTAAAGATTTTGGAGATAAGACGTTTCTTAAAATAATTCTGTACTGTTTATACAAAAGATAATAAAAAAGAGAGCAAACGATTAATGTTTTATGGAAACGTTCACCTTGGGTTGACCTACTATGTCCAGTATGTACCTAGTAGGTACTGCTGAGTTGAGTAATGGACTCTGGCAATGGGATTGAGGCTCCAGTGAACCAAATTCTATCAAATCAGACCTTTTTATTTTGATTTAGTGAAGAGATTTTATTGTTGATCGATTGTCAAATCACAGTTTTCTTTCGACATACAATCTATGTAGGTACGTAAAAACAGATTTTATGTTCTCAAGCTCAACTCAAACTAAAAGCATTATTTGCACTTTTGAATTGTCAAAGTGGCGGTCTGTCAAAAGATGATGCTAATTTCTCATCCAGGCAAGAAACTCTATAGACACTCTGTTTTAATGACACAAGCATTAAAATCCGGGTGCATATAATTTTATGTAAAAATATCATAGTATCATGGATTTCCGCAAAGTATCCTTTAACCTAACCGCCCTCAAATTGATAAGCAGATGATTATATATTAAGTACCTGTAGGCAGTAAACCTACATTTCACCAGCTATTAGCTATTGCCTTTTCAAATTGCTAATAAGTACCTGCCTACTGAAAACTAAACCGGTAACCTTGGTTCTCATCATGTGCCTAGCCTTTTCCCAACTGTATTGGGTTCAGACGTATTTTACATAGAGCTGCTGGCTTTTCTGACCTCCACAACCCAGTTACTGGGTAATACGATACCCCTTGGTAAGACTGGTTGTCAGATTTTCGGGCTTCTGACTACCTGTAACGACTGTCAAAGATCCTCGAATCACAGCTGGGACCAAGGGCTTGTCATGCTTTCCGAGGCACGGAGGGACTTGGTATGTAAAGAGGGTCACCCATCCACGGAGTATCCGTGGCAAGCGTAGCTTAACCTGATCGATCGACCCGTTCGGCTGTTATTACTTAGCCACAAGCCCCTCAGTCGCTTACCTTGGTTCACCACTACGATACCATTTCCATCAAATATGCCATGTTAACTTCTGATCAAAAGCTATTTCTGCCTATTATTTCGCTACAGCTTTCACATCGATAAATTTTCCCAACACTACGATGTCTCACGCGATTTCACTGTACTACCTCATTTGATTAAAATTCACGACACAATTACCATCAAAATAATGTTAATTGCACACTTTCAGCTAATTTAATTTTATGGTCGATTCCGGTAGCTTATCGATCGTTTGGCTGTATAATTAACAACTTGTTAATTTACCAAAATGAAGTGTAATTTTCATAATTTTGTGAAAAAGACGTTTTGTTTTTATTTTAGTACGACATGGCCAGCACCCCTCTTACGAGATCGTTGTCAAAGGCTACAACGAACTCTTTTCAAGTGGACCTATATAGAATACCTAGATACGTAGATACTGACCGTCTATAAACACATGCTTAATGCATTTAGTATCTAATAATCCTGCTGCCATTGTACCAATTTATTCGTGTATCTCTATTAGCCAGCAGCTAGAGCAGTGGTGGCCGAAAAGGTAAAAGCTCCGACTTACGTGGGTACAAACCTAATCAGGTGCTTTACTTTGTATAAATAATTTTGCTCTCATAACGATGAAGAAAACCCATATGCCTGAGAGATATTTCTCGACGGCATGTGAGGCCTAGTCAGAGGCCCCTGCACCCTAATTACGTAATGCACGATCAATTTTAAATTGAAACCAATTGAAAAAGATTGCCAGTCCATTGCTTCATAAGTTCGACAAAAAAAATCTGTTCAATTTTTTTTTCGAACTTATGAAGCAATGGACTAGCAATCTGTTTCAATTCATTTCAATTTATTATTGATTGTGCATTACGTAATTAGGGTACAGGTTACTCACTACGAAAAACAAAGAAATATTATGACGATGATGCTGATAATGACGATGATAATAATGAAAAAGAAAGAACAGATCAACAGGTCAACATTGCATCATAAAAAAGGTTTCTATCAGAAAAACAATCGAGTTTTTTAATAAATACAGAAACCCGTCATTAATTAACATTCTATTTGTTTAAAAATATGTCGTTATTGAGATTAACAACCGTAAACAATGCGATAGTAATGTGTTTCATAAATAATTACGCCAGTTTTTTATTCAAAGCATTTTTATTAATGTGAGTGCGAATGGAATGTTTATTTTTAACATTTATTACACTGGCAACACAGCGGTCGATATGAAATGCTGAATGTTTTGCCATGTGGTTTCCGGTCATAAAAATAAGTCAATTTCAAAACATCCAATGATGATTTAATGTTTGTTGCTAAATGACTAATGTGCAGATCGACCTAAGAAGTTACGAAACGTTTTAATGTTATGAATTTTCTAGATACCTACCCGCTACCTAATCATCAAGTACTTTCGTTAAAAGCGGCGTTGTGCACTATTTATGGGATGGGTAAATAATGTTAATCTCGCGTCAGGACACGTGACCTGATCGAAAATTCGTAATACGGAGGGAGAGTAGAAATGTTGTTGACAGTGCACTCTGTTTTTTTTTTGTTTTTTTTTTATAGAGCTACAGCTTTTGTTCTTGTACTGACAGCAAGCCACAGTTTTTTTTTTTCATTAAAAGACATTCTTTATCAGGGGTATCCTCTGTTTCTAGAGAGAGGAAGAGGAGAGCGTCTTCGAAGAATAAAGGCATAATGTTACGAAAAAAGAGCGCGTATGATGCATTCTAGAAGAAAATTTTCCTGTTAAAATATAATTAAAGGTTGTTTTACACTTAAGATTGAACTAAAATCTATCGACCGTCTATCCCACTAACTTAAAAACTGTTACAAAAATGTCAGGGATATGCAGAAATTGCTATGCATAACGCGCAATAAAAACAGAGTTGAATCCCTCGCTACACATAACTTAGCATAATCGAAAAGATACGAGCAGGAAATGTTGTGGCATTAAATATTCAATGCGGGATAGGTACTATCAAAGAAGTTCATAACTATACACCGTAAGGACTATTTCTGCTTGCAGCGCTCGGCCGCTATAGAACCGGTACCCTAATTACGTAATACACAATCAATTCGTTTTGAAATAGATTACTAATCCATTGCTTCATATAATTTAAATTTTTGAATTGTTCTTTATTGCACGACTCATAATGCGAAGCATTAGAGTGTGCTCTACGATCGAAAAATATTTTTTGCCCCATTTCTGCAACTGTTTTTATTGTTACACTCCTACTAGTACGCAGAACCTACCTAATTTATATACCATTGTATAGATGATTAAATGGAGATTAATACTGTACTTTTTAATAATTGATTTAATGCAGCAGAAATGGAAAAAGCATCAAAATAGTTGAAAAAAAAATCCTGTCCGTCAATTCATGAACCCTGAAAACATTGTAGCTTGCGATAAAATCAATTAATTGAGTCAATGTTTTTTTTATACATTCGTTTCATCCATAGAAGGAACCCTATTGAAAATGGCTCTTTTATTCAAAGTAGTTTAATTATAATTAATAAAATACTAACTAAAATATACTATCAAAGAAGACACCGCGAACAAAAAATGTGTCCCTTGGATGCTTTGACGTTTGACTACTGCGGTGCATGCGCGTTGCGAGGAGATTCTCATAGAGTAATGCACCCGCAGATGCGACACAGTCTGCTTCTTCTGCCAACTTGATACCTAACACAGTTTTAACTGCAGAACATTATTCTAATTTCCATTGTATTAATGATGAACATTATGTGAAATGGTTCACTTGGCAACCACGTTTGCTCATTACGATTTTTTTGCACAAATGTTATCCATTTTTCCCTTGTTTCCTGGAGCTCGGACGTGGAAATCTTAAAGGGAAAAATGCCACAAATTGTAATAATTATTTGATGACAAATAACCATAAACCATAATATAATATAATAAAACAAACATTAATATCAGCGTTCAAAATATTAGATACTTAATATAAAAAAAATCCGCCATAAAAACAAACGGCAGCTATTTGTACCTACACTTCACTTCTGAATGTTTTAGTATATGGCGAATGGCGCCGTAAAATATTTTGTTCATATTTCAGTTTAAAACTTTAGAGGTATGAGGAACAGGGTGTAAAGTTCACTCATCCTCATTTGAAAAGGGAGGATCCTCCGGCCAGACGGGTGTTTTATCTATGTCGGTCGCGTGGTAAACTCTAACTGCGCGATGCAGGATCTGTGTGACGTCATGTCTTTGCTGCGTAGCTCGTATGTGGTGGTGTAACCGCTACATTATTCCCCTCCGGAGACCGGAGGTCGATATGAGAGAAATTGATATCGATGCGAGTTTAAAAATTTTACCCATATTGATGGGTAAAAAAGCAGTCAAAACATACTTCATGAAAAGTGATAAATTGTTAATTTTTGTTAGAAACTATGTTTTTTTCTTTTTCGTTTATGAATGAGAGTTATGAACTTATGAGGCGTGCACTTTTGGATTTTCCAAACTATTTTTATCTTTTTATTACGGACGCTTTTAACGTGCACGTCTTTTTACATTGTTCTCACATGTATAATTTCAACATGAATAATGTAACCAATTTGATGTAACAATTTTTTGTTTAAAAGAGTGTCCGTGGAGTTTCTTGCCCGTTCTTCTCCATAGGTACCTACTACGTTTTGGAATGGGCAACTAACTTCATATTTCTGACTGACTGACTCCTTGACAATTCAAAAGTGCCTGTACATGGTTTAATTGAAATAAATGCTTTGAGTTTGAGTACATAAGTTCGAAATTTAATTCTGCTCTGCAACGTAATTATCGCATTGAATGTTGTTGAACTGTCAAAATGAAACAAATGATCGCTATCGCATTGCTTCTGCAAGATAGGTAATAACCCTACGGGGCGGTACAGATTTGGTCACAGGATTTTGTTTTCAAACTGCTTAATGAATTTCTTCGATAGTACATCCTGGAACAAATCATGTTGATTACATCAATTTTTTAGTAATATTATGTAAAAATGTACACTTTTAAAATTTGGATAAAAACGTACGGCATCTCTAGCAATTTTCTAGGTAACTGAAAGATGGTGAATGATTCATAGACAAAAATTTATGATTTTATGTTGTTTTGTGGAACAAAAATGTCATGGGAAAACCTGGGCTTATGTTTAGTTAATATAAGTCTGAAATCGCCAACCCGTCTCTAACGATCGTGGTGATCAATGCAAATGCCTTCTCTGTCCATACAGACAAGGTAAAAAAACAAGGCCTTCTTCTCATAAAGAGGCCTTTTTTCGTTTTGTTTGAGAACATTGGCGGATACGGGGGGGGGGGTCATGGTGGCCATGCCCCCCCCCCCCCCCCCCAAACGACCGAGGAATTCTATACTTTCGATTTCATTCAGGTGCACTTACTTTTACACAGCATAGGTACGCATAGGTAGGTATATCAGGAATCAGAAATAAACTCATTACAACATGTGTATCAGGGCCGTAGGCAGGGGGGCCAACCCACCCCGCCTAGGGTACCTCCGTACTCTAATACATATAATAATTGTAATCTATTTCGCAAAGGCGTACTTTATAATCTACAAAAGCAGTAAGAGTACGCTTAAATATTGGTATTTTTATCGACTATGACTTTGTTTTGATTGATTTTAGTATTCTCTGAGAGAGTCTAACCGTCTAACGTATTCCAGGCGGGGTTCTAATATTTTCGAGCTCGCTTCGCTCGCTCTTACATTCATAAATCTCTTAATTATCTCAATTTTCTACATGAATTTGATAAGTAGATCAATTCGTGTATTCCCGGTCAAAGATAAGTGTACTTTAAAATCTACAAAAGCAGTAAGAGTACGATCGACTATGACTTTGTTTTGAATGACTTCCAGCAACTTCAGCATTGTCTGAGAGAGTCTAATCTATTCCAGGCGGGGTGCTAAAACTTTCGAGCTCGCTTCGCTCGCTCCTACATCCTACATTCTCTTAATTATTTAAATTTTCTACATAAATCTGATAAGTCGATTTTACTTCTATTTTTGTATGAATGCATGGTCAATGATAAAGAAAATCTAACGTATTCGAAGCGGCATGCAAAAAATAATTTCAAGCTCGCTTCGCTCTCTCTTGCATACTAGGTACCTACATTATATTTTCCTACAGTGACCTTCCCTATTTTGGACATGATTGTAAAGTGGCGGGAAGAGAGAAACAGGACTTATTGAAATTGATAATTATTTGATGATCTTCATCAATTTGAATTAGGTATATCTGAGATGGTAGCATAATTTTTTTTAATGATTTTCCACAAAGAAAACTAGAAATGCAGTTTAAAAAAAAACAATAATTAGTATTTAATAAAGTACTGACTCTGTATTTACCGTCTCTGAAATCAGAAATACCTACTTTATATCTTCAAAAAAAAGTTGGCGGCACCAACCTACCGACCCCCCCCCCCCCCCCCAATTTAAATTCCTGGCTACGGCCCTGAGGTGTATAATGAAGATTTCTCCTTCTCTTCTTCTTTTTCTCTTAGGTTAAATTTCAAAAAATGCTGAAACCTCTTTTTTTGTTTTTGTGATTTTAACCCTAGCTCCGAACCTTGTCAAAGTGTCCCCCCCCCCCCCCAAAATGAAATCCTGGATCCGCCCCTGTTTGAGAAATCATCAAATAACTTGGAGGGCGTGTCAGACTCTTACTGACTAAAACCCAGCCGTGTTCCTTCAGTTGCCTGAACGTTGCCAGGGGTCACGGTCTTAGGACTTTCCCGCATCCCCGGCAGGCATCGGCCCTAGCGGACCCCGTCAGTGAGAAGAGGTCTTTGCCCTGTAGTGGGACTGTAATAGACTGGTTCATTCTTACCTATAATAGGCTGGTTCACTCATTTATATTATCTAGATTTCAAATCACGCTTGAAACTTGAGTTCTTTTCACAAAGTATAGTCACGTCACGGTATTAACTAGATAGTTTTTGAAGTGAATACTTCTTTAAGCGGCGTTGTGCACTTTTTTTAGGATGGGTAAAAAATGTTAAACTCGCGTCAGAACGTGCCGTAAGATCCGTTGTCTAGCAACCGACAAAGAAAATATCAAAATAAATAGTCTTTGACATTACGTAAAGATTGCGAGGTAAAAAAATTTACCCATATTTATGGGTAAAAAAAAGCAGTCAAAACATAATACTTCATGAAAGTGTTTAAATAAATTGTTTATTTTTGTTAGACTACCTATACTTTGGTAAAATATAGGTAGTATACATATTTTGAAAATAAATAAATATACTACTAGGTACTACTAATGAATATTGTATTTAACCACATAAATTATAGTACTTTTATACTGATAAATAAAGCAGTTCGTGCGAATTTATTCTCTAACCATTCCAAAATATTCGAAAATGCACAACGTTAATGTTCAAGTTTTCACTTCTGCCTGCACTCCCGGAGTGCAACCCGTTGTTTTTTTTAATCATTTTGATTAGAGGAGTAGTTAGAAAAATACTAAAAATAGAAAGTCCATGCCACTTCTATGTATAAGTATAATACAAAGCCATTTCATAAGACCGGGTTTAGCCAACCCTTTTAACGATGTTGTTAAAATTAAACCATAAACTAGTTACTATTTTTGTTTAAAACGTTCCCATAAAATGCGGAAGTTACAGATCACGCAGAATAAGCTTTAAAATAACGAGAAAGATGAATGAAATGTAATTATTGCACAACTTAATAACTACTGAGATACTGTGAACAAAAAAAAAAACATCGGATAGTCCTTGGAGACTGCCGATAGAAGTGAAAACTTAGTAACTTTTTGATACAACGTAACGCCATCTAACGAATATGTCAAGAATTTATGTGACTTGCTGTCAGTACAAGAACGAAATCTGTAGCTCCATCAAAAAAATCCAAAAAAATAAAACAGAGTGCGCTGTCAACAACATTTCTACTCTCCCTCCGTCTTACGAATTTTCGATCAGGTCACGTGTCCTGACGCGAGTTAAATTTTTTTTTACTCATCCCAAAAAAAGTGCACGACGCCGCTAAAGAAGTATTATTCACTTAAATAATAATAAAGTTGTAGCGGCATCTACATTACCACTTGCAATGTGACAACGTGTATGGAAAATTGCATGATGTTCCGTTGAGTATTTAAGACGTGAAAGCGAAACAAACAAAATTACTTCCGCATTTGTAGTATTTTAAGTTATGATTACCTCAGAAAAAAAAGTCCTGAGAACAGTTATAATAACCATGAAAAAATAAAAAGACCGTGGAAAAACACACACAGCACTGCCTGTGCCCTCGAAATGTCATGAAGAGGAATGAAGACCTCCTTCCTAGACTACTAACCTTTTTTCTAGCAATACTGGCCAGCCATCACTGTCATTCATTTCAAAATGAACAGTTCCATCTGGCAGGTCCATCAAAACTGCAACCAAGTCAAACTTTAGCAAAAAATTCACAAAACAAAATTCACAGTAATATAATTTAAACTTTATCACCCATCGCAACCAATATAAAACAGGTGAGCTTACCAATTTTGCTAAAAAATAGTGTTTCTATAGTTTGCGTAGATTTAAAGAATTTGACCCAAATCGATACTACAGAATGCGAAGGACAGTTCAAAAGCATGTATTTATTTAATTTTATACCGTATATTCTATAGTAGAAAATGTTTGTAAGTGGTAAAAATGATAGACCTATGAATTGTAAAAAGTTTCAAATAACCAGAGAATTGTTATTACAAAACCAATGATCGCCATCTATTGCCCTATCACAGAAACTTTTAATTTATGTCATTATACGTGCTAAATACGAATGTAACACTAGCATTCTAAACATCAGAGAAAGCATACACTTAGTCACTCTAATCTTCTAAGTTAACAAAGTTTTTATATGATATATTGGTAAGTATTAAAATAGTGGCCACAGCTGGATCCAAATGGCACAAAATCATGGAGATGACAACAACTTCTAAATACATTAAAAGTTTTTACTTGGCTTGCTGACCACTGCCATGCTCGATCTAGGAACAAAATATTATCTTATTTCAGTAATCATAGCAAGCTGTGATTTTTTTCGATATGCTGCGCTTTTGCCTTGTAAGATAATCCCTTCATCCACACAGGTGTCGGTAAACCAGGCCAAAGACAACAACTTTTGTTGTAAATCCAGTGAAAGAGCCTAAGTCCTAAAGTTTAGGACCTAGTTTAGGACCTAAACGATACCTAGGCAGTTCCCGTATATTTAAAGGCTTTTGCATTCTCATCTCAGATTCATTTTGCCAAAAATACCTCTAACTTTTCTGACATTGGTTGTCGCTGAGATAAGTTCACGACAAGATTGTAAAGGCTTTTAATTACGGGAATTGGTCAGCTGGTTTTGTGCTTTTCATGCTCCTCCCTACACCTATGCTTTATACGCTGTAAGGCCGAGCCATGGCCACTCACGCTTGCAGGGCTTTCCTTCCCTGCACCGCAGCCATGAGGCGCTAGATCATGGACGTCCAGAAAGCCTTGCTGTTCCTCCTAGCTGGGATCCTGTCACTCATCGGGCTTACCAAAGCGTGCACCAAGAAAGTCTACATCGCTTGCAGACAACCGGCGCCCTGTACGAAGTAGTAACGGTAAGGATACAGTTCTATTTTATTTCTTCATGTTGTCTTTTATTTCTGATTTATTGGTAGCAGGTCTTCAGAGGGGCAATTCCAAAAAATACTTCTAATTTCCTTACATTTTCCACGAGTTTTTGAAATTGAATGTCGCCAAGATCAGCTTGCGACTAAAATTTGAACGTTTTTATATACGGGAATTGTCCTTCTGACGAAAGGTTGTAAATGACTCAACATTAAGGCTGGTTTTCCTCTCACACTGACCGTCGTCGGCGCTGACAAGACAATGTATATAAAGTTTAGTATTCTTATGAAATTACGCCAACCGCTCAGCGCTGACATCTGAAACTCATACGTTTCGGCTGTCAGCGCCGACGGTCACCGTGTGGTCAGCGTGACTCTAAAACCAGCCTTATAACCTTTCGTCAGAAGTTCTTTCCAAAGGACATGACCAGTTTTAGCCTTCGAATTCGGGAACATGCGCAGCATTACAACTTTTACACTAAGATTTAAAAATAAAGATCTAATTTATCATGGTTATATTATTCCGACTAAAGCCCAGATTAAAATATCTGAAAAATCAGTATATTAATTGCTTCCGTTTCTCTCTTTTATGTACTTCCTGATTTTGACGTTCCATTGTATCCATACTCACCCGGTAACCAAAATAAGCTACACATAATATGGAAAAAAAAAAATTAAACACGAGCTATTTTCGACAAGTGAATTTTAACGACATGGAATATACATGTTTTGTTTATAATTACTTATTTATTGATACGCCTACGGGTTATGTTAGGTTTTATTGACATGTGGAGTCCGAACACCATATTTTTTTTAATAATCACTGCGTATAAAGGAGTGTTACTTCGTTGACAATGCATCTGACATTAGCAGACACCTGTATAAGGAGGGACCAAAGGGGTAGTAGTTTTTTTCATAAAATTGATAATTCAATCGATTCGAGTCAAAGCATGAAAAATCGATTCACATAAAATGGATTTTGAATTGATATTTTCTTTGACCGTTTTGAACTACTTATATTTAATTTGGATGAATAATAACATAACACCTTCATTTCGCCAGTCCCGTGTAATGCGGGGCGAGCGTTTTACCATTAACCGGGCACAAATCCCGACTCCGGGCTGCTATTGAGAAATTCCAGATGGACAAACTCAATAACACTTTGCCCGACCCGGGAATCGCACCCAGGACCCCATGCTCAGCTGTAGCGCTTGCCACCACTAGCCCAACGAGGCAGTCAAATATTTTCGAATTTTATGTGTTAGGTTCGAGAAAAAAGCAATTGACACTTTATCGATTTCAGATCGCCATTCACCATCCCTACTTGCAGATTCAATCTTGGCGTCACGTCAGGTATCATTATATATTATATCTGTACTTTTTATGGTGTACATAATAAAGAATATTCTATCTTCTATCTATCTATCATTGCAGTTCCCGACCCACTTTGTGTTTACGCGTTCGTTGTGTACTGTGCGATTATTGTGTTCTATTTCTACGCCCCTAAGACGACCCACTGACCACGACCATTGCTATTCTTTACGGACTGACATCTTCAAAACCCGATTACCATTGCTATTCATAAAGGATTCAGCTGTTTTGCTTTACGATTCGGATAAACGGATATTATGATGAGGTGCCTAAACTATGGCATATCTGTAAGGCGGGTTCAAAGGCATATTATGAAGATTTATCAGGGAAATGGTGTTGTTATTTTCCTGTCAAAACCCATTTTCCCTCAAGAATCTAGGACAGCCGCTCGGTTAGTATCCAGATCCCTAGGTGCAGGACGTCAGCGCTGCTTGGACTGGGATAGCTTTACAACCTGCATAATCTACGCGTCCAGCGATCACGCCCGTCCGGCACAATTCGTCTTTCCTACATATTTTATTTTATTAAAGAATATTAAAATAATTAATTCGTTCAAATAATAGTTTTATTTAAATCCTCATGCCTTCACAAATAATAATAACAATAGCCTTATTTTTATTTCCCGAGCCACGTAGAGCCTAATTGTAGTCAATAGCTGACTGTAACTCTTAATTGGGTTGGCTCGGCCGGGGAGGTACCACACTCTTACAGAATACCAACGTAAAGTACCAACATTATGTTGTTGCGCTTCGAATAGTGAGTGAGAGAATCGGAAGCCCAGGGTTTGGGGTGGAAAAAGGGTGGCAGCGCATCGGCAGTAACCCTGGTGTTGTAGACTTCTATAGGCGACGGTTATTGCTTATTAACATCAGGTGATCAGCATGCTAGTTTGCGCCCTTGAAGGTATAAAAAAAAAACCTAGCGCCTCGATGGATGGCGTGTCGAATAGTAGAAAATCATTCTTTAACTCGATTACCACAACGCCTAGCGCCATCTCTTAACAAAAAGCAGAGCTATTTAGTGAAAACTTATCTTTATTTTTCTCAGTTTCCTGATCTTTTGGAGTCATGAAAGTTCTTTACCTGTAAACTGTAGAATACAACAATTGCAAAAATAAAACAATTTTTGCTGCACATTGATTTTTACACCTAAGCAGGCGCCCATCGCCCCACTGGTCATGTCTTTTAGAAGGAATTTCTTATCCGATCACATTCATCATACCTCTGTATAAGATTGTTTAAGTAGGTAGTTATATTTTTAAGCACCAATGTCTGCTTTTGCTAATCAGGGATTCCGTTTCTACTCTTTTCACCATGGACTTAAACAAATGCTTCATCATCATCATTAACGACACTAACCCCTTTTCTCAACAACGACTGGTTGCCCCCCACTCCATCCAGAAGCACCTACATATCAATATATTACGACAGCATATACAAATGCTTCTTTTAAACAATAAATTATAATCCATTAAGCCTAACCTTGACCAATATATTCGACGAGACCTCGTCTTCATCAAATCATCGCGTCAGATTCCCGTTTACATTTTTTCCACGATGTTCAAAGCATGTAATTAGTACAAGCCATATGATTAATACCAATCATTTGCGTTTGATTCGGCGCGTTGTTTATTTTTGAACGGCGCCTGCGCTCCGAGCCAACCGATGACACGATGCTTATAAAATGTATAACAAAGGGCTTTACTATATGTCTGCTTGTCTGGTTACTCAATGTTGGAAATTTTGTTTGGTTGATCTAGTTTTTTAGAGAAAGCTATTTGTTTTGTAGCATCGGAAGATTTGCAAGTAGCTCCATTATTTGCCAGAATGTGTCTACTCGCGAACGAATTTATTCACAAAGGGAAATTCTTACGATTTTACACCACAGGTTGGTCTGCAATCACCAATGTTTTTCCGGGTGTTGCAAAAGGATTCTATTTAAAATAGAACTCATAAGCCTTGCAAAAGGACTTGTGAGCTAGCTTTATATCAGCAACTACCTACATACGTCATAATTATGTAGCACACAGTTTTATTATGCCTCATTTCCTGCTCATCACGTCTTTGCTCTCACTTCTCCTATTTTGCCATTCTGAATCTAAAACGATAATTTCTTTGTTTCAGTATCTGATAATGGCTAAGATATCCTTGAGACGTCTGTATGTACTCTTATTTGCGTTATTCTCTTTACTAATCGCCTGTACATCGAGGTGCTGCAAAAAAAAGGTCCCCTGCTCTGGCAAAGCGCCCTGCAGACGAGGGCCCTACAGGTTCTAACGACACCGACGCAAACCTACAGGGCGACGCATTGATTGAGAATACTAACTGAATCTAAACACCAATTCCATCATCACGACCATCATCTACAGTGTCAGCGTCGCCGGCGCAAGTTTAAAGGACGACGCATCGACCGAAAATACTGGCTGATTCTAAATACCAACCTCATCATCAGGACAATATATACACATTTTAGAAACTTATGGGTAGCAGTTTCTGAGATAATTATTACTGTTGGAACAAATTCTGAAAAATGGAAAGAGTAAATCAGACGCAACATCGACTTGTGGCAAACTCATCAGGTTTCTGCAGTATTAGATAAAAATTGGATGAAGACCCTGTTGTACTATTAAAACGATCGGCGATTTAATGAACTAATGTTTAATAAAAAATGACAGTAAATTTTCCATTTCACAACCCGAAATATGTAAAAAAAAAATAAAAGCAAAAAAAATTGTTTCTCTAAATTCTTAGTTACCTTAATCATCTTTTCCATTGCAAACGTAAAGTATTGATTTGGGTCAAATTCCACCTTGTAGTTTTATTTGTTCTTTTTCATTTTAGTTTATTATTGTAGTGTTTTTGCTTTAGCTAGTTTGTTTATGTATGTTGGTGGAACGACTCAAATCGATTCTTTTTCGTTTGCAGAGGGAAGATGGACGCATGACTTGAGATGGCGAATACATAAAGTATACCTAGAAGTAAGCCAACACTCCTCCATTTGTAAGTACCTACCTTTAATTTTTTTTTTCTTCTCATAACTTCTGATCAAACCCGAGACTTGACAAAACTACTTGACGTACAAGAATTCTTTTACGTAGCAGCTTGGCAATTATTCATTTGCGAGGTTCTGGGTAGTTCGAGAAATTAAAATTTTCTTACGTTTTGTGCAATTTGCAAGTCAGTATCAGGTTGTAGGTTCTAAAAATAATTCGCGGCTGTATCAAATATTTATATATAGAATTATAATCATAAAAATCACCATATTTTAATCCACATACCACCTGACACACACCTAAAAAAATATGAATTTCGCGGGCTACCTGAGCGCATTCCCCTTCAAATTTTACTTTGTTTTAGCTTCAAAATTAACATCTCACAAATTAATACCTTACCTCTCTGTATCTTGCGTCGATTGTTGTTATATCTGATATCAGGCTAACATGTTTCTATCTAGCTGGCCCCCCTGAGCCACAGCAATGAAACCGGTGTAGACTGTTAGCTTTTTGGGGGGCCAGCTAGATGAACCATGTCACTAGTTCGAAGCAAAGTTGAATATGTCTCACTGTCCACTTGCGCGTTAACAGCTAAATCGGAGTTAATAGCTAGCTCAGTGTTAATCAAATAATTCTCTTTGGATTAACCCTGAATTAGCTGTTAACTCCGAGTTTAGCTAAGCCATGAACGCGCAAGTGGGCCTTAGAACTTTGGCCTATTTTTCAAATACCCTCACTAAATATTCAACTTTGTTTCAGAGTACGATGTCAGCTCACTGGGAGCGCCTAGCATTCCTCGTCTGTCTGCTAGCTACCTTGCTGCTCGAAGTCGCGGGTTGTGGTAAAAAAAACATAACTTGCACTGAAAATAATCCACCTTGCAAGAAATAAATATTGGTAGTTATTACCTTACATACACCCCGATTCAAACTTAATGGCGGCTCGGAACATGAGGCGAGTTGCTGCGCAGTAAAGAATTCATGAGTCTGCGGGGTGAGGGGTGTCACTGAGCAGCGAGTGCCGCACTTCCGAGCTACAATTAAGTTTGAATCGAACTGTACCTTCCTAAAATAGTTCGATTTATCCCGATATATGACCTTCATCCTCATTCATTAATATGGTTTTTTTTTAATTTTGTATTTTTATTTATTTTATGTGTAATACCCTAGTGGGTTTATAAAGTGTCAGTGAGTGTTTCCGTGTCATCACAGCGGATGTGGATGGAGTTTTTTCCTCCAAATTTGTTTTCCATTCCAGTAAATAGCATCATCTACATGTGGGAACACTTCAGATCCTTTTCGAGTTCCAGTAAGTGCCATTTTTTAAAGCGTTTTATGTGGTCTTCAAAGTAGATCTTTAGCCAATGTGTTGCTGTGGTTGTTTAGTCTTTTTTTTGTACTTTTCTCTATGGTCAGTATTAACTACCGAAATATAAAAGGCGCTGGTTCTGGTAGTAAAACAAAAGGTATATTTTTATCAATCAAAATAATAGACAATAGGTATCAAAAACATAGACAAAAATGTAAAAATATAAAAAAGGTTTAGTGCAGACTTGCACAGTCAGCATTACAACGTAGCTATTCGTGTATTTCTGAGTTTCTTACAAACCAGTGTGCACTGGAGACCGTTCTTAATGTTTTGGACTCACTGAAGTATCTCTAGGTTAGAATTGCTAGCAGATCCCCAGGGCAGAGCAGAGTTCTACTCCATAGGTCCAAATTGGTTTTATGATGATCTTGTAGACAAGCAATTTATTGCTTGGAGAGAGTTATTCAGCCTAAATAGCCATGAGAAGTTCTTAATTTTATATTTGCTTCTGTTCTCTTGGCTTTAATGTGGTTTGCCCATGTCAATCCTCTATCTAGGTGCTAGCCTAGGTATTTCACCGTGGTGCTGGTTGACAGGGTTCCTCTTTCCATGCAAACAGGTGCACAATCCCCCTTTCTGAGTGAGAATATTGAGACGAATATTATATTATAGAGTAAAGTACAGGGCATAATCAGCCCATTAATGTTCCCACTGCTGGGACACAGGCCTCCTCTCTGTGAGAGGAAGTGGGCTGTAATCTACCACGCGGGCCCAGTGCGGGTTGGTAGATGTCACATGTCTACAAATTTTTGGTTTTAAGACATGCCGGTTCCCTCACAATGTTTTCCTTCACCGTTTTGAGAGCAGTGGTGTTGAATTATTCACACAAAGTAAAGCGCCTGCTTGGGTCAACTGGCCTGTTGGGGCCGTTACCACTGGGCCACCACTGCTCTGCGACTTGTGGTACTGAGGCTTTGATGAAACTTTGAGAATTCTTCTTCATATTTCACTTGAAACCATTTTGTTCCAGGTATGATTTTAGAATCATGGAATATAAGTTTGAGAGCAGAGTTTTAAACTTATATAGAACCAGACTTTATCGAATACTTACTGGATGTCTATGAATACAGCAGAACAGTACTCTTTTTTCTCGAGGGAGTGTTCTCGCAGTTCTGCTATCTCTATTTCTCTTTTGGCCTACGGCCCACGGAATGTGCGTTTGTGGTCTTTTGAAGTCTTTTGTTATTTTTCATAGGGAGTAGTTGTTTTTTTATGGGTAGAGAGAGTTTGCAGCTTTGTTGAAAAATGTTATTTTTATTTTCCTCTTTGATTTCTTTTAGCTCTTTAAAGCTTTGTTGTTCTCTGTTTGAACTCTGCTTGTTTGCCATCTATCCTTAGTAGCTATCGCT
Source organism: Conistra vaccinii (assembly GCA_948150665.1). NCBI lineage: Eukaryota > Metazoa > Arthropoda > Insecta > Lepidoptera > Noctuidae > Conistra > Conistra vaccinii. The sequence goes on along the minus strand of OX411340.1, from coordinate 1,794,586 downwards.
TCTCCGCCAACTTGCGCTTTATTTTAAGCGGGATGTTTTTGGGACAGAGTTGCTACGGCGGGTGCAGAACGCCACACAGCGATCTGTATTACGCAGCAGCCATATTGTGTAGAGGTGATTTCCATCGGACATTGCAATTCCATATATAACTAACTTTTACCTGTGGTTTCGCTCGCGTAGAGATCGGAAATTAACTCACGGCATATAATTTTCCTTTGTCCTAACCCAAGTCTAGTAGTGCAAAATTTCATCGATATTTGTTCAGGTGATAACGCGCGAAAAGGGACAGACAGACAGCTACTTTCGCATTTATAATATTAGTATGGATTCATGTGTACACATTATTACCTTCGCAGATCCTTTGGCAATGCGATAATTCATCGCATCGCGATGGATAAAGCCTTCTTCCAAGAGGTGGTGGTGCTGATAGTGACTCTTCTGCTGTCATACCTCGAGACGTGCATCGGCTGCGTGAAACACGAGTACGTCGACTGTACTGAGACCTTTCAAAATTGCAAAGAACCGAAGAAGACAACCTGATCATTTTAGGTTTGTTTTTTTTTTTTTACTTATTGAAATGTGATCCCTATGATATACATAACTCTAAAACTATAACAGACATTGAGTTGCCAACTCTGTGTGTGTGTGACCTTAGATCTTCTAAGCTGCGCAATGGATTTCCATGCAGTTTTCAACATCATTTAGAGCATTTATATTCCGGAAGGTTTATGTGTATTATTACTATTTTTGTTTAATTTAGATATAGCATAGACAACTGGATTTTTTGACATGTTGCCACATCAGTAAGTACAGTCCAAAAAGATGTATACACGGACAAGGAACCATTTTATTGTCAACAACCTTTATTTCACAACATTGTAGGTATCCACCGTGTAGGAACAAAACACAGTATACAATTATTTATTCTGAAATGCCTAAGTTCATGAAATTCGTATTTTAGGGACTGAGAGATGCAGCTTTAAAGTAGTCTAATCTCATGTAGGGTGCATTTAAAGCACTATCTAGGAGTAGGATATCTCTCGGTGGAGTAGAATGCCCAATAATATAAATGAAATCCTACATAGTGCAGTAAAATACTGGTTCGGAGCCTATTCCACTATTTTAATATTTTTCAGTGCGTGGTTTGGACGCTACTCCACTTTTTGAATTTCGTTTGGGTGTGAATGGAACGGAAAGGAGTCTAGAATGCCCAATAACATAAATGGATCTACAAAGTTTGTAGTTTGGGCGCTACTCCAGTTTTAAAATGTTGTATGATATTAGCCGATGGAACGGAAGGTGGGGTAGAATGCCCAATAATATCCTACTCCTAGGAATTCTACGAATTTGCTCGTTCACTTTATTAAATTTAATTCTATGTTATCCACCAGGTGTCAGCAAATTTCGGCGCCAAATAATAAAAGACTGCAGAACTCCCAGAAACAAATTAATATGCTGCTAAACGATGTCCTGCTAGTTTTCCTGCATCTCGCAGTGACGATCTTCGAGGTGACCCAGGGTTGCAAAAGACGGAAAGGTGGTCACAAAGTACCTCGAATCACCTATAATCCTAACTCTGAACTAGGTTACAAACCCTCTAGAGTCCGGGTGATCATTTCGAAGGTAAGAAATCATATAAATTTTGTTTTTTTTTTTATCTGGTCCTTTTTTCTGGTAGTTACAAGTGCTTATTGGGGTTCAAAATAACTTCGAATCGAAGGAGACCCATTTTATGGGCTTTTACCATAAGAACTCACGAGTTTTGCACAGTATAATAAAGTAACAGTATTATATATCTCGGCATCGACATTGAAATTGCGCACTCAATACTGTTGCGTTTGAGATTTCGAAGCGCGTCGTTTCGGCTGTTTTCTATGAAGAAAACAGCTGAATACTGTTACTATTTATACTGTGATTATAGTGCGTATACTGTACTACTGTCTAGTTTAGGAGGAGCTCGTGGCTAAGTAATAACAGACACGCTTCGATTCATCAGGTTAAGTTACGCTTGCCAGAGTTGGTCTCCGAGACTCCTCCGTGCTTCGGAAAGAACGTTAAGCCGTTGGTGCCGGCTGTCATTCGTGGATATTTGACAGTCGTTACGGGTCGTTAGAGCCCGAAACTCTGACAATGTACCAAGGGGAATCGCAGTACCCATGGAGGTCAGATAGGTAGTCGCTCCATTTAAAATACGGTATTCAGCTGCATCCGGTTAGACTGGAAGACGACCTGGAGCCTAGGCAGATTGACTGTACTACTATCTAGTTTATCCAATAACGTATCTTGAGTTTGTAATTCCTCCATCTTCTAAAGGAAGGTACAGTACGACACAACTTAGATGTAGCATAGATTTGAAAATTTTCATTAATTCATTTCAATTTCACGAATGTATTTGGCTATAATTAAGAGTTATTTCGTTTTCGAAAGATAATTTTCACCTAAAGCAGTAATAAAGATTGGTGATTTTGAAGGCACACTCAGTTCGGATAGTGATCGGTTTTACGAATTTTGCCGATGCTACATCTAAGTTGTGTCGTACTGTACTATACGGGGTGGCAGGGACATCGACGCGAAGCCGGTTACCATGAATTCAGTACATGATTCTGAACCCCCCTGCGTTGAAATTTTTCGTCGGTTATAAAAAAAAAAAATCTGCTGCTCCATACATTTTGACCGCGTAGGTATTACACTTTTCTATGAAACAGCTGTTTTTTTTAAATAACCGACGAAAAATTTTAACGCAGGGGGATTCAGAATCATGTACTGAATCCATGGTAACCGGCTTCGCGTCGATGTCCCTGCCACCCTGTATATTAAAGACGGTTTTCGTCTTTGTCTGTATGTGTGACCGCTTTGTTTTTCTATCATTTTTTTTTACATAACATCACGACTTGTTTCCCCGAAGAGTGGGGCAGAGGTGTACCTGTAGCAGCTACACCCACATTTCGCCAGTTATGTTTAAGTCCCATGTATGTAATAGGGGGCGAGCCTATTGCCATCAACCGGGCACAAATCCAGACTCCGGGCTGCTACTGAGAAATTCCTGATAGAAAAACCAATAACACTTTGCCAGGTGCAAGTGCAAGTTTCATTTTTTTATAATTTTTGTTATTAAAATCTCGTTAGGAATTTCTTCTTAGCGAGATTCGTGAGATATCGAGACCGTACGAAGGAGAGGCGTGTCGATAGTTTCGTAAACATAAACACAACATCACGCCAGTATTCGCCGAAACCATAGGCAGAAGTGTATAGAACAGCTGCCGCGCGCGCGACCAGTCCAGGCTTACGCCAGGGCCACGAGCGGTGCGTCTTGCGGCGCAGGCCATCCTGCGACTGACGTCGCTATACCACGCAGACCCAGTGGCGGCGGCGACTGCGACCGCGTCGGCCCTAGAATGTTTTTAAATTATGAAAAGTCGCACTCGCCGGTCGCACTGCTCTGAGTAGTGGCATGCCTGATGTGATCTAGTACTTTTGTTGTTATCGCACGCCTCGCTGCTCTCCTCTCCGCAAGTAGCTCCGCGGCGACTCATGGCATTCTGTAAATAACTTCTAACATATTTGTTCTCGCCGCGGTCGCAGACGCAAGGGGTCCTTCATTGATCACGTGATGTTTTTAGCAAATTTTTTAATCCCCTCCCTCCCCCTGTCTAAAATCACGTGTATTTTTCACAAATTTTCTTTAAAAATCATAATATTTAAATCTTCAAATACAGGTATAATCGTTGCATCGGCGAGTCAAGGTCACGCACCGGTTTTTAGTTTAGAAATCGCGCGTTCAACGATAAAATGAATACACGTAATATCTCACTACACCCCTCCCCTTCCCTCTTGTGATATTTCGTGATTTTTTCCGGACCGTTTTTGAAGTGAAAATTTATTTAGGCGCGTTGAGCACGTTGGGAACTCGCGTCATCGTCACCGAAGGCGCGTTGAGCACGTTTTTATTGACAGCGCACTCTGTTTTATTTTTTTGGATTTTTTAAATGACGCTGGAACTTTCGTTCTTGTACTGACAGCAAGCCATATAAATTCTTAACATTTTCGTTAGATGGCGTTATTTAGTTTTCACTTCTATCGGCAATCTCCAAAGACTGCCCCGCCGATATTTTATATCCGACACCGCGCCACTTGCCGTGGTTTAGTCTAGTCTAGTAGTTTAGTCTGTAAAATATAACAGTGAAAACCTAAGTGAGCTAGTTGTGAACTGTCCTTCCGCCTGGAAACCGGTTGTATTTTGTTACGTTTAACAGCAGATTTTGAACGTTTTCAGAATAATGCTGACATTATTCCTATACATAGTCGTGTTTATATTTAATGTGTTGGCTTGCAAGAAAAAATCTGCACCGAAACCTACTGCTACTGGCAGATGCTGTACTCGTATAAAGGTAAACTGGTCTATATTACGTTTAATTTTACCGTCTCGAATCATATCAAATTTCAATTTTTTGAAAATTGTTCTCGTTGATCTAGTGGCTAGATTATGCGGCTGAGGATCATCAGCTTCCAGATTAGCGGGCGCACCTCTAGCGAGCCGCAGCGCAGCGTGGTTGTCTCCGCTAAAAAAAAGTCAACGTTACGAGCCTAAAAATAAAGTTGAGAATAAAATAACCTGAGACAGTGACAGAGACTTCTTTCCGCTTAGACGCGCTCTCGAGCTAATGGAAGTTTATTTATTTTCAACTTCATTTCAACTGGTGCAAGGTTGATATTTGTTTTGCGCTGCACCTCGCCAGATGAGCGCCGGCCCTAACGATTGGCCAGCGTGTTTGCAGCGAGGCGATTTGTGAACGTGCTCTTCGCGAGCTAGCCGCGACTATGCGACGTGTTCTCCGCGTTTTCATAATATTGGACCCTCGGTCGTTTCGCTCTCTCTTTTACACGCTCTTCTATAGCTCTCGTTACGCATACGCGGCAAGCACATTGCGCACACGTGGCGTACCCGCTACGCGCACGCAGAAAGCGCGTTAATCATCGCCAGTGTGATAAGACTCATAGAATCCCGGGTCGGACCAAAAAATCTTTTCCACGTGATCTCCGCATTTTCACAATAATATTGTAAACTCGTTTGTCTCGCTCTCTCTTGTACACTCTCTTCAATCGCTTTCGTTGCGCACACGTGGCGTGTTCGCTACACGCACGCAGAGAGCGCGTTTATCATCGCCAGTGTGATAAGGCCTATAGAAACCCGGGTGGACTAAGATTTTTCCAAAATATCTTTGTTTCAGCCAAAATGAAGCTTGTGAAGCTGTTGGTAGTTTTGCTGCAGCTGACTGCGGTACTGATCCGCGTCGCCGGCTGCAGGCGCCGGAATCCTACACCTTCAGGCTCGCTTAATATAAACCCCTGCACTTATAAGGGACCAATCATTGAAGTAATATATCCTAAACCTTAAACGGTGAGAGCTTTTATTTCGTCCCCGAGGTCCTTTCTCAGGGGTGCTACTGAAATATTTGGAGTCGGCACATTAGATTCGACAGTATTTGTTGAACAATAAAGCCGGCCTGAAGCCTAGATACACATATTCGGTTTTCATTCGGCTCGTGCCGATCCGCTTACTCCATTCGGCAACTACCCGCGCTGAGTCATGTTCGCGTCTGCTCAGCAGTATCGAGCTAAGCTGAGCGTCTTTTCTTGAACATTTAACTCCATATTTTAACAATATTGGACACTTGGTTGTTTCGCTCTCTCTTGTACACGCTCTTCTATAGCTCTCGTTACGCATACGCGGCAAACACATTGCGCACACGTGGCGTGCCCGCTACGCGCACGCAGAAAGCGCGTTAATCATCGCCAGTGTGATAAGACTCATAGAATCCCGGGTCGGACCAAAAAATATTTTCCACGTGATCTCCGCATTTTCACAATAATATTGTAAACTCGTTTGTCTCGCTCTCTCTTGTACACTCTCTTCAATCGCTTTCGTTGCGCACACGTGGCGTGTTCACTACACGCACGCAGAGACCGCGTTTATCATCGCCAGTGTGATAAGGCCTATAGAATCCCGGGTGGACTAAGATTTTTCCAAAATATCTTTGTTTCAGCCAAAATGAAGCTTGTGAAGTTGTTGGTAGTTCTGCTGCAGCTGACTGCGGTACTGATCTGCGTCGCCGGCTGCAGGCCTCCGGCCTCGCTTAATATAAACCCCTGCACTTATAAGGGACCTATCATTGAAGTAATATATCCGAAATCTAAAACGGTGAGAGCTTTTATTTCGTCCCCGAGTTCCTATATTCGGGTCGGCACATTAGATTCGGCACTATTTGTTGAACAATAAAGCTGGCCTGAAGCCTATTCGGTTTTCATTCGGCTCGTGCCGATCCGCTTACTTCGTTCGGCAGCTAACCGCGCTGAGTCATGTTCGCGTCGGCTCGGCAGTATCGAGCTAAGCTGAGCGTCTTTTCTTGAACATTTAACTCCATAGGTATATTCGATTTGCCATAAACCAGGCACAGGTCCAAACTGGGCTGCTGCTGCGAAATTCATAATGGAAAAAGCCTACAGGTACAGGGTGGCAGGGACGACGATCGGACAATTTCATCGACGCGATAATAATTGTTACCATGGATTCAGTACGTGATTCTGAACGCCCCGGCGTTAATTTTTTTGTGGGTTATTAATAAAAAACTGCATTTCCGTACATTTTGACCGCGTAGGTATTGCACTTTTCTATGAAACAGCATATTTTTAGGGTTCCGTACCCGAAGGGTGACAAACGGAACCCTATTCATAAGCCTCTGCTGTCCGTCTGTCTGTCAGCGAGCTCTATCTCATGAACCGTAATAGGTAGGCAGTTGAAAATTTCACAGATTGAGCATTTCTATTGCCGCAAGAGCAACAAATAATAAAATTAAAAATTAAAGGGGGGTCGCCATACAATAAAATTAAATTTTGAAAAAAAAATAATCTGACCCTGGCATGTGGGGTATCATTGTCTAGAGCTCATCAAGTAGAAAATAAATATAATTTTTATTTGTTTTTATCTTCAAAAATGATGAATTAGGGGGCCGTAGAAGTTGTCTGTTTTAGACCATTTTTGTACGAGCTCTATCTCAACAACTAAACAAATTAGGAATTTGAAACTTGTGTGTATCAAATACCATATACTTTTTATAATCAACAAATACTAAAAACGCCGATTAATAACGTATTTTATATAATATGGGCGATTTACTGCAACTTAAAAATAATATTTTGTATTTCATGCTAATATTATGCGATATAAATTCCACAGATAACTATTTACTAGTCGGAGTAATGACATGGAATTAGTAAGTACCTACTATCATGGCAGCATATATACTATTTCGATCATTTAAATTTCGATCATCCAAAAAGGTCTACAAAATAAGCTCTCTTCAAAAGATTTTAAAATCGGCCAGTATTTTTTGAGTTTAACTTTATAGACTTTTTTCAAAGTATCCCTAGACGGTGTTGGTGTGTGTACCTCATGCAATAGACAATAATATTCAGTAACATTGAAATGAATGGTGGTACATACAGGGTAGGTACTATGCAGTTACCTTAAACCGTTGTGGATACAATTTCATATTGAGAAAACTTATTTGTGTAAAAATATTCAGCCACGGCGGCCAATTTCAATGGAGACTAGCCTTCGGCGTGGGAGATATTATAGTGCACAAGTGTATGCGCAGACACGAGTGCACTCTCTCTTCCCTCACTCTCATAGTCCGATGGGATGTGTAAAAATAATAAGTAAGAAATAATAGATTTCTGTATGCTGTATGTATATAATGTAAGCGGGCACGCCCTTTATGCCAGGAGGCTTTATAATTCGGGTATTAAGTTCTGTTTACGTTTTTAGTTTTTATTTTCGCTTGAGTTTAGATGTCGATATTTTTTTTTGTTGGTACATTGGCGTGTGCTAGCTGTCATTATGGCAAATATATTTTATTTAATGTTTTGTGTTGAGTAATATAAAATATTTGCATACTATTGTATAGAATCAAGTTTTTTTCGTAACTGAACAGACAGCTGCGCTGCTGGGGAGTTTGTTGCGCCACTTCTTCTTTCCAGCAAAAGCACTAGGAAGTGGTGAAGGGCGGGCGTTTTTGGGGGACTCTCTTATGTAATTTTGACGTTCGAAAAGTGCTGATTCTCGGCCTAGTTTGAATAAATGACTTTTGAATTTGAATTTGAATTATGACTATCAAAAATAACGTAAATAAATACCTGTATTGACGGAATGTTGTATTAAAAATTTGGCGTACTACTTACATTCTATTTTGTACAATATTGTCTGATGTAGCAAAAGAAATCCTTTTATTTATAAGTAACTAGCTTTACCCGGCCCGGCTTCGCACGGTTAGCACTAAGTACTTATCTACGGCGCACCTACCTTTTCTAATTACCTATTTCTACCTACCTACCCTAACTGCTACCTAACCTAACCTACCTACCCTACATATCTACCTGCTTACCTACCACATATACCTATTTATACCTACTAATACTATGTTAGTAGCAAATAAATAACTTTGACTTTAGTTAATGCATGTTACTAAAATAAATGAAATAAACTTCTACACCTATAATTTAACACAACAACATTTTTTCATTAAAATTAGACAATTTCTTTACAAATTTTTATGTTTTTTTATAGCGCCTCTGTTGTTACCTTTACGAAAGTATTACAAAAATGCATAGTGTTAAATCTTGTACGACATGGTATGGAACCCTTCGTGTGCGAGTCCGACCCGCACTTGACCGATTTATTTTAAATGACCGACGTAAAATTTCAACGCAAGGGGGGTTCAGAGTCATGTACTGAAAACTATGGTAAGCGTTTGCGCTTCTTTGCCCTGCCACCCTGTATAGCCCGGGGAATTTACATCGAATTTTAGGCTAACTTTGCAATAATTAAAAAAATACATTTTATAAAATCATTTAAATCGTGTTGTTAAAATATATCCCGCGAAAAGTTCACCCCCGCGTGTACCTACGTATTTTTTTAAGAAAACATCTATCTATTTGAAATTCAGTTTTTGTCGAAAATATAAGGTACATTATAGCAGGTAGGTAAGTAGGTCAGTATATAAAAAAATTGTCGTACGCACAATGGTTTTATGGTTATGTATCTTTTAATTTGACATAGTAGGAGGTATAAATGTGTCTGTACAATTAGGTACAACTCTGCCCAACACTTCGCGGAATACAAGCGTGATGTTTTGTAGGTATGTGCCTATGTCGGTGCAATACTTAATCATTACCAATACCAAGTAGGTAATTTCTGCTGTCGAGACAGATAGACTTTTCGAATAAATTCAAGAGCTTCCCCGTTGAGTGTAAAAAAAAAATTGCCTTATCTCCTCCTCTTAGCTCTACTCGTATTATTGATTCGTAGACCATTTTCTATTTCCCTGACCACACTTGTCCGTGCGCGTTGATTTGGTTTATCTTGTTGCCAAGCCCTCGTACCCAAGAGCGATTTTTTTACACTCCCTGGATTTTCAACTCACTGCTCAGCGCCGAGAGGTGAAAATCCAACAGAGTATTTTAGAGGTGAAAACTTCTTTAATCGCTTTGAGCACTTTTTGGGTGAAATCATGGAACTCGCGTCATCGTCACCGAAGGTGCGTAGAGCATTTTTTTGTTGACAGCGCACTCTGTTTTATGTTTTTGGATTATTTTTAATGGAGCTACAGCTTCCGTTCTTGTACTGACAGCAAGCCACATAAATTCCTGACATTTTGGTTAGATGGCGTTACTTAGTTTTCACTTCTATCTGCCCCGCATGTTTTTTTTTTGCTCGGCTTCACACTGAGAGTTGAAAATCAAGTACCCAATTAAAACCATGTGATAAACAATGGCTCGTGTGCACTTGGACTAACTGAACATGTTTGCCGGCAGCCAAGAACATGAATCTAGGGAACGTGTTGGCAGCTCTACTTCCGATCACCGCGGTGCTGATCCGCGTGATCCTCAAACTACGGGAACTGCGGGAGCATTTGCCCAGTGCCCAACACCATTTAGGAGACCAAAAATTGAAGTAGGTAAGTCCAATACAGATCTCCAAGGAAAACTACGCGTTTCGGGGAAATCACCCCGCGGAGATGAGATCTAATAAATATATACCTTATCTATACCTGTTACTACCATCGAAGTAACTTGTTGCCTATTTGGCTCTCTGGGTGTAATCTGTGGCGCGACGTTCTTGCGAATTTAGAAACACATAGCTTAGCCAGTAGTGGATCCAGGAGGGGGGGGGGCTCAATGGCGCAAGCCCCCCCCATAAAACCTTCTGGTTTCTTCCGTGACAAATCTTAAAGTGAACCTGATATTATTCTAAATTCTAATTATCTTATCCAAACATAACGTTGTGTGGTTTTTTGTGTTACTTTGCTTAAACCTACCGACCCTCAGCGGGGTCAAGCCAAACAACAATCCTGGATCCGCCACTGAACCTTACCGAAGCGCAAGCCATTTCTGGTTTAACTGTACCAGTTAAAGCAGAAGTAGACCGGTGAGTTTATTTTTTTCCTTTTATTGGAACCGCCTACAGCAAGACTACAGAAAAACCAGTATGTCTGTTGATGCATGCCACTTTCAAGAATATTTTTTAAGGCCATTTCGAAAAAAAATGAACAAAGATTACGGGACGAACTTGACAAATACCTACCGTAAAGACACAGAATTGTGTGGGAAAGTAATACAAGCTAGTTAGATGAGCGAGCAGAGGTGGCCCAGTGGTAACGGCCCCGACTTGTAGGTCGTGGGTTCAAACCCAAACAGGCGCTTTACTTTGTGTAAATAATTTCATCACCACTGCTCTCAAAACGGTGAAGGAAACCGGCATGTCCTAGAACCAAAAATTCGAAGACATTTGACATCTACCAACCCGCACTGGGCCCGTGTGGTAGATTACAGCCCACTCCCTCTCGAAGAGAGGAGGCCTGTGTCCCAGCAGTGGGAAAATTATAGGCTGATAATGATGATATTAGATCAGTCCATTTTGACCATCGGCATCATGGGTGTTTATGCCTAATTCTTTGAGCCTTGAAAAATATTAGAAGGTTGCTGAAGTGTCAGCTGCATTTCGTTAGACTTGACGTCAACCCCAACTGCACTACAGCAGCAGATAAACTTTTTTTTTATCTCCTTTGCAGAAAAATCTTGTGAGACTCCAGCAAATAATTGGTTCGTAAAAGAATATTTGAATTTAATCCTTATAAATAGGTACCTGTCTTCAAAGGACTCCCACGAACTTCCTCCAGGTGATCAGTTCATCTTGTGAAGACGTTGGAAGCAAAAAGCACAGGAACGGCCGATGTGGCGACCGGTGGCCTATGTCCAGCACTGTTTTCATGTCTGAGGAGAAGACGAATCCACCTGGCATCCTGTGCAATGCCAGTCCCCTGTATTTTGTGCTCTACACCATAACTCAATATTTATTGTATTTTGGAAAAGCACAGAGTACGGAATCCCCGCGTTCGCAGTGTCTAGTGACTAATAAAATTCGTGACGCGAACTGAGCGCAGAACTTTTGACACAAACCGCCTTCAAAGTTAGTGGAAAGGCGAACCGCTAGCCTCTAAAAGTAGGTACCTATCTAGCTTGGGCTAAGCGCATTAAAATTGTATTAATTGTACTTACTTATAGTAAATAATGATGTTTCAAAATGAAAAAGAACTAAGTACCCACTCTTCTAAACCCCAGGTGGTGTTCCAGTATGAGGCTAGCACAGGTCCTAGTGATGATACTGGCTCTGTGCTCGCTGGGTCTGCGCGCAGCCGGGTGTTGCCACAGAAGGCCTAAGCCGTGCCCCGCACCCAACTGCGCGCCCTGCACCGCTACCAACCCTATTATTGAAATTACGATACATTAGGGTAATCCGGTGATTTTCACATTTATAAAACGTAATTATTTGTTTTTACCTCTTAAGGGGTCATTGAAAAAAGAAATCTGCTGTTCCCTACATTTTGACAAACGATGTGATACACAGACATAAACGTGTGAATAGCTGATTTTTTCGCGATATCCGCTTTGGTCCCATAGTGAAAGTTGTACATATTGATGAGTACCATGACCCCTTAGGAGGTTTAGTATAAACAAAAAATAACGTCTAATGAAAACCTATAAGTATAAGTAGACTTGATTGCGTGATCGTAGTCATCAGTATTTCGTTGTTTGTGCTTCCTATGTACTCTAGTGTCGTAAACTAGCTTAGAACACGATGCTGACATAGTGGATCTTCCTAGGTACAGTTCGATTCAAACTTAATGGCGGCTCGGAAGTTAGCTTCTCGCTGCGCAGTACCGCACCCCTCACCCCCGCTGACACATGAATTCTTTACTGCGCAGCGACTCGCCTCATATTCAGAGCCGCCATTAAGTTTGAATCGGGGTGTAGGTACTGTAGTGGTTACACCGCCACATACGAACTACGCAGTGAAGACATGACGTCACTCAATTCCTGCATCGCGCAGTTAAGAGTTTACCGAGCGAAAAACATAGATAAGACTATCCGAAATCAACTTACGGGCAGTTGCCCGCCAGACATAACACCCGTCTGGTCGGAGGATCCTCCCTTTTCAAATGAGGATGAGTGAACTTTACACCCTGTTCCTCATACCACTAAAGTACTACCATGTTCACTTTTCTCCACAATTTACTGATTTCACACACGCATTTCTCCGGCAAACATTGCTCTGTGTGGGATTAAAAATTTTAAATAATTAATTCCATGCAATAAAAAAGAAAAAAACCGGCTAAGTGCGCACACATTCTAGAATTTTTATTTGTAAGTAATAATGACAGCTGCCACTGCTCTCAAAACGGTGAAGGTAAACATCGTGAGGAAACCGGCATGTCCTAGAACCAAAAAATTCGAAGACATGTGACATCTACCAACCCACACTGGGCCCGCGTGGTAGATTACAGCCCACTCCCTCTCACAGAGAGGAGGCCTGTGTCCCAGCAGTGGGAACATTAATAGGCTGATGATGATGATGAATGATGACAGCCGGAAGGGTTGATCGATCAGGTTAAGCGACGCTTGCCGCAGTCAGTTCGTGGATGGGTGGCCATTCATTACCTACATACCGAGACCCTCGAGCCTCGGAAAGTAAGTTAAACACCGTCGGTTCCAGCTCTCATTGGTCAGTGGTCAGAAGCCCAGTCTTACCCAAGGGGTATCGTATTACCCAGTATCTGGGTTGTGGAGGTCAGATAGGCAGTCGCTCCGTGTAAAATACTGGTATTCAGCTGCATCTGGTTAGACTGGAAGCCAACCCCAACATGATGATGATATTGATTTTTTGTGTAATTGTAGTTTTTTTTTCTTTTCAGTCTTCTTTTTCGGAGAAGACGCGACGCTGACTGCAAATGACTGGTCTGTAACAATCAATCAATTTGTTAAATATTTAATTTAATAAGTTCATAATTCATGTAACTCAATTATAGAAAAATATTACTTCCAAATATGTAGTTCGCGTTTTATTTACTCATCACTTGAACCTTTATCAAACAAACTTTTGCTGTCAACATAATAAGTAAGTAATTAATTAATTATTAGGTAAGTACCTAATTGGTATTGAAAAGTAAAAAATAAAAAGCATTTTATACAAAAGGATTTATTAACTATTAAAAACTTACACGCTCAATACAGTTCTGGATTATACACTATTTAACAATAATCTCCTCAACTTACCGAAGTTAACTCTAACTGACTAAACTACTTTTAACGGAAGATTAACTGCATCTTACTCACAAGTTTGGCTGCTAACCGGAGTTTAGAGGGGAAGGGGGGGGGGGCTATAACACCACATTTTGATCAAAGTCAATAAAACAGCGTTCACTTCAAAAGTTGGCAACGTCCCAAATAGCTGTCAAATATTTACCTGATTTGATTAAATAATAAGAAATATCGCTAACTAGTGCCCTAAAGGATTAATAATGAATTGCAATTGTATCACTGAATTTGACGTAACCGTTTTAGGTGTAAAAAGGGCATTTGGAAAGTTTCCAAATTATTATTATTTTACAAAACCAAGTATTCGGTGTTACGATATTAATTATTGCATTTCAAAATCAATATTTTAGTTCACTAGTTAGCCACATTTCATACTTCCATACAGTAATATTGCCAAATTAATAAAAACAGCGAAATATTTGACAGCTATTTACGACGTTACCCAGTTTCAGAATGCACGCTCTTAATTAATCATAAATGCATATAAAATACCTTTATTTTTTGACGATATACATCACAAACGCCGTGAAATAATATAATAAGTCGCAAAGATTTAAATCGTTTGATTAGGCCGACCGCGTCAAATTAGTTTCGTTGACAATAACATTTAATTATCGCGGTCTGAAAATCGGTATCTACTATCGTTCCATGATGCGTACTGTATGAACTCGCTCCTAGTACGTTGAGGGCAAATCTAATGATTAAAATCTTTGCACAATCGTCAATCATATTGATGTACAGATTTTTTAAGATATCTGCCTATATTTGTATTCCCTCTGCTTTCCTGTGCGGGCGATGCGATGCAACTAGATTGTAACTTTGTCAAACGTGGTGATACAGTATCTAGGAAACCTAATTTATTAACAATATCTATTCTGTTAATATATTGATGTATTGGGAACGCCTCATTCGCTGCTAGGTCTAAAATTCTAGATAAAAAAATAGATTATGTATGTTTTTTTAAATAAAATTAGTTGGTTTTCGACTTATATAATTTGTCGTAGTGCTTTTCGGTATGGCCCGAATCAGTATTCAAAAGCTATGGTTTTTCGGCAATATAAGTTTATAAACCGAAAATCAACTAATATTATCACTAATCTAAAAATAAGAACAAATAGTATTAAATAATGCCATATTTTATTTACATTTACAATACAATCCAATATAGATAAAAATATATCTAGGTTTAATATCGTAGGAAACAGAAACTATTCCAATTGTTAAACAAAACAAACTTACATTTTGAGATAATAATTAATTGGAATTTTCTACTAAAATTTAACATTTTTTTCGTGTAGCAACACTTAAAGTTAGCATTTAAATACTTTTAATGGACAAGGTATTTTCTTTTTTATTATTGTAAATATTCTTATACATGACAATTTCGTAAGAACCCTTAGCTTTTTTTGTGTATAAAAGCTTATTTTATCTCTTTTATATAGTTTCTAGGCCATCAATAGACATTACGGGTCCAAAATGGGCCACACTAACCATCTAGACAGCTACAGGGTTCATTTAGCGCACGGGCAAATTTAAAAAAAAAATCGCGCCATCTTGTTTTGCCAATAAATTGACACAGAATGTCAATTTCACAAATGTATACGAACAATATCATTCAGGCGCCAAAAGATCCTGGTAGCAGTATACAGTATCCGGCCAACGAGAGAATGCGTCCCTGACCTGTCAGTTGGACAACTTCTTATACTAATAAGGATCAAATTCGCAAAACGAACGAATATGTGTCGTTAGTACCAAACTGACAGGTTTCAACAACGCATTCTCTGGACGGCCGGGCTGTAATATGACATAGTATCGAGCATTAGAAAGAGACAGACACAAAGGAATGAGTGGCCAGTGACGACGCGCTACAAATCCTAAAACTCAGATGTGCCTTATTTACGTCTCGGTACAAGAGTATTACTATTTTTTTAAGTCTATAAAACAACATTATTGTAATTGCAAGTTGGTTGAGTACAAAAACAAGAAGATGGAATGGAAGATGAATTTATTTCTCTTAAGAGTGTGCATTCTAAAAGTGGGCAACGTCGCAAATAGCTGTCACATATTTCGCTGTTTTAATTAATTTGGCAATATTACTGTATGGAAATAAGAAATGTAGCTAACTAGCGAACTAGAACACTAATAATGAATTGCAAATTTATTGTAACATTGAATTTGATATTGTACCCGTTTTAAGTGTAAAATAGGCATTTGGAAAGTTTCCAAATACTGTTTTTCATCTAAAACGAAATATTCGGTATTACGATATTAATTATTGCATTCCATAATCAATATTCTAGTTCGCTAGAGCATTTCTTATTTCCATACAGTATTATTTCCAAAATAATCAAAACAGTGAAATATTTCACAGCTATTTACGACGTTGTCTACTTTTAGAATGTACGCTCTTATGACGCCATCTCCACGAGCGAGAATCGTACTATAGGCTCGCAGTGTCATCAAATTCATTGCCCCGTGTGGACATTGCTTCATACAGTGTCTATTGAATTTGATGCAACGGCGTAATTATTGCTACGATTCTCTCGCCCGTGGAGATGGCTCCTAAGAATCTTGGGTAGTTTAGACTTGCTTCTCGACCTAGCTAATTAGACAACTATGCGCAGTGCTGTCATCCACAAATACTTGACAGATTTTAACGTTGTTTTCGTACTCAGTTGTCTGTTAAGTCGGCTAGTATGCAAGTTTATAAGTAGAAAAACAATATCTAAATTGACTTCATACAGTGATAATTACTTATTCGATTTAGGGGTCATACAAAATGCTTTTCCTAATCATCTTTATACTGTACAAGAAATACTTATATTAGTTAAACGTACATGTCATTTGCCTTTTGAAGATTTTAAGTCATTTTTGACCCTAAGCCTTAAAGTTTTAAGACCATAATGTGGTCTTTACTTGAAACCGTGCTGTGGCATTAGCCTCTCAATAATAACTTTGTAGAAATCGTTAACAATGATATACTTATTGATTTATTAATGTGCTCATTCCATGTCTTTGTTGCCAATTATTTTAAATGAGTAGGCAAAGGTGTACTACCGCAGCTTAGGGTAAGCCTATCCCTCTTTATCGGACAGAATTCCAATTTATCACTAGAATTACCTAACTAAAATACACCGTCTGGGTATCAAATCAAGGACATCACGCATGGAAGCCAAGTTTCCATTTATTGTAACCCTTGAGGCAATTAAAAAAGTTTATGGCAATACCTAACTTTATTCTAGATGTTATAAGTACACGTCTGCCTACCCCCAATAATTGTAAGGGTGAAAGTTGTGTATTTACACGTTCTTTTATGAATAAGGGACAAACACTTTTTATTCGAAGAAACAACTAGTCTTTATTAAATGCTTATCTTTACGCGTAGGTCTTGTACGTAACAGATACATAAAGAACTCTATAAACAATCGACTTTGTCTCTCAGACACAAGCGCGACTTTGCGACACGACTTTACGCTGCATGTGAGATTACTAGCCACGTCGATTGTTTGAATACTTTGGAAGCCTATACATTTTGAACCATCACCAAAACGCATGTTTTAATTACGATATTAGTACTAACAATTTTTACTACTAGCAACCCTGCTTGGTAGTTTTTGGTAGAAATCTCAAATAGTCCTTTAAAAATAGTATTGATACTAATTATTCCAAAACAAAATCATTTATTTCACAACTATACAAGTTAGGAATGTGGAAAACTTTTACATTTAGTAGTTTTTTTTTTTACAAACTCATATAAGAATGTGCTATTTCACACTTACATAACGTACCTACGTAATTTATTTACATATTATTGCGTCTAAATCTTTTTGATGAGTCATCAATATCAAATTATTATATTTAGACATATACTAGCACGCACAATTAAATAAGTTTTACCTGTTACAAGCTTTAGTGGAGACAAACTATTCATGTATAAAAAAACAAAAAATAAAACGCCGGATTGAATGACATATCATTTAACAAAAATGCTTTCTTTCCTGAATGCTATAAAGCTTATAATACACATGCTATTACACATTTTTAATAAACCTTCGGGTAACACTTTTTTTGAAGCACGAAACATCACCAAAAAATCAGAACCTCTTTTTCCAACTTTTATTTAAGTTGCACGCCTCTAAGTACCAATAAAACGAGGTTCTATTGAAAAGCAAACACTCCATGTAAAAGTGTCCCACATTGTATTGACCGGGCGGCGATACCACAGCGTAGGCTTACCGACCGACACGCGACCGAAAGTTCGCCTGGTTACTAAATTACCTAAACTTCAATTCAGAATCTCAGATAATCATCAAGTTTTAGAACAACAAACTTAATGTCATATATAATAAAGTTCAAATTCCATTGCAGCCAAATTTCTAAGGACCTTTTTATTTTACACGCACCAAAATCAACTTAGACTGCATAACGCTAAAGTTGATAATTGATTAAGTGGCAATACAAGTAAGTTATCTGAGATTGGGTGTTCAAGTATGCGGCGTAATATTACGTCGCGCCGAACTTTCGTCGCGTAATTTCGTCCGGTGTTAGGCTACGCTTAATAGTAGCCGTACATCTGCTATAGCAGCGCCCGGATCTCCTTGTGGATGTGGCACAGATAATCGACGTAGGAAGAGCTGCCGTCCACTCCGCGGTCTTCGACCAGGAAGTGACGTAACACGGCTTCCAGTTTGTCGTGTTGGCGCATTGTTGTTAGCTGAAACAACGAGGAGGGGTTTTAGGGGATTTTAAGTTTGTATGTATGCCAAACCGCCTAACTGAGGCGTTAACTGAGGTGGTTGCGCGGTGCGGGCGGAGTGTGGTGACGTGATGCGAGAGATCAGTAATTCGTCAACTTGTGGCAACTGTCACCCCTCCCGCGCGCCTCTGGCCACCTCTGGAAACGTCTCAGTTAAGCGGTAGCCCTATAGTTGTGTTTTTGGATGAATGATCAAGTCTCGTGATCAGTAAAAGTAAGGACAGTTGCTGAATTGAGAATTTGAATTTGAGAACTTGTCCAAATCTTACTTATGGTACTCCTTCAATGTAGCCCATGAAATTTATAATTTATTTGCAAAAACGCTAGAATTTTTTCATTTCTCGGGCTTCATTGAAAGAATCACCAATTCATAATGCTAATAAGAGTAAAAACAATCTCAATTCAAAAACCGGGTGTTAGATTGTATGAGCTGGATTCAATTACATTAAGTACCAATCATATAGGATGCATGAGATTTGAAAACATACTGAATAGATTTGAGAAACCGGGGGTCATACTCATTCTCCTCCCCTTATCTCAATTTATTTGCGGTCGGCGCAACATGTTCTTCCAATACTTCTCTATTAGTCGTCATCTCGGTAGTCACCCCCTCTCTAACCATATCATCTTTTACACGGTCATCCATCCTTTCTTTAGTCTTCCCCTACTCTTATAGCCAACCACATTCATACTCAAAACTTTCCGTTTCCTGGAGAAACCGGGGGTAACCCTCTTATTCATAAAACGTAGAAATGCTCATTTAATCTTGTGTATTTATTAGGGGGGAAATAGTTTCTGGAATGATTTTTAAATTGGTGAATAAATATGTAAAATTATTGGAAAGACACATCGACAATAATATGGGATCGAAGTTGTAATGGCTGCAATGTGAATGACATATAACATAAATACTGTGATGTGTAGGTTCATGTAAGAATAAATAATGATATATGTATAATATAGGAATATAATATGTTATGTTCACAAATATGTTTTAAAAGTCATGTGCGACGACCCTAAAAATGATAATAATTGTTAAAGACTTTCAAAATTGAATAATATATTGTAATATAAAACCACAAATATGAAAGATCATTCTGGCAAAATGGAAAAAGCGTCACACAATACCCAAAGATAGTAGTAAAAACCGCCCAAATCACCCAGAGTCACCAAAAACACCCTTTTTCTGGTCGCAGGACAATCTTCGAAACATGCGTTCTAGAAAGCGCATCAACCTTGTAAGAAAAGGCAGTGGAATTGAAAGCAAACTTCATTTGATCATGTTAACTTACTAGCTTTTGCCAGTGGCTTCGTCCGCATCATATCTTTATAAATTAGAGCTTATCTTACTCAGTGATAATATAGCATTCTACTGAAGAGATCATTTTTCAAATTAGTTCAGCAGTTTTTGAGTTTATTCATTACATACAAAAATATAAACATACGAAAATACAAATGGCAAAAAGCATGGTATAACCGTTTAAAACAAGCTACCCACTTCTCTGCTAGATTTGCCTTTTAATGCGTTTAAAGCTAAAGTAAAATACAACCTTTGTTCAAAGGCATACTATTCTATCAATGACTACTTAAGCGATAAAAATAGTTGGTCGCTGTGATTAACTCAAGACAATGTTTATGTTCTTTCTCCAGAATTAGCTTACCTACTGACAGGTTATATGAGTTTATAGAATGTTTAATTTATTTGACTTTATTATACAATTTATTTTTTTTTTTTTTTTGTTGACATGATCTACTCATTACAATGTTTTCGTATGAGTTGTATTGCAATATGTGATTAGCTAGCGACCTCGACAGTAGATTATAATATTATTCTTGCCTAACTGTTGATCTATTTTTGATTTATTTTTACTTCAATGGTCCTAGTTTATCATATCTAATTATGTGAGTTCGAGTTACAGCTTTATTAGCTATATGTAAGCGGGCACGCCCTTTATGCCTGGAGGCTTTATAATTCGGGTATTAAGTTCTGTTTACGTTTTTAGTTTTTATTTTTGCTTGAGTTTAGATTTCGATATTTTTTTTTGTTGGTACATTGGCGCGTGCTAGCTGTCATTATGGCATATATTTTATTGAATGTTTTGTGTTGAGTAATGTAAATTATTTGCATACTATTGTATAGAATCAAGTTTTTTTTTCTAACTGAACAGACAGCTGTGCTGCTGGGGAGTTTGTTGCGCCACTTCTTCTCTCCAGGAATAGCACTAGGAAGTGGTGAAGGGCGGGCGTTTTTGGGGGACTGTCTTATGTAATTTTGACGTTCGAAAAGTGCTGATTCTCAGCCTAATTTGAATAAATGACTTTTGAATTTGAATTTGAAATCCTTTCTCTTTATGAAAATTTGTGTAGAATTGTAGATTAAAAACTAAGATAATCACTATGGGAAAATTATAATGGAACAATTTCATTCCATTTCATATTATCCTACTTAAGATATATTGTATACAGAGTTGCTGATAAATCTTTATCTATAAATTGTTTAAAACAAAATCGCTTTTAGTGTCTGTCTGTGTGACCGCGCGTAATAGCGCACTAGCGGCCAGGCCGCAGCGGCCAGTTCAATTTCGTTGTCCATCGCACTTGGCCGCGTGCACCTTGGCGATTTCATACTAATATCTATTTTGACGGCACGATTGGCGCAGTGGTTAAACGATTGAATGCTGCGCTGCGTGTCGAGGGTTCGATTCCCGCACGGAACAAATATTTGTATGACCTACAAGTAGTTTTTCCGGGTCTGGCTGTTTGTGTATGTGAGTTTATGTTAGTAAACACACTCACGATACAGGAGAAATTCCTAGTGTGGAGCAACGTTTAAAAAAAATAAAAATAAAGTAGATTTCTTTATTTTTATTTTTTTAAACGTTGCCCGCTGCGACCTGGCCGCTAGTGCGCTATTGCCCTTATATCTTCTAAACTACAAAATGGGTTTTAATACGCTTTACACAATCATTTAGAGAATTTATTGTAGTAATGTGTATAACACATTAATATTTAACAAAGATACAGCACAGAAATCTTGATGTCGGGTCGCTAGTTAATCCTACTATCCTACTAATATTATGAATGTGAAAGTTTGTATGTTGTTACTCAAAAACGGCTGAACTGATTGGAATGAAATTTGGCACACAGATAGTATACAACCTGGATTAACAGAAAGGATATTTTTTATCCCGGTAGTAAGTTCCCGTGGGATAATTTCAAACATCCACGCGGGCGAAGCTGCACGCAAAAGCTAGTAAATAAATAACTCTTTCAATTCCACGCCCCACCAAAGCCCACATCCCCAAAAACCCTCAAGAAACCCATCAAACATACATCATCTTCTGCACAGCCTTGTGCACAGACATGAGGAAGTCCATGTAGGCGTCGGCTCCGTCCAGGCCGCGGTCCTCGACCATGAGGCGGCGGAACTGCGGGGCCGTGGCCGACAGCTGGTGCGCTACTGTCAGCTGAGAGGAACAGGGTCACGAGGGTAAGCCATGCCATGCTTTTTGGGAAGGATTTTCAGGCCTATCGGTAGCCTTTTACGTGTACATCTTACATAACAAACATCGCGCTTGTAATCATCGGAAGGTTAGGCAGAGGTGTACCTATAGTGCACCAACATTTCGCCAGTTATATTTAAGTCTCATGTAATAGAGCGAGCCTATTGCCATCAACCGGGCACATACCTAGACTAAAGCCTGCTACTGAGAAATTCCTGATAGAAGAACCAAAAAAACTTTGCCCAACCTGGGAATCGAACCCAGGACCTCGTACTCAGCAGTAATGCTTGCGACCGCTTAACCAACGAGGCAGTTCGTTCCCTACGACTTAGTACCTGGTAATATTTAATGTAGGAATGGATATATGTATCTTTTGGGTATCTTTGTGTCCATTTAAGACCTCTTCCATCGCTTTTTTTTTTCAAACGAGGTCTTTATCAAGAGACATATATATTTATATTAGATCTTAGTTTAAACAATCAAACGGTGCGATACGAATATAGATTATATACTGAGAGTAATATGATATTTTATTGAACAGCTAGTAACGACGCCTTGTTATAACTATTGAGTTAATCAAAAGTGACACGCGATAGGCCGAAAATCATGGAATAAAGAAAATAGATAAGAAATAAATAAAAAAAAGCTACCAATTTGTAGCATGCGTAAAATAAAATAGTTCAATAAATATCTCAATTAACTTAAACTAAAAGAAAAAAGAAAGGTTGTAAAAGACATGCAGAGTATCTACAAAAGATTCAAGCGTAATTTAAAATAAAATAAAATCTGTAAGCACTTGGCAGTGTGAAAAGTTCAAAACTGCATGCCTGTCTTAGCGTCACACAAAAAAAAAACGCTACCATCCTAAGGAAAAATATATCTATATAAAAACAAAATAGAAAAAGCCCTGTGTACTTGTTTCTGTGTCTTATATTTGTGTTCTAAGTCCTGGTAAAGCACAAGCTAAAATAATGCAAGTCAGACTAAGCTCCCTATGTAGTCAATAAGTTTTCACTCAGTTACGCCACATCGGATCTCTATCGTTCGATCTCACGAGATTCCATGTGGTGTACTTGACCCCGAAAACAGTATATTTAAAACTTTTCTAAAGGGTCACAAATTAAATTAGCCAGCGGCCATTGACCCTGCAATCAGCTGTAGTTACTAAAAATTTTGAGTTTAGATAATCTTTCGTTTTATTTTTATTTTTTTTCTATTCTTTACTCATTACGTCTGTGTAGTTTCGCTAGCTAATTCAATGTGATCCTGTATACATCTAAAAGTAAACTGGTTGTTCAGAACGGTCAAAATGTCTAGTCTTCATAAGGTCTCAATAAACGATCCAACTTCTCTTGAACCGCGGCCTCTACTCACCCTCATAGCAGTCCTCCTCCTGCCCCTGGCGTCGTCCACGAGCGCGCGCACGGCGGCGTTGGCTGGCGTGTCCAGCGCGGGCAGCTCGCACACCTGCGTGTCCACCTGCGCGGCCGCCGGCACGCCGAACACGTCCTGCACGAACTCCGGGTTGGCCTGCGAGCCCACCCACAGGAGCATGTGCACGCCGTTTTCTGTTAGAAGGGGAATGGTGTTAAATGTGCTTACAAATGGAGGCTTTTAATTTAACTAAAGCCGATCAGACGCCTCACTTATCGTTAAATTTTGCCTTTCATTCGGCTTTTGTCTTTCACTAGAAATGTAACGGCTGAACACAAAATGAATCCAAACTGAAAGATGAACTATTAGTGAACCAATCCAACAATATGGGATTTACTATGTAAAATTATCAACGATTCACAAACAATTCAATCGAGTTCATTTTTTTATGATATTATTCAGTAACCTACATACTGTCTTTTAACATGTCTTATACTTTCATATAACCATTGTTTGTGAGGGTTCGGTCTGAGCATTTTAAAAGCCTTCTTTTTGACTCTGGTCATAATACTAGCTTCAAAACCACTGGACCAGTGTCCTGCAGCCAAAGCCCGTTCAATATTGCCCTCTTTTCAGCATGATGACTGCCCTTTTTGGCAGTGGCCTTTGTCCAGCAGTGGATAGGCTGGTCTGCTAAGATGTAGACTGCTCGCTATGTGTCACTCACCCAGTAAGTAGACGCCCTGCTCGTTCATCTTGTCGACGGACGCTCTGAGCGGCTGCAGCGTGTTGGCGGGCTGGTCGGCGAGGCGGTGCAGGGCAGTAGTGCTCGCTATGTGTCACTCACCCAGTAAGTAGACGCCCTGCTCGTTCATCTTGTCGACGGACGCTCTGAGCGGCTGCAGCGTGTTGGCGGGCTGGTCGGCGAGGCGGTGCAGGGCAGTAGTGCTCGCTATGTGTCACTCACCCAGTAAGTAGACGCCCTGCTCGTTCATCTTGTCGACGGACGCTCTGAGCGGCTGCAGCGTGTTGGTGGGCTGGTCGGCGAGGCGGTGCAGGGCAGTAGTGCTCGCTATGTGTCACTCACCCAGTAAGTAGACGCCCTGCTCGTTCATCTTGTCGACGGACGCTCTGAGCGGCTGCAGCGTGTTGGCGGGCTGGTCGGCGAGGCGGTGCAGCGGCAGAAGGCGCGGGTACGTGTACACGATGGACGTCTCGACGTCGGCAGCTAGCGCGCGGTACATCGCGCACGAGCGGTCGTCGCAGGTTATGTCAGGTCCTGGGGAGAACAAGGGAAGATTTCATAGTAACTTTCGTCTTTTGCCAGCTCATATTATAAAATTTAAGACTGTTTAACGTTAGCGTAGACATTGCAAAGACGTCGCTTTAACGCAATAACTGTGCTAACGTTTACGTAGTTTGATCGGGAACAGCATCGCTTTGACACATTATAACCACAGCCACAGGGTTTACGCAGCGTCTACACTGCATAAGCCCGACGGCGTTTGACAAACGCCTACGCTAGACCAACGCTATATGAGAACACCAGTAACAAATTCTTTAGAGTGTTCTGTTTTTCGATTGTCAAAATGCCAAAGAGCGCGTTCATCAATTTTAAAATTAACTATAGGAACACAAAGCATTCGGAAGGAATATCTTACTTTCAGTAAGTAAAATGTTGCATGGGCCCTGTACCCAAAATAGTAAATAAATTGTTTGCCTAGGCAAACAATTTACAAAATAGTTGTTTGTTCTCTAGAGAGCAAGCAACTATTTTTTTAAATAGTGTTGCTGCCGATGAGAAAAAAACGTGTGCGTTCCGACCCCCGTCAAGAAACAAGTTCCTTCTCAAGTATGATTTAAACTGAACAAAAACTTATTTTTCACAGCCGCCATCTTGGATTTACTTTTGACCTCACTATCGACTTTAGCACCTTCGAAAACGATACCCATGTAGAAAATTTGAAAATTTACGCAGCCGCCATCTTGGAGTTACATTTTGACTTTACTATCGTCTTTAGCACCCTCGAAATATGATAACGACACCCATGACGAAAAATTTAAAAACTTTCGCAGCCGCCATCCTGGATTTACATTTTGACCTCACTATGGGCTTTAGCACCCTCGAAATATGAAAACGACACCCATGACATGACGAAAAAATTTAAAATTTTCAGAGCTGCCTTTCTGGATTTACATTTTGTTTGACCTCACTATCGGCTTTTAGCACCCTCGAAAACTATGAAAACGACTCCAATGACAAAAATTTGAAAATTATCACAGCCGTCATCTTGGATTCGTCATCGTCCTTCAAAATACATGGATTGTGATTGAAAGAGGGTGCTGGTTTGTACGTCATTACCCCTAGTCGGGCTCAATCTGTTTTTCTTTTTTTTTTATGATAATCGAAATGTAAATGCCTGGCTGTGGGTCTGTCTGTGGTATGAAACGCCTGTAGGAATTTTGGTAAACGTGTAATAAATATTTCAAACAAAACGGGAGAGAAGATTTGATTTTGGACATTTTGACGAAATTCACACTTTCTCGCTCTCTTGCCAGCTTGTTACATGTTCATACAATGTTCGTGATTGATCTCTTTGGTGATTGGAACTTTTAGTAACAATATCCACATTCCAAATTCAAATCACGTTTAGCCCATAGAGATTAAAAATCAATTTTAGAATAAAGTAGCTCTTTTTGAATAGATGTAATAAAAAATAATTTGACTGTAACATTATGAACAATGTCTGTCTTTTAGGCCCTTAGGGAGTAGTCGTAAGAGCATGTTTGAATTCACTTGGAAAAAAAGATATGTGGGGAAGTTAGATAAAGGGAAATATTTGACTGGTTCTCTAAAAACTTATTGACATTCTAATGATGGACACTTTCAAATTAATGAACCTCTAAAAACTTTTTGCGCTAGGTACTAATGATGCACTGATTTTTGATAATGGAGCCACTTATTAACTTTCTGGCCTTTTGCCACAGTTGGTGGCAGTAACTAAGCTATACCGGATAATGGTAATAGCAAAGTAACTGCGACCAACTTGGAAGTAGCACTTGGCAGCCACTGGCGCGGCACAGCTCATTACGCTCGCTCGGCTTGCGCGGTTGGCTCCAACCTAACCTAACCCGTTCCGTCGGCGTCCCTAGCCGAGTTACTGCCACCAAGTGTGACAAAAGGCCCGAAGTTAAAACGACATGTGACATCGTCCAACCCACATTGGGCCCGCGTGGTAGATTACAGCCCGCTACTTCTCGAAGAGAGGAGGCTTCTGTCCCAGCAGTGGGAACATTATGGGCCGATTATGCTATGATTTGTTTTCTAATTGTATTTTATGTTTAGTTCTCATAAGTTTTGTATAGTTTATAAGTTTTTTTTCTAGTTTATTACGTTGTTGTTTTATGGTAAATGCTGTGTATACCTATAATAGGCATACATACCAGTATTTGTATTATAGTATTGTTCAGTTTAACCTCTTTGTATGTATTGCTGTTGGTGTACCAAATAAATAAATAAATAAAATTATGCTAAACTCCTATATTCAAACGTCCTGTACTGACCTCCAGCCACGGCATCAGACCGCAGCACGCAGTTGGTGTACAGCGGCAACAGCTTCATGGGCTCCGGTAGTACCAGCTGGCCGGCTGATGAAGGAGACGCGCAGTGCCTTCTGTACGCCGCCAGGGAGCGCGCGCAGCGGGTGGACAGGGTCTCTCGGACCTGGCGGGGAGAGTGCTCGCGGAGGGCCCATACAGCTGGAGAAGAAAATACAAAATTAGTATGTATCAATCTGCCTAACCTTCTCTATGTTGGGGTCGGCTTCCAGTCTTACCGAATGCAGCTGAATACCAGTATTTTCCGTGTAGCGACTGCCAATCTGACCTCCACAACTCAAC
Source organism: Conistra vaccinii (assembly GCA_948150665.1). Taxonomy (NCBI): domain Eukaryota; kingdom Metazoa; phylum Arthropoda; class Insecta; order Lepidoptera; family Noctuidae; genus Conistra; species Conistra vaccinii. The sequence goes on along the minus strand of OX411340.1, from coordinate 1,767,343 downwards.
GTAACCGGGTAATACGATACCCCTTGGAACGGGGTACCAATTCGAACAAATTAATAACAAATTAATAGATGGCAGCATAGGTAACAATTATGAAATTAACAGTCACTAAAAAGCGATAAACGGAAGATTTTGGCTGAAGTAAGATTAGTAAAAATCAAAACTTCCTTTTTTAATGCTGATTTATCTATTTTAACTCATAAATCTCGTAATTTCAACAAAAAAAGATAAAACCTTTTTGTTTAGGGCTCTTTGCAATAGATGGCGTTTTACTTAATTTGTCATAACTGTAGTACATTTAGCCAGTTAATAGCCCGACTAGGGAGGTCTCATCTGTACGTAGTATTATATTATCTGTGCCCTTGGTAAGACTGATGTCAGACTTTAGGGCTTCTGACGACTCGTAATGTCTGTCAAAGATCCACGAATGACAGCCGGGACCAACGGCTTAACATGCTTTCCGCGGCACGGAGGAGTCTCGGTATGTAAAGATGGTCACCCATCCACGGACCAACCCCGGCAAGCGTAGCTTAGCGTGATGGACCGATCCATGCGGCTGTTATGCTGTTGGCATTACTTAGCCACACTGCAGACACTTGACAGAATCCCCTCCACCTTACCTTGCTTGGTGAGGAAGTTGACGCAAGTATCGAGCTCCATACTCCTATAAACGTCAGCGAGCTGGTGCGCCACGTTGAGCGCCAGGTTTAAGACCCGCAGCCTCCTCTGTCCCGAGCGGTGCGTGTACAGGAGGGCCGCTTGGATGTACACGCCATCTTCCGCTGTTAGTTTGTCGTCGTGTTTGATCTCGATGCCTATTGCTTTGTCGGCGTCTGTGGGAGAGAGTGAGGGTAAATATTTTGATAATTCGATGAACGAATATGAATCGTGGGTTCTATTTTCAAGGCAAAAACTATCCGATATTTGGCAATATTATATTCACTAAAAATCACGAGCGTCCACGCTGTGATCTTTATGAATATTGACATAAAGTTTTAAACATATTGACTGATGCATTGCTGTACAACACTATAAAATCGAGTAACTTGTCCTTTGTTTAGGTTTACTTCATTCTTTTTTTTGGTTTTTTAAATATAAAACGGAAGAAAAGCAGACTCATACTGTAATTTCACCATATAACAGCATTTCCCAATTTACATACAACTAGTTTGTTAAACTCACCAATAGCCGCCAGCTCAACATCAGTAGTGTTAGACATAAAGAAGTGTCCGAAGAAGTCCGTGGGCCGCACGCCCGTGGACGTGCGCACGCGCATCACGGCGTCATGCGCCGTGGCGCGCGACACCACGCGCTGCACGTCCAGCACCAGGCGCGGCCCGTCCATGTCCGCCTGGGGGAGGGCATGGTTAGTTGGATTGTCGACATGGAGCAAAACTCAGTTAGGGGTTTCTTGTGCTACCCTCTGAAGTTATACTGAGTAGATGGCCCTTTGGCACTCTGCTATATTTGGAGTCCCACTGTGAAACTAGCCCTAGACTTTCAGTCACAATCAGTTTTATTTATAGAAGAGATTTAGGGAGGAAATGGCAACTGCTACAAGCACGTACTTGTACTTGCTCGTAAGTCTGGACCTGGTTTCTTTAATGTTGCTTTGTATGTTGCATTATATGCACTAACTTCTGAGTTGGTTGATATTTACTTAATTTTTTATTATATTAGGCTGGTTTAATTATACGAAATAATATGATTTAAAGGCTATATTAAATACTGATTATATATATAAAATGGTAAATGTAAACTAAATTCGCACTAAGATGGTTCGATTTGAGTAACGCAATTGGTATCCGAATACGTATTATTTTTTTTTTTTTTATTGCACGCAGGCAGAAGTGCTGACCTGTTCGGTTGTAAATTTGTACCGAACATATTCCCGAGCACAAGATGAGATAAGAAAAGACTAAAGTAATCATCAAAAGTCCTCCACTTGTCAACCCAGTCACTATCACTCACCGTGAAATATGTATACTTGTGTAGCTGTCCTCCAGTAAGCCGGGGCAGCTGGCCGATAGTCGCCGCGTCGACGTACGAGTTGTTGCACACGAACATCTCCACGCACACGCCGGCCGCGCAGCACGACTGGCCCAGCTCGTTGTAGGCCGTGGTTTGAGGAGCTGCGTAATAAAGAAACGCACTATTTAGCATTAATCCGAATGCGTTTCGCTAGCTAATTTAATATGACCGCATAGAATAGGGAGGGTTGGAAAGAAAAAAGGGAGGACTATGTGGTCACCCATCCACGGACCAACCTTCGCAAGCGTTGCTTAACCTTCGATCGATCCGTGCGGCTATTATTATTTAGCCATGAGCACTGAATATCGCAAAATTGTTAAAATCAAAGTGAGAGCGTGTGTGTGAGCGTGTGTGTGTGAGTGTGTGTGCGTTTGTGTGTGTGTGTGAGTGTGTAACGAGTCCGTTTCATAAATTACTCACCCAATATCTGCTTCTCCTTGTCAGTTCCCAGCAGCTTCCTGTCTTCCCTGTTGATGAGCTTGCCGGGTGCGTTGTACGTGGGTAAGGACGTGTGGAAGACTAACAGCTGACCTGCTGTGTCGGCTGCTTTTAAGGCTTCTAGACCGGCCTGGGGAGAATAGACTGTGTTAGTTATAGGTAGAGGATAGGTGCTATACGTTGGCAGATGTTCTATCTGATGAAAAAAGATTATCGAAGTTTCTTCATTTCTTTTTCGTGAGGTTAGTGACTAACCTGGTGACAGAGTTTTAAAAGCCGCACAAAGGACTCAGACTTGGCTTCACATGCCTTCGAAAATATCTCCGATGCCCTAGATGTCTGAAGCTTGTAGACCTGTGTAATCTAAACCGTGCTACACATTTGTTCGGGTCGTCACATTCGATTCGACAGTATTTTTTAACAACAAAGTCTACCCGATACAATTTCTACATTCTAATTTTACATAGGTTGATGCAATGGGTGGCTTTATCGCTAAAAGTGATATTTTAAAGACAAACTTTTGATCGATTAAGGGAGAAGGAGAGACAATACTGCAGGTAGTCTGTCGTGTGCCATTTACATATAGAACTAGCTGACCCGACAGACGCTATCCTGTCCAAACAATAGTTCATAGAAAAAGAACGTTATGTTTTTCCCGAATTTGAAAAATTTCTGGGAAACTTTTCCAATTTTACTATGAAATTTGAACATTTTCAATCAAACCAGAAAAATCAGTCCAGCCGTTCTCAAGTGATGTGCTTACCACCAACAAACAGCATTTCATTTTTAAACGACTTCCAAAAAGGAGGAGGTTCTATGTTCGACTTTATGTATGTTTTTTTTTTTTTTTTATGTATGTTCACCGATATCTCCGCCAATTGTGGACCGATTTTGAAAATTATTTTTTTGTTTAAAAGGGTAAGCTCCCGAGGTGGTCCCATATAAATTTTATTAACTTTGCTTATATAGTTTTTGAGTTAGCTTCAATAATACATATTTTTCCCACTAAGTTTATATGGACGATATGATGATAACTTCCTGTCACTGTTATTTATTGCAGTTAGTGGTATTGGATATTGTGTGGGGTAGGTACCACAACTAAAAAGTGAAAAATAAAAACTTTTTACAAAAAAAAATTAAACCGACTTCCAAAAAAAAACCACTACAAAGTGAAAAATAACTTTAATTTCGGAAGTCGGTGGCAAAAAACGAAAATTAAAAAACAAAGACACCGACTTCCGAAATTAAAGTTATTTTTCACTTTGTAGTGGTTTTTTTTTGGAAGTCGGTTTAATTTTTTTTTGTAAAAAGTTTTTTATTTATACAATATATTAAAAAATTGTTCCAAATAAAATATTGCACGACTCGTAATGCGAAGCATTAGAGTGTGCTCCACGATCGAAAATTTTTTTTTGCCCCATTTCTGTAACTGTTTTTATTGTTACACTCCTGCTAGTACACAGAACCTACTTAATTTATATACCATTGTATAGATGATTAAATGGAGATTAATACTGTACTTTTTAACAATTGATTTAATGCAGCAGAAATGGAAAAAGCATAAAAATAGTTGAAAAAATTTCCTGTCCGTCAATTTATGAACCCTGAAAACATTGTAGCTTGCGATAAAATCAATTAATTGAGTCAATTTTTTTTTTATACATTCGTTTCAGCCGTAGAAGGAACCCTATTGAAAATGGCTCTTTTATTCAAAGTAGTTTAATTATAATTAATAAACTCCGCCGATGACGGTCCCAAGCCCGTATGAAAAAGGAGGAGGGTTGGTTGCTCCAGGAAAGACCAAACCAACCGTAAAAGGTCAACGTCGAGTCTCGGGCGACGGTAATTAACCCGATCGAGCATTAGCAGAGGTAGGAAATGACCACTGCAACCCGGAACATCGCTTTGCTTGCACCTTAAGCGAAATCGGGGGTCTTGGCTTAGCCGCCCGGACCAAGAGGTAGAAAGCCTCAATAAAAACTTACCCCAATCCTACGGTGGGATACGCGCCAATAGGATGAATGACTGATGGGTTATCAGCCGCTAGCGCCAACCTCAATGGACCTGGCTCACATTGTTGTATGGTGCCTTCACATGGGAATGGGCGTTACCCTGTGTGCGACCTGTTTTAATCGACCCTACTCGTGGGAACACTATGGAAAACAAAGAACAATCGAATACTCTCTCTCAAACTGAAAAAACTCAAAATAAAATACTTACTCAACAAATTTTTCACAAATCCTTCTTTAATACAACAAGAACTCAGTCACTGAATAACCTCGACAACTTAACACCAGTTGATACGGAAATGGATACACCTACAGCTGATAGCAACCAATGGACAAAAGTACCTGAAAGAAAAAGGCAACGCGAAAGCCCTGAAATAGACAAAGCCCAAAAACAAAAGAAACTTGACACCTACTGGCTGAGCCAACCTACACCAACCTCAAATAGATTTTCTGGACTGGATAATGATACGGAAGACACACAAAGCAATAAAATCATCGAAACCGTTGAAAAACCTGTTAAGGCTCCGCCCTTATATGTTGACCGGGTCAGTAATATCCAACCATTACTAAAAATGCTTGATGAGGTAGCTTCGGATAACTACGAAGTGAAAGTGCTCCGGAATGAACAAGTTAGAATACAACCTAAATCTACAGAATTATATACAAAAATTGTTAAAAACCTGCAAGAAAAAAATACAGAATTTTATACCTACAGGCCCAAACAAGATCGCTGTTTCAAAGTAGTCCTCAAAAATCTCCACCCCTCCACTGATATAGACGATATAAAAACCGAACTAGAAATCCAAGGACATAAAGTCACTAATATCTGGAACGTCAAACAAAGAAGTACCAAAAAGCCATTACCAATATTCTTTATAGAAATAGAATCTAACAATAACAATAAACATATCTATGACATCAAGAGTCTTTTGCACTGTAGAGTCATTTTCGAACCACCAAGACCTAAACGAGAAATCCCACAATGTGGCAATTGCCAACAATATGGGCACACAAGAAAATACTGCTTTAGGAAGGCCAAATGTATAAAATGTGCTGGAGACCATGCATCGTCCAAGTGCGAACGTAAAGAAAGGTCGGACTCAGTTAAATGTGTACTTTGCGATGGTAACCATCCTGCAAACTATAAAGGCTGCTCAATATATAAGGAGCTCCAGAACATCAAATATCCTACCCAACCAGCAAAACACCGACAGACAATGCACCTCATACATAACCCTGACAAGACGGACACTACTAGGCAACAAGACCAACCATCATATAAACGAGCATTAACATCCAACAAACCTGCGCACGAACCTGCCAGCGAGCAAAATCCAAATGAATTACCAAAAGTCCAAACAAACAACAATGACATGAAAGAAATCATGAATACTATGACACAACTAATGCAACAATTAACCTCAATAACAAATCTCCTAATGGAAATCATGACCAAACTGACAAATTCTGTTCGTTAAAAATAGCCCTTTGGAATGCCAATGGGCTGCCACACCATGTTCTAGAAGTAGAAACATTTTTAAAAACACACAAAATTGATATTTTACTGGTATCTGAAACACACTTCACGAAAAAAAATTACCTCAGGATCTTCAATTACAAATTCTAGCAAACAATGCATCCGGATGGTACGGCTCACGGAGGATCTGCAATTCTCATTAAGAATAATATCAAACACCATGAAGCGGAGCCATTTAAAACTCCTGAGATACAAGCCACAAGTGTTGTTGTTGAGGATTGGCGGGGACACTTGACTGTCACTGCATTGTATTCTCCCCCAAAACATGCGATCAAAAAAGAAGATTACGTCAATTTCTTCAATACGCTAGGCCTAAGGTTTATAGCAGGTGGAGATTATAATTCCAAAAATACACAATGGGGCTCTCGCTTAACAACTCCCAAAGGACGTCAATTGCAGGCAGCTATAACCGATCTACGACTAGATACAATATCGAACGGGGAACCAACTTACTGGCCGACTGACCCTAAAAAAATACCAGATTTGGTAGACTTCAGTGTCATAAAGGGGATTCCTACTAATTGCTTCAAATGTACTTCCCTTCAAGACCTCTCATCTGACCATAGTGTAGTTCTACTAGAGGTTTCCCAGGACTTCATGCATACTAAACCTATAACAAGGCTACATGAACGTAGGACCAACTGGGACAAATTCCGATTCATAGTGGAGTCTACGATTAATACCAACCTGCCTCTTAAAACCGAAGAGGACATTATGACAGCGGTTGAACATTTCAACGAGTGTGTCCAAAACGCTGCTTGGGATAGCACTCCTGCTGCCAAGAAATACACGGAACCAGACTGCTCGAAGCCCATTCGCGAACTAGTAGCCGAAAAAAGGCAGGCTCGTAAATTGTGGCAAACAACTAGATTTCCCGGGGACAAAACACGGCTGAACTACCTAACGGATAAACTTAAAAAACTATTACAGGCTGAAAGGGACGATAATGTACAAAACCATCTGCGAAATCTGGATGCTACAGCTGCTAGTGACTATTCCCTTTGGAAAGCAACCCAAAAACTCAAAAGACCTACTGCATCTAATCCGCCGATACGGAGAAAGGACGGTTCCTGGGCAAAAAGTGACCTAGAGAAAGGAGAAGCCTTTGCCGCTCATCTAGCCGATGTCTTCGTACCGAACACTGCCCGGAACGCATCGATAACCAACAATGAAGAACTTATTAACTCACTTAATGAACCTTATCAACTCGACCTCCCAATTGAAAAGATTAAGACGAGTGAGGTCATGGAAACAATTAGAAATCTAAAACAAAATAAAGCCCCCGGATACGACTTGATTACCGCAAAACTACTTCGTGAAATACCTGAGATAGCTATACACTTTTTGACACACCTGTTTAACTGCATACTGATCAGAGGCATCTTCCCACCTCAATGGAAGGTAGCACAAATTAAAATGATCCTTAAACCTGGTAAAGCTCCTGAAGACGTGGCTTCCTACAGACCGATCAGCTTGCTACCCGTTCTGTCAAAGGTTATGGAAATACTTTTTTTGAAGCGATTAAACAAAGTAATAGCAAAAAATAAAATCATACCTGACCACCAATTTGGCTTTAGAAAAAATCATGGCACGATAGAACAGGTGCATAGGCTGGTCGATGAAATCCATAAAGCCTTCGAAAAAAAGAAATATTGCTGCGCGGCATTTTTAGATATTTCTCAGGCCTTTGACAGAGTTTGGCACGAGGGTTTATTATACAAAATAAAAAACCAACTCCCGACAAACTATTACATATTCCTAAAATCATACCTTGCCGACAGGTTTTTTTACGTCAAGCAAGGAGAAGATACAACCAAAATTCACAGGGCTCATGCAGGAGTGCCACAGGGAAGCGTGCTTGGTCCGATCCTCTATCTGATTTTTACATCAGACTTGCCTATGACAGACGGTGTCGTAATCGGCACTTTTGCTGATGACACAGCAGCCTTGGCCGCCCATGATGAACCCGCACAAGCAAGTAACATGCTTCAACGCTTCCTAGACAACATCACAGAATGGTTAACTACCTGGCGGATAAAAGCAAATGAGACTAAGTCGGTACAGGTGACCTTTACGACGCGACGCGAAACATGTCCCCCTGTGTCGCTCAACAGTGTTCAGATACCCCAAGCAAATGAAGCAAGATACCTTGGACTCTATTTGGATCGTCGTCTTACCTGGAAAAAACATATTTTTACAAAACGAAAAGCACTAGGGATCCAACTAAGGAAAATGTACTGGTTACTCGGCAAAAAATCGCAGTTGTCGCTGGGAAACAAACTGCTATTATACAAATGTATTTTAAAACCAATCTGGACTTACGGAATCCAACTCTGGGGAACAGCCTCCAACTCAAACCTAGAAATACTCCAGAGGTTCCAGTCTAAAATGCTGAGGATAATTACTAATGCTCCTTGGTTCATAACTAACCAACAATTACACCACGACCTTGAAATCAGAACAGTTCAAGAAGAGATTAAACACTCAATGAAATCGTACAGGAACAGACTAGACATTCATCCAAACTTACTGGTCACGCACCTAATGAATAATGACTCAACATTCAAAAGGCTAAAACGAAAGTCCCCTAGAGATCTATGGGAATATGACACGTAAGGGCGTACGTCGCTGGACTGACTGCCCCTCAAGACAATTAATGAATTCCAAACCTTATGCTGAATGTTCACAAGCAACAGATTGCAAGAACAATAACAAAAAAAAAAAAAAAAATTAATAAAATACTAACTAAAATATAATATCTTTAACTAAATATTTCCAACCTTGGACTTGAAGTTGCCTAGCAACCGCCAAGTAAATATCTTTGTCAGTCGTTGACATTACGAATTTACGACTTCATGAAAAGTGATAAATTGTTCATTTTTAAACTATGTTTTGAATTTCTTTTTCGTTTAAGAATGAGTGATAAGTATGAGGCGTGCACTTTTGGATTTTCCAAACTATTTTTCTTTCTTTTTTTCAAAAAACCTGTCAGATCCGAAGCGGCACATAACATTACCAGAAAGTAATAAAAAAATTGTGTCAATCTTCCTAGCCTTTTTCCCAACTATCTTGGGGTCGGCTTCCAGTCTTTCCGGTTGCAGCTGAATACCAGTATTTTACATGGAGCGAGTGCCTATCTGACCTCTACAACCCAGTTACTGGGTAATACGATACCCTTTGGTAAGACTGGTGTCAGACTTTCGGGCTTCTGACGACTCTTAACGACTGTCAAAGATCCACAAATGACAGCCGGGACCAACGGCTTAACGTGCTTTCCGAGGCACGGAGGAGTCTCGGTATGTGAAGATGGTCACCCATCCACTGACCAACCCTGGCAAGCGTAGCTTAACCTGATGGATCGATCCGTGCGGCTTGTTATTACTTAGCCACGAGCTCCTCTAATCCCTCCTCTAATAATAAAAAAATTGTGTGATTTAGATAATTACCTGTACAGCCGGCAACAGAATCGTCTCGGTCTCCTTATTATCCTGGAACATGAGCGGCAGCTGCTGCAGTAACGCATGCAAGACAGGTCCGCTCTCTTCTGGCAACACCAGGAACCCTTCCAGTAGTGGCACGAACATGTCGCTCACGTCACCTACCGACATCATCTGAGGCTGGGCTAGGGAACCCTGGGGAGAGAAAATGATTTGGAAAATTTTTAACAGAACAAAAAAAAATCGGCGTTGTCAACTTAGAACAAAATATTCGAAGTTGGCAACACCGAATGAAAAATTATTTTTAAATCAATAACTCCAGTTTTTACTTTCTAATAATGGTACCGAAACTTTTCTTTTTTTTTTTATAGTATTTAAAAATTTAATGCTTGTCTGAATTTACTTGTAGCGGTTACAGCGCTAATGCCCGAACCACACAGATTTAGTAGACCTGTCCAGTCAGTGCGCGCATTTGTCAGTAACCGTGCGGCTCAACTCAGAATTTAAGGAGCTCAACGATTCGACGAACAATACCAAAGAAAGGATATTTGGATAGGCCGCATAAATTACTCTAGCTGCCAGACCATGATAAAAACTAACTGAGAAAAAAATTAAAGGAATGACCCACATAGTCTTCACAGTCTTCGCATTGAGAAGACTGCATTAGAACACTATTACCTTGATATTGTAAAAATGGACGGTAGAACTGTATGTGATGAAACCGACGCGGGTCCAACTCTTGCCGGTCTGCTCGTCGCGGGGCATCGCCTGAAATTAAATATAATATTATAGCATCATTCTAATATCGAGCACAGCCTGCTTATGACATCGTTCAGACATCATTGGCGTTCAGAAAGTTTAAGACATCGTCTCTGAAAGGCTGATCAACACAAACTCATTTTTTACTGATGAAATAATAACAGTCATTCAAATCAGGCATTGGATCGGAGAACAGACGAAATGGGGTTGGCCAGCAAAAACTTTAGATAGATGGCGCTAGCATAGCTTTCACCTGTCAAGTTTGTGTTTTTTTTTTTTTTTTTTATAATATTGAAAGAACTATTGTGAAAAATATTTATTCGACATGGCGGATAACTGAATTAAAAGCTGAATTGAAGAAACGAGGTGCATCTCTACGAGCAAGGAAAGCAGACCTTGTCAAATCAAATCAAATGTCAAATCAAATCAAATGTCAAATCAAATCAAATGTCAAATCAATATTTTCCTTATAAAATTCTTCTATTTTGGTTAAAGCTATGCTAGCGCCACTTTGACAGTTGCCAACCCCATGCAATAAGATTTCAAAAACCACATGTAAAGGCTATGTCACAACAATGAACAAATATTTGGGTGTACTGATTCGAGACCCATACAGATACTTACATCAATAATCTCCATGATATTGTCGCAGACAGTGTGCACCAGGCCGTTCTTGATCGCGTTGTACGACACGTCTATCACGAACACTATCGCTGGTGGGTTCGGCAGGGTATTATTCTGTTAATAAAACAATAATAAATGTTTTAGAAAAACAAGGTATGAGTAAGTTTTAGGATTTTATCAAAATTAACCCCTCTTAAAGGTCGAAGCGAATTGGGAACATTTTCAGGGGTCGAACACTCGATCTATACGTCACCGTCTATTATCGGAACTCGGTAAGTAATTGTAGTAAATCTGCTTACGTAATACTTGAACGGCCCCTACTCGACTGAAGATTTTATAGAAAACGGCAGAATATTATGATCGTAATACATATTGCACATAACAACTTTGTACAATATTCTGACAAATAAATGCTTTCTCTTCTATTCTGTATTCATCTCTGGCTATAGCTTCGAAAAGGAGTGTGGTGATTTTACCTTGTGCAGCAGGCGATATGAACAGGGCTTTTTCAGCACTGGCATATGCAGTGTCGCTTACGACGTGAATGAAACGAAAATACGTCGCATTAACGTAAAGTTAGCGAACGTTCAACTCACTCGGCAATACTCCTTGGTGGCCACGATCTCGTATGTTCCGAGCGCCATTTCAGCGGGAACGCGGCCATACTGCTGCATGCTGTTGATGTACTGTGTATATTCCATCGGAACTAAAAGAGAAGACACGTGTATAAAACACATGAGAATCGATATTGTTTTTTTTATTTATTTTAGTGATGCACACCAAAAATTTTCAATCCAAGTTGGTGTCAGTTTTGTTTTTAATCTTACCTCAAATTCTATCTCTTTCAATCTTATCACATTTAGCGACTCAGGGTCCGCGAAAAAGATGAAAAATTAAAAACTGAACTTTTATAATATTAGTTAGGATAGTTAGGATGACATATTTTGAAGTAGTATCTGGATCATTGTCGTATTTTTGAAGTGAAAACTTCTTTAGCGGTGTTGTGCACTTTTTTTGGGATGGGTAAAAATGTTCTCGCGTCAGGAGACGTGACCTGATCGAAAATTCGTAAGACGTACAAGTTTTTGTTGACAGTGCACTCTGTTTTATTTTTTGGAAATTTTATTAATGGAGCTACAGCTTTCGTTCTTGTACTGACAGCATGCCTCATAAATTCCTGACATTTTCGTTAGATGGCGTTACTTAGTTTTCACTTCAATCGGTAGTCCCAGACTGCCTCGTTTTTTTTTCCAAGAAAAGGGTCCATAAGATGGACCAATGACCTTGTAAAGGCCGCAGGAATCAGTGGAAGCGGGAGGCACAGAATTGGTTGAAGTGGCGGTGCTTGGGGGAGGCCTATGTTCAGCTGTGGACGTCTTCCGGCTGAAATGATGATGAAGCATTTTTTTTATACCAAACTTTTTCTCAATTTTCCACATACCTTCAGTAGTAGCCTTACAGAAGGGACACTTGAAGTGTCTCCCAGCATCCACAAACTTCATGTTGGGACACATATAGGCCTTGCAGCGCGAACACCGCACCGGGCCCATCGTAGGGGACCCTGTTAGGGCTGCGAAGTCGATGAGCGGGGGCTCCTGTTCTGTGCCCACTGTTTCAGCCATTGGGGAGAGCTGGCAAGAGAAATTATTGGTGTTATAATAAATTAAATAAGCTCGATGTGTTTTATTAACGGCGGAGTACTGGTAGAAAGAACGGACATTAGGTGGCATTAGGTGGGAATTTAAAAAGTACTCAGCACAGGATAGGAAGAAAGATTACTATCTGACTAAATATCTTAAAACATTATACTTACAACTAAACAGAACGGCATAGACGTCTGTTTGAGCAGGTCAGCTGTAACTGGCACTGTATACATTGAGCTTCGAATGTAGCGGGGACCTGGAAGATAAAATTAAGAACTTATATTATTTTGCATTACCACGTGTTCATGTCATTTTTTAAACCAATTTACAGAAATAAATATCATCATCGTCATTTATCAATAATTATTTTAATAATAGAAACAATGTAAACTTACTGGCATTCCCCTTATCGTCGACTACAAAGTCGGTGGTGGCCAGTGGTGGGACTAGCCCCTTCTCGTTGGTTACAAAGATACCGCCGCGGTTTTGTTGGTCATCTGCCATCACTTGGATCTGGGGAAGAAATTGAATTATACTGATATTAAAGTTGCTGCTCCAAAGGAAATGAACTACAAAGGATCTGCTATAATAATTCCAGCAGTTTTCTTGTAAGTAAAGTCCTACATTGAAAAATATAGTTTTAATTAATTGCAAGCAATATGATGGATTTTCATAATTATAGCCCGCATAAAAATGTTAATGTTCTGTTGTATTGCTTGAACGAAGATATTAATCAAGACTCTGAGAGTAAGACAAAAACAAGTGATGGCCTGTCCCAGCAGTCGGGGCTCGAACACGCGTAGAACAGCACCATTTAGCTAAACTATTTTGAAGAAAACTGAATGATCCAACACACAAGCCACTGATAGTATTATCAACTGTCAAGTTTATATTCTAGTTTAAAACAATAAATATATTATTTACGTACCGGACTAGGCATCTGATCAGGATCCAATCTCTTCTGCTCCGGCTGCTGTTGGTACTGTTGCCCAGGGTACGGCTGTTGTGCAGGGTATTGTTGCTGTTGGTACTGTGGGGGGTACCCTGAGGCAGGCTGCTGGAAGCCTCGCTGTTGCTGACCTGGCATGGGCGGCTGGGGCGGCATCTGGTTCGGCATTGGTGGTAGACCTGGAGATTTGAAGATAGACATAGTTAATGTAAAAAATCCAGCATAAGCTATTACATAGTTATCAAAAATTGAAGAACGGCCTCTCTGGTCTAGTGGTCGCAAGCGCTACTGCTGACCATCAGGTCCTTGTTTCGATTCCCGGATGGGGCAAAGTGTTATTGGGTTTTTCCATCTGGAAATTCTCAGTAGCAGTCCGGAGTCTGGATTTGTGCCCATTTGATGGCAATAGGCTCGTCTCCTATTACATGGGACTCAAACACAATGTTGTACTATAGGTACACCTCTGCCCAACCCTGCGGGGAATACAGGCGTGATGTTATGATAAGTTATTATTATTTTATTATCATTCGATATTTATAAAATCTATTTTACATGTCATTTAAAAGTTATATCTATGTTTATATATTTTCTTGTGTATAATGTACAAGTACGCTAATTAATAGTGTCGCGCATTCTCTATTTAAATACATGCGAGATCCATCCAATGACAAACATTGTTAATTAATACCGTGTATGTATTTAGTAAGCCTTTTGTAAATATTTAAAATTTAAATAATATTTCAACAGAAAATCTTCAAAATTAAAGCAAGGTATGTGTAAATTAAAGAAAGATATTATGTTTGATCAGAACCAAAAGAAATATCAAACAATGAGGCAACAAGTCAAGTCAAGTCAAGGACAAAATAAGAGTTGACTGGATGCAAATGTGAGAGGAAAAATATTGCAATTGGAAAATACCCGTATTTTTATTTTATTTTTTAAGTACTACAATAAACAGCAACTAATGTTGTCCGTCTTCTGCACAAAGTATAAATAAAAAATCGCTTTCCGTGTCTGTCTTTGTGACGACGTTGTCCTTCTAAACTAGGTATGCAACGGATATTGATGCAGTTTTCACCATAATTTAGTTAGATAATTTATTTCGGAAGGTTCTTGTGTATAAAACTCGATTCTTTGTCTATTTGTGAAAACCGTGCGTAGTAGGGACGTATCGCTAGTATTAGTATGTCTTTTTATAAATTATATGTTTTGTATTTAATAAAGCAAAAAGAACTTACTAGGATACTGAGCACCAGGTTGCTGTCCAGGTTGTCCATACCCTGGCTGATTGGGTTGCGCAGGATATTGCCTCTGCTGCTGCGGTAAAGGAGGCGGCATATGAGGAAGACCAGGCATCGTCTGCGCCTGCCCTTGGAACTGCCCCGGAAAACCAGGCTGAGGTGGAAGACCCGGCTGCGGTGGTAAACCAGGCTGAGAAAGCTGACCAGGTTGTGGAGGCATTCCAGGTTGAGGGGGTAATCCTGGCTGCGACATTGGACCCGGTTGTGGCGGCATTCCAGGTTGATTCATGCCAGGCTGAGGAGGCATACCAGGTTGACCCATCTGCCCTGGTTGAGGAGGCATTCTAGACTGGCCCAACTGACCAGGCTGTGGTGGCATCCCTGGTTGACTCATTTGACCAGGCTGTCCCATTTGACCAGGTTGTGGGGGCATTCCCGGTTGGTTTATCTGTCCCGGTTGAGGAGTCATTCCAGGTTGGCCCATTTTCCCAGGTTGTGGAGGCATCCCAGGTTGTTGAGAAAAACTTTGCATCTGTCCAGGTTGTGGCGGAAGTTGATGCCCTGGCGGTAGTCCGGGTGGCCCCGGTTGTGGAGGTCCTGGCATTTGCTGCTGGCCGGGCATTTTACCAGGTTGCCCAGGCATCTGACCAGGTTGTTGCTGTTGACCAGGCATTTGACCCGGTAGTTGTTGCTGCCCAGGTTGAGGGGGCAAAGGTGCTGACATCATGGCTGGCTGTGGCGGAAGCCCTGGTTGCCTCTGCATTTGACCAGGCTGAGGCTGTCCAGGTGGGCCTGGAGGTTTTAACTGAGGAGGCATGCCAGGTTGCTGCTGCGACTGTGGACCCATGTTCATCTGCTGGGGCATTCCTTGTGAAGGCATACCTTGCTGACCAGGTTGCATGCCTGGTGGACCACCCATCTGAGGTTGTTGAGGCATTCCTTGTTGGGGTTGCTGGCCACCTTGCGGCATGGCTGGCCGGCCCATGCCTGGTTGGGGTGGAAGACCAGGTTGAGAATGTGGAGGCATCTGGCCAGGCCCTTGGAAACTAGGCTGTTGCCCCATGGGTGGTTGACTAGATTGAGCACTCGGAGGTCTTTGCTGCATCGAAGTTGGAGGCTGATACTGTCTATTCTGGGGATCTGGAGTTTGACTTGGAGGAGGCATCCCATAACCTGAAGGAAGGGATGTCGGCACTTGCCCTGGTGCTGATGAAGGGGGCAATTGGGGTTTTTGGCCCATTGGTGGGAATTGAGGAGCTCCACTTACTGGAGGGCGACCAGGCATACCTTGTGGTGGCTGACCTACAGGGACCTGTCCAGGACCAAAGTTGGGGGATTGAGGAAAACTTCCAGGAGGATACTGTCCAGGGGGAGCCTGGCCAGGGGGTAATTGGGTAGGTGGGATAGATTGGAAGCCTTGGGGTCCATTTATGCTCATACCCTGCATCTTTTGGGACATGTCCAGCTGATCAAAGGTTTTCTGTTGCATCTGTGGGCCGTTTGGTGGCATCTGACTGTAGATATTGGCATTCTGGACTCCATTGTAATCCTGGGACGTCGGTGGAAACATGGGGTTGTTTGGTGCATTATTGTTCTGCCCTGGTGGTGGATATTGAGGATTCATCATTGTACTTGGAGCCGATTATCCTGTGAAAACATACAAACCTTTTTTAACAAAGTTGATAGGTTCATTATAAATTATAAGTTTGATTATTATACAAATAACCAGAAATTAGAATAATTCTCTCTTTTCTTTCTTAATATTCACAATATTTATTTATTTATTTCCAACTTACATCTATCATTACAGAGTAACCTAATGCGATAGTGTACTTATCTAACTCTAATGTTAACTTATTACTACGATTACTTATTTTCTGTTAAATAATGAACAATCTGAGTAAAGACATTAGCATTTTATGGAAATGAATGGTTATTTAAGAAATTGGGTCACACTGCAATCATAAATGCTAGTTCATAATTTTATTTACATTTATTTAAGAAGAGGAAGTTTGTTGACATATTTACATTTATATGAAAAAAATAAAAATTTTGTAAAATGTTAGGGTCCGAAACAGAAATTGTTAATTTATTTTCTAAAGTATTGTCGTCTAGTCGTAAGTCTTTTTCCACACTCAAAATTTTCATTAGTAACTGTGGGCATTTTAGTGGAGAATCTAATGTTATTTTCAAATCAAATAATTTTGGGAATAATTATACTCTCATTAGACAAAGATACTTTAATAACTCAACCAAAGTAACCTTAAATATAAATATTTTGAGATAAATACAATCTCATATATTTATAGAATTTATCCTGTACGATTCAAATCACATGAATCACTCAAAATGTACTCGGGACAGGTTCTTGCTTAATTACAGAAGATGTTTATAATGTAATAATGACAAGTCCCTGTCCCACTACCTAAACATAATATATTATGGTCATCACTTTCACTCATATAATTTATTTGTCTAACCAGTAGGTGCCAGCTTGTCAGCTGGTCTAGAGAGGTCTCACTCATACATTCAAACACTGTCCTAATATTCTGATGATTTACATTCAATTACTTTTAATAGAATCGGCGCATCTATCTCAATGTAATTTGGAATACATCACACAGATCAAAGTTACGAAATCTGATAAGAAGTCACAACACATTCTGTGACATACATTCCAATCGAATGGGGTTTTGATGTTATTACAAGGAGATATAAGGTGCTGTGTCATGAGTACAACGTTTTTCAGTACGCAAACACGGAAACCTGAGCGTAATGACGATGAAACCTGACTTATAATTGGATGGTATACCTCTGACAAGACAACGAACACAACACTATAATTACACAAAATAACACTTTTTTATGAATGCAAAGGTCGTGTAACAACCGCCTGCCATATAAATCGCAAGATTTGCGTTATATAATGTTAAAATATTGAGTTATTCACAAAAGATACAACGAAATCTTGTTAGGACACTTTTGACAGCTGCAACCTAAACTTTGTAAATAATTTACGCAAAGACTCACAATGATTCCGCCTACGAAAATATACGGCGATGATGGTGAATAATGTATTTTCAATTACTTACGGCTTCCGAGGAGATTTTTATAGAAATAACACAATAAAAAATATAAACAAGTCTCACTAATCACACAACTTCGGGGCCACGTATTCGGCAGTGTTGTCAGTCGGATACCGCTTATGTGGAACTTTTTGATTTTCATTGCAGCTGTGTAAAACGAAACGCAACCACAAAATAAAATATTTTAGTTTTGGAGATAAATTTATGATAAGTATGTTTTAAAAATAGTACTCTTCAATATTTATGTTTTGAATAAAAAACATTTTTTTTAAGTCATTGATTAATACAAAATTAAAACTTATCAAAAACGTCAGGTTCACGGCTTACAAAAGTAACGGAACGTTTTTAGTCAGTATGGCAATCACGATTAATTAAATGTCAAATTCACAAATTATGGATTCTAAAATGAACTCTATTTGTATGAATGGTGATTTGAAATTCGTTTTCCATTAGTTTTACATCTGTGAAAATTTTTAAATTATTATGTCACGGTTTAGTCATAGTAAAATAAATAGGATTTAATTGTATATTTATTTTTATGTTTTAGATTCAGACAATCAATGTGTGGAATAGCAAACAAAATAGCAGCATTAAATTCCACTGCAAAACATTAGGTCCGTATAGCCACACACAATGGGTTCGGGGTTTATCTCGTAACTTTCACATCTATTAATTAAGTACCTAAATAATACATAAATATTTGACCATTCAATTACCTAGCTGTAGGCGTGAACAAATAAGTGGCACGAAGCTGCAAGCTGTCAAATCATGTCATGCGGTCCACGATACTCTTTGGGTTCCTCAAGGTAGTGTTTTTGGTCCATTTCTAGTTGCCTTCAAAAGTGGACTATACTTTTCAGATATGTCATTCTTTTATCATAACTCAGGTAACTATCGCTTTCAGGACTTATAATTATGCCAAATTAATTAGTCAACAAAGTAACTGTGATGATTAGGTACCATATCTGAATGACAAGCACACTCATAAAACTGTACTGTAGTACAGGTACCAAATGCATAAAATTGATTTATAATAGTGAGTCATCAATAATAAACGCAAAATATTGATACCTAGTAATTAACAAGGTAGGTACTTATATATACCTACCTATTTAGTCATCCAATAAATAAGTAAAGTAAGTAGGTACTCTCAAAGTTTCTCTTCTTTAGTCTGCTAAATGATAAATGATTTCATTTGTGTAAGTAGTTTTATACAAACACTTTTTAACGACAATCAATCTGCCTGGTCGACTTCCTGTCTAACCGGATGCAGCGGAATACCAGCATTTTACATAGAGCGACTGCCTATAAGAACTCCACAACCCAGTAACTGAGTAGTACGATACCCCTTGGTGAGACTGGTTGTCAAACTTTCTGGCTTTTGACGACCCGTAACGACTGTCACAGATCCACGAATGACAGCCGGGACCAACGACTTAACGTGCTTTCCGAAGCACGGAGGAGTCTCGGTATGTAAAGATGGTCACCCATCCACGGACCGACCCCGGCTAGCATAGTTTATCCTGATGGATCGAACCGTGCGGCTGTTATTACTTAGCCACGAGCTCCTCAAACACTTTTACAGGGCAATCATATTTTAAGCTATATTACATACGTAACATAATCAGCCTAATGTTCCCACTGCTGGGACACAGGCCTCCTCTCTGTAAGAGGGAGTGAGCTATAATCTACCACGTAGGCCCAGTGCGGGTTGGTAGGTGTCACATGTCTTCAAATGGTTCTATGACATGCCGGTTTTCTCACGATGTTTTCCTTCACCGTTTTGAGAGCAGTGGTGATGAAATTTACACTATTTACACAAAGTAAAGCGCCTGCTTAGGTTCGAACCCACGACCAACAACTCGTAAGTCGGAGCCGTTACCACTGGGTCACCACTGCCTCAAGCTATAATTAACTAGACGTAATACCTACCTACCTAGCCACTTAGCCTACAATATACCTACGCTAATGAGAACCTTGAGCAATGAAGCTTAGCATGTAACACGAAAGTTAAATCTCGAAACTGTCTGAAACCACGCAAAGAAAAACATAATTTTTAAAATCTCGAAGATCTTGCGTGAGGAGATAACCGTAGATCAGATACAGCTACCTACCCACAAAATATCCGAAATAAAATATTCAACATCATAAATATCAGAAAAATACCAAAAACTTGAAGAATATCAATAAGGTGTGTTGATATATTAATTTAGGACAGCCGTAGCTTCCCTGGCGATAGTGAGAGGTGGCTGGACCACAAAATAGAATACGACACACCCCTTGCCCTGAGGTCCACGCATGCGTTATGAGCTGAACGTAGGGATGGGGGCGAAGCATGTATGGTATCGATGGAACGGAGTGACATGTCGGTAAGAATGATGTCCGACGTAAGCTATACGAGAGCATAGCTTACGTTCGTGGAGTTTTTGTAGGACGTTTCTCAAATTCAAGCACTGCGTCGTCAAAGCATGTAATGTATTACCTAATGGCCTTCATTCCCAGGTCTACAAGTAGGTATTGATCTTACTTAATCGACTACTAGTAGGACGACATATATACAATCAATCGTAAGGTAAACTTCGTAAATAAGCTAAGAATCGTATCCAATAATACGGATTGAAGTTGATGAATTCACTGTATACCTACTTATGGAGGCCTTCCTAATTTCGGTTTTATGGGTTCAAATCGTGTGTTCTGCTGGTTGGTAGTCCCTTCGTCGGCCCTCGGCTTGGCTATGGCTGACAACGATCACACGATAAATATTTCATCGATATAATTCTGCCCAACACTACGAGTGAAACCACCCCTCTATCGATTTCCACCGACGAAGCCTAATTTTATCTGTTTGCACAAACCTACCCTTGCTGAAACACCCTTACAAGCACCATCTGACAACTGAAATTGCACCTAATTCCTACACTTTAAAAGCCACTTTCCATCTATATAGAAAAGTGTTTTACGACTTTAGCTACTGAAAGAAAAATTGTACGGACCAAGTTGAGTGGTGACGTGTTGAATCTTATGGTACTATTAATAAAGTCCAGTTTCCTTTGCAATGATAGGTCGGACGGCATTTCTAGCCCTTGTAACGGTCTGGCAGTACAGCTCCAGGTGAAAATGTAGATTTCAGTTGCGGCTTCTCGTTTTTCAGTGATTCTTAGTCAAAATTAGTAAAATAATGGTGTTTGTAAGTAATAGAGGTCATAGTTTCGGTTATTTTCATTGGTGATTGACGTAAAAGTGGTGATTTCACGGTGACCTCATGCCGATCTTTTTATAGCACACAATTGTGTGGCTTTAGTACAAAAAAGTGTATAAAAGGAAGAATAAGGTGAGTTTATTTTTTAGAATTTTTTCGAGATTTTGTTGAGTAAAAGACTATGCCTGTAAAATATTTATACATTTGCCTGTCTGTAGATGTATAGTCCGATAGGGTTGGTTATTAAATAATAATTATAGTGTGAACTGACCTTAGTAATTGGAATAATGAATAAATGATTCTTCATTATCTACAATAATCGATCACTGTAGCAAGGTTGAAGGTTGAAATAAATTTCTGCTTCTTTTGACGTGGTGGATCTATGACTAGATATCGACCTACCGAGTATGGATATAGATAGAGAACCATACAGACCTACGGATTTTGATATATTATAGTTTACGTGACGGGCACCTGAAATAAGCACTTTATGTAGATACATGAGCTTTGTAAATTAGATAAGAGGTTTATTTTCACCCATTTGCAATTTCTACAAACCTCCTTCCTTTACTAAAAATAGTAATTTATGGGGCTTGAAATTACATAATTATGTGGGAGTATTTTGTGCTGGAAATCCTGGAGGAAAACAATTACATTAATGAGCTACCAGTTGCTTCTTACTGCGTTACAAACTACGCTAACGCGTCGCGTAGTAATGGCAAGGGGTCCGATAATACGCACGGCGAGCCTTAGTATGGTTGTTTTTTAACCCTTAGTTTACCTGGTGACCTCAAATCACTTAATTTACCCCATGGAGTCCATGGGACTCCTTGCATAAAAATCATTGATTTTCGTCAAAATAAAAGCAAAATGTGTACTCAAAAATGGTTTATTATATTTAGCAACATTATACTTATATGTTTTAATATCAAATTTCGTTATTAGATTGTAACAGTCTTGTTGACAATTTAAAAACCTAATAGACTAAAAAATAAGAATACAATAATCAATGCCAACTTGTGGCTCAAAACTTAAATACAATAAATTATTATTTTAAACTATTTCCTTCAATAATAAGTCTAAAATATAATCAACTTTTAAAAACTAAATAAAAAATGGCACACGTTAATACAAGAAAAAAAAACGTGCAGCGGTTTTTACTCCTTATCTTTAGCTCAGCTTAGCTGCACCCCAAAAATAGACTTTCTTTATAAATGCCAAACATACTGGCCTCACACAGCTATGGCATAAGTATACTGTCTTTCTATTCAGGCGAATGAGACATAATTATGACCGTATTTTCTTTGGTCTCTGGGCAACTTGTCATCTTGAGCATTTTGTTCAGCTGTGGGTAGGGGTACAACTCATCATCACATCTGAGCCAGTCTGGCTATCGACTCCGCTTCTGGTTGAAGTACATTGGCTGACCGACTGTGTGAAGCCATTTGGTAGCCTAAAACACAAACATAAGACTGAATAAATGATAACATAACAATCCAGCGAAATAATATACTTGTCACACAAATACCCCCATGGAGTCCAGCGGACTCCATGGGCACCATTACTCACCTCTACGGGTTGCGCAGGCAAACGTCCTCTTCACCCTGCATCCGGGCCGCTCCTACAGGAAGGTACTGAGACGCGCAAAAACAAAAACGCGATAATATAGTTTTTAGACCAAAATGAAACTTCGCGCGGAGTCCCTGGGACCTAACAGATAAATTAAGGGTTAAAAGTCTTAGGGGTTCTAGTAAACAAACTACTAGCACTTTTGAAGGATTAAAAGACTACTATGTTAAGCATAGCCAGCTATAAAGTCATAATTAGTTATTAAATTGCACCGAAACATCTATAGATAATGTTAGTGTACATTGAGCTTAGATCGCTTTTGGCGCCCAACCAGACTCAGTTGGGCGCCAATAAAATATAAAACTTTTATTGCTTTTGCTACGTAGCTGCTTAGAGCTTTTTCGAGTATTTAATCAGTCCTCAACGTAAATCATGTTTAATTGAATTGAATTTAGATCAACACGTTTCATAAATCTACATCATGTCTAAAGGAGCGATAAGGTCGCCCATTGCATGTTTTGAGGTGTTATATTTATTTTTGTTGCAATGTATTTTCTGGTGTACAATAAAGTATATAAATAAATAAATAAATAAAGGAGGCGTCGTTTTTACAACCGTAATTTGAGACCAACGATGCGTGCAGTAAGTACCTGCAATGCAAGCAAGGTGGCGTCCCCATATTTGTATACCTAACTAATTATAAGCTTTGTTGCTTTGTTGCAAACTTGCGAGACTGTATTCATCACTATGCCCTATAAAAAAAATTGTACATCAATATTAGCAATCATCGTGAGGAAACCGGCATGCCTAAGAGATATTTCGTGACGGCATGTCAAGCCAAGTCAGAGGCCTGTGGCCGGCATAAAAACACAGACACAGTCCCTTACCACACAAAAAAGAAAGAAGAAGATCATCGTTAGCGGTATTACGGTAATAATGGGATGGGACCAGTATTTGCAAAAGCTTTTTATCAAACCAGCTCGATGCAGAACGTTTGTTCTCGTTCTGTCCGAGAGCATACCTATGGGCCACCACCCCTAAACACCAAAAGCCCACTCCATCCCCACAGAATTTTAAAAATCTACTTTTTTTCTAGCGAGTTGTCGAGTAGTTTTAATGTTAATAATTATTTGATTAACACTGCATTTTTTCACATCTCGGAATTATAAATGTCCCTTTCATTTATTATTACTTGATATCATATTTTGTGCGCCACAAAAGACTCGTTTTGCGTACCCCACTTGAAAGCAGATATTTATTAGCGCCATAACTCCCGCAACATAACGCAAACGAAGGTTTTTAAGGACTTTAGTCATAGTTAACTAAAAAGCTTGCTAAGGTGATCGCATCCAGCGACACTCTTTTGAATCTTAAAAAAAATCTTGACAAGGAGTAGGTAAGGGGGCATATATGTATATTATATTATATTATAGCTTAAAATATTGACCGCATTCTCATATATCCCTACGTAAGTTAACCTACAGTAACCATAAATATCAGTTGTTTAATTAACTGCAAAGATTCAATAAACCTTTTTCCAGAAATGGAACTTCTGCTACTCTTCGTGCTGGTCTCCGTCAGCCAGGGTTTTCCACAGAAGCCGAACCTGGACGCCATCCTGAACAGGAGGACTGATGTGTACATCGCGGGCTTCTTCCCGTTCGGGAAGGGGGTCGAGAATTCTAATACTGGTATCTATTTAATTTTTAATCATAGCTGAGCAGCAACGATAGGCGATAGGTACTTATTGCACCCGCAGACAGGGAAATCAATTGACTAATACATTACCCTAATTTGCCTTGTAATACCCATTATTTTTTATCATAGCTGAGCAGCAACGATAGGCGATACTTATTGCACCCGGAGACTGGGAAATCAATTAACTAATACATTACCCTAATTTGCCTTGTAATACCCATTCTTTACAACTGTCAAAGAATGTGACAGTTGTGATTTGAATATACCTACGGACAATTAAGTACCTAGGTTGTAAATATGCTTCTTATGACAATTGATATCCCTGACTTGTACGTCTGGCGCATATTAGGTTATCAGCCTCGCTACCATCCGCTGACTACCAGCAAGATTTTTTTATTCGTGGCATGAGCTAAGTATATACGCTCCACTACGAGATTAGAAGATAGAACGAAAAAAAAGAAAGAAATTAAATTTATTTATCACAGACACAGACAAAGGCCCACAACAATACATATTGTACTGCAAGTAAAAGATATTAAAAAAAAAAACAAATAAAAATTGTAAAGTGCGTTGTAAGATTTGGCAGGAATGTGCCTCGTGACTGCGCCAAATAGGCCAATTTACAAGGTCTCGCATTGGCAGAACGTGGTGAACAAAGATTGAACAAGCAAAAAAAAAACATAAGTAGGTACCTATTTTTGAGAAAACTTTCCCAAATTAAATCATAGCTCGCAGGCCTCCTGGATAGTACGGTCAACGAAACTCTGCTAGCGTGAAAATAGATAAACATATCATCCAGGTGTACCAACGTTGTATCACATTCCCGAGGCTGTGAAAATAGAGATAACGAATTTTCCCAGATACGAGACTTAGCTAGATCAATTTTTCACCCCCGTAAACTCCTATATTGCAATTTTCATCGAAATCGTTAGAGGCGTTTTCGAGAACGTGGTTACAAAATATATACGAAAAATATTATAGCTCAAATATTTTAATAGGCTTACCAATTCCTACCTCCTTAGCAAAATAACAGTGTTGCCCAAGTAAATTACCTCTTAATATGTTTAAGTAAGAAGTTACCTGAGAAAGTGGAACGACTTCAGACAGTTCCGGCGAAGTTACCGCTAATGTCTAAGTTTGGACAAGTTTGCTTGTTATTACTTAAACGAGATAAGTATTTTATCAGTAAGGTCAAACATCATTGCCACTATTTACCTACTAGGTATATTAAATTGCTATATTTATACAGGGTCAAATAAAATTAGTTAGCGAAACTCCGCAGACGTATCAATATCATTCTACAATTATTATGTGAAGAAGTAAGTTTATAGCTGTGATAGCCCAGTGGTGTGACCGTCAGACTGCCAAGTCATACGTCTTGAGTTCGAACCCAATGCACGCACCTCTGATTTTTCGGACTCATGTGCGTATTGTATAATTATCACTTGCTTAAAAAACGGTGAAAGAAAACATCGTGAGGAAACCGGCATGCTTGAGAGATGGTTCTCGACGGTATGTGAAGCCAAGTCAGAGGCCCATGGGCGGCTTTAAAACTCTGACAACAGGTTAGTCACTAATCACAGGAAAAGAAGAAGATGTAAAGAAGATGTACCTACCTAGAATAAAATTATTATACCACAACAGGTAAAAACAATTAAAAATGAAGTAATGACAGATAAATAAATAATTTATTTAATAACCAATTTTCTTTTTCTTTTCCAATTCTCTTCAAATGGTTCATAATCCAATGTACCAACGAGAGGTAAACACTGTTGTAGGTCGAGGCGTGATGCCCAGCGTGAAGCTCGCCCTGGACCACGTCAACGAGCACGATTCCGTGCTCAGGAACTACCGGCTGCACATGTGGTGGAACGATACAGAGGTGAGCACTGCCGTAGCCCTGTAGGTTGAGGCGTAAAGATCGCCCTGGACCACGTCAGGCTCAGGAACTAACGGCTGCACATATGGTGAAATGTGGCGGCATCTACATATCCTGATGCGAACTACGCATCAAGACCTGACGTCACACAAAATCCTGACGTCTCAGCGCGATTAGAGTTTACCGCGCCAACTACATAAGACTCATCATCAATCATCGGGCAGTTGCCCGCCAGATACGACACCCGTCTGGTTGGAGGATCCTTCCTTTTCTATAGAGGATGAGTGAACTTTACATTCTGTTCCTCATACCTCTTAAGAATGATAAAGAGGTGAGGAAGAAATTGTCCAATTTCTTGAACAGTGACAACAGTTCACCTCACTTTTCCCTTATGCTGATCACGATGAGAAAATCCTTCTTCGATGATCCAGCTTAATATTAATATAGTATCAGTAGGCTACACATCTTTTTGAGGGGTTCTCATTATATTTGTGCCTCTCTGTGTGAGGGAATGGGTCAAAATCCACCACACGGGCCCAGAATGGCTGGAGGGAATGCTTAATTAATGCTTATTCTTCATTTCAACCAGTGCAACGCCGCAGTAGGAGTGAAGTCATTCTTCGACATGATGCACAGCGGCCCCCACAAGCTGATGCTGTTCGGAGCCGCTTGCACCCACGTCACGGACCCCATCGCCAAGGCCTCCAAACACTGGCATCTCACCCAGGTAGGGGGATAAGTTAGTGTATATAGTTAAGAATAGGGTTAAGAGTAGGGTTAAGAATATGGTTAAAAATATGGTTACAAATTAATGGAAAAAGTTTCAGGCGAACGACCAGGGCCTAACAAATGTTATAAATAGAATTGTAACAATTTGTTGGACCGTTTCTGAAACAGTTAACTTAAGAGCTGCAGCTGCGGCTTTTTTAATGTAGAAAATATATATATCCAAGTTGGATATTCAAATAAAACAAAAACTACAATAGCGCAACAGCTAAAGCGTTGAATTGATGATCGAGGGGTTGTTGTTCCAAACCTTACCTGTGTTTCTGTTGGTGGGTCCACTCCTAGCAAAAGCATAGGTGGGTAAAAAGGAATATTAGTAATACAAAATATGGCTTATACTCTTTCCAATCTCACAAGCTCTTACTCTAGTAGATTAATGTTGGTCGTCGTGTATGTGTTCTCTGGTTCGGTTGTCCTCCTTGTCCGTTTCTTCCAGCTGTCGTACGCAGATACCCACCCGATGTTCACGAAGGAAGCCTTCCCCAATTTCTTTCGGATCGTACCCTCGGAGAACGCCTTCAACCTGCCGAGGATCAGGCTGCTGCAGCACTTCAACTGGACTAGAGTTGGGACTATCTACCAAAATGAGCCGAGATATGCTTTGGTAAGTATTTTGAGCTTTGACTACAATACCAATACAATATAAACACAACTGTGACCAGAATAACAAAACTTCGACCCATGCGAAAGATAGTGCTCGCTAATTAAGGGGACCAGCGATTATTAAAAGCATTTAACGACTACTCTACTACTTGTACTAGAACACAACGTACACTGTTAGGGCTTTAGAAATCATGTAAAGGGGCATTAAATTAAAGCATTCATGGTTTATAATACTATGACATATTACACTCATGGGCACATTTAACCGTCCAACCATCTCAAATTCCATATCGTTTGTTTATGATAACTTACGCTTTGACTATAAGGCGTAAGTTCATAAGTGTGTATAACTGCAATAAACAAAACAATCATACCAGCGTTTTGTTTACTTCTGTGGTTTTTTATTAACAATTGAAAAGACGAATCCGAAGTCGTACACCAGCTCCTACGACCATCAGTGAGCTAAAAACAGTACCTGTTGAGGGGTGCGAGAACATTCCCAAAAGCGACATCCAAGACATAATGGACGGGCTTTCAAATCAGTTGCAAGAGGTCATTAGGGCCAGAGGAGGAAATACACATTATTAATCAGACAATTTAGAGCTCACTTTTTTTCAAATTAACATTTTGCCAATTTTTATTTTTGTACGAAAACTACATATTCTCATTATTTGATTTTTTGTCTTAATTATACCATTTCACACCTTACACATATCTAATTTTATTTCGTAAAGGTTCATCCAATGTAATATTATAACAAAATTAATTAAATTATGATAGAATTTTGAAGAAATTGACAAAATGTGTGCGGCCGGTTAAATGTGCCTCTGAGTGTATTATAATATTATTAAACTGACGGTACATGAATTAAAGGCACCATACTCAAAAAAAAATACTTTCAGGCTCACAACCGTCTCCTAGCTGATCTGGATACCAACGGGTTCCTTATTGAAGAAACCCAGAGCTTCGCCACGGAGGTGAAGACCGCGCTATCCAAGCTCAAGGAGAAAGATGTCCGGATCATTCTGGGGAACTTCAACGAGACTTGGGCTCTCCAGATATTCTGCGAGGCGTATAAGTATGACCTGCACCCTAATTACGAAACGCAAACTCAATTTTAAATTCAAACCAATTGAAAAAGATTGTCTGTCCATTGCTTCATAAGTTCGACAAAAAGAATCTGCTTAATTTTTTTTGTCGAACTTATGAAGCAATGGACTGGCAATCTTTTTCAATTGGTTTCAATTTAAAATTGAGTTTGCGTTTCGTAATTAGGGTGCTGTACCTGTGTATTTTTAGTTATTCTTATTCGTGATAAGCTCCTTCGGCTTCCAGAGCATTTTTGTCCTTTTAACATGCTGGTTTACATTGAATGAGAACTTGCGTGATAATTATCACCTTGTTTCTATTTTTTCTCTCGGAAAAATAGAGTATGTGTGTGTTCAAGGTCCTAAGTCCTGGGATCTAAGTGCGTTATCATATATTATGTCTAAAAATACATTCAACCGCCCTTGACATCTACTAGCATAATATCTTATCTAGTTTACCTACAAACGAACGACATCTTGGATTTTATATATAACATCACGCACATTTTCCCCGGAGGGTTAGGCAGAAGTGTACCTATAAAGTACTTCCAAATTTCGCCTCTTATGTTTAAGTCCCATGTAATAGGAGGCGAGCTTATCAACCGGGCTCAAATCCAGACTCCGTGATTTCTCATTAATATACGTCTTTCCTAACTCCTGACAGCCTGGAGATGTACGGTCGCGCCTACACGTGGCTGCTCCTGGGCACGTACAGCAACAAGTGGTGGCTACGCCACGCGCCATGCTCCAAGCGCAACCTCACCGCCGCGCTCGACACCACCATCCTCACCGACCTGCTGCCGCTGTCTACCACTGGGGAGACAACTGTGTCGGGGATTGTAAGTATCTATAGTAGTATGTTTGTATTTCCTGTGCGTGTCCCAAATAAAATATTTTTCTTTCTTTCTTTCTTTCTATCTTCTTTTCTATTTTGACTGAGAACGCAATATTTGCTCTTTTCTTTTTGGCTGGCTTCACGCAGCCGCCAACGCATATTTGGCCTATAGTTCAAAAATGGCTCAAATTATGTTTTTGTACAAATTTCCTTTCACACAAATTTCTTTTATGTGCATGTATTTTTGCGTAAATTGTCTTTCGGACAAGTGTCTTTCGAAACACTAGTGTCCCAGATCCATTTATGGATCGAAATGTGACAAAAAAAACTTGCTGACTGTTGTATTTCATATCTTTCAATGAATACTTTTTCTTTCAGACAGCGAAAGACTACCAAGTGGAATACGATCGGAGAAGAGGTTTAGAGTATTCCAGATTCCACGGATATACTTATGATGGTAAGCTTCTCGAAATTTTGTACAGACGGGCGCACATCAAGTTACTACAATCTGTCAAATTTCTTTAATAGATTTTCAACTTTATCGCTAAAGAATAAGGTTCAATGTGGATTAGGAAAATTTGACAGATTGGAGTAGGTTGAGGTGCTGGCGTCTGTACATAAAATGATGTTACCTATATCAACACTTGTTCCATACAATTTAATATGTCGTCCAGGTATATGGGCAATGGCGCTGGCGATTCAGACGGTGGCGCAGCGAGTCAGGTCAAAGTATAAAGAGAAGACGGTACAGGACTTCAAGTATAGAGACAAGGAGTGGGAGTCCTTGTTCTTGGATGCTCTCGGCAACGTCACCTTTGAAGGTGTTACGGTAAGTAAATAAATAAATTACTTCTGATGTTAGACGAAGATGGAATCCAGACCATTTGTCATAAACGCATTAGGACTGGTGATTCAAAATAAAAACCCATTTTTTCAAATTAGAACAATTAGAATTAGCACACAACCCCACTTCAAAGTGGGGTTTTCGAAAGATTCCACTAAATATTGAAGTAGAAGGTTATAATGTGATAGAAGATTCCACATTGCGAAACTTTGAATGAAAGATGTTCAAACTGTTTTGAACTGATCCACTTAACTACGTATAACTTTCATGGTAGGGTCCAGTTCGTTTTTACGATAACGAGCGCAAGGCCTCGATACTGCTGAAGCAGTTCCAGGGAGACGGGACAGGAGAGGTGAAGGTCGGGGAATACTGCGCGGAGAGGGACCATCTGGACTTGGCCAGTGGAGAGCCTTTCAAGTGGTTTGGCAGGTATGTGGATTTATATAAATAAATATTTATACTGAATAAAAATTCGTAAAACATTAACAATCTAAGTAATACATTTTCAAAAGGTATATTGCAATGATAGATAGACGCTAGTACTTGGAAAAACCTGTATCACAGACAGCAGGAGCACAAATGATATCTAATAGGAAAAATACATTTTTAAAATATGTAATCATAAGTCTTGAAAAAAGGGACAAAATAAAATTCGTTATGTGAAGTTTATTGTGATCATTGATACAATAGGAAACGGTTGTTTAGCGATTTTAGCAAGTGCATATTAAGGAAGTCCTTTCTGTCTTCGTATTATGCGAATGAGTACTTCTTCTCTTGACGCGGTTACAAAAGTGAAGGCTTCTCGGTCAACACCTTCTCTATGCTCAAGATATTGAAACTCAGAAACCAATAATATCTTTTAATTTATCTGGTCCTTGAAGCCATATTTAGAATGTGTCGCAGGTGTCGCTAGTAAAATAAAAAATAAACTTCAATCACACCCTTTTCTACAGGAACCCTCCAAAAGACCGCACGCTCCGCCTGATCGAGCACACACAGGTGAACATCACGATATACTCCATCCTCGTGTCGTGCTCCGTGCTCGGCATCCTGCTCGCCACCGGCTTCCTCGCCATGAACATACACTACAGGAACCAAAGGTAATCGAACCCTTATTGAAGTTAACTCTCAGGCCAGTATAGGCTCTTCTGTCAAAAACTTGGTCCTTTTACCGGACATATCAATAGCTGCTTGCCTATCTTTCCTGCTCTTTAAAATCGATGGCTGGACCTGAAAAGCGTGAAAGAAATGTTTTTAACAATAGTCCTACTTAATTCTCTTACTAAGAAAGTGCTGTATTTACATCTTCTATAATTATATTTGTATTTTATAATGTACCTAATAAAGAGTTTCTGTCTGTGTGTCTTGTTCCGTATCGTGACTTGTTTTTTGGTTTTGTTCTGTAGTTTTAGTCTTATCTGGGACAAAAAGCAATGACTAAATCATCTTATTGGTAAAATAAGTGAATATAATGTTTGCTATTGTTAGTATTAATCACTGTTCATCTTCCTCAGGTACATAAAAATGTCATCTCCCCACCTGAACAACCTGATCATCGTAGGGTGTATGCTGACGTACCTGAGCGTCATCTTCCTCGGGCTCGACTCCAGCCTCAGTAGCATCGGTACGTACCTTAGAACCAACTTTCATCTTGTGCTAACTTGCCTTATTAACATCTTTGTGTTCTTTCTGACTTTGGAGCCGGAGGTAACGATCATGCTCATCATTTTGGATTCAGAGGAGTGCTGGTGCTAAGCAAGTGCAGTTATTATGCTAAAAGTTTTGTTGCTAAAACATTTTGGAAAAATGTTTTTATTATGATTCGAAAACCTTTAAATTATCTTTTATTCAGGAACCTTCCTAGGCTTTGGTTTCGCCATGTAAGTCTACCCGGTTTTAAATATTATCATGAAACATACATTTGGGGCAATAGTTTACATCTCCTCTGCCATACTATAAAGTATACTTTAAACCATTTATTTCGACTTTCAAATTCCTAACGACATAGTTACAGCCAGTTTAATTTCCAACAAAAACCAACGTTGCTTAGCTCCCACTTCCATAACAACAAAATTTTAAAAACGAAACTAAAATAACTTGTTAAACAGGCACTCTCGACTCGCATGACGCTAGCACAATCATCGACCACGCTACAAAGTCATCTGATCTCATCAATGCCATTGGTTCTTAGGTCTTTCTCAGGACACGCCGCACGGAGGTAAAAGCTTGATCCCACCCCCAAAGCTTGAGCTTCAATCCTGGGCTATGTGGATCCTCAACCAAATTTTGGGAACTCTCACCCATCCTTGATAGAAATAATATCCACCATCTTAAATATCAATTAATTACCGTTTACTGTCATGGGGCCAACAAAAACTGGGCAAAAGAAATATGTCTGACGTGATTACCTTTTATTTTAGTTTGATCTAGATTTAGATCTTTTATTTGAGAGTATTGTACTTACCAATGAACGCGAAATCTAAATGCAGCACTGAGATTGCATGAAGACCTGACAAATCTTGCTATTATTCTTTGGGAACTCCCATACAAAATCCTTGATAGAATTTAATTCTGAGAAAGACCTAGGCAGATTTCTAGGTCCAAGGAGTCGCGCATGTTTCCAAGTTTTGGTTTGTTTGCTCCTTCATCCATCCGCGACGCTTTATTGTCGGTTCGTATGTCTCTGTTTTCTCTTACAGCTTCTTTTTATTGTTATGCTTTGTATCGACAGACCAGAGATGTGATGTGTGAATAACTTTTGAATGATTTCCTATTTTCTTCCCGTTTGAATTATTCCGTGTTTGTCTTTTTCTTTGACATCTGTGGTCTGTAAGTTTTGTGTTTCTTAAAGTAACATTAATGAATTAATATGTACTCCTTTCCAACTGAAAATTGAATTCATATTTCTTATTCACCTGCATCATCTGTTCTTTCTTACTTTCCATAATCATAAATCAGTTTGTCTTTATTTATTTAATCAATTTGTTTTTGCAAAGACGCATGTATTTTTTTCAGTTCTGCAACTAAAATGTAAATAACAATGTTTAAATGTGTGAAATAAAATATTGATAAATAAGAAATGTTGTTTTGTGATGACACTTTATTTTCAATATTGTTACGAGGCTCAGCATTAATTTATAATGGGTCTGAAAAAGGATACGATTTCTTGTTGTAACAATTTTTGTTCTTAAAGATCACCTAAATAAAACGAAAACCATATTTTGCTGAGTCTCGCGGTCTCGTCAATAGACAAACTGTATAATACACATTTTCCATAAAAAATCAAACCAACCTATAATATCTCGATCTATGAATCCACAGCGGCGTTTCCCTACATCTGTACCGCCAGAGCCTGGCTACTCATGGCTGGGTTCAGCCTCGCCTTCGGTGCCATGTTCTCCAAGACCTGGCGGGTCCATTCCATCTTCACAGATGTCAAGCTGAATAAGAAGGTTAATTGTCTCTTTTGAATTTTCTGTTGAATTATGATTATAGAGGAAGTTTCTGACAACAACAAAAAAAGAAACAAAAAAGGAATACTCAATATGAAAACGAAAACTCCGCAACTATGAATTTCTAGTAAGACTCAAATCTTAATGCAAGCAAGCATTCTTAGTGCAACTATTTTCCAGGTCATAAAAGACTACCAGCTGTTCATGGTGGTGGGTGTGCTGCTAGCGATTGACCTGGCTATCATGACCACCTGGCAGGTTTCCGACCCATTCTACCGAGCTACTAAACAGATGGATCCTTATGTAAGACTATTATTTATTAATTGCTTATAATCTATTCATAACTCAAATGTAGGAATCATTGAAAACAAATCGCTGACTGATGTTAATCTTCACCTTACAGCCACATCCTTCAAGTGAAGACATCGTGATAGTTCAAGAGAACGAATACTGTCAGTCAGAAAGAATGACTATCTTCATTGGAATCATCTACGCTTATAAGGGGCTGTTGTTGGCAAGTGTTTGGAAAATACTTATTTTTAAAGATAGCACAAGGCGTCTCCTACTAATTAGAAAACCAATTTTCTTGCACAGTTTTTTTTTGTAGCAAATTTATAAATACTGCAGATTGAATGATCTTTCGAAAGCCTTTGATTGCGTTCACTAAAACATTTTTCTTGCGACCTTAGCCACTGTAACAAGCTACTGAATAAAGCAAAGAAGTTTACTTATTTTTTCTTTCAAATTTTAAATTTTATTTTGAAAATATCAAATCCTGGCGATATTTAATAAAAAATACTTATGTAGCTTAGCGTATCACAAGGCTATATGTTAGGACCTTTCTTATTCGTGACTTATTTATCTAAAGATCTACGACCTTTTCCCACCAGGTATTCGGCGCCTTCCTAGCCTGGGAAACGCGCCATGTATCCATCCCAGCCCTGAACGACTCGCAGCATATCGGCCTATCAGTATACAATGTGCTCATCATGTGTATCATGGGGGCTGCTATTACACTAGTAAGTAAAGTTCAGTCCTTTTATCAACCTTAAATTACTTACGCTACGCTTGCCGGGGTTGGTCAGTGGATGGGTGACCATCTTTACATACCGAGACTCCTCCGTGCCTCGGAAAGCACGATAAGCCGTTGATCCCGGCTGTCATTCGTGGATCCTTGACAGTCGTTACGAGTCGTCAGAAGCCTGAAAGTCTGACACCAGTCTTACCAAGGGGTATCGTATTACCCAGATATTGGGTTGTGGAGGTCAGATAGGCAGTCGCTCCATGTAAAATACTGGTATTCAGCTGCATCCGGTTAGACTGGAAGCCGACCCCAAGATAGTTGGGAAAAGGCTAGGCAGATTGATTGATCTGTAAAGACAAAAAAAAAAAAAATACTTACAATTAAAATCTTTTACCGCCGCCGTTGCATTGATGATATCTATCTATCGCTCTTTTACGAAAGGTCGCAGCTTTACCTTGCTTTACGATATGATTTCTCTTTTGTTTCTCAGGTATTGCAAGATCACAAGGACGCGTTATTCGTTCTCATCGCCATCTTCATCATCTTCTGCACGACGGGCACACTATGTCTGGTCTTTGTACCAAAGGTAACCCTCCTCTTTGTAACTTCTTGATTGATAGTTCACACACTCTCTTTTGTCTTCTGACTTTTGTTGCTTCTCTTTTATATTATTTATAGGTGGCCACCAATAATATAAAAGAGTGAGACTATCTCATCTATATTTTTAGTTGTTGGAGCTACGTCGTAACGGGCCGGGTGCTGCAGGCACGGGGCGGATCCGAGCGACTCTGCGGCCTGCCTCCACGCACGAATGTCGTTCGCCCGGACCCGAGCTCGAGCGACGCATGAAGGAACTGAGGCAGTACAATAACCGCTACCGAAGGACTCTACAGGCTAAGGAGAATGAGCTGCAGGTACCTAATATGGTCTATTTGCTAAGCCATTTTTAAAAGCAGAAAATATAAATGAATGGTGACTTGATTGAGACATAAAGTAAACTTATATACCTAATATTTGCAAATGAAATTATAGGTACCCTGTTGTCTTCAAAATATTACAATTGCTTAAAACCAAACATGAGACCAAATATTTAAATTGTTTGGTTTGATGATTCACAAGTCTTTCTTTTGATAAGAAATATATTCACAATAATATGAAAACAAAAAAAACTAAGCTGTTTTTGCCATTCTGTTAATTTGTAAATGCTGCCAAGCGAATAAACATCAAACAAAAGATTATTATAGTTGCAACGTTTGAAGTTTCGTATGAAATTTGTTACGGATAATATATTTAAAATCCTGATTCATTCATAACGAAGAGCTATTTTTAAATTCCATTCAAATCGTACAATTTAAAAATCTGAATTAGTATACCGTTTGATGTTTGTGTCTGTTCAACACGTACCTAAACAGAATTGGGAAACACATTTCGATACCTACTTACAAACAAAAATAGGATTAAACTTGGATAGTAATAAAGGCTTTCTTCAGATGCTGCTAAGTAAGCTGGGAAGCGATGCCAGCTCGGAGTCATCGACCACGCGGGACTCTCGGTCACCAGCACCTTCGAGGACCAGGCTTCCAGTACCCAAGGATAACATCAGCCATCCTGGTAACTAATATTATTCTTTACAAAATACCAGCATGTATACCTAGATGATTTGACAGTCGTTGGATATGCAAATTCCTGAAGAATTTTTTTAAATATAAAGGGCGACTATCATTTTGCTAAAGCCATACTAATAAAACTTGCAGAAACCAGTGACATAACATCGGTATGCAGCCTGAGTGCGTCAGCTGGCGCTGAAGCGGAATACATCAACCTTCAGAGTCAACTGCCTATTGAGAAGTAAGTCATTTTCTATTGTGACATTTATTTGAAATTACGGAAATAAAAAATGGGAGAAAAATGTGTTTTTTCTGCTTTTCTGAACTGACCAGGACTGACACAATACCCCAGCAATACATTATAAGAGAAAAGAATGAAAGGCTAAGTTAGCTCGTAATAACAGGGCCACTCCCTAATCCGCAGATAGGAAGACATGCTATGAACATTTTATTTTCTGTCCTTTGCAGACCAAAGCCATCAGCACCCCCAGAGCCACTCAAAGAACCGCCTCCAAAGGAACCCAAGAAGGAACAGACGAAGAACGTGTCTTTCAAGAACCACCTGGACTACACCAGCCCGCCTTCTTCCAAGGCTGTTCCAGAGAAGGACCAACTCGCTAAACTACCGTATGGAGGGTGGAGCGCTGAGGTAAGAATCACTCATTTTAGAAAGCAATAAGTTGTAGGTAAGCTTGCCCTAGCCCAAAGAAAGAAGCATGAATGCAAAAGTTTTGACCATAGATTTAAGAAAGAAGTTGTTTATATTTGTATGGTTTTGACGCTAGTGGATGAAGAGCACTGGCAAATTCTACTATAAATATTTCTTCCCTGCGTTAATGCAGTGCGGTAAAAGTTTAAGTTCGAATGCCCGCAATTTAACCACAACTAGAAGAGAGAGAGAGACAAGAAGCCCATAGCCTTCCACTTCAAGTGTTAAAAAACGGTTTTGGCGATGCTTGGAGAAGGCCGATATTCAGCCGTGGACGTCTTTCAGTCGTCTTTCAAAATTGGTTTTTCATATTATCATAGGAACCATCAGAGCCACCTCCTAAAGTGACTAAGACTCCAGAACCAGCGAGAGCAGAAGCGAAGACAATACCAGCGCTGAAGACCAGCGACACTCCCACTGTCAAGTCCATTCCTGCC
This sequence comes from Conistra vaccinii, assembly GCA_948150665.1. NCBI lineage: Eukaryota > Metazoa > Arthropoda > Insecta > Lepidoptera > Noctuidae > Conistra > Conistra vaccinii. The sequence continues at coordinate 1,729,862 of OX411340.1, read as the reverse complement.
AAGGTGCAAGAACCTATGTACACTAAGGCAGCCACGCCGAAAGTCAATAAGGTAATTTGTAAACATATTTAATTTAGAGTTAGTTTCAGTCCTAAGAGACTCGTGAGCTCTTTATTATTAGTAACAGTATACCTTGGTCATGGGCGTACCCAGGGGGGGGGGGGGGGCAGGGGAGGGCAGCTGCCCCCCCCTGGATTTTGTATGAGTAGGTACTGTTGTCGATAAAAGTTAGGTTACAGTCACGATAAGACTTCAATTACAATAGGTACCTATATAATTTTGAATTAATTTTAGAAAAAAAACCGTTCTGCGCGGCTTTTCTTGCATAACCGACTTAAAAAAAAAGAGAACCTTCTATGTTCGACTGTTTTTTTTTTACTATGGTTAACGACATTTTCGTCAATTGTGGAGCAATTTTGAAAATTCGTGTATTATTTAAAAAGAAAATTATATTCGGTCCACAATTGACAAAAATTATCGATAAACATACATATAAAAAAAAAGCATAATACGTCCTTCTTTTTTGAAGTCGGTTAAAAATACACAAACGCAGCAGCAATATCAAACTACGTAAAACATGTGGGGGGGGGGGGGATTTCTGATTTGCCCCCCCTGGGTCAAAAGCTGGATACGCCCATGACCTTGGTTTTGTTTGGTCCTTGCAATTGCGTTTTATTTTGGTCCTAAGCTCTGCGTGAGCTCGATCATAATTCAGGCTTGGTTTTAGTCATACATTCGCAGATATCAATTCCAATGAAAACTACAAGCTTGATCTTGATAAATACATTAGTATCAATTTCTTTTAATTCTTGTTTTCAGACTCCAGAACCTCAAAAGAAAATCATCAAGACGCAAGACCGGCAAGACTCCTTATCCACAAAGACCACGCCGTCCAGGGACCACAAGCCTTCATCCAGGGGTCATAGGAGGATGTCCAGTGTCAGTCAGGCAGCACTTCTGACTGACCTGATGCATGTGTCTGTGGATCAGGATGACCTGGAACCACCTCCGGGGTTGGAGAGGAAGGTTATAGGTATAATCTTTGCGCTTTCTCTCTCTCTCGTATCGGCGCAGGAACTAAAATATGAAAATAGTTCATGCTGTGATAAAATTCAAACCAGCCAGCAAGGATGTGTAGTACTAGTCAATTCCACACAACCTTGGTGACTGGTTTAAATTCCAGGGCCGTTCCGCTCATGGTCATGAATTAACAGTAGTAAAGATGAAAGATTGTGTGATGGAAAAAAAACCTATATATTATCATACCCATTTCTATGTTTCAGGTCAAGAAAGAGACCCAGTACCTATAATAAAACCTAAGGTGGAACCTGAGGATATTCTGGATGTCGACCATGATTACTCGTCAACAGAAAGAAGAAAATCATGTAAGTAAATGATACTTAGGCTCGCTTGCACAACAAAGCACTAAATGCGTTTAGCACTAAACTTAAACATGGTTCTGTTTCTGACAATCCTTTGAAGATGACAGAGACAGTATGATGTTTTATCATTTAGTGATTTGTGGTGCAAGCAAACCTTAGTATTTAATACAAAACCTAATTTTGCTAAGATCCTTCACTGTGCTTGTCAGAAGACCTGCTACTATTTGACTATCAATATATTGTTTCCAGGTCAAAGAAAAGACTCAGAGAAGAGAAAGAAAGAGTTCATAGTGGTGCAGAGTGACCTGTGGGACACCAACACGTTCCAGTACACCTGCCAGAAGTCTCCGCCTGCAGGTGAGCCCACAGGTGATCATACAGCCACTCTCTTGGTAGAGCAGATGTAGCAGTAGAGTTAGAATTTAGATTGGTAGTGTAAAGCAGATATGTAGATTTAGAAGTAGAGACTAAATTGAACTTGGTATGGTATCAAAACCTCGATCATTAAGTATTGAGATTGGTACAATTATAGAGGTACGAGGAACAGGGTGTAAAGGTCACTCATCCTCCATAGAACGGATGGGATGAGAGGATCCTCAGACTTTGATGTCGGGACGTTGCATATATGCTACTCGCGCGATAAACTCTGCTTGCGAGGTGCAGGATTTTGCGTGACGTCAGTATGATGCGTAGTTTGTATGTGGCGATGTAGATGCCACGACAGAATTTTCTTAGTCCAGGTTCGGACAGACGATTTTTAACGCAATGTTTTTTATTTTATGGCGCACTGTATTTTTAACTCTCGGTATTGAGGCGAGGATTGGGAATCCAACAGCGCGTCAAAAAACACACCGTTTGATTTCCAAGTCTTGGCGCTAAGCAGTGCGTTGAAAATCCACTGCGCGAAAAAAACTCGCCCGTGGGTATGAACTGAAGGCTCAGACCATGGTATATTTTCTTATACCATGGCTCAGACTATGATGAAAATAATAGCCAATCAATAAAGTGACAGCAATGATAACTGCTCAAGGTGTACGACGTAAATAAACCTTTTCTGTAGTTAAAATGTGCAGTACCATTAAAGAGGTATAAGGAACAGTGTGTAAAGTTCACTCATCCTCCATTGAAAACGGAGGATCGTCCGACCAGACGGGTGTTTTATTTGGTGGGCTACTGCCCGACGATTGATATCGGGACGTTGTAGATATGCTAGACGTGCGGTAAACTCTGCTTAGGTACGCGAGTAAGCTTTTGCGTGACGTTAGTGTAATAAAAAGCCCTCTTCCTCTCTCCTACTTTGCTGTGCCTGACAGGGTCCACAATGATCATATTTTTGTAAGCACCTACCACCTCAGTTCACATGTGGAAGCAATAAATATATTGAGTGTTGCGTAGTTCGGATGTGGATGTGGGTAGGTGCCGCCACACTATAAAACCACTTCGCAAATTAATAATTTCTTTTTTGTTGGCAGCACCAAGTCACCATCACTCTCCGATGCAGAGAAGTGTTTCAGAAAAGACTAGACAGTCACAGTCTTCCCCTCATCATCACAGGTACTTACGCACCTTCAATTCCGTTTCTTTATTCTTCTTTCTTTTAAATCTTTCTGTATCTTTGGACTCTTGAAGTTGAGTTTCATGTCGAAAATTAACCTGCCTTGATTTTAGGGAAACTGACACAAGAAGTATTGAAAGAAGAGCTTCAAATGCTTCCATAAACTACGGTAAGCCCTACCCTTACTAGACTTATGATCCTATAGTTACCTTTCAAATATGAACCTTATTTACTCCGAATCAAAACTCATTTTCAGCAGGCACTGGCACCGGCACCGGTACCAGAGGAGGCACTCCTGAAGGGTACCGGGAAGCAGAAACCCTTAGAATGACAGATAGGTTATCCAAGGTACATGGTATCATTTCATCATTATCTTCAGTCTACTGGCAGCGATACCTTCCGTTGGTGGAGAAAATCAGAAGTAGCATTTCCTGATTACCCTAGCGGATCCAGGGGGGGGGAGCTAAGGGCCTCAAGCCTCCCCCGAAAAGCATCTGAGTTCTTCTATATGACAAATCTCGAAGTGAACCTGATATAGCGAGCATAACACTACCTAAGGTACCATTCTCAGCAGTCGGCAATTATCCTAAGTTAACAAGTTTTTGTTTACGTGACGAATTTTGAATTCGCGCGCCACTCATTCTGCTACTCATGCTGCCCGGTTTGGCCACCACCGAAATATCCCTGGTAATCTGTACCAACGAAGTCATTGAGGAATTTGCGAAAAAAAAAAGTACCTAATCCGAGGAGGCTTGTTATGCGTTAAGCAACATAAAATGATATACCTATTATACTTTTTAGTGCAGTTTGCTTTGCCAAAGCCTACTCCCAGCGGGGTCAAGACCCTCCCAAATGACAATGTTGGATCCGCCAGGCGCCACAGCCTGATTGGGTGACTGCAATGACAGCATTTATCTTTTTCAGCGTCGAGGGTCAGAGTTTCCACAGCCAGTCAGCACACCTCCTCAGCAGAGTCAATCTAAACGAAGACAATCTGCAGCTCAAGTGAGTAAAAAATTGTCTCAGACTGCTGAGACTTTTTATTTCTAGAGTCAATTGTCTACTAACTGTAGGTAGTAGACAATTCACTGTCCATGCTACAAAATCAATTTTTCCAAAAACAAACCCAAGAGTTTATAAAACTAGTGTTTTATAAACGTGTGCTTTTGCCCGCGTCCGCGTATAGGTCGGAAATTATCCCACGAGAACGTACGACCGGGAGGAAAATTCATCATGTGCCGTGCATCGGGTCATGGTCTACTTGTGTGTCAAATTTCTTCGAAATCGTTTCAGCAGGCGTGAAAAGTAACAGGCAGATTACTTTCGAGTAGTATCGAAGTATTAACTATCAACTAGGTAGCTAAATTTTGTAATTGTTCTCCAACCCTGTGAATCATAATCGTTTCGTCAGCAACATTCTGCTAAATACCTTTTAATTCTTCCATTTCCAGGTTAGACCATACCACGAAGAAAGAATAGAAGAACGAACCAAAACGAAAACGGAATCAACACCCAGAAGACACGACGACATACCTCGGAAACCTATGCCAGAACCTGTTCCTGAAGCAGACACCTGGAAGCCAGACCCTGATACCATCAGAGTGGTGAAGACACAAGACTCTCCAGCAAAGAGACTGAGGCAGGAAGCTGAGCCGTTGAAGAGGGCGAAAGGTGTTGGGGATTCTCCGAGGCTGACGCAAGCCAGTCACACACCGAGGCCTGATCATCATAAGAGTAGTCCTAATGTAGCTTCAAGGCATAAAACGGGTAGGTTACTGTTTTCTTTTGCTGCAGGAGCAGCTTTCTGACTCTTCCGATTTCCATAGAATCTTAAAGGTCTTTTGAGGACGATTTTAGACGATCACAGAAAATGTGGTTTTATTGGCCAGTGACCAGTAGATTTCAATTTTGTTTCTTTCTAGTCAGTGGGCTGGTAACCAGTCGAGTGGCAATACATCACTCATCAGGCTCATACCGTATTCATGTTTTGTTGCACAAATATTCAAAATTGTATGTCTTTCTCAGATTCTCCAAACAAACGGGAAGACCGAAAATCTGCAGGATACCGTAGCGACTCGAAACGCCAAGAATCGGTAGACACGCGAAAGATGTACACCGCTAGCTCGGAGTCCGAACTCTTCGAGTGCGCCATCCTTCCTATCTTCCACAAACTCCTCACGGAACGGCATAAGAGCCAGCCACACGGACTGAACCTCAGCTACGGAGTCAGCTGTCCGAATATATCCATCAAGTGTGATATCGTTGAGTATTTGTAAGAGAAGTTGTCAAAGTTAGTGTCGTTAATGAGGACCTCTATATAAAGTGAAAGTAACGTGAAATAAAGAAATGAAAAGGCCAAACGGTATAAGAGATAGACCATTATTATTTTAAAAACCATGTTTATGGTTTCTTTACAAGAAATTCTCTTTTAGTGGTGGTTGTAGACATTAGCTTGGCTTGGAGTTAGGGTAGTTTGTGAAAATGAAATCCTATCAAAAGCAAACGTCAAATAAATACAGTTTTGAATTTCCCGCCAAACCTCGTCTTTATGGGGTTATGTAAAGTAACAGCCTGTTCCTAACATTTGTTAATAGAACAGGCATAGTGAAAATACTAGACTAGTCACAGCTACCTGTTATTTTTTTGAAATTGTAATGTCTACTTGTATATGGAAATATATTTTGATTTGGCCTCAAATTGTTTCAATGTTTTATCAATTATTAGTAAAGTTATTGTGACAGATGGTAGTACCTACAAGATTCTAAATAAATAATTAAGATGTAAAAAAAATCATCGACAAGTTCGCTCACGGGTCTATGAAGTAAAATGTAGAAATAATGAAAGTATTAAATTTTTAACATCGAATTTGTGTATAAAGATTTAATCAAATCGCACAGGATCTGTTAACGCACAACAATGGGTTCCCACTGTTGGGCAAAGTTCCCGATTCTATTAATTTATTTGTGATAAACCTAGTCAAATTAGATTTTAATGTGTTCAGTTGTTTATTAACTAATTTGTAGGTATTCATTACTTACTAAAAAGTCGGTTGCACCATCAGATGTTCAATTTACGACCCACAATGTTAAAGGATGTACCTACAATGACGAACCGACTGTTATAATTATTATGATTTTTCCTAATATTTAAGAAAGAAAATTTTGTCTATTTGCACGTAATTTTAAAGACTTGATAATATATAAGATTAAAATATAATGTAATAAATGATTTGATTTACAGAAGGGTTAGTTTTTTTTTCAATAAAATAGGTACCTACATCTATAATTTCTCCGTCCAAAAATTCCATTATAATCAATGATTATAATATCAACAAGCTGACCCGATAGACGTTGTCTTGTCCAAACAATAATTCGTATAAAATTCCCTAAGAAAATGCACTTTCCGTTTTCGCGGCAACTTTTTTTGTAACACACTTTTGTTATTGATACGGAGAGAACCGTCAATGCCAACGAAGAGTTACTCTACAACAAGTAGACGTGACCGTAAAGGAATTTTCAGCAGACAGCACTTCCAGTTCATTTATATGCCTGAAGCGCCAGTATACTATAGTAGTCTTCTGAAGTCGAAGGTAGTGCGATAGTGTCTGATACTAAAACGGTGATGAACGGTTTCACAGAATAATATGTATTAGAAGGACAAGGTTTTGCTAACTACCTCCCTCAGGCCGTTTCATTGGGTTTCATGTATCAACCGTAAGGACAGGCAGAGGTGCGTGATAAATACAAAGTTTATACAGACCCATGACATGCAACAGTATTCTTAGTGGATTATTGATTTTTATAGATCTGAGTTATTAAGCCTTAATTATTTAGTAATGAACCTGTTACTTTCAACGCTAGTTTGCGTGACTTATTTCGATAAAGTGTACATAATAAAATTATTATTTTAGTATAATATTAATACAAAGCCACTACTCTACGACGTGACATTTCACTGTTATTTCACCACACTATTTGACACTTCGACAACACAATTCGTGCGGACGTCGCGTGTTGACTAGCGTGGCGCAACACTATTCCGTCAGTATTTTTCGGTCGCTTATCTCGTTCGGTTGTGTTATTTTTATTTTGTGAATATTTTGTGAGATCATTGTTATTTGTGTTTATTATCTAATGTAAATTAAGTGTCAGACTTAAAAATACAAAATGCCGGTGTTTCACACGAAGATAATCGAGAGTATTTTGGAGCCAGTTGCTCAACAGGTGAGAGTTAACACACGATATTATTTATAGAAAAACGTTCTAATTTACTAGTGTAGGTGTAAGATCAGTAGATTATTGTTTACAGCGGTCGTTTACTACAATATTATCGGTGTATTATGTCATAGCAGTGATTAACGCAGCAGGTATGCGATGGAAATCACTTTATTTGGTCGTGAGACTGTGTCGGCCTTTTTGGTTGGTTTAGCGGGCAAACCAGGGTATGAGGTGTCGTATGTTGGTTAACCTTGGCTGGTAAGAACTGTGAAGTGAATCAGTTGTTGCTGTTCTGTTTTTGAATGCTATGTCAGTAATTAGAATTAATTAAAGTGTGACGAATTATGTATTATGTAGAGTTATGTGATACATTCTGAGTTAATTCGAATCTACTATTTATAAAATACTTAATTGATAGTTTAAGCCAGACATCTGTGCTGGCCTAGAGAGAGAGATGAGATTATAGCTAGAGAACTAATCTCATACTATGATCCCTGCTGTTTATAATGCAGTACTGCAGTACTTACTTTCCCAGTAGATATAACCACCAAGCCAGCAACTACTACTTTAATACTATGAATAAGAATCAAAACAAAGATTGATCCAATTTGTATCTAGGATTTGTTTAAGATTATCTAGGCAGGTTTAGCATTGCTCCACAGCAGACAAAAATGATATTGGTCTACTATGAAACCATAATGGTCTAACTGAAAAATTAAAACTGCTGACCGCTTCTAAGAAATAGGCCTATACCTTAATCCTAATCCTCATCATCTTCCTGCCCTTGTCTCATGTTACTTGGTCTTGGGGTGGGCACAACACCTTCTTGTCTCTCACTCTCCCCTGCCAACCGTCACTCTATCATCGACTCCCTTCTCATTCGTATCATTCCTCACAAATAGCCCTAGTAATTCCAAAACTAACTCATTATGAATAAATAATGAACGTACCACCACTTGATCTATAAACTAATTATTTAACATGGACATTGTTATGAAAACTAGTAACAAATAGTATTATGAATATGGTCACTGACTCACCTGTTTTCAATAAACTGTTCTGAGAAACGAAGCAGGTTTAAAGGTCATTATTGAGCTTAATCATTGACCACTTTAGCCATAGAATTAGCCACCTTGTATCATAATGAAGTCATTTATTCTAATGAATTAATGATGCTGAGAATCAGCACTTTATGAATGTCAAAATTACATGAGACAGTTTAATTCGCAGGAAAAGTTTTTTTGATTATGGGCTAATAAGTTTAAAGTAAGAAAAGATTTAAGTTCTCCATTACACAAATAGGTTACGGAATAATCACCTACTTATTTGTGTAATTTTTTTTTATGGTAAAGTTGGTAAGGTAAGGTCGGTTGGTAAGGTTCGGTATGTCAACATGTAGCAAAATATGCATGGTAAATAGGTAGATTTACCGACACAATTGGTATGCTAGTTTGATTTTATTTTACAAATTTTGTAGTTATCCTTTGCCTAGCCTTTCCTCAACTAAGTTGGGGTCGACTGCCAGTCTTACCAGCTGCAGCTGAATACCATGTTTTATATTAGTTTTGTAGTACTGATAGTTAAATAAGAAGGTATAAAAGATTAAATTTCAAAGTCGGTATGCATTTACACGCTTATCATTTTGTTTATTTAAGACAAGTAAATAAGCAGATTTTATCAAAAGTCAAGGTAAAAACTGCACAGTCCATATTTATAAAGTATTTAAACAACCCGTTTTACAGATAACTTGATATATATTGAGGTAAATATGTTGGTAAACATCCAGAGATATTGACTCAACTTTAAACAGTATTTTCGTACAATGTCCTCTTGCTCAACTTTGAAAATATTATATCATGCTTGTAATCCCCGAAAGGTTAGGCAGATGTGTAACTGTAGTAGGTACTTCCACATATCAAATCACATCAAATCTCCATGCTCTGCCGTCACTTGGGCATGCAGGCATTTCGTCAGTTACGTTTAAGTCCCATGTAATAGGGGGCGACCCTATTGCCATCAACCGGGCACAAATCCTGAATCCAGCTGCTTTTGAGAAATACCTGTTGGAAAAACGCAATAAAACTTTGTCTGACCTGGCAATCAAACCCAGGACCTCATTCTCAGTAGTAGCGCTTGCGACCACTACACCAATAAGGCCGAAAATATTATATTACAGCAACATTCGAATTGAATGCACGCTTTAAATCTCTGTGGGCTTTTGTATTTCCGTTGTTTGAATGACCAGTTGGAATTGGTTTAATTTATTTATGCCAAATCAATGGGTTTCTTCCATCATCATCATACACAACCCAATATCTCCTACTGCTGAGTATAGGCCTCTCTTTTTCTTATGCCAACCCCCAGGCTCAAGTGCCAGCCTCATCCAGGTTTTGGCCGCAATGGCAACAATGTCGTCAGCCCATCTCGCCGCCAGACGACCGACATCTCGTCTTTCAGTCCTTGGACACCACTCTGTCACCGCCTTACTCCGCCTGACATCACTGCGCCTTACCAGGTGTCCTGCCTAACTCCATTTGAGTTCGTTATTACATTTTCCGATATCGAAGACCTTCGTACGTCTTCGGATCTTGACGTTTAGAACTCGACTTTTGGATTTTATACCTATACGTATAATTATAATGCTACTCCTCTCATATTCCTCACCACCATCTCTAGACTCTGTACCTAGGCAACAATCTGTTCTAAATCTGATCTAATTTAAAAGTGTTGCACTAGTCGGATTTCTAAAACAAACAATGCAGCACGCAGCTGTTCTTGGTTTATGTTATGTTTAGTATCTTGTTGTTTGCCACGATATTTTTAAGCTTTTTTTTTTTTCATTTATCCAAGTTAATTTCTTACGATGATTGAAGTTATTGCCGTCGTTGTTGTCCACTACTAATTACCCGCATTCGGACATTCCCAATTGGAATCGCTCGAAATAACCAGTCATGCGTTGACTACTGAATCGTCGTCGTAAATCAATTGAGTTATTGACAAATGTCCCCCTCTGGAAATTCAACGGTAACGCACGGACTACGCTGTTACAGGGTGGAATTTTGAGATGAGTCTTCAGGGCGAAAACGAAACCTTATATTTCAGGGTGGATTATAAGGGCAAGTTCTTAGGAGACTACTTAACTTTTTGAGTAACAGCTATCTACATTATTTTGGAAAAATGGTACATTTGTCAAGCTTTAATCGAAAAGCCACAAATCGCAAAACTGACTATTCTCATATTCAGGCCACATTCACACCAAACCTATAGTTAGTCGCTGACTGTGAGCATCGAGTTCAAAATGTTATAAAAAAACAACGCCAAGTCGACGGCTGCTCAAGGTAGCCGAAGATTAGTGGTAATGTTAGACAGTTTTAGTAAATCCAACGAGTCTTCAAGAGGAACCTCAATGAATCTTGTCATTCATGTCGCAATGCCTGCAGACGAAGGTGTGCAACCAGACCATCTTTCCTGCTGACTCTTACTTAGGTCGAGGTAGCTCACAAATTGATGGTATGATGCGGAATTTGCCGGCTCGTACACCATCCAAAATATTTGATGGGAAGGTCAGTAGAAGGAAGAAAATACATTTATTTAGCACAGATTAAAAGACACAGTGTAAAATAACCAGCAGTATAAAAAAGTGTAAAGTACGATTAGCAGGAAAGTGTGCGCCTCACGACTGCGCCAAAAAGGCCCAGTAGCAAAAATGCCAGACAACTATAAGTGTCGGTTGTGGTGTGGTTTCCAACTGGAATACGCAATCCGCAATACGAGCCGATGAAAGGGAAATACTAGTTGTTTCACCTATGGCTATACCCAAGTGGATCAATGACGATCGTGAAGACCAAGGCACACAACACCTTGTAAACTAGTCAGCCAGTGTCCGACGGATACAATGTCACGTGCTGTGGTACTTGATGCACTCTAGAAAAGTGTAGTAGTCCGTTCCTTAGCCAGCACAGCTGAGGCTTCTGACGAGGTTAACGTCAGGAAAATTCAATAAATCGCGATTATTTAAATGTAGACTCGCGTGTAATCGGCCATGACATTGGCAGTACAAGAAAAACACGTGAAGAGTTAAAAAAAACTTATGACTAAGTGATTTCAACCCAAGGTTAGTCATACACCTCGTGTTTTACTACACAAAGATGATTTTGGACACAATAACGATTTACGAGAAGTCATTTATTGCACTAGCTGTATGCCTGTATAATGAAATCATCATAGAAACAATGGTCCATAAAGAGACTTGAACCGTGAAGTCCTGGGTTCGACGACTGACATTGTACTTTGGACAGGTTTTGCATATTGTCACACTTATAATTTGCATATTGATTTGTTGATACAGAGAGGCTGCTAATCCTTTGTTATGGTTTTCGGAAACACTTCGACACAGATTAGATTTTAACCATAAGAACGACATCTTAGGTCGTGCAATGAAATGCATAAGAATTCGGTTACGATTACAAAAAAGATTCAGACAACCGACAATGAAGTCGAAGGAAGAGTATTATCAATATCATGGATGAGAACCAGAGGCAGATAAGAACTTAACGTAGAAACGTAAAAGTAAAGTAACGGTAAAGGAAAATTACGGCGATTTGGACAATAATCTCCTAAAGTGGTAAACTGGCAATCAATCGTAAACGTCAAAATATTCTTACTCCAAAATTATTTTACACCCTGAAGAGGACTACGAACTCAAAATTATAGATATAAATCTTTTGGCATTTATAGCCTAGCCTGTATCTGGGCGTAGCAATCGGTATGCTTTGTGTCTAATAGGCTAATAAGGTAGGCTTTCGCGACACGAAAGGCCATCAACCAGAAAAATATTTTCATACTTAGTATAAAATCATAGCGTGTAAAGTACACTTTCGTGTTACTGGGCTCGGTTTTATCATTTATTATTTACGTTGTAGGTACCATTTATTTTATTAATACTTTAGCGTTTTGACCTTTGTCAGCTCAAAAGTATGCTTTTACAAAAGTTCCTATCAAATTATTTATCCCTGCGCTAATGTTACACACCTACATTACACACCCTGTGCTGTGTCGTGGATGCTATAAATTATAAAAACATGACAAAAATGTAATAGTTAATAAGTATGAGTATACAAACAGTTGTATTACATTAAAAAAAAAGTGAATGTATGCTGATGAATTTCTTGGGGTGTCAACCTTGCTACTAACCACGATTCTTCCACCTCTTCGATCTTCAATAACGAACATTACTGTATATTATATGTATGTTTTTCGACCGAAGCTCCAGTGCCTTAGCAGACAAAGTTTAAGCAGCAGAGATCAGCAATTTATTCGCTTTTCGGAAAGTCGATAAAGAAACTTACCTCCCTCGATCCAGCATCAACAGAAAACGCCGTTATTCACAAAGCTCGATGCAGCAACAAAGAAATTGCTAAACCGCGGGAGTTGTAAACGTGACTGAGAGCAGAGTCGGTAAAACGCGATGCAGAAGACGAGATCTTTTGCATCGCGTTTTGGCGACGTCGACGCTGCGTTCGGTCGCGTTTATCATATTGACGGAGTCGTAAATCGCTGATACTTAGTAGCACTTCCGCTAAAGCCCTAAGATAATCAACCTTTCTTATCAGAAAGTTGGAAAGGAGAACTGTAGATCCATCATATTTCGCCACCCACGTGCCAGTAATTAGGGCAGGTGCGTAACCTCGCCTGTATCCGCCGCTATTTCTGCCATGGGACTGCTGGGCTCGGCCCTAGCGGACTAATGGTCACGGCAAGGTCGTCTTGGCTGTATACTTGACTTGTGTCCCCCACGAAAATAGATTTTTTTAGGTCTTTTATTATGCTTTTTATAAAGTCGTTGTTTTTCGATGTTTATCCAGTGTGATTGGTATTTTCGGAAATATTATTTGTTTTGCAATAACGCTGACGTTTCATAGGACTATATCCATGTCAGACTTCACATCAATTCATTGCTAAATTATTGGTTAAGGTTTCTTCTGAAGAAAACATGAGTAGTATTTTCCCTCTAACTAAACAGACTTTTCTCTCCGATTATAGTCTCAGACACAGGTTTCTATTTGACTGAACAGAAACTTGCAAACTAAATCAGGGCGTGCTTCCTCAAAACTTTAAACACGTTAGTCTATAAAAATAGCGAAGAGTTTTGAAATACTGGCTACTAGAAATACTGGAAATGTTAAAGTAACAATGTTCCTATTATTCCGCGCAAATCGCGTAGAAGACTATTGCAGAAAATTGAAAATGGGTAGTAATAAAAGCTCCGACAAAAAAAGAAGAATTGTCCTTACTCAAAATATTAAATCTACTGCCTAAAATACTAACTTTCCGACTATTTTTGTCTGAATAAAAATGACGAAACGACCGAATGAGATACTGAAATCTTCGAAAAATAAACATGACTATTTATTGCGATAATACTTTTCTACCAGCATAAATTACGTTCTACTGAAAACTATGCTTTGTAATTTTTATCTTTACTTGCCTACTATTAATTCATAAATTACCTTTCATATTTCATAGACTGTGGTGCTATTTTAACTGTAACATTATACTGAAAATATTATTCTGAGTAGTTATACAGAAACTTATAAAAAATATAAAAATGTACTTGTAACAATAACTTTTACTTCCATCATATATCATGAATTTTACTTACCACGGGTATGCTTCGATATTTTTCGGTACCTTTATTTTTATTTTGGCAATTTTTTTCTCGGCGCCTAAGTTGCTTCTGCATCGTCTCCGGCGCTGCGGGAAGTGCAACCCCTTCGCCCTTACGTAACAAAGGATAGGCACCCATGCTCACCTCCGCAGCTTCGGCTTGCTGGTCGCCTCCGGCGACCAGCCTCAGCCGCTACGGCTCGCACGGGTTCCTATGCTTTGTTACAGCGGGCGGGGGTTGCTCTCCCTCCGCGCCTCCGGTTTTTATATACACTCTAGGGGTAGGAGCCAAAAGACTACGTAAAGTCGGGGTGCCCCGATTCGGTTTGCAAAAATTCAAAAACTTACACTAATACTACTAAAAACCATTAAAATCCGCTGTCACTTTGTCTGAACGCAAAATGGAACAACCTAGGAGTGAAATTCGTACATTATCTAATTAAATAAAAATATAATGTTGAATTTTGCGACCCGAACCCGATCGCGCGGGCCGAACAGTTGAGGTATTTTCATCATTATTGAGAGTTAAAAAATAAATTTGATAACCAACAATAGAAATTAAAACAGTTCATGCAAGTTGTAAAAATATGATTATTTTGACAAAACCTCTGTTGTCGGTAACTTAGTAATTTTGTCGGAGGTTCAGTATTCTATTTGGAAGTTTAGTTTTGTTATTCGAAGATCCATTTTTTTTTAGGAGAAAATGTAATTTGAACATGCTCTTATTTGTTGTTAAATTGGATATTTTTAGTCGTTTATGTTTTGGGTTTTTTGTCGGTAATTCATTATAACGCTGGTTAATTAGAATAATAGTCAGCCACAGATCGCTGGAGATTAATTTGTTTTTCGGAACCATTATTATTTCCCATTGAAAATTATGCAAAGGCCTGCATATTTAACTTTCCGTACGAAAAGGTATTTTTAGCCATAAGCTGGGCCTACTTAGCCATCAATTCGTATAATCGCCATTCACAACATTTTAAGCTCACAGTTGAAACCCTCAAGAAGAAGAACCCTCTTAAGTCTATACTTAAGAGGGTTTACGTCGTACGGCATTTCATACAAACTTTAACAAATAAGACATTTCGAAAATGTTCTTAACTAAGTTTTTAGACCTTTGTATCTTGCATAATATATGCGTATGAAGTTTCATTAAAATCGGTTCAGTCATTTCGAAAAATAAGGGCTTGAAAGTTTGTATGAAATGACGAACGACGTAAACCCTCTTAAGAGCGTGCATTCTGAAAGTGGGCAACGTTGCGACAGTAAATTGCATTTTTATTGTAACATTGAATTTGATGTTCATAATCAATATTCCTAGTTCGCTAGTTAGCCACATTTCTTATTTCCATACAGTATTATTTCCAAATTAATCAAAACAGGTAAATATTTGACAGCTATTTACCGTTTACGACGTTGCCAACTTTTAGGATGTACGCTCTTGATTCTTAGTCTATCTCTGTGAGCTGCCTAACTCAGAGACAACAGTACTTTAGTTACGATCCATATCCTTATTTGCAGACGACCAAACGGACTATCTACCACTTTGGCTAAATATAAAGTTACGTACAAGTATGAAGTAAAATTTATGTTCCATGCTCCTTTGCACCTCTTTTCAACCTACCCTTCCAATTCAGTGCCAAAAACAAGTACTAAAAGTCTTGTAAAATCGATAGTTAGTTGCAAAGTGGACAAGGCATTAAGCATTCATCCCGTGCATTCTCGCTTCTATAAATAAACTGTAGGCTAAGTCCCAGTCGTTTTATCCTTTTTGCTTTTCGTCGTCTGGGTTCAGACTTGCTTATAGCTAGGTAGGTATAACGCCAAACGGGGCAGCGGTGGTCTGTGAGTGAAAGTAACTTCGTAACAAACCAAATACGAACGAAATATTGAAAGGGCAAAAAGGAATAAAAGAAATTTGTAATTCTTCGATGTCAGCAGTCCCTGCTACATTGTGATACTATAGAGGTGCATAAGACTAAGGCACGCTGTCGAACAACACACAACAAGCATAAGAAATCAACACATGCAAACATAAGACTTGCATTGAATCATAAGCAATGAGTTTTCCTCAATCCATAATCATCATGGAAATTGTTACCTACTTGCGTAGTGTCTACTTTATAGGAGTCTCGAAGGCGAAGCAGGTTTTACTCTAGGTAAGGATAATCTGGCTGCATTGGCTCGCTATCCCCTTTCCTAAAATGCGAATGCGTTGGTACACCACTTGGTGATGTGTTGCAATAGGAAAGTTCAATAAAAACGAAAATAGTAGTTGCAATAGGCCAAGGCAATTGATTGATGTTGGTGTCAGCGTTGCGTTGACTCACAAATAGCCGGTGTTCCCGAAAAATGATCGTCATGCAAACTATTTTCAGATTCCCTAATAGTTTCGTTACTTCACAGATGACTTGATTCTTGTAAACATGTAAAACTTTTCAGTACACACGATAATATTGCCAGGTGATATAATTTAAATATTCTATATTTAAACGTTGACTCACTACTGGCTGTTTGTTATCGTTTTAGCGCGCAGTGTTCGCGCCTAAATTTAAATTTGGAATCGACCGGGAACCATTTCGTAACCGTTTTGTTTTTATTTTCGCGATTTATGTGAGTTGTAGAAAATGGTGATTTGTAAATGGGATGCTTACTAAAATGTTTGTTTTTGTTTCGATTAGTGCCCTTTGAAATGTTATTGATCATTTCCTCAATCCAGGTTGAAGCAAAGCAGAGCTTCGGCCGGGATAATGTCTTTGGGGCATTGCAAGATCTGTATTTTACAAAATAAATCAACAATCATTAGTGTGATGGGAATGCATGGAGCTATTTTCAAGATGTAATTTCCTTTTCATTCAAGATTTGATTTAGTTAGAACCCTATAACAAAATTACACAATTAAGATTAACAGGTGACTTACTACTTCATGACTATAATTCTTTCTGGGCTTTGACTAAACACCTAACTATTATTGTTTGGGTCTACAGTGAAATTGACATCAATAAAACACGTAAAATTAAATAAATGGCTTCTGTATATTTATCTTAAAATTATTAGTAACCTCTGTTCCTTCTTTATATTAATTTAATCTGAAAAAATATATAAATTGAAAAGATAATTTATTGGTTGCACAAAGCAATTGTAATCTCATATTGTCTATTCTAAAAGATTCCTAGTTATTTGATAAATTATAGTCAGTTTCACATTTAAGATTGAATAAAAAAAGGCCATACATTGAAAACGATAATGCAACGATTATCTGGCTTTTTTACTATTTGTTAGACTTATTTGCTTAGTTGGACTCACCTAATATGCTGACCAAATTATAAATAGTAAATAAATATAGCATCATCATCACCTACCACCATCTGAATAGTGCTGTCTCCTCAAATACAATTCTGCTAAGTCAGCCTTAGCTTTAGCCTCCCGGAGCTTTTCCTTCAAAATCTGATACTCCAAGTTGTGAATAGCTGCAGCACGTGCTTCTCTACTGTTATTCTCTTCCTTTAGAGATCTTAATTTCTCTTTTAACAGCTGTGTTTCTAAACCCTGAAGTTCCAAATTAGTTTGAAGTCTAGATTTGCTATTCTGGTTGTCTTGAGTGATATGTGTTTTATTGTTTGGTGTTAAGGCTGGATTTTGAATGGGTGTTAGTTTTGGCTCAATAGTGTCTGCATGATTAGCATTGATCGGGGAAATTGGTTCAATTTTTACGGTGCTAAATATGGGTGTTTCCTGATTAGAGATATTTTGAGATTCTTCACTTAGACAAATACTTGTTTCCAACTGTTCCGGGTCGTCATTTGTTATTGTTTCTACAAATAGAAATAAAAACATAATAAATAAACCACTCTTACTGAATAAGGGATGGAAGGGAGATGCCGATACCCTACTGACAGGAACAATATCAAATAACTAGGAAGCATAAACAACCAACAGTTCAAATAGTCTTACAAAACATAAAATAATAAATTATCTATTTGCATAATCCATAAGAGATACTTATTTTTAAGTTAACTAGCAAGCGCTTACCTAGCAAAATATCAGAGTCCATGGAACTATCAACACCAGTCATAAGCGCATGGGCTACATTCATCATGTTGGATCCTGATATAACATCGTCCATGCATCCTCTCGTAGACAATGGGTTTAGAGTCCTGGCTACTGCTTCTCTTTGGCGATGCTTTAAGTTCATCCATAGTCTTCTTAGCTGTTTTGGAGTTCTCTGAATCGAATATTGCCTTATTTAATATTTTTATCTTGAAATTACTTATTAATAATTGTTTAAATGTGTAGGATTTTTTCAAAGATTCTGTATATTTGATCATCTCTATAAAATAATGCTACAAATAAATTACCAATTTAAAAATGTTGTTAATATTTTGGCAATCATAATATTTAAATGCAAAGATTTTTCATGAAATCTCCAAACAAGAGAATAAAAAACCACTAAAAAGACAATTATTATACGGAAACTAAACACTTCATACTGCCAACATGGGTGACAATCTCTCAATTCACAATCTCAAGAACTGTCAACCTAGTTTCCAGATCTTAAACTTTACGCAAACGAGGCTCCGGCTATATCCAGTATTGAAGTACAACAAGTTTTATAGTCAATATCGTACTCACATGTAAGTTTGTTTGCGGGCTCGAGTTAAACTCTGAAGTTATTTTCAGCCAAGCTAAGTTCTTCATCTTCAATGCCGAACTATGGGTGTGTTTGTTCTCCACTACTTTCGAGTAATTCTTTAATATCTCCAAAAACTTCTTCTTTTCTGGAAGTGTAAATATTTGCTTCCTCGGCTCCATTATTTTTATTATTACAAAAACAAAAAGTCAACACATTCTGACATTACCCAAAAACATCGAATGTCTGTCATTCTCGAATGACAGTTGTTGCGTTTCGTTGTTCCTTTATGAAATATACTTTTACAAGTCTATGAAGAAAAGTACGCATTACATGAAAACTATTTTTGTATAATATTAATTATTTTACAAAGATGAATCTTAAACGTAATTAAAAATGATATTTAGGACTCAATAAACTTATGATAATTTTTAACAGCAAATACGAAACGGAACTTATTCGTTCAATGGTTCTTCATGTTTACAGTGTACTTGAGATGAGATGAAAGACTTGAGATTGTGCTGTTTATTCATACAGTAATGATGACGTCAGATTAATGTATTGATTTTACGCAGACTATGGATGGGGTTTTATTATTTAGCGGCGCCCGTTGTGACGGGCGGTCGACAATAATTATAATATGATTATGATCGCTCTCTTTTTAACATTTAGCGCACTATCTCCCTCAGACAGTTATCATAAACGTTGTATTGTAATAAACGTGAGGATCGTGAACACGTTGTTAATCTTTATTATTGCTTCATTGTTATTGTAAAACAATAACATTGTTTAATGGCTCTCATCATCATCTTTATCTGCCCTTATCCCAATTTATTTGGGGTCGGCGCAACGTCTTTTTCTTCCTTACTTCTCTATTAGTCTGTTAATGGCTTTTAACCATTAAAAAGCTCGCACAGTTAGATGCTTTTTTGAAAGAACCTTAAGACGCAGATACATGCCAGTGACCTTGATTGGTTAACTTGCGTGTTCTGTACTGAGCTCACGCAACGCGTCGTACGTCCAGCCAGTAATAGGACTCGCCCATCAAGGAGCGCTGTCCCCAATTTGACGCATTATTTAATTATTATGCATAAAACAAAAGGTATTTTAATAAAACACGTATACTAAAAGATTAATATTTTAATTATCCTTAAAATGGGGAAGGTTTCAGAAAAATACGCTTGATAGCTTTTGCGTAATTCTCAGTTTTCTATCCGCGTTGGACACAACTTTACAAATGAATTTCACTAAGTATCTAATGTAAACATAATCTTAAATATTCGTAAACTTATTAAATTATTTAACAAAATGCTCTAATTTAACATATATTTTTTCTAAATCATTAACACTACTCGTTTAGACGTAATTTTCGGTATAAAATCATTAAAAGTACCTTATCGTCGCCTTAAAGGCTTCCGTAGATAGCCGCCATGCGATGACGCGCGTTGGCGCGACGTGACACCGGAACAATTCCCGTGAAGTATTCATTGAAATTATTCCACCAGTCTCGTTGCGCCTGTCAGCGAGAGCCTTAAAGCTTTCAAAGACATCAATATTGTAAGATATTTAGACAGCCGCATCCTACGTAAGATGGGCTATGAAATCATGATTGATTCATCAATAAAGCTATAAAAATATAAGAAAACGATTCGCCGTTTATGGCTGCTCTCTGCTCTAATAAATGCCGTAAAACTTCGACGCCATTTGTTTATACAGGTCTATAAATGCAGAGATTAGTTTCGTGTTGGGCAATAATGTTATCATGTTGTTATTTATAGGACTAGCTTCGCCCGCGTGGATGGTCGGAAAATATCCCACGGGAACGTACTACCGGGATTAAAAGTACCCTATGTGTTAATCCAGGTTATAAACTATATGTATATGTGTGCCAAATTTCAGCCAAATCTGTTCAACCGTTTTTGCGCCAATCCGGAACATACATCCAGACAAAAAATCTTCGTTACAATTTTTTATCTATAATAGAATACCGTATACTGTTACCACTTTGCTTACTATGGGATCCTTCATCCTCCTCGAATTGACTTGTTTCATATATTTCGCTAGTTCAATTTCCGCACGTTCAACTATTTGGTTCTTCTCGCAGATATTTGTTTTGAGCTTTAAGTGCTTGTCTCGGGCCTGAATCGTACTTTAAATGTGATATATTATTAGTTTTTATATTAACCAAAACATTGCCCGGGCATTATAGGGGATGTAGGTCTTATAATTTCTGACTTATTGCTGTATCTGTAATTCAATGTTCTGTCGCTCGCTTGCTAGACGAGGCAATCTCCGGCTCCGCTATTTCCTTATTTGCTGCAGGAATGCCTTGATTTCCTACTCTGAAGAGGGCTGAATATATCCTGACATTTATTCTGACTTTTCTACCTGAAGCTGTTCCAATTGGAGGTACGATAATTAATTACAATAATCACCTCGAAGGGGTATCGTGTTTAGCCGGGGTTGCGGGGAAGTCCTTACGAGTTACCGAGTTACCGTGGCCCCTGGCAACGTACAGGCAACTGAAGGAACACGGATGGGTTTTAGTCAGTAAGAGTCTGACACGCCCTTCCGCTCCGCCAAGAGCGGGAGAAGTTATTTGATAAATTCTGATAAAAAAGGGGTATCGTGTTAATCCAGTACCTAACTAGGTTGTAGAGGTCAGAAAGGCAGTCGCTTTATGTAAAATACTGGTATGCAGTCAGCTGCATCCGGTTAGACTAAAAGCCAAACCAAACATATTTGGGAAAAGGCTAGGCGGATAGTGACGACCACGCTTGTCTTGATTTTAGACCATATAAGCGCAAGTTTCTTCACGAGACTCATATGCCAACAAATGCGAAACCATTTGCATAACTAAATATTGAGCATAAAGGCTCCCACAGACACGCGCGACGCGACGATGCGATGTCTGGTAGAACAATTTCCATGAAGTTTTCATAGAGAGCAGTGGTGGCCTAGTGGTATCGGCCCCGACATACGAGTTGTAGGTCGTGGGTTCGAACCCAAGCAGGCGCTTTACTTTGTGTAAATATTTTCATCACCACTGCTCTCAAAACGGTGAAGGAAAACATACATTAATAGGCTGATGATATTTCATAGAAATAATTGTTCTACTGCAGTCGTCGCGCGGTCGCGTCGATCCTGTCTACGGGAGCCTTAAAACGGAGTTTGTAAACACTTATAATAAGTGGGTTAAATAATATCATATACTCTATAAATAAGTGTTACAAATAGCACGCGGTAAGCCGCTTTGTATTACGGCTTGATTAATTGGTTTAGCTAGTAAATCTCTTTGCATAGTTTGTTTGAAATTGTAAGTAACGTTCTAATGGCGTGAACTCGTGATCGCGTAGAACGTTGCAATTTCTAATCGAGCTTTATAACGTAGCTTTATGAATAGCAAACGAACTATTATACTTTGTCAGTGACGTTAGGTAGACTTGACTTTGGCTAAATACTTCATCATAATCATCAGTCTAAAGTCAAGCAATAAGTTCACTGCTGGACGTGGTCTATCTATTCTCAGTAGGTATCGCTATCATACTGTACCCTAATTACGTAATACAGAATCAATCAGAATCTGAATAGCTTTGAAACAGATTGCTAATCCATTGCTTCAAAAGTTCGAAAATAAATTCTGTGTTCAGCAACGTAATTATCGCAATGAATGTTATTGAACTGTCAAAATGAAACAAATTAATCGGAATCGTTTACGAAAATGTATTGCGTAATTATATAGCTGGTCTTGGACACCTCCATCGTCCCCACCACTGTCAACCATCAAACAATCTTTTACTCACTTCTATTTCATATCATTCCTCACACAGTTCATCCATCTTTTCTTTAGCTTTCCTCTCCCTCTCTATCCATCAACATTTATATTTTCTTGGACACCTCAATACATCCTCAATATGATTAAACACAATGTTCAATTTGTTCGACGTCAATCAGTCTTAGTATGAACAAACCTTTCTAAATCTCCCCTTTAGTTGTTTCGAAATTCTTTAATCTAAAACACTTTCAACATAATCGCATTACCAGACCGCCATAATTCACAGCATAAACTTTCATCGATGGATTTGATAAACATTCGAAATGAATTCATATTTTTGGACTATAGAGCTTCCATTGTTCTTTTGTGAAAGCGAGAAGGAGCTATTCGAGTTAAATACTGGCGTCTCTTTCAAGAACAGCTTAATATTTGTTGGAATGCCAGTTATTTAACGCCTGGTATTAGATTTCAGTCTTAAAATATGAATACAGAAATATGGAATGAAAAGAAAGGTCATCATTTGAGGTGTCAAATGAAAGGCTTGGAAATACGATTGGCGTCAATAATGTCTTACTATAACGTTGTGGATATTCTTCGTTCTCGTAGGAGAAGGTTCTCAAGTCGAAAAGTATCTTTTTTTTTTTTTTTCCCCTAGCAATAAAAAAATGCAAACTCTAACTCACTTTACGATGGAGAGTTTATTGGTAAAGCTCTTAAATAAAACCTTTGTTGAAAAGCGCAACACTCTTCAAACAGTTGACTGGCAAAATGCCGAGAAATCGGTCACAAGAGACTCAAGCACAATCGATAAGTGAAAATTGGCGTAAAGAATTTATTCACTCAATTTTATAATAGGCAAGCTGTCACCGCTAAAACTCACCATATGGTCGCTGCCCACGCGTGGCAGTGGCCGTGGACCTATTGGATATTACGACACTGCTCATACTTAGATTTTATTATTTGCCATATTAATTTGCGTAGGAGGTCTTTACTACTCTTTGCGAAGTCATTTGCATTGAGTGTCTTTGGCAGTTGTAACTTGCTTGTTTTACATTATTTGAGTGGATGCCTGTAGAAGTGATCTATGTGCGAAAAGTGATACTTAGGACTGTTAAAATTTTTCGACGTGTTTGGCTCAAAAATTAGACAGGACAGTAGGTAACTCAAAGAAATCGGTGCAAATCGAACTGCTTCCAACCAAACACTTCTAAAGTTCTAAATCCTAAGCTCTAAAGTCCTCACTTTCACTTGACTTATGCACAATACGTACAAACGCATACACAATAGACGTATCATTGTCGCAACTGCATCAATGATTCGATGCTTCATCGCGTATCTGATGACACTTATGAAAACGCACGTTGCGATAGCTGCATCAATCAATGTTGCATCGTTTTCACAATCACACTCATTCATCATTGGACGACAGACGAACAGCGATTTTCCACAATGTTGTCGACAGTCAAGAATGTGTGGCTATTATACCCTAGAAGTCTTCCAACAAAGTTTTAGACAAGCCTGCGCTAATCTGCGCTATCCTTATCAGTGAAATAGTTTTCGAAACTAATATTACCTTACAAATATTCTACGACAGTCGTACATCGTTGTCATCGCTCCCTGTTGCTAAAATCCCGTATTTGCCAGACTCGACCTAAACTAAGCCTAGTTAGTTACATCTCGGCGCCACCTTGACCCACTGGCTCTCGCTTGTCGATATGATATGTACTTGTTGTGACTGTGTATAGCAGGTTCTGGGAATACTAAGTTAGGCATAAATGTAAAGAGTTTGTTTATTTTCCTTGTATGAGCCATAGGGTTTAATTTGAGTCGGGCAGATGTTTTGGGTAAAAATTGTTGTAGAAATCATAATAATATTCTATTCAGGAGTCTTCTTCTTATTCTAGTTTTGAGTATGCCTTAGATACTCATTTATAGTTTTAATTATCTTCACCCGTGCTCTATCTGGGTAATCTTTTGCTTTCTGATAAAAAGCTTCATGAAGCTATTGTAGCAATTTTTTTTTCTAATATAACTAAATGGCTGTCAAACGCCAACTCTCCGGTCAACTTTTCGAACATAGAACCAATTGTTATTAAAAACATTTGTCTCTCAAATGCGTTCCAAACCCAACCCACAAACATTACGACCCACACCCACCCCATTCCAATGTCAGACTGCAGACATTTACTGTCCGTTTCGTTATCATCTTGGACAAACACAATCAGTCCCCAAGGCTAGACCATGGGGGTAGAAATGCCGCGCCCTTTCCGCCACTCCCCCAGGTGAATAGGGAAGATAGAAGGGTGATTTGTAAAAGTCACGAAAGCAGAAAAAATATGGAGTCATTTCTGGAATGCTTTAGTGTTTCGATAAGGATGTTTTATTTGGCTAAGTGGTTGATACGGTAAAAGGGGATTTCGCTTTTTTGGAGCATTAAGCTCCCTGTTTAGAGAAAAAATAAACGGCTTCTTTGGAATTGGTTTTGATAAGATTGAAATTACTCAAACGCTTTTGGTTTTCAAGTCTTAAAGTTGAAGGAGCTTTGAGCAGTGTTTAGGGAAATATATATCTATGCAACTTATATTGGTTTTACTTACATTACAAATCCCCTTAGATGGAGGCTATGGTTTTATCTACTGATTTCCTCTTAGTCTGTCTGAATATGATGTACACATTGATACTAAAAAACGATGTATACGAATATTATTCGTAGATGCACAGAGATGAACTGTGTGCGTGGAAATACGTGACACAGTAACTACAGTTACAATTTCATAATACCAGACTAGACACTACTGAGTTACTGACATACATCAAGATTAAAATCAAAAGCTCAAACAAAAACAAAGTACTCGTACTATGTCAGTACAAAAAACTATGAATGAATGTTGCGTTGGCCGGACGGGCTGCGTGCGCGCACCTAATATGGCGAGCGCTTATCTGCTTGGCGCATGCCTTAGCTGGCGTTAAGGTTCGGTGTAGACAAGGATTTATTAATTTGTGATCGAATTTATTGGCCAGATGAATTCGGAAGACGGTTGAAAATAATTGATAAGGATCAGTTCAAATTGATGATGTGTCAAATTTTAGGTGGAGCTAAAAGATGAGGTATTGTTTCGGGGTATAATATTAATGATACAACGAAAGCGTGGTTACAAGATACACTCATAGATGAAAGAGAAAGAAGCTATCGCCAAGGCAACGATGTCAAATTCAAATTCAAAATATTTTATTTCACATAAACCTACATGGGCACTTATGAAACGTCAGAAGCTACGCACGGTTCCAATTGGTCGTTTCCTATGGAGAAGAGCCGGCAAGAAACTCCACGGTTACTCTTTTAAAAATAATTGGGTTTTACAATATTTACAACAAAAAAAATAAAAAAAATACAGTATTATTAGGTATGCGAGGACAGTGTAGGTCTTTCAACAAGTACCAAGTATGTACTTAACAAAATAGAAGATGGTCAACAAGTGTACAGTCCACTAAGCCTACAGCGTTCTCACATTCACAAAATAGAAAAGAATCTATATAAAAGATAAATAAATTAATAAAAATAAAAACTATTTTAAACGAAATGACATGATTGCTATTACAACTGTAACAAATCTGAATAATTAACATGTCCACAAAAGTCACTAATAAAGAGTTGAAAATTAAATAGTAGGTATATAATGTCAAATAAAATTATGATTATGTCAAGGAAGAATGTAAATAAAACAAAAATATAAACATGGTAATTTGAGAGCAGTTAATAGAATCTTACATATTTTGCCGTTAATGAGGTACCAGGGAAGCCACATGTGCAGAGGGAATTATTGCCAAACTTCTTTGTCTTCAACGTAGTCTTTAATTTTATAATATGCTTTCCTGATAAGGATGCGCAGACTTATGTGGATCACTTTCAAGCAGTTGAATTCACTCTCAGCCTTAGCTAGCACATAAGGCCCCGTATTACAGAACCTCACTCAAGACTCAAGCATTACTTAAAAGTAGTTTCAACCAATCAAAAGAGTTTTAACTTCTTCTCAGACGACTTAATGTTTGCACCAGTGGGCAAATTATAGACTGATTGTTGTTGCTATTTGTTGCATTTGACTCCTAGGGTCGTTTGCCGAACATGCATATAAATTACGGCCTCCAGGCAAAAGTCCAGAAAAGCAATTCAATGTGATAGTCGATAAAGTAAGTCTTGTCAATCTGGGGAGATAGAAAAGATCTTAAAGATAACTAGCTAGAAAGCAGCGTAAAATAGTTTGAATTCTTGCAGGATCACCGTGCGATTGTTAAATATTTCATAAATTCGACACATTTCCAAAACGCTCTATCGTCACGTGCAACTCAGAATACCTAGCATGCGCATGCCATACCGCACACACAAAGACATGCTTATCTCCAGAGAATGTGAGCGAACAACAGGCGCTGTGTCAGTGAAAGTTGCAGATAAGCTGGCCGTGTATTATGCATTGTCTGCTCTCGAACTTTCTGCGATACCTACTAGGTATACAGGACTTTGTGCTGCATATTTCTGCATAGTAAGCTAAAGATAGGCAGGACAAAAGGTAATTGGAAACTGCTTTTAAACAAAAACTGTAAATAAAATGACTAAAGAAAACAAAAACGCATAGAAAAATGAAGTTTGCAAATGAAATGTTATATCCTCAGATAAATCTATGATCTGTGGTCTACTCTAAATTCCATGCAATCATATCTAGGCTTTCTAAAGAGCGGAAACTCCAAAGGAGCGGAAACGACGCACCTGGGCCATACATCATTTATGTACTTATACTTGTATTTTATGTTCTTAAACTTTAAAGTTCAGGCTTATGTTAATTTCCTCTTTCATGTGAGCGAAACGAAGTGACATTTCATAATTTATGATGCCTTAAAAAATGGAGTAAATGCCAAGAAACTGTTTAGTACGTTGACTTGAACAGTTTGGTAAATAAACGCTAAAATAACACTGGTGATAGTTTGCAAACTGTTTTTCTTTAGTTAGAAGTGAATTACCTAAAGAAGGCACTTTTACTATAATTATGATACTTGAGTGTCGTGACGAAAGAACGAACAATAATGAGCTGGACCAACACGATAGGTACATAAGGTGTTAAAACTTAATTAGAATCACACCACTTACCACTGTAATATTATTTCTGTAACCCTCACACCACTTACCACTGTAATATTATTTCTGTAATACTCTTTTGTCGTCAGGTTTCTCGTCTGGTGATCCTCCATGAAGAAGCAGAAGATGGCAACGCTATGCCAGACCTGGCGAGGCCGGTGCAAGCCGTGTCGCTCGCTGTCAACAACCTGGTCAAGGTGAGTCACACAAGATGTATAGATATAATACTCTTTATTATGTACACCATAAAAATTACAGACATAAATTACACACAAATAAACACCCACACAAATAAAAAACGAATAATGAATTTTCATATTATTCTTACTTGATAGTATTAACTAGACACAGATTTGGGTGTGGTAGCCTAGACCTAGGCTGGTCTAGGCAATGCTGGCGGGATGCCATGGAAGCGTTCATGACGGATTGGTCAGAAAAGGCACAGGGAAGTTTGAAAGTTTATAGGGCCTTTTCCCAGCAGTGGGATATTAATGGTTGAGGGAAAAAAATATATTGCTGGGCAAATTTGTTGCATTGCTGCGAAGATGAGAATATCACCAGATATATCTTAGAATAACGATCACAGGCATTATTACATCATATTGCAATCTTCACAATACTTTACATCGTATGTCCCCAGGTTGGCCACGAAACCATCGAGTCGTCAGAAGACTCAGTCCTCAGACACGACATGCCAGGCGCCTTACACCGCGTGGAAACAGCTGCCACCCTCCTCCAGCAGGCCTCCGACATGCTACGATCTGACCCATACTCAGGACCTGCAAGGTAATATCACCCTTATTACGTTTAGTAGTAGAACTGTTTATGAAGGAGCTCCGTCTGGGAAAGTTCTACCACCATACATATTCTGCCGCCAAAACAGCGTTTCTGTATTGTGATTTGAAAGACATTTCAACTTTATCTCCGGGATGAACACACTGCACTTGGCTATGTCTATTGCAGATTTCGATAGGTGACTGCTCGACTCCTCCAACCAACGCAGATGGTTTTATCTAAAATAATAATAAAAATGTATGACTATGAAGCACTTTAGCCAATGCTGTAAGTTTCCACAGTGGAATGCTTATCATAAATATCGCAAAAATAAACATTAGCATTTCTCAAGCTTCCGCAGCTGTTTCAAAACCAACAACTCGTTCATCAGCCCAGAAAGATCAATACTGCAAAACTGCAGGTCATTTACCTTCACAAATAAATCTCTTCTCAACTACAGTTTTGCATGACAATATAACTTCAAATAGCTTTAAAAAAAAATTTTATGTCCGTATTTTCGCCATGGTACGGAAAGCCCGAAGGTTCGACTCCTCCATACACGGCCATGATGTCAATGTCTGTTGACGCCAGTCTCTTTACCTTCGACTCGGATATTGCGAGTGTGAGGGAGCTGAAACTAAGTGTTGTTTGTAGAAAAAAGCTGATTGAAGGCTCCCGGGGTATCTTGCAAGGGACGTCCGCTTTGCTGCTGTGTTTCGACGAGTCTGAGGTCCGGAAGATTGTTAAGGAGTGTAAAAAGGTATTTTATTTTTCTTATAAATCAGTAGTAGTAGCCGCAGTATACAGGGTGGATTTTTGAGATAGGACAGTACTAGAAAACGTTCTTAAGAGATTGTCTTTTATTTTTTCAGACTTTTTGAGTCCGTACGAAATGTAAGGAAAGTTTTTGCGATTTCTTACTTTTCTAGTATTCAAACCTCACTTGTAGACCAAGTGAGGTTTGAGTACTAGAGTTTTTTGATCCTTATAAGAAACAGAATCGCTTGGCATCTAAAAAGTTTTTGTGAAAACTGCCCATTTTATTGCTACCTGTACATTACATTTTGTAAGGTCTCAAATAGTCTAAAAAATTTAAGGACAGTCTCCTAGGACCGTTTTCCTGTAGCTACAACGGTTCAGATAGCTGCCCATACTGCCCATCTCAAATATCCACAAAAAGGAAAATCAGAAACAATTATGTAATTTTTAAATTTAAGATTTTTGGGAGCATATTCAGTTTTCAGCAAAATAAGCTTGGAATAGTTATTTTCATGTACAGTGGTATTTTCGTTATGATTTTGCGATTTCCGAGGTTTTTGGGAGACAGATGTGCTTTCGCAAAAATATTTCTGCAGAGAACTGTCCATCACGACGGGCATTTACATTAAACACATATTTAATTGACGGACTCTTCGTCACATCTGAATTTTATGAATTGTGTTTTCCTCATATTTCTGTGTGAAAATGAAAGTAGCATGATCTTCTAGCAATTTCTATTCGTTGTATGTTATGTAAAAACTTATTATCCATTGGATGAGTACGCGTATTGTTTGTGTCGTGAGAAATATATAATTTATGTTGTGGTTTTATAAGGAAAACAATGTGAAATAAAAATGCCTAGAGTTGTTACTTTGGATATAGAAAGTTATTTTATGTAAACATAGTAACACAGGCCTGAAAGGTAAAATAGCGGTATATTATTTTAAGGGTTCGTTATATCGATCTTAAAATATTGTTTACAAGTAATTATTTTCGAGGTAAACATGTAACTATTATGTTAAACGAGTTCGGCCCAGTAGGTGACCACGTCAATAGTGGCATATTTTAGGTCCTCAAAAGTGCAGGTGTGTGGACACTTTGGACACTCCAGCATATAGGACAAGGTTTGGTCAGGACCACCGCGTTCACTCTGGCTATCGGTGGGATCTAGTAGACTAACTAATTTCGTCACTTTGTAATTTTTATAAATGCCTGTTGTTGTCCCACTGCAGGCAAAAGTCTCTTCTCATACAGAGAAGGCACGAGCCAAGGTCACCACGCTTGCTCATTTTTGACATTTTTGTATTGTATTTCAGGTGCTAGACTACCTAGGAGTGGCTGAGGTCATAGACACCATGGAAGACTTGGTGCAATTCCTCAGAGACATCTCACCCGCACTCTCCAGGGCTGCCAGAGAGGTAAGCTCCATCTTATTTGTCTACTTCATTGTTTTATGCATGT
The DNA here is from genome assembly GCA_948150665.1 of Conistra vaccinii. Classification (NCBI taxonomy): domain Eukaryota; kingdom Metazoa; phylum Arthropoda; class Insecta; order Lepidoptera; family Noctuidae; genus Conistra; species Conistra vaccinii. The sequence continues at coordinate 1,699,515 of OX411340.1, read as the reverse complement.
GGTGTTTACTTATAAGTAACTGGTGCACTGTTATTTTACTCTAAAAATGTATTATGTGTTTGTATCAGTGTAATCAGTGGCGTATTTTAAGATTCAGCGCCCTGGGCCTGTAAGGCTTGCCGCCCCATAAATTAACGACCAAAAAGCAAAAAGTTTTAATATTATAAAATAAAACCCCAGTGTGTATCCATTGAAAGACTTTTTCATGAAATCATGACATTATAATGATTTTAATAAATACATATTTGTTAGGAAGTGTATAGCTAGCTACATTCCAGCAACATTCCTCACTATCGGATAAAGTGCCACAGCAGTAGCGCTATCTAGACCCGTTCATAGTGCCGTAATTTTGCATTGTACGAGGTAGGCAAGCTCTTTGAAAGAGTCATTGTAGACCGTCTCATCGAGCGGCTAGTGCGGGAGGGGCCGGATTTGGCGGAGAGCCAGTTTGGTTTCAGCAGGGTGAGGTCTACGGTGGACGCCGCGGCAGACAGGGAATGCTGTGGCCCGAGGTGGGGTCGTCTTGGCAGTGTCTCTAGACATCGTCAATACCTTCAATACCCTGCCCTGGAGTTGCATCAAGGAGGCACTCTGGTATCACCAGGCGCCGACTTACCTCTGTCGTGTGATCGAGGCCTATTTGACGGACAGGGCCGTCATCTACCCCAGTCACGAGGGAGAATGAAACCGGCAAGAGATGTCTTGCGATGTCCCACAGGGATCGGTCCTGGGGCCGCATCTGTGGGATGTCGGATACGACTGGATGCTGCGCGCCGACCTGCTAGCGGCATCAGCGTGGTTTGCTACGCTGACGACACGTTGGTCCTGGCGCAGGGGAGGACGCACCAGGTGGAGGCCAAACTAGCGTCACGCGGGGTAGCGACAATCGTCGATAGGATCCGTCAATTGGGACTCGAGCTAGCCCTGCACATTTCCGAGGCCATGTGTTTTCATGGTCTTCGGAACACGCCACCGTCGGGTTCCCAAATAACGGAAGGAGGGGTTCACATCGGCGTCGAGTTGACGATGAAGTACTTGGGACTCATCCTCGAAAACCGGTGGAACTTCGTGGAGCATTTCCGACGTTTGGCTCCCAGACTGGAGCGGGCTGGGGTTGGGAGGTTCCTGTTCCAGATAAGGCGGGAAGAAACGCCCGGATCGCCCGGAGGACACAGTGGACCATACGGTGAAGGCCTGCTCGGCTAGGGCGAAGCACCGCCGTGTCCTCGTTGAGGCGATTGGTAGCGGTGACCTCTCGCGTCCGGCCCTGGTCCAGGCCATGGTACGGAGCGAGAAGACATGGAGTCAAGGGAGAGGCAAAATAGGCGCCCTCATGCCCCTAGTCGCCACTGGAGACGCCCTGGGTGTCGGGAATTCATAGCCGATTTCCGGCCACCGTAGGCGCGGGCTTGCGGACGGTGAGCAATGCTCGCTGCCGATAAGGGACAGGCCCGGCTTGACGGCGCGTTTTGCTCCACGCGCGCCTTAAAGAAATGTCAGCACAACTGACGGGGTCCGCTAGGGCCGATGCCGGCCAGGGTCGCGGGAAAGTCTGAAAGGGACACCGTGGCCCCTGGCAACACACAGGCAACTGAAGGAACACGGGTGGGTTTTAGTCAGTAAGAGTCTGACACGCCCTCCCGCGCCGCCCAGAGCAGAAGTTATTCCATAATATCCCACCCAAAAAAAAAAAGCATTGCATTGTCATTTGGTGTTTTGGTTGAGTGTTAGCGCAATAAAACATTAAAAAAAAAGAAAATGTTACTACTGGTACTAGGAAAACTTTTGATGCACAGCGTGCTTGGGACTTGGGGCACCCAGACTCGGGACAGGTTAGGCTGCTCCGCCCCTCGCAGCCTACCGCCCCGGGCCATGGCCCTTTTGGCCCTAGGGTTAATACGCCACTGAGTGTAATCAGTTGTTGGTGAACCTAATAAAATAAATAAATAAAAAGCTCCACTTGAAATAGCTGTGGATTGAAGGGGTGGCACAGTACCTTCCTTTTAATATCTGAATTGAGGGCACAGATAATTTAAACGTGAATTTAAAAGGTGCCTTTAAAAAATAATAAGTATTTTGAGAAAGCCTTTATTATAAGTCGCACGATGCATAGTCAAAATCAATTTGCATATTAGCCTTTTTCCAACTATGTTGAGGTCGGCTTCCAGTCTAACTGGATGCTGCTGAATAACAGTATTTTACATGGAGAGACTGCCTATCTGACCTCCACAACCCAGTTACTGGGAAACATGGTGCACAATGTACGCTGTAAACTTAGGGATATCAAATTGACACACTACCGCCAATTTGTCATGATTGTTATGGTTATAGCCATTTTATAGAACTGTCAAAGAATGACAGCTGTGAATTGAATAAACGGACAGTCTTCAACTTGATAAACAATCAATTTCCCTGACTTTCCCTGCAGGCAATCAGGATTACCATTTTTTTCTATTACGTTTTAGGTTGCTGCTAGGGCAGCCGAGCTGACCCATCCACCACACGCAGAAACCCTGAACCGCTGCCTCGAGAGCGTCAAGCAACTGGCACCGGTGCTCATATGCTCCATGAAGATCTACATACACATCCTCACTGAAGGTAAACCGTCAGAGACAAAAGAAAATTAATAGTAAGGTCACAGATTATTATCTGTGACCTTACTATTACTATTAATTTTCTTTAATACTACGTACAGATACCCATTCCCATACAAAGAAATGACACCTCCCTAAGTCGGGCTATTGACTGGCTACAGCGTAAATGTGGTACAGTTATGACAAATAGAGTAAAACGCCATCTATTGCAAAGAGCCCTAAACAAAAAGGTTTTATCTTTTTATGTTGAAAATACGAGATTTAGGCTGCCTGTCCACCGGAGCGGAGAGGAGAGGAGAGGGGCGGAGATGTGTCAATATTAACCAATAGAGTCAAAACTCCGCTCTCGAGGTGCGATTCTATTGGTTAATTTTGGCACATCTCCGCTTCTTTCTCCGCGGGAATAAAAGTGTGATATTATGTAATGTTTAAATGAATCTGCATTTTAGGTGATAAAAAATAATTGTTTATGGTTTTATGCACGAAGTTTCGAACTCGAATGGAAGCCTTATTTATCTATACTTAAAATATTATACTTATTTGTAAGTTTGTATGTAATTTGGGGGGTAATCTCCAGACCTGCCCGGTAGCAGAATTGATCGCAGTAACTAAGCCAGGGCACCCCGACTACCTGCCGGGGTTGCGGGTAGTCCCAAGGGGAAACCGTGGCCCCTGGCATGGCAAGGGAAGGAACACGGTTGGGTTTTAGTCAGTAAAAGTCTGACACGCCCTTCCGCTCCGCCCAGAGCGGGAGAAGTCATTGGATGATTTCCCACCCAAAAAAAAAAAAAAAGGGCACCCCGACTAAATGGGTTAAGTAAGCAGATTTGTTTTTTATTCTTTTTGCATTGGACAGCCCTTCTTGAGGAAGGTTATAGGATCACGGACGAAGTGGCGGGCAGTAGATTGTAGATAATGTATCATTAGACTAGAAAAACTAGAAAATAATATAATATAATGCTTTTTTATTATGTACACCATATGAATTACAGATCACTATTAATTTTAATTGTAGGAGGCAAAGGCATGGAGGAAGCTGCTGAGAACAGAAACTATCTGGCGCAGAGAATGGCTGACGAAATACATGAGATCATACGGTGAGTCGAAATGCTTGAACTTACCTGACAGTACGAAGAATTTTTTTTATATGGACAATCAGGGAAATTAATTGTTTAGCTAATTTACGCACTACGTCAATTTACCGTAAAAAAATGGCAGTTGTGAATTGCCACAGAGTACCACAGACACTTAAGACATAGACAAGTAATGAAGTTACGTCGGGCACTGACACGCGGATTGAATATTTATTTTATTATATTTGTTAATATTTTACATACTTATGTCTATTTTATTTATTTCTGTACCTGCCCGTGACATCATAGCGGGCTCTACTAATATTGTCATTGGTATGTATTAAATAACTCGACTGACCTCCACGTTGGTCTTGTGGTAGCAACCGCTACGGCTGAGCAAGAGGTCCTGTACCCTAATTACGTAATGCACGATCAATAATAAATTGAAATGAATTGAAACAGATTGCTAGTCCATTGCTTCATAAGTTCGAAAAAAAAATTATAAGAATACCAGCGCTGCGACAGTTATTTTTAAATGTTGCAGCATCATGCTGAGATAGGAGCCTTTTGGGCTCGCACAGGTCCTGTGTTTTCGATTTCATAATAAAAAAAAAAAGTTAAAAAAAATGTTTTTATGATTTTGATTAGTTTAGTTTGTGATCTTCTTGTGCGAGTCCCAATAAATACTTTTTCTTTCTTTCTTTCTACTTATTGAATACACAGCCAATTTAAGTTGGTATGGTAGTCAATTTGCTTAACAAACAATTTCCCTGAACGTTCACACCAGATTATGTCATGGCCAATGGCCCACATTTGACAATTTATAATCTAGACAACACGTTTATAAGTGGCTAGCACTTTAAACGATTAAATCACAAAGTGATTCAGAAGGTAGCGGTTGTGTATAAAGTGTATAACGGCGCAGGATAGCTTCAGAAGTGATCATCTTATAAGTGGTTCAGCAGCTTCATATCATCAAGATTGTGCCGGAATATAGCAGTTCGTCGTGGACGTGGTACGAGTGGTACGACAGCTCCGCTGACATCGTCTGTCATCCGAAGACATGGCGGCTGCCGCGCAACGTGTATTATCTATGCTCGCAGGCATAGATGCGACGCTCTGCTAGAGTGACTGTCAGCAGCCAGTGTCATTCTATCCCGAACTCTTCGGTGGTTCCAGTAACTCCGTAATTAAACGAGGCGGCGCACTATGGATCGAAAATAGGCTCTCGAAGACATAGGAGCTTACATTTTAAAGTGTCGGTATCATACATAAAATTATATTATAGGATAGGAAAAAGTAGTAACTTAATTTGTTTTGCAAAAAAATTAAATGTATAATGCGTAATATCTCCGGAACCGAGACTGACCAGAATATCCTTGCACACAGTGATGTAATTATTTATTTATGTTTTTTGACATACTTACCTCATATATCGAGATTTTGTTCGAGACATGATTTTTTCAGAATTAGAGCGGTTTAAAATAACCGATTATCTTTTAAAATTAAAGTTCGCGAGCACATTCTCAAGAAGCTGGCAGTATCAGCACAACGGTAATGTTTCCCATTGACTGTCTTAGTAGTTTTAGTATATATGTATTTATTTGTATTTATATTTATATATAATTACGTGTATATATTATATTTATAGTTTTTTAAATTTAAATAAATATACTTATTCCTCAATAACGCTATCGCACCTACCACTGTTTGTGTCTGCACCACCCAAAGGTTGACTGGTAGAAAATGCCTATGGCATTAAGTCCGCCTCTGTACATTTGTGTGCTTGAAGTATTAAATAAATAAATAAATAAAATAAAATATCTCTGAAAAAATCTAGTAAGTATTTCAAAAACTTCTGCATGATATTGGCTATTAGAAGCCATTTCCAAACAATGACCGACACTTTGAAATTAAAGCTCCTGTCTTCGAGAACCTATTTGCGATTCACTGTGCGGCGCCAATTGCTGCGCCCGCTGTCATATAAATATAAATAAAATGTTCTATGATTGTTTGCAGTGTGCTTCAACTGACATCATACGTGGAAGACGGCGGTGAAAAAGACAACGTTGCGGTACTGAAGGCGTTACAGCAACAGATACACGCCAAGATGGGAGCTGCGCACGAGTTTCTTAATGTGAGTTTTTGTTTTATCAAACTTCAAACTATTCTGTGGTACAGTTAAAATATTGCAAAACAATTGGGATTCGTATTTGATTTTAGCTAACATCTTACTTTTGTTGATTGAGTTGGCGGGATGATGACTAATTACGGGTTCGATTAGTCGGGAAAAAACGATTTTCAAAATCGTTAAAAAACCTAGGTTTTTTAACGATTTTGAGTTTTTTTGCCTTTCCTATTGGGTTTTTTTAAGGATTTTGATAATATTTTTTTTCATATGGTAGTTGAAATTGAAACTCGCTCGATGGTTCCCTATGCATTTTTTTTATTTTTTGCTTTGGTAGTTTTTGAATTAGCTTCAATAATAAGTATTTAATGAACTTTGGGTGTGTTGAGGAAGTTATAAAACTTCCTGTCACTGTTGTTTACATTGCAAGTAGTGATATACGAATTTGTGTGGGGTAGGTACAACAGCTATAAGTGAAAAATAAAAAAACCTTTTTTACAAAAAAGCAACCGCTATCCAAAAAATTCCCTACAGCTACTGGTTAATTCTTTTGTTAAAATTTTTTTCTTATTCTTTATAACTGTTCTTATTTTTGCGTCCACCTAGGACTCGGACGCCCAACGCAACGGCTACGGCGAGCGCGCGCTGCGCAGCGTGCTGACGTCGGCGCAGCGCGCCACCGAGCACCTCGCGCCGCAGCCGGCCGGCGCCGCCAGGAGGGTCGCCAGGTGACGCCTTATAGCTGGCCGAGATGACTGCATTTAGACTTATGTCATCTCTATACAATATTAAGGCAAAAAATAAAATACTGGCAAAAGTAGTGCGTGGGAGGACTTTGAAACGATCAAATAAATGATAACATCGAACTAAAGAAAAAAAAACAAAGAAACTGAATATAGTGGGCCGAAGATGGGTTGTCGATCTTTGACTAGCTATATTGACTAAACTATCGGATATAATTGATTGAATTTTTGTTTAAAGACTAGGAACGTCAATAGATGTACAAAGTTTATATTATCGTCGTATCGTCATCCCCACATTCTATAAGACAAAAATCACACTGCATTGCGCCGGCTAGCGGCTGAGTGAGACTGATTGTGATTGTTAACTTTTAAAATTATTATCCGCTCCAGAGGTGCGATTCTATTGGTTAAATTTAGCTCATCTCCGCTCCTCTCCGCTCCAGTGGACAAGCAGCCTTAGCCAATCTTGAACTGAATTTCTTAGGGTTATTAAACTTTCGACTTTGGCTTCGGTCAAAAATCAATTTTCGGTCGAACACTACTAATAGCTTTAATTTAAAACTCTATAATAATAACGCTTTATTTTGTATTTATTGCAGATCTGGCGGTATCAACGCAGACCAGCTATGCGATGAGCGACAATACGGACACGGCAGAGAAGCTAAGGTGACCAAACAATAAAAACTATATTTATTTCTCTTACATACCGTAAGTTTCCAGCTAAACTGAATATTATTTAATCATCCAGGCATTGAACCTGGCTTCAGACCTGCGCCACCAGATCAACGAGCTGGATGTCATTGTGAACGAGGGCGTAAGAGCGGTGGAGAAGCAGGGCGGGAAGACCATGCAGGCCAGGTGAGGATACCATAATAAATTATAGCTTACAAGGCCGGGTGCCCCATGGAATTTTCCATCGGGCACCCCGCTAGCCAAATTTCATCCAAATCCTATTAGTGGGATAATACTAATGATTAAAATACCATCTTGCATTCATGCAAGCCTAGTACTATTGTACCAAGTTTCAAGTTTATTTATAACTGGAATAAGATTTTTCTTACAAACAAAATCCCCTTTTCACCCCCGAGTTTCCAAAAAGTGTTTCTTAGTGCTCCTCTACATTATAAAAGGAAGCCGTGTGTAAAATTTCTCGTTTCTAGTCCCAGTAGTTTCGATTGTGCGTTGATAGATCAGTCAGTCACCGTTTCCTTTTATACAAGGTGTTTTTTTTTATATCCCATAACTCTAGGGTATTAATGAGACCATGTCAAAGAATCAACTATAGTTTTTTTTTTTTTTAATGATGCATTACCACTAGACTCTCGATGTGTGTATCTAACTTTCATTGATAAGTCATAGATAAATCATTTTCATTCAAACCAATTATTCATATAATGCGACGTTGACATATTTTCTTTTTATGACCAAAAATTATCTGAATTAAGAAAGGGTGCTAATTAATGCAGCTTCTTTAAAATGTCATTCTCGTCTTCAAATATATTTAGTTGTCTAATGAATTAATAGGTCAGCGACAAACTTTTAGCGTCTAATAAATGATTTTCAAGCGACCATATATTGTAAAACAAGCTACTGTTAATATGACGCAGCATGGTGATAATTCTTAAGCAACAAAATTTTTGATATGTCTACGCATTGCCAGCTTCTAATAAGTGTATCAACTGCATCTATAAAATAATATCAACGTACTCTAATTTCTTAAAGTCACCTTTATTTTTATACGTTAGCAAATTAATTGATGACTGAATCTACTATATTTGAACATAAAATTAACGTGTTATTGTCATCAAATAATGGTCAATGAAAGCTCTAATTTCATGTATTCGCCTGTCTATTTATAATGTTACCATATGTAGTTGATGACTTGACAATAGTCAAGTCAGACAATATTTTTATATTGTCATCAAAAACAAACATCTGCAACTCTGTGTTTATTTGTGTTTGGACGCACCTTAGGGAAAAAAAAACTAAACAACCATTTTATTTATAAATCAGATAATTTTAAATGGCAGTAGCATAGGTTTACCTACCTAACCTAACCTCAAAACAGTAAGTTGCTTCTGCATCGTCTCCGGCGCTGCGGGAAGTGCAACCCCTTCGCCCTTACGTAACAAAGGATAGGCACCCATGCTCACCTCCGCAGCTTCGGCTTGCTGCAGCCTCAGCCGCTACGGCTCGCACGGGTGCCTATGCTTTGTTACAGCGGGCGGGGGTTGCTCTCCCTCCGCGCCTCCGGTTTTTATATACACTCTAGGGGTAGGAGCCAAAAGACTACGTAAAGTCGGGGTGCCCCGATTCGGTTTTGGAACAGATTCAACCTATTAACTACAAGCCGGTGTATAATGATAAAGTTATAAAATTTCAAAAGAAATTACGTAAGGCGACAACCCGCCTTACGTAATTTCTTTTTAAATTTTATAACTTTAGCGTGTGCACAGAATATTCTTTCGCTTGTGTTGCTAATTTTCACGAAAAAAGAATATGATTTATTAATTTAGTTGTTGAATAAAAAACTTTGATTGCTAATTTTGAGGCTGGAATTTGATTTTATTAGCAGACAGATGTTGAATCTCTAGAATATATAAAGTAGCTCACTTACAACATTAGTCGCTGAGTTATCAATTCAGAAGTAAATACATTTATCGGTAGCTGAGTCATATTAATTTACTTTTGTAAATTGACGCTGGTTTTTGATATTCTGTTGGAATAGTAAAGATGATGAATTAATATAATTGAAGCTGTTCTATTAACTCGTAGCCTACATAATGACGCTAGGTTGCAGGTGCTAAAGAAAACTTTTGTTGCTGCACTTATTATTTCCCATTAAGACATATTTCACCTAAGGGTTTTTTACATAAATAATCGTGAATTGTCGAATTAATTGAATAAAAAAAATAAAAAAATACGCCAGTTGATTCTTTGATATGGTCTCATTCATATCCTAGAGTTATGGGATATAAAAAAAACACTTTGTATAAAAAAAAGAATAGATTATTAGTTAGATAAGTGTGTAAGTGTGTGTGATAAGTGTTTTTTTTTTAAAGAAACAGATAGACTCAAATAATGGAGTGGGACCAACGGGAATAAAAAAAAACTAAATCATTCCCGTTAGTCCCACTAACAAAATCAGTGGGACGAACGGGAATAAATTTAATATTATTTATTAAATTCCCGTTCGTCCCAACAGTGGGACGACGGTAGTGGGATGATCGGGATTACACCTTATAACTATAAAAACAGAAAACAATGATTATAATGCCAAAAGGACCTCAAGCTCAGCATAATGTCAGATGACAACACAAAGTGTACCACCTGCCGCTGATTTTCAGCTGCAACCCACAGACTCTCCTATTACATGGGACTTAAACATATCTGGCGAAATGTGGCTGTTCTATAGGTACACTGCTGCCCAACCCTTTTGGGATTACATGCGTGATGTTATGTTATATTTTTATTTGTGTGTGAATAGATTGGAGACAGCTCACAAGTGGTTGTTGCACCCGGCTGCGGATCCAGTCACCAGGGTGGAAGGTCAGAAGGCAATCAACAGCATCGTCTCGCAAGGACAGAGGGTAAGGAAAACGTGAACCTTGAAGTGAGCTTTGATTGCCCTTTAGCCCAGGTTCGCACGGGCGTATTTTTTTTCAGCACTGGATTTTCAATGCAGTGCTTATCGCCGAGAGTTGAAAATCCAATAGTGTTTTCTTGACGCGCTGGGATGTGCTGTTGGATTCTCAATGCTCGGCTCAGTACCGAGAGTTATAAATCCAGTGCGCAAAAAAAATCGCCCGTGCGAACCTGAGGTTAGTTGCCATTCGGTTGCTATGGTATTGAAAGAAAATTCTTGGAGATCTGCATGATTCCTAATGGCAAACTGCAAAAAACACAGATTTTTTTAAATTTAGCATCATCCGAATGTATCTGGGATTGCTTTTCTTGTATCATTTGTTATATCGATATTATGTAGGTATCTATTATTACAGATCGCCGACGGCCTTCAAGGTCGTGAAAAAGCAGAGGTTCTTCAGCTGTGCTCCGAGGTACAGCGTCTGTCCGATAAGTTGGCCGACTTGTGCGCCAGCGGGAAGGGGGATAGTGAGGAGGCGAGAGCTATTACCAGGTACGTACTATTGCAGTTAAGGGGTATTTTTGTCTACTGTTAGATATCGGCCGCTGACAAACATTGGGCATTTTTTATTTTATTATTATGGTTTTATATTATACTTGTTGCCCGGAGTTTGTAAGTTGTGTGTGACACATCATGCCCGCGGCACGTAACGCCTACTCCTGCGCTGGAGCACGCGACCGTCGGCCTGCGTGTCTGAGAACGTAGAGAGTGTATCTGTGTCTGCGTAGACACGCCTGCACTATAATAACTCCTGTGTCTCCGCTGAGATTGATCGCCATGGCCGAAATCTCCATTTAAAAAAATTAAATCTATATCTTTTTAATACTTGTTGCAGGGAGCTGACAGATAAGCTACACGAGTTGAAGCGAGCTACTGAACGCGCCGTAGTTAACCGAGTGGTCGAAGAGTTTATAGATGTGGCTGCTCCACTCAGACACTTCACTGATGCTGTGAACGCGCCTATGGGTAAGTTACAGTTTTATTTATTGGCTTACATTTTACTAGGGAGCCGAAATAAGTATCAATACGTCTTTTGCGATACCCATACTTATCTACCGGTAAAATACAGCATAATAAAAATGACAGTCATAGCAGTACACAACATTTACGTATCAGAGCTTTGTTCTTAAAAAATCTTTAATATGAAAGGTTCTCATAATAACTTATACTCATAAGATTTAAAATAATTGTCTTAAGAGTGTTTATTCTGAAAGTTGGCAACGTCGCAAATAGATGTCAAATATTTCGCTGTTTTGATTAATTTGATAATATTTCTGTATGGAAATAAAAAATGTGGCTAACTAGCGAACTAGAATATTGATTATGAAATGCAATAATTAATATCGTAACACCGAATAGTTAGTTTTAGATGTAAAAAAAGTATTTGGAAACTTTCCAAATGCCTTTTTTTCACCTAAAACGGGTACAACATCAAATTCAATGTCATAATTGCAATTCATTATTAATATTCTAGTCAATTGGTTAGCCACATTTCTTATTTCCATACAGTATTATTTCCAAATTAATCGAAACAGGTACATATTTGACAGCTATTTACGACGTTGCCAACTTTTAGGATGCACCCTCTTAACAATAAGCGTGTCCCCCCCCCAGGCGCCCCGGGCCGCGAGCCGCAGTTCCACGACAAGGCCGCCGCGCTGGCCGCCTTCAGCCAGCGGGCCGCCGCGGCCGCCGGGGTCGTTGCGGCTGGTGTGGGACACAACAAAAGACTTGCTGACCAGCTCATACATAATGCGCAGCAGGTTATATACACTCAAACTTAAAGCATTTATTCCAATTTATCCATTTACAGGCACTCGGAAATATGAAAGAAAGAAATAAAAAGAAAAAAGACGTGTGGCACTCGGGGACTGCCCCGGCGAAGCTATTGCATAGCATTTTTTATCAACTTACGCAATTGTAAAATATTAACCCGAATACAAGAAATAGCAATGATGACATTGACAGGAACTGTTATTCACATTTATAGTTTTTAAAACTTGACACAACGTAATGGGAACATCAAACTAATAAAAAGGTTTTAATTTAACTATTAATAGTCAAGGATCATTCGTCTAAATAAATTTGAACTTTATTGTCAAACAGTTAAACATAATTTTCAATACAACACTCTCGTATCATTCGTCTAAGTAAATTTGAACTTTGTTGTTAAACATTTAAACATAATTTTTAATACAACACTCTCGTATCATTCGTTTAAGTAAATTTGAACTTTGTTGGCAAGCAGTTAAACATAATTTTCAATACAACACTCTCGTATCATTCGTTTAAGTAAATTTGAACTTTGTTGTCAAGCAGTTAAACATAATTTTCAATACAAAACACTCTTTTCTTAGGTAGTATTTTCGTTACGAAATTTCTGGATTAGGTCTCCACGCTCAAGGCCCGCGATAGAAGCTATGCAATAGCTTAAAAGTATTTATTGAGACAAGCACAGGGAATCACAAACTAAACTAAGACACATTGAAACATTAATATAAAATAAAAATAAAGCTAAAAAAATATGAAGCTTTATACTCAACTATAGGACATGAATACCCTTCACGGGATGTTCAGGGACATTTCTGATACCTAATAAGGAGTAAAGTGTATGAGCTCCGTGATCGAATCGCAACAAATCTTTTAAAATTTGTCTAAAAACAAAATACCGCTTGCATTGTAAATTAAATATCAACTCCAGTGAAGCTTTATCTAAACTCTTGTGTCTTTTCACAGGTGGAGAAACTGTCTCCACAATTGATTGCTGCTGGCAAGATCAGGCTGTACAACCCGGATAGCAAGGTGAGATAAAATAAAAACTTACTTTACCTTTCAAGATTCTAACTAATATGATTGTGTCCACTACGTGCTGACTTATGTCAAGAGGTCCTCTTCAGTCTTGCTATTCTATATTTTTAAACCTTCAACCCTATATAGAGTCAAAATCAATCTGCCTAGCCTTTTCCCAAATGTTGGGGTCGACTTCCAATCTAACCAGATGCAGCTGAATACCAGTATTTTACATGGAGCGACTGACTATTTGACCTCCACTCCCCTTGGTAAGACTGGTTGTCAGACTTTCGGGCTTCTGACGACCCGTAACAACTGTCAAAGATCCACAAATGACAGTCGGTACCAACGGCTTAACGTTCTTTCCGTGGCACGGAGGAGTCTTAGTATGTAATGATGGTCACCCATCCACTGACCAACCCCGGCAAACGTATCTTAACCTGATGGATTAACCTGTGCGGATGTTATTACTTAGCCACAAGCTCCTGCCCTAAAACGTTCAACCCTATTATAGAGTAATTTTCAAACTACTTTCATTCTAGGTAGCCGAAGAGCATTTCAACAATCTGAAGAACCAGTACGCGGACGCAGTACTTCGCGTCAGAGATCTGTGTGATCAGGCTGTAGACCCGCTCGACTTCGTCAGGACTGCTGGTAAGAGAATCAATAGTAATTTGTTCATAATGGCTTACTGGAGCAGCTCGTGGCCTAATGGGTCAAAATATTTGATTATATCAATCTTATTGTGACATCAATGTTGGCTTCATGCCTGGTTTCGTCAGTATACGTCCTTCGTATCGTGTGGCATCCTATTATCAGTTAACTAACGGGCTGTTTGATCTATGTCATAGAAAATCTCATTATATATAAATATAAATGTAAATCGTACTATTATAATTATGTAGATGAAAAAATAAATAAAATAGAAGGTGAAAAAATAAATATTTCTAATCAAATAAATTACAGCGTATTTGGGACATAAAAAGGTAAGTTTTCACAAAATTTCGTGAAAAATTTTTTTTTTGAAAAAGATAAAAATAAAAAACCAGTCTCGAGTCTTTTTATTACCTACAACTTTGCCATTTGACTTTTTTCCATAGGACTTTTAGTTTTGCCGGAAATCGAGAAAAACCGTTTTTTACCCTTAAAAACTCACCCCCATCCCCTTCCCGACCTCAGATCGCCCGTAAATTATTTTTCCTTTCATTTTTATAATATTCTCCTCCTTTTCTAATGGGTTTCATCCTACTATTATTTTTTTTCACTTTTTATTATTTTTACAAGGCTTCTACCCTGGTCTATGAATCCTAGGGTGGTATATGAAAAAAGAAAATTAGGATACCCAAAGGAACAGTCGAAAAATATCGATCTCACGTGGTACGAAGTTCACCGGGTCATCTAGTCTGAAAATAAATAGAACTCAGAAAGTATTTACCAGTTGTGTTCGGGACAGTTGACATCCTATATTTAAAAAAAAAAAACTTCTTATTCTAACTGCCGTCTTCTTTCCCAGGTGAACTGATGCAGAAGCACACTTACCTGTGCGAGGATGCGATCCGCAACAACGACTCACAGAAGATGGTCGACAATACGTCCGCTATCGCCAGGTACACATTGCCACCAATCCTTCATTGTCAGAAATCTAACGCGGTGATAGGCAGCATCGGTTCTTAGAACTGTGGCGGCATCTACATCGCCATATGCGATCTACGCATCAAAGACCTGACGTCACTCAAATCCTGCATCGCGTAATCAGAGTTTACCGCGCGAACGACATATTATGTATATACAATCTCCCGACATAAATTTTCGGGGAGCCTAATGAGGATGAGTGGGCTTTACACCCTGTTCCTCATACCTCTAAAGAACTCTTCTTTTTGATGTTACATGTTATTTTCCTGTGATTTTATTCAGTTTATTGGATTTTTTTCTGTCCCTCAGGCTCGCCAACCGCGTCCTATTAGTAGGCGGAGCGGAACGCGACAACACAGAAGACGCGGAATTCGCTCGTTCGCTAACATCCGCTCAGCAACGCTTACAAGCGGCCATCCCGCCCGCTGTGCATCGCGCTAAGGCCGTAGCCTTAGGGGACAGGGCACAGGCGGGAGCGTGGCGATCTGCTAATGCTGAGGTGAGAGAGGAATAAGGTTATAGTAAGACGTAACCAAAAAAATATTCTCAGGAGGTTCTGTTTTTCTAAAATTACGCTTATTTATTTATATTTATTCGTATGTCCATTCCCCAGATAATCAGCGCAGCGGGTGCAGTAGAGTCGGCTCTGTCGGGTCACTACGCGCCGCCGCCCCCGCCGCCCGCGCTGCCGGAGGCGCTGGCCCGCCTGCACGTGGCGCCGGCTGCGCACGCGCCGGCCCCGCCGCGCCCGCCGCCCCCGGCGGGACAGGCGCCCCCCCCGCGCCCGCCGCCGCCCGCCGACACGGACGACGAGGGAGAGGACATCTTTAGGAGGCAGCCGCATCCCAGTCATCCTATATTGGTAAGCTGTACTAATATTATTATTATCATAAATTGATTTAGAAGTGAAACTGCCGTCATCTAGTCGGGATTTTACCGGGTTCAATCATGAACAGTGATCGGAATAGGCTGACTATATTTGCCTAAACTTCGGAGAACAGAGACAAAAAATGGAGACTTCCTTACGACTATTTTTTTTTCCGGGATTCTGGAAAAATCTTCAGTAAGTAAAAAATAAGCTTTATTTAAAATGTGTAAAGGCTATTTTTAACTAAACTTGCATTTTGGCTATTAACAAATCTTAGGAATATTCACTAAAACTAATCTAACTTAAATCATGTATTATTATTATTTATGAAGACATTAAAAAAACAAAGGTTGTTTTTATCATCTGTAAGAACATTTGTGTGGAATTTTATTACAGAAATTTAGAATCCCAAAGCCAATGACAAACAGCACCATATATTTTTTTTGTTGACTAAAAAAAATTGTGCATATTGCATAAAAAAAGTAAAATATCTACTTATTCAATGATTTGTTATAACGGTTAATTTAAGGATCGTAAATATAATTCGAATACATGAATTAAAGTTAGATTATAATTATTAATTGGTAATTGCAAGTTTAGTTAAAAATAGCCTTTACACATCTTAAAGCTTATTTTCAACTTATTGAATATTATTCCCGAATCCCGGGAAAAAAAAAATAGTCGTAAGGAAGTCTCCACTTTGTGTCTCTGTTCTCCGAAGTTTAGGCAAATATAGTCAGCCTATTTCGATCACTGATCATGAATGATAAACGAAGAGCTTAAGGTATAAATTCACATAAAATAACATTAATAAAAAATAAGGTGCGTGCTTATGATCACACTATAGAAGTGAAAATTTACGACTGAAGCCGAATATACGCAATTCAGCGTCACCGACTGACTGCAGCCGAGTCTACCCGATTCAGCGTCATCGACCAGAGCGAGACCGTTCAGTTTAGTTCATTATTCAGAAAAACCGCAAAAATTTTCACTTCATTATTCAACAAATAATTGAAATGAGGTACATAAACGTTTTCCATACACAGGTTGCAGCCCATAACTTGCACAAGGCGGTCCGCGAATGGTCATCCAAAGACAACGAGATCATTGCCGCCGCTAAACGCATGGCTATCCTCATGGCGCGCCTGTCCGAACTCGTGCGCTCTGACTCTAAAGGTAAGCCATTAAAACAGCCTGAAATAACGACACTAGCAAATCTAGATGAGCTTGTGGCAGTATCTACAACACAATATGCTAACTATGTATCACTCTGACGTCATGCAAAATCCTGCATCGCGCAAGTAGAGTTTACCGCGCGACTAGAATATATACTACGTCCCGACATCAACCGTCGGACAGTAGCCAACCAGACACAACACCCGTCTGGTCGGAAGATCCTCCCTTTTCTATGGAGGATGAGTGAACTTTACTCCCAGTTCCTCACACCTCTATAAACTATTGAGCTATATGCTATAAAGCGGGTGTTTTAGTTTAATTGACCCAATCTAGTTACAACTACTTGCAAGGTAATAAGCGAGGAATTTTCTAAACAAAAGTGCAAAGAGTATATTTATGTTCAATACGCCGACCCCAAGTAAATTAGATACACAGCCGAGAATAAATATATGCCACTCTTCCATACCAGCGGGTTTTTTTTTTCAGGCGTTTAAATATGAAGTACAGCTTTATATCGTAAAATAAAAGCTGCAATATTTGGTGTATAACGTGTGCAAAAATACCCTTAACAAAGCCGAGAGTCACTTCCCGTCATTATGATCAGTTTTTGGTACTTTACCATACCTGGGAACCTTCTGGTTATGGAGATATTGGGGGTCAAAGTTCCAACATTTACTGTTAAAAAAAAAAACAAATATTACAACGACGTGGGGGGTATTTCTTATATTCTTGGTCAGATCATATGAGGACCATGCGAGTAAGCATTTGAGATGCTCTTTTGAGGAAGATACCACACAGTTTTGAGTAGACCACGTAGTCCTCACATTCACAATAATTTAAATAATAATACCTCCGCGACCCCTGTACCGTTGCATGCACCCATAAGCACAATGTTTTGCGTGCGTTACACTGGACACTGCCGTAAACAGCGAATTTTTATACCAAAAATAAAATTGATTCCCCAGGAATATTTTTTTTGCGCAAATTTACTTAGTTTGATGTACAGAATGCGGGGATGGCTCCGTGAAGGATCTTTTTACACCCTATATTTATTTAAGTAATCATAAAAATAACAAAATAAATATCTATGCTAAGCACTATTCATGCTAACACTAATATGTATAGTTAGGCGCATATTATTTAAATTATATTTGACTAGCTGCTGCCCGCAACTTTGTCTGCTATCCAGGATGAAAAATAGCCTATGTCCTTAACCAGGTCATGGTATATCTGTGTGCCAAATTTCATCCAAATCCGTCCATCCGTTTTTGCGTGATTGAGTAACAAACAAACAAACTTATTTTCTCATTTATAATATTAGTTACAAAGGACTTTATAACAAAAAAATATGCTCGTTTGCTAAATATTTTTACAAAATCTTCTGTACAAACAAGAAACAAATGACACAACTTTTTAAATAATTTTCTTGCTTGTATACAATAATAATATGCGCTTACTAAGCTATACGTTCGATGTTGTAATCATTGTACATGTCTCTCACTCGCCTTCGGATAGAGGTCGCTCTGAATCTTACCGGTAAGTCACACTGTTTCACTTGCATCGTTTGTATATATTTAAATATCATTCGTAAAATACAATAGACTACGTATATTTAGTAACCGTAACCGTTTAACTCGACGTGTTTCCATGTCAAGCGCCGGAGGCAGAGAACCGCTCTGACGTTCGGCGTGACGTGGCAACCAATTGTCATCCTGAGGATGCCTCGTTGAGAGGTGAAATACGTGTCGATTTCTTACATCTTTATGACTCTTTAAGAACAGAGGGCTTAGTGCGAGTTTCATTTTACCATCTCGATCAAACGCATCGACCGCGTTTTGCGCTCCGATTGGCAGCCAGCCGGCCTTCACCGGTGAAGGGCCAATCGGAAAGCCAAACGCGCTCGATGCGTTTGATCGAGATGGTAAAATGGGTATTATATTGTTTTCCATAATATTATTTGTCCTATTATTGTTTTCCATAATCGTCCCCACTCATAATATTTACTTGCACTATTATCATTTATACTAATAACGCTTGCCATGTCAACTTATTTGACATAACTTTTATTTGCCATAATATTAGATTCCATAATAACATGTGTCATAATCATTAGATTCTATAAGCAACACATTACATAATCGACACTTGACATAAGCAACATTTAACATTATTTAGAAACGTTACAGACAGATGTCCTCAGTATTGTATTATATGATATGTATTATTCCGAATGTTCATTTAAATACATACATACGTACATTTGCAAAATAGGATAGGTTAGGTTAGGTTTTCTTGTTCAGACAATAAACAGTTTGTAAATTCGAAACGGGTAGGTTAGGTTAGGTTAGAACTGTGACCAAACAACGCGCGAAGGCGAGCGAGCGTAGCGAGCGTGCCGCGGCAGCGGCCGCCGAGTGCTAGATTTCCTCTTTTGCAAAGCAAGCATGCATGGCAGATTAGGGTAATTTTTAGGTTTTCTTGTTCAGACAATAAACAGTTTGTCAAATTCGAAACGGGTAGGTTAGGTTAGGTTAGAACTGTGACCAAACAAAGCGCGAAGGCGAGCGAGCGTAGCGAGCGTGCCGCGGCAGCGGCCGCCGAGTGCTAGATTTCCTCTTTTGCAAAGCAAGCATGGTACATACTGAACTAGCATTGTTGTGCTAGTATGGGCAAATGAATATTAATAAATGTTATGGAAAACGACATTATTGAAAATAAAAAATATAGCTAATGAATTTATGTATTAAAATTATTATGACACTTGATCGATTATGACCAATGAAATTAGTGAAAATGATTTTATGTCATTTCACGATTATGGCAACTGAAGCGTTATTACTAATGAAATTATGGCAAATAAAATTATGGCATATAAAATTATGGCATTTTAAATTATGGCAAACATTAGTAAACCGGTAAAATGAAACTCACACTAGGCCCTCAGTTACTAAATATAAGTCCTCCATTGTATTTTATTTATCATGGATTTCCGCAAAGTCATGCCTGAGTCAATTAACTATCATTCGTAAACTGCTTTTATATGTTGTGTAATTGACCGTAGGAATAGGTTATATTTCGACGGGTTCCGGGCTATTTGTATTAACCGACATTTTTTAAACTTTACACCAGAGCAGTTTAAAGTTTCGATTTTTAGAAAAAAAATAATAACTTTAGCAAATCGCATTATTTTTTTAAAAAGAAGGATATTATTGTTTTTATAACATATTCCCCATAATCAGATTTTTTTTTTTCTAACATTCCTATTTTTAACGAAGATAAATGTCGCTTAATACAAAATGACCCATATTTTACTTTTTTTCGTTCCAGGCTAAATGACTTAACCCCCTATGATTATTGTTTCTTATTCCAGGCTAAATGACTAAACCGCCTAGGTTTATTATTTCTTGTTCCAAGCTAAATGACTTAATCGCCTAGGTTTATTATTTCTTGTTCCAAGCTAAATAACTTAACCGCCTAGGCATGCAAATAATGGCTGTAAGCTAAGTGCTTTAATCAAAGAGTTGGTCATATTTCAAACCTAAACTAATTGATTTAAATACCATATCTTAAACTTATTAATCTAACGCTAATTAGTTTATGCGACTGATTTTTTTTTAAATAAATTGTTTGTAATCATACTTGAATAATGAAGTTTGAACATTGATAAATTAAAACGTACATACATAGGGTGTACCTACCTATCTTGCCACGTGCTTTTAAAAACACAAGTAACTCGCTCTTTTCAGCATTATACCTGAGTCCTTGAGCCACCACATAACTCTCACAAATTCGCAGAAGGCACCTGAGAGCACTGATCGAAGTACTCAGCAACATCATATCGTCCGCGTAGCTGATATTATTAATACAAAGCCCATCAATGTGACACCCGACATTTGTGTTGCTGAGTTCAACGATCAGCTGATTTATGTACAAATTAAAGAGGCGAGGTGAGGTTATTCCCCCCTGGCTCACCTCGCATTTCAATCGGTACTCCTCAGATAGTACCCCCGACCACTTTACATGGTTAGTCTGGTTTTGATACCAGTACCTGAGCAAAGATGTTACTGCACTGTCTACATCAGTTTCCCGGTACAGCTTATCCCATAGAATGTCATAAGACACCAGGTCAAATGTCTTCGATAAATCGAAGAAGCAAGCATTGACCGGTGTCTTCCTATCTGCATAGTACTGGACGGTCCACTTGAGACACAAAATGGCAGTTTCTGTCGATAGACCGGGCCTAAAGCCAAATTGTGCGTCATGCAATTTTATGGGACTGGCCATATGTGTATCAAACAGACAGTCCAGCACCTTAGCTGTAATAGTAGCCAGGGAAATTGGCCTATAATTCGACAGATCTGCCACATTCCCCGTTTTATTCTTCACTATCGGGACAACTATGGTTTTCATAAGATTATTCGGTAGGTAGGAGTGTTTTAAGCACAACGAATTAAACATAGCCAACACCCTCGGCAAGTGAACACCCGCATACCGTAGGTGTTCAACGCTGAGGTGATCATGTCCCGGAGACTTACCCCTTACCATGTTTTTGATGACATTTGCAACTTCTCTGCCAGAGAACAGTAATGGGGAAGTCCTCTCATCGCTGGACACACACGGTGACGCAGAAGAACTTAGGTTCCGTGGCGGATCAACTTGGTAGTGATTCATGAACATGTTCGCTATAGACAAGGGGTGGCAATTACCTGCCAGGCTCACAGGGAGGCCCTGCTTGGGGTTCATATTATTAGTATTTTTCCAAAATTTGCTGAAATCCTTTTTCTTATGATGTTCGGCTATTATGTCCATCTTGATTTGCATTTGATTATTACGACACCATTTTATTTTAGATTTAAAAACTTTTCGAGTTTCCCGCATTTTATCAAAGACTTTCCCTGAAATCGGATTCCCACATAAACACCACATTTGAAACGCGAGCCGAGCCTCGCTGTGAGCGGATTTAACATGTTTATATCACCCTGTCAAAGGTTTGTACTTATTTTTCTTAATAAATATACAACTACGTTTAGCAGACATTGTCAATATACTAATTATGTTCCTGTACATATCATCTAAAATAGATCTGTGATTTAGGTCCCCACAGGTTGATTCCGCATAGCTACATAATTCCGGGGGAAAATCTATTTTACGCAAAGCGGAGTGACATAACTCTTCATACAATTTTATTTGGTTTAAGTCCCTTTCCCCCCATAAAACATTGTTTACACTCGCATTCGGTAGTACAGTACAATATTAGGTTCAATTATTTTTAAATCACAGTCCATTTGTAAAGGCAAATGATCAGACCAAAAACTATCATGCAATATTGTGCGACGCGCGGCTTCAGTCACGTAATGGTCGAGCCACCGTTTGCACCCGTGCGCTTCACTCACAAAAGTAAACGAATCTAGCGGTAGGAGTTCAATATCCGCGCAAGTCCAATATTGTTCATTACAAAATTTATTTTAACAACTCATGGCTAAACAATTCATTACTATGCGCATTGTAGTCTCCTAACATAAACACAGATTGGATATTCCTATCTTCTATAGGTAATTGCATTCATTTCACTTAAGCAGTCCGTAAATTCAATTAAGTTATCATTACAGTCAGTAAGCATATAAACCGAAAATACTAGTATTTCTTGTTCACACAATTGCACTGTTATAGCTGTAAGACGAACAATATTGCAAGGTACAACAGACACCGATGAAAATAAACTTTTCCTCCACAGCAGTGCTACTCCTCCGTAAGGTGTCCCTCGAAGTACACCAACCGATGTATCTACCGCAGAGGTCCCGGTGAAAGCAAAATCGTCATGTATACTGCCAAGAAATGCCAAGTCGTGAGGCATCAACCAAGTTTCTTGCAAAGCTATTATGTCACCCGATATACACAGCCGCCTTATTAGGCGGCTGTGTGTATCGGGTGACATAATAATGTTTAATTCGTTGTGCTTAAAACACTCCTACCTACCGAATGATCTTATGAAAACCATAGTTGTCCCGATAGTGAAGAATAAAACGGGGAATGTGGCAGATCTGTCGAATTATAGGCCAATTTCCCTGGCTACTATTACAGCTAAGGTGCTGGACTGTCTGTTTGATACACATATGACCAGTCCCATAAAATTGCATGACGCACAATTTGGCTTTAGGCCCGGTCTATCGACAGAAACTGCCATGTTGTGTCTCAAGCGGACCGTCCAGTACTATGCAGATAGGAAGACACCGGTCAATGCTTGCTTCCTCGATTTATCGAAGACATTTGACCTGGTGTCTTATGACATTCTATGGGATAAGCTGTACCGGGAAACTGATGTAGACAGTGCAGTAACATCTTTGCTCAGGTACTGGTATCAAAACCAGACTAACCATGTAAAGTGGTCGGGGGTACTATCTGAGGAGTACCGATTGAAATGCGGGGTGAGGCAGGGGGGAATAACCTCACCTCGCCTCTTTAATTTGTACATAAATCAGCTGATCGTTGAACTCAGCAACACAAATGTCGGATGTCACATTGATGGGCTTTGTATTAATAATATCAGCTACGCGGACGATATAAAATTTTGATTGTATGTGTATACTATTCTTAGTCCGTTTAAGATAAACTGTTTGAAGTACTAGAACTATACTTTTGTTATAACTGAAACGACACTGCAAATCAAATATTGAATAAAAAAAATAGGTTTAACCATAATCTTTAAATGTTTACTGTTGAAATCCTAAATAGTTCATGCGACCGACATATTATTATCTACTGCAAGCTAAATGGTTGAAGTGACAACATCTAACATTTCATGTACAGAGCTAAATGTATGGATCGACACTGGGTATGAATTTAACAAAGAGGCTAAATGTATTAAACGACATTCTTGTATATTTATAAGGTAAAGCTAATTGTATTAAACGACACTGGATAAGAATTTAACAAAGAGGCTAATTGTATGAAGCTACATTTCTATATATTTATAAAGCCAGGCTAAATGCTTTAACGTACGTTGCCTGTAAATTGTTGCTCCAGGAAAAAAAGTTTAAACGACTGCCTGGTATTTGGTAGTTAGCTTAAGTACACAGTTCCTAAATTTGTCAATATTTTGTGTCGCTTCATACATTGCAGTCCAAAATGGGCCCAAAAATGCGGTTGTATTAAGCGACAAAAAAGTGCTCCGATCGTCACCAAACCCAGCTCAAATGACGCAGAAAAATTCGCTGATTCCAAATATGTATAAAAGTCTATATCGCTCAGAGTGTCGCTTAATACAATTAGCCCGGAACCCGTCGATTTTATTTATGCAACATGCAAAATATTACAGAATGAGTTTTTAATGTGGGTTCTTGAGAGCGAAATACGAAACCATTTCGCCCTAAAAACCTACTAAAAAACTCACCCTGCATACTTTACATTTAAATCTATTTAGTGTTTCAATTCCTACTATTACCTATTTGGCATATCATAAAAAATGTTGACCTATGCATGGTGTAAAAACCTAAAAAACTTCTATTCCTTTATCGTTTATGACTTGAGAATCAAATTGGTTCCACATTCTTTACACATAGTGGATTCTGCAATTTTAGTTTGAATTGAATTTTCATTATTTTAGTTTTGTCTTGGTCATTTTATTATTTGTGAATGAGCATGCCACCTCCTCAACATGCCATATCTTCAACCATAAACCTTGAATCCTCCCGCCCACAGGTAGCAAGAGGGAGCTCATCGCCACAGCCAAGGCGATCGCAGAGGCGTCCGAGGAGGTCACCAGACTTGCCAAGAAGTTGGCGCTCGAGTGCACCGATAAGAGGATTAGGACGGTACGTGTTGTGACAAGTTTCGTCATTCAAGACGAGAACCCTAATTACAAGTTCATGTTTACTGCCTCATCGGTCTGGAGGTCGCAAGTGCTGCTGCTGAGTATGAGCCCGGGATTTCTCAGTAGCAGCCCGGGTTCTGGATTCGTGCCCGTTTAGATGGCAATAGGCACAATTGTCCTGATTTAGGAATTAAATCCTAGACCTACCGCCCCGTGAATGATAAATGATTTTATTTTCGTAAGTAAGTTTGTAAAAACATTTTTACACATCAATTAAAAAAAGTATGTAGATGAGGTCGGCGTTTCCTATCTGACGTAATCTTACCAAACGAGCTAATGCACATTCTATCCGCACTCACTACACAACAACAACTACTTGTAGGTCATACAAATATTTGTTCCGTGCGGGAATCGAACCCGCGACACGCAGCGCAGCAGTCAATCGCTTAACCACTGCGCCAACCGTGCTGTCAAAATTCAATGTTCGTCTAAACTCTAAACCAACCTTTAGAATAATATTCTTGTTTATGACAGAACCTGCTACAAGTCTGCGAGCGTATTCCCACGATCGGCACGCAGCTCAAGATCCTGTCGACAGTCAAGGCGACCATGCTTGGCGCTCAAGGTAAGAACATCTTCCTTTTACTTACATCTCGTTTCCTTGGTATGCCTTTATATTATTTATGTCACGTAACTTTCTGCGTGTTTATTTCTCCTTCTTTTGACCAAAGGCTGTACGTAAGCTTATAACAGCTTTCTGAGCTTTCACACAATCCTTTTATTCCGCTTATACAGGGTGTATTAGAAATTTGTGGTCAAACTTAAAGCATTTATTTCAATTAAACCATATACAGGCACTTTTTAATTCAAAATCAATCAATCATCAATTTTATTTTGGTGAAATTTTGATAGATAGAATACTGTTTATTATGTACACCATCAAAATTACAGACTCAGATTAAGAAACTAAGGGGTGTCGAACAGACCATTTAGTTGAACAATTACTATGAAAACTTCTCTGAAATTGATCTATGGGTCTCACCTGTCTGCGGGAGCATTAACAGAGACTCATGATTACCGTTAGTCCATTTTGAACCACATGTCGAAACCGCTAAAGTTCTTTTTCGATTGTTATCTGACTAGTCTTACTACCGCTGTCCTGTTCCATACTTATTTATCCAATACCCTATTTACTATTAAGCTTAGTATATTATATCAAGAGCTTTCTCTCTATTAATGCTGTGCTTCTCGCTTTTCTAACAGTCGGCATGCCGGACTACAAAGGTAAAATATTATGACGTCAATGTGTGATTAATATTACATCAAAACATACATACGCATACTTATATATATATGTATTCTGCCATTATTTTTTTCATTAATTAAGACAGCAATGCCTTTATGTTCTGGTGGAGCTGTTCGAACATTTATTTTTATAAAAGTATGAGATTTCATAGGAGACAAATTTTAATTATCAATTAAACAGAAGACTAAGCGATATTCCGCCTAAGAAAAAGAGATACTCTTATACATTTTTATGTGAAATATCTAATGCAACGGGTCAGACCGCCTGTTGGCTCGGCGTGTCGCCATGCCACTCTGCGAGACAGTCACAGATTCACATACCATGTAAAAAACATCGGAATATTTTGTTTTTGATTATGCCATATTATTTTATAAACCATCCTTTCATGCATATTTTCTATACATAATAGTTTCGATATTTCACATTTGCTAGGCTTCCGCGAAAGCTGATTTTCTATTAATAACTTGATTAATATAATCATAGAAATAGGCACGTAACTTAGCACAATGTCATTGGTTTTGGCTACAATTATCTTCGATTTATTCAATTTTAGTAAACGTTTTATTTGTTGAATTTGCAGGTAGCGAAGAGGACCAAGAAGCGACAGAGATGTTGGTCGGAAATGCACAAAATTTGATGCAGAGCGTAAGTGTTTCTCTCTCTTTTCTTATAAAATTTAGCAGTGGCATAGATCTAAGCAGCTACTTAGGATAAAGGTGAATGCTGTCTTTCTAAAGAAACGTAGTGATTTATAGTCATTTCTTTTTTTGGAACGAAGTTCTTTAACGGCTTGCGGTAGGAGTAAGGGCCACAGAAGACTTGCTACTTTTAGCATCGTCGATCGGCGATTTTGCGAATGTATTGATGCATTAAGCTTCTAAAAAGCGGCCAATTCGCCGATCGCCGATGCTAAAAGTAGCTAGTCTGCTGTGGAACTTGTAGACTAGCTACTTTACGCATCGGCGATTATGCGACTGTATCTGCAATTAGGTTCTTAAAAGCGGTTAAATCGCCGTTCTCCAATGCTGAAAGTAGCTAGTCTGCTGTGATCCTAAACTGGCAGAAATCGTCACGTAACGAAAAGCTTTATGAGCGAAAAAGTCAGTTTCAAGCGTCAAAAGTTTTTGTTATAATACAGAACCATTTACTCGTAGAGAGAGAGTTTATCGTTTTATCGTATATATTTTTATACTTGATAGAAACTTATACTAGATGGCTCTGTAGTAAAAAACAAAAACTTTTGACATTTGATACTTGAGACCATACTAGATGGCTCTGTATTAATAATTACAAGGAACTTCGTTCCCCTCTCGACTTTTTTTTAAATGAGATCCACTTTTCACCACTATCTTAAATAATCTTACACAAATGTTCATACACTAACAGGTAAAGGAGACGGTGAAAGCCGCCGAGGGTGCCTCCATCAAGATCCGCACGGAGCAGGGCGGCTACCGGCTGCGCTGGGTGCGGCGCTCGCCCTGGTACCAGATCTAGAGCTGCCGGTTAGCTTGTACACCTGTCACTATGTAACTCAACCTGTCGCCAATTTGGATACCATACAGACATTATTTTTTATTTGTTGTGTAATGTCATCTCAAATGGGTAATTGCGTACGTAGCAACATTACATGGGAATCGATCGCAATTACTTTAATTTTGACAGTACATTGCGTCATTTACGTTGTCGAGCAGACGAGTTTTTCAAACCTATAAAGCAATGGTTTAGGAATTTCCATCAAAACCCTCAGATTCTTACTTGTTTTAATCAGCCACAGCTAGCATACAGGTCAATGGGTGGTACCATACACTTTTTCTGCTGTTTAATATCAGACAAAAAAATTACACAATGTCAAATTATATGCGTATGTTTTTATACCGTCCGTGACATCCATGTCCGTTTCAATTATTATCATTGTGTGATTGATCTGCCCATTACACCTGCCAGACAAATGATTATGGTAAGATTCCAGAGACTCCAATCATTCTAGTAACTCTAAAGTTTAAACTTTGTTCAGACCTTTTCTAAAATGTTTCTCGTGGTTTTAACGCCTGGGAGAAATTCAAAACACTCTTCTATTGGTTCTATTGGGGTTCAATCAATTCAAAACACTCTTCTATTGGTTCTATTGGGGTTCAATCAATTCAAAACACTCTTCTATTGGTTCTATTGGGGTTCAATCAATTCAGCCTACCACAGCCCACTGCTGGACATAGGCCCCCCCCAGGCTGCGCCACAATACTCTGTCCTCCGCCTTCCGCATCCACTCAGTCCCTCTGTGCCACCTTCTTAAGGTCATCACTCCATCGGCCCACAGTACGCTTGCCGATACGCGGTTTCCTACTCCAGGACTCGTCTGCTCCACCGGACATCGGCCCTTCGACAAACATGGCCAGCACACTGCCATTTGTCTATATCTATTTTAATGATGTGTCTATTGGGGTTACAGGTTGAGTACTGTAAAATTTTTGGAGTATTGAGATTGTAATATTGTAACAATATAACAGCAATAAGTTGAACTTGTAATGTAGTTAGATTTGTTGCAGGACTTTGTGCATTAGAGTGTAATGTTTGTCATCGGAATTCGATTTTATCACACATCGCTGTATTGCTAGATTTGAAAAATTCAAAGTTAGCAAATATTGGAGATCAATATTATTGTTGGTTGTATTAAAAAACACGACTATTATCTATAGTACAATCTCGTATTTCCTCCTTAAGAGGGCCCTTCCCGGTCCGTCTATCGGCAACGCGAGCATAGTCGAAAAGCATGCTGTTTCATCGAGCGCAAGTGAGAACTGCTAACGAGCAAGTGAGAACGCGATAACATTGTACGAAGAATAGTGTGTAAAGATTTGTTTCAGGCCATACGTGTTTTTGAGTAAGCCTTACAAGTTTGTGAAATAAATGTTTGTTATTTAGAATCTTCATTACAAGTGCAAGGTTTCTAGGAAGATGTTTTTTTTACTTTTCCA
The DNA here is from genome assembly GCA_948150665.1 of Conistra vaccinii. Taxonomy (NCBI): domain Eukaryota; kingdom Metazoa; phylum Arthropoda; class Insecta; order Lepidoptera; family Noctuidae; genus Conistra; species Conistra vaccinii. Next base: position 1,670,777 of record OX411340.1, on the reverse strand, counting down.
ATTCATGAGTACATTATGACCGGCCAAAGTTCAGGTAAAATTTGTGCAAAAAAGCCGATTTTTGGAGGCTTATCCTGAATTTGTTTCTAATTTATTTTATTTTTTGTTCTCCTAGAAACCTAGATATAGTGCACAAGATACATATTACATTAAAAATTTCAAAGAAAGATTTGTTACTACGCCATAATCACGTACGAGCGTTTGTATGAAAAGTATGACGGGTTGGCCGCCCTTAAGACTGTTTGAGTTTTTTGACTAGTAATAGACTGCGTTTTATTCACTGCCAATATCAATCTCTAATTGGTTGTATATACATAAATAAAATACTTATGTTCATAATTCACTCTAACGCACATAGTCCTATGCGCACACGCATCAATGATCGTCACATAATAATATTTAAGTACATCGGAGAGAAACGTTGTAGAATTATTAATGACAATTAATTATTATTATTTACAATATTTAAGTTAACTATATAAATATATACTGTTGTGTGTAATTATTTATATGTGATTGTAATTAAACATAGTACATATTATATTAATATTAATTTAAATAATATTTCGTAGAATATATTATTATATTTTATGATAGTATTGAGCTTCCCTGTGTAAGGTACTTTAAAAATGTGTATGTTATTTACCCGAAATTGAAGATATCACAATTTTATATTTATGCAAATAATAGAACTAAAAACTGCAGAATCTATCACACAACAAAATTCGTAGAAATTTTGTCATGTTTTACAAACTTGACCTAACTTGCGAGGCCTTAAAACTGCTGATGATTAAATCCATAAAGATTTTTTTTTTCATCTTTATGTTAAAGCTGCTAATTGTAATTCCCAAGATGTGTAATTCAGACAGCTCTTAATAATGAAATAGACAATAAAATTAACATTTATTTACACAAACTCATAATCAGTAAATAAAACTTCAAGTGTCTGCCTATTGTGGTTCTGATGATACACTTCTGTGCCAGACGGACAGACAGCGGGGCCTTAATAATAGGGTCCCGTGGGCAACCGTTATAATATAAGTACAATTACTTAGTAATACCTAATGATTTTACCGTTGACATTTTTAAAATATACATTTACAACTATCAGATTCTATAGTCATAAAAAAACCCTGTAAGAAATCGACACGTGTTTTTCACCCTCTCAACGAAGCATCCTCAGGATGACGATTGATTTGTCGCGAACCAGAACACGGCGTGTTACCACGCCGACCGCCGGTCGCAGATTGATTTTATAGTTCACAAGATTCACAATAAATTTTATGTTTCGAACAACGAATTATTTTATAGATTAATAGAATAATGCGAGTGATAGCAAGTGTGATTCTGAAAGTAAGTGCCATCTTTGTGCTTTATATTTAGTACTAGTAGTAGGGTAGGTCCGACGCCTTCTGTATCTAAGGTAGCTAACTTATATATAGTGCTATTTACTATGTCTTATAGACTTCTAACTCGTAGTAGGTATTCATTAGTCCATTATGCCCGAGTACACGAGGGTAGTTTTTCAAAGCTAGGATAGCAACCTAGAACCTCGTTAAACAGTAACGGTGGAGTTTCTTGCCCATTCTTCTCCATACGAAAACTACCTTTTGGAAGGGGCGACTAGTTTTTTTTTTTTTTTTTGTAAAATTTGATTTTCAAAAGTGCCTTACAAGGGCTTATTTGAAATAAATTATTTGACTTTGACTCGTTATACTATCCTGGCTTGGCACATGCTAGTGCTATTTACACGATGCGAGACAATTTTAAGCCAGTACCATTGCAGTGAGTAACAACTCGTTCGTAAAGTAAAATTAACTGCATTTATTAAGGTTGAATACTAGCTTTGCCAGCCACATGATACTAGTACACGAGCCAAGATAGTAAAATCCTACCCTAGTAAGGGATGCTACTAGCTAGAAAATAGAACTTCATCCTATTAAACTATCCTAGTTTTGGACCTAGAAATGAAGCTAGTTCTGTATACACAAAGCCAGAATTACTAGCTTGCTAGTGACTATCTTAGCTTGAGAAACTAGCCGCGTTATTCTCGGGCATTCGATTGGGATTTAGAGGCCTTTAAATATGACTTAAGGCATAAATGATTGTTTTTGTCTTACAGTCCAGTGGCCTTAGAATTGCAGCTATTTTAACTGTAGTTAAGATGTTTTCCTTCTTAAGGCTGTTTTCACATTAGTGAGTTCGGCGCAGGAGTTTGCAGCAACTCCACTTAAGTAGGCGTATGACTGATAGAAAGACCTAGAGGTGCACGCTTCACGTAAACTGCGCCACTTTGCAAGATTTCCCAATTGATGAAGAAGATCACTAGGGATTCTTCTATAAAATAACTGCATCCAAGTCTTCCTTGCCAATTATTCTCCAATGTGAAACCAGCCTAAAATCAATAATGTTCTTCCGTACAATTACTCTATTTTATCAGAATTAGCGTAGGACCTAAGCGGAGTGATAGCAATATTTTTGTATGGTGAACGAGAGAATAGTACACAGTAATAACTAATGTAGTATATAAAGTATTGTTTAAGTAATGTATTCTGTAAATAACTTAATTCTGAAATGTTGTAGGGATTCAGATGTATTCGATAGTCTTGCAACAAAGACACCCTCGACACAGGGAATCCTAGTGTGGTGTCTACTGAATTTGTACATTTGAGACTTCCATTCCAAGCCACATTAAAAAAGCTGTAAGAGCTGTTTTAGAATTCTGGTTTAGTACATCATAGCATTATCAGCCTATAATGTTCCCACTGCTGGTTCTCTGGCCTCCACTCTGTGAGAGGGAGTGGGCCATAATCCGCGGGCCCAGTGAGGGTTTTAGTAGATGGATTAGTACAATAAAGCATTTTCTATCTATCTATGGAAACAAATATTGAACTTTCCTAAAGCAAGCCTATCGAATATATTTCAATAGTATTTAATTAAAAATTACTTACATATATTGCGTGCTTCATATTATTTTTATTAAGTATCTGTACACTTTACACAATTTTTTGTTATTAATATTTTATTTATTCTAATAAAGATTTTTTATTTCGATTTTTGTTTTTTTTTTGCTTCCTCTGTTTGTTGTAGACTTAGAGTAAGATATCAAATGGTGGTATCGAATAAGTACTTTTATAGCCTTCATTATTTAGTAGATAAAATCAAGTAGATATGAAAACAAAAAACCGAAATTCACTAAAAATATTGGTAGTTTTATAGCGAACTGTATAACGTCATAAACATAATATTTTTAATAGCATTGTAAGAAGTAATAGATATGAAAAATCTCAGTTTAGTTTAAACATAGTATCAATGGGTGAATAAAACTAAGGTATTAGACATATTATTAGCATTAAAGAAGAAACAAAAAGTACATCAGTACTAAACATAAATTAACGTGCCTCCCTTTTTGTAAATTCTCACCTCAACTTGAAGACTTACTTAGACTAGAGTAGTCAACTATATTTAATCAAACGTACGTATTTCAAAACACCGTCATTCGTATTCAAAGGGTCCCCGAAACGATCAATTGCAATTATGATTTTTATTTTTTTTCGAAACTTAGGTTTCATAGGTACTAGGTTTGGTGGTATATAATTATCTACTTCTTATCTCCAAAAGATTCATACTCTATCATCGTTTTAAAATAATTATAACGTAGTTTACTTTTTTGGCTTGTTAATTTTTTCTTTAAGCCAAAGAGGCTTAAAGAAAAAAAAGGGCTAGTATTGAAATAATTATACCTAATATTTAGAAATAATGTTAACATAATACAATGAGCAAGTTTCCACCTGGCCTACTGAGTAGTAGAAACATTATTGACACTCTTGTAGTCTGTATTTTTAATATACCCTTAGTTGTATTGTTATCGCGACCTTTCTTAATTCTAGGTACCTACTGAGAACATACATGGCTGGGGCAAAGTTTTATTTGGGTTTTTCCAAGGCATGAATTTAATCAAAGCTCAAATTATTTACATTTTACTTTCCTAAAAGTATTATTGAACACTCTAATATAATGACTGCGCATCCTGATACCTTCAGCTGTCATTAACGAGACACAATAGAATTTTAATTGTTATGCCCACCTGATGTCCACTGTAACGGTCAAGCGGCTTGAACTTCAAATAATTTGGGGTCCTAAAATAGTAAATAGCCAAGTAACTGCAACCAACTTGAATGTAGCTGTTGGTCACAGTTCTAACCTAACCCGTTTGGTCGGGGTTCCCAAGCTTAGTTATTGCGACCAACTGTGAGAAAAGACCAGAAAGTTAGAAAGAGGCAGAAATATTAAAAAAAATGTACATCATAGGAAGCACAAAAAATTATAAGAGGTTCATTAATTTAAAAAAGCTTTCATATTGAAAAGGTCAATAAGTTTTTAGAGGTAGAAGTTTTCAGTTCAATAATTCCCTTTTTAGGAAACATTTAACTGAAAACTTCAAATTCATTAGGAAATTCTCAGTGGTATCAATGGCAATCCAGAGGATTTCAACTCTGTTGTTTAATCAGATATGTAAAAGCAGTTTTGTATATTACCCGATATAAAGCTGTGATAGCCTTAGGCCTATTCAAATCCTTGTTACATTTGATGTTATTTTCACAACAAACATCAACTTTATGCAAGTGTAAATAAAGTTGATTTTAGACTGACTAGTACTGTTAAAAAAGTCATTAAAAATCTGAAGTTGTAGCGCAAACTGAACCTTATGTGTAGGCTTTACAATTGTTTTTCCTAAAAACGCGTATTGTATAATTATCACTTGCTTCAAGAACGGTGAAGGAAAACATCGTGAGGAAACCTGAGATGAGATGCCTGAGAGATATTTCTCGATGGCATGTGAAGCCAAGTCATAGGCCTTGGGCGGCATAAAAACTCTGACACCAGGTTAGTCACTAACCAGACGGAAAAAAAACCATATAATAACAGAATTAATTTTACTCTATAAAGTACGTATGTACTACCTACATCATTTAAATGTATGATAATTAATTTTAACAATAATAATAATGTTTTTTGTATCCTTTATTTTAAAGAAATATTTAAAAATGTATTACATATGTAAAATAATTTAATAAACGGAATAATAAATGTATATTTAGTTTTATAAACACACTACAAGAAAAGACAGAAATAACCAATCTACACAATTAACAACTACTGGACAATTATATATTTATGTATGGATCAATATATTTATGTACCTACCTATGGTCAATATAAGTATGCCCATGAAACATAAACTCACGCCTTCTTCCCAAGGGGGTAGGCTGGAACTACAGAACGCCACGTGCTATGATCCTTATGTACTTCAAACACTGAATTACCCACAGACAGAAAACTTACTTAAAGAACAATATTCGTGATAATTAAATAGCAAAAAACTCTCACATATAACAGTCGAGCCACCAAGTACAATCACTCACACACACACATATACACACACACACTTACATATACACACACACACTTACACACAAAACACAACAAACAAACACACGCACACAAACCACTAAAGAGCATGCATGCACTTAAATTCCCTTCATTTTACATTACTTTAATTTTATTGCATAAACTGTTAATGTTCAAAAAACGGGTGAAGACACTGACTCCTGTAACACAGGTACCAACTAGCTCAGGAGTCAGGGCTTCAAATTGAAATATATCACCATTTTTAATGTCAATAAAACATTTTATAATTATTATTACTCCTTTTGCCTCAAGTACAGCCAGTATCCTGTAAATCAAGAAAGAGAAATAAAATGTTTATTTATTATAGTCAAATAAATGTAGAAAGAAGTCAGTAGTCCATAGATATTTATGCCGTAGCTAATAATAAATAGATAGAACTATTTTCTATAGAAATAAACTTATTCTTATATACAGTAGTTTTATTTATAAATACCTCTATCATGACCATAAGTATATAAACAGGAAAAACTATTCATGTCGTATTATCTTGTGCATTCGCCAAACCAACAAAACCAAACAATAAGCAGACAGCGGTAATTCGTGAAACATTACAAAAAGAGTATTCTATCCATTAATGTATTAAAAGCGGTAGATACGGGACTTAGTAACAGCGCCTGGTTCTATCAAACTACGTGATTCCCCGTAGTCGGCACACAGTCGCGCACGGGGTATCGTTGATCATACAGCTCTATAATTACAGTTTTTTGTGTGATAAATACGCATCAAAATGACTTCTTGTGCACCTAAAAAATGTTTTAATAATACAAGGAAGAAAAATAAGACACACGGGATTACTTACCAGTCAAGTTACCACTCGTAAATACAGCCAAAAATGCTAATTTGTTGAAAGTTATTTTTAATGTTTGCTTCGCCATGTTTGTGAGAGCGAGATAGATAGGTATTAGTTAATGCGCGAGTTGCGCGACGAGTACTAACGCGGTTTCGCTCGCACGACAGCGCCGTCTCCTATCTCTGTTCTTGTCTATTGGTAACTAGGTTTGCGACTGTGATCATACTGATCACAGATGTGTGAGTTTTGCTGCATGTAGTGGTACGCCGAGCCCTGGTTTACTGATTGCGATGTTAGCGCGTAACATATCCTCCTCCTTTTTAACCGACTTCAAAAAAAGGAGGAGGTTCGCAATTCGTCGGAATGTTTTTTTTTTAATATATCAATTATGCTATCCAATATCAGTGAGAAAATCGGTTATTACTCGTCAAATAAATTCACAGTGCGTTTTTCAGGCACTCCGGCTTCCCCAATTCCCAATGAGTTCTTCGGGCAAGTTTAACAGACTGCAGTGTCACATACAAATATAAATGTTATTCATATAGCAATCATGTTCATATTCGAATGAAACGTTTCCTCGCATTCGCTTATACGAATATGAACATTAATAGGTAATAGGTAAATAGGTAAAACGGGCTGGTATCCGCAACTCCACGTCAAAGCGCGTATTTTGCGTACGGGTGGGAAAATAGGTCATTCGATCCACCCCAGCTCCTCAAAGAAGGCCAGCAACGCCTTGGTGTCACTGACAATCTCATGCAGGGTACCTGGGTTACCGAAGCACTTTGCCCTGTAATCGGCGACCACCGGGCAGTTTAACAGCACATGAGCTGCTGTCTCGTCGTCCTCCATGCAGGCTCTGCACAGCGGACTGTCTGTGACTCCTATGACATAGAGGTGTTTATTAAATGACCCATGGCCAGTTACAGCTGCTGTGACTGTGCGCAGCTGTTGTTTCGATAGCCGGAGAACCTTTTTCGTGAGGCGGCCATCTATTGTAGGGAGTGCCTCCTTGGCTTGCCTACACTCACCGTGATCCGACCATAGTTTATGATGTTGGTCCCTGGTTCGTTTCCTTACCAAAGTGCGTAGGTACCCGAAGGGGAGTGGCGCGATGGGTTCAGGCCCCACTGGTGCCATGCTCGACCCCCTTCTGGCAAGTTCGTCAGCTGCGTCATTGCCCCGCGAGCCGCTGTGTCCCTTGATCCATTGAATGGTTATATTATTGAGGCTACCCACCTGGTTAAGACGCTGGTGGCACTCGTATATCAACCCGGAGTCAACAGTGTAACTGTTTAGCGCTTGCAGAACAGCCATGCTGTCCGAGAGTATGCGTATTGAGTGGTCCTTAACTTCCCTGGCCATGATGGCTGAAGCGGCAAGAGATATACCCATGCATTCGGCCTGGAACACTGTGTTGTGGACTCCCAATGGCGTGGCTATGTGTATGTTGAAGTCCTCCGAGAAGATTCCAGCACCTGTGCCACTACCTGTTTTGGATCCGTCGGTGAAGATCCGCAGCTCTGCGGGGCGCAAACCCTCGCACCGGCTATCCTCGTGAAGTTGGATCTTGTATTTTTTATCGAAGATAAATTGTTTGGGTATCCGGTCATTAATGGCTTTCGTAATAGGGAACTCATTATTGAACCCCTCAAGCAACGCGGTGTGTTGTGTTTTCCTCTTACCCCAGAGGTTAATTGTATTAAGGCGCACCGCCGCCATTGTCGCTTCCTGTTGTATAAACAGGTGAAGCGGGGGCAGACCCAGCATGGCTTCGATTGCTGCGGTCGGAGTAGTCCTCATGCAGCCCGTGGTCGCCACACAGGCTAGCCTTTGCATGCGCTGTAGTTTGTTGGTAGTTGTAACCAGCTCAGTGCGGGGCCACCAGACCACGGCCCCGTAAGCGATCATGGGGCGGATCACTGCTGTGTACAGCCACATTATGATTTTGGGGGATAGGCCCCACTTCTTACCTATCATTTTCCTGCACTGCCAGAAGGTGATGCAGGCCCTGTTTAGCTTGTTGTCCACGTGACTACTCCAGTTTAACTTACTGTCAAGAATGACCCCGAGGTACTTGACCTCGTTGGCCAACTGAAGTTCTGTATCAAACAGTTTGGGTAGGCGAAAAGGGCCTAATGCCCGTTTTTGGGTAAACATGACTAGTTCAGTTTTAGTGGGGTTCACTGATAGTTCAAATTCCCTGCACCAACTTTCTACGATGCGTAGTGCTTGCTGAGTGAGGTTACAGATCGTTCCCGTCACCTTCCCCGATACAAGGATTACGAGGTCATCTGCATACCCTATTGTGTAGTAGCGGTTAGCGTTGAGTTTAGTAATGAGGTCATTGATTACCAGATTCCATAGAAGGGGGGACAGAACCCCTCCCTGGGGGCAGCCTCTGGCTATCATAGCCAACTGCCGCTCATCCTCAAGGCGAACCACTCGTTTGCTTAACATGTTTGTAATCCAGTCCGTTAGTACCTGTTCTACTCCATGTCTGGAGAGGGCGCTGCTGATACTGGAGAAGTTGGTTTTGTCGAAGGCTCCCTCGATGTCTATGAAAGTGCCCAGGCAGGTGCCTTTTTGATGAATCGCGTCCTCTATCTGGCTGACCACCTGGTGGAGAGCGGATTCGGTCGACTTACCTGAGCTGTAAGCGTGTTGATTACCATGTAACGGTATAGTTTTTAACGCGCCGTCCCTCAGCTCCCTATCACATAACCTTTCCATAGTTTTTAGGAGAAAGGAGGTCAGGCTGATTGGTCGGTGGGATTTGGCGTTTGTATAGTCACCCTTACCTGGCTTGGGGATGAATATCACTTTCACTTCCCTCCATCCTTTTGGAACGTATCTGAAGGCCAGGCACGCTCTCATTAAAGGTACCAATCTTATTGCGACCAGAGCACCCCCCCACTGTAGTAAAGCGGGGAATACTCCATCAGGACCAGCTGCCTTAAAAGGATGAAAGCTCCGGATGGCCCATTGGAGTTTCTCCAACGTGATCACCCTGTGTGCATACCTCCAATCATTGTCTGACGGTGTTTGGGTTTCATCTTGCCAGTCAATTACCTGCGCGAAGACGCATCCAGGGAAGTGAGTTTCGATTAGGACGCGTCTTGCTTCTTCAGGCGACGAAGTGAGTGTGTTATCCGGTTTTCGGAGCGTGACGGGCCCAGATGTATTCTGTTGCGCCAGTACTTTCCTTACCCTGTTTGCTTGCTGACAAGATTCAATGCTACCACAGAATTTACGCCATCCCGAGGTGCTCCTGAATCTGATGCATTTTTTGTAGCTGGATTTGGCCGCGTAGTAGTTGTCCCAGTCCTCATCCGCACATGTGTTCATGGCTCTATTCAGAGCAGTTCTTACCTTGCTGCGTTTGCGCTCCAGATCGGCGCCCCACCAGGGTTGTTTACCTGGTGTGTTGCGCGGCGTGGTCTCTGGGCATGCAGCCTGATAGCTGTCTATGATTGACTCTGTAAGGTGGCTTACTTGTACTTCAATCTGTGTCGTGTCCGCATAGGTCGACGGGTTGTTTAAAGTCGCAAGCTTACAATCAAGGTTGCGGGTATAGGTGGCTCGATCCGTGTTACGCGGGTTACGCCGTGGAGGTGTTGGTAGCACACAGACCTGTATGTCGAAGCGGATCCACCTGTGATCAGAGCAGGAGGCCTCCTTAGAAACCTGCCACCCGGTGATGATCTCCGCCGCGCCCTCCGTTGCCAGAGAGAGATCAATGATTGTGCGGCTTCGCCTAGTTACGAACGTTGGTTCAGAGCCAGTGTTTAGTAGGGATAGGTTAGTTGAGAATAGGTAGTCAACCAAGGCCTTACCCCTCTCGTTTTGCGTGTCCATACCCCACAGTTGGTGGTGAGCATTTGCGTCGGCCCCGATTACGACCTCGAACCCACACCTCTCGCAATGGCTCACGAGACGGGCGAGGTCGTGGGGGGGCGGAGTCTCCGCCTCGGGCATGTAGGCCGAGGCGAAAACGATCACAATCTCCCTGGCGTTGTCACGCTGTATAAGCAGCTTTACTGCAGAGACATCTCTGCAACAGAAGTCAGTTAAGAGCTGTGTTTTAAGGTTACCTGTGACATAGATGCACGATCTGGGATGATCGTGATCAGTAGTGACCAGTAGCTTACCGCCAAGATTGGAGAGCCCTTGTATGCGACCCGCCCTAATCCACGGCTCCTGGATCAGGGCAATGGCCGTGTGTTGAACCTCCAGCCACTTGCGAAGCTGAGCCGTCGCGGTCTGACTGTGGTGGAGGTTTGCCTGGAGGACACTACAGTTCGACGAAAGGGACGCCATCGCTGGTCGAACCCTCCTCGTCCCCCCCAAGTCTGAGCCCGGCAAACAGGTCGCCCTCGTCGAAGCCGTCCCCTCCCTGGCCCGAAACCGGGGAAAGGAGCATGTCGTCCAGCTCCTCGCCCGATGAAGGGACGGCGCCCACGGTGGCGGCAGCAGGGGCAGCGGGCTCTACCAGAGCAGGTTCCGCCGCGGATGCCTCCGGGTTGTGTGAAGGGGGAGTGGACTCCCCCGCTGGTGTTAGCGGCAGCGCCTCGCAGATGGATCCCGTGTCGGGGTCCCAACCATCGGGGACGTCGGTGAACCTGCCGTTCCGACCCTGGAACTTTACGTACACCGTCCCAAGTCCCAGTGAGAGACGGCGTCCGGCCTCCATCAGGGTCGGGATTTGGTCTACGGGAACACCGACCACCACGAACCATGCCGCTGCTTGTTGGTCGGCATGCAGAAGAACCCACCTCTTTATGTCGACCCACGGGTTCTGATAGGAGAGAACGCGGCCAATGTTGGTAGCCTCTCCGAAGACCCCCTGTTCATTTGGGATCACGACACCACATCGTGCTCGTTTCGTGATCTCCGACTGGCTCTTGACGACTAACGGGATGTTAGTTGGAAGAACCAAGTCGGAGACAGTTTTCTTCAGCCAGGCTAAAGTGTGGTCGTTACCGCACCACAGTTTCAGGACACCCCCGGCGAACAGCGGCTTGGCGTTGAAGGTCGGCCCTGGAGTGTCTTGCTTGGGGGAGCAGGCCTCGAGTATGATCTGCTTCTGGATAGCAGCGAGTACCTGATCCGATACGCCCTTGCTGAGGATTCCCGTACGGTCGCAGGTGATCACGACGTCGAGAGTAGCGCTGGCAGCTTGGGCGTAGCTTCGATTCTCGACTCGTTTGGATTGATCAAGTCGCGGCCGCTTATGCTCTCCACGAGGTGTCAAAGTCTCGTTGAGAGCTCGCTTGGCCGTAGCCTGATCCTTCCAAACGGGTCGCTGCGTGAATATGAACATTAAGAACATGTGAATAAGTTTCATATTAGTATGGAACGCCAACTTAGTAAACTGAAGTGAAATTGCGATGTTTGCTTACCTAAGTCCTTGTGTACCTACCCACTCATGGTTAGGTCACAGATAATAATAATAGTAAGGTCAAGATTATGGTCTTCCTGCTATCTATTTGCGTAAACAGTTCCGGTAAACGATTAAGACCAGTTTTGTCAGTTCAATAACATTCATTGCGTTATTTACGTTGTTGAGCAGTTTGTTTTTTCGAACTTATGAAGCAATGGATTAGCAATTTCTTTCAAAATGATTCAGATTGTGATTGATCCTGTTCATCCTGTATTATCCAATTAGGGTGCTGGTCCCGGGCTCTCAAGTCTGAAACTGCTGAGGCTGCTCGAAGGCCGAATCCAGATGGCCTAGAACCCGGAAGACGAAAGTTATAAGTGGTATGCTTTACTGATATTTTACCTTACCAAACATGGGAAATATTTTCCTGGAGTTAAGTATATATATTTACTTACATAGGTACATATATTTACTTAATAATTTTAAGGTTATCTGTGGTTTTCTGAATAATTGTAACAATAATATATAGTTCAAGTAAATATTTGTGACCACATTAGGTGTCATAATGTGTAATTGTCCCATTTAAAGCCTGTAAACTGCTACCGGTGTGGATTGTCCTCGTTCTAGTAGGTTTATACCTAAGTCTGAAAACTAAAAACTGTACACATATATACGTTTGGTACCAGTTACCTACCATCAAATGATAAGTTATCCTGAGCAACTGAACATAACTCAAACTCAAAGCAGAGTCGGTCAGTTAGTCAGAAACTTGAGTTGAAGCTAGTTGACCATTCCAAATCGTAGATATCTACGAAGAAGAACGGGTAAGGAACTCCCTCTTATATAACAATATATTACAAAATCCTGGGTACATATAAATTATTTAAGGAAGATAGGTACAGTACGACACAACTTAGATGTAGCATCGGCAAAATTCGTAAAACCGATCACCATCCGAACTGAGTGCGCCTTCAAAATCACCAATCTTTATTACTGCTTCAGGTGAAAATGATCTTTCGTAAACGCAATAACTTGTAAAGTCTTATAGCCAAATACATTCGTAAAGTTGAAATGAATTAATGAAAATTTTCAAATCTATGCTACATCTAAGTTGTGTCGTACTGTAATAGCTATTACCTTTTATATTCTTGAGAGGTTGTAGATGTAGTGAGTAGAGGTACATAGAACCGATTTTTCTTAAATCTCTACCTGTAAATGTATACGTTCAATGCCCACAATCCTCGCAGATAAAACGTAGGCAAAGCTAGTGTTCATTACCATTGGGTTTAAATGACAAGATGGATGAATTTTGACCCTATTTTGTCCTTCAAGAATGTGTGTAATGCTTCCTCACAGACAAAGACTCAAACTTAAGTTTGAGCATAAGTTCAATGCCCACAATCCTCGCAGATAAAGACGTAGACAAAGCTAGTGTTCATTACCACTGGGTTTAAATGACAAGATGCATGAATTTTGACCCTATTTTGTCCTTCAAGAATGTTTGTGATACTTCCTCACTGACAAACACTCAAACTCAAGTTTGAGTTTTTAAGTTCAATGCCCATAACCCTCGCAGACAAAGATGCAGGCAAAGCCATTGTTTATTACCACTGGGTTTAAATGACAAGATGGATGAATTTTGAGCCTATTTTGTCCTTCAGCAATGTTTGTAATGGTTCCTCACAGACAAACACTCAAACTTAAGTTTGAGCATAAGTTCAATGCCCACAATCCTCGCAGATAAAGACGTAGACAAAGCTAGTGTTCATTACCACTGGGTTTAAATGACAAGATGCATGAATTTTGACCCTATTTTGCCCTTCAAGAATGTTTGTGATACTTCCTCACTGACAAACACTCAAACTCAAGTTTGAGTTTAAGTTCAATGCCCATAACCCTCGCAGACAAAGACGCAGGCAAAGCCATTGTGTATTACCACTAGGTTTAAATGACAAGATGGATGATTTTTGAGCCTAATATGTCCTACAAGAAGACTCAAACTCAAGTTTGAGTGTTTTTTTTTTTTTTTTTTACCTGTTACGGGGAATCTGTTGGCCTGCATCTCACCTGACGGTAAGTGATGACCAGGCCGAAGGTGGAAGAGAACTTCACCCGGAATCCTCAACCACAGAAGAACTGGCTATCTTATCTCTAATTGCCGAAACACAACAATGCTGTTAACATTGTTGTTATGGCGACAGACTTAGATAAGATGGTGGTAGCTAGCCAGGTGGACTTAAGTTAACAGACAAAGACGCAGGCAAAGCTAGTGTGTATCACCCCTGGGTTTAAATGACAAGTAGAATTAATTTTGAGCCTAATTTTTCCTACAAGAAGACTCAAACTCATGTTTGAGTTTAAGTTCAATGCCCACAATCCTCGCAGGCAAAGCTAGTGTTTATTACCACTGGGTTTAAAATAATTTAAATGACAAGATGTATGAATTTTTGAGCCTATTTTATCCTACGAGAATGTGTGTAATGCTGTTGGGTTTGTACTTAAATTATCCCTATTTATTCAACAGTCTGGCCAACTGTTAGCGCGTTAATAATAATTAATGAGGTAAACAACTCATTGAACACAATGGAAAAAGATACATTTACGAGTTAAATATCAGTGTTTTACACAAATATTTTTACTTGTATCCTTATATGGTTTGGTCAACCTGAGTGTGATTGACTTTTGCAGAAAATCAGTTTCAATTACCTAATAGAGCTGCTGCTTTGAACATTGTTATGCAAGAGCGATGTTCATTTTGTGCGGATGTGAGGCACATATTTAATAACCGCCTCTGTGGTATAGTGGTTAAACCACCTGTCTCAGACCCAGAGGTCCCGGGTTCAATTCCCAGTGGGAGCAAAATTTTCTGCTCGGTTTGGTTGGTGGTAGGGCTTGTTATGAGTCTGCCTGGCTAGCTACCACCATCTTATCTAAGTCACTCGCCATAACAACAATGTAAAGAGCATTGTTGTGTTTCGGCAGTTAGAGATAAGATAGCCAGTTCCTCTGTGGTTGAGGATTCCGGTTGAAGCTCGCTTTCACCTTCGGCCCGATCATCACTTGCCATCAGGTGAGATGCAGGCCATGAGCTTCCCCGTTTTGGGTAAAAAAATAAATAAAAATAAAAGTGGATAGCAAAAGAAAGTGCACCTGTGTTTGCGCACACAATTATGCTCTATAATATCTCCTGATTATGTACCTGGATATATCTCCGTTGAGAATTGCCATTGTGACGGAAATCGGTCGGGAGGTATTTTTTTCTTTTTTAGTCTGAGATGAGATGAGTTGATGACATAATTTAAAACCTTCACAGTTACAGCGTATATTACAAAGATTTATATGATTAAGAGCTTGTTGTGTTTTACCTTTCGATGATGCATAGATTCAGTAGAATTTGAGAGATTACCGAGGTAGGTATAACTTTTTTTTAAAGGTCATTCTGATGATTCATTAGAACTTGGCTGTCACCGTGTTTTGTTTTTTCTGTCCATTTTTTATAGCCTGCCATTGTATGCTTAAGGCAAGTAGGTAGTAGGTACTTTGACACCATCGCTCTAATGTGTTCAGAGTCGGGGCTAGAACCAGCGTTCGCAGACGACAATCCGGATTCCGAACCACTCTTCGCATCCTTAGTTGGAAAGTTTATTCTTTATCTATCGAGGTAAAGTCTACCACACATGGTGGTTACCCTTGCAATACGCAAATGCCCTTTATGCCACAAGCGCGATCTGCTCCACAGGCGCGATTTTATCGGTCGTTAAAAACGCGACTGTGGGGGTGAGGCTTAAACCTACGATATAAAGGCACTGTCAATGTCAAATTGCTACCACTCAAGTCCGGTTAACCTTACTTAAGGTTACTAATTTCCAAAAGCCGGACGTTTTTCTCCGCCCCTAAGGCCGGACGAAATCCGGACGGATGGCCATAACGCCGGACATGTCCAGACGAACCCGGATTGATAGTAATCCTAGCTAAGCTCGACCCGTACCGCATCTTAGGCGTTGCTTCATCGATCATATGGTCGTAACTCGTATGCACGTATAATCGTACCAGTCATTAGTACAGATGCGCTTGCACCGCTACTGACCACGCCCTTCGAGATAACACGTCACTCCTGAGTAAGCCTAGCTCCTAGCACGGCGTTCCGCGGAAGTATGTCAGGCAGGTATCAAAACAATCCATCTTTGTAAACGACTGAGTCAGTCAAGGGCTTCTTATGCACTGCAATAACACGTGTTGCATGTAGCCGTGTGTCATTTGTTATTATTATTGTTAACTCAGCCGACATTTCCCTCGGAGTGACGAGTCTATGGTGAAGTGCCTCTTATCGTTTGCGGAACACTTTAGTTCCGTTTAATAGATAACTGAATTAAATTGTTCTGAGTTTAGTGCTATTGTTATTTTGTGATTTTACTTACCGATCAGCATTGGGATAAAAGTGTTCTTGAGTGAAGACTGTGAATCGGCAAACGTAAGGTAGGTACTCCCTCAGTTTAGGTGGAGTGGCGATCTCATCGCAGGGTGGGTTGTAGCAGCTGGATGAGAATATGAGAGTAACGGTGTGCTATTGGAGACGCTTATTTTCGGCAGTGGACTGCTATGTATCACAGGTTTTTTTTTTTGGTTGGTTAGTCATCAAATGACTTCTCCCGCTCTGGGCGGAGCGGAAGGGCGTGTCAGACTCTTTACTAAAACCCCACGTGCCACGATCTCCCCTTAGGACTTCCCGCAAAAACTACTGCTGAACCAATATAATATCCAGGCCTGATAAAAATGTGGGTTTTCGCAGACCTAAAAACTCCTTCCAGGACATGATAATACTTATTATTTAATGAAACTAAAACAATATTACCAATCAAAATACATAAATTAAGGAAAACGTTGTCGAATGACTCGCCGATGAAATCATAGCACTGTTATAGTTTACCGGGAGATGAGGTAAACAGCTCATTGCTGTGTGTGGATCGCTGTTGACAGTACTTGTGCAAGTTACGTCGGTTATAATTAACTGTAAGTAATAACCGGTCTTTTTAAATTAACTCGATACATTATCAAACTTTTGAGTTTTGTGAGAAATAGAAGTGTTGTAAAGGGCGTTGTCGGAAAATGGGCGTTACGAGAAAGTGTTTCTAGTTTTAAAGTGGCCTCTTTATATAGCTTGATCTCGATTTCAAATAAAGGTTCGTATGCAACGGCTTTAAAAAGGTTGAGTAAAGGAGACAGGAAGTGAATCATTTACCTGTATAGTTTAGTTTGACAATCATCGGGACTATCAGATTGGTGTCGTGTTCTACGTCCCATTTCACACCCGTTTTTCTAAATACCAAGGTCTTTGACCTTGTCAGTGTGTGACAGTGGGAGCAGTGGTAGGATAGATTGATTAAGATAGAGCAATTAAGGTCGATTAAAAGTGTGAAAAACATTATAAACCACTACCCCTCTATATGCCACTGCTGGATGTTAGGTATATATCCCTTAACTATAGCTGTTCCTTGCTGATATGCGAAACTTAATTGGCAGTGGGCAGGGCATATTGCTCGCAGAACAGGCCTCCGATGGGGCCGGAAGGTTCTGGAGTGACGACCGCGTACCGGAAGACGTAGCGTTGGAAGGCCTCCCACAAGGTACCCATGACCTGGTGAAGGCGCAGGAATCTGCTGGATGCGAAAGGCATAGAATCGGTCAAAGTGGCGGTGCTTAGGAGAGGCATATGTCCAGCAGTGGGCGTCTTTCGGCTCAAATGATGATGATGATGATTGCTCTTCCTACCTGGATGGGACTTGTCTTGTGCTTGGCTGAACACGCCAGGGTACCACTGTACAATTACGCCCGGCGTTTTTTTATAGTAGCTATTTTTTTTTGGGTAGGATAGACCCTTTTTAGTGTATTTTTAAAAACCCCAAAGTGCGCAAATCCATAGCAGACGAGAAAAAAATCGCCGGTATTGGATAGTGGGAGTTTTAAGGGCGGGGAAGATCACGTGGGGGGTCTAAATTTGTATCCAAACAATACCTAATAAGCGTAGTCGACGGAGCCCGCTTCGCGGGCTCCTATTTCTGAATTGTTAAAAAAAAAATAACCACGAAGAGGATGGCGGGGTCTTCGTTCGCTCGCTTCGCTCAAATCAAATCAAATCAAATCAAATGTTTATTTGCCAGAAATACATTGTTTTGGTACAGGTGAGATCTTATAACCTAAATGTCATTGTATTCTGCCTGCAAGCAAGCGTGCAAATTTTTTATTAAGTTTACATACATTCTGGTTTTATTACTATTATTATCATATACTATTACCATGCATTTATATACTATTTTATTTAAATTGTTAATAATCTTATAATTAAAGGTAAGTACCACTAACTTTCAATTTTATATTCCATAAATTCCTTAAAGCTATAAAAACAACACTTTAGAAGCCATTCTGTCAATTTTGTCTTGAACACATTATCCTGTAACAATTTTAAATCGTTTGGCAAGTTATTGTAAATTAAAACACACATATTAAATACATTTTTCTTATAGATATCCTTATGACAGGGTGGCTGATACAGTAGGTTGTGAAACTTAGCCCTTTTTTGTCTAGTTAGGACCTCACTACGTTGTTTAAAGTAGTGCATGTTTTTTTTTGTGAAGATGCAGATATCTTTTATATACATGCAAGGTAGTGGAAGAATTTTACATTTTTTAAATAATGGTTTGCAACTATCTAGGAACCAAGCCTTGTTTATAACCCGGATGCATCGTTTTTGAATTTTAAAAACTCTGTCGGTATCGGTCGAGTTGCCCCACATTATTAACCCATAGCTCAGTACGGATGACACATAACCATGGTAAGCCGATAAGGCAGCTTCTACAGAAACATTTTGTCTTAATTTTTTTAACGCAAACACAAACCTATCAAGTCTCTGACAAATTGACTCGATATGGCTTTTCCAATTTAGATGTTTATCTACATTAATTCCTAGAAATTTTAGGTCGTCTACTTGTTCTACTTTTTTACCTTTAAAAATAATGTCTAATGTTAATTGTTTAGTATTGTAGGAGTTAAATTCAATTAATTTTGTTTTGCTAATGTTTATGTTCAAATTATTATTTTCCATCCACGTGACTATATCTGATAGGGCCTTTTCGGTAACTGATTTATAAGCGTTTTTATCTTGACATTTTACAATAATTGTAGTGTCATCTGCAAAAAGAATACAATTCTGCAAAGTGGCTTCCGGAAGATCGTTAATATATAGCAAGAATAGTAAAGGGCCGACAATTGTACCCTGAGGCACACCATTTTTATTTATTAATGCCATTGATTTAAAGTTTTCTTTGAAATATATTGTGCTGCCTTTTTTTGTAACTTTGGATATCTCTGTACACTGTCTCCTGTTGTGTAGATAGCTAGATATCCATTCATATGCTTTTCCCCTAATGCCATAAAAGTCTAACTTGTGTAAGAGTTTAGAGTGATTTACAAAGTCAAAAGCCTTACTCATATCTAGAAATAGGGACACCACTGGATTGCCATTATTTATACTTTCCGTTACAATTTTTATCAAATTAAATATTGCAAGAGCAGTTGAACTTCCTTTGCGGAAACCAAACTGCTCCTTGCATAATATTTCATGTGTAGAAAGAAAGTTGCTTATCCTAATAAGAATTGCCTTTTCAAAAACTTTCGATAAAATAGGAACAATAGTGATGGGCCGATAGTTGTTAGGGTCTGATTTATTTCCCTTTTTAAAAAGTGGTTTCACAGTAGACATTTTAAGCTGTTCAGGGAATACGCCTTCTAGGAATGATAAATTTATGACATGCGCTAGTGGATGACATATCCAAAAAGCACAAGCTTTCAAAGTTTGTGTGGTTATTTCATCTTGACCAGTAGTTTTACTATTATTTAGAGACATTATGATTTTATACACTTCAAATGCATCTACAGGATTTAGGAAAATTGTATTTAGATTTTTGTTTTTTTGATTAAGTTTAATATTATTGGAATTTATAGGCTGATTAGATGTCAAATTAATAAAGAAGTCATTAAATATATTACAAATGTCTAAGGGATCATTATATGTCACATTATTAAAACTTATTTCGTCAATGTCATTTTTATAGAGACTATTATTAGATATAGTTGAGGAGATTGCATTCCAAGTAGCTTTACATTTGTTCTTATCCTTTTGTATACGCCTTGTATTAATAAGTTTATGTGCTTTCTGTGCACATCGCTTAAATATACGGTTATAGAGTCTGTAGCTTTTTTCATTTTGTTTTTTATTTTTGTTATTATTTTTTAATTTTAGATATAAATGACGTTTAGTTTTGCTAGACTTCTTGATACCTTTTGTTATCCAGTTTTGCATCGCTGGTTTATTATTTACTTTAACCTTTATTATCGGAAAACAAAGATCGTAGTATAGTTTAAATGTCTCATAAAAATTATTGAAGGCCTGTATTAGAGAATCTGAATCAAATGTTTCTGAAAATGAAAGAGAAGACATACATTCGCAAAATTTCTCGAGGTTTTCTGAACAGTAGTCGCGTTTCAGTTCTGTCCAACAAGATATTGTTTTTTGTTCTCGCTCACTAGACCCCGCCATCCTCTTCTAACCTAACCTGTCCGAGTCGGGGTGCCCCCAAGTCCGGAGCTCGCTTCGCTCGCTCTTAAATCCTAAGTTTTCTTACTATAAATTACGCAAAAAGTTAATTTTTTTTAAACATTCGGATTTTTTTTCTCAAAAACTAGGCGTTTGCGCAGTGTGAAATTTTGCGAAAGCGTTTAACTTATAGTTATCTATAACCAAAAAAAATTTGAAGCTTCGGACGCGCGGGCGTAATTGTACAGTGGAGCCCACGCCAGCCTTGATATGATTAATATTGGGCTATGAAGCAGTTGTAATTTTCATTTTAACAAAACTTAGGTATTTCTTCTCAAAACGATGTTAAATTTTTTCCTAGGTAGGTAGGTCTTACTAAAAATGTTGTGCTTAAATTATATAAAATAATCTAAAATTAAACACATCCAATGAAAAGTAGATGTTCAGTGTTATTAATTAGGAGTGATTTACCAGGAAAAACATGAACCCAACATAGTTGGTGTCGGAACAATACTGTAATCAACGCAGTAACGTATACTAACGTTTTTAGATTTGTTCGTTGTCTACCTAAAGTAAAACAATGCCTTTTGTTTTTTTAGAATATTCCTGCGGTTGCGACAGATTTGTCCGCCGCTGTAGGTACTACATTTGTGTGATCGAAGTATTAATTAAATAAATTATTGCGGGTAAAACAGAAATCTATTGAATTGATTTCTCTCGAAAATCGGGGTTATTTTTAGGAATTCCAACATAAACTAACACTGATTCAATTAATAATTACTATGGGATTTTATTAAATTCTGTGGAAGTTCATCATCATCATATCATAATCAGCCTCTTAATGTTCCCACTGCTGGGACACAGGCCTTCTGTCTCTGAGAGGGAGTGGGCTGTAATCTACCACGCGGGCCCGGTGCGGCCTGCGGATTGCTAGATGTCACATGTATTCGAATTTTTGGTTCTAAGACATGCCGGTTTCCTCACACGATGTTTTCTTTCACCGTTTTGTGAGCAGTGGTGATGAAATTATTTACACAAAGTAAAGCGCCTGCTTGGGTTCGAACCACGACCTACAACCCGGGGTACAAGTCGGGGCCGCTACCACCGGGCCACCACTTCTCCTGCTGTGGAAGCTCATTTACCTACGTACCTTTATAAATAGTTAGTAGGTTCTTAGTAGATTTTATTTAGGTGTAGGTATTTAGCCTTCATTCGCGTACATTTTATCGGGATTTCCCGACTTGTTCGAAACTCTACCGGAGCCGAATCAGAATCAGAATCAGAATTTGTTTATTTGTAAGAATGTAGTTTTACATCGTATGGTGTTAATATTTTTGTTAGTTCTATACATTCTACCACAAAGTATATGGTGTACAAATATTCAATTGTCGTTCTTAACTAAGTTTAATATTAATTTTAAGATTTGTGATTTACAATATGTCCAATATGAATTAGTATTGTTATAATTAGGTAATCGTTACTTTTAAATGTCAAAATTAAGTCCATGTCATCTTGGATTATTACATTAATTCATGTAATCGCCAATGTCATAAAAATTAAGTTTATGTCATCTTGTGGATTTTTTACAATATTCCATATATTCGCCAATGTCATAAAAGCATTTATCTAATAGCCAACTTGTCAGCTTTTTTTTGAACATGGGGATGGGAAGTTCTTTCAGTAAATTAGGTAACGTGTTATACACCTGAATGGCATTAACATATAGGTACATTCCTCCTAAACATTTGTAATCTACATTGAGGTACATTTAGTTTTTTAGTTTTTTTGTGACTGACTTCTGATTGCATGCGAAAATAGTGCGGATATTGTTTTACTAGCATACATAGTTCTTTGATGTACATGCAGGGTAGAGGTAATATGTGAAGATTTTTAAATAACGGTTTACAGCTGTCCAAAAACCAGACGCCTGATATTGCCCTAACACTTCTTTTGTACCCGAAATACCATTAAAACTTCAACAGAGTTGCCCCATAGTATCAGACCATATGATAGCACAGACGATACGTATCCATGATATGCAGTGACTGCTGCTGCGCCGTTATAAATAAAGGTATTTTCCATCTTTTCTGGAGGTAGATTTGAATTCCTATCATCACTAATTAATTATCTTTCCAAAATCCAGGACTAGGTCAATATGCCGTCACTATCTTTGAAGATAGTGCAGGACGAAGGCGCGGTGACCCGGAAGGTCAAGTTCGACTCGCACATGACCGTTAAGGATGCGCACAAGGTCGTCAAGGACAAGGTCATCGTGCCCAACAAGGGACAAGGTAAGAAAAAGAAGTCCATGATATAGCATCAGACCCATAAAAACAATATTTAGTACTTACGCGAAGATTAAATTAATTTCGGTTTTATAAATCGTCGTCTCACACTCCTTCATAAACTTCTTGTGCCATGTTAACGAACACCTACTGTAATAAACATCGTTTGCGCAATAAGTATCCAAAATCCGAAATGGCCAAATCGAGTGGAAATAAAAATCTTGGACTGACTCTAAAGGCTCCCTAAATGGTGGAGATATCAATCTAAGCAGGTAAACCTGCGCTAGGTCCTGGCCTGACCTGATGATGCGTCAGATTCGTACACATTTTATCTAATCATGATGACATCAAAATAGATTTTGTAACTCAACCGCGATATGGATTTTGGTGAAGTCAGACGGAGCTGAAGGTAGATTGGTGCGTAGATTTTGAGGCTGTAAGCCCACGTTCACACAGTGACAAAGTGCACTGGATTTTTAACTCTCACTATTGAGCCGAGCGTTGAGAATTCATGTTGAGTGCATCCCTTGCGCGTTAGAAAAGCAGACGGTTGGATTTCACCTCGCGGCGTTAAGTATATTGTTAAAAGTGCGCGGTAAAAAATCATCTATTAAATAAGCGCCCGTGCATACGTGGGCTGACACAACCACATTCGATACGGATTTTGGTGAAATCAGACAGGTGTGAACTTCAGACCTGTCTGATTTCACCAAAATCCGTATCTTCAAACTCTGAAGGTAGAACACTATGTATGGTAGCCTTAAGCGACATAAAAACTTTAAATCTGAATACTCTTCTTTATCCCGTAGAATACGCGTTATTCCTCCGCTCCGCTGATGATGACATGTCTGGAGTATGGCTGGAGGACGAGAGGACCCTGGACTACTACCTGCTCAGGGACGGCGACTCCCTGGATTACATCTGCAGGATGAGGAACCTGAGAGTCAGGCTGTTGGACGGTTAGCAACTTTGATTTATACACTTTCCCTCTTTTAATTTTAATATAGTTATAGCTTCAGCTTTACCATACATTTTCCAAGATTTATCTTTAGCATAACTTTACTCCGCTTTTAGTAATAAGGCGGTTTATGTTTTACTAACCGGCTGCAAGCGTGGCGCTTGTCAGTCAATGCAGCCTTTAAACAACTATATCTATGGGTGTAAATACACTCATGACTCAACCTATTGACTTCAGTCAATGCTAACTGTCATTAGAAAAATAAGATCGGTCGACGTCAGCTACCGAGCTGCAGTCTCGACACAGATAACGATCGCTAAACGACCTAATTCGGTCCTAATGGTGTCCCTAGACGGTCAAATGTGTCCCTAGAGGCGCGCGACAAGCTTGACAAGCACGTGATTTTTTGTGCTTGTCAAGCAATTTTGACCGTCCAGGGACGCCATGAGGACTTTGCGACCGAATGTCTATGTCGAGACCTCAGCCCTACGATCGATCGACTACATATCGATAGAATATGAGTCCCGTCGCTCCTTCGTTTATGCAGGCGGGTGCATGGTGGATCCGATAGAGCTACCACCAAACAATATCAGCACCCTAAATGCGTAACACACGTTTATAAGAAGTTCGTATTCCATTGATCATAATTATGTTTGATAAATTCGTCTGCTCGACAACGTAATTAACACAAAAAACAAACGTGCTCGAAGGAAGGAAATATTCCAGTAAGATGCTGGTAGGGATTTTGACCGTACTTCCGAGTTTGGTCATAACCTTGGACGACCTCTCCACTCCTGAAGCACCTCAGGAAGTATTGCCCCATCTTCACTACGACACTATGTGCTAGCAACCATTTTCGGGGGCCCATTATTGAGTGTGCAACTCACCCACTGCCATTTTATCAGTGTATAACACGACGAATAATAATATTGTTGAATTAAAAAAATTAACAGCATTGGGATTGAGACCTGTATTCGTTCATCAGCTAAAGCTACATCATGAACCGATCGAATCGATAGAGTAGATGTGGTAACACCCTTCGTAATCCATCTATTACCCCCAGACACGGTGAAGACGCTGCAGGTGGATGAGGCCAAGACCGTCGGCGAGCTGATGATGGACATCTGTGCCCGCATCGGCATCAAGAACTACGATGAGTATGGACTGGTGAGTAAATCGTTATGTCGGAGGAAGTAGTCGGAATCGGGCTAATTGCTGGTTTCATAACGCGAGACATCGGTTGTTCTCTCTCTCTCTCTCTATTCAATGATTTATTTCTTTTTTATTGATCTATGTTAGTTATAATTTGAAGGTATATATAAGCCTCGTTGGTCTAGTAGTCGCAAGCGCTACTGCTAAGCATGAGCTCCTGGGTTAGATTCCCGTTTCGGGCAAAGCGTGATTGCGTTTTTCTATCTGGAATTTCTCAATAGCAGTCCGCTGTCTGGATTTGTGAAGGCAATAGGCTCGCCCCCTATCACATGGGACTTAAACATAACCTGACAAAACATACCTGCTCCAGGAAGGTACACCTCTGCCCAAGTCTTCGGGGAAATAAGGCGTGATGTTATGTTATATAAGCTCACAGACTTAAAATAGTAATCATTATGCACATGTATATAAAATAGAGGAGAAGAATCATAGGTCATAAAAAAATCCGTCCGCATTGCTGTCAACAGGAAAAGTGCCGAAAAGTCTGGCAGCATTGTCACATTGTATGGCGATGCGGATTCTTTGGCCAAAATATAGGCCAGCCCTCTGGTGACGTGAAGAGTCGGAGAACCGCTTGGCGATGTCTCGAAAACCAAGTGAATTATTCTGTAAATAGGATATCGGAATCAGTTTTACACGTCATATTATTATTATTTTTTTAATAAGCCGACTTTATCTAGATGAAGTCGGCGTTTCCTATCAGACTACTCTGAAAATAAGGCTGAAACAAACTCGAGAGGTTGCAGTCTGGTTTAGTCCAGACACAATCTTGGTCAGGCCGTAGGAGAACCATGTAGATTAGTGTCTGAAATGATCTTGTGAGGAAAGAACCACACAGATTTGAGTGGACCTGTCTAGTCAGTGCAAGCACTTGTCAGAAATCGTGGAGCTCACAACGACTCTACGACTAATACTTAAGAGAAACATTAGGCTGCATAAAGTAGGTACTTACTCAAACTGCCAGACCATCATTAAAACTGAGAAAGAAAAAAAAGTATCAAGTAGTCCTCATTTTCACAATAAATGGGCAGAATATGGTTAAAAACTTTATATAGAAGATAGATACATTAAATTAATTCCTTGCTATAATCTCTTTCTTCTCCATCTCTAGTGTAAAGAAGAAGTGGAAGAAGCAGAAGACGGTAAAGAAACCAAGGAGCAGCCAACTGGCAGCGGCTTCACATTGAGAAGACCCAAGCCAGCCAAGGAGCGAGATGTGATCTTGGAACAGATGAGCAAGAGGCTGAAAACTGATGATAACGGTATGTGCATTGTGTAGTTTCATTATCGTCATCCTCTTCCTCCGATGCCAACTTATTTGGGGTCGCTGCAGCGTGTCTTTGTCATCCATAAATCAATATATAGTGGAATAACCCATTTTCATTTATTCCCCTCATCCCCATTGACAATGCCCATCAATGGGGATTTGTGTACTTGACTTGACCTCTCATAGAGCTCAAACTGGGTATTTGTGGAACAAATATTTTACAATTGCATAAGTGGATAAAAAATGCTATGCTTTACCGCGGCAGTCCCCGAGTGCCACACGTCTTTTTTAACTCTTTTATGTTTTATTGCACGTAATATAAAATTGTTTTCTTTTATAATTATTATGATTCAATGCAGGCTGTAAATTACGGCGCAGTTTTATGTTGTATGTTGATCGAAATTCATTACGCGACAATTATCACATACTAATTATATAGCTCTGGTAATTAAAATTTAAGGAAATAAACTATTTTGAGAGCTAGATTTTAATGATTATAATATTGTAATAATGTTATCATAATCGCGGCGTAAACAATTATGATCACCATAGAATTTAACAGCGCTAATGAATATTGATCAACAGAAAACGAAGCGACGAAGCTGTGCAATTTGCAAAAAACGTAAGAAATTCTGAATACCGCGGGCTACATTTACAGATACTGTTTAGTCCACTCTCGGCCCCTCGACGGGCCTTGACCCCCAATAAATAGTGTGTCCACTGGACCCCTACCTATAGTTTATTCTCGACCCTTGGGGGTCGAGAGTGGATTTTATTTTCCAGCCAAGTTTTAGTTTCCTCTCGACCCCCAAAGTACAGTCATCAGTCTACCTTATAGTTGCATAGGTAAAAATACCCTCAATATAATTGACCAAGCGAGCGAAGCGAACGAAGCGTCTCTGCTTCATGTCTGACAAAATTTTCTTTCGTGTCAGTTTGTACATACGTACCTACTACTACTCCACAGGTCGTATATTTTACATCCAATCTTTACGTTGGTGTACAGGCTTTACGAATTTTTCGTAATTTTTGTCGTCGGTATAGTTTCGCCGTTTCCGTCTGTCTGTCTGTTTGTCTGCGGCTCAGCTCAGAGACTCTCTCTTTGTACTAGAAAGCTGTAATTTGGCATGGGTATACAATACATAGTAATCATGCCGACAAAGTGGTAATACAAAATTACGAAAATATTTTTTTTATTTTACCTACCCTACACGTAAAGTGGGGATATTTTTTTTCTCATCCATCAGTCTGTACCTTACTGTACCAAAATATTAATTTTAGGTAGTTACCGAACTAGGGGTTGAAAGTGGACGAGGTATGCCTGTCCTTTGTATAAAAATTCAGTCTCACCCCCTGGGGGACGAGTGATCGAGTGTGAACTATGTTTAAGAGGGTGCATCCTAAAAGTTGGCAACGTCGTAAATAGCTGTCAAATATTTACCTGTTTCGATTAATTTGGAAATAATACTGTATGTGTATGGAAATAAGAAATGTGGCTAACTAATTGACTAGAATATTAATCATGAATTGCAATTATAACATTGAATTTGATGTTGTACCCGTTTTAGGTGAAAAAAAGGCATTTGGAAAGTTTCCAAATACTTTTTTTACATCTAAAACTAACTATTCGGTGTTACGATATTAATTATTGCATTTCATAATCAATATTCTAGTTCGCTAGTTAGCCACATTTTTTATTTCCATACAGAAATATTATCAAAATAATCAAAACAGCGAAATATTTGACATCTATTTGCGACGTTGCCAACTTTCAGAATAAACCCTCTTAAGGGTTGAGAAGAAACAAATAAACAAATCTTTTTTTAGTGGTCGAGGGGCCGAGAGTGGATTAACCGCTCCGTATCTAAACGTCCTAATAGCAAATAGTCCTATTAGCAAAACGACCCATAATCAAAACGACACTTTAGCAAAATGTCCTATTAGCAAATCGTCGACAGATACTTAACGTGTTAAGACGCCCTTGTATTCCCTAATTGAGATTATAATTATTTTATAAATTCTCCATCTTCCAATAGTGGAATGGCTCGACCAGCACCGCACCATCCGCGAGCAAGGCATCGACTTCAAAGAAACCCTACTCCTCAAGCGAAGGCTGTTCTACTCCGACCGGAACGTGGACTCCCGGGACCCTGTGCAGCTGCACCTGCTGTACGTGCAGACCAGGGACGCGATCCTGAAGGGAAGGCATCCTGTCACTGAGCAGCAAGGTTAGTGGCTATGTTACTGTTTCTTCATAATTACGCGTACTTTTTACCTGTAAGTACATTCCATATTTTTTATCCTTATGCATACCACATTAAGTATCCTATGCCTACGGCGGTGGCGAGGTGACAATGGCCTTGGCCGTTACTAAAATATATATTTGTGCAAGGATGGATCCAGGGCGTCACGTGATTAGTGAAATTACATTTGTATTTAACATTCATAGTCATGCAGCATAATACATAGGGAGGCGTTTCCCAGCACCGGCAGCCGATTTGGTCGCCAGTGCTAGCTATTCATTAGAACATTTAGAACGCAGTGGAGTGGAGAGCAGTGGTGGCCCAGTGGTAAAAGCCGCGACTTACGAGTTGTAGGTCGTAGGTTCGAACCCTGACAGGCGCTTCACTTTGTGTAAATTATTTCATCACCACTGCTCTTAAATCGGTGAAAACATCGTGAGGAAACTGGCGTGTCCTAGAACAAAAAATTCGAAGACATGTGACATCTACCAACCCGCACTGGACCCGCGTGGTATATTATTAGCCCACTCCCTCTCGCAGAGAGGAGGCCTGTGTCCCAGCAGTGGGAACATTATAGGCTGATTATGCTGGCTTCATACAACTGCCAGTGACCCGTAATTACTATAAGGCGCGTAATTAAAACGTTCGCTAGATTAAAACTATAAGTACATTCAAATGACTATAATGTCAGCAAAAAAAAAAGACGTGTGGCACTCGGGGACTGCCCCGGCGAAGCTATTGCATAGCATTTTTTATCAACTTACGCAATTGTAAAATATTAACCCCAATACAAGAAATACATATACAATGATGACATTGACAGGAACTGTTATTCACATTTATAGTTTTTAAAACTTGACACAACGTAATGGCCGGGAACATCAAACTAATAAAAAGGTTTTAATTTAACTATTAATAGTCAAGGATCATTCGTCTAAGTAAATTTGAACTTTATTGTCAAACAGTTAAACATAATTTTCAATACAACACTCTCGTATCATTCGTCTAAATAAATTTGAACTTTGTTGTCAAACAGTTAAACATAATTTTCAATACAACACTCTCATATCATTCGTTTAAGTAAATTTGAACTTTGTTGTCAAGCAGTTAAACATAATTTTCAATACAAAACACTCTTTTCTTAGGAAAAACAAAACACTGTTTTCATTACGGAATTTCTGGATTAGGTCTCCACGCTCAAGGCCCGCGATAAAAGCTATGCAATAGCTTAAAAATTGCATTTCATTCATCTAACAATTTTTAATTAATTGGTAAAGTTTAATATATTGGCGTACATGACATACATAGGTCAGAAGGTTAATATATACATTATCCGTGAATGTTAATAAAGATAATACCTACACAGCATAATAAGTATTAAGTAAGTACTTATATTCTAACAATCATCAAAAATTACTTTTAAACGGACTATATTTGCTAAAAATACTAGTACCTAGTAAAGTACTGGATCGCCTACGAGCCGGGTTTTCACGATTATATTTATTGTAGTTTCGAGAGTATTTTTCTAATGAACAAGATCTGCATGGTTCATACAACATTTGATCAGGTTAAATTTTTTAAATAGGAGTAAATAACTACAAAACAGTTCTAAATCGTTGTGATACCGTGGCTATGCTACCGATATAAAACAAGTGGCACTTTAGTAGAGCGCCGAGCCCGACACGACGCGTCGAAGTACGTGGGCCGGGTGGATTGGCTTACAGCGGGCTTACATGGCGGTGGATTTGTAATACAAACCTCCCTAAGATAAGGTTGAGGTCACAATCAAAACGGTGAATGCACACGTCAACAACCAAAAATTCTAAGTCATGTGGCATTCACCAACCTGCACTGGGCCTGCGTGGTGATTTACTGCCCAATCTCACAGAGAGGAGGCCTGTGTCGACGATGTGGGAGAACGGTGATGATTATGCAAGGTTCAATTTAATAATTAGGTACTAATTAGTAACCATAATTGAATTTAAATCACTTTTGTCCATTATTTGATACGTTTAGATTAAGTTATCTGGTAGGCAATTTCATAGATCAGCTTGTCCAGGCATTGTAGAATACGCTCGTAAAATAATTATTGCGATTCTTTCAATTGAAAATGGCTGTCAGTTGCGTAGTTTTCCGGTTACAGCGTCAATATGTGACGTAAAACATTGTTATATGTTTATAAATAGAATGTAATACTTGCAGTTTTGCTGGATTATTGTTTAAAATCTATATTTTGTATTTTGGAAGTATTTAGAATCTCACCGTACGCGTAACCTTGACTTAAATGATACACAAAAACCTATATTACGTACTTACTTAAAATATGTATTTATTAATAAAATGTGCTTATAAATAGCAGCCGGCGGCTATGTTTGCGAAATATGTTAATGTTTAGTTGGTATGGTGAGCTCATTCATTGTCTGTCAATTAATTTAATACAGAAATACTTTAGTGTTTACGACTTACGACTGACTGCGCTGATAAATAACTAATAATAACTCAATGTGTATTCAGGAAAATATGTTCAAACAAAAAGATTAAAGAAGGAAATATAAGTAGCAATATTATAACTTTACTCTTTGTAGGTAACTATGTCATATAAAAAAACAAAAAGCTTTAAAATTTTTATTTTTTTAATGAATACTGGTCTGACATGTAATATACCTACTACACAAATAATGCCACAACTAAAACGTTTGTAGTACTGCAACTTAATAAACAATAAACACTATTCGATTTCAACAACAACAACAAAAAATACCACGTTATCTTTTCCATCTTCACCTCATACAAACCGTCCCTAAAAGTGTGCGAGCGAGAGGCCCCGACTACGACCGAGCCCCGACGAATCGACCGCGCGACTCGCGAGTGTCGGACGCCCGTTGCCGATCAGCGCACGTCAAAATGTTCAACGAAAACTCAGACAAACAAGACGTGAAGTTAATCCGCCTTGTGAAGGAGAACTCGGTGCTATACGACATCAACCATGCTAAATACATGGACTTTAATTCAAGGGAAGTGGCCTGGCAGAAGATCGGAGACGAATTAAAAAGACCGGGTAAGCAATATTTAGTTGTCACGATTCGACGCTACTATTTGTTTTGTTTGCGTTTGAGAATGGCCGACATTTTGTGAGAAGTATGTGAGTTAAATCTGTGAGATTTTTTAAGTTGATTATATTTTTATTCATTCAAAAGAGTACTTTAAAATTAAAATGGATTAATGTTAAATTATGGTTAAAACTTTAAATCATTTTAATTATTTTTCTGTAATTTTGTTTTATAAATGCACATGGCGACTGTGCATTTTTTTTTCCGAAAGACGGATAGATTAGTTTGCTTGGCTTGGCCAGCATCCTAACTGCATAACACACTTTCGATCACAATCTGAATCATTTTGAAGGCGAGCCAATACATTACTTCATATTTGTCTGCTCAACAACGTAAATAACGCAATGAATGTTGTTGAACTGTCAAATTGAAAGCCATTGCTACTGTTAGTGTGTTACCCAATCACCTCGCAGGAGGCTATTACAGTGATAATTAAAATAAACGTATTACTCGTATGTAATTTGAAAAGATCTTTATCTTTTGATTTTATTACAGGCGCCGACTGCAAAGTCCGCTGGATAAACATAAGAGACGTCCACAGACGAATTCTAAAAAAAAATGTAACAGACCCAGTACATCCCCCCAGACAGTACAAATATGAGAGCGAGCTAACATTCATGAGGCCATTCTACAGGGATGTAGTGGTACTATCAATGGAAGACGAAGAAGAATCACAAACCAAGAACTGGCATGACCTGGTCAACGACTCCACAAACGAAGAGATTGATTTAAACCCTTGCAGCGACGATAACGACTCTGATGAACCGATAATAAAGAAAGCTAAATCTAAAAAGAAAAAATCTAAGAAGAAAAAAGAGCCGTCTTTTGAGGAGGTTAACCAGACAATTAATTTGCCAAGTTTCAGCGAGACTGTATCTCCTGAGTTGGATCCTACGGACCCAGTCGATGCGTTCTTGTTAAGCATTGGGTCTACATTAAAAACTTTTTCGCCTTATCATTTGAATGTAGCGAAAAGTAAAATTTTCGCGGTCGTTCAAGATCATGATTTGCAGCAAATTGTTGAGAAGGAGAAACATGGACATTCTTCTGTTAAAGTTTCTACTACAGAAACTTTGTATTTAGGATAAGGTTTTTTTTATGAGTGTTTTTTAAGTGACGTATTATTTACTATTTCATTAGATAATGATCTCTAAGATGTAGGTTGATTGCATTTAGTATTTTAATTAAAACTTCTGATAAAAGTTGTAATTTAATTATTTTTTTGTTTGTTTTAAAAGTGAATTCTAGCAGCAAAGCTACAACAAAAAAAAACATTGTTTAAATTTTCAACTATGACTCAATTTCAATCAAGAGCTTCTAAAATAATGAGATAAAATAACTTTTAAAGTGTGAGCATTAAGTACGTTGAATGCACAATTTTAAATATCCAAAAATACCATTTATGGATACGTAGTCATTATTGACTAGTAAGTCTGAATGTTTTATTTTTTTTGTAGCTGTACTTCAATTCGAATTTTAATGTAGGGTAAAGTGTAGCAAATTTTTAGCTCATCGATGGATCGATGAAGTTTGCTGTACTTACATGAAATAACTATAATTATATGTCATCTCATCACATGCCCTAGCATACTTTTTACGCACAATTAATGATAAAACAATAAAAAAATACAATCCATAGTTTTAATTTTTATTCTCCATTCTTGTAACACCCGCGAGTTACTGTCGAGTTCCTACAGTAGCCGTGGCCGGTAACTCGCCGATCGATCACACACACACACACACACACTAGGTCGCGTCGCGTCGTCCGGTCGGAGCCGGCGGCCGCACACTGTGCGATACGAGAAGATGAGATGTCGATTTTTTATTTCAGTTTTTAACCAACGAAAAAAAGGAGGTTCATAAGCATTTTTTTTTGCAGGCTCACCCGATTTTTTATAACCTGTTTTCATTTTGTATTATTAACGGTATTTTACTTGACGGTTGAATACTCTATTAAAAGACCGGTTAAACACGATCGCAATAAAAGTAAGACTGGAACGTCATTCGATTTCAATTAAAGGAAATGTCCAATTATGTACTATGTTTTACTTGCTGTATTTCTATTTCACTTTATAGACAAAGTAAAATAAGTACCCTAAGTTAAATTGTAAAAATAAACATTTCAGTAGGTAGGTAAGTTATCAAAAAAAAAAAAAAATACCTGCATAAGTACCTACCTAATTTCTAATATTCATTATTAAAAAAAA
The DNA here is from genome assembly GCA_948150665.1 of Conistra vaccinii. Classification (NCBI taxonomy): domain Eukaryota; kingdom Metazoa; phylum Arthropoda; class Insecta; order Lepidoptera; family Noctuidae; genus Conistra; species Conistra vaccinii. The sequence continues at coordinate 1,637,260 of OX411340.1, read as the reverse complement.
ATTACATAATTAAACTATCATAAATAATCACACTGGCCTAATTCTAATATCAATCGAAGTAATCAATTTATTCTAACACTAATCTAATCAAGAAATCATCATAATGAACAAAACAAAAGTTCAGCAACAACAACATCGACCAATGACAACCGCTAATCGAGAATGCGCGCCGCCGCTTAGCAACCGGTTGCGATACCAACGGAGCCGACACGTGACGTAGCCGCGACGCGACGTTGCCGCTCAGTATGCCGCCGCGCAGTCGCGACACGACACCGTAGCGCACCCGACACGATGCCGCTGCCTTTCAACAAGAACTTAGACTTAAAACTATTAAAATTAGTTAAAGAAAATCCTATTTTGTATAATACGAGACACGCAAAATATCTAGACTTTGATTCGAGAGAAGTTATTTGGCAAAAGATTGGAGATTCACTCAGCAGACCAGGTAAGTTTCTTTCTTTTATATTTATATTCCTTGTGCACTTTATTTCATAAGCCATAAGGGTTGTTATTGAGTGGTGAATTGGAAGTGAAGTTGGCGTCGATTTTGTATGTAGAATTACAAGTAGGTTAGTTGACAGGGTTATCTGTGTGTGTTTTGTAATAGTTTGATCGTGTTCAAGTATTATTGCGCGCTGTTTTGTTGGGGGATAGGCAGTAGACGTTGCCTTTGCGTAGAAAGATCGTAGATGATTTGAGGATTATAAAGTAAACGATAGGGTTTTATTCTTAATATTCCTAAGCTAAATTGTTACGAGTAATAAAGGCCACATGGCTTGGGGTGTCTTTAGAGGCGTTACTTTGGTAACAATTTAAAATTATTATGGTAATGTAATGAATAAAATAACCGGAATAAATTACTTGAAGTCGATTGTTCATTACTTACCTATCATTGCCAACCTCTGACCCACAGTCATATCAGTCAGATCATACCTTTGAGCACAGATAATATAATACTACGCTTTGAGTCATTGTTCTACGTGACTACGCTAAGGTGACTATAGTTCTCTGTAGGTAAACATAGTTACGCACCATTGTCATTGTTAGTTCACCTACTTCCGTTTTAGGGAAGTTATGTTTTATTGATATAGGATCACACAGCATCCCATTTTAGACTTTGTTTATTAACACACTCTTTTATCATCAAATAGTATCGTATCGTGTCACCCAGTAATCGGGCTGAGTCAGTCGCTCCATGTAAAACACTGGTGTTCAGCAGCATCTGGTTAGATTGGAAGCCGACTGCGACATAGTTGGGTAAAGGCTAGGCAGATTGATTTTGACATGAGCATAAAGTACAAAGAGCTCGAAGAGGAGCTCGTGGCTACGTTATAACAGCCGCACGAGTTGATCCAACAGGTTAAGCTTGCCGGGGTTGGTCCGTGGATGCGTGACCATCTTTACATACCGAGACTCCTTCGTGCCTCGGAAAGAACGTTAAGGCGTTGGTTCCAGTTGTCATTCATGGATCTTTGACAGTCTTAAAAGAGTCTTCAGAAGCCCGAAAGTCTGACAACCAGTCTTACTAAGGAGTATCGTATTACCCAGTCACTGGGTAGTGGAAGTCAAATAGGCAGTCACTTCATGTAAAATACTGGTATTCAGCTGCATCCGGAATAGACTGGAAGACGGCCCCGACATAGTTGGGAAAAGGATAGGCAGATTGATTGATAAAGTAGGAAGAGCATACATAGCCACTTAGCCAGCCTATTTGTAAGTTATAACATCTTATAATTAATTCAAAACCTTTTATTTTCCAGCTCTCGTCTGCAAATCACGATGGATAAACATTCGGGATATGATGCGGCGCAAATTCCGCGAAAGACTGAAAAATCCGAATGCACACAGTTACAAATATAAGTACGAAGAGGAACTATCTTTCATGATGCCTTACTTCAAGGAGCCGATCTCCTCCGGAACCACAGCTGAGGAGTACGCAGGCTTCCTCGAAGACGACGCTTGCGAAGTCGAAATGCCTTCGGAAGTCTTCGTGGATGAAGCTCTAGACTTCGAAGAGCCGAGAGAGACGAAACCAGTCTTCCGAAAGAGACAACAAGACGACGGGAACTCTTCAAGAGAATTCTCCGAGTCTATGTTCCAGGAGTTAAGCCCTACAGATCCTTTAGACGTGTTTTTGTTAACTATAGGTTCGACGTTAAGGAAGTTCAGCCCATATTACTTGAACCAGGCGAAGAGTAAGATATTTCAAGTGGTCCAGGATTATGAGCTGCAGCAGATCGTCAATAAGGATGGACAGGGTGGCAGCAGTGATAGTAATAGATAGTGATGTAGACTGTTAAGTTTTGACAATAAAGTATTTTTAAGGGAATTTTGAGTTTTGTATTTTTCTGTGCCAACACTGATGAAGACAGGTGGGACACTTCGCATTTTAGGTATGAAGCTACAAGTTGGTAAGCGGTGGGCTCGACTTGTCGAATTCAGAGGGCGGGCGTATCGATAGAAAGAGAGGCAACTAAGTGAATATAACTGTACGTAATTAGCGCTGTGCGACCTGCATTCTGATGATGATTGACCTGAAATGTAATACCTAGGATAGTAATTTGTATAGGAGCATACGGGATTTAAGGCTGAGTTTGTGTTTTGTGTTAAAAGGTAAATTGGATAATTTGCAGTTAATAAAGACAATAGCTAGAGAACGCTCTGTAGGTACTTATAGCGTCATCTCTTTGTTCGCAATGCATTTATGATGACTGTACGATATACGATCCTTTAACTGAATCCTAATGTATAGTCACTAGCAATTTGCCTAGTTTGGCAGACAAAATTTGCCTAGTAACTACGTTTGGCAGACAAAATTTGCCTAGTATCTACGTTTGGCAGACAAAATGGTGAGCGCAACATGTTGCTATTAGCAATCACAAAGGCGCTGCCCATCCTCTTGAAATATGTAATTGTTTAACGAAGTGTATAGAGTGCCGCGAATTTCTTGTGGCACTCTAGTGTCACTGCCTCGGCCCGGCTAGGGTGCCGTGAGCGTTGCATTGTCACTGTCACTTGTTATTTAGGTTAGGTTAGGTTAGAACTGTGACCACACAACGCACGAGCCGAGCGAGCGTAGCGAGCGGTGCCGCGGTAGCGGCCGGCGAAGTGCCAGGGTCCGTTTAGGCACAAGAGAATGTAATGTTTTGGGAATGTGGTGTTTTACAGCGATCTAACCTCGACAATCAAACAAAATTCCAAGTGACGTGACTTAGTGACAGTGACAATGACAATCCAATGCTTGCGGCACTTTAGCCGGGCCGAGGCGGAGTTACTAGGGTGCCTGTAGTGGCACGTTATCCGATAGGGATAGATTGCCAATGGTGGCACTCTATACACTGCCATTGTTTAAACGCACATCTTTTACAAAATCCACTTCAAGATTTTGACACTGGTCATAATTTGATGGATACTTCAAGATGGGAATACACCAACGACAACCAACCTTGAATGAGTCTGTAGAGGTGGTATAATTGTGATTATAAATAAATATTGTATTTTGGGATTCGAGCACCAATCAAAATCAAATTGATGCTAAGACAAACGTTTATTTGACTCCTTTTACAATTACCCAGCGTGCAGCGTCCCAACACCGTAATAAATCCATCGTCCTCACACACCGTAGCCATATTGGTTCTTCCAGACTCCCTCGTTCTCTCTCTCACTCACTCAGTCCTTCACTTACGTTCCGTTCCCTCTATTACTTCCGCATTCATTTCCACATAAATAAATAAAAATATCACTCACACTCCCACATCTCACGATGTGGACAGCACAAACCCATCTTTTTGTGAAGGTAGGTGATACCTACGCTGAAAAGGGTATACTGCAATACCGCAGAAATCATTTGATAGGGAGAGGGAGGGGTCGGCAATTCGGGATGAAATGAAATGAAATTGTTTATTCTGTAAATAGGTCAAAAAACACTTTAACACGTCATATATAAAAAATATTAAAAATAAGCTAGAGGAGTTCGGCGTTTCCTATCTGACTATTCTGAGAAGAAAGGCCGAAACAAACTCAGAGGTCACAGTCTCTTTTAAAGTCCAGACATAATCTTGGTCAGGCCATATGAGAGCCATGTAGATTAGTGTCTGAACTGGTATTTTGAGGAAAGAACCACACAGATTTGAGTGGACCTGTCCAGACGATGGGTGAGATGACGAGAGGATGACGATTAATAGCCTCCTCAATTACCGCATCTGCCCTCCACGGGTGCACGTTAGATTGTCCCTGAGGCATGCGTGTGAGTTCCTGCCTTTAAGTGACAAACTCTATACGATTGATTTTGTAACCATCCCATTAAAATATTTTGTTTTAATTACTTATAGCGGTGAACTTCGCGGGGCTGCAGTGCCAGATACAATTAGGAGACTATGACGAGAAGAAACACAAGACTGGTTTTATTGAAAAGTAAGTATTAAACGAAAGAACCGAGAGAAACGCAGAGTAGAGGATTTACACTTCTATTTTAAGATTCATAAAGCACAAAGGTGGACAAACGTCTACAAAGAACATCAAACAGCTTCTGAGGCGTCTAAAGACACTCGCGCATTTTCCTTTGTTATTTTAAGTCTTTACTGCTACACAACTACATTTAGGTTAACGTGCGCCATAGGTAACCCTCCAGACGTTTGAAAGTTGTTCTTGATGAGTACAATGACCCCTTAAGAGGTTTAGTATAAACAAAAAATAATGTGAAAATACAATATTAAGAATAATTTTATTTTAAACTTAACATCTGTAACTTGTACATACCTACTTTTTGTTTAAATAAAGAACTATTTTATTCTATTCTAAATCCTTAGTTGAGGTAATAAGTGTACAATATTTTTATAAATCCCTCTCACCATTAACTAAGTCAAATCACGTGCAATGTTCTGCAATCTCGACCCTAGACTATGTGTATCCTCACCACCAACCTAACCTCCAGATTCGAGGAATACCTCCCCGCCCAGTACTTAAATGCATGGAGCGTAGAAAAGAAGATCCAGAAAGAATATGCGACGCACCAGGGCAGTAGCGAGCTGGACGCCAAGTTCCTGTACATCAAGACTGCGCGGGCCATGCCTACGTATGGAGTCACCTTCTTCTTGGTTAAGGTATGACTACACATACGCATACACAAATTCACGCCTTCTTCTCATGGGGTAGGCAGACTCAACTCTAGAACGCCACCTACTACGACACCTTACATACTCCTTTTGCTTCGATAACGTTCCTGCACGCATGCCGGTTGCGAGTACCTACTACGCACTTACACTTTCTGAAGAACATCACCAATAAGGTCACTATAAAATATTTCCTTCTAGAGCATACCCTCCAGGCGTTTGTACTGACATCTGCCTTATAAATACCTTTTTCACCCGACTGCCCCAGAAGGAGGGTAATGTTTTTCGAGAGTGTGTATGTATGTCTATTTCTTTGACACGCTCTGTAGCCTAAACGGCTTGATGGATTTTAACATATGAGGTGTCGTTAGATTCGTCTTAATCGTAGAAGTGACATAGGCTATATAATATTTATGTATTGCATCTGGAAATACAAAAAAAGGGAGGGGAAGGATTAAAAAAAAAAAATTACGACAATATTGGTATCAAATAAAAGCTGGTAATTAGTCAATTCGAAATTAAGATATATTAATAAAACTAAAAACTTAAAATAAAGAAAATTATTCAATAAACAAAAAACCCGACTGCAAAAACACATAACTGAAAAGAGAAAAACAAGCATTATAATCTATAGAATTTTGGTATCGAAGAACAGAACAGAACATCATAATTATGCGACTACTATAAGGGTCGCTCGTTTTTTTTATTTCCTCACACAATGCATAGTAAAACGTTGTATGATACACGTGCGTCAGATGATTTCTCGTCGCATATCACCTACTTTCCGCACTTGTAGCATAAATAACTAATAGCACCTCTTTAAACACCACCAATATTCCAAACAGGAGAAACAAAAAGACAAGAAGAAGCTCGTCCCGCGCCTGCTCGGCATCAACGCGGAGGCGATCCTGCGCCTGGACGAGGTCACGAAGGAGATCCTGCAGCAGTGGCCGCTCACGCACGTCAAGACGTACCACACGGGCAAGTCGCAGACTTTCACGCTCAACTTCGGAGATTATAGGTTTGTTTACTGTGGTTTTTTATTAATTACTAGCGACCCGCTCCTGCTTCGCATGCGTTTTACGAATTGACCTAATATCGAGATTTCTTAGGAACTTTATTGGTAACGTATTATACACATTAACCTAAATTCTCTAAACGATGGTGAAAACCTTATCAAAATCTGTTGCGTGGTTTAGAAGAACAACGCGAACATACAGACAAATGCGAAAAGCGACTGTTTTATTATATGTATAGAAGATAAGAAGGAAGAATTATTTAGCCTGCTAAAGTCGTATTACAATGAAATAAGGTCCACCTTAAATTTTTACAATATATTTAGGTATTAATATTGTTTTTTTATTTTTTATTCCATCTCCTCTATAATGCCATTCGCTCCTTGAATCTAATCTTAGGGACGTTTGCGCCACATTTTCTCCTACGCTGGATCATTTGACACATCTGTGAATTTTAACTGCTGGAAACACCAATGACTGAGTTATTTTTTTCTATAATAATAAGAACTGACATTCTTAGTAATTGGTTGCAATCTCGCCTGATAGACTAATAAGTAATTTAATTCTAACTTACTAAACTGTTACTTATTGAGTAATGATTAGAACAGTTTGATTCAGGTTCAATTCCCTATCATACTTTTTTCTAGTCCTTTGTGATTGTGCATGAGTTCTTAGTAAACGCATACACAGTCAATACAGGAGTTGACGTAAAGCAAGATTTATATTATTTTTTCTATGTACAGTGACAAGGAATACTGCGTCAAAACCCAAGACTGCCACCGCATCCGCGACATCCTAGAGGGCTACATCGACATCATCCGCCGCCGGATGCTGGCCAAGCCCTGCGTGGACCCCGGCGAGTCCATGGTCATCACCCATGATAACGTGCAGATGGGCAAGTACGTGCAAAAGGAATGAGTAAGGCTCGGCGCAGACGGGCCACACTCACCACAGCCACCGGTGACTGTCGCGCGCTACCGCCACATTTGTAACAGTGTCAACAGCGAGCGACAGCCGCCGGTGTTCGGAAGCCGCCACAGAATGTAAATCCCAAATAGCGGGACGTGAATGGATTTGCGATATGAATGTATAATCCTCAACTGCGGTGGAGCAGTGCGACAGTGGCCCGTAGCGACCACAAGTGGCTAGTCGCGCACACTGCTGTAGCGAGTGCCGCCACCGGCCACACGTGGACGCGTCCATACTAAATATATGAAAAAGTGTGTTAAGTCGCTGTCGCTGGCCACCAGTGGCTGTGGTCGGTGGCCTGTTTGCGCCGAGCCTAAAACAGTCGACTTGATATTTCACCACTTTGTCCAACAATTATTGTAGCGTTATTAAAAATTGTAATTTGAAAAATCATCGACGAAAATTGCGGTTATAAAATTAATCTCAATAAATTGTCAAATTGAAATAAAATTAGGATTTCGCTTTTAGTATTGAAATGATGAAATTAAAGCACTCAATTTGTAAGTGGCACTACAGGGACTGGCGAAATGTGGGTGTACTATACGGTTCCCTATCCATTTGCATAAAATTTTAAGACCTAATATAACTTAGCATAATTTTGTTTGGCATAATTATATTTTCGCATAATATAGTTACGCATAACAGCTTACGCATAATTTTTTTAAGCATAATTTCTCTAACCATAATAATGATTAAGCATAATATTCTAAAGCATAAATTTATTAAGCATAAAGTTCTAAAGCATAACTTTTTTTAAATTAAAGTTGCTTCTGCATCGTCTCCGGCGCTGCGGGAAGTGCAACCCCTTCGCCCTTACGTAACAAAGGATAGGCACCCATGCTCACCTCCGCAGCTTCGGTTTGCTGCAGCCTCAGCCGCTACGGCTCGCACTGGTGCCTATGCTTTGTTACAGCGGGCGGGGGTTGCTCTCCCTCCGCGCCTCCGGTTTTTATATACACTCTAGGGGTAGGAGCCAAAAGACTACGTAAAGTCGGGGTGCCCCGACTCGGTTTTGGAACAGATTCAACCTATTAACTACAAGCCGGTGTATAATTATGTTGTCGCCATATCATAGAATTTTTTAGCTTTACTAATAGGCAGAACTAATAGTGTGATCACAATAGTAAGACACGACACGACAAGAACACAATAGTAGAATATTTTACCTGTATGACAGAATAAAAAATAAAAAATATCCGTCCACCCTCATAAAAACAAACTAATAATACGATAAGAACGCCAGCCATTTACGTGCTAGCAAAAACAAGCACCACTTGTTTTTGCTAGCACGAAAGTGGCAGGCGGTTAAAATGTAATCAGTTTTTGCAAAAATAAAAGTTGATATTTCCAAATTATATTAAACGTTACTTATGGATTTTGAATATTATAGCAACTGAATATTATATTAATTGAATATTATTTCAAATGTGCATTATATAAACTGTTCATTATACCATATGAAATTAGGTAAAAAGAAATTATATCAATAATTCATTATATCATTTGATCGTTACATTAAATAAAAATTATGTTAGATGAAATTAGGTCATATGATCATTAGAACTTTTGTTATTATATGAAACGTTACACACCCACAGTTCACACACACACACCGGTTGGTCACAGTTCTAACCTAACCTAACCTAATCCTAATCTAAACAAATAAGATATGCCTAAATATTATTATGCTAATAGTCATTAGGCCTACTAACGTTATGCGAATCAAATTTATGCCAAAACAAATTAGTCTTTAAGATGATTATGCCAACATAAAATGTATGCCTAAAAAAATTATGCCGAAGTATTATTATGCCAAAACAAATTGTGCCAAAATCGTTATGCCGAAGTATATTAGGACAAAGAACATTATGCGAAAAGAAGGGATCCCGTACTATACATATAGGGTGACTGGTAATTAGTGACCGATACTTAAACACGTGACTTTACTCATCAATATAAACAACTTTACAATGGGACCAAACCTGAAATTGCGAAAAAAAGTCAGCTGTTCCATACTTTTTGGCAAATTTTGCGAACATAAATGTAGGGAACAGCTGATTTTTTTTCGCAATTTCAGGTTTGTCATAGTAAAAGTTGTTCATAATGATGAGTAAAGTCACGTGTTTAAGTATCGGTCACTTATTACCAGTCACTCTATATACATATCTGCCTTTCGGGGACTACCGGCGCGATGTTATGCTACACAGCATTATACAACGCTACAATAAATTGACCTGTTTCAGGAGTCATCAAATCGAGCATGTGTCCAACAATCCGTCGAAGTCAGTGACGGAAACCTTCGTGGGGCCCACCAAGCTTGTGCCTTATGATCAAGGTAAGGTCCAATCATAGCACTCCTCCAAAAAATGATGCATTTATGTAGAAAATGTTTCGCATGTTATTTTTTCTACCAAAAACATAATTATGATTTAGAGACATGAGGAACAGGGTGTAAAGTTCACTCATCCTCTGTAGAAAAGGAAGGATCCTCCGACCAGACGGGTGTTGTGTCTGGCGGGCAACTGCCCAATGGTTGATGTTGGATAGTCTTATACAGGGTGGCAGGGACATCGACGCGAAGCCTGTCGCCATGGCTTCAGTACATGATTCTCAAACACTTGCCTTGAATTTATTTTTTCGGTTATTAAAAAAAAATAACAGCTGTTCCATACATTTTGACAGCGTAGGTATTGCACTTTTCTATGAAATAGCAGATTTTTTATTAAATAACCGACGAAAAATTTCAACGCTGTGGGGTTCAGAATCATGTACTGAATCCATGGTAACAGGCTTCGCGTCGATGTCCCTGCCACCCCGTATACGTCGTTCACGCGGTAAACTCTAAATGCGCGATGCAGGATTTTTGCGACGGCAGGATTTTGTGGGACGTCAGGTCTTTGATGGGTAGTTCGAATGTGCCGATGTAGATACCGCCACAATAATTATGTCTGCTTTCCAGTAAGAGAAATGCATTTTTTTTTTCAGTATTTTAGTAAGGCACGTACTACTCGTATAAACCATTTAGTTTTGTAGTGAAGACATAAAATACGTTCTCAATACTTCGTAATTCTACAGTTCAAAAGTCATTATTCAAATTAGGTTGAGAATCAGCACTTTTCGAACGTCAAAATTACATAAGACAGACCCCCAAAAACGCCCGCCCTTCACCACTTCCACTAAGAAGAAAAAGTGTCGCAACTAACTCCCCAGGAGCAATGCTGTCTTTTCAGTTAGAAAAACAACAATAGTAAAAAACAATAATCGAAGGTTTAAATACAATGTTATTTTTCACCCAGGTTCCCAGGCTCACTCCGGCACTATGATAACCACGGTTCAACAGATAGTGGTCACTGATCATCTGCAGAACCAGCAACAGGCATTGGTAAGCACTTCTCACTATAAACTAAAGACGTACAGTCAACTGTGGCATCTTTACTTTCCATGAGCAACTTTACCCATGAGATAAATAGACAAATATTTCTGGATTACTAAACATCTGTTACAAATATAATAGTCGTTTTGCTACTCTACCTCTTTAGATAAAAAAAAAAAACAATGGGTTGCACTCCGGGAGTGCCGGCAGAAGTGAAAACTTAACTGCTTTTTTTTACCCATCAATATGGGTAAAATTTCATACCTCGCAATCTTTACGTAATGTCAAAGCGTACGTATTTTGGTATTTACTTTGTCGGTTGCTAGGCAACGGATCTTACAAAAAAGAGCACAACCCCGCTTAAGAAGTTTTCACTTCAAAAAATGGCGTTAACAGATTTTTCGCATTCGAGAGATATTTAAGTACTGTAGTCATAGGTAAAGTTTCTCATGGAAAGTAAAGATGTCCCAGTTGACCGAAGTCTCTTGGATTCGATTCTACCGAGGACATCCACCGTGTTGACGAAGGACCTGCGTGCCTAAACAGTATAATGAATTTAATTGTGTTATTATATGCGCATATTGTAGTGCATGCTGTGCTTTTCTATAAGTAATGAGGCGCTTAGACTTAAGTTTGCAACGTGCAAATTGTAAAGCAAAAGTGTACTCAGTGTTGAAAAGCCTAATAATAAATAAATAAATAATTATCTTTATGTAAAACATAAAGATAATTATTTACCGTTTTTTAGCGTTGAGATATAACATCTATACAAATAAATAATATTGAAGACTGTTTGTAACATCAAAATAACAGCTTTTTAATAAATGTATATTATTATGAAAGTATATATTATACGGTAGGTAGGTACTTATGACACAAACAGATTTTTATTTTTATTTTCTGTCTGTTGGTCTGTGTGATTGTTCCGGCCAATCTCGAAAACGGCTAGGCCGATTTTGACGGGAATTTCACTAGCAGATTGCTGATGTTATAAGGAGTACCTAACATAGGCTACCTACTTTTATTTTAGAAATAGAATTCAGGTCTACGCGAGCGAAGCCGCAGGCATCAGCTCTTCAAAAATATAATGACTACATTACTCCACAGAGTACCACAATCTACCTACACACATCTGCACTACATTTTTTATAATTTAAAACAATTAATCAGCGATCATACTCCTTTTTTTACAGAAAGGTGAGATGCCTCTCCGTGGTGATATGTCAAAGGACTGCATAAAAAAACTGAACAGAATGAACTCCAACTCGGTCAAGATAGTCGGGCTACTCACAGGTACATCACAACTACATTTATTAGTAACAGACCCAGATTCAACTAGGCATAGTAATCAATAAAAGATCCTACCATATTTTTTTGTCCTTATTTTAGATAGAGTAAATTAATTTAAGAAAAAGTAAATGTAGGTACATACATATTTAAAATTAACGTTGGATAGAGCAGGATGGAAATTGCTACTCTGTCTCACTAAATAATCTTTTATACTTTTGTCAGATCCCACGGAAACCAACATAAACGAGGCTAAACAGATCTTACGGGCTATGCAGGAGGACTTCCCAGTCGTCCAGAAAGGTAAGCCAATCGGACATTAACGGTGTCTAAAATATCTATGATATCGGGTGTAAAATATCTATGATATCGGGTGTAAAATACCTATGATATCGGGTGTAAAATATCTATGATATCGGGTGTAAAATATCTATGATATCGGGTGTAAAAATACCCTTAACGAAGCCGAAACTCAATAATTGTTTTCCCCGCTAATAAGTTTTTTCGTACTGGACCATACCTACTAGTTACGGAGGTATTGAAGGTCGAAGTTTCTACTTTTTGAATGTCCTTTGTTTTCGTAAACTTAACTTTAAATACTCCCTCGATCCCTGTACCGTTGCTGCACCCATAGGCCGAGTCCTATTTAAAAGCGATGGTCACGTAAGTATGCGATCAGATGAGATGACCTGAATATAACTTATAAAAATGAGTCTTTTAACTAGGTGTGAAAGAGACAGCAGAAAAACAAGATATTGAAGACGCAAAGAAGATGCTTTTAGACGAATTAGAAGATTTGAACAACTACATGAACAAACTGGCAGGATCTATCGAGACGAAGAAAGTCGTAAGTAATCTTACAAAATCCATACTAATCTAAATATGTATATAAAAATCTGTTGCCATGCGTTAATGTCGCAAAAATCGCAAATGGCTCGACTGATTGTGATAAAACTTTAGTAAGTTATTGCGTGCGTGCCAGAGAAGGATCTAAGAAAAAAAAAATGGCATTGCAACGCATTAGCTACTAAATAATAATCTTAAATTAACTGACAGAGAACGCACACCTTGAACCGCTGAGTCTAAAAACATGAAATATAAAAAACATGCAGAAGATCAGTCAAACGAAAAGATTGGTATAAGTACAGGCAGCAAACTTGAAAAAAAATCAAACTATGTGGTGAGTAGTCAAGTGTTTTCGCTCCTATAAGTATGTCATAAGCGTAAAAAGTTATAACGCACACAGATAAAATTGATATTGACAGTGTAGTGGCTCAGACCAAATAAAAAACCAAGACAGGCCTGTACCCTAATTACGTAATACACGATCAATCAGAATTTGAATCGTTTTGAAACAGATTGCTAACCCATTGCTTCACATTGGAAAAAAAAATCTGCTCGACAACGTAAATAACGCAATGAATATTGTTGAACTGTCAAAATGAAACAGATTAGTTGGAATAAAATGTCAACAATGACGTGAGGTGGGACACATATACAATGAAACTATAATTGTAAATGGTTGTAAATGTGTGCGTGTGAGCGTGCACACATACACAGAGCGGAGGTGTACTTTTAGCTTGCTTCATCTGAGTGTAGTGGGAAGATAAATATTTTTGCCTGTATACCAATCTCTTTGTTCGAGTGTACTTCTTTACTCCACAGCGTGCTAGTCCAACGAGGAAGTTAATTCGTAACAAACACTTGCTAATACCAATCTTATATATTTTCTATCAGAACCCTAACGACGCGAAGGATGCTGCAGAGAGTATTGCCGACCTGACCACTCAGATGTACTTCTCAATCGACCCCAAGACCAAGAGGCGCAGTGAACTCCTCAGGGTATGAAAACCAAATACTTTATGTGTTTTAAACAGTTTTTGGAATTACGAACTGACATATTCCTACTCCTCCTGGTTACCAAGGTAACCGACATAGCTCGAAGAATTGCCAAACTTAAGTGGCAATGGACAGGACACATTGCTCGTAGAACAGATGGCCGATAGGGCCGAAAGGTTCTGGAGTGGCGACCGCGTACCGGAAGACGTAGCGTTGGAAGGCCTCCCACAAGATGGACCGGTGACCTTGTGAAGGTCGCAGGGATCCGCTGGATGCGGGAAGCACAAAATCGGTCGAAGTGGCGGTGCTTGGGGGAGGCCTATGTTCAGCAGTGGACGTCTTTTGGCTGAAATGATGATGATGATGGCGTGTATCTATTATCCATCTCTGTCTACCTCTTCGAAGAATACAGGTCTAATTTTATGTTATATATTACAGCGTTCCCGCAAGAGCTTCAGAGATGGCGAGAAGACTGAGCAGACAATAAGACGAGCCTCCTTCGTAGCGGCCGCGACCACCGCTCTACATTCTGTGGACACTGCTGCACAAGCTCTTCATGAGGTAACACTAACTAAAACTAACTTCTAAATTCAGCAACACCAGCATAATCTTTCGAATCACCAATTTATCTAGCGAAGAAAGTGAAAACTTTGTACGCGCAAGCTTATTACGCAAATTGACCATAATAATAAGAATTATGGAAATATCACATTGTACACTCATCATCACTGACAGGACTATTGTTGCCAATAAACCTGATATAGTGGTGGTGGACCGAGTAGAGCGGCGCACAATGATCATTGACATAACGGTCCCGCATGACGGGAACCTCGTGAAAGCCGAGAAACATAAACAAAGGTATGTTGACTGGCTCGCGAGGTTGTCGACATGTGGGATGTGGCCTCAGCGATCATTGTGCCGATAGTCGTATCAGCCAATGGCTTAATTGCCAAGAGCCTCGACCAACACCTGAGGAGGCTCTCGTTGGGCAGCTGGATCAAGGGCTTGATCCAGAGAGCGGTACTCCTGGACACGGCTCGCATTGTCAGGAGGTTCCTCTCTCTGGAGCCCTGACCGCAAATTCATCCAAATCTGTTTAGCCGTTATAGCGTGCAAGCGTAAAAAAGAAACAAATAAACTCACTTTCGCATTTTTAATAGTTAGGATTATTTCGGGACATTGCCAAGCGGTTGGTCGACTCTTCACGTGACCAGAAGGCTAGCCAACTTTTAGGCCAAAGAATCAGCATTGCCATCCAACGTGGCAACGCTGCCAGCCTGTTTGGCACTTTTCTCACTGACAGCGTTGCGGACGAATTTTTTGATGCCCAATGAGCTTTTTCCTTTCTTTTTCAATTAAATACTTATACATAATATATATATATATATTTTAGTGTTAGATTAAATTGTATATATATTTAAGATTTCAAATGTTTGCCAATCTTAATGATAAAATTTTTTTTGGTCTCGTTTGCTTTTGGGCTTAATCCATAAACTGCGTGACATATGTCAAGGAGTTTTGGCCATCTGTTAAACTCCATCGTTTCGCGATAACAATGCTCTATAATGTTTATCTAGGAGTACACTGGACCGAAGGTGGACGAGGAACAAAAGAGGAAGCTGGAGAAAGCTCTGGAGGATCGGATGGGCAAGCTCAACGCGGCTATAGCGCTCTACCTTATGGCTTATTCTGGTGAGAGTTGTTTTACATGTTATTTATTAAATACTTCAATGCTATAGGCATTTTCAACCAATCAACTTTTGGATGATGTAGAGACAAACTGTGGTAGGTGTAATTACGAAAACTGAGGAATAAATATTTATTTAAAAATAAAGATCTAAACATTATGTCAGGTAAAAGGTTGGTTGTATGATAATAATAAGCCTCAAATGGCATTTATTTCAAGATATTAATAGAAAAACAAATCTCTTGTTTGTCTGTTTGTCTGTCTGGTTGTCTGCTTCACTAAAAATAAAAATATTCTAAATGTCAAATTAGAAAATAAATGAAATTATAAACCTTTATTTACATTACTTTCTTGCTTCGACATGTGACATATATTCACTAACAGTGTAAAAACATTTTTCTTTAAGCCACTGAATCAGTTTTGTTTTAAACATAGGCAAAGGTAGTTCTTTAAAGGCGTTTGGTAATTTATTGTATACCTTAATAGCCATTATAAACGAATTTCTTTTATATAAATCGAGCTTGCATTGCGGCAAGCAGAGCCTATGTTTATCTCTAGAGGCAACATTCCTTTTGGTTACATCTCTATGCTTAGTAAAATTTTCAGAATGTTGTCGTACTAATAGGCACAATTCTTTAATATACATGCATGCTAACGGTAAAATGTTATAGTTGCATACTATTTAACTAAAATACCCTCAATATAATTGACCAAGCCAGCTAAGCGAACGAAGCGTCTCTGCTTAAAGTCTGGCAAAATTTTCTTTCGTGTCAGTTTGTACGTCCTACTCTACAGATCGTATATTTACAACCAATCTTTACGTTGGTGTACACAGGTTTTACGAATTTTTCGTAATTTTTTGTCGTCGGTATAGTTTCGCAGTTTCCGTCTGTCTGTCTGTCTGTCCGCGGCTCAGCTCAGAGACACTCTCTTTGTAGTAGAAAGCTGTAATTTGGCATGGGTATACATATTAATCATGCCGACAAAGTGATAAAACAAAATTACGAAAATATTTTTTTTATTTTACCTCCCTTAAACGTAAAGTGGGGATAAGTATTTATTTTTTCTCATCCATCAGTCTGTACCTTACTGTACCAAAATATTAATTTTAGGTAGTAACCGAACTAGGGGTTGAAAGTGGACGAGGTATGCTATCCTTTGTATAAAAATTCAGTCTCACCCCCTGGGGGTCGAGTGATCGAGTGTGAACTATGTTTAAGGGTTGAGAAGAAACAAATAAACAAATCTTTTTTTAGGGGTCGAGGGGCCGAGAGTGGACTAAACCGTTCCGTATCAAAACGTCTTAATAGCAAATAGTCCTATTAGCAAAACGACCCATAATCAAAACGACACTTTAGCAAAATGTCCTATCAGCAAATCGTCGACAGATACTTAACGTGTTAAGACGCCCTTGTATTCCCTAATTGAGATTATAATATTATTTTATAAATTCTCCATCTTCCAATAGTGGAATGGCTCGACCAGCACCGCACCATCCGCGAGCAAGGCATCGACTTCAAAGAAACCCTACTCCTCAAGCGAAGGCTGTTCTACTCCGACCGGAATGTGGACTCCCGGGACCCTGTGCAGCTGCACCTGCTGTACGTGCAGACCAGGGACGCGATCCTGAAGGGAAGGCATCCTGTCACTGAGCAGCAAGGTTAGTGGCTATGTTACTGTTTTTTCATAATTACGCGTACTTTTTACCTGTAAGTACATTCCATATTTTTTATCCTTATGCCTACCACATTAAGTATCCTATGCCTACGGCGGTGGCGAGGTGATAATGGCCTTGGCCGTTACTAAAATATATATTTGTGCAAGGATGGATCCAGGGCGTCACGTGATTAGTGAAATTACATTTGTATTTAACATTCATACATATAGTGCTAGCTATTCATTAGAGCGCGGTGGAGTGGAGAGCAGTGGTGGCCCAGTGGTAAAAGCCGCGACTTACGAGTTGTAGGTCGTAGGTTCGAACCCTGACAGGCGCTTCACTTTGTGTAAATTATTTCATCACCACTGCTCTTAAATCGGTGAAAACATCGTGAGGAAACCGGCGTGTCCTAGAACAAAAAATTCGAAGACATGTGACATCTACCAACCCACACTGGACCCGCGTGGTATATTATTAGCCCACTCCCTCTCGCAGAGAGGAGGCCTGTGTCCCAGCAGTGGGAACATTATAGGCTGATTATGCTGGCTTCATACAACTGCCAGTGACCCGTAATTACTATAAGGCGCGTAATTAAAACGTTCGCTATATTAAAACTATAAGTACATTCAAATGACTATAATGTCAACAAAAAAAAAATTGCATTTGATTCACCTAACAATTTTTAATTAATTGATAAAGTTTAATACATTGGCGTACATGACATACATAGGTCAGAAGGTTAATATATACATTATCCGTGAATGTTAATAAAGATAATACCTACACAGCATAATAATAAGTATTAAGTAAGTACTTATATTCTAACAATCATCAAAAATTACTTTTAAACGGACTATATTTGCTAAAAATGTACTGCGGGTCTACCACCACCTCTAAAAGCAGTATTGCACGACTCTTAATGCGAAGCATTAGAGTGTGCTCTACGATCGAAAAATTATTTTTGCCCCATTTCTGTAACTGTTTTTATTGTTACACTCCTGCTAGTACACAGAACCTACTTAATTTATATACCATTGTATAGATGATTAAATGGAGATTAATACTGTACTTTTTAACAATTGATTTAATGCAGCAGAAATGGAAAAGGCATCCAAATAGTTGAAAAAAAAATCCTGTCCGTCAATTTATGAACCCTGAAAACATGGTAGCTTGCGATAAAATCAATTAATTGAGTCAATTTTTTTTTTATACATTCGTTTCAGCCCTAGAAGGAACCCTATTGAAAATTGCTCTTTTATTCAAAGTAGTTTAATTATAATTAATAAAATACTAACTAAAATATAATATCTTTATCTAAATATTTTGCAACCTTTGACCAAGTTGCCTAGCAACCGCCAAGTAAATATCTTTGTCAGTCTTTGACATTACGACTTCATGAAAAGTGATAAATTGTTCATTTTTGTTAAAAACTATGTTTTGAATTTCTTTTTCGTTTATGAATGAGTGTTATGTATGAGGCGTGCACTTTTGGATTTTCCAAACTATTATTTTAATATTATGTACTTTAGTGTGGGAAAGAGATGAAGCTCTACAAGACGTATAGCTCCATCTCTTTCCCATAAAGGCGGTGGTAGGCCCCCTGATTGCCTACTAGCCGGGTTTTCACGATTATATTTATTGTAGTTTCGAGAGTATTTTTCTAATGAACAAGATCTGCATGGTTCATACAACATTTCGTCAGGTTACATTTTTTAAATAGTCGTAAATAACTACAAAACAGTTCTAAATCGTTGTGATACCGTGGCTATGCTACCGATATAAAACAAGTGGCACTTTAGTAGAGCGCCGAGCCCGACACGACGCGTCGAAGTACGTGGGCCGGGTTACAGCGGGCTTACATGGCGGTGGATTTGTAATACCGTAATACAAACCTCCCTAAGATAAGGTTGAGGTCACAATCAAAACGGTGAATGCACACGTCAACAACCAAAAATTCTAAGTCATGTGGCATTCACCAACCTGCACTGGGCCTGCGTGGTGATTTACTGCCCAATCTCACAGAGAGGAGGCCTGTGTCGACGATGTGGGAGAACGGTGATGATTATGCAAGGTTCAATTTAATAATTAGGTACTAATTAGTAACCATAATTGAATTTAAATCACTTTTGTCCATTATTTGATACGTTTAGATTAAGTTATCTGGTAGGCAATTTCATAGATCAGCTTGTCCAGACATTGTAGAATACGCTCGTAAAATAATTATTGCGATTCTTTCAATTGAAAATGGCTGTCAGTTGCTTAGTTTTCCGGTTACAGCGTCAATATTATGTGACGTAAAACATTATTATTTTAATAATGTTTATAAATAGAATGTAATACTTGCAGTTTTGCTGGATTATTGTTTAAAATCTACGTTTTGTATTGTGGAAGTATTTAAAATCTCACCGTATGCGTAACCTTGACTTAAATGATACACAAAAACCTATATTACGTACTTACTTAAAATATGTATTTATTAATAAAATGTGCTTATAAATAGCAGCCGGCGGCTATGTTTGCGAAATATGTTAATGTTTAGTTGGTATGGTGAGCTCATTCATTGTCTGTCAATTAATTTAATACATAAATACTTTAGTGTTTACGACTTACGACTGACTGCGCTGATAAATAGTTATTATAATAATAACTCAATGTGTATTCAGGAAAATATGTTCAAACAAAAAGATTAAAGAAGGAAATATAAGTAGCAATATTATAACTTTACTCTTTGTAGGTAACTATGTCATATAAAAAAACAAAAAGCTTTAAAATATTTATTTTTTTAATGAATACTGGTCTGACATGTAATATACCTGCTACACAAATAATGCCACAACTAAAACGTTTGTAGTACTGCAACTTAATAAACAATAAACACTATTCCATTTCCACAACAACAACAAAAAATACCACGTTATCTTTTTCCATCTTCACCTCATACAAACCGTCCCTAAAAGTGTGCGAGCGAGAGGCCCCGACTACGACCGAGCCCCGACGAATCGACCGCGCGACTCGCGAGTGTCGGACGCCCGTTGCCGATCAGCGCACGTCAAAATGTTCAACGAAAACTCAGACAAACAAGACGTGAAGTTAATCCGCCTTGTGAAGGAAAACTCGGTGCTATACGACATCAACCATGCTAAATACATGGACTTTAATTCAAGGGAAGTGGCCTGGCAGAAGATCGGAGACGAATTAAAAAGACCGGGTAAGCAATATTTAGTTGTCACGATTCGACGCTACTATTTGTTTTGTTTGCGTTTGAGAATGGCCGACTTTTTGTGAGAAGTATGTGAGTTAAATCTGTGAGATTTTTAAAATTGATTATTTTTTTATTCATTCAAAAGAGTACTTTAAAATTAAAATGGATTAATGTTAAATTATGGTAAAAACTTGAAATTATTTTCTATTTTTTTTTTATACAGTTTTTTTTTATAAATACACATGGCGACTGTGCATACTTTTTCCGAACTGGGCGGATTGATTATTAAATCAATTTGAAGGCTATTCCTAATCCATTACTTAATATGTTCGAAAAAATTGTTTGCTCACCAACGTAAATAACGCAATGAATGTTGTTGAACTGTCAAAATGAAAACCATTGCTACTATTAGTGCGTTACGCAAATACCCCGCAGAGGGCTATTACAGTGATAATTAACATACATGTATTACTCGTATGTAATTTGAAAACAAGATTTTTATCTTTATGTTTTTATTACAGGCGCCGACTGCAAAGTCCGCTGGATAAACATAAGAGACGTTCATAGACGAATTCTAAAAAAAAATGTAACAGACCCAGTACATCCCCCCAGACAGTACAAATATGAGAGCGAGCTAACATTCATGAGGCCATTCTACAGAGATGTAGTGGTACTATCAATGGAAGACGAAGAAGCATCTCAAACCAAGAACTGGCATGACCTGGTCAACGACTCCACAAACGAAGAGATTGATTTAAACCCTTGCACCGACGATAACGACTCTGATGAACCGATAATAAAGAAAGCTAAATCTAAAAAGAAAAAATCTAAGAAGAAAAAAGAGCCGTCTTTTGAGGAGGTTAACCAGACAATTAATTTGCCAAGTTTTAGCGAGACTGTATCTCCTGAGTTGGATCCTACGGACCCAGTCGATGCGTTCTTGTTAAGCATTGGGTCTACATTAAAAACTTTTTCGCCTTATCATTTGAATATAGCGAAAAGTAAAATTTTCGCGGTCGTTCAAGATCATGATTTGCAGCAAATTGTTGAGAAGGAGAAACATGGACATTCTTCTGTTAAAGTTTCTACTACAGAAACTTTGTATTTAGGATAAGGTTTTTTTTTAATGAGTGTTTTTTAAGTGACGTATTATTTAGTATTTCGTTAGATAATGATCTCTAAGATGTAGGTTGATTGCATTTAGTATACTTATAAAACTTCTGGTAAAAATTGAGAGCTGTAATTGAATTTTTTTTTGTTTGTTTTAAAATTGAATTCTAGCAGCAAAGCTACAACAAAAAATAAAAACATTGTTTAAATTTTCAACTATGACTCAATTTCAATCAAGAGCTTCTAAAATAATGAGATAAAATAACTTTAAAGTGTGAGCAATAAGTACGTTGAATGCACAATTTTAAATATCCAAAAATACCATTTATGGATACATAGTTATTGTTGACTAGTAAGTCTGAATATTTTTTTTTTTTTTGTAGCTGTACTTCAATTCGAATTTTAATGGTAGGGTAAAGTTTTAGCTCATCGATGGATCGATGAAGTTTGCTGTACTTACATGAAATAACTATAATTATGTCATCTCATCATATGCCTTAGCATACTTTTTACGCACAATAAATGATAAAACAATAAAAAAATACAATCCATAGTTTTAATTTTTATTCTCCGGTCCATTCTTGTAACACCCGCGAGTTACTATCGAGTTCCTACAGTAGCCGTGGCCGGTAACTCGCCGATCGATCACACACACACACACACACACACTAGGTCGCGTCGCGTCGTCCGGTCGGAGCCGGCGGCCGCACACTGTGCGATACGAGAAGATGAGATGTCGATTTTTTATTTCAGTTTTTAACCAACGAAAAAAAGGAGGTTCATAAGCATTTTTTTTTGCAGGCTCACCCGATTTTTTATAACCTGTTTTCATTTTGTATTATTAACGGTATTTTACTTGACGGTTGAATACTCTATTATAAGACCGGTTAAACACGATCGAAATAAAAGTAAGACTGGAACGTCATTCGATTTCAATTAAGGAAATGTCCAATTACTATGTTTTACTTGCTGTATTTCTATTTCACTTTATAGACAAAGTAAAATAAGTACCCTAAGTTAAATTGTAAAAATAAACATTTCAGTAGGTACGTAAGTAATTAAAAAAAAAAAAAAAATTACCTGCTTAAGTACCTACCTAATTTCTAATATTCATTATTTAAAAAAAAAAACAATTAAACTATCATAAATAATCACACTGGCCTAATTCTAATATCGATCGAAGTAATCAATTTATTCTAACACTAATCTAATCAAGAAATCATCATAATGAACAAAACAAAAGTTCAGCAACAACAACATCGACCAATGACAACCGCTAATCGAGAATGCGCGCCGCCCCTTAGCAACCGGTTGCGATACCAACGGAGCCGACACGTGACGTAGCCGCGACGCGACGTTGCCACTCAGTATGCCGCCGCGCAGTCGCGACACGACACCGTAGCGCACCCGACACGATGCCGCTGCCTTTCAACAAGAACTTAGACTTAAAACTATTAAAATTAGTTAAAGAAAATCCTATTTTGTATAATACGAGACACGCAAAATATCTAGACTTTGATTCGAGAGAAGTTATTTGGCAAAAGATTGGAGATTCACTCAGCAGACCAGGTAAGTTTCTTTCTTTTATATTTATATTCCTTGTGCACTTTATTTCCTAAGCCATAAGGGTTGTTATTGAGTGGTGAATTGGAAGTGAAGTTGGCGTCGATTTTGTATGTAGAATTACAAGTAGGTTAGTTGACAGGGTTATCTGTGTGTGTTTTGTAATAGTTTGATTGTGTTCAAGTATTATTGCGCGCTGTTTTGTTGGGGGATAGGCAGCAGACGTTGCCTTTGCGTAGAAAGATCGTAGATGATTTGAGGATTATAAAGTAAACGATAGGGTTTTATTCTTAGTATTTCCTAAGCTAAATTGTTACGAGTAATAAAGGCCACATGGCTTGGGGTGTCTTTAGAGGCAGTAGTTTGGTAACAATTTAATATTATTATGGTAATGTAATGAATAAAATAAACGGAATAAATTACTTGAAGCCGATTGTTCATTACCTATCATTGCCAACCTCTGACCCACAGTTTATACCTACACATCATACTTTTGAGTCATTGTTCTACGTGACTATGCTAAGGTGACTACTTCACTGTAGGTAAACATTGTTTGTTACGCACCATTGTCATCACAGATATAGAATCTGTGATTGTCATTTTTAGTTCACCTACTTCCGTTTTAGGGAAGTTATGTTTTATTGATATAGGGTCACACAACATCCGATTTTAGACTTTGTTTTTAACACACTGTTTTATGGATATCACATGGCAAATAGTGTCGTATCGTGTCACCCAGTAACTGGTCTGATAGGCAATCGCTCCATGTAAAATACTGGTATTCAGCTGCATCCGGTTAGACTGGAAGCCGACCCCTACATAGTTGGGAAAATGATAGACAGATTGATTGTTAAAGTGCAAAGAGCATACATAACAGCCTATTTGTAAGTTATAACATCTTATAATTAATTCAAAACCTTTTATTTTCCAGCTCTCGTCTGCAAATCACGATGGATAAACATTCGGGATATGATGCGGCGCAAATTCCGCGAAAGACTGAAAAACCCGAACGCACACAGTTACAAATATAAGTACGAAGAGGAACTATCCTTCATGATGCCTTACTTCAAGGAGCCGATCTCTTCCGGAACCACAGCCGAGGAGTACGCAGGCTTCCTCGAAGACGACGCTTGCGAAGTCGAAATGCCTTCGGAAGTCTTCGTGGATGAAGCTCTAGACTTCGAAGAGCCGAGAGAGACGAAACCAGTCTTCCGAAAGAGACAACAAGACGACGGGAACTCTTCAAGAGAATTCTCCGAGTCTATGTTCCAGGAGTTAAGCCCTACAGATCCTTTAGACGTGTTTTTGTTAACTATAGGTTCGACGTTAAGGAAGTTCAGCCCATATTACTTGAACCAGGCGAAGAGTAAGATATTTCAAGTGGTACAGGATTATGAGCTGCAGCAGATCGTCAATAAGGATGGACAGGGTGGCAGCAGTGATAGTAATAGATAGTGATGTAGACGGTTAGGTTATGACAATAAAGTATTTTTAAGGGAATTTTGAGTTTTGTATTTTTCTGTGCCAACACTGATGAAGACAGGTGGGACACTTCGCATTTTAGGTATGAAGCTACAAGTTGGTAAGCGGTGGGCTCGACTTGTCGAATTCAGAGGGCGGGCGTATCGATAGAAAGAGAGGCAACTAAGTGAATATAACTGTACGTAATTAGCGCTGTGCGACCTGCATTCTGATGATGATTGACCTGAAATGTAATACCTAGGATAGTAATTTGTATAGGAGCATACGGGATTTAAGGCTGAGTTTGTGTTTTGTGTTAAAAGGTAAATTGGATAATTTGCAGTTAATAAAGACAATAGCTAGAGAACGCTCTGTAGGTACTTATAGCGTCATCTCTTTGTTCGCAATGCATTTATGATGACTGTACGATATACGATCCTTTAACTGAATCCTAATGTATAGTCACTAGCAATTTGCCTAGTTTGGCAGACAAAATTTGCCTAGTAACTACGTTTGGCAGACAAAATTTGCCTAGTATCTACGTTTGGCAGACAAAATGGTGAGCGCAACATGTTGCTATTAGCAATCACAAAGGCGCTGCCCATCCTCTTGAAATATGTAATTGTTTAACGAAGTGTATAGAGTGCCGCGAATTTCTTGTGGCACTCTAGTGTCACTGCCTCGGCCCGGCTAGGGTGCCGTGAGCGTTGCATTGTCACTGTCACTTGTTATTTAGGTTAGGTTAGGTTAGAACTGTGACCACACAACGCACGAGCCGAGCGAGCGTAGCGAGCGGTGCCGCGGTAGCGGCCGGCGAAGTGCCAGGGTCCGTTTAGGCACAAGAGAATGTAATGTTTTGGGAATGTGGTGTTTTACAGCGATCTAACCTCGACAATCAAACAAAATTCCAAGTGACGTGACTTAGTGACAGTGACAATGACAATCCAATGCTTGCGGCACTTTAGCCGGGCCGAGGCGGAGTTACTAGGGTGCCTGTAGTGGCACGTTATCCGATAGGGATAGATTGCCAATGGTGGCACTCTATACACTGCCATTGTTTAAACGCACATCTTTTACAAAATCCACTTCAAGATTTTGACACTGGTCACAATTTGATGGATACTTCAAGATGGGAATACACCAACGACAACCAACCTTGAATGAGTCTGTAGAGGTGGTATAATTGTGATTATAAATAAATATTGTATTTTGGGATTCGAGCACCAATCAAAATCAAATTGATGCTAAGACAAACGTTTATTTGACTCCTTTTACAATTACCCAGCGTGCAGCGTCCCAACACCGTAATAAATCCATCGTCCTCACACACCGTAGCCATATTGGTTCTTCCAGACTCCCTCGTTCTCTCTCTCACTCACTCAGTCCTTCACTTACGTTCCGTTCCCTCTATTACTTCCGCATTCATTTCCACATAAATAAATAAAAATATCACTCACACTCCCACATCTCACGATGTGGACAGCACAAACCCATCTTTTTGTGAAGGTAGGTGATACCTACGCTGAAAAGGGTATACTGCAATACCGCAGAAATCATTTGATAGGGAGAGGGAGGGGTCGGCAATTCGGGATGAAATGAAATGAAATTGTTTATTCTGTAAATAGGTCAAAAAACACTTTAACACGTCATATATAAAAAATATTAAAAATAAGCTAGAGGAGTTCGGCGTTTCCTATCTGACTATTCTGAGAAGAAAGGCCGAAACAAACTCAGAGGTCACAGTCTCTTTTAAAGTCCAGACATAATCTTGGTCAGGCCATATGAGAGCCATGTAGATTAGTGTCTGAACTGGTATTTTGAGGAAAGAACCACACAGATTTGAGTGGACCTGTCCAGACGATGGGTGAGATGACGAGAGGATGACGATTAATAGCCTCCTCAATTACCGCATCTGCCCTCCACGGGTGCACGTTAGATTGTCCCTGAGGCATGCGTGTGAGTTCCTGCCTTTAAGTGACAAACTCTATACGATTGATTTTGTAACCATCCCATTAAAATATTTTGTTTTAATTACTTATAGCGGTGAACTTCGCGGGGCTGCAGTGCCAGATACAATTAGGAGACTATGACGAGAAGAAACACAAGACTGGTTTTATTGAAAAGTAAGTATTAAACGAAAGAACCGAGAGAAACGCAGAGTAGAGGATTTACACTTCTATTTTAAGATTCATAAAGCACAAAGGTGGACAAACGTCTACAAAGAACATCAAACAGCTTCTGAGGCGTCTAAAGACACTCGCGCATTTTCCTTTGTTATTTTAAGTCTTTACTGCTACACAACTACATTTAGGTTAACGTGCGCCATAGGTAACCCTCCAGACGTTTGAAAGTTGTTCTTGATGAGTACAATGACCCCTTAAGAGGGTTAGTATAAACAAAAAATAATGTGAAAATACAATATTAAGGATAATTTTATTTTAAACTTAACATCTGTAACTTGTACATACCTACTTTTTGTTTAAATAAAGAACTATTTTATTCTATTCTAAATCCTTAGTTGAGGTAATAAGTGTACAATATTTTTATAAATCCCTCTCACCATTAACTAAGTCAAATCACGTGCAATGTTCTGCAATCTCGACCCTAGACTATGTGTATCCTCACCACCAACCTAACCTCCAGATTCGAGGAATACCTCCCCGCCCAGTACTTAAATGCATGGAGCGTAGAAAAGAAGATCCAGAAAGAATATGCGACGCACCAGGGCAGTAGCGAGCTGGACGCCAAGTTCCTGTACATCAAGACTGCGCGGGCCATGCCTACGTATAGAGTCACCTTCTTCTTGGTTAAGGTATGACTACACATACGCATACACAAATTCACGCCTTCTTCTCATGGGGTAGGCAGACTCAACTCTAGAACGCCACCTACTACGACACCTTACATACTCCTTTTGCTTCGATAACGTTCCTGCACGCATGCCGGTTGCGAGTACCTACTACGCACTTACACTTTCTGAAGAACATCACCAATAAGGTCACTATAAAATATTTCCTTCTAGAGCATACCCTCCAGGCGTTTGTACTGACATCTGCCTTATAAATACCTTTTTCACCCGACTGCCCCAGAAGGAGGGTAATGTTTTTCGAGAGTGTGTATGTATGTCTATTTCTTTGACACGCTCTGTAGCCTAAACGGCTTGATGGATTTTAACATATGAGGTGTCGTTAGATTCGTCTTAATCGTAGAAGTGACATAGGCTATATAATATTTATGTATTGCATCTGGAAATACAAAAAAAGGGAGGGGAAGGATTAAAAAAAAAAAATTACGACAATATTGGTATCAAATAAAAGCTGGTAATTAGTCAATTCGAAATTAAGATATATTAATAAAACTAAAAACTTAAAATAAAGAAAATTATTCAATAAACAAAAAACCCGACTGCAAAAACACATAACTGAAAAGAGAAAAACAAGCATTATAATCTATAGAATTTTGGTATCGAAGAACAGAACAGAACATCATAATTATGCGACTACTATAAGGGTCGCTCGTTTTTTTTATTTCCTCACACAATGCATAGTAAAACGTTGTATGATACACGTGCGTCAGATGATTTCTCGTCGCATATCACCTACTTTCCGCACTTGTAGCATAAATAACTAATAGCACCTCTTTAAACACCACCAATATTCCAAACAGGAGAAACAAAAAGACAAGAAGAAGCTCGTCCCGCGCCTGCTCGGCATCAA
Organism: Conistra vaccinii; assembly: GCA_948150665.1. Taxonomy (NCBI): domain Eukaryota; kingdom Metazoa; phylum Arthropoda; class Insecta; order Lepidoptera; family Noctuidae; genus Conistra; species Conistra vaccinii. Next base: position 1,609,269 of record OX411340.1, on the reverse strand, counting down.
CGCGGAGGCGATCCTGCGCCTGGACGAGGTCACGAAGGAGATCCTGCAGCAGTGGCCGCTCACGCACGTCAAGACGTACCACACGGGCAAGTCGCAGACTTTCACGCTCAACTTCGGAGATTATAGGTTTGTTTACTGTGGTTTTTTATTAATTACTAGCGACCCGCTCCTGCTTCGCATGCGTTTTACGAATTGACCTAATATCGAGATTTCTTAGGAACTTTATTGGTAACGTATTATACACATTAACCTAAATTCTCTAAACGATGGTGAAAACCTTATCAAAATCTGTTGCGTGGTTTAGAAGAACAACGCGAACATACAGACAAATGCGAAAAGCGACTGTTTTATTATATGTATAGAAGATAAGAAGGAAGAATTATTTAGCCTGCTAAAGTCGTATTACAATGAAATAAGGTCCACCTTAAATTTTTACAATATATTTAGGTATTAATATTGTTTTTTTATTTTTTATTCCATCTCCTCTATAATGCCATTCGCTCCTTGAATCTAATCTTAGGGACGTTTGCGCCACATTTTCTCCTACGCTGGATCATTTGACACATCTGTGAATTTTAACTGCTGGAAACACCAATGACTGAGTTATTTTTTTCTATAATAATAAGAACTGACATTCTTAGTAATTGGTTGCAATCTCGCCTGATAGACTAATAAGTAATTTAATTCTAACTTACTAAACTGTTACTTATTGAGTAATGATTAGAACAGTTTGATTCAGGTTCAATTCCCTATCATACTTTTTTCTAGTCCTTTGTGATTGTGCATGAGTTCTTAGTAAACGCATACACAGTCAATACAGGAGTTGACGTAAAGCAAGATTTATATTATTTTTTCTATGTACAGTGACAAGGAATACTGCGTCAAAACCCAAGACTGCCACCGCATCCGCGACATCCTAGAGGGCTACATCGACATCATCCGCCGCCGGATGCTGGCCAAGCCCTGCGTGGACCCCGGCGAGTCCATGGTCATCACCCATGATAACGTGCAGATGGGCAAGTACGTGCAAAAGGAATGAGTAAGGCTCGGCGCAGACGGGCCACACTCACCACAGCCACCGGTGACTGTCGCGCGCTACCGCCACATTTGTAACAGTGTCAACAGCGAGCGACAGCCGCCGGTGTTCGGAAGCCGCCACAGAATGTAAATCCCAAATAGCGGGACGTGAATGGATTTGCGATATGAATGTATAATCCTCAACTGCGGTGGAGCAGTGCGACAGTGGCCCGTAGCGACCACAAGTGGCTAGTCGCGCACACTGCTGTAGCGAGTGCCGCCACCGGCCACACGTGGACGCGTCCATACTAAATATATGAAAAAGTGTGTTAAGTCGCTGTCGCTGGCCACCAGTGGCTGTGGTCGGTGGCCTGTTTGCGCCGAGCCTAAAACAGTCGACTTGATATTTCACCACTTTGTCCAACAATTATTGTAGCGTTATTAAAAATTGTAATTTGAAAAATCATCGACGAAAATTGCGGTTATAAAATTAATCTCAATAAATTGTCAAATTGAAATAAAATTAGGATTTCGCTTTTAGTATTGAAATGATGAAATTAAAGCACTCAATTTGTAAGTGGCACTACAGGGACTGGCGAAATGTGGGTGTACTATACGGTTCCCTATCCATTTGCATAAAATTTTAAGACCTAATATAACTTAGCATAATTTTGTTTGGCATAATTATATTTTCGCATAATATAGTTACGCATAACAGCTTACGCATAATTTTTTTAAGCATAATTTCTCTAACCATAATAATGATTAAGCATAATATTCTAAAGCATAAATTTATTAAGCATAAAGTTCTAAAGCATAACTTTTTTTAAATTAAAGTTGCTTCTGCATCGTCTCCGGCGCTGCGGGAAGTGCAACCCCTTCGCCCTTACGTAACAAAGGATAGGCACCCATGCTCACCTCCGCAGCTTCGGTTTGCTGCAGCCTCAGCCGCTACGGCTCGCACTGGTGCCTATGCTTTGTTACAGCGGGCGGGGGTTGCTCTCCCTCCGCGCCTCCGGTTTTTATATACACTCTAGGGGTAGGAGCCAAAAGACTACGTAAAGTCGGGGTGCCCCGACTCGGTTTTGGAACAGATTCAACCTATTAACTACAAGCCGGTGTATAATTATGTTGTCGCCATATCATAGAATTTTTTAGCTTTACTAATAGGCAGAACTAATAGTGTGATCACAATAGTAAGACACGACACGACAAGAACACAATAGTAGAATATTTTACCTGTATGACAGAATAAAAAATAAAAAATATCCGTCCACCCTCATAAAAACAAACTAATAATACGATAAGAACGCCAGCCATTTACGTGCTAGCAAAAACAAGCACCACTTGTTTTTGCTAGCACGAAAGTGGCAGGCGGTTAAAATGTAATCAGTTTTTGCAAAAATAAAAGTTGATATTTCCAAATTATATTAAACGTTACTTATGGATTTTGAATATTATAGCAACTGAATATTATATTAATTGAATATTATTTCAAATGTGCATTATATAAACTGTTCATTATACCATATGAAATTAGGTAAAAAGAAATTATATCAATAATTCATTATATCATTTGATCGTTACATTAAATAAAAATTATGTTAGATGAAATTAGGTCATATGATCATTAGAACTTTTGTTATTATATGAAACGTTACACACCCACAGTTCACACACACACACCGGTTGGTCACAGTTCTAACCTAACCTAACCTAATCCTAATCTAAACAAATAAGATATGCCTAAATATTATTATGCTAATAGTCATTAGGCCTACTAACGTTATGCGAATCAAATTTATGCCAAAACAAATTAGTCTTTAAGATGATTATGCCAACATAAAATGTATGCCTAAAAAAATTATGCCGAAGTATTATTATGCCAAAACAAATTGTGCCAAAATCGTTATGCCGAAGTATATTAGGACAAAGAACATTATGCGAAAAGAAGGGATCCCGTACTATACATATAGGGTGACTGGTAATTAGTGACCGATACTTAAACACGTGACTTTACTCATCAATATAAACAACTTTACAATGGGACCAAACCTGAAATTGCGAAAAAAAGTCAGCTGTTCCATACTTTTTGGCAAATTTTGCGAACATAAATGTAGGGAACAGCTGATTTTTTTTCGCAATTTCAGGTTTGTCATAGTAAAAGTTGTTCATAATGATGAGTAAAGTCACGTGTTTAAGTATCGGTCACTTATTACCAGTCACTCTATATACATATCTGCCTTTCGGGGACTACCGGCGCGATGTTATGCTACACAGCATTATACAACGCTACAATAAATTGACCTGTTTCAGGAGTCATCAAATCGAGCATGTGTCCAACAATCCGTCGAAGTCAGTGACGGAAACCTTCGTGGGGCCCACCAAGCTTGTGCCTTATGATCAAGGTAAGGTCCAATCATAGCACTCCTCCAAAAAATGATGCATTTATGTAGAAAATGTTTCGCATGTTATTTTTTCTACCAAAAACATAATTATGATTTAGAGACATGAGGAACAGGGTGTAAAGTTCACTCATCCTCTGTAGAAAAGGAAGGATCCTCCGACCAGACGGGTGTTGTGTCTGGCGGGCAACTGCCCAATGGTTGATGTTGGATAGTCTTATACAGGGTGGCAGGGACATCGACGCGAAGCCTGTCGCCATGGCTTCAGTACATGATTCTCAAACACTTGCCTTGAATTTATTTTTTCGGTTATTAAAAAAAAATAACAGCTGTTCCATACATTTTGACAGCGTAGGTATTGCACTTTTCTATGAAATAGCAGATTTTTTATTAAATAACCGACGAAAAATTTCAACGCTGTGGGGTTCAGAATCATGTACTGAATCCATGGTAACAGGCTTCGCGTCGATGTCCCTGCCACCCCGTATACGTCGTTCACGCGGTAAACTCTAAATGCGCGATGCAGGATTTTTGCGACGGCAGGATTTTGTGGGACGTCAGGTCTTTGATGGGTAGTTCGAATGTGCCGATGTAGATACCGCCACAATAATTATGTCTGCTTTCCAGTAAGAGAAATGCATTTTTTTTTTCAGTATTTTAGTAAGGCACGTACTACTCGTATAAACCATTTAGTTTTGTAGTGAAGACATAAAATACGTTCTCAATACTTCGTAATTCTACAGTTCAAAAGTCATTATTCAAATTAGGTTGAGAATCAGCACTTTTCGAACGTCAAAATTACATAAGACAGACCCCCAAAAACGCCCGCCCTTCACCACTTCCACTAAGAAGAAAAAGTGTCGCAACTAACTCCCCAGGAGCAATGCTGTCTTTTCAGTTAGAAAAACAACAATAGTAAAAAACAATAATCGAAGGTTTAAATACAATGTTATTTTTCACCCAGGTTCCCAGGCTCACTCCGGCACTATGATAACCACGGTTCAACAGATAGTGGTCACTGATCATCTGCAGAACCAGCAACAGGCATTGGTAAGCACTTCTCACTATAAACTAAAGACGTACAGTCAACTGTGGCATCTTTACTTTCCATGAGCAACTTTACCCATGAGATAAATAGACAAATATTTCTGGATTACTAAACATCTGTTACAAATATAATAGTCGTTTTGCTACTCTACCTCTTTAGATAAAAAAAAAAAACAATGGGTTGCACTCCGGGAGTGCCGGCAGAAGTGAAAACTTAACTGCTTTTTTTTACCCATCAATATGGGTAAAATTTCATACCTCGCAATCTTTACGTAATGTCAAAGCGTACGTATTTTGGTATTTACTTTGTCGGTTGCTAGGCAACGGATCTTACAAAAAAGAGCACAACCCCGCTTAAGAAGTTTTCACTTCAAAAAATGGCGTTAACAGATTTTTCGCATTCGAGAGATATTTAAGTACTGTAGTCATAGGTAAAGTTTCTCATGGAAAGTAAAGATGTCCCAGTTGACCGAAGTCTCTTGGATTCGATTCTACCGAGGACATCCACCGTGTTGACGAAGGACCTGCGTGCCTAAACAGTATAATGAATTTAATTGTGTTATTATATGCGCATATTGTAGTGCATGCTGTGCTTTTCTATAAGTAATGAGGCGCTTAGACTTAAGTTTGCAACGTGCAAATTGTAAAGCAAAAGTGTACTCAGTGTTGAAAAGCCTAATAATAAATAAATAAATAATTATCTTTATGTAAAACATAAAGATAATTATTTACCGTTTTTTAGCGTTGAGATATAACATCTATACAAATAAATAATATTGAAGACTGTTTGTAACATCAAAATAACAGCTTTTTAATAAATGTATATTATTATGAAAGTATATATTATACGGTAGGTAGGTACTTATGACACAAACAGATTTTTATTTTTATTTTCTGTCTGTTGGTCTGTGTGATTGTTCCGGCCAATCTCGAAAACGGCTAGGCCGATTTTGACGGGAATTTCACTAGCAGATTGCTGATGTTATAAGGAGTACCTAACATAGGCTACCTACTTTTATTTTAGAAATAGAATTCAGGTCTACGCGAGCGAAGCCGCAGGCATCAGCTCTTCAAAAATATAATGACTACATTACTCCACAGAGTACCACAATCTACCTACACACATCTGCACTACATTTTTTATAATTTAAAACAATTAATCAGCGATCATACTCCTTTTTTTACAGAAAGGTGAGATGCCTCTCCGTGGTGATATGTCAAAGGACTGCATAAAAAAACTGAACAGAATGAACTCCAACTCGGTCAAGATAGTCGGGCTACTCACAGGTACATCACAACTACATTTATTAGTAACAGACCCAGATTCAACTAGGCATAGTAATCAATAAAAGATCCTACCATATTTTTTTGTCCTTATTTTAGATAGAGTAAATTAATTTAAGAAAAAGTAAATGTAGGTACATACATATTTAAAATTAACGTTGGATAGAGCAGGATGGAAATTGCTACTCTGTCTCACTAAATAATCTTTTATACTTTTGTCAGATCCCACGGAAACCAACATAAACGAGGCTAAACAGATCTTACGGGCTATGCAGGAGGACTTCCCAGTCGTCCAGAAAGGTAAGCCAATCGGACATTAACGGTGTCTAAAATATCTATGATATCGGGTGTAAAATATCTATGATATCGGGTGTAAAATACCTATGATATCGGGTGTAAAATATCTATGATATCGGGTGTAAAATATCTATGATATCGGGTGTAAAAATACCCTTAACGAAGCCGAAACTCAATAATTGTTTTCCCCGCTAATAAGTTTTTTCGTACTGGACCATACCTACTAGTTACGGAGGTATTGAAGGTCGAAGTTTCTACTTTTTGAATGTCCTTTGTTTTCGTAAACTTAACTTTAAATACTCCCTCGATCCCTGTACCGTTGCTGCACCCATAGGCCGAGTCCTATTTAAAAGCGATGGTCACGTAAGTATGCGATCAGATGAGATGACCTGAATATAACTTATAAAAATGAGTCTTTTAACTAGGTGTGAAAGAGACAGCAGAAAAACAAGATATTGAAGACGCAAAGAAGATGCTTTTAGACGAATTAGAAGATTTGAACAACTACATGAACAAACTGGCAGGATCTATCGAGACGAAGAAAGTCGTAAGTAATCTTACAAAATCCATACTAATCTAAATATGTATATAAAAATCTGTTGCCATGCGTTAATGTCGCAAAAATCGCAAATGGCTCGACTGATTGTGATAAAACTTTAGTAAGTTATTGCGTGCGTGCCAGAGAAGGATCTAAGAAAAAAAAAATGGCATTGCAACGCATTAGCTACTAAATAATAATCTTAAATTAACTGACAGAGAACGCACACCTTGAACCGCTGAGTCTAAAAACATGAAATATAAAAAACATGCAGAAGATCAGTCAAACGAAAAGATTGGTATAAGTACAGGCAGCAAACTTGAAAAAAAATCAAACTATGTGGTGAGTAGTCAAGTGTTTTCGCTCCTATAAGTATGTCATAAGCGTAAAAAGTTATAACGCACACAGATAAAATTGATATTGACAGTGTAGTGGCTCAGACCAAATAAAAAACCAAGACAGGCCTGTACCCTAATTACGTAATACACGATCAATCAGAATTTGAATCGTTTTGAAACAGATTGCTAACCCATTGCTTCACATTGGAAAAAAAAATCTGCTCGACAACGTAAATAACGCAATGAATATTGTTGAACTGTCAAAATGAAACAGATTAGTTGGAATAAAATGTCAACAATGACGTGAGGTGGGACACATATACAATGAAACTATAATTGTAAATGGTTGTAAATGTGTGCGTGTGAGCGTGCACACATACACAGAGCGGAGGTGTACTTTTAGCTTGCTTCATCTGAGTGTAGTGGGAAGATAAATATTTTTGCCTGTATACCAATCTCTTTGTTCGAGTGTACTTCTTTACTCCACAGCGTGCTAGTCCAACGAGGAAGTTAATTCGTAACAAACACTTGCTAATACCAATCTTATATATTTTCTATCAGAACCCTAACGACGCGAAGGATGCTGCAGAGAGTATTGCCGACCTGACCACTCAGATGTACTTCTCAATCGACCCCAAGACCAAGAGGCGCAGTGAACTCCTCAGGGTATGAAAACCAAATACTTTATGTGTTTTAAACAGTTTTTGGAATTACGAACTGACATATTCCTACTCCTCCTGGTTACCAAGGTAACCGACATAGCTCGAAGAATTGCCAAACTTAAGTGGCAATGGACAGGACACATTGCTCGTAGAACAGATGGCCGATAGGGCCGAAAGGTTCTGGAGTGGCGACCGCGTACCGGAAGACGTAGCGTTGGAAGGCCTCCCACAAGATGGACCGGTGACCTTGTGAAGGTCGCAGGGATCCGCTGGATGCGGGAAGCACAAAATCGGTCGAAGTGGCGGTGCTTGGGGGAGGCCTATGTTCAGCAGTGGACGTCTTTTGGCTGAAATGATGATGATGATGGCGTGTATCTATTATCCATCTCTGTCTACCTCTTCGAAGAATACAGGTCTAATTTTATGTTATATATTACAGCGTTCCCGCAAGAGCTTCAGAGATGGCGAGAAGACTGAGCAGACAATAAGACGAGCCTCCTTCGTAGCGGCCGCGACCACCGCTCTACATTCTGTGGACACTGCTGCACAAGCTCTTCATGAGGTAACACTAACTAAAACTAACTTCTAAATTCAGCAACACCAGCATAATCTTTCGAATCACCAATTTATCTAGCGAAGAAAGTGAAAACTTTGTACGCGCAAGCTTATTACGCAAATTGACCATAATAATAAGAATTATGGAAATATCACATTGTACACTCATCATCACTGACAGGACTATTGTTGCCAATAAACCTGATATAGTGGTGGTGGACCGAGTAGAGCGGCGCACAATGATCATTGACATAACGGTCCCGCATGACGGGAACCTCGTGAAAGCCGAGAAACATAAACAAAGGTATGTTGACTGGCTCGCGAGGTTGTCGACATGTGGGATGTGGCCTCAGCGATCATTGTGCCGATAGTCGTATCAGCCAATGGCTTAATTGCCAAGAGCCTCGACCAACACCTGAGGAGGCTCTCGTTGGGCAGCTGGATCAAGGGCTTGATCCAGAGAGCGGTACTCCTGGACACGGCTCGCATTGTCAGGAGGTTCCTCTCTCTGGAGCCCTGACCGCAAATTCATCCAAATCTGTTTAGCCGTTATAGCGTGCAAGCGTAAAAAAGAAACAAATAAACTCACTTTCGCATTTTTAATAGTTAGGATTATTTCGGGACATTGCCAAGCGGTTGGTCGACTCTTCACGTGACCAGAAGGCTAGCCAACTTTTAGGCCAAAGAATCAGCATTGCCATCCAACGTGGCAACGCTGCCAGCCTGTTTGGCACTTTTCTCACTGACAGCGTTGCGGACGAATTTTTTGATGCCCAATGAGCTTTTTCCTTTCTTTTTCAATTAAATACTTATACATAATATATATATATATATTTTAGTGTTAGATTAAATTGTATATATATTTAAGATTTCAAATGTTTGCCAATCTTAATGATAAAATTTTTTTTGGTCTCGTTTGCTTTTGGGCTTAATCCATAAACTGCGTGACATATGTCAAGGAGTTTTGGCCATCTGTTAAACTCCATCGTTTCGCGATAACAATGCTCTATAATGTTTATCTAGGAGTACACTGGACCGAAGGTGGACGAGGAACAAAAGAGGAAGCTGGAGAAAGCTCTGGAGGATCGGATGGGCAAGCTCAACGCGGCTATAGCGCTCTACCTTATGGCTCATTCTGGTGAGAGTTGTTTTACATGTTATTTATTAAATACTTCAATGCTATAGGCATTTTCAACCAATCAACTTTTGGATGATGTAGAGACAAACTGTGGTAGGTGTAATTACGAAAACTGAGGAATAAATATTTATTTAAAAATAAAGATCTAAACATTATGTCAGGTAAAAGGTTGGTTGTATGATAATAATAAGCCTCAAATGGCATTTATTTCAAGATATTAATAGAAAAACAAATCTCTTGTTTGTCTGTTTGTCTGTCTGGTTGTCTGCTTCACTAAAAGCTTAGTGCAGATTTCACCAATGAAATTGAACGCGTTCAGCACATCTAAACGCGTTCAAGAGCTGTCAGTGTACAATATTCCATAGCAATTTTGACACTGACAGCTCTTGAACGCGTTTTAGAAATGCTGATCGCGTTCAGTTTCATTGGTGAAATCAGCCCTTAGTTTTTGTGTAAAAGTATCGCCCAATAATGTTTCTTGTTACAGATCCAGATAACATTGACTTCTCTGCCGCAATCAATTCGATGAATGCCATCAATGAGCTGACGCCTAAACTAGCTAGAGGTAACTACGTTATTACGGCTAACCAAGTCATTTTTACAATTTCCCCAAAACAACCGTATCCGATGATCCGAAAATATCAAGACTTTTCTTCTTTATAAGGCAATAATTAATTTGTTCTATTGATACCATTCCAAACTGTACACTCATTACTCAGGGAAATTAATTGTTTATCAAATTGACACACTAAACCGTGTTATAACTATTTTATAAAACTGTCAAAAAATTACAGTTGTGAATTGAATATACGGACAATTTTAGTTGTTGCTACCTATAATACATTTGGAATAAGATAAAACATTTAAACAAACGTTTTTTACAATCTGTTCAACCGATTCTAACTTCTATACCGTAGGCATAAAGATGGCATTGTAAGCAAAAAAGTGGTTACAATACCAACTGTTTACTGCAGCTGCCATTTGACATGCCACCAACGCAATAGAAGTCAAAATCGGTTGAACGGACTGTAACTTGGTAAACAATTAAAATTCCCTGACTTATGACTGACTTTTCTAAATATTGCAGATGCCCAGATACTAGCCAGCACTAAGGACCCGGCAGGTCGCAAGGAGCTAAAGGACGAGATGAAAACTCTGTTCGACGCCACCAAGAAAGTCTGCGGCATGACTGGCAACCAGAATCATGAGGTCAGTACTAAAAACAATTTCTTACAAAAAATTAAGCTTGGGTTGGTTGTTTTCTGCATTATATTTGAAGACAGGTGATGATTGCACATCTGACATCTTACCTTCACCTCTGACCTCTCACCGAGAAAGATGGCGCGCCTCAATCCACAAAGCAACTGAATGCTTTGAATCAAGTCGTCTTGAAGACCTAGACAAGAAGCGCCAAATATGCCAAAGTCGCCCAAAGCCTTCCTATATATATACGTACACATACAACGATGCTGATCAGCTCTTCTGTACACGGTGTGACCGGGCTTTCAAGATCAAAGGTTTTGCTAGTCATCAGAGAGCTCATGAAAGAAAAGGAAATTAGTCTGGGTCGCTGTCGTCGGATACGTTGAAAAGGACTATTATATATATCCTGAAAAAAAAGTGATTCAGGAATTATTAGAAATGTTTTTCGTCCATCGCCGTCCATCGTCATCGTCCATTTCCATCTAACGGCGAGCTCTAGCACCGCGCGCGCTCATTGGTCAAATCAAATAGCGCGCGCTTCCCCGGCTTCCTGTTACACACTTCCGTCCCTTTTCACGTAATCACTCTCACAGATTGCAGGAAAGGGAGAGGAAATATGTTACTTATATAAAAACAAAACTAAACAGCCGTGCCAGCAAGCACGCACGGCCGCAGCCTATTTCGCAGGGTACAGACCCTGCGTTTTTTTTTTTTACTTTATTCGTAAATTACAGCGTTGTTTTACTTTCAAACTATATCTTTTGAGGCTGACTGTACATGGGCGTACCCAGGGGGGGGCAGGGGGGGGCACCAACCATAAATTTTATTTTCAGTAAGTACGTGAAAGGCAGTTTGTAGTTGGGGAACCCCTACGCATGCTAAATATAAATGAAGGGTTCTAAAATTTTCGAGCTCGCTTCGCTCGCTCTTGCAACCTACATTCTCTTTTTTTCCAGACTTCTCTGCGTAAATCGACAAAGCAACTCCTATTTATGTACGAATAGTCAAATGAAAACCTTGCCTATCCGGGGTAGGGTGCTAAAATTTTCGAGCTCGCTTCGCTCGCTCTTGCATCCTACCGTTTAACTATTTACTGTATTATGTTGACAAAGTAATTCCTATTTTTTTTATTTAAAAAATACTGTTTTAGTTTTCTATGGTATTCAAAAGGCTTGTCCATAATGCACAGGGGGCCTATTACGAACTTTAAAAAAACCAGGCATGTTCCAGGCAGTTCATTTCCCTGGCTGGTTAAATTTCGTATTATGATTTATGACATTCGTAATTCTGACCGACTTCCCGCTGGCTAGTTTGTCTATGGCTGGCTTGTAATTCACTGCCGTAACGTTCAAAAACACGTTATCGGTAAGTTACGGTTTATTTCAATCATGTATTTTATGATAAAATAATAAATATAATATTTCTAGTTACTAAAAGTAGGTGAAAATATGAACGCAATGTATATTGTACTATTTATTTAATCATATTTTAATTTTCAGTGTTTGTAAATATGTAACACGACATTCGTTTAACAACAACGTTTCCGAACGTACCGCTCTTGGAGACCTTGGAGTTCAGTGTAGGGTTGCCAACCGTACTATCATATATAGTATTGTATTATATTTCGGGTCTGCGTACTTTATCTGTTGAAGAAATATTTATAGTACGCAAAAATACTATATTCTCAACACCGAAATCTAGCAAACAAATCTTTCATTTAAAAAAATTATGTACGCGCCTTTACGTTAACTTTTGAATTATGTATAACCGAACTCATCTGTCATTGCGTTCCGAACTTGCCAATAATGTCAAATTGACAACATCAAACGAATTTTTGTTCTGATAGAATTTTTTTATGGGATATTGGTAATTATACCAATTATCAATTTGATGTTGTTCTTTCTTTTGAGAAGTTGAAGTCTGAAACTGGCAACGATAACGAAAATGCGTCAAGTTCTTTACCTACTAACTCGCTACTAACGCCGCATTTTTTTTATGCAGTGGTGCCTAAAGATGTAGTTTTTATATAAAAATAAGTAAAAAATATATCTTTGTAAATGTTTTGTATTTTCCATAAAATAGGTACTATATTTTTACTAAGTGTACTATATTTTTTTTTTAGCTTATTTTTAACATACTATATTTCGCCGCAGAAATGTTGGCAACCCTAGTTCAGTGGGAAATTCGACACTTTCACAGAAGTACCTAGGTATTGTCTCACAAACTACTAGGTACTGTTTGTTTAATACATAGTTATAGCTAACATGTACATTTCTTAGCTATTAGGTACTTATATTTTGTTTATATTAGGTGCGCTGCGGATGGTCGCTCTCACGCGATAAATACTAACTAACATTTGACATTGATTTATATTGTTAAGTCTACAGATTTTTAGGCCATAAGTTAAATTTCACCATAGCGATAAGTACACTATTAAGAATAAGAATATTGTATTTTAAAACTTTAGTCTTTAATAAACCATCGTCTAAGCAACAAAGTGTTGCTTAGACGATGGTTTATTAAAGCTTTAGAAATAACCTAGGTCTCAGCCATTGAGTTAAATGTCTCAGCTCCTCACAGAGATTCAGTACCAACTCTTTGCTAAGTCGATAACGTTGAATGAACTGCACATCATCCATGTCGAACGCATTAATAGATTGATTACGAACCATTGAGGTATTAGTACAATAATACCTCAATGTTACGAACACGTCTTCTTTTGTTCCTTGATTCATCATTTTGATTTGAAATTGAAACGTCACTTTCCAGGAATTCAAACAGTTCATAATCGTCACACATGATAATTCAATATAATATGATATGTCACTCGAACAATTTCTCCAAATAACTCCAAAACAATTCAATAAAAGTTCCTCTGAAGCAGCGTAAATTGAATGGATTGTGAGGTTACTTTTAATACGTCAAGAAATGTCAAACGGACGCTCGTAATACGGTATTTCCAGACAATATTCGGGCAGAAGTCGACCAGGTTGTCACGTGACCACTGACTGGCTTGTTTGACGCGTTCATAATACGAAATTGCAAGGCAGTTCTGTTTACGCCGTAAACTGCCTGGAAATAAGAGTTCATAATAGGGCCCCAGAGCACTATTATAATACTGCCATAATGAATTAGGCCGCTATGGTTCTCATGGCCTCAATTCGTCTGATGCTCTAGCTTTTCTATATCAATAGTCAAAAGAAAACTTAACCTTTTCAAAGCGCTCTGTCTTGGCCGGGGGGCCCCATTTGGTTTTGCGGCCCCAGGCCTAAGACATTAGTCCACCACTCCACACACACACAGGAACACCTGCGGGTGTTTTGTTTCCCCTACACACTACATACTCATGTTTCGTGAAGTGTGTACTTGTGTAGGGTAAAAAATGTGCGGGTGACGCGGCTTGAAATTTCTGATTTGCCCCCCCCCTGGGCCAAAAGCTGGGTACGCCCATGTGACTGTACCTACCTATAAATTAACGAACATGTTTCAGAAAATGCAAGAAGCATCTAACGAGTACGCGGACATTGCTGGCCAATTGCTGTACAAGTTCTCGCGAGGCACTAATGCAGACAAGGAGAATGAGGTAAGTAAATAAAGTATGGATCGTTAAGGATTAAAAGAACTTACTCTATATACGTATGTTATAATTCTCTTTATAATATAGAAAACGTATATTTAGTAACCTAATCCACTGAACTGTTCTTAAAAAGTCATAAAGAACCCTGTAAGAAATCGACACGTGTTTCATCTCTCGCGAATCTGAATACGACGTGTTGCCACGCCAAGCGCCGAACGCACGTAGGCACGCATGTTACTCTGCGTGAGTGTGATATTCAAAATTCATTTATTTACGTTACACGTCCGTGTTTGGGTCACAGAAATTCATATGTGTTCCAAATTTGAACTAAATTGGTCCAGTCGATTTGGAGCAAATTGGCTGTGACAGACGGAGAGCTAGCCAGCTAGCCAGATAGACAGACAGACAGACACACGAGTGATCCTATAAGGGTTCCGTATTTCCTTTTGAGGAACCCTAAAAAAGAAAAGCTATTAAATATTGAGTGAGTTTTGATTTTGAGGGTACCTAAATAGGTATTCCACAGCCCGCGGCCGCCTTAATATCATTGCATAACAAAAACTAGTGTCTGACCAAAACAGGACTTTCTACCGAAACCGAAAACGAATCTTCGGTAAAAATCTATTGAAAATCTAAAATTAAAGTACGCAAAAAATACATTTTTTTTGGGAAATCACAAACAGTATAAAAATTATCAAAACATGTTTTGTAAAAAATGTTATGTCTGTGTCTTGTAAAAATTTGTTAGTAAGGAAAAGCTGATGATGGCGGATGACACGATTCACGAACTCGCCCGAAGTCAGCCGAACGAGCCGCGATAATTCACGAACGCAAAGTTTCCGTGCGGCTGAAGGTTCGGCAGATTTTCTGCCGAAACAGACACTGATGCGGAAACCAAACCTTCGGCTTCGGTCGGTCTAAAACCTCTTTTTTATGCAGATCGTCCAGCTAGCCAAGGACGTGGGAGCCAAGGTGTCTCGCCTGCTAGTGACCACCAACGAGCTGACCTGCCAGGCGGGCTCGCTGCCCGCAGCCTCGCAAGTGGACGATGCAGGAGTACGCACTGCAGGCGCGGCCAGGGACCTGCTGCACAGTGCACAGGTAACTAGGAACCTAGAACACCTCCGTCATTTCATTTTTATCAATATGTCAGTTGAAAGACGTTGGGCAAAATTCGCCATAGTGCCCGATCTTCAAGGATCTTCTGTATACGCAGGTATACAAAAAATACGACTTGAAGCTTGAAGTAAGCTTTCATCTCTGCGCCATTATTTTGATTTAAAAAATAAACGTGCTGGTCGCGGGATCCCAGTCAGGAACGATACTCGCACGCACACATACACTCGTATGCAATAGAAAGAGACAGAGAGGAAGAAAGTCGCATGGAGGGGGCATAACGCTTTGTTCTTACGTGACGATTTCTACCAGTTAACTCCTACCGCAAGCCGCGAAGGAACATCGTTCCTAAATGTTTCTAATTTCGAACATTCTAGAAGTTGGCACACAATTGTTGTCAATCTGAGAGATGAAATCTCGTTCTTTTATTAACTTTTTTTACTAAAATATCGTGACACTGAATATTTAATTTTAGTTGTCAAAACAGCGTTTGGAAACTTTCCAAATGATTATACTTAAAACTGTTCAAAATTTTACTAAATTATTTTACATTCAAAATGAATAAATAAAAAGATATTTAGTAAAAAGCTAAATATTTCACAACCATTTGCGACGTTGTCACATTTCAGAATTCACAGACATCAAACTCAAAATTCAAGGTCTAACTTCATCGTTCCCCGCAGCTAACAGCCCCAGCGATCCACGAGCCGCACTGCCAGAGTGCCCTCACGGCCGCGGCCGCCGGCCTGGCGGGCGCCGTGCGCGGCCTGGAGGCCTCCTGGCGGCCCGTGGTGGAGGACCCGACGCGCCAGCACATGGCCGAGCTGCTGCACACGAGGGCCCACGATGTTATGAAGGCGTTAGAGAGGCTGAAGGACGCTTATGGGAACTTGGAAGGTAAGATTCTTGATTTTAGGAAAAACTATATAGCTGATGCATTATCTATATCATCTAAAATTGTAATTTATAGTAATACTAGTTTTTTCCCACGGCGTCGCCTGCATAGTGGTCTGAAATTAACCCACGGAAAAGTAATACCTTGGTAAAAAGTCTATCCATTTGCCAAAATCCATCAAAATCCGTTCAACCATTATGGCGTGAAATAAAGGTAATCGACAAACAGACAGAATTTCTTTCCGACAGCATTTACTTTTATAATATTAGTATGGATTACTTGTGTGTACTCTACTCGAATGCCTTATTGATCTACTGGTCGACTGGTAAGCGTGGGTTTCTGAATTCGATCCTCGAGTCAGGCAGCGCGCAAGCTGTCTAGTTTTTTGTACTCGGTTTAACAATAATAATAATCTTTATTACACAAGAAATATATTAAAAATAAATAAGCCCTTTCATATAAAATTTCAAAACCTACAGTGTCAAAATGTATGAAACAGCAGATTTTTTAAACTCTGGTGGATTCTCTTCACCAGAGTTGAATATTTTCAGAGTTTAAACAAAAATCTGCTGTTCCATACATTTTGACACTGTAGGTTTTTAGTTTTTTAAGAAAAGGTTTATTTATTTTCTTGTGACCTTGAATATTTTTTGTCAGTCATGTCAGGTTTGTCCTAAATTCATGGTAATAGTATCCGAATCCCTTACACCGTCTATATTTTTATTATATTGTGATACACAGTTCGTGAATATGTGGACAACGGGTTACCGCTAAAGGAAAAGAAGCGACTCAAGTTCATAACGACCTTGTCTGGAGCCAAGAGTAAGCTGTTAGGAGTCAAGTTTGATGAGTGGAATAAGGTACGTTTAAAATCTATATGAATATAAAATAGTAGTATAACTTACGAAATCTCGGCACAGAACCAATGTGCAGACAAGGAAATAAATTGCTAAGCAATTTGACACCATACGTCGATTTCTTAAAATGTGACAACTGTACAATAATGACAGTTGTGATTGAATATATACGGAAAATTTTAGTTGGTTGTCAATTTCCTTATACATTATTTTCCCTGACTAATCAGATGGCTTATTTTTACGAATGCTTCAGTGCTTGTTTTTACAAAATAACATGTGAAAAAATTAACTATAGGACTATAAGCATTTTGCACTAACGCTACAAACCGATTAACAGTGATGAAACCTATGTCATATAAGAACTAATGGGGTAGGTTGGTACTCCTAGTTTCAATAAAATGGTTGCTTAGTTTAAATCAAGCGCATTTTGGTGCATTTCAAATAAAGCATTTCCCCATTCTATAAAATATTATTAACTATTTTAAATCAAAATTTCGGTGAAAGAAAAAAAGTAATTCAACCACAAGGCCCCGGCGAGATTCGAACTCGCGATCTCCTGTTTACTAGACAGGCGCTTTAACCAACTAAGCCACGGCGCCGATGGACTCTCCTTGAGAAATTATCGACTCTTTGATATCTACACCTACATACATATAAAATACCTATATGATTATGTTGAATAGGCAGATAAGAAGTAGGTATAAGATATTGATTTCAAAATATTTTGACATATTTATAGATTTACGTAGATAACATAGTTAAATTGAATGTCAGACAGATATTATTAATTAGCAGAGATTTGATTGGCCTTTTCAGAAACCAAATTAAATCTAATCATTATATATTTTACCTTAGATTCTACTTTCAAATATGAAGTTTGATATTATGAACAATAGGCAATCAAATTAACTAAAATACTTTGAGAATACATTGTAGGTATATCTGAGAGTGTATGACATGTGTATTTATTAAAGGTGTCTATTGTGCAATCTGCACACTTGCATACTCGACTTTCAGACCACATGGTAAAGTCATCATCATCAGACCATTAATGTTCCCACTGCTGGGACACAGGCCTCCTCTCTGTGAGAAGGAGTAGGCTGTAATCTACCACGCGGGCCAAGTGCGGGTTGGTAGATGTCACATGTCTTCGAATGTTTGGTTCTAAGACATGCCGGTTTCCTCACGATGTTTTCCTTTCTCACCGTTTTGAGAGCAGTGGTGATGCAATTATTTACACAAAGTAAAGCGCCTGCTTGGGTTCGAACCCAAGACCCACAACTCGTAAGTCGGGGCCGTTAAAATGGTAATAATCGTATGATTATAATAATCAATAATACAATTTTATTGTAGAAATACACATTTTACACAAGTCTAAACTAAATCGGGCTTGTATCTTGGACATTAGTTACTTCCCATTGTAATACAATTAGACATGACATGTACTAGAGTAAATCGTTTTATAAGCGCCCATGTGATTTATGTGAAATGAAATATTTTGAATTTGAATACCTAGTCACTATAAATGCATCATGTTTGTCCTCTAGCCGACAACCGGTGCGGCTGCCCCGAGCGAGGAGGAGAAGGCCGCGGCACAACGTCGCTTAGAGCAGAGGGTGGCGCAGCTCAACGCTGCCGTCGCTGCACTCGCCGCTGCTACTGCAGGTGAGCTTACCTTGATATCGACGAATGTAACGTGTAAAATCGCAGCTGCAACCCATGCAACTTCCCTTCTATAGTAACTTTCAGGTCGTAATCATTTTAATAGGTCCTATATTTACCATCAGCTCTCTTCAGATTTTTTTTAAGTGAAAATTCATAGACTTCTTAGTGAAATATCACGTTTCAGCACATTTCGTTACATGAGAGAGAAGAAAGATATAACTCTCTCTTGTCTCTCACACTAAATCTTTCTTATTCTTTATTTTAAAGAAGTTTCACTTCTACTCGTATCATATGTACGGTGCTGCATGCACGCGCAAATTTTTGTTTTTGTGACTACAAAGGCTTCGCACTAAAATTGCAGTAGTCCAGCACAACGAGTTTTGTCTAAAACAAACACTCTATTTTTATTTGAGTGAAATTAAGCGTATTTTTTACACTAAATGCTTGGGTTCCTCTTATTAACAAAATGATTTGAAAATATTACTTTGGGAATCACAAAAATATGTTCATGTTGTATTATTTTCATGTCTAGATCGCGAGAACCCTGACTTCGAGACTGCTGAGTTGGCGATCTCTACGATCACCGAGCTGATGCCGCAGATTGCTAAAGGTGGGTTTGTTATCTGTAGAATAACTCGCACATGGTTTATGAAAGCCAACATCATAATTAGATAATAATAAAAAATAGTTTGGAAAATCCAAAAGTGCACGCCTCATACTTATCACTTATTCATAAACGAAAAAGAAATTCAAAACATAGTTTAAAAATGAACAATTTATCACTTTTCATGAAGTCGTAATGTCAACTACTGACAAAGATATTTACGTTGGCAGTTGCTAGGCAACGGCACCGGATCAAGGTTGAAAATATTTAGATATTGATATTATATTTTAGTTAGTATTTTATTAATTATAATTAAACTACTATGAATAAAAGAGCCATTTTCGATAGGGTTCCTTCTACGGCTGAAACGAATGTATAAAAAAAAAATTGACTCAATTAATTGATTTTATCGCAAGCTACAATGTTTTCAGGGATCATAAATTGACGGACAGGAAATTTTTTTCAACTATTTTGATGCTTTTTCCATTTCTGCTGCATTAAATCAATTGTTAAAAAATACAATATTAATCTCCATTTAATCATCTATACAATGGTATATAAATTAAGTAGGTTCTGTGTACTAGCAGGAGTGAAACAATAAAAACAGTTGCAGAAATGGGGCAAAAAATATTTTTCGATCGTAGAGCACACTCTAATGCGAAGCATTACGAGTCGTGCAATAAAAACAATAAAAAAAGAATAAAAAAAATCATAATTAGATAACAGGCTGTCAAATGATTTAATGGATTGTTGTTATTTAAATCAGCCATTAACAACACTTAAAATGAGAGAATTTGAGAGCGTTTAGCGTCGTTCTGAAAGTGGGCAACATAGCAATTAGATGTCAAATATTTCGCTTTTTTTATTATTTGACAATCGATATGAAAAATATAAAATGTGGCTAACTAGCGAACTAGAATAATAATAATGAATTTATAAAATAAAATATCTTTATTTCTAGTTTACAATTTACATAAATGCCACTTAGTATAACATAATACATTTGTCATATAAATTGTAGGTTCATGCAGAGTTATACACCTCTGACACCCAAGCTAAGATTAAACTTGTGTTATGGGTGTCAGGGAAAATTGCAATTATAACACTTAATTTGATGTTGTAACCGTTTTAGGTGTAAAAAAGGCATTTGGAAATGAAAACTAAATATTCGGTGTTACGATATTAATTATGGCATTTCATAATCAATATTTTATTTCTCTAGTTAGCCACGTTTTATATTTTCATACAGTAATATTGTCAAATTAATCAAAGCAGCGAAATATTTGACAGCTATTTGCGACGTTGCCAACTCTTAGGATAAACGCTCTTAGGGTTTTTCCGCCATTCTTAATTGACATTATTAATTGACATTATTAAGGTGCAACATTTTTTTTCGATCAATCGATATTTATCGCCTCAAAAGAGATCGACGGTCGATCGATGAACGTGATCCGGCTTCCATGCATCACACTGGATCAATCTTAACGGTCGCTGGACAGCAATCTCTGCACCTCTAATCTCCTAAGCCAGTGGCTCGCGAGCCCTTGCCGCTGCGTGGCCTACAGCGGCGCTCTGTGGAGTGCGAGCGCGCGGGGGTCGGCGGGGTTTCAATAATTAAGCAAGATATCAAGTTTTATTCTAAATTTAAACTATATTTCAAAGATATATTTCTAAAATAATTTCACCAAAAATTAACAGGACATTGAAAATTTATCATGTACTGTACCTTTAAGTTAACAAGAAACATGCCTTCATCATAATATGATGAAGGCATCTCATCAATAATATTATTATTATCAGCCGATATGATGATGACGATGATGATGAAGAAATCCTACTTCTTATTTTTAGCAAGTTAATTTTAGGTAGCGTTGTGGAGTGAAAGGGGATGGGAGTTTTAAGGATTACAAAAGTGTATTGACACAGTTTGGACACACAGAAAGGATTGCCTCTGATAAGAAATCTTGGTCGTTATAGTATTGATATTTGGCTCTTTTAACTAATGAGTTTGCCGACCACTGTCCTAGGCAAACACATATCCTTCTTTTTTTCCACACTGAACTTATTAATACATGTCGTAATATTTCAGATACTGAGATAGTAAGCTGTGACAAGGACGAGGCAACTCGCCGCGCGATGCAGAAGAACCTTTGTGCGCTGTGCGATGCCGCCAGAGATATGTGCGAGGGAGACGGATATCAACATGTTAGTAAATGATTATGTTCTTTACTTGTCTTCCATAAAATATAAAGAAAAAAAAAATGGCTTCTTTTTCATAAAACGAATTGTGTTTTTGATGTTATTCATACCGTACTCCTTAAAAGGCGTTTATACCTTACGTGTTGTTGATGAATTTCTCCGTAGGAGCCCGGAGACTACAGGGTGGCAGGGACATTGACGCTCAACCTGTTACCATGGACTCAGTACATGATTCTAGACTCGGAAGGGAGTGTCAGACTCTTACTGACTAAAACCCACCCGTGTTCCTTCCCTTGCCTGTACGGTGCTAGAGGCCACGGTCTCCCCTTAGGACATCCCGCAACCCTGGAAGGCATCGGCCCTGGCGGACCGCGTCAATTGTGCTGACAGCTCTTTGAGGCGCGCATGGAACCACGACGCGTCGCGGCGTCGTCGACCCGGGCCTATTCTAGACTCCCTTGCGTTGAAATTTAGTCAGCAGAAAAAAAAATGCTTTTCCTTACATTTTGACTGCGTAGGTATTGCACTTTTCTATGAAACAGCAGATACATTTTTTGATAACCGACGAAAAATTTCTACGCTAGGGAATCTAGAATCATGTACTGAATTCGTGATTACTGTCTGCGCGTCGCTGTCCTTACCTTGTATATTTGTATGATGATAAATGGTAACAGACTTTCCCCATAACTGGCGAAGTGTGTCCATTCTATACACCTCTTTGTACAATATAAGCATTGGTTGCAGGCCCAGGGTGAACCACTTGCCAACTTCGCCGACGCGTCCGGTAAACTGATGTTCCTCATCAGTCCTATCGCTGATAAGGGGAAGCAGAAACATGTGAGTAAACTATGTGATTTCCATTTTATTTTGTGGAATTTAGGACGATTTTCCCACTGACCTTCCTTACCTATTAACATTGTAATTTAGAAACATTGTAAAAGCCAATTATTTCTAAAAGAGAACCATGGAGTTTCTTGCCGACTCTTCTCTATAGGAAACGAACATTTGGAACCGTGCGTAGCTTCTGACGTTTCATAAGTGCCCATGTAGGTTTATGTGAAATAAAGTATTTTGATTTTGATACCGAATATTATTCACAAGGATAAATATTGCCCAAGAACTCGCGAGAAGTTGCGCGACATGTTTGGTGACAACTAAAGCGATGATATAAACTTGGCCGTTGGCCAGAGGTTGCATTGTCTCTGGAGCCGCGTGTTTGCGAATGAGTTTGCCCCAATGAATACTCGGCTTTAATCTAATTTATGTTTGCTAAACCTTTAGTCCAGGTTCGCACGGGCGTATTTTAATCGCTGCGATTGTTTTTCGTACACTGAAGTTTCAACTCTCAGTATTGAGCCGAGCATTGAGAATCCAACAGAGCGCATCCAACGCGTATCCCAGCGCGTCAAGACAACATACTGTTGGATATTCAACTCTCGGCGCTAAGCAGAGCGTTGAAAATAAAATACGCGTAAGAAAACCGTCGTCCGTGCGAATCTGGGCTTCTTATATAGTGATGTGTATTGAAAGACCCGTATCAATCTTGATTCCCCTGTATGCTTATAGATCATGGACCTATCCTCCAAGGCACACCAGCAAGCCGCAGAGCTGGTATCTAACGCTCAGCGTGTGAAGGAGCACGCGCAGCCGGCCGCGGCTGCCGAGCTCGGCGCGCGCGCCGCCCTGACGCACGACGACGCGCAGGCCTTGCGGGCGGTGGCACAGGTCGGTAGCCTTATCTTTTGTAGTATTAAATAATAATTACGTTCATAATTGCTGACGGATGATGGTAATATTGCGACCAACATGATCCATCATCCATCTCAAACTAAATGTAAAACTTGTACAAACTCAATATTCATAATGTCCTAAAAAATATGCGGGTTTACAATAATAATCAATATCAATATGTCGGATCACTGGGTGACCAAAATGCGAAACATCGGGTCTTCTTTACGATCCGACATATTTTAGGTAGTTGTAGGCACTGTAGTAGGTACTCGAACGAAAAGATAATTCGAACTTAAAATAACTTTAATAAACTATAGCGAACGAAATATACACGTGTGTTGGTACTGAGCGTTTGTCAAGACTGTCCGAGCTCGACTGTCCAATGTAGACTGTCGCCACACTCGGTCTCCCCGCCAGTCATCGCTGCATCCCCTCCACCGACGATCGTCTCCAAGCGGTAGGACTCGCTTGCGTTTCCGATCACATGATTATTCGTTTACGAATCAAATTGTTAGATGGCGCTGTCCTCTGCACTGTGGCGTCATCCATCCACGACAAATATTTACGGTAAAAATTCCTACAAATAACTCCCGTAAATACAATAACAAGGAGCAAACAAAAAGGAGTAAACAAGGAGTGATGTTATGTTGTTATGTTATGTTTAAAAAAGAGACTTTGACCCCTGAGTTTGTTTTTCCATTTCTTCTCATAGTAGTCAGATAAGAAACGTCGATTCCATCTAGCTTATTATTTTTATTTGAAGTGTAAAAATACTGCTGATTTCCTATTAACAGTATAGAGGCATGAGGAACAGGGAACACTTAACAGGGTGTTAAGTTAACTCATCCACCATAGAAGAGGGAAGATCCTTTAAAATTAAAAAAAAATTAAAATATGTTTTATTCGGGACAACATAGGAACCATTTTTGTTAGTAAACACCTTAGATACTACAACTTATACACTAGGATTAGTAAAAATTTTAGAATCCAAAAAATTTAGTGAGTGATGTACTTTCGAGGCACTTCATGCGGACAATGATTCCGCATGAAATGTCTCAGCACAGGAGCTCTTGGGTCCTCAGCCACGACATGAAATGAAATTGTTTATTCTGTAAATAGGATATTGGAATCACTTTTACACGTCATATTAAAATTTATGTTAAAAATTAGCTAGATGAGTTCGGCGTTTCCTATCTGACTACTGAAACAAACTCAGAGGTCACAGTCTCTTTTAAAGTCTAGACATAATCTTGGTCAGGCCATATGAGGACCATGTAGACTAGTGTCTGAAATGGTCTTTTGAGGAAAGAACCATAAAGCTTTGAGTGGACCTGTCCAGTCAGTGCAAGCATTTGTCAGTAATCGCGGAGCTCAACTCTGAACTTAAGGAGCTCAACTCGACGAACAGTACCAAAGAAAGGACATTTGGGTAGGCCGCATAAACTACTCAAACTGCCAGACCATCATTAAAACTAACTGAGAAAGAAAAGAAAATAGAGAAGAGAAAAAAAAATATCCACATAGTCCTCACATTCACAATAATTAAAATAATATAATACTTTACAAAGTAATCATGTCCTTAAGTTCTACTCCCCCGAATCCTCCTCACAAGCGATGCCACCTTTTTTCTGATGATAGCGTGGAAACCATCCGTACGCGATTGGGCAAACATCCCCGAGGCACTACAGAAACGAGGGAGTTTCAACATCATCCTGAAAACATTGTTATATTGGACGCGTAGGGAATTTAGCGCCCCCCGTGAACAGCTGAACCACAGACTTCCCGTGTACAGGCCTTGACAGTACGCTTTAAACAAGGTTATTTTGACCTGATCAGTACAACGAAAAAATCTGCGCGCCAACATGTTCCCGCGGACCGCCAACGCCCTCCACGTCATCATCGTCTTTAAGTTCGTCAACAAGTATATGGTCCAGCTATTTAAACTTGGTCACCTGCTTTGTATTAGCGCCGTTCAAAGTAATTGAAGGAATGGTGTCTGGGCACTTGCCAGCGGCCTTGAAGACCATGAACTCGGTTTTCCTTACATTATAGATAAGACCATGTGATGCGGCGTATTCTTCACAAACCTTCAGCATCTCCCTGATTGACCTCGCAGTCGGGCCCAGCAACACCATATCGTCCGCGTAGCTGATGTTGTTTACACAAACACCTCCCACACGACAACCGACATGCATGCCGCTGAGCTCGACTATGAGGTCATTTACATACAGGTTAAATAGCTTTGGAGAGGACACCCCCCCCTGTCTCACTCCGCACTCCAACCTGTATGACTCAGAGAGGCAGTTTGACCACCTAACACAGTTAGTCTGATTCAAGTACCAGTATTGAAATATTTTCAATAGTTCCGCTGGTATACCCCTGTCCTCCATCTTTCTCCAAAGCACTT
The DNA here is from genome assembly GCA_948150665.1 of Conistra vaccinii. Lineage (NCBI taxonomy): Eukaryota > Metazoa > Arthropoda > Insecta > Lepidoptera > Noctuidae > Conistra > Conistra vaccinii. Next base: position 1,583,734 of record OX411340.1, on the reverse strand, counting down.
CATACGAAACGAGATCGAAGGCTTTGGAGAGATCCAAAAAACAGGCGTATACTGGAGTCTTTCGTTCAGTGTAGTATTGGACGGTGTGCTTAAGAGCCAGAATCGCGCTTTCAGTTGACAGTCCAGGTCTAAACCCGAACTGTGCGTCATGTATGTTTATGTACTTATCCAGACAAGACTCAAGCACACTATCCAATACTTTTGCTACAGTAGTCGCGAGAGAAATCGGGCGATAGTTTGCTTTGTCCGATATGTCTCCTGTCCTGTTCTTCACTATGGGCACCACAGTAGTTTTCATCAAATCATCCGGTAGGTATGAATGACTAATGCACAAATTGAAGAACATGGACAGGACCCTCGGCATGTGTACACCAGCATATTTAAAGTGGTCAATACTGAGCCCATCGTGGCCAGGAGATTTACCTCTACGCATACTGTTTATCACTTTTTTAAGTTGCTTAGCTGTAAATCTAAGTAAAGGTTCCTCGCCCGCCACGGTGGGCTCACCATTTGGCCTAGTGGTCGAAGGCCCCAGAGGAGAGCGTACTTTAAAGTGCTCCATGAACAGGTTAGCTTTATCCTCTGGGTCATTTCGGCCGTCAACATTCGCAGGGAGGCCAGGCTTAACATCAAGCTTACCGGTGGACTTCCAAAATTTTCCTTTGACCAGACGGGTTTGAGTCTGGTGGGCTACTGCCCGACAATTGATATCGGTAAACTCTGCTTGCGCGATCCAGGATTTGCATGACGTCAGGTTTTTGATGTGTAGGTGGCGTTGTAGATGCTGCCACAACAGAATTAATAATTTTATTTCCTCTTTCTACCCCTTCGTAAAATGTAAAGTTATGTGATTTATACAGGTGACAGCCGCAAGCATAGGCGAGGACCGCTGCCGAGACGCTCTCAGCTCAGCAGTGTCCAAGCTGCAGCGCTCGGCCGACCAGCTGAGCTCGTCCTGCCTGGCGCAGCAGTCGCCGCAGCTGCAGCAGTCGTGTGCCGCCGTGCAGGACGCGCACAGGCAGCTTAGCGACAGTCTGGGCAAGCTGGCTGATGTCTGTGAGATGGGACAGGGCGGTAAGTAAAGATTACCAAATTAAATATCGATCTACAGGTATTGGCTCGAAGTCCATCGGAGTACCAACCGACGATATTTTTTTAATTTTTTGTGATGTTATTTATTTTTGTAAGTATTAACCTCCAAAGCTACGCGGCGCGATTTCGCGACAACCCGTCAAGCCGCGCGGCACGCCCGCGGCGCGTATAGAGATAAGAGCTAGCTAACATAAACAAAAACTGAGAGCTTTTTGTTACGTAAATAGTCTTATCGTTAATGGTTTTGGGTTCCTGATTAGACAAAGAATTTTTTATAATACTTAGAATCTTTGTAAACGAACGCTAGTATTGATAAATAAACATTCTTATCAGAAATTCCTTTGTTCATTGTTTTGATTATTTATAATAAAACTACTGGTTCGATTCACATGAAATTTCGCAGGATACATTATGAATACATATACTATCGGTCAAAACCATTATTTACGGACAAACACAATAAATAAAAACACATATAATTAAAAAAGTTCAATAAATAGATAACCGTATCATTACGTAACATTATTTAGTAACTCTTTTTTTTCTGTAATATGCATTTTTATTATTTATTATCTAATAAAGAATATAAAATAAATGACTTACCAGCGATTACATACACAAAACTCAAAATTACACAACAACACGTTTTTTCATTACCGAGTTTGTTTACATTTTTTTATGGGTCCGTAATAGGTAATTACGATGTTATTTAGTGCAAATATTATCTATATACGATGACGACACTACTTAATTATTTAAAAAACAAAATTTCCCGTCGATTTACGCTTAAAAAACAATAAAAAACAAATAAATAGAACGCGGAGTGCAGCGCGCTGAACGCATGCGCGGACGCCATTTTGTCGTGCCAAAATGTTAAATTTTTACTTTTTTCTAGAATTGTTTCTGCATATTTTGACGTTTTAGTCGATTTATTTGACAACTATATTATCCTACCATAGATCAAAACCAACCACAGACCATATCAGCCCGTATGTTAAATACGAATAGAGCTTGAATCAGCATGCTCGGACTGTCGCCGATTGGCGACAGACTGGATTTACGGTATTGGAAATTTTTGTCGCCGATTGGCGACGGCCCGGACTTGGAGGCTTATTTTAATGACCAGCTTTGATGTAATTTGTAATTGTTTGGTATTTTTGAATTGTTGAATTTTAATGTTCGTAATTAGTATATTTAAAAGATCGAATAAATTGTAATGTAACTTATTTTTGTTTCATGATGTAATGAATTTAAAGAATTGTTTGTAGTTGTGAATAGTATATTGGGACTTGGTGCCTTAGTAAATAAATAAATAAATACGCAATCCTTGGCATAGTGTTACAGTTAGTGGTTTAATTAACACTTTGAAGGACAGTCAATGAGACACAATTGAAGTTTTATTGTTATGACGCATACGGGCGTTTACTGTCCTTCAAAGCATTAAGGGTGATGCGGCAGGGTAGACCGCGAAATTCAAATTTTACTACGTTATTGGTCAGTGTTATTTTGTATCTTGATTAAAATATGATTCGCGACCGTAACAAATGTTTACTTATAGAATTAAAATCATCAATACAACTCTCTACGTTCATCTAATCCTATTGAATGACTATTTCATGAAATCATGACATTTGAGGATTATGCTGACTTAAGGAGTTGTATTGTTGATTCTAATGATTATAAATCTGTTAAGCCATATTTGTTACGGTCGCAAATCATATTTTAATCAACGTACAACCTTACACTGACCTGCAAATTGCTGCAAATTACTGCAAAAAACGTAGGAAAATTTGAATTTCGCGGGCTTCTTTGGCGCATTCCTCTTCATTAATAAAATACATCATTCTTCCCGTAGTCTGGTAAACATTAAAGACGAAAATAGTATTTCAGTTTCTTCAGTAGACGCGTAGTCACCTCCACCTAAATTTGTATTAATTTAATGGTTATTTAACACATTATTATATGACTTGAACAGACTCGGTCGTAGACTCACCAGCTCAACAAGAGAAGCAGCGTCTGAAGTTCGTGCAGAGCATGTCCGGAGCTAAACGTTGCTTGGACGCCGCTGCACAACAGCTCACTAAGGTACGCCCTAAACACAGCTGCATTATTGATTGGTTACCTCCTAAAAGAAAGAATACTTCATATAGAAAAGAATCGGAAAGAAAATGGCTGTTATTTCATACAGAAATACAGCATTCAATAAAAATGTAGGTACGAAACATATGTTTCTTGAGTTTCTTCTCCTAAGGTTAGGACTATGTGGATATATTTTTTTCTTTCGCAGTTAGTATTTATGATGGTCTGGCAGTTTGAGTAGTTTATGCTGCCTACCGAAATGTTCTTTCTTTGGTATTGTTTGTCGGGTTGAGCTCCACGATTACTGACACGGTGCTTGCACTGACTGAAAAACCTCAAAATACCATTGCAGACACTAATCTACATTGTCCTCATATGGCCTGACCAAGATCATGTCTGGAATATAAAAGAGACTGCGACCTCTAAGTTGATTTGGTCTTTCTTCATAATCAGATAGGAAACGCCGACCTCATCGAGCTTATTTGTAATATTTTTTTAATATGACGTGTAAAAGTGATTTCGAAAATCTATTTACTGAATAAACAATTTCATTTAATTTCGTATAAGTTATTTCACAATTCATTTCCGTAACGTTCAGGTATTAGAGCATTTCAGAGCTTGTCCCATAGTATAAGTTATTTATATTCACACAAAATCTGCCTTATAATTAATAACAATTTGCTCTCTCCCAGCCGATGGCATGTCAGATGATGTCGGAAGAAGACGCGGCAGTGCTGGAGCAGCAGCTGGCGACCCGCCTGGCGCAGCTCAACGCGGCCGTGGCAGCACTCGCCGCCGCTACTGCAGGTGAGTGCGCGACGCACAGGGCGGGGTTTCTGAGGTTCAACCGCAAAACCAAAGAACCTAAGTCGCAGGCCACACATAAATGGCGTCGGGCGAGGACATGGCGCGGGCGGCTTCCTGTTCCATTCAAATTTTATACCAAGTGCATAGAAATAAAGCGCAATTTAGGATACACGGAATGTCGTGGCTCGGGCGTGGATATGTCGCGTTCCGTGTATCTTAACCGTATAGTTCGGAAGCGCCCCCAATTGGACCCGAACACGAAGACCTCCGCCGGCTCGGTAGCGGATCCAATTGGACCCCAACATGATGACATACGACATCCTAATTTAATAATGAAAATATTTATTATGCTACCCATCTAATCTTATGAATGTGCATTAATTAAGAGAGTTGGATAAAAAACTTATATGACAACGCCATATCATCATTCATATTTAACGTGCAAGCTAATTAATTTACCTTAATAAAATGTAAGCCCGTAAATGTGATAATCGCCATTTTGATGACAGTGGTAGTCGAGGCTAAAAAACATGAAAATTGGGGATTTCGAACATTCAAACTCCACCACAGGGGTAGTGAATAATACGTCATTTAATTATTTGACGAATTCATCCATTGTTCACGTGGTAATGAAGATTTTTGATATCCAAAGTCGAAGTTTCGCGCCAATCGTGCGTGTTAACATTTTTACTTTTCACAAATATCACACTTAAACATGTAGATACGATATAAAATGTGACAAATATTATTTTAAATATTATAAACAACTAGAAAATGCCTAGATCTTAACGTAATATACGAACACAGGTCTAATAACACGTAATATTCATTACCACTACTCAATTTGTGTTCAAAATCTCCGACTAATAATGTTTTTTTTATTGTAATGGTGTGCGATAGCGATTATGCCAAACGATTTTTTTCGATCGACTCGATATTAATATATGTCGAATGTCAGAAATCGATACATGAAAATTGAAATAAAATTGTTTTAAGTATTAAATACAAAAAACATTGCTAAAAATAATGATTAATACTTTTCTAATGTCATTTTAATCGTTTTTCGTACATTATAATATTGAAACCGAGTCAACAGGCAGGACACTAAATGACCGGAATAGGTACGTCATTTTTTAATTTCGCGCCGAATTGTTTCTTTATTTGAATTCAGAATGCACTCGCTGCTTAAAATTATTTTAATTTATTGGATGTGGATTTTATTTTTGATATTTTCTGATAGTTTGCTACAGAATGCCCAGTATACATTTTTTGGGCTTAACAAAATTTTGTTTGGGAATGATGATAAATTAATTGTAGGTATATGATGGGAAGGTACTCCGCAAACACTTCTAATAAATTTTTTTTTTTTTTTTTTTTTTTTCCTTTATAAAGTTTCACAATTAGTGATACTTTATTCACATTACAATCTAGCCTATTAGCTAATAAGTAATTTAAATATAACTTAAACTGCTAAGTAACTATAAAATTAAGAAATCGTCCAATAACGTCTTTCTTATTCACTATAAGTTAAGGGGAAGACACTTGATTCATGTGTTCTATAAAAAGTCAGCACTTGCACTACAGGTTAAGTTCACTTACACTGCTCTAAACTAACTCAAAAGGTTTTACCCTTTTTAGTCTTCGCACTAATTCAGTGGTGTCAAGGAGTTGGATCGCCTCAACATTCACGTGATGATGAAGTCTGTGTTCATGAGCTTCTGCATGTTTTTGTATAACTGTGTTTACGACATCCATTTTGAGGTCCCGGTGGAGGTCACTGTTTCTATTGTACCAGGGCGCGTTGACTATATCCCTTAGTACTTTGTTTTGAAAACGTTGTATGTTTTGACGATTGCTTGGGCTGGTGCAGCCCCATAGCTGAATACCATAGGTCCATACAGGCTTTAAAACTTGTTTATATAACAACAGTTTGTTAGGTATTGACAATGACGACTGTCTACCAAGTAGCCAATACATTTTTTTGTACCGAATATCTAATTCTGCTCTTTTCTTTTTGACATGCTCTTTCCAGCGCAGTTTTGCATCTAGGGTAATGCCGAGATACTTAGCAGTATTCGCGTATGGTATTTGTTGGTTATTGATGAATACTGGGAAGTATTTTGGCTTTTTATTCGTGAAGTCAATATGGATAGACTTGCTTTCGTTCAGTTTGATACGCCATGTTGTAGTCCACTCATAGATACGATTGATAGAATTTTGAACTTTTTCTACAGCTTCCTCGTGACTATTTCCAACAGCCATGATAGCTGTGTCGTCAGCAAAGGTTGCAATGAAATTATTTTCTAGCTCAGGAATATCGCAGGTGTATAGTAGGTACAGGACCGGACCGAGTACACTTCCTTGTGGTACTCCAGCTTTTATCTGCCTAAGGTCTGAATAGGCGTTTCTTTGTCTTATCCTAAACAATCTGTTTGTTATATACGACTCTAGGATGTCTGAAAATTGTTGAGGCAGCATCGTTCTTAGTTTATATATGAGGCCTTCATGCCATACTTTATCAAAAGCCTGGGCTACATCAAGGAAAACCGTGGAGCACACTTTCTTCTCCTCTAGTGTTCTTTCAATGATATTGGTAATTCTGTGTACTTGGTCGAGCGTGGAGTGTTGTTCTCTAAATCCAAACTGGTAATCGGGGATTAGATTTTCACTTTCGATTAGAGGCTTCAATCTCTTTAGAAACAATTTCTCAAATAGCTTTGACAACACGGGCAATAGTGAGATAGGTCTGTAAGATGTTGTTTCATGAGGTGGCTTCCCAGGCTTAGCTATCATTATAACTTCAGCTACTTTCCATAGGTCAGGAACGTGCTTTAATCGAAATGCAGCATTAATGAGCGTGGTAAGCTTGACTATGGCTTTGCGTGGGAGATTTTGCAAAACTTCCCCTGTAATTAAGTCATAACCAGGGGATTTTCTCCGATTAAAATTACTCTTAATTTCTCTTGATACTTCTTTTGGGGTAACCAACTTAATATCTGAACTAATTTGTACACTCTGGATTACCCTCGCATTGTGAGTCTGGGCTTCGTTTGGTTTGAATATTTGTTCTAAATGCTCAGCGAATCTTAAGGCCTTTTGTTGGTCCGTCACTGCCCATTTTCCATTTTCTTCCTTAATAGGAGGAATTTGTATGATCGGGCGTTTCATGTACTTCGTAGCCTTCCATAGCGAGTAGCCTGTTTGGGTATCACTCGTCAATTGGCTTAGGTAGTTGTTTGTTAAGGTGTCGTTGTGGAGCTGAATTTCTTTTGTAAGACGCTTAGTAAGCTTGTTCAGCAGTCTTTTATCTTGTGGACATCTGGTCTGATGCCACCTATTTCTTTGTTTCCGCTTTTCGGTTATAAGACACCTAATTCCTGCAGGGTAGGCGGTTGCTTTGACCCGGTGTGTTTTTTCCGGTGTGTTTTTCCAGGCAGCTTGCTGTATACTAGTTGTAAATAGACTTAGTTCCAAATCAAGCTGTTCCGGAGTTTTTAATGGAACTCTTAATTCTATTGTATTATCCAAGTCTATTCTGAAACTTTCCCAGTCGGTATATGTATTTACAAGTGTAGGATTGCTCTCTACGCGTAGGATCTGATGCCATAGTGATAAAATTATGGGAGAATGGTCCGAATTCATGTCAAAGCATTCATCTATGCTTAAATAATTACTAGATATATTTTTAGTAATAAAAAAGTCTATTAGGTCTGGTACTTTGCGTGGATCGCTTGGCCAATAAGTTGGTTTTCCGGTAGATATAGCTTCACACTTTAGTTCTTTCATGGCACTCATGAGTTCTTTTCCTTTAGTGGTGGTTAGTCTTGAACCCCAATGTGTATTTTTTGCGTTGAAGTCGCCACCTAAGATAAATCTTTGTCCAAGTTTCTGTAAGAACCTTACATAAAGGTCTTTTTTTATGTTATATCTCGGAGGCGAGTAAATGGCCGCTACGGTGACTGGATACAGTTGAGATTGTATACAAATTGCCACAGCTTGAATTTCATGGCATTCATACATAATTTCTTCATGATGACAGAGATTCTCTTTGACCACAACCGCGCTACCACCTCGGGCAGAATTGTCAGGGTGCAGTGCATGGTACACTTTATATCCTCGGAACTTAATGTATGATTGCTTAGTAAAGTGAGTTTCAGATATAAGGCAAACATCGATGTTTTCTGTGATCAGGACTGCTTCTAATTCTTGTTGATGTTTAAGTAGCCCGTTTGAGTTCCATGCCATTATTTTTAATGGATTCATTTTTTCGGTCTGGGAATAGCATTCGTAGCGCTATTTTCTAGCCTTTCCAAACGAGCGTTAAAGGAGGACATCAATTTAAGAATTTCGTCCAACTTTCCTTCCATACCTTTATCGGCATTAGCATTCTCACGAATATTCGCAAGGTTGACAGTTTTAGCTGCAATATGCGCGTATGTTTTCTTGTGAGGGTTTTGTGTCACGTAATGATTTTGCGTTTGTGAGCTAGTTTGCACTATTTCGCTGATTTTGCGCTGGCTTTTTATTTCCGATTTCTTCATAGTTTTATTTTTTATGCCTTCTTACTTCTTCTTTATGACTTCTAATTAATGACGTTAATATTTTTCGTTAGTTGAAGCTAGTTTACCAACGTAAAAAACTGGTTTAGTGTATGTCGGACCACGCACAGTGAAGGGTTCCATAGTTGGGATGAATATTTAAGCACATTGCACAGCATCAATTTTATCGACTGCAAAAATAAGTTTGTATTTCTCGAAAAAGCTATGAAAAACAAAGTTAATTCTGCGGTTGTATACGAATATTATCCGTATCACACCCGTATTAAAATTATATTCCAAACTGCAGAGCGGCAACTTGGGACCTAAACAGTGCCTACTTCGTCCCGCAATCGAGTTCTGCACGAACGCCCTGCGAAAACGCCGGCGTTGTCCCAGTGTAAGGAAGACTGGACCGTGCAAATTGGTTAAAATCTAGATTTAGACATGGCAGACCGACAAGCACATAGACAGACGGGAATGACGAAGTTCTAAGGAATCCTTTACGACTACGGAGTCCCTAAAAACATCAATTCCGTTCATATTTGGCAGAGGCTGTATGAAATGAATTACGAACCTCCTACTTTTTGAAGTTGTTTAAAAATAATTAAATAATTCCACTATGAACTTATTAAAACAACGAACAAGTGCGAGTTGAACTCGCGTGGAGAGGGTTCTCATCATAAATTTATCATGTTTTATACCAATAATTTATCCCAAAATCATACTTAGCATTTTACTTGAAAAACATGTTGTTCATATATATTCCAGGAATCAAGTAACTATTTTCTCTATTTTTTCAAAATTTTTGGTTTCAATTGATTCGGAGCTAAGTGGGGGGAACGGTCTCTTTTCTTCTACACATAAAAAAAATAAACGTGTGCGGTCAGGGGACGGTCCTGACGGCCCCGATCGGGGGGTCAGGAACGAAATTCCTTCTCACGTATGATTTAAAACAAAAACAAAGTTTTCGCAGCCGCCATCTTGGATTTGCATTTTGACCTCACTATCGACTTTAGCACCCTTGAAAACTATGAAAACGATACCAATGATGAAAAATTTATAAGTAATTTTCGCAGCCGTGATAATGGATTTACATTTTAACGACACTATCGGTTCTTCCAGCTTCGAAAACCGGGAAAACGAAGAAAACGATGAAAAATTTAAAAAAAATCGCAGCCGCCATCTTAGTTTTACATTTTGACCAAATCACACTTTCTCTCTCTCTCTCTATCAAATTAGAAGAAAACAGTGGCAGGTATGAACACTTTTTCGCGTGACAAATTCTGCCACTTTACCTACTCCTACCGCGCAAGCCGCGTTAGAGAACTTCGTTCCAAAAATAATAGGTATAGAATAATTAAAAATAAATTTTTGAGACCCTCACATCAAGCCCCTTCATTTGATATGTCACACGGTATAGTCAGCCAAACTTTTTATTTTTCAATTTTTTTATTTGCCCCCAAAAGTGACCCCATATTCAAAATAATTCATTTATTTACGTTACACTTCCGTGTTTGGGTCACCAAAATTAATATATGTACCAAATTTCAACTTAATCGGTCCAGTAGATTCAGAGCAAAGTGGCTGTGACCGACCGACAGTCCAACACACGAGTAATACTATAAGTTCCATTGTTTCAGTCGTACGTACGGTACCCTAAAAAGTTACTCCTCTATCCACACTGTACGTGTATGTCCTTAAGTAGGTACTAATAAAATTATAATATCAAAAGTAAATAATTGTTCATCGGAAATATACCAAAGAGTTTTTATTCAGTTTCTACCACTTTTTTCATGTTCGATTTTATTGCGAGTATCGATTAAGCTGAATGCAACTTTTGAATCGAAATAAGAAAATTGGGTAGACGGTCAGCACTAAGAAGTGTCACGTTGCAACATAATTTTTTGTATTTTTTATCAAGTTTTGATCGTGTTTTTTATGTAGTTTATGTATGAAATGTGGTAAAAGTAAGAATGTAGAGAGAATGCTAATATATTTATTTTTCCTTTTTCATATTTTCAGCAAGAGAGAAAGTTGTTTAGGTACATTATTTTCAGTGAATTTAAATAGTCTACCTTTTGGATAGGTGCAGTAATACCTATTCTATACAACTTTCGCAGTGTACTGACGCGGTTTGACTGACCTCAACATATAATTAAAGATATTTGCCACAAACTTATGGTATAAAATAGGTGCGGTAACATATTTTTCTCAATAAAATCGAATACTGAAAATTGATGTAAATTCCTGAATTTCATGACGTAATTCGCAACACCCCGTCGAGCCAGCTGATGTGTCACGTGTCAAAATCTTGTCGAGCAGAGAGGTTAAATTGCGCTTTATTTCTATGCACTTGGTATAAAATTTGAATGGAACAGGAAGCCGCCAGGGCCCGACGCCATTTATGTGTGGCTTGCGCCTAATACAACCTATTGTACCGTTTAATACATACTTAAAATTTCTTATTTCGAGACCAAAATATTCATGAACGAGACAAAATGAAAGTTAAAATTGTCAAGCTTTTATCACTAGTTAGTTACTTTGGGCTCGTATTATGCCACTTGCACCACAAATTAATTAATAAGTTAAGCATATTTAAAACATAACTTTCTGTCTGTCATCTTCAAACAATTGGTTTAACGATAAAATTGTGACGCAAGCGGACCTTCTTAAAATTCTGATGATCCTCCACGTCGATCGCCTTTAATTTGTATTTATGTAAAATTATACAAATACCTTACCTTTCCAAATCCATATGCAAATAAAGTTCATTTTGCAAAAGCTTAATAAGCAAGTATCTCAGTATATTCATCATTTAAGTACTATCTACAATGTTTGTTTAGATCGCCAGAACCCCGACTATGCGGCTGCCGAGCAAGCCGTGAATTCTATTACTTCATTGATGCCACACGTGGTCAAAGGTAAATTGATAAACAACTATTAATTACTTTTCTTTAATTACCCTTAGAAGTTTGAATAATCTGCGCTGTGCTGTAATTGCATTTCATGATTAATATTTTAGTTCAGTAGTTAGCCATATTTCTTATTTCCATACAGTAATATTGCCAAATTAATCAAAACAGGTAAATATTTGACAGCTATTTGTGTCGTTGCCAACTTGAAGGATAAGCGCTTGATGTAATTTAACAGATTCTCGTAAACTGTGCGGTACTAAGACCGACGCAGCACAAGCCGCCATGCTACAAGACATCCGCGCGCTGTGTGACGCCAGCAAGGAGCTGTGTGACAGCGCCGGACAACCGCAGGTGAGCTAGCAACTATTCCATATTCAAATCCTTGTTTCCTTGTTATTGCCACTTAAGCAAATATCAACTTTATTCTAGTGTTGATTAAGTTGATTTCAGAATGACTAGTACTATTGAAAACGCCGTTTAGCAAATTGCTGTTGTCACACAAACTGTACTTTAAATTGTATTAAAGTTATTTGTATATCCAAAAACACAAATACTTATTCATATGTTTCGAAACTAAATTGCGTAGGTACGCAGGATAAAATGATATTATATTTTATACAGAATCACAGTTAACGGAGGAACTCGTGGCTAAGTAAAATCAGCCGCACGGGTCGATCCATCAGGTTAAGCTACGTTTGCCGGGGTTGGTCCGTGGATGGGTGACCATCTTTATATACCGAGACTCCTCCGTGCCTCGGAAAGCACGTTAAGCCGTTGCCCCCTCATTCGTGGATCTTTGACAATCGTTACGGGTCGTCAGAAGCCCGAAAGTCTGACAACCAGTCTTACCATGGGGTATCGTATTACCCAGTAACTGGGTTGTGGAGGTCAGATAGGCAGCCGCTCCATGTAAAATAGTGGTATTCAGCTGCATCCGGTTAGAATGGAAGCCGACCCCAACATAGTTGGAAAAGGCTAGACAGATTGACAGAATTACTGTTAACCTAGTAATATTTCACAGGATTCAAAATTATGTATTTGAGAAAAAACGTTCAAAAATATGCATACATTTTCTGAAAATTAGCCAATTAGTTACCGGACTGATTGCTCCTGGACCGTCCTACGTGAAGTTAAAGTACCTACATCAAAAGTCCGCCCTCAATTAAACAATTATACTTTTTGCGGTGAAATAGGTATTTAAAAATGAATTCGTTGCAGGGTCTGAACGATGCTGCTGCCAGATTCAATGCAGCATCCAGGAATCTGGTGTTCTACGTCTCTCCCGGCGCTGACAATGATAAGGAAAATGAGGTGAGGAACTTCAATTCTGTTGTGTACGGATTTCAGTTTAGTATTTTGATACGACAGCGTGTTTGCTTAAATTCAATGTTTTACAAAGTTAAGTTCGGTTTACATTAATGCTTTTGCCAGTATTTTTTATAATCTTAATTAAAACTGTATTTAGAAGTTTTTGGCTGAACTCAATTTAGCGCATTTTATGTTAGCTGGGTTACGAACTCCTTGGTTTTCGAATAGTTGTTTGAAGTTTCAGGTAGATTTTATTTTGGGTGGTAAATCATCAATTAACTTCTTACGCTCTGGGCGGAGCGGGAGGATGGGTCAGACTCTCACTGACTAGAACCCACTCGTGTTCCTTCAGTTGCCTGTACGTTGCCAGGGGCCACGGTAACTTTTTAAGACTTTCCCGCAACCCCGTCAGGCCCTAGCGGACTCCGTCAGTGCGTAATTTGTCAATTACGCTCTGACGGGCCCCGATTGTAAGGTGTCCCGTACAGTGTGAATTTGCTTAACAATAACTTTTTCCTGACTGTACAACAGTTAAGGTACTTGACCTTACTGCCCCGTCTCAAAAATCCATCCTGTATTATCATTTGTTTGCAGGTGATGGGCCTATCAGCAGATGCCTGTGGCAAGGCTTCGCAGTTGTTGAGTCAAGTACAGCGATTAACGGAGCTTATACCAGATGCTGGCGCAGCCGCCGAGCTCGACAGCCGAGGTGCCCGCGCTGCCGATGCTGCGCAAGCGTTACTCACTGTCGCACAGGTTAGTTGTGTCATTTTTATGACAAAAGACTGTTTACATGACATGTATATTTACAAAAAGGGAAAGTGACAAAAAAGATAGATAATTATCCTTGTCCTGAATGAAATAAATACACATTTTATTATAATTCTTAACACTAGTCGCAAGGTAAAAACTGCAAAACTCGCGAAACGTCTTATTACGCTACGCGTGTGTCTACGCCGTAGACAGACACGTAGCGTAGTAAGCGTCTACGGCGTAGCTTGATCCGTGCTACGTTACGGCGTAGCTTACGCACGGCTTCAACAATCGGACTCCGAAAACATAGCGGTAGTAGAACAAAGTGTATTAAAAAGTATCGAATTTCGCAGCAAAACCACGACGAGAATATGTCAGTATGTTAACGGCGTTCGACTATCGCGATACTAAGAATATTTATACTAACTCGAGTTCTTAACAAGTTCTTAACATCCAAACTCCTTCACAGGCAACATCTCCAACCATCGGAGACCCTAACTGCCAGAAGCAGCTCATCTCAGCAGCTGAGAAGCTGCGCAGTGCAGCATCAGAGCTGACGTCAGCGTGCGCGCCGCACCTTGCGCAGCATCCTCAGATGAAGCAGCAAGTGTTGAGTGAGCAGGCACAGCTTGCTGACAGTCTCGACAAGCTCGTGGAAGCCTGCAAGTCTGCACAAGGTGGTAAGTACGATCACTGACATAAATTTATTTGTATAAATAGGTATATAAATGAAATCTTAAACATAATTTTGTTCATACAGGTACTCGAAGTACCATATCACCCGCTGAGAAAGAAAAGCGACGACTCAAGTTCATTAACAGTCTGACTGGCGCTAAGAACCGTCTGTACGACTCCGAACAACAGCTGAAACAGGTAATGTTTCCTTCTTCCTCTTCTTGTAATAATGACTCATTTTTAACTCCTATGCTAGCGACCAGCGGGGTGATTGCCTAACACAAATAAAATGGCAATCAATCGTAATGCCTTTCATGCTAAGTTTGAAATATTCGTTTGCTCAACAACATAAATAACGCAATGAACGTGTCTGAACTGTAAACTGAAAGGCTTTAGGATTGATTGCCATAATGCTGGTAATATTATAAATTTTTTACTATAGGTTGGTCTCCACTTGGAGCATTTGCGCGTAATTGTATAGAGCATTCGTTCAACAGGTACTTGAATCGACTATTACAAAGTTTGTAGGTACTATTTATTCTTTGGGCAGCATTTAAGTTTCACTCATTTCTAGCAGTCTTTATATTTGAGGAACTCTTTCGAGTTATGTTTGAAAAGCGAAATCGTATTGCTTTTTAAATAACCAGCAACATTCAACTCAAACAGTATTAATTTCATATAAACAATTTACAGGCTCTTTTGAATTGTCAAGGCGGTCAGTCAGAAAGATGAAGCTAGTTCCCAACAGAAACCGTAGTAGGTTCAGCAACGCCAGGCCCAAATTACGTCGTATTTCTTGAGAGATGTGTCGCTTGTCTAAAGGGGTTAGATGGGGCGGTACTTATCGAACACATTCGTTAGCAACTCGAGTAAATTTCATAATTCGAAAAATATTTTTTGTCTCCAGCCAATGACAAAACAAGCAATGAAGCCTGAAGAAGCAGCAGCGGTGGAACACAGGCTGTCAGACAGACTGGCGCAGCTCAACGCCGCAGTCGCTGCACTCGCCGCAGCTAAGGCTGGTCAGTATAGTTGCCCGAGAGGGCAGTCGTTACCTATTACTATTATGGCGGCATCTACAACGCCACATACGAAGTACGCTTCACACTGGATGTCACGCAAAATACTGGATCGCGCAAGCAAAGTTTACCGCGCGACAATTATATATACAACCTCCCGACATCAGCCGTCGGGCAGTAGCCCACCAGACATGACACCCGTCTGATAATTCTATAAACCCTCCCTTTTCTATAGAGGAGAGTGAACTTTACACCCTGTTCCTCATGCCTCTAAACTATTTCTTATAGTGCTTGATCAAAACCTCTTCAAATAAGTTTTTCCAGCCCCAAATATAAACTACTACTAGTCGTCACTCTCATAACTGCGGGTCTACAACTACTACAACAAAGTTTATTTTGTTTACATATATGTGTTAGTATTTATTCTTATACTAGCTTTTGCCCGCGAATTTTTAGAACCAAAAATTCGAAGCCATGTGACATCTACCAACCCGCACTGGACCGCGTGGTAGATTACGGCCCACTCTCGAAGAGAGGAGGCCTGTGTGCCAGCAGTTGGAACATTATAGGCTGATTATGATATGTGCATGTGTATTCGTAAACTCTTTATAAAATGACATATTAATATTTAAAGAATTAGAATTAAGTTTCTCATCATTATAAAAAATGAATAATACTGATATGTGTCCCCAGATCCTGAGAACCCAGACTACGCGGCGGCAGAAAAAGCCGTCAAAGAAATTTCTGAATTGATGCCGCTTATTGTGCAAGGTAACATCCTGGATTTTAACTGTTACAGTTACATCTTTATGAGTAAAAGCTCTTTATAATTTTACTCTAAAAATGTTATTACACAAACCATAACACCATTTATTATAAATTGCAAATTACAGAAAATGGAATGAGTGAACAACCGAAACTGGTAGCGGCTTTAAGTGCTATCGAGTCAGTTTTGTATATTTCCTTATTGTGCAATGTAGGTTACTAAACACCTCTGCCTACCCTTTCGAGATAAACAGGTTTTGTTATTACTTAAATGCCTCTAAAGTCTTGTGGCCGCAAGCGCTACTGCTGAGCATGAGGTCCTGGGTTCGATTCCCGGGTCGGGCAAAGTGATATTGGGTTTTTCTATCAGGAATTTCTCAGTAGCAGCCCGGAGTCTGTATTTGTGCCCGGTTGATGGCAATAGGCTCGCCCCCTATTACATGGGACTTTAACATAACTGGTGAAATGTGGGTGTACTATAGGTACACCTCTGCCTAACCCTTTGGGGAATACAGGCGTGATGTTTATGTTATGTTGTTATTAAAATAACAGATTCGCGCAAGTTGTCCAGCACGAAGGACGCAGCTGGTCAGGCTGCCATGTTGGACGATTTGAAAGCCCTGTGTCAAGCCAGCCGCAGTATATGTGAGAACACTGAAACCGTAAGTTGATTACAAGAATTAAATATAAGGCGAAAGCACCAGGGTTAAGTTAAATTGAAATTTTCTTACGTTTTATGCAATTTGCAGGTCAGTATCAGGCTGTATAACTAATAAGAATTTCGCTGGCTACCTTAGCGCAATCTGCCTTATAAACAGTTCATAAATTAAGTTAAAGTTAACATCTTATGTGGTACGTTATAAGTGTGAATATTGACACAATATAAAAGATTTTTTTTCTTGATTTCTCTGATTATTAATCACATAAAAAATACATATAAATAAAATTTAAGTATCTTTTTGTAATGTCAATAAAACAGCTGTTTACTAAATGCATAATATGAAAGTATATACGGTACTTATACTAAAAAAACTTTTTTTTTAACTATTCGTCCGTGTGTTTCGGCTAATCTTCGAAACGACTGGACCGAGTTTGACGGGCTTTCACTGACAGATAGGTGATGTTATAAGGAGAAAATTTGGTTACTGTTAGTCTAGAAAAAGAATTGACACGTGGGCCACGCTGCGGGCAGCAGCTAGTTATTTATAAGGTATCAAACACCTTTTATCAAAGGAAAGACTCTCCCTAAAAATATCTAAACACTTATATCTTGTTGTTTTGTTGCAGAGTCCTAAAGTCAACACTACAGAGTTCCACAAGGCTGCCAGCAAGTTGGTGTTCCTCGTCAGTCCGGCTGCTGACAAGACTAAGGAGAAACAGGTGATAACAACAGCTAAACACTCACTCCTTATTAATCAACGCTGAGTAAAATTATGCCAAACTTAAACCTTGAAAAAAGTATGGTTATTCTGGAGATAATGCTGGATGTAACTTCATTCCGATTTTATTAGTGAGTGTTACGCTGCAAATTCGAAGCAACGTTTCTTGCAGCAGAGGCATGGCGCATGAGTTCTATGAAAAGTGGGTGGAGTCGAAAGTGCTAAAAGCGAAGCTATCGTCATGTAAACCGGACGCTAGTCTCTATATAACACGTAAGAAAGTTTCAATAGCGCAAGATATTTACAGGTGAAAGACTTGTCCGAGGCGGCGTGCAAGCAGGCCTCGCGTCACCTGGCGCACGCGCAGGCTGTAGCAGAGCAGCTGGGCCCCGCCGGGGCCGCGCAGCTCGGTGCGGCCGGGGCCCGGGTGCAACACGCTGCCGATACTTTGAATGCGGTTACACAGGTAAGATATTGTCTGTTTTGTACTATCATCGTCGTATAAGGGTTCCATACTTCGAAAGGAAAAAACAGAACCCTTATAGGATCACTTCGTTGTCCGTCAGTAAGTCTGTCGAGACCCTTTTTTCTCAGGAACGCGAGGAGGTATCAAATACGTAGGTCTATGTTCTCTTGGAGCTCTAAAAAAATCAAGCTTCTTAGTGAACGCAATAAATAAACACGGACATTTATGCGACATATTTTGATACTCGAAAATAAATCAAAAGCTACAGGATACTGCCCGTTGACCTGGAATCATGAAATTTGGCTGGAACAGCACATGACAAGGAAAAAGTCCGAAAATAGTCAATTTGTAGTACACAAATATTTTTTTTTTGCGATTACAAACTTACTAGGTTTCACACGTATGTCATGTTAATTGAGTAGGTATCGCATTGTTGTATGGTTGTATGAAACTGCCGATAATTTTTCGATATTTCAGAGTTTGTCCAAGAATTCTTATTCATGGAAACATTTGTACGGAAAAAGTTACGTGTATTTAAAGATATTCTACATCACCAAAATGTTTTTCACTACTTATTCCCACACACAGGCAACAAGTCCAACCATATCAGAACCCACCTGCTCGGCCGCAGTCATCTCCGCCGCTGAGAACCTTCGCAGCACAGCATCAGATCTCACAGCCTCCTGCGGCCCGCACGTGCAGCAGCGGCCTGACATGAAGCAGCAAGTGTTGAGCTCACACCGACAGCTTGCTGACAGTCTCGACAAGCTCGTGCATGCGTGCCAGCCGGGAGTTAGTGGTGAGTGGCACTATGAAGATCATTTCTGGCAGAATCCATGAAGCTTTAAAAAAAAAATAAGTTTAACTTGGGCACAAAATGCAATTGCAAAATATAATACTTACTGCTCCCAATGTTACTGCCTGTTCTTCTCATACAAAATTTTGTAATACAGCAAGATTTTTTTACAATGATTCTATATAGCGTGATATTTAAACGAAATGTTTGTGTACAGTGTGTTCTTATTTAAAATAATTGTAGACTATAGCGTTATCTTTATGCAAAATCGATAAACTCACCAACTTCTTCAACTTCCCGGCCGAGGTGGGCCGATAAGCGATCCTATATAAGTGGGGGTGACGGGCGGTTGAAGCTCACTTTGCGTTCGGCTCGCGTTGATAACACTTCGTGTCCGAGTTCGCAACAGGTCAATCGTCGTCCTGAGGATGCCTCGTTGAGAGGCGAAACACGTGTCGATTTCTTACAGGGTTCTCTAACTCTTTAAGAACGGTTAAGCGGATTAAGTTACTAGATATACATCGTCTATTGTATTTCACCAACTTCTCACCGAATTTTCAGGCTTGTTTTAAAAGTATAGTTTTATACAACATGGCTATATATGTTTAAATGCGCCACGATTCTCATATAGAGTTACATCACACAGGTAACTTAGTTGACGTGCCATCAGCTCAGCAACAAGAGAAGCAGCGTCTGAAGTTCATCAACAGCGTGTCCGGAGCTAAGGATAAACTGGATGCTGCCGAAAAACAACTGAAAGAGGTTAGCTGTACACGTTTTAAATTAAAGTCACTTGTCTTACCTGTCTGTGCGACTGCGTTGTTCTCCTAAACTAAGCAACCGATTTTGATACGGTTTTTTTAATTATATTTTAGAGAATTTATTCCGAAAGTTTGTATGTACAATACATTAACATTAAACTTACACATAATAAAGAAATCTCCATGGTTTGTTAAGCACAGATTTGCTCGATTTTTTGGAACTTCCCTTTCGCGCGTTGCGAAAGGGGGCTAGACGGAAAAAATTGGGACCAAAAGTTGTAACGACACTTTTTATTTTTTATTATAACGCCATCTGTGAGCGACCACAGGTACTAATTAGTGGCATGCCTTTGTGAGGATCATTCCATAACTTCATTCCATCCGGGTGTCCCTTGACACCTCTCAGCTTTTTTGTTATTATCGTTCGATATGCTGTGTTTTGACCATCAATAAGATCTGTCAGTCTTACAGATTTGCTTCTAAAATACGATGTCAATCGTCTGTGGCGTAAACATTTACTCGATTTTGTTTGATCACACGTGTGGATCGTCAAAAATCTGTAGGCATTTTAACATATATTTAGGTAGTAGACCGATGTAAAGGTTACTGTGCGTTTGCACTGGCGAAACATTCACAACAAAACTTTTTACAAAAAAAAGAACAACCGACTTCCGAAAAAGACACTACAAAGTCAAAAATAACTTTAATTTCGGAAGTCGGTGTATTTGGTTTTGAACTTTCGTTTTTTGCCACCGACTTCCGAAATTAAAGTTATTTTTGACTTTGTAGTGTCTTTTTCGGAAGTCGGTTGTTCTTTTTTTTGTAAAAAGTTTTTATTTTGCACTTTTTAGTTGTGGTACTTACCCCATACAAATTCGAATACCACTAACCTGCTATGTAAATAAGTGATTGGAAGTTATCATTATATCATCCATATATACTAAGTAGGAAAAATACGTATTATTGAAGCTAACTCAAAAACTATCCAAGTAAAGTTAATAAAATTTATATGGGACCACCTCGGGAGCATACCCTTTCAAACAAAAAAACAATTTTCAAAATCGGTCCACAATTGACGGAGTAATCGCGTAACAAACATACAAAAAAAAAAAAAAAAAAAAAAAAAAAAAAACATACAGACGAATTGAGAACCTCCTCCTTTTGGAAGTCGGTTAAAAACAAGTTGAGATCTCTCATTTCTATCAAACTAGAGATTTCAACATGTTTTGTTGTGAATGTTTCGCCAGTGCAAACGCTCAGTTATACCTAGTCAAACTGTGTTTACTTAGATTTCTCGCATAATTATTAGACTAGACTAGTTATTTGATCCTATCCATGGTGATATGAAGAATATATAGTTTCGATTATTTCACCCGAACTAACTTTGTCGTGACCGCGCGACAAATAAATTGCATTTACTACTGTTTGGTGTGCTGTGTATCTGCACAACTAATTCTACTGAAACACTTTGGACGTCGAATCAACTTATTTTTTTTTTGCAGCCGATGATCTGTCAAATGATGAAGCAAGAAGATGGTACAGCCATAGAGCGCAACCTGTCAGACCGACTGGCGCGACTCAACGCGGCAGTCGCTGCACTCGCTTCTGCCACTGCAGGTAAGGAAACGCTGACTATGCTGTGAATTTCAGAGAGGCACATTTGATTTGGCAGTATTTGTTGAACAGCTACACATATTCGGCTCGTGCCGATCGGCAAACCTCGTTCGGCATCTACACTAGCTGAATTATGTTTGGGACGGCTTGCCACAATTCGAGCTAGGCCGAGTGGCTTTTCCCGAACATAATTATATCTATATAATTAAATTCAATTTTGCCACCCGATTGTGCCGAATCATGCCTAGCCGAAGATGTGTGTGTCTACTTCGGAGGACTATAGTTTAACCGAGACTGCTGTACCCTGTACCTGACAGCGTTGACGAATGAGCGGTGGGACGCCGTGAGCGTTGACGAATGAAAGAAGAAAGAAAGAAAGAAAAAGTATTTATTGAGACAAGCACGGAAGATATCAAGTTAAACTAAAACACACTCATTGAAACATTAATAAAAAAAGTCTTAAAAAAAAAACAAAGTAAAATTAAAGCAGAAAGTCCTGTGCACTGCCAAAAGGCTCCTATCTCAGCACGATGCTGTTCCATTTAATAATAAATGTCACAGTGCTGGTATATGCCGCGAATGAGCGGCGGGACACCGTGAGCGTTGACGAATCAGCGGTAGGATGCCGTAAGCGTAGACGAATGCGCGGCCTGCACTACTCCTCCGTCTCGCCGCGCACATACCTAAGGCACGGTACAGTTGTTTCGGTCAAACCATAGTGTAGCAGTAGTGCAAATACTAACCCTGGGTGATATCTGAAGGCCAATTCTCGTATGTACTTTATAAGTACGTACGTTCACATTAAAGTTGCAATATGTCAAACTTGTCAAAAAATTTGGTAAATAGATTGTACTTTGACAGATTACGTGTGAGATGCGAATGCGAAAGTTTAAAAAATTACGAGAATTACCCCTCTGACTTGGTCAGTATTAATGGGTATTCCTGCTACGAAATTCTCAACAGTAGCCCTGATTATGATTTTGCACCGGTGTAAGTCGGAGTTTCTTGTTTATATTTTTATCTTGTCACAGATCGCGAGCGCCCCGACTACGCGGAAGCAGACCGTGCGGTCAGAACTATCACTGAACTGATGCCGCAAGTTGTACAAGGTCAGACATTTTCATATACTTAGCGGAAAAGTCCCCCCGAGCAGGCCATAATTAACATTTTCTGTAAGGGTATTCTACATTCATATGTTTGTGTATTGTATTCGCAGATTCGCACACTCTCTGCGGCACTAAGACGGGCGAAGAGCAGGCCGCCATGTTGCGCGACTTGCGTGCGTTGTGTGAAGCGAGTCGCGAGATATGTGACAGTGCGGGGCAGGCGCAGGTGAGTGGGGTCAGTTGGTAGCGCTGTGTGAAGCGAGTCGCGAGATATGTGACAGTGCGGGGCAGGCGCAGGTGAGTGGGGTCAGTTGGTAGCGCTGTGTGAAGCGAGTCGCGAGATATGTGACAGTGCGGGGCAGGCGCAGGTGAGTGGGGTCAGTTGGTAGCGCTGTGTGAAGCGAGTCGCGAGATATGTGACAGTGCGGGGCAGGCGCAGGTGAGTGGGGTCAGTTGGTAGCGCTGTGTGAAGCGAGTCGCGAGATATGTGACAGTGCGGGGCAGGCGCAGGTGAGTGGGGTCAGTTGGTAGCGCTGTGTGAAGCGAGTCGCGAGATATGTGACAGTGCGGGGCAGGCGCAGGTGAGTGGGGTCAGTTGGTAGCGCTGTGTGAAGCGAGTCGCGAGATATGTGACAGTGCGGGGCAGGCGCAGGTGAGTGGGGTCAGTTGGTAGCGCTGTGTGAAGCGAGTCGCGAGATATGTGACAGTGCGGGGCAGGCGCAGGTGAGTGGGGTCAGTTGGTAGCGCTGTGTGAAGCGAGTCGCGAGATATGTGACAGTGCGGGGCAGGCGCAGGTGAGTGGGGTCAGTTGGTAGCGCTGTGTGAAGCGAGTCGCGAGATATGTGACAGTGCGGGGCAGGCGCAGGTGAGTGGGGTCAGTTGGTAGCGTTGTGTGAAGCGAGTCGCGAGATATGTGACAGTGCGGGGCAGGCGCAGGTGAGTGGGGTCAGTTGGTAGCGCTGTGTGAAGCGAGTCGCGAGATATGTGACAGTGCGGGGCAGGCGCAGGTGAGTGGGGTCAGTTGGTAGCGCTGTGTGAAGCGAGTCGCGAGATATGTGACAGTGCGGGGCAGGCGCAGGTGAGTGGGGTCAGTTGGTAGCGCTGTGTGAAGCGAGTCGCGAGATATGTGACAGTGCGGGGCAGGCGCAGGTGAGTGGGGTCAGTTGGTAGCGCTGTGTGAAGCGAGTCGCGAGATATGTGACAGTGCGGGGCAGGCGCAGGTGAGTGGGGTCAGTTGGTAGCGCTGTGTGAAGCGAGGAATAAAAGGTAAAGGAATAAAATTTTTATGTTTGGACTTTCAAAGAGACCATGACCTCCTTCTTCTCAGAGATCAATCAACCATCGCCATCTAATAAAAAAATATAATGAATTGTAAAAGTGGCTTAGATACATTTTTTTGGCATTTATACATATAATTTCATTATCTTTTGTGTGGCAGGGTTTGAACGATGCCGCTGCCAAGTTCTCAGCCGCGTCCGGCAAGCTGGTGTACATCGTCAGTCCTAAAGCTCAAGATGTGCACGAGAAACAGGTGAGGGAGTGGGATGCCACTGTGACATTTTTACCCAATTGTCTTAGAAGGGTTGTGTTTTCACTGGTATAGTACAACCACTTTAAAAAATGACTTTTCTTAGGTGTTAGCATTATCAGCGACATCCTGCGCCAAGGCGGGCGAGCTGTTGTCGCAAGTGCAGCGCCTGACGGAGCTGGTGCCGGATGCTGGCGCAGCCGCCGAGCTCGACAGCCGAGGGGCGCGCGCTGCTGATGCGGCGCAAGCGTTACTTACTGTGGTACAGGTGAGAAGGGAATTGGGAGATGATCTTTGGGTCATTTTTTTTTTCTCATGTGTTAGTTTACTAACTCCACAACAGCTACCAATCTGCAATCAGAGTAGGACAGCATGGCGGATAGTTAATTGATTCAGGCGTGACCTTGCGGAAATCCATTATATAATCAGAGCCGAACAGTACAATCCTATATAAGTGAGGTTGTTGGGTGGTATGGCTCCTTCTGCGTTCGGCGCTCGGCGTGGCAACACGCCGTGTTCGGGTTCATGACGAGTCAATTGTCATTCTGACGATGCCTCTTTGAGAGGTGAATAGCGTGTCGATTTCTGACAGGGCTTTTTAAGACTCTTTAGAAATAGTTAAGCGGAATAGGTTACTAAAAATATCTACGTCTATAGTATTTCTTGATAACGTCGGTAGTAGAAACGTCGCCAGCGCGTGTTTTACAAACTAGATACGGTACTTCCAGAATATCTTATCTTGCAATTGTACTCAGGCCTCCTCTCTGTGGGGATTGGGCCGTTACATCCCAAGCAAACACAATGGTAGATATCACATGTCTTTGAACTCTTTGTTCTAGGACGTTTTGATTCTCCTCATTGCTATGACAGGGAGAAGTTATGCCACATTTTTGCTCTGATTTTTCCTTAGCATTATTGTCTCTGACTGGAAGCCATTTGTGCAAATCCACCTATTTCGCCCACAGGCCACAGCTCCAACCATCGGAGACCCTAACTGCCAGAAGCAGCTCATCTCAGCAGCTGAGAAGCTGCGCAGTGCAGCATCAGAGCTGACGTCATCGTGTGCGCCGCACCTTGCGCAGCATCCTAAGATGAAGCAGCAAGTGTTGAGTGAGCAGGCACAGCTTGCTGACAGTCTCGACAAGCTCGTGGAAGCCTGCAAGTCTGCACAAGGTGGTAAGTACGATTAAAGACTTGAAAATATGATACGTGATAGAACAAAAATTTCTTAAACGTATAGTTTTATACGACTTGGCCTTATATGATCAAATACGCTAAGGTACACGGATTATTATATCACACAGGCGACTGGGTTGAAGTGCCATCAGCTCAGCACCAAGAGAAGCAGCGTCTGAAGTTCATCAGCAGCGTGTCCGGAGCTAAGGACAGACTGGATGCTGCCGAAAAACAGCTCAAGGAAGTTAGCAATACAACTTTTTTTTTTTTTATGGAAACTTGCTCTCAATATCTGTTGCTTACTCTAGGATGTATATCCGGTACGGCTCGCAAATCCTTCCATATCCTAAGGGCACGCCTTCTCTACCATTACCGCGCCCCCCGGTCTACTTCTCGATATGTAATGGCCTCTTTAGCCCCATGCAACATGAGGCTCCATGGGCTAGTACAAATCTCGGGGTTCATTCGAATTATCGAGTCTAGTTAAACCACGCTGGGGTCGGTGCATTTCATTCATTCATAGAAACTTTCTCTCAAACTCTGAACATATTAAGTTGAATGTGTGGTGTTGGTAACTTACTCATGCAGGGACCCTGTGGACGTTGTACCTGGCAAACTACCTACACTTAGATTCCTCACATCATAATACTAAACGAAATAATCTGACATTATTTAATCAAGCGGTATAAGAATCAAGTTTCGATTATTTCACCCGAATTTGCTTTTATCATAACCGTGTGACAAATACATTGCAGTTTCTAGCTGTTTAGCACTTCTAAAACTCAGAATGTAAAAGCTTTTTACCTCTAATTAACGTAGTTTTTGTCTTGGTAGCCGATGCTCTGTCAAATGATGAAGCAAGAAGATGGCGCAGCCTTAGAGCGCAACCTGTCAGACCGACTGGCGCGACTCAACGCGGCAGTCGCTGCACTCGCTTCTGCCACTGCAGGTAAGGAGACACTCAGTATGCTGGGAATTTCAGAATAATCTATTTTGTGTTTTTCAATGGAAATATCTTTTACTGCTTTGTTGGTTTAGTGTACCGGTATAGCGAATACTAATCCTGGGTGATTTTTGAGTCGGACAGAGTCACTGGGTACATAACAACACACCAGTTGAAGTTTAACCTCGACCGCTGTACCACGGCTTAGGTACGTGCGTGGGTGGGCCGTGCGGGCCGCTCATTCGTCAACGCTCACGGCGTACCCACTCGTTTCACCGCGCACTCCTAAGGCGCGGTGCAGCGGTGAGGTCAAACTATACCCCCAAGAGTTAGGCAGAGGTGTACCTATAGTACACTCACATTTTGCCAGTTACTTTTAAATTCCATGGGGGGCGAGAAAATTGCCATCAAAAAATAAATTCTGGTAGAAAAAAATTAAACCACGAAAAAAAAACTGTAAAGCGAAAAATAAAATAAAAAGGGAATTATAAAACAATCGAATAAAAAAAAACTTAGCGACTGATGATGAGATACTGTTTTAATAACTTGAGCGGTATGAATTTGAGTAAGCGAAAAATTAACTAAACTAACGACGAATATTGATTAATAATAAAATCCAGAACGAGCTTACAAAAAGTGGGTTGTGATTAATCCATTTCAGATATTAAAATTCTAGCCGTGCGACTAAATTACTAAGTGAGCGACTAGAAATACAGAGAGGACAACTTCAATATTATGATAGAGACGATTTTTCCAATTGAGGTTATACATAACGAACTACTAAAAAGTTCATTTTAAGCAACGTTTGGTAGCTGCTTTATTAATGATTATTGGTTACTGATATTCTATTTGAGGTCTTATGTTTTTTATTTTGATACGATTGTTTAATGAAAACTACAGACTGTTTGATGCGAATAGGGGTGGAGCGACGAATCGATGCAGTCAGGTGAGTTGGGCTGCGGACCGGTGTTGCGTGTTTACGATGGGTATCCCTCTATCTGGCAGAATTTTGATGCTCCGAAGTTTATTTGGCACAACACACTTGGTATAAACTTCATTAAACAAATATTTGTAAGGTATAAAAATTAAAAACGAATCGCTGCAAAACCGACTCCACGTAGTCTTGTCTGCCCTACCCCTAGAGTGTAATTTAAACCCGCGTAGGCGCGGAGGGGCTAGGCGGCCCGCGAGCTGAGGAGCAGGTGGTTTCAAGGCCCAGCAAGCCGAAGCTGCGGTGGTGAGCGTTAAAATCATCTGCGAAGGTAAGCTCGCGTGGGACCGCCGGAGCCCCGCAGCGCCGGAGCCGTGACAGAAACCATGCCTGCTGCATGTGGCAATAGTGTTTCTTCAAATAGTTAGTTCATAAGAAAATTTAAAAAAAAAATGTGAGCTCATAGTACTCTGCTCATTATAGTATTTTTCAAAGTGGTTTTTCTATTCGAAACACTTCATTTAAGATATAATGCCGCTCAGTATAAATAAATCATTTGCCAAATATTGAAAAAAATGCAGGACGTAACGTTGACACTCAAACATATAATAAGTCACTCACATATTATGAAGCTTCTCATTTTGTATTTTAAGTAACTCAAATTTAGTGTTTGTAAGTTGCTGTTATGTTGATTTCTCGTCACTCGTCAGTCAGTCGCTCACTTAGTAATACTATAACTTAAATTAATGATTTTTGTCACTTAAAACATTAATTTACAGTCACTCGTTTAAATACTACCCAAAATAAAATAACCAATATTTCCGTGTTTGGCGCCGCCTCAACATTTGTTATTTGAGGGTCATCAATTTGTCACTAAAAGGTTATTTTGTACTTTTCGCTTTTCATTTTTTTTTGGTCGGTTTAATTTTTGGCAAAAAAGTTTTTATTTTTCGTTTTTATGTTACCATTTATTGTTTGCCTAAACCTCTGACCGTCGATGACAGTCATACCCCAGCTAGGTGTAAAGTTCTCATCAAGGTGAATGTAATAAGCTCAAAGACGATGTAGCTGCTGTTAACTGCTGAGGAGCTCTCGCGACTGTCTTCCGTCTCCATCATCAGATCAAATTCCAGGTCTTTATTATGTGGTTGTGTCATCAGAACTACATATGTGTGCGAAATAACAACAGAATCGGTTCACAGTTGAAAATTCAGTAGGTCCCGGGTATGGATTTGTCTCCGTACAATTCTGAGTTTTTTTTTAATCCTTGTATCTTGTCACAGATCGCGAGCGCCCCGACTACGCGGAAGCAGACCGTGCGGTCAGAACTATCACTGAACTGATGCCGCAAGTTGTACAAGGTCAGACATTTTCATATACTTAGCGGGAAAATCACCCTGAGAAGGCCATAATCAACATTTTCTGTAAGGGTATTCTTTTGCAAAGAATATGGAACACTGTCAACATCTTTGCAATATTCCATGTTCCCTATTTAATAAAAAAATGGTCGTTTCCCATCCAATGGTTTTGAGCCTTTTATACGATAGTATGTATTTCCTGCACGTTTTCTAGCAAAATATCCATTATTTAATTATATTGAATTTGTATATTGTATTTGCAGAGTCTCACACTCTCTGCGGCACTAAAACGGGACAAGAACAGGCCGCCATGTTGCAAGACTTACGCGCGCTGTGTGAAGCGAGTCGACAGATTTGTGATAGTGCAGGACAACCGCAGGTGAGTTGCGATCAGTTGATAACTTACTAGCGACCTAGCGACCGAAAAATATTAAACTTTGATGCAAGTTTGCAAAATTTTGCAAATGCGCACGAGCATGAAACCTTGATTTTCAACACACTACAAAGGCAAACATTAATAAAATGTCATTAACATATTATTTTGTAACTTGTATTTGCGACAGTTGTCAGATGGGCTCGCTTTTGTGTGCCTGGGTCGAACCCACCCAACAGCTTATTGCGGCGAAAAGTCCCCTCTTTGAGGAGTGGCTAGAGAGGCGCCACGGCGCCCTCACCTACCGCCTGACGCAGGTCCTCACCGGACACGGTAGTTTCGGGAGGTTCCTGTTTCAGATCAGGCAGGAGGAAACGGCCGGGTGTCACCACTGCGTAGATCACCCGGAGGACACGGTGGAGCATACGGTGGAGGTCTGCCCGGCGCGGGCGGAGCACCGCCGTGTCCTCGTGGAGGCGATCGGCGGCAGTGACCTCTCACGTCCGGCCCTGGTCCAGGCCATGGTGCGGAGCGAGAGGGCATGGCAGGATGTCACCTCCTTCTGCGAAGCAGTAATGCTCGTGAAGGAGGAGGCGGGGCGCGAGAGGCAGAGACAAAGGTCTCTCCCTCGAGCCCCTAGCCGCCGCCGTAGTGGACGTCCCGGGCGTCGGGAATCGATCGCAGATTTCCGGCCACCGTAGGCGCGGGCTTGCGGACGGAGAGTGATGGGTAGCTCTCCGTCCGATCAGGACCAAGCCCGGGTCGACGGCGCGTAGTGATCCACGCGCGCCTCAAAGAGTTGTCAGCGAAGCTGAAGGGGTCCGTTAGGGCCGATGCCTACCACTGGGGTTGCGGATAAGTCCTAAGGGGAAACCGTGGCCCCGGTCTAGGCAAGGGATGAACACGGGTGGGTTTTAGTCAGCAAAAGTCTGACACGCCCTTCCGCTCCGCCCAGAGCGGCAGAAGTCATTTGATGATTTCCCACCCAAAAAAAAAACCCAACAGCTTAATAAGGAAATTTAAAAAACATTAAAGATAATAAATATACATAATGTAGAACACTAATATTGTTAATTTGTGGACAAAAACAAATAATTTTATGAAATATTACGATTATTTTTTACGTAGTATAATTAATAATCACATAAAAAGGTATGAAGGTTCTCCGCTGAGTTTAAAAAAATAATCGCACATCATATGCAAAGTAAAAAGGACGCTTGTTATTGAACAAGCGTGCTTTTTACTTTGCATATGATGTGCTACGGTTTTAGGTGCGCAATGCAGTGTATTGACACTGCATTGCGCACCTAAAACCGTAGCAACAAAAGCTACAGTGTGTTGAAAACTCACTTTTGCAGGTGTTTTTGAATTCTCTTTTGTGTGACAGGGTCTGAGCGATGCCGCTGCCAAGTTCTCAGCCGCGTCCGGCAAGCTGGTGTACATCCTCAGCCCTAAAGCTCAAGATGTGCACGAGAAACAGGTGAGGGAGTGGGATGACACTGTGACATTTTTACCCAATTGTCTTAGAAGGGTTGTGTTTTCACTGGTATAGTACAACCGCTTTAAAAAATGACTTTTCTTAGGTGTTAGCATTATCAGCGACATCCTGCGCCAAGGCGGGCGAGCTGTTGTCGCAAGTGCAGCGCCTGACGGAGCTGGTGCCGGATGCTGGCGCAGCCGCCGAGCTCGACAGCCGAGGGGCCCGCGCTGCTGATGCTGCGCAGGCGTTACTTACTGTGGCACAGGTGAGCAGGATATTGGGAGATGATTTCTGGAACACGGTGTAATTCGCACGCGTATTCGTTCTAATTGTCGGTACTTCGCAGACGCGCAATTTATCCCGCTAAGATTTAATTTTTAGTATATTTTATCTTGCTCAATCTACTCTTCCAGCCTAACCGAATGCTGCCTGAATATCGATATTTTTATCTTGCTAAGAGTCGTGAAAAGGGCAATTCCGCCGCTCATTCCGGCTTAAAGTCCTTGTTCCTAGAATTAATATAAGAACTATTGTCTCTTGACATCGTCGTGATTTGAGATGCATTTGAAGAACCAAGCTGATTTCAACCCATTCCTAACAGACAACAGCTCCAACCATCGGAGACCCTCACTGCCAGAAGCAGCTCATCTCAGCAGCTGAGAAGCTGCGCAGTGCAGCATCAGAGCTGACGTCATCGTATGCGCCGCACCTTGCGCAGCATCCTCAGATGAAGCAGCAAGTGTTGAGTGAGCAGGCACAGCTTGCTGACAGTCTCGACAAGCTCGTACAGGCCTGCAAGACAGCTCAACGTGGTAAGTTGATTGTTATTTCGTTTTGTAATTCATCGTAGGTCCTTTATAGTGATTGCATTATACAACAAGACTGTTATACAGGGTGATTTTACTGTACAGGCTGCTTGTCATCCAGGGTGATCACATGATTCTGTTTCCTTTCAGCCCAGCAAGAGAAGCACCGCCTCCAATTCATCAGCGGCGTATCTGGAGCTAAGAAAGATCTTGATACCGCTGAACACCAACTGAGTCTGGTAATTACCAAATTATACAAATTAATTATCGTTTATCAACATAGTGATTTTATTTTGATCTTCTTTGAAAACATTAAAATGAAGATTCATAACACGTCAATAGCCTACAACCTTTCGCTCGTCACTCAGACTATAGGGTATTTATTATAAGATTTCTCCAAACCTACCTAAAAAGAAAAGCGAAAGTAACAAAAAAATAAAAAAAAGCTGAGAGGTGTCAATTTAAGGGACACCCGGATGGAACGAAGTTATGGAATGAACCTCACAAAGGCAAGCCACTAATTAGTACCTGTGTTCGCTCACAGATGGCGTTATAATAAAAAAATGAACCTCACAAAGACATGCCACTAATTAGTACCTGTGGTCGCTCACAGATGGCGTTATAATAAAAAATAAAAAGTGTCGTTACAACTTTTGGTCCCAATTTTTTTAAGAAAAAAATGCTGATTTTAGAATACCGAGATATGGAAAGAATTGTGACTTTCACGGAGTTGTCGTTTTTGCAAATCACCCCAAATTACTGTTGCGTATAATCTATACCAAAAAAATATTTTTGACCAAATGTGGAGTTGGCTGGTTTGCCAATTAAGGTACCGCTATGTTATTTATAAAAAAAATAAAAATTGTGACACCTTTCAAATAAGTATCACCTTATTCATGTTATTCTTGATATCTGTCAAATACCTTATCATATCGTTGAGCTTGTGGATAGCTAACTAAAATATCTACCTCACAGAGATAAATATCATCCAAGAATTTTTGTCGGCAGCCTATACCGACTCAGGAGAAGCAAGACCCGGCAGCATTACAGCGCAGTCTGTCAGACCGACTGGCGCAGCTCAACGCCGCAGTCGCTGCCCTCGCCGCTGCTACTGCAGGTTAGTGGCACTTGTGAGGAAAGTCCCATGGACAGGGTCAAATTAGCTAGCGAAACTCCGCAGACTTGGTGAATTTGACCCTGTATTATGTTACCAATGACTCTCTTTGCTTACATACATCAACCTCCGTCAAGCCGCGTATTCATTGGCAAACAAAGTGGCGCCACCCAGTGGCGTGGTGGTGGTCCCTTCACGAAGTCGTCATCCAACTTACAAAAAAGAGAATGGCACCATCGTTATTTGTAATCAAATAATTAAAATATCTTACTGCTACTAAAAATGACATCGTCAAAAATCATGAATTTGCGTAAAAAGTCCTAGCCGAAGTTAGCACGGACGTTTTGAGAATCCTACAGAGTGTAACTCAGCCCGGCGAAAAAACTTACTGTTGGATTTTCAACTCTTGGCGCTAAGCAGAGCGTTGAAAATCCAATATATATCCTTCTTATGTGCGAAAAAAGATTGCTACGAGAAAAAATTGCCCGTGCGAACTTCACCCGTTAATTTTGTGTTGTAGGAAACGATGTTGCGCGATTGTTGCTAACAACTGTTTCTCTTGAAATCCGCTTAAGACATGTTATTATTGTTTCCTTTGAGAAGCATCCCAACACCTTGCCTTGACCAATTCCGTAATAGTCCTTTTACATGAGCTTAGTCATCATTTACCACGTAATCTCGTTTGTTTTCATCAGACCGCGAGAATCCTGACTACACAACAGCGCACCGAGCTGTGGAAACTATTCCTAAACTATTGCGAGAAGTTATACAAGGTAAGTAAATGTTTTATTACAGTGAACAAAATATATTCGGTTGTTTAATTTATTATTTACTATCGACCCGGGGGGATATTTACCCAAGTGTTGGTGAAGACGGTTTTAAAAAAAGCTGATGTTATTTTGTATAGCCCAGCTAGTTTCCGTCTTAGGGACTACTCACAATTATTCAGCTCCATTCGCTTAACGATTTTAGTCACACTTATACGGTAAGATCGCTGAACGCGGCAGAACAGCGCTGAACTCACATGATACTAACACATTTGTCCTCACTTTAAACTTGTTTGCCGCGAAAGCATAATAGACGTGGAAAGCTGAATAAAGCCATAGAAAACAATGATTTTGTATGGAGACGCGTACGCAGCCGGCGTACGCGTCTCCATACAAAATCATTGTTTTCTATGGGCATAAGCTGAATAGAGCTGAATAAGTGTGAGTAGTCCATTATGCCTCGGCCACACATAGCGAATACTCGCTGCGAATAATACTAGCAGCGACAATTCGACCTATAATGTAAATCTAGTGACATACTGTGATTGTTACCTGTTGTAGTTGCCTTGTAATAAATAAAAAACAACGGTTTGCGCTCCGGGAGTGCCGGCAGAAGTGAAAACTTGAACATTAACGTTGTGCATTTTTTTTTATTTTGGAATGGTTAGGGAATTTCGCATGAATTGCTTTATTTATCAGTATAAAAGTATTATCATTTATGTGGTTCAATACAATATTCATTAGTAGATTCGTCTATTTTTACAATGTTTGTGAATATGTGAACACCATGTATCTACCACATAATTAATTTATCTGTCGTTTGCTCCACTTTAAATTCTTTTTACTTTATACAGTAATTTTATTCTAGGTGCATCGTATTCACATATAATTATATAAATAATGTACCTATACAACATATTGTAAAACATTTTAAAAGAGTAACGGTGGAGTTTCTTGCCCATTCTTCTCCATACGAAAACTACCTTTTGGAAGGGGCGGTAGAATCGATACTTTATTTTGTAAAATTTTGACGTTCAAAAGTGCCTTCAAGGGCCTATTTGAAATAAATTATTTGACTTTGACTTTGACTTTGACTTAGTAGTAGTATATTTATTTATTTTCAAAATATATATACAAAATATATATGATGCATGTAGAATTTCTCTCTGTGAAAAATAAGCGAATTATCCTTCTTATTTTTGAAGTAAAAACTTCTTTAGCGGCGTTGTGCATTTTTTTTGGGATGGGTAAAAAATGTTAAACTCGCGTCAGGCCGTGACCGTAAGATCCGTTGCCTAGCAACCGACGAAGTAAATATCAACATAAATAGTCTTTGACATTAGGGGCCGTTCAAGTATTACGTCAGCAGATTTATTACAATTATTTACCCCCCCCCCCCTCCCCCTTGTCAGCAAAAGTAAGCAAAGCTCATGCTTACGTAAACATCGGTATATGCATTTGTGGGAATCCCCGAATATGCGTTTCATTTTCAAGCACAGAATAGATAATGTGTGGGTTGCCATAATATGTGTAAAAAAGTAAATAATTACTGCTGACGTAATCACCATCTAGTGGCATAGACCTTTAGGGGTATGAGGAACAGGGTGTAAAGTTCACTCATCCTCTATTGAAAAGGGAGGATCCTCCAACCAGACGGGTATTATGTCTGGCGGGCAACTGCCCATATGTTGATTTCGGATAGTCTTATGTATGTTTTTCGCTCGGTAAACTCTAACTGCGCGATGTAGGAATTGTGTGACGTCATGTCTTTTTGCTTCGTAGTTTGTATGTGGCGGTCTAACCGCTACAGACCCCCCGCCCCCCTACAGTGCTTACGTAATACTTGAACGGCCTTATGTAAAGATTGCGAGGTAAGAAATTTTACCCATAATGATGGGTAAAAAAAAGCAGTCAAAACATACTTCATGAAAAGTGTTTATTCAAAAATGCAAACGTTAATGTTCAAGTTTTCACTTCTGCCGGCACTCCCGGAGTGTAACCCGTTGTTTTTTATTTATTTATTTAAGGATAACCAATATCCTCGTTACAGATTCCCGTGCACTCTCTACTACCAAGGCCGGTCCCGGCGCAGTCCCCGTGTCGGAAGACCTGAAGGCGTTGTGTGAAGCGAGTCGCGAGATCTGTGAGAACTCCGGACAGCCGCAGGTGAGTGATACAGAAAGAGTGGTTGCCAAAGAGATATGGAATAAACTGAACTTTTTAAATTTAGAAATTGGGTTAATTTTCTGGATACACCAGGAACATAATAAATGCAAACAAAAATAATAAAGTTTCACTTTGCACTGACCGATTTACGTGATTCTTTTTTCATTTGATAGAGGAAGCCCGTGCGCTGGTCCTATATAAATTTTATGAACTTTACTTGAGCAGTTTTTAAGTTAACTTCAGTAATAGATATTTATTCGACTTTGTATATGTTGATGATGCTATATTACTTCCTAGTCTTACTTAATAGTTGAAGTAATTTTTCACAAAAGTTTTAATAACTTAACTGTTATCGTCGGTGTTAGTAAAGACAAGTACCTACGTTACAGGGTCTGGGTGAAGCTGCAGCCAAGTACTCAGCCGCATCTGGCAAGATGATGGTCCTAGCTGGACCGAAGACTCATAGCGCGGAGGAGAAAAAGGTTAGTTCACCTTAGATGTTCATGTTTTGGGTCTTGTATATTATCATTTATGCGAAGGGGAGATAGTAGCCTTGAAAAACTGGTCGTTGTTGGCAATACCGAAGGAAATAGAGCACGAGGCCGGTCGCCAACACGATGGTCCGACCAAGTAAAAGAAGCTACGTCCTCAAGCAAATTTCAGCAGCTGGTGATGGCAAGTTTGGACCGGAACCGATGGAGGCAGATTGTCCATTTAAATGGGTCCAGTGACCACGATACTCAGTAATGAGGGACCGATTGAAGAAGAAGATATTATCATTTTATGAACAGCTTAGAGACGTTTGTGCTGGAGTTAGGCCTCCCCAAAGATTGTCATAACGACCGGTCTTGCGCGGCCCACATCCAGCAATTTCCACGACCTGCATATTAAACTGAACAGACAGCTGTGCTGCTGGACAGTTTGTTGCGCCACTTCTTGTTTCCAGCACTAGGAAGTGGTGAAGGGCGGGCGTTTTGGGAGATTGTCTTATGGAATATTGACGTTCAAAAAGTGCTGATTCTCAGCATAATTTGAATAAATGACTTTACATTTTTAAGGTGTATTTAAATTGAAGAGCCTTTGGTAACATTGCTGTAGTGTAAGATACGTAAATATTAGTTTCTGAACTATAACCACTCGGCTTAACCTTACCTTTCTTTTAACTATTCACTATATTCTGGGATCTCAATTACTTTTTTTCCGGTCGTCAGCCAAACAAGCTGCATAATTATAAAAACTATACCGATTGCTGTTCATATGAAAGTGACCGCGAACATTATGTCCAGGTGTTAGATCTATCAGCGACATCCTGCGCCAAGGCGGGCGAGCTGTTGTCGCAAGTGCAGCGCCTGACGGAGCTGGTGCCGGATGCTGGCGCAGCCGCCGAGCTCGACAGCCGAGGGGCCCGCGCTGCTGATGCTGCGCAGGCGTTACTTACTGTAACACAGGTGAGAAGGGAATTGGGAGATGATCTTCGGACACCATTGTGTCCGAAGTGTGTCCACCATTGTGTAGATATCACTACTAACACCCATTGGGGTTACTAGCGATATCTACAATACAATATGTTTTTGAACTCTTTGTTCTAGGACGTTTTGTTTACCTCATTGCTATGACAGGCAGAAGTTATGCCACATTTTTGCTCTGATTTGTCCTTAGTATTATTGTCTCTGACTCGAAGTCATTTAAGCAAATTTTCCACCTATTTCTTCCCCAGGCCTCATCTTCAACCATCGCAGACCCTCACTGTCAGAAGCAGCTCATCTCAGCAGCTGAGAAGCTGCGCAGTGCAGCATCAGAGCTGACGTCATCGTGTGCGCCGCACCTTGCGCAGCATCCTAAGATGAAGCAGCAAGTGTTGAGTGAGCAGGCACAGCTTGCTGACAGTCTCGACAAGCTCGTACAGGCCTGCAAGACAGCTCAACGTGGTAAGTTGATTGTTATTTCGTTTTGTAATTCATCGTAGTTCCTATACAGTGATTGCATTATAAAAGAAGACTGTTATACAGGGTGATTTTACTATACAGGCTGCTTGTCATCCAGGATGGTCACATGATTCTGTTTCCTTTCAGCCCAGCAAGAGAAGCACCGCCTCCAATTCATCAACGGCGTATCTGGAGCTAAGAAAGATCTTGATACCGCTGAACACCAACTGAGTCTGGTAATTACCAAATTATACAAATTAATTATTTCGAGGTCACCTTTGTTGCGATTGTTTGCTTATCGCACTGATAACGATCCTGGCCGAGGTGGGCCGATAAGCGATCCTATAGAAGTGGGATTGACGGGCAGTTGTAGCTCACTTTGCGTTCGGCTCTTGTCGTGGCAGCACTTCGTGTCCGAGTTTGCAACAAGTCAACCGTCATCCTGAGGATATCTCGTTGAGAGGGGAAACACGTGTCGATTTCTTACAGGGTTCTCTAACTCTTTAAGAACAGTTAAGCTCATTAAGTTACTAAACTAAGTATACATCGTCTATTGTATTTTATAATAGATTTTCGCAAAGTCACGCCTGAGTCAATTAACCATATTGTTGTTAGTAATACTTATAAATATCATCAATGATTTTTTTGTCGGCAGCCCATACCGACTCAGGAGAAGCAAGACCCGGCAGCATTACAGCGCAGTCTGTCAGACCGACTGGCGCAGCTCAACGCCGCAGTCGCTGCCCTCGCCGCTGCTACTGCAGGTTAGTGGCACTTGTGGTGAAAGTCCCATGTACAGGGTCAAATTAGCTAGCGAAACTCCGCACTTCAACTAACTACACTACCAGCGGTCATTGACTCCAAAATCGTTTCGTGTTTAGATATCGATGCATCGTCTGCGGAGTTTCGCTAGATTATTCAAATTGACGCTGTATCATGTTACCAGTGACTCTCTTTACGTATATACAGCAAGCCCCCGTCAAGCCGCGTATTCATTTAGAAACAATGTTGCGCCACCTTGTTGCAGCAACATACAGGATGTAACAAGACCCTTCACGAAGTCGTCATCCAACTTACATGAAAGATAATGGCACTATCGTTATTCATAATCAAATAATTAAAATATCTTACTGCTGCTAAAAATGACAACGTGAAAAATCATGAAAAGCGTTAAAAAAAAATCGGGCAGTCTTTGGGGACTGCCGATAGAAGTGAAAGCAAAGTAACTTTTTGATTCTTGCGTTGATGTCTTTCGTTCTATAAATATAGGCTATAGCCTTCGGTGAATCTCGCGTTGACGTATTTCGTTCGAAACATATAGCCTTCAGTCACGATGACGCGAGTTCCATGATTTTTGTCTCACCCAAGAAGTGCTCAACGCGTCTAAAGAAGTTTTCACTTCAAAATTCCTAGCCGAAGTTAGCACGGACGTAAAACAATCGCAGCGGGATTTTTTCGAGCACTGGATATTCAACTCTCGGTGTTGAGTCGACCGTTGAGAATCCAACAGAGTGCAACTCAGCGCGACGAAACAACACACTGTTAGATTTTCAACTCTTGGCGCTAAGCAGAGCGTTGAAAATCCAATGTGCGAAAAAAGATTGCCGCGAGAAAAAATTGCCCGTGCGAACCTCACCCGTTAATTTTGTGTTGTAGGAAACGATGTTGCGCGATTGTTGCTATCCACTGTTTCCCTTTGAACCCGCTTCAGACATGTTATTATTGTTTCATTTGAGATGCATCCCAACACCTTACCTTACCAATTCTGTAATTGTCCTTTAACATGAGCTGAGTTATCATTTACCACCTAATCTCGTTTGTCTTCATCAGATCGCGAGAATCCTGACTACGCAACAGCGCACCGAGCTGTGGAAACTATTCCTAAACTATTGCGAGAAGTTATACAAGGTAAGTAAAGGTTTTATTATATATATATTTATAATGAACAAAACAAATTCGCTAGTTTGTTTATTTATCAGTACCCGGTCGACTGAGCTCTGTTCGGGTTAAAATAGATAAACATATCAATAAATAGGTATACCAACGTTGTATCCAATGATATTATAAGTAAAAAGGTGTAGATAGGTTATAGGCCACATTTTCTTCGTCTTGTCTCTTTTTCGCTCCCGATAATTAACTCATGCCGTCCTACTTCCACGTGTTATCTAATAGACATTGACATTGTGCCGTTTTTGAAGATCGAATGTTGAGTAGATAACCTATCTACGTCTTTTTACTTATAATATTATTGCGTTGTATCACATTCCCGAGGCTGATAAAATAGAGAAAACGAAAGAAGCACGAAAGTCTGACAACCAGTCTTCCCAAGGGGTATCGTATTACCCAGTTACTGGGTTGTGTACAATGAGGTTATATTCAGCTGCATCCGGTTAAAGTGGAAGCCGACCCCAACATAGTTGGGAAAAGTCTAGACAGATTGATTGTTGCTGAAGACGGTTTAAAAAAAGGCTGGTGTCATTTTGCTTTGCATAGCCCAGTTTAAGTTTCCGTCTTTAAGTTTATATTTTTGGATGTAGATTTTCTCTCTGTGAAAAATAAACGACATCCTTCTTATTTTTCTTTCATTTTCGTATAACCAACATCTTCGTTACATGGCAGATTCTCGTGCACTCTCTACTACCAAGGCCGGTCCCGGCGCAGTCCCCGTGTCGGAAGACCTGAAGGCGTTGTGTGAAGCTAGTCGCGAGATCTGTGAGAACGCCGGACAGCCGCAGGTGAGAGATAGAGAAAGAGTGGTTACTAAATAAACTCGACTCTTTGAATTTAGAATTTGGGTAAATTTTTTGGATACACCAGGAACATAATGAATAATAAAATAAAAAAATAAAATAAAATTTATTCAAGTATAAAGTATAACTATGCAAACAAATAATGTTTCACTTTCTACTAATTTACGTGATTGTAAAGGACAGAGGAGGTCAATTGTAAAGGAGTCTTAACAAATTTTTTTTTTGTAATATAAGTTTAGTTTGTGCGGAAAAAAAAATCTTTCTTTTCGCTTATTTTTTTGTTTTTTTTTTTCATTTGGTAGAGGAAGCCCGCGTGGTAGTCGTATATAAATTATATGAACTTTACTCGAGAGTTAGCATCATTCATAGATATTTAATCGTCTTTGTTCATGACGTTATAATACTTCCTGTCACAGCATGTATACGAATGTGTGGTATACGAATTTTTAGGGGCGGGTAGCCGCAACTAAAAACTGAAAATAATAAAAATATGTTTACATAAAAAAAAAAAACAATCGACCTAAAAATTAGTTCCGAAATTAAAATTGTTTTTCAC
Source organism: Conistra vaccinii (assembly GCA_948150665.1). NCBI lineage: Eukaryota > Metazoa > Arthropoda > Insecta > Lepidoptera > Noctuidae > Conistra > Conistra vaccinii. The sequence continues at coordinate 1,543,788 of OX411340.1, read as the reverse complement.
AAAAGTTTTAATATCTAAAGTGCCCTGGTCTGGAAGATAGGGTCTAATCCTTGAGGTGTTAGTAAATACAAGCGTACGTTACAGGGTCTGGGTGAAGCTGCAGCCAAGTACTCAGCCGCATCTGGCAAGATGATGGTCCTAGCTGGACCGAAGACTCATAGCGCGGAGGAGAAAAAGGTTAGTTCACCATTCAGATGTTCATGTTTTGGGTCTTGTATATTATCATTATTATAGACAGCTTAGAGAAGTTCCTGCTGGAGTTAGGCCTCCCCAAAGATTGCCATAACGACCGGTCTTGCGCTACCCGCATCCAGCAATTTCCACGACCTGCAAACTAAACTGAACAGACAGCTGTGCTGCTGGACAGTTTGTTGCGCCACTTTTTGTCCCCAGCTAAAACACTAGGAAGTGGTGAAGGGCGGGTGTATTGGGAGATTGTCTTATTTAATTTTGACATTCAGAAAGTGCCGATTCTCAGCATATTTTGAATACATAATTTTCGATATTTGAGGTTTATTTAAATTTAAATTGCATTCAGTTATGTACAGAGTTGCCAAAAATTTTTGAAGAGCTTTTGATAAGTTTGTTCTTGTGTTAGATAATGTAGATTTATAATCATAAGTTTCAGATCTATAGCCACTCGGTTTATCCTTTACTTTTCTTTTAACTATTCGCGATACTCTGAGATTTCCATTACTTTCTTCCGATCGTCAGCCAAACAAGCTACATAAAAAATATACTATACCGATTGCCGTTCATACATGAAACTGACCGCGAACATTATGTCCAGGTGTTAGATCTATCAGCTGCATCCTGCGCCAAAGCGGGCGAGCTGTTGTCGCAAGTGCAGCGCCTGACGGAGCTGGTGCCGGATGCTGGCGCAGCCGCCGAGCTCGACAGCCGAGGGGCCCGCGCTGCCGACGCCGCGCAGGCTCTGCTCACTCTCGCACAGGTTAGTAAAACATTTTAGTTTGTTAGTTGTACTATTTAACGTCTTAGGATTATTTTTGCTGTCATGATGTGCATGTACAAATGTATACAATAAATACATTTTCGCCATTCAACTCTTATATGAGATCTAACAGAATCTTGATTTCCTACCGTTTCGTAAATCTTTCAAAGAAGCAGCTTGGACTAAAGCAAGGTATTTTTACCCGACTATGGCAAAGCCAAAAGGAAGGGTTATGATTTTTGTAATAAGATAGTTTGTATTTGTTTAAAAAGCGAAATAATTTGTTAAGGAGTCATTCTTTGGATGATTAACGAACGCGTATTCATTCAACCAGTTTATGTATTTGGAAACTTATTCTGACTGATGAAAACTAGTTCGAAATTCAGAATTGACAGCTCAGGCCCGCTTACACTATAAATTACTAAATGCGTTTAGCGTTAAACATATTGTAAACATCGTTCTGTTTCTGTCAATCGTTTGAAGATGGGAGAGACAGAACAATGATTTAAATTCGTTTAAACATATTTAGTGATCTGTGGTGCAAGTAGGGGCTCCACTTCGAATTATAACCCGCGCGTGCGAAGCTTCACAATTTTATAGTGTATAGATGAATGTAAAACACTTTTGCAAAATATTACACTGCGCAAACACATACTTTTTGAGAAAAAAAATCTTAAAGTTTCACAAAATTCAACATATTTAATTATTAAATAAAATTGACATTTTACCATAGATAATGTATGAATTTCACTCCTAGGTTGTTCCGTGGGTCGTTCTTCTTTTTAACCTACAATTTGATAAAACAAAAGCTCAATTTCGAAAAAAACAAATGCTTCCTCGTCAGTAAGATATATATATTCTGATAGCATAATTTCACGTTACGTCACGTTAGCAATAATATATTTATTATTACGTAAGAGTAGACAGCGAAAACAACAATAATAATTATATTTTGAATCAATTACTTACGTGACGAAGCAGTAGCCGAATAAACACACGCACAGCTTTCGGGCGAATGACGCACTGTCTCTTGATCTCAGAGGGGAAGTCGTACCAAGGGCGGTTGGTGGTTTAAACCTCTAATCGCAGGCCACAAAGACGAGCGGCACAAACGCGTATTTCGAAGGACAACCCACGTGACAGAATTGACAAAATTAAACACCAGGTAGTAGGAGACAAGTATTTGAGATTTTTTGAATATTTTATTAAAAGTGATAAAAAATAATGGTTACTATTATATGATAGATAATATATTTAGGAGTTATAAGATATTTTTACGTTTTGTGTCATCATATAATTTTTTCGTAATATTATGGATTATACGCAAGCTGAGGTAGCGGGAGACACTGGTGATTTGTATGAAATACACTTCTGTCACGCGGATTTACAATTCTGTAACGTACTTTTTACAATGAAATTATTCAATACATATGTTATTTAATCGTGCACAGCCATTATGTGTATCAGTGGCGAATACTCAAAGAACTCGATTCCCATCGGCTTCCCTTCGGACACAACCACTCTATCATCATTGAATAATCACACTATAAGTATTTGAATACAATTAAAACATTACAAAACGCCTACATTAAATATTTTGTCTTTATATTCCAACAACAAAACATTTCGCTCTAAAATAACTCGTAGGCGCATTCGGCTTATTGTGAGTTCAATTTCTATAGAAAATAAAATCCGTCTGACGTCACTCGGTCACGTGACTCCGTGCGTTTTATACCAAACTAGGAAGCCGGCTTGCAACGAGTTATAGTAGGTAAAGTAGGCGAAAACGCGCGCGTGGGAATGAGAAAGAGCTATTGCTATTGCTCGCACTCGCATTTGATACTCGGTTCTTGTCGTAGAGTTTCGTAATGCATTCGACTTGAATTTCGCTCATTCGGTCGGACCGGAAATCAAAACATTCATCTATAAATTGTAGTCTGTGCATTCATCAATCATTCCAATTTCCATTGACAATGTGAGATGTGTGGTCGATTTTTGTCGTAATCGCATTATATAACCATATAATTTGTTTACAATAAATAGTTAATTTGCATTTTGTATTCATTAGTTTATCATTACTAGTAGTAATATTAGTTTTTTGTGTAGAACAGTGATTAAGATAGTGTTTGTGTTTTGAGTTTCGTGAAAGAGAAGTACGTTTTAATTAGGTATTTGGGGTAAGTAGATAGTATACTGTTAAGCCGGTATGCGCCGAGTTACGCTATGGACAGAGAAGTAGAAAACGCGCGGGAACGAGAAGCAGCTATTGCCACCTCGTTCACGCACACGCAGTTATTCGGTTGTTTCCGTTGAATTTCGTAATGCGTTCGGCGCGGAGTTCGGTACATAATAATATTGACATTGAATTGATACAACATTTGTGGTTGTTTGTTTTTTGACGTAATCGTATTTTAAAAACAATTATTTGCATTTTGATCACTAATTTTTCAGTGAATTCATGTTTCTCATTACTGATACTTGTTGTAGGTATAGAACAGTGATTAAGACAGTGTTTAAGTGTTTTGAGTTTAGTGAAAATAAAGTACGTTGTAATTAGATAAGTGGGGTAAGAATATAATTTATTATGTTGAAATTACTTGTATAAAGTAGATTTGAAAGTAATTAAAACGATCAGTAGGATTAGGATAGATTGTTGCTTGACGGATTATTAACTTTGTGAGGAAACATGCTTTTCAAGGTTAACTTTTGAAAATAAGAACCCAGATAATTATGACTATAAATTACAAACGACGTGATGGTTTTTTCAAACATTTTAATGTTTCCCTTTACGATAAATATCAATGATTGACTGGCAGTTATATCGGAGCTCGTGGCTAAGTAATAACAAGCCGCACGGGTCGATTCATCAGGTTAAGGTACGCTTGACGGGGTTGGTCAGTGGATGGGTGACCATTTTGACATACCGAGACTCCCCCGTGCCTCGGAAAGCACGTTAAGCCGTTGGTCCCGGCTGTCATTCGTGGATCTTTGACAGTCCGTTCAGTTTCGTCACGTGCGGGCAAAAGCAAGTAAAATGTATTGTTTCCCGTGTTTACTTTTCTCAGATTGTAGTACCTAGTATATGGATTGTTTGGGTATGAGTTCGGGCCTGGTAGTAATTTTTTTTTATTTTTTTTTTTTATTTTTTTTTTTTTTTTTTTGGCTCCGGCTCTCGGCTTACCCCCTTCGATTTCCCACGCCGCGCCACTGATGTGTATAGTACATTGCATGGTGAAATACAATTAAGAAAAAATAATGGTAATTTCCTTGTTTTTTTTTTCACTGACTGGTGGAGACACCTTTTTGTAGGTTAAAAAGAAGAACGACCCCCGTACGTTTTGCGTTCAGACAAAGTGACAGCGGATTTTAATACTTTTTAGTAGTATTAGTGTAAGTTTTTACCCGACTGCCCCAGAAGGAGGGTACTGTTTTTCGAGAGTATGTATGTATGTATGTATGTATGTCTATTTCTTTGGCACGCTCTGTAGCCTAAACGGCTTGATGGATTTTAACATAGGAGGTGTCGTTAGATTTGTCTTAATCGTAGAAGTGACATAGGCTATATAATATTTATGTATTGCATCTGCCAGTACAAAAAAAAAGGGAGGGGAAGGTTTTTCTTAAAATAAATTTCAACAATATTGGTATCAAATAAAAGCTGGTAATGAGTCAATTCCAAATTAAGATATATTAATAAAACTAAAAAATTTGAAATAAAGAAAATTATTAAAAAAAAACAAAAAACCCGACTGCAAAAACACATAACTGAAAAGAGAAAAACAAGCATTATAATATATAGAATTTTGGTATCGCAGGCGGGGACAAACAAAAGTTAGGTACACCATATTTCCGGTTATTATTGTTATATTATTATTGTCCCCGCCTGCGATACCAAAATTCTATAGATTATAATGCTTGTTTTTCTCTTTTCAGTTATGTGTTTTTGCAGTCGGATTTTTTGTTTTGTTTTTAATAATTTTCTTTATTTCAAGTTTTTTTGTTTTTTTAACCCCCGCCCGCTGTAACAAAGCATAGGCACCAGTGCGAGCCGTAGCGGCTGAGGCTGCAGCAAGCCGAAGCTGCGGAGGTGAGCATGGGTGCCTATCTTTTGTTACGTAAGGGCGAAGGGGTTGCACTTCCCGCAGCGCCGGAGACGATGCAGAAGCAACTAAGGCGCCGAAAAAAAAAATCGCCAAATGAGCTTTTGGCGATTTTGACGATTTTTTTCTCGGCGCCTATGGTTTTGCGCACTTTTGCGGTTTTAAAAAATACACAAAAACGGGTCTATTCTACCCAAAAAAAATTACCTACTATCTAAAAAGCGAGGGGTTATAATCCGAAGTGGTTCCCAAGTAGGCCTTAGACTCGGGTTTAAAATTAGTTGTTATATTTAGAACTATAATGAAGTCGGACTAAATTTCAAAAATGGCTCGGTGGTTTAAACCTGGGTCTAAAGACAATTCTGGTATTGTAATAAGCCCGCTTAGAACTGGTTCTGAAAGAACAAGCTTTTAACAGGGGTGGTGCGATAAAAGTGGACAGATATTTTTCATTTTTGACAAGAGATATCACTAAAACCAATAGGATTTTCGGACAATATCCAAGACTTTTTATCTAAAATAGGTCACAGCTTCGAGCATATCCGAGCCAGGCTGCACTAGTCAGCTTATTTCTACTGCTGAGAAGCTGCGCAGTGCAGCATCAGAGCTGACGTCATCGTGTGCGCCGCACCTTGCGCAGCATCCTCAGATGAAGCAGCAAGTGTTGAGTGAGCACCGACAGCTTGTTGACAGTCTCGACAAGCTCGTGGAAGCCTGCAAGATAGCTCAACGTGGTGAGTTATTAGCGATAAGCTGTGTGCCCGATGAGATTTCTCATCGACAAAAATGACGTACTTCCATACAAACTTTTATCCCTATTTAACCCCTTTAGGGGGTGAATTTTCATTTTCGTTATATAGAAAAGACTTTTTAAATACGGGAAAGATTTTTGAAACGGGTCAGTATATCCATCATAAACCTTTTTTCTTCGTTCAAAAGTAAATTGAAGTCACATTTTCTATGCTATGTATAGGAAAAGTTTTTTTTGGTGATGGCTGAGTTTTCTAGTACCTACTCAAATCTCAGTTGGTCTGTTAGAGATTTTTGGTCCTTATAAGATCCAAGATCCATGGGCATCAAAAAAGTTTTTGTGAAAATTTTCCATTTTCTTGCTGACTGTATAGAAATCTGTAAAAGCAGATCAAAATTTCTCTGAAATGAAATGAAATGAAATGAAATGAAATGAAATTGTTTATTCTGTAAATAGGATATTGGAATCACTTTTACACGTCATATTAAAATGTATGTTAAAAATTAGCTAGATGAGTTCGGCGTTTCCTATCTGACTACTCTGAGAAGAAAGGCCGAAACAAACTCAGAGGTCACAGTCTCTTTTAAAGTCCAGACATAATCTTGGTCAGGCCATATGAGGACCATGTAGACTAATGTCTGAAATGGTCTTTTGAGGAAAGAACCATACAGCTTTGAGTGGACCTGTCCAGTCAGTGCAAGCATTTGTCAGTAATCGCGGAGCTCAACTCTGAACTTAAGGAGCTCAACTCGACGAACAGTACCAAAGAAAGGACATTTGGGTAGGCCGCATAAACTACTCAAACTGCCAGACCATCATTAAATTAAAACTAACTGAGAAAGAAAGGAAAATAGAGAAGAGAAAAAAAAATATAATATCCACATAGTCCTCACATTCACAATAATTAAAATAATATAATACTTTACAAAGTAATCATGTCATTTTGTATGTAATATTCAACAATGTCAATGTTTATATAAAACTGGTATAATTTGATGATTTTACTGAATAATTATAATGTCAATTTTCAAGGTTTTATTACAAGGTTTAGCAGAGCGAGCAGCTCAATCCCATGCTTTTTTATCTTCTAAATAATCGGAAATTCTATAATACCCTTTTTTACAAAGTTTGGTTTTAATGAAGTTTTTAAATCGTTTAATGGGTAAGTTTCGAATGTCAATGGGTTTGTTGTAAAAGCGTATACATTGACCCATGAACGAGTTGCTTACTCTGTGGAGACGAGTGTGATGTACAGCAAGGTTGTGTTTATTCCTGGTATTTAAACTATGAATATCGGACATTTTCTTAAAATTTGATATATTTTTCTGTACATACAATAGGTTTTCTAATATATATTGAGAAGCTACAGTCAGAATGCCTATTTCTTTGAATTTTTCTCGAAGGGAATCTCTCGGACCTAGGTTGTAAATGGCTCGAACAGCCCTTTTCTGTAGAACAAAGATAGTATTAATGTCCGAACAGGTTCCCCAGAGAAGAATCCCATATGACATAAGACTATGAAAATAACTAAAATAAACAATTCTGGCTGTATCTACGTCCGTTATCTGTCTAATTTTTTTAACAGCATAGGCGGCCGAACTTAGCCTTCCTGACAATTTTTCTATGTGTGGGCCCCATTGCAATTTACCGTCAATAGTGATTCCAAGAAAAACTGTCGACTCAACAGGGTTCAGTTCTATTCCATTAACTTGAACCTTGGTAGTTAGCTGCCTGACATTTGGCGTTGAAAATTTAATGAGTTTAGTCTTTTTTTCATTCAGGAGAAGATTATTTACATTAAACCAATGCACCACTTTAGAGAGTGCATCGTTAACTTGCTCAAAGTTGACTAACTGACGTTTGATTTTAAAAATAAGGGAAGTGTCATCTGCAAATAATACGATCTTGTGATTATCCCTTATATGGTAAGGTAAGTCGTTTATATAAATCAAAAATAAGAAAGGACCTAGAATTGAACCCTGCGGAACGCCCATGGTGACCGCGGATCCTGAAGATCTCTTGCCATTAACATCGACCCTTTGAATTCTATTGTTCAGATAAGAAGTCAAAAGGTCGAGAGCCTTGTCCCTCATACCATAGTGGTACAGTTTCCTGATGAGTGTATCATGATTTACGCAATCGAAGGCTTTGGACAAGTCGCAGAAAATGCCAAGAGCATCTTGCGATTCCTCCCAGGCCTCGAATATGCTCTTCAGTAACTCCACGCCCGCGTCTGTAGTTGAACGACCCTTTGTAAAACCAAACTGTTTCAGATGTAGTAAATTAAGTGCATTGAAATGTCCTAACATTTGTTTCAAAATTAATTTTTCAAAGATTTTACTCAAAGTAGGTAATATCGAAATAGGCCGAAAATTTGTGGGATCAGTTGTGCTGCCAGATTTGAACAATGGAATCACTTTGCTAAGTTTCATCAGATCAGGAAATACACCAGATGCAATACAAGAGTTAAAAACAATTGCTAAAAAGGGTGAAATAACATCAATTATTGAAGACATGGTATGTACTGATAACCCCCAAAGGTCAGCAGTTTTTTTCACATCAAGATCCTTAAAAGATTCTATAATGTCTTTAGCAGTAGCAATTTTGAATTCAAAAAGTTTTTCACATTCTGGTACACATTCTTTTAGTATTGAGTAAGCAGAAGTGGAGGATGACGATGACAGAGTTTTGGTTGTTAAAATAGGAATATTAGTGAAGAAATTTTCAAACTCAGTTGCCACCTCTACGTCTGCCTTAATATCTACATTATTAATTTTTAGATGGAAGTCACGATTCCGTACTGTCGTTCTTCCCGTTTCTGAATTAATAATATTCCAAGTTGTTTTAATTTTATTTCCAGAAGATATTATTTTATTTTTAATGTGAATGGCTTTTGCTGAGGAACAGGCTCTTTTAAAAGTTTTAGAATATTTCTTAACATATTCTTTAAAAGTTTCATCGTGGTTGTATGTTTTTTCATGATACAAGTCAAATAACCTTTGCCTACTTTTGTAAATACCTGGTGTTGCCCAATCACTAAATATAACGCGATCACAAACAGGCAATGTTTTTGGGGTGAAAACCTTCCTAAACTCACAATTGATGAGGTTAAATAATAAAGTATAAGCTTTATCCGGGTCGTCGTGATAAGGCAAACCTGGTAGTTTTTCCATTAAATTATTTTTAAATTGTCCTAATCGACTTTTATTTACAGGAACAAAACTCACAAGTTTTCTTTGAGCTCTGACTGCTTTCTGAGGGAAAGTGACTAACTGGCCACAGTGATCAGAGTCCAACTCATTTATAATTAAATGGCTAGAAGGTTTTAAGTTTGTAAAAATATTGTCAATACAGGTAGCACTAGTGGCAGTTATTCTAGTCGGCTCGAAGAAAATATTGTACAAATTATATGACTTTAATAAAGTTATGAATTTATTTACTACAGCAGATTTTTCCAGTATATTAATGTTGAAATCTCCACAGACAACAACTGTTTTATTACTGTTACAAGTCTTTAATAATACTTCTTCCATATATTTCTCAAAAATATCATATGAAGCACATGGGGGCCTGTACACACTCAATACAATGAACTGCTCAAGCTCAATGCAAGCTATTTCAATTACTCGCTCAACTGAGAGGCTCACAATATCTTTACGTTCTTTAAATTTCATATTTTTACGAACAATTATTAAAGAGCCACCACGTATCATATTAACTCTGCTGAATGAGCTGGCTACCTCGTGGTTGTTAAAGCTGAACATGAACTGATGGACTTTTAACCAATGTTCAGTTACACATAGGATATCAATATAGCTACAGTTCATGAACAGCTCCAATTCTAATTCCTTACCGATCACACCCTGTATATTTTGATGAACAATTTTTAGAATATTATTATTATATTTATTTAGGTTACTGCAATTTGATGGGTGTGATATTAAACCAGTATTTAAATTTTCTTCATTTATTAAGCAAGAGGGTTCCTCTATTGTCCTAGTTTCTAATTTAAATGACAATCAATGTCAATAGTTGTTGCCAAATTATTGGCAGAATTATTTAAAATGTCATTGCATTGCTCAAAAGAAGCAAGTTGTTTAGCCAAGTTTTTGGCTGAAATACAAAAAAAATATGATAGCGACACAGCTATCTGTTTTTTGTAATAGTTGGCAAGATAGTACATAACAATATTACGAGTATGTCTATCTTTTGTCAAATACAAATTGTTTCCAATATAATTGTTGGTATCAACTAAATGAAATAAATTATTATTAGATGTCAAGTTATGCAATGTCATATTAATTGTAAATCTTAAGTTATTTTCTTCCTGTGGCAAACTGTTACTGTAAGGGAATGTAAACAACACAATTTTTCTTAAACTAAGATTAGACAATGTTCTATAGTATTGGAGCAATTCTCCTTTGTTCACATTTCCCCTGTTACCCATAAAAATTAATAATATAGTGTCCTTGTTAAAGTTACATTTAATAATTTCTTTCATAATATCAAATAAAGAACAACCAGGCATACAGTAATTTATTATGGATTGTCCCGGATATTCATCTGTCAACAAATGGCCTAAGTCCTTTCCAATCTCATCGCAAAATAGTACTATATCATTTGTTACAATCTGCTTACATTGTTTATTGGAACCAATAATAGTAGGAAACGACAAATCCACACAGGGCTGCGGCACGGTAGACGGTAGGCCAACTTCATAGAAACGGACGAAGCGCGAGCTATACCTACGCGCCTCGATCGAGGTATGCGCGAGGTACGCAGACAGTCGCGTCTGTGCCGCAGTGACGAACGAACGGTGTGTTGTTTTTTTAACAATAACCGCGCGATTTTTACACTAAAAATAAATTCAAGTACATATTTAATATGATGAGTAGGATATATTGTTGCTGTTTTTGGTTGCATGAATTTGGCAATAACGCATCCAGAGATTACTTTTTTTAGATTACCTGGAAACTTTGAAAGGTATTATTATTAACAAACAACAACAACAAAATTATTTTGTAGTCTTACTATAAAATAATTTTACTTACTGGTAGGTAGGTACATATTGTGTGTATTTTTAATGGATAAGTATTTCCTTTTATCTCCCGAAAAAAAGATGTCTGGATTAATAAATAAAGTGAATAGAGTAAAGGAAAGTGATAACACGAGTGAAATAGGTAGTTATAGGAGGTTCATGAATTAATACGGTAAGTACGCTTGTTTTAAAACCTCGGGCATTTGTGTTTTGTTTTGTTATTCAATTCACAAAGTATTTTATTTATTTGTGTAGATAAAAAAAGTATATTTACAATCACAAAACTAAGTGGAAACACAAAGTAGGCAAATGTAATTAAAATACTGGAGGCGGGCAGCCCTATCGCATGTTTACGTACCGCGCGGCTGTAGGCACTTATTTCTAAGATATGGCTTAGTTATTCTACCGTCTACCGTGGCTGCGGTAAGGTGGTATTGCATGTTGTCAATGAATGGTCCGGGGTAAGTACATTAGATGTTGTTTGACACTGCTCACAGTTGTTTGTTTGTGAGTTTACCAGCTCATTCATTGCCAACACGTATTCCCTCATTAGATCTTCAGAGGTATTATATTTGTTAGTCATTGAACTAAGTTTCTCCTGTAAATGGTCAAGTTCAGATTGCAAGTACTCTGTGTCAATGTTGTATCTCCTAGTACTTTGCTCCAAATTAAAAGAATACAAATCTAATTGTTTAAGTAAATTCAGTCTTTCTCTATTTAATTTCACATTTTTAATAAAGAACTTTTGTCTTTTAACCATCTTTTGTGTTTTAGTAATGTATTTATTAATTTTTATGTATTTTTTAAGTTTGTTTTTACTGGTGACTACCCTCAATGAATGATGTGACTTTGAGTCATCACCTGTTAAGTCTATTGTATATGAGGGGTTTATAGCAGAAAGCATTGATGGGGCAATAGGCATCAACTCATTGAACAGACTTTGATTCAGCGAGGCGGTGATGTTAAGATTTGTGGTCTGAAGTTCTGTTATTTGACTTTGAGCCTCATGTAGCCGCTGTTGTAGTAAATGTTTGTGACTAAGAGCTTGTTCATACTCTACGCTACATTGGCTGAACCCGTCCACAACAAGCTGAAGTCTATCCCGTTCTTCTATGGCATCAGTGTATTGAGTATATATCTGAGCCATTTCAGTTTTTAACTTCCTATTCCTTTCATGGGCATCCAAGAGAACCCTTTCATTGTCATCTATTTCCTTATTCAGTTGGTCTGGTGGTTTCTAAAAATTAAGGACAGTTATCTAAGGCTAATTTTGTTGTAGCTACAGCGCGCAGCGGTTATGGTACCTGCCCATACCGCCCTATATCAAAAATCGCCCCTTTATAACGAACTCTTGTGCAAAATTTTATGTTCAAGGTCTGGCGGCTTAGGCTGTGCGTTGTCTGTCAGTAAACGAATTTGAAAGTAGATCATTTATTGTAGAAGATTCTACAATAACAAACCCTAATAGATCAGACCATTCGATTGACACGTAAATATTTTCCTCTAGGTACAGATAAGGTGTTAACACCACAGCAAGAGCAGCAACGCATCAAGTTCGTCAGCAACGTGTCTGGATCTAAGAAACACCTGGATACCGCGGAACAGCAGATGAAGAAGGTAACGTTAGCTAATAAATAGTATTCAGGGTGGCAGGGACAGTGACGCGCAACACGGTAAATGGATTCAGTAAACGATGCTAGACAACATTTTTCAACGGTTTAAAAAAAATATCTGCTGTTTCATAAAAAAGTGAAATACCATCCCGCCAAAATTTATGGAACAGCTGATAATTTTTTTATAAACGACCAAAAAAAAAAAAATCTTAAAAATACGAGATTGCACGTCAGGAGTCTCGGCAGCATTTAAATGTCTAACAATAAAAAAAATCGGGCAGTCTTTGGGGACTGCCCGATTAGGGACTGCTAAGTAACTTTTTGATTCTCGCGTTGATGTGTTTCATTGGATACTTAAAGCCGCGCGTTGATGTCTTTCGTTCGATACATATAGCCTTCGGTGATGATGACGCGAGTTCCATTTTTTTTGTTTACCCAAAAAGTGCTCAACGCACGTAAAGAACTTTTCACTTAAAAAAAACAATGTCAAAGTCAAAGTCAAAGTCAAATCATTTATTTCAAATAGGCCCTTGAAGGCACTTTTGAACGTCAAAATTTACAAAATATAGTATTGATTCTACCGCCCCTTCCAAAAGGTAGTTTTCGTAATGGAGAAGAATGGGCAAGAAACTCCACCGTTACTCTTTTAAAAATGTTTAGCTATTTACATAATTATATGCCCAAGATAACTAAGTCATAAACATTGATTCAGCTTCCGTACGTGTTTTTCGAATGACCACTGAAAATCAGCGCTGTGCTGTACCCGGGTCCCCATAGCACAGCATCATGCTGAGCGGAGGACGCCGAAGTGTCACATAGTGAAACTGCCGATAATTTCCCTTTCTTTTAATAATCTATTTGTTTTGTTGTACTAACTAGGTATTAGAGCTAAATAGTTTTTTTTATATGGACGTGTTTCTGTAACAATTTTTATTTCTCTCGCCTTATTTCCTATCTTCTTTGTTAGCCGGTTGTAAGTCAGAAGCTGAACCAAGCTGACGGAGCGACGCTGCAACACAAACTGTCGCGTACGCTGGCGCAGCTCAACGCTGCAGTCGCCGCACTCGCCGCTGCCACTCAAGGTAAAAGTCCTTCAAAATCCTTTCTTTCTTTCATAGTCGTACATTTAAATTACTAAAATAATGTTACAACAGTATGTATATGGAAAGCGGATGTACAAAGACAACGTAGGAACGAAACACAATAGAAGTTTTATTATTATTACATCTGGGGGCGTTAAGTGTGACTCAAAGTGTTAATCCAGCAGCATGTATCAGAAAATTGTGGTCCTAGTAAAGGGTGTGTTACAGACCATCAAACTGACCAATTTTTTCATGAATCAACTTCGTTATCGCGAAAAACCAATGTCAATAAACGCATTTTTCTTTCTTTAAAAAAAATATTTACATTCTTATTTCGTTCTTACAGTTTCATCAGCTACATTTGGAACTAAGCATAAAATAATACTTGTCAATGGATGTATTTCTACATAATATCTACGAGTAATACTTTTAGGCTGCCTGTCCACTGGAGCGGAGAGGAGAAAAGAGGAGCGGAGATGTGCCAATATTAACCAATAGAATCTTGACTCCGCCCCCTGAGTTTAGATTTGATTGGTTAATAATAGCACATCTCCGCTCCGCTCCAGTGGACAGGCAGCCTTAAACGACAATTCTTGTATATATATCATATATATGTATATCTGAATCTCGGAAACGGCTCCATCGATTTTCATGAAATTTTGTATGCAGGGGGTTTCGGTGGCGATAAATCGATCAAGCTAGGTTTCATTTTTAGAAAACTTACCAAAAAAACACCCCAGATATTGTATTTCATATGATATGCGTTCTAGATAGCCCCAAGAACCCTGACTACCCGGCGGCAGAGCGGGCTGTGACAACCATCACTGAGCTGATACCGCAAGTAGTACAAGGTTGGTTCAATTTTAATTTTATAAAGTGCGTCTTATTGATGCAGTATAAAATAAAAATATAAAAAAAGAAAGAAAAAAAAGAAAGAAAAATTGTTTACAAGTTAGCCAAAAGCTATACTCCATCTTCTGTCTTTTAAGTATAGAATATTCAATCTAAACCGATATGTATCTTCCAGACTCTCACAGTCTGTGCGGCACTACGGACCCGGCGGGGCAGGCCGCCATGTTGTCCCAGCTGCGCGAGCTGTGCGACGCCAGCCGCGACATCTGTGACAGTGCGGGGCAGCCGAAGGTAACGACATTTAGTTATAACTCGTCTAGAACTTGGCAAAGCTACCAGTTACTAGAGTAGGTACATTACCAGTCGACAGCGCTGAGGAGGAATTGGACGCCATGTTATTATTAGGATATTACATTGTTTTTTTTGTACTATTTAAATAGTTTATTAGTTAATTTTGAATAATAAGAATATCAAGTAATCCAGTGTATACATATTTATCGTATTTTAAAGATTCTAGAACTTACTCCGTCTCATTACAAAACTAGTTCTAACTTTGGTCCAAGCTTAACCTTCGAGTCAGTTATTGCATTTTGTACTTCATTCCGAATTTCCGACTCAGGTTAAGTTTTAAATACGAAATTGACAATGTGAGCTCGAGTTTAACGTCAGTTTTCGTAATTCGAACTTTAACTTTGATGGAATAAAGTTAAAAATAGCCTGATGGTTTAAACCTGGGTGTATGACTGTCTCTCTTTAAAGCTCGATCATCACCTCCCTAGTCTTTTCAGCTCACCAGTACATTACATGGAGCGACTGCCTATCTGACGTCCACATCCACAACCCAGTTAATGGATAACAAGATACCCGAAGTATGACAACCAGTCTTGCCAAGAAGACTGGTTGTCAGACTGGTTGTCAGACTTTCGGGCTTCTGACTGCCCGTAAAAATTGTCAAAGATCTACGAATGACAGAGAGACGAAAGGGTCTCGGTATAAAATGATATAAAATGGTCACCCATCCACAGTCAGACTTTGACAAAAGTTGTTGACTTTGATTGATCGATCCGTACGGCTTTTACTTAGCCACGAACCCCCTTAAAACCTTATGTTTAAAGCTCGATGTAACATATTAAAATACGGGTGTTGTAATATCCTTTTTGTTGTAGAAATTGAACGAGGCTTCGGCTAAGCTTGCTAATGCATCAGGCAAGCTGGTGAACATCGTGAGTCCTGAGGGGTCGCAAGGTAAGACTAGTTGTTGTAATGACAAACAGGCCATACATAAATAAAGTCACACGTTAAGGGGGAGGGAAGGGGTCATAGATTGTGACATCGTGTGGCAAGGAGCGCGAGTCATAAGCTTCGAGCAAAACGTCACATGTAAAATATCAAAACTCAAACTTCTAATTGCCCTATTTATTACTATTTCATGAAATCATGAGTATTGAAGATTCCACTGATTATAATTTTGTAAAGACATTTTTACACCGTCGTGAATCATATTTTTATCAATATACTACACTGAAACCGACCCGCAGATTGTAAAAATTGAAGTAATTTGAATTTCGCGGGAAACTAGCAAAAATCCGCCTTAACCCTTCGTATGGGAGTAAACGTATATCCACGCGAGACACAATGTCTTTTTAATTGTTCCTGTAATTACGGCATTTACCCGGTTAAAGACCTATGTTTCTGTGTTAGGTTCGAAGCCAGCAGTACCAGTGCGGAAGGCTCCTCCACCCACCCCGGCGCGGGACCCAAAGCATACTGTGGCTCAAGCAGTACGGTCCTCCGTACATGCAGACTCTACGAAAGACTTCCTTGATACACTCCGCGGTGAGGAGAGCCAGGGTAAGAGACTTCTCATTTCTATGTCGGTTTATGGCAAACAAGCAAGCGGTCTATGAACCATTTCAGCTGTCAGTTTTTTTTCTTCCGATTCAATAAAATAAGCCGTATGACCAGAATTACGGTGGACAGGCAGCCTTATGGTCATCGCTCATTTTAACAGCATGGCTCCGACACGGCAAATAACTTGTCAATCAAGTTAGGATTTTAAGTCAAATGCATTATAGTCTATTTTACGATGGCTATACAAAATAGTGGACGGCTCGCCGGCAGTGAGCGGCCCGCGAGCCGTCACACGTCGGGCCGACAGCGCGCTTCAAGCGAGGTGCCCGCTCGCTGGCGCCTCACCGTCCGCGGGGTGACGCCTCGCCGTAAGCGCGGTGACGCCTCGCCGGCCGCACGGTGACGCCTTGCTTGTGAATAAACAATAAACTGTTACCTCGCCGGTGGCGTGCCGGCAGCTAGCGGTCGCCTTGCTTACGGCGCGTTGACGACTAGATTTTTCGAGGCGGTGCCGGGGCGCTACCGTGCTGAGTGCTGCTGTTATAATGGGAGATGACCTTAAGACTGCCTGTCCATCGGAGCGGAGAGGAGAGGACAGGAGCTAAGATGTGTCAATATTAACCAATAGAATCAAAAATTCGCTCCAGAGGTGCGATTCTATTGGTTAATTTTGGCACATCTCCGCTCCTCTCCTCTCCTCTCCGCTCCAGTAGACCGGCAGCCTAAATAAATTGCAGCATGGTCAATTTTACAATTTTTTATGGACAACTCATATTTGACAAAAAATTCAGTATACCAAGAGTTTCTTTTCACAAACAAAATGAAAATAGTGGGTGTCGACGCTAAGAAGGCGCTGGCAGCTGCTGCAGAGGAGAAGAGAGCGTACAAGCAGTTCTGCGACATGATGGACAGCGCAGAGAAGGGGCTGAAGACTGCACAAGATGGGCTCAAAGTGGTAGGTGGCCAGCCTAGAAAGATTTATGCAATATGTGGTAACACAAAGGTGAAATAATACATTTTTGTCCGTCTTAAACTTATGGCCCGTTTTACTAACTCTAGATAAGTTCAGGCTCATTTATCTGGCAATTATTAATATTGTTTATCTGTTCCGGTTAAAAGGCAGTGTATAGAGTGCCACCAGTGGCACTCTATCCCTATCGGATAAAGTGCCACTACAGGCACCCTAGTAACACCGCCTCGGCCCGGCCAAAGTGCCGCAAGCATTGGATTGTCATTATCACTGTCACTAAGTCACGTCACTTGGTATTTTGTTTGATTGTCGAAGTTAGATCGCTGTAAAACACCACATTCCCAAAACATTACATTCTCTTGTCCCTAAACGGATCCTGGCACTTCGTCGGCCGCTACCGCGGCACCGCTCGCTACGCTCGCTCGGCTCGTGCGTTGTGTGGTCACAGTTCTAACCTAAATAACAAGTGACAGTGACAATGCAACGTTCACGGCACCCTAGCCGTGCCGAGGCAGTGGCACTAGAATGCCACAAGAATACTCGCGGCACTCTATACACTTCGTTTTATTTATTTGGTAGAAGTTGTATTTTGATTGTACCTACTTTATTAATTCTTGAATCTTATAATATATTTCTTTTACATTGCTTACACAATATATTTTTCTGGTTTTTCCGACAAAAAAAGCCATGCTCTAGTTCAGAGGTCCCTAAACTTTTGTCGAGCACTTGGCATGTTTTTCATGGATTGCCCTTTGCATTGCATTTGGCATGTGTTGCTCTGTTTACTTAATATTGAATTTTTGCAAATTCATCAACTTCAAAGGTGTTTTTGCTGGTTATAGTGCTATTTACTTTGAAAGATTTAAATTTCTAATTTTTGTGAAGTGTAGTGTGAAAAACAAACGAAAAAAAAACTTATTCAAGAAAAAAGTTATGACGCCCGAAATTATCTTGGACGAAGTAAAAATTTTGTTGTCGACCTGGGTGTCGATTTAGACCACTTTGAGAATCACTGCTCTTTACTTCACTGAGTTTTAGAACGGACTATTATGTCATCTTTTTGATACATAACAAAATGGCTGCTGAATAAAAACTGCTTTTCTTGACAATATTATTTCCCCAGTTTTCTTGCCTAAGTTTAGTCTATAAAAATATAATGTTGATGTTAAAATGTTATTGTAGTTACACAACACAAAGACCGCCGGGAAGCCTCTCCCGGCCGTGGAGGTGGCGCGGCGCGAGCAGCACATGGAGGACAGCCTCGCGCGGGCCGGCGTGCAGGTGGCCGGCTTGGTTGCTGCCAACTGTAAGTGTTATTTACAACCTTAGGTAATTTTTGAATAGAAATAGTTGTATTGTTTACCAGGCTGGTATGCGCAACTCCACGTCCAAGCGCGTATTTTGCGTACGGAAAATGTAATATAAAAATATAGTTCCATAAATAATCAGCCTATAATGTTCCCACTGCTGGGACACAGGCCTCCTCGGTGAGAGGGAGAGCCCAGTACGGGCTGGTAGATGTCTTCGATTTTTTGGTTCTACGACATGCCCGTTTCCTCACGATGTTTTCCTTCACCGTTTTGAGAGTGCGTAACGTAGTCAGAAGATATAAGAGTTATGCGATAGAAAGAGACGCAACTTCTAGGTGAATATAGCTGTATGAACCCTGTGTGACCTGAATTGCACTTTATTGTGTCGTTGCAAGAATCGCTTTCTATTTAAATGATTTTGCGGAGTGGCCCATCTGTACTAATCTGTGACATTATAGTAAAGTCGTACTATATAACCACGTGACATAAGCCAGTTTGATGGTTTTGCGAACTATGACAGGATCTGGATGCTCTTTTGGCAGTAAATACTGCTCTGCGTTGCGTGTCTCTAGGAGGACGGCGACTCATTCACCGGATGTAGGGACTTGATGGTCAAAAGTTTATGATTGTAAATGGTTTTAGCTTCATGCATGTTTGGGGTCGAATCCATAGGTAGTTGATAAATGGAATACAGTACTCGTTTCATTGTTTTAGATGCAGAAAAACTGGACTACAAGGCTGCGACGGAACCTACTATTTCTCTCGCAGAATCTGTCAAGAGCGTCGTTAGTGGTAATAACTGCTACAATATACTACAGTACTGTTTTAGTAATAGATCAACCATCTTCTTGATTAGAGCTATGAGGAACAGTGTGTAAAGTTCACTCATCCTCTATAGAAAAGGGAGGATCCACCAACCAGACGGGTGTCGTGTCTGGTGGGCTACTGCCCGACGAATGATGTCAGGAAGTCGTATTTATGTAAACTCTGCTTGCGCGATGCAGGATTTCGCGTGACGTTAGTGTGAAGCGTAGTTCGTATGTGGTGATGTAGATACTAGATACCGCCACAGGCCTAAATGTGCGAATCTATCGCCCTAGTTTATCTGACACTAGCTGCTGACAGCGGCTTCGCCCGCGTGGACCCTTTTTCTTTTCTGTACTATAATATGTATGTATTATACATATAAACCTTCCTCTTGAATCACTCTATCTATTTCTGAAAACTGCATTTTTATGCTGCTGTTTTCAGTTTTTTCTTTAAACTTCAAACTAAAACTTATCATTACCTACATTTTCCCAACTATATCATGGCATGTTAACCAGTGACTGGGTAACATGCCCTTGTCAGCACTGGTTGACTGACTGGTTTGTTTACCTTTGCTGAATAAGTAAAATATGTGTATTTTGTTTTGTATAGATGGCAGTGCGATCTACGGCTCTTTGCCCGAGCACACTCGCAAGCCGTTCGTGGACGACATGACAGGTCTCTGCCAGGCCTCCAAGAGCATCTGTGACGCGGCCAAGAGTAAGGAGGAACTGAAGGTAGGTGACATAATAATACTAATCTATAAGACAGTGGACTTCGAAAACGGTTGCTTAGATAACATGTGTTTTTGTTCCACAGAAACTGAACGATGCAGCCATATCGTTTGGTGACCAGTCTGTAAAACTGCTTAGAGTGGTCAGCTGTAAGGTTGACCCGGCTTTGGAGAGAGAGGTATGTGTGTCACCTTTAAGTCAAAGTCAAATAATTTTTTTTTTTGGCTCAATATGGCACTTTTGAACGTCAAAATTTACAACCCTTCCAAAAGGTAGTTTTCGTATGGAGAAGAATGGGCAAGAAACTCCACCGTTATTCTTTTAAAATATTTTACTATATCTGGTATATATTAGATATGTGAAGGCGATGCACCTGGAATAAAATTACTTTACACAATAGGTAGAAAGAATTAAATCGATTACTGGAATTCTTCGTTGCTTTGGAGTCTCTTATTTTCTTTCATAAATTTCTGGTCGTTGCTTTATCTAACTAATCTCTATGTGAGCTTGTTGAAAAAGAATTACTATGGTGTTTGTCGCCCATTATTCTTCAAACAATCTATGTTGTAGAAAGTGCATCTAATTTTGTAAATGACTTACTTTTGGCCCTTTAAAAAAATAAATACATAATTGTTTTTTGAAAAGTGCTGATTCTCAGCCCAGTTTAATTAATAACTTTTGATTAATTAAACTAGGCTGAGAATCAGCACTTTTCGAATGTCAACATTACATAAGGGCTTGTACACAAAACTGCGATGCGTCGTCGCATCGCAGGTTTTTAGAAGAGCTTTGTTTGTAGGAGCTCGCAGATTATTGCGATGCGATGCGAATTCGCAGTTTTGTGTACAAGCCCTAAGACAGTCCCCCAAAAACGCCCGCCCTTCCCCTGGGGAGGAGAAGTGGCGCAACAAACTGTCCAGCAGCACAGCTGTCTGTACAGTTTGATAAAACCTAATTCTATACAATAGTTTGCAAATAATTTACATTACTCAACACAACACAAAACATTAAATGAAATATGTTTGCTATGGCAAATATATTTTATAATGACAG
This sequence comes from Conistra vaccinii, assembly GCA_948150665.1. Classification (NCBI taxonomy): domain Eukaryota; kingdom Metazoa; phylum Arthropoda; class Insecta; order Lepidoptera; family Noctuidae; genus Conistra; species Conistra vaccinii. The sequence goes on along the minus strand of OX411340.1, from coordinate 1,522,675 downwards.
CACACGCCAATATACCAACAAAAACATCGAAATCTATACTCAAGCCAAAGAGGAATAATTAAAAAATGCAACGTTCTTGTTGCCTGTTGTTCCAGTGCGAAAAAGAGATAGAGAATATAGGTGAGTGCTAATACGTCAGGCCGTATACAGGAACTGTATACGTTCTGACGTATACCGCTAACCTTTTTTCAGACAGAAACTGTTAATTTTGACACTAGTTTATGCGGCCTCTGTTCTGTTCCCCAGGTGATATCCAGAGCCAAGGCTATCGGAGACACAGCGTCCAGGTTAGCGCTGGAGGCGAGTCTCGTGGCCAGCGGCGCGGGCAGTGCTGCGCCGGCCGACGCGCGCGTGCAGCACATCTGTACTGCGGGCGCCCGCTGTGTGGACGCGGCCGGCAAGCTGGTGTATACTGCCATGGTTTGTGTGCATAACGGTCATAATCTACCATATGCCTGCATTTGGGACAAGGAAAGAAAGTGCAGAAAGTCAAACTTTCCAAATACTCTAAAATTGACACGAGTGGCTGGTTATGTAGCTGTCTTTGATAACGTTAGCACCTGTTTTACTAAACACGTTGTCTGACAACTGCTTAAGGCGAAAGCGCCAGGGCAACCCACAAAACTCTAATTTTCTTAAGACTTTTCTTGTGATTATCTTTTATTTTAACTTGACCGAGGTCTATCTTTTGAAAGTATTTTTACCAATATACGCGATGTTCAAATTGCGTCACCCATATCATGGAATCCTGCCATTATTCTTTTACATAGGATACTTAAAAGAAATTGTCTTCTCTTGATGTCGCATGTTGGAAAAGTACATCTTCGGCTTCAATCAACTACTAAAATACATGAATCTCTCCACAGCTGATCGCCCCAACCATCCACCACGCTACCTGCCAGGATACCCTCGTATCCTCGGCAGACAACTTATCCTCATCCCTCGCCAAGTTCTCCAAGACCTGGGCCCCTCTGGCTTCCTCCCAGCAGCCCTCAGTCCATAAACTAACCCAGGAAGCTGGTCATCTTGAAGACCTGGTGGAAAGGTTGAGGAAGGATATCAAGGCAGGGAAACTTGGAAAGACGAAAGTGGTGGAACAGGTTATGAACCTGGATTCTCCGTTGAGGAAGATGACTGTGCAGATCATTGAGACGGCTAAGGTTGGTTTTTATTTGAATGAAAGTTTCCTCATGTGACTAATATGCTTTTAATTTTTTAATGTGTTTTGTCACTAATAACAAATGTATTTGTGCTTTCTGAATCAAGACTGCATTTATACGGCACAGGCGGTGTGGCTTCTGCGCAGTCACAGCTTTGATTCCCTATGGTAAGTATTTCTAGTCTCTGACACCATAATAATGAACGCAGTGTAAGATTACAGCCAGTATTAACTTCAGATTTATGTTTTATTTTTCGAGGTTTAGGTAAGTTTGGCATAAGTTTACTCTGCGTTTGTTAAGAAGGGTGTTGTGTGATGACGTAGGTTTGATTTTTTTTGCTGAGTTTGTTTTGGGTTCGTATGTGTATAGGTTTTAGTATGTGCTTGTGCATGTAAGAATTAAATTATAATAGATGTAATGTTAATAAGTAAGTCGATGTGTATAATAGGGGTGATGACAATTTTTTATTTTATAAATTATGAAATGTATGTTGTTCGAAATAAGTGCGAATAATATTATTAAATGTAGCTTAAAAAAAATCCAAGTTTTAAACGTTATAAAATAACTGCTAGACAAAGACGGCACTAACACAAAAGTGACGTCACGACTATGTAAGTAAATACTAGCGCCATACATTGTCTGAATCGCGCGACAGGGACGCTTCTCCATATTTCCATCGATTTTACAGATTTTTTTGATTATCTGAATTTATACTTTCTTTGAAATAACATTGTTTGTTCGAACATTTCTAATATTAGTCATCATCCCTATTGCTAGAGTCCTAGCATGCACTGTGTGTTGTCTTTTGTCATAAATGTTACCTGTTCAAAGGCAAACACCAAATAATACTGCATACTTGCAGAACATGGCGGAATACGGTGAAATAACGGCAGACCAAAGGAAGGAGTACATGAACTACAGTAACAGGCTGGACGAGGCCATTCGAGCGCTCGACCTGGCCAACGCTAGGTACCAGAGAGCTCCTCATGTAAGTACCAAGAACCCATTATCTGCCTAGGGTTTTCCCAACTATGTTGGGGTCGGCTTCCAGGCTAACCGGATGCAGCTGAATACCAGCATGTTACATGAAGCGACTGCCATTAATATAATTACGCCAAAAAACAAACATAGGGCGGTGGTAGACATATCGCACCCATGTGCTTAAATTAGCCAGCTAATTGGACGCCTAGGCTGTTAACCAGATGGCTGAATGTAGTGTAGTCATTTAGTTAAACTGGGTGAAATAGGTTAGGTTAGAACTGTGACCAACCGTGCGCGAGCGGAGCGAGCGAAGTGAGTGGTCCCAAACGCTATTTCCAAGTTGCTCGCAGATTTTTTTTCACTATTTGAATCACTTGACTGAGTCTTAGTCAGTTATCTTTAAAGGGCTGACTTTCAATACGCCAAGTTCCTAAACATTGAATGATTCTAGTTCAATTAACTATCGGCCCAGGCATCCAATTAGATGCCGGCGTTTAATGAACGGCCTAGGCGTCCAATTAGCTGGCTAATTTAACCAGCTGCGACAAATATACATTATAATATCGTAATAAATATTTGGACTAGTATCATTAACCTGGGAGACAACAAAGGAATACGTTTGTCTGCAATAAACGCTAACGACCACGTGGTTCCTCTTAATCGCTACGCTTAGGTCCACCTTCTTGGTTTTGCAAACCAACTTTTGTCGTGAAACTATGGCTAGACTGTGCTAATAAAATATCTTTACATACTACAGGACAAAAACAAGCGAGAAGAATTGGACATAGCTACCCAGGACCTACAGATGACACTGCTGCAGACCAGACCTTCAAGAGCCGGCCAGGAACAGAACAACATTGTGGACTTCAGGGTATGTTATCTATGTTTCTAGGTCCATTGATTTCCAGGATATTAATCTATGAAAGGAAAGCTTGTTTTAAAATAATTATTGGTATTTTTTTTCTTTAAGTTCAGAATCACGTATTTATACTTCTCCTTTTATTACTTTAGGACTTCCTTCAAGACTTGGTGAAGGAATCTGGCGAACTTCAGTCGGCTGCTAAGAAGACCGAAGGGCCCGCTGGCAAGAGAACTACTGATGTAAGTACAATTTTAGCTTCTTCTGTTCGTTTCGACGGTACATCTATGTTTCTTTTATTATTTAGGCCCAGTAGGGTGGGGGGGGGGGGGTAGTGGTAGGTTTTAGTAGTTTCAGCTATAATGATAAATTATTTATATCTGTAAATAGGTTATATAAAATATTTTTACTAGTCAAAAATAAATTATGTTGTAAATCTACAAAGCTAGATGCGAACTACGCATCAAAGACCTGACGTCACACAAATCCTGCATCGCGCAAGCAGGGTTTACCGCGCGATCAGCATATATGTTATGTTGTGCTGTGTGTCTTTAAGTCTGTGCTAAATAAATGTATTTTCTTTTTTTCTTTCTTTATTTTTCCGACATCAACCATCGGGCACAACACCCGTCTGGTCGGAGTATCATCCCTTTCATATGGAGGATGAGTCGACTTTACACTCTGTTCCTCATACCTCTTTACGACTACTTTGAGAAAAAATACTGAAATAAACTCAGAGGTCACAGTCTCTTTTAAAGTCCAGGCATAATCTTGGTCTGATCATATGAGGACCATGTAGATTAGTGTAGTTGGTAAAAGACTAGGCAGATGATGATGATGATGATTTTGTTTTTTTTTTTTCACAGAACATCAAAATGCTGTCCAGTAAGATTAGTGAGGATGCTTCAAGGTTGTTGAACCCGCCGGATAACTTCGGCGACGGAGTGACCGTGATGAACAGCGTCGATGATATCATGGACATCGACGTGTTTGGACAGGTAACCACCTTACAACAAAGTCCTTTGTACAGTCACGCAAATTAATTTATTGTTAAGCAAATTGACACCCTACGTCAATTTTGCCGTATTATAGCCATCTCATACAACTGTCAAAGAATGGCAGTTGTGATTTGAATATACGGACTATTTAAGGTAGTAGATCATTTACTTATAGTCGTTGCGCGACTGCTAGTCATCGCCTTAGGTATGTGAGCTCACCGGTCACATACTTAAGGCGGTGACTAACAGTCGAGCGCGCTCGTCGGCTCACTCCCCGGTAGCCGCGGGCCGCTGACAGTCTGACAATCTTGTCGATGGCGGTCTCCGCCGTCTAATCGTGAGCATACCGAGACGGGGACTAGCAGTCGCGCAAGGACTATAACAAATTAATTTACAATTAACCTTATGAAAACGTTGATCAATTTTGGAACTTCGACAGTTCTCAACTGTAGGTGTCTTCATCACTACGTTGTTAACGAGTCATTTTTGACGTCGCCATATCCATATGTCGGGGAAAATACTATATAGAATGGTTTTTCAAAGAAATCACTACGACAGCTATTCTAAAGATAGATATAAAATAATAATGGTAAACCTTACTGACGGTAAGCGTAACTACCGTGCTTTATTTCTTTTCGTGTGACTAACCTGGTGTCAGAGTTTTAAAGCGCTCATGGGCCTCTGACTAGGCTTCGCATGCCGTCGAGAAATATCTCTCAGGCATGCTGGTTTCCTCACGATGTTTACCTTCACCGTTTTAGAAGCAAGTGATAATTATACAATACGCACATGAATCCGAAATGTCACAGGTCCATGCCTTGGGTTCGAACTGGAGACCACTGCTTTTTAACCTACTTTAGTTTCTAACTACAGTACTGATTCAGCAAAAAAATTGAGCCCTTGTTTCTGGAAAGCATATCTCTATTGGTTTTAAAACTAATATTAAAGATAGGAAACAACTTTAACTGATCTTATTTGCAGGAATGCGATGTTATGATGAAGGAGATAAACAGCGCGATACAAGGTATTCACGACCAGAAGGCGAAGCAAGCGCTGCGAGCGAAGGCTTTGCCTTTGAATGAAAGCTGCCACTTGCTGAGGTAAGATAATGTTTTACTACTAAACGAACTGACGGATGATGCGACGTGTAACGCTAAAATGCAAAAGTCGTTTATTCAAATTAGGCTGAGAATCAGCACTTTTCAAACGTCAAAATTACATAAGACAGTCTCCCAAAAACGCCCGCCCTTCACCACTTCCTAGTGCTTTAGCTGGGGAGGCGCAACAAACAGTAACTGTCCAGCAGCACAACCAGAAAGGACAAGTAGGTAATAAAACATTCAACCTTACACATTCAGCCGAAGTAGCGTTAGTGCGTCCACCGTACTAACGAAGTTACGCCCGATGCATCTTTCGTCAGATGTGCGACCAGCCTTAAGTAACAACGATGTATTATCTGAGGGGCAATTCTCGTTTTTTTTGCTACCTATCCGCCTCTGTGGTCTAGTGATTAAACCACCTGTCTCAGTCCCGCGTTCGATTCCCAGTGGGAGCAAAATTTTCTGCTTGGTTTGGTTGGTAATAGGGCCTGTTCTAAGTCCGCCTGGCTAGCTACCACCATCTTGTCTAAGTCTGTCGCCATAACAACAATGTTAACTGCATTGTTGTGTTTCGGCAGTTAGAGATATGATAGCCAGTTCCTCTGTGGTTGAGTATTCCGGGTGAAGCTCGCTTCCATCTTCGGTCTGATCATCACTTACCATCAGGTGAGGTGCAGGCCAAGAGCTTCCCAGTTGTGTATTACAAAAAAAAAATCGTATTTTTAAAAACCTCATAATAACCATGTATGTGATGATACCATATTCTTCCCATAGGTTTGCGGTACACAGTCACATAATGGCGACGAAGAGCGCGGCCTTCGACGAGGCGCTTCAGAACCTCGACAACTTCGAGAAGAACGTCATGCTGCCGCTCGCTCAGGAAGCCGCTAGGAAGACCCAGAAAGGGAAGAAGGTACTGTGAAAACAACATTTTCAAATTTTTCGTCGTGGGTGTCGTTTTCATAGTTTTCGAGGGTGGTGAAGCCGACAGTGAGGTCAAAATGTAAATCCAAGAAGGCGACGGCAAATATTTTCATATTTTTGGGTCATGGGCATAATTTTCATAGTTTGCGAAGGTGCTAAAGTCGATAGTGAGGTAAAAAAATCCAAGATGGCGGATGGCTTTTTTTTTGTTATAAATCATACGTAAGAACAAATTTCGTTCCTGACGAGGGTCGGACCGCACACGTTTTTTTTTTTCTCATAGAGGGTAATAAAAAGTAGTGTTCACCTCGGGAGCAACACTATTTTAAGCTCGAGTGACGTACTTTGAATCCCTCTCGCCTTAAAAATATTTGTTTGTTCCCTCGGCATTCCCCCTCTAAAAAGTTATTTTATTCACTGAAAACAGTAAATAAAAAGCACTATTTTAGTGTTTGTATTTAGAACACCAACATATTCGACCTCCATCTCAATGCTATACAACCTCCATGCGAAAAATAAACTCGATAGAAACTCCTTGTACAAATAACTCCTCGAAAATGGATTGGTCGATATTTCCGACAAGGAGCTTAGCATTAACTCAATAATAAATCGATTGAAGTAATTGTTCCAATTTTAATGTGCATTTTAATTCATTTAACCTTCCTTTTTTCTTCATAAAATGTATGTTTTCGCTTAAATCTTTATTTTTCTCGTAGTCATGGTATAAAGTATAATAAGCAACCATTGAATAAAACGGATTTATATGGAGGGCCATGAATCACTCGCGTCATTCAGGATTCTAACACTTGAATCATTCATTTGCTCGTGATTCCTCTCGCTTTCAATCCATCCTTTATTCACTAATTGCATAATACTATCTGGGTACAATATATAATTTGATGAAGACACGGGCAAATGTTGAATTGAGTACATTTGTCTTTAGTGCTTTTGTATATGAACCAGAGATGTTGCGGATGCAGATCTCAACTTTTTTTAAGGAATGTATCTATTTATGTTCCAAAGCGAATTATAGTTATTTAAAAATCTATATTTATAACTCTTGAAATGTTACGAGTATGTGCTATGGATATAAGACTTTCTTGAAAATGAGGAGATTTAGAGCTTGCTGATTTAAGAACCGACAAGTCGCGGGCTCGAACTCACTGGTGGGCGCGGCCAAAAAGCACGCTATCTCATCTGGCATCTGTGCGACAGAGATAGTATCAGTGATGAGCAGTTAGACGCTAGTCTAGCCGCACGTCTAGTTAGCGCGCACACAAACACCGTTCCGAACTGAAACGATGTTATACGAAGCGCACAATAGTGCACCGCCCCGCCGCGCGCCGCCACAGAGTACTTTATAAGATACCGCCGCCGCTGTGTCGCTCGCCGCCGCGCCGACGAGAATTATAGATATGTACCTATGTGTACCTAATTGTTATAGTTGACTACGGTCTATAAATTGTTTACAAAATTACTACTATCTTCTTATTTCTAGGTAAGTAGGTACCTACTTACTTAGTTACCTATTCATGGACGTACGCATAAGGTAGGTAGGTACCTACTTACCTACATTTTAGTGTTCACGACTGTTTGTGATATTTTTGCTTGTATACCTAACCTTCATACAAGCAAAATTATCACAAACAGTCGAGGTAATTATTTCATTAGGTACCTACTAAGCAGAATGCAAATGTGACGAAACTGTTTTGTTTTTGATAAGATTTAAAAAAAAAACCAAAGAGATTAAAAAAAACGACGGATAGATTATAGACTAACCAGGTGCGAACTTAGACCCTCTGATTTCGCAAGTGCCACATTACACCGCTCGACCACGGAAGCTATGTGGACAATGATTAAAACAGCAAACCTGTTCGCAATTTTTTTGCGCGTATCAGATTTTCGACGCTCTGCTTAGCGCCGAGAGTTGAATATCCAACAGAGCGCATTCAGCGCGTATCCCAGTGCGTCAAGAAAATACACTGTTGGATATTCAACTCTCGACGCTAAGCAGAGTGTCGAAAATCCAATCGCGAACGTCGCGTCGGCTTACGAAGACGCTATCACGCAGCTCGAACGAAAGCGCGAGGCGAAGATCATGCGACGCGACGCGGCGTAGGTATTTTCCTAACTCATAATCAGCTGCTGCCAATTTGTTGATTTAGTAATCTATAGATAGGTACTATACTAGGTTTATCTAAAAATACTAATATTATAAAGCTGTACAGTTTATTAGTTTGATGTTTGAATGCGCTAATCTCACAAACTAGGTAGGTACCTACCAGTTTAATAATTTTTTTGTAGCCTTTGGTTATGTTTTAGGCTATAAAACATCACACTGCTGCTCATGGGAGCCGAGCAGTAGGATAGGTTCCTACGGGAACGCGGGTAAAAGCGTGGGGAACAGTTGGTATAAGTATGTACCTACCTACATATAGTACATACCTAAATACGTTATCAATAGAATAAAGTTTTACCCGACTGCCAGAGGAAGCTTACCTATATATATATTTTTTTTCATATCGTTGTAATATTGATTTACGATAAATGTTATAAGTACCTACATAAACCTTTATAATACATATACAGTAGCTTCTGCCCGCGACTTCGTCCGTGTGAAATTTCGGCCCCCGACCCACCGCATCGCATCCTATCGCCCCGCCCGCGCTTTTACTTCGTTTTCGCTTAGCGTTCTTTCTGACTTTTTTCTTTTTGCTCGGCTCCTAAGGGTTGTAGCGTGATGTTAGCGTGTTGTTGCGTGGTGGCCTACAGTCTTTCTCAAGAATGGAGCTAACCAATGCAAAAATATTTTTTTAAATCCAGATAGAGATAGGTACCTACTAAATACCTACTACTCGAGCACTCCCCCCCATTTCCACGACCACAAAATAAAAGCCATAGCGCGCCCGCGTCGTCGGCGTCGGTAAAGAGTGTGAATGCAAAGAGCGTACGTCTTCTCTTGCCTACATAGGGTACCTACCAACGTACCTACACAACGCGGCAACGCCGCGCCGCGCCGGTCGCTAAAACGCCTGCTACACGGTCGCCAAAACGCCTGCTACACGGTCGCCTACCGCGACCCGACAGAGGTGACCTTGGTGGCTTACAACCGTGAAGATAATGTTTATACGACCAAACGTTGAAACAACTTTGCGGGTCGCTAACCAAGGTCACCTCTGTCAGGGACGTGGTTGGCAACCGTGTAGCAGGCACTTTAGCCTCAAGCAAGTCGTGGCCGAGCAGTAAGGTAGAAAATGTAGGTACCTAAGTAGGTATTGGCCAAAAGAAGATATAATTATATTATAATTTATAACAGAAAATATGCTCGAGGAGGTAGGTAGGTACCTACGAAAATAGATTACGTATAATAAATTGTACAGACGCCCCAGCACATCAAGTTACTACAATCTGTCAAATTTCTTTAATAGATTTTCAACTTTATGGCTAAAGAATAAGGTTCAATGTTGATTGAGAAAATTTGACAGATTGGAGTAGGTTGGTGTGCTGGCGTCTGTTACACAACACATTTTTGTAAACGATTTCGACTAGGTAATCAGTTTCATTTTGACCGTTCAATAATATTCATTGCGTTATTTACGTTGTTGAGCAGATCTTTTTCCGAACATAGGAAGCAATGGATTAGTACCTAATATGTTTCAAAACGATTCAAATTTTGATTGATTGTGTATTACGTAATTACGGTACTGTTCTTCAATCTTCTGAGGAGCTCGTGGCTAAGTAATAACAAGCCGCACGGGTCCATCCATCAGGTTAAGCTACGCTTGCCGGGGTTAGTCAGTGGATGGGTGACCATCTTTACATACCGAGACTCCGTGCCTCGGAAAGCACGTAAGCCGTTGGTCCCGGGCTCCCGGCTGTCATTTGTGGATCTTTGACGACAGTCGTTACGAGTCGTCAGAAGCCCGAAAGTCTGACATCAGTCTTACCAAGGGGTATCGGTACCGAGGTCAAATAGGCAGTCGCTCAATGTAAAATACTGGTATTCAGCTGCATCCGGTTAGACTGGAAGCCGACCCCAAGATAGTTGGGAAAAGGCTAGGAAGATTGATTGGTAGGTAGGTACTGTTCTTCAATCAACCAACACAAATTCACTGACACAGCAGCGTCCACTCAAACCAACAATTTTATTCTAATTTCAAACGATACCTACGATAATTTTCTCAGGGCGAAGTCAAACAGATAAAGTAGGTAAAAGTGGAAACACTACAACACGCACGTGTGTGCCTGAATCAAACGAAAGAGCTTCAGGCGTGTGACATTTCGTGCATGTGTGCGCGAGCGTCACCCTCCGCACCGCGCCACCCGCGCCGGGGGAACATTATTGAGTGAAACGCACAATAGTTTATAGTAAAACGAGCGCGTCAAAAATTACGAAAAGGCCTTTGGTAAAAAGGTTTTTCTGAAAAAACCACTGCATAAATCAATTACAAATAAAATTTATTGAAATCTTCGATAATTTTGCTGTGTCGGTACGGATTTCGTTTTCGAGATTTCACACTTCTTGTATTACTTATTTACGCCCAAAGTTGCGTTAAAATTAGCAAGAAAAACGAATCTTTGTTGGCTCATAACTTTTTAATGGCTTTTTATTTTACTATTCTGCTTCCGTACAGACAATTTTAATAATGAGACCTAACTATATCATGTTAAACTTTGAATGTACGATGTCAAACAGTGGAGTAAAAACCCTCCGAAGTTTGTATGGAAAAAATATCAAAGTGTTTCACCTTAAATGATTATAATTTCCATTTTGTTGATAATGATTTTACTTTTCAATACACATCTGCATTCGCAGGAGCTCCGCATTGATTAATGGGGATGTGAATGCGGAGGTCTAAATAAATGCGCGAGCTCTGCAATTGCGGATGCGGAGAAATATATTCGCAACATCCCTGATATGAACACAACCTCCCCAGACATACAGCTCCCCGCTGGCCTCAGCGGGCGCGGCCGAGCGCGCGCACGTGGGCCTGCTGCAGGCGCGTGCGCGCGCGGCGCGGGGTGACCCCGAGCCGCTGGGCAGGGCCGTCACGTACTACGCCGTGGCCGCCGCCGCCGCGCCGCGCCGGCAGCACCGGGAGCTGCCGCCGGCTGGCAGTATGGATAAGACTGATGCTGTAGAGGAGAGTGAAGTGAAAAAAACGTCAGTAAAATAAAATTCTATTGATTATGATGCTTCTTCAGTTATGTGTTTTAGCAGTCGGGTTTTAATTTTTTAAATAATTTGCTTTATTACAAGGTTTTTAATTGTATTAATATTGTTAATTGATTCAGGCGTGGCCTTGCGGAAATCTATTATAAAATACAATAGAGGTAGATATATTAATGCCCGTTTTCACCGACAACTAAGTGACATAAATGAATTCCTACATAAAAGTGCACTGTTGGATTTTCAACTCTCAGCGCTGAGCCTAGCGCAGTGCACTTTTATTTGGGGATATCACTTAGTGAAGGTAGAAACGGGTATTAGTAACCTATTCCGCTTAACTATTCCTAAAGAATCATAAAAAATTAAAAACCCTGTAAGAAATTGACACGTGTCTCAGGATGACAATTGTCTCGGCGTGGCAAAACACCGTATTCAAGTTCGCGACAAGCCAATAGTCACCCTGAGGATGCCTCGTTGAGAGGTGAAACACGTGTCGATTTCTTACAGGGTTTTTTTTTAATGACTCTTCTGGAATAGTTAAGTGGATTAGGTTACTAAATATATATCTACGACTATAGTATTTTTTTTTTATTAATATTATTTTGAATTAGCTCATTACTAGCTTTTCTCCCTTTTTTGTATTTGCAGATGCAATATATAAATATTAAATTGCCTATGTTACTCCCACAATAAAGATAAATCTATCGTACCGTATCTACAATATACCGTATACTTTAAAATCCAGATTTTGCTGAACCCCCAAAAGAGCACCCCATTTTGAGCTAACGCCATTAATGGACTCCACCTTACTGGGTAATGAAATACCTCTTGGTAAACCTGGTTGTCAGACTTTCTGACTTCTGACGACCCGTATCGACTGTCAAAGATCCACGAATGACAGCCGGGATCAACAGCTTAACGTGCTTTCCGAGGCACGGTATGTAAAGATGGTCACCCATCTACGAACCGACCGCGAGCAGTAGCTTGACCTGATCGATTGACCCGTGCGGCTGTTCTCACTTAGCCACCCGTTTCATGTTGTTATGTTATCAATTATATTTACATTCCCCGTTTTAGGTACCTCGGAGCCCTACAGAACATGGTGCGAACGACGCAGGAGCTCACAAACGTGTGCAGTTTGCAAAACCCTCGCGACTTTGACACGTGCGGTATGGATACACAAGCACACGCTTTACTGAAGGTCAGTATAATTATGACAGTAAAAAAAAATATAAATAGATAGAACGCTTTTTATTTTTTTTGGTGGGTAATTGTCAAATAACTTCTCCCGCTCTAGGCGGAACGGCAGGGCGTGTCAGACTCTTACTGACTAAAGCCCACCCGTGTTCCTTCAGTTGCCTGTACGTTGCCAGGGACCACGGTAACCCTTTAGGACTTTCCCGCAACCCCGGCAGGCATCGGCCCTAGCGGACCCCGTCAGATAGATATACCCCTGAGTTTTGTTTCGCCATTTCTTCTCACGAGTAGTCGGATAAGAAATATCGACTCCATATAGCTTTTTTGATGTTTAACATCTTTCCTCTTGTTTTCCTTTGGGAGTGATTTCGTGGGGACGGAAGTGTGTAACAGGAAGCCTGGGAAGCGCGCGCTTTTTGATTTGACCAATGAGCGCGCGCGGTGCTAGAGTTGGCCGTCAGATGGTACTAACCCATTTTCCGAGAGGTTGGTACTGTCAGCCAAGATTTCAGATGTTACACATCTTACGCGACTACTGTAACTAGCTAGGCTGTAACTGACTAGCTCTTTTTTTTTTCACGAGACGTGTAAAAGTGATTCCGATATCCTATTTACAGAATAATCATTTTATTTTAAAAACTGTTAAGTATATATGTATATGTATAATGTTCTTGTGGATCGACTCGAAATGACTGGATTCTCAAGACATCAGATAGAGAGTTTTGGGAGGAAAAGTGAGGAGGCCTTTACTCGTAAAGATATCCTTAGTTGATAAATATTGTTTAAATTCAAAGCATGTCAATCTGCCTAGCCTTTTCCCAACTATGTCGGGGTCGATGTCCTCTCTAACTGGATGCACCTGAATATCAATATTTTACATGGAGCGACTGCCTATCAGACCTCCAGAACCCAGTTAATGGATTTTTTTGTTTTGTATTTGCTGGTGCACTATAAAGTATATATAAGATACTCTTTGGCAAAACTGGTTGTCATAAATTAAGGCTTCTGACTACTCGTAACGACTGTGAATAATCTATTTTTATAATGTGTGTGCATTAAAGAAACTGTTTCATTGTTGATAAAACTTCCTCATGCGCTTCTTTTTATAAAACGGAAAATTTTCAGGAACTGAACGACTCAGACCACATGATTTCTGCGCGGAAGATAAAGACTCCAGTGTTGAACGCAGAGGATATTGACAAGTTATTACTGTGTAAGAAGCAACCGGTCGAGGGTACTCCTAAGTAAGTAGACATTAATATACAATGACAGAAGAATAACATTATTATTTATTTATCTCTCCCATATAACTATCAACTAACTATTATGTATCATAGGGGTGAGCAAATTACGGAACACCAGTATTCCGAGTCCCGAGTTATGTAAAAACATAAAAGCAGATTCTATCATGCAGTGACCGGACAAAAATAGCCCTTAAGGCGATGAACATATATTTTGGATGTGACTGTACAGTCAGGAGCGTATAGTACATTACTGTCGAGGCCTGCAATTAGGGCATTGATGGACAATCGACATATACGTGAGTCCATCAATGCCTGGTTGCGGCCAAGGCTTGTATAGTACTTTTCTCAAACAATACGCGGAAATTCAAACCAAGTAAATTATTTTATAAATTCCAGAATCAATGACGAACAAAGAAAATTTTTCACGCGCAAATTTGGTCATTTGTTTCTTCACAGCTCTATTTGCTAAGCCAGTTCGAAATTTAAATAAAATCTTTGTTAAGTTACCTCCTTGGTTGCCATGTGGAAGTACAAAGTTAGTTCCATTTTTTAATAACAGGATAGATATGAGTTTTCATAGTAATTTATTTGGCCGCTATACACGACAGATATGGATTTTCATACTAAGATTGCCGGCCTGATTTTTTTCTTTGTTTCTTTGGTTCTTTTAGTATTTTGTTGTTTTTTTTGGGCAGTGGGGCGGCTTGGTGGCAAAGTAGAAGTACTCAGCAGAAAGTTGTGATCATAATTATTTAAGGGTGCGGTGCTGACGATCAAACTGAACAACTTTTCCTATCGGACCAACATCGTAATCGCGAAAAAATTATCAACCGTCGTTCCATACAAAACTTCAATACCAACTCGATCGAAATGTATGGAATGGCTAATTATTTTTTCGCGATTACAATGCGAGTCGATTACAACATTATAGAAATTGTTTTAGATTATTTTTGAAAGCATAAAATTTTTGTTCTTTTAAATAATTTCGCGTAATTTATAACATATTTTAATTGACTTGACTAGGGTTCTTATTGAGTGCATTCTACCTCTCAATGACAGGCAACTAGAAGACAAGCTGCACCAGCTATCCACGAAGCTGTCGTCAATGAGCGGCACCGTGATGCTGAGCGTGAAGCGGCCGGAGTCACTCGCGCGCAGCCTGCACGCCGCCGCAGACACGGCCGCGCAGCTCGCCGGGGTGGCGCTCGCGCACAGGGATAGGAAGGTAACAAGCGGCCGGAGTCACTCGCGCACAGGGATAGGAAGGTAACAAGCGGCCGGAGTCACTCGCGCACAGGGATAGGAAGGTAACAAGCGGCCGGAGTCACTCGCGCACAGGGATAGGAAGGTAACAAGCGGCCGGAGTCACTCGCGCACAGGGATAGGAAGGTAACAAGCGGCCGGAGTCACTCGCGCACAGGGATAGGAAGGTAACAAGCGGCCGGAGTCACTCGCGCACAGGGATAGGAAGGTAACAAGCGGCCGGAGTCACTCGCGCACAGGGATAGGAAGGTAACAAGCGGCCGGAGTCACTCGCGCACAGGGATAGGAAGGTAACAAGCGGCCGGAGTCACTCGCGCACAGGGATAGGAAGGTAACAAGCGGCCGGAGTCACTCGCGCACAGGGATAGGAAGGTAACAAGCGGCCGGAGTCACTCGCGCACAGGGATAGGAAGGTAACAAGCGGCCGGAGTCACTCGCGCACAGGGATAGGAAGGTAACAAGCGGCCGGAGTCACTCGCGCACAGGGATAGGAAGGTAACAAGCGGCCGGAGTCACTCGCGCACAGGGATAGGAAGGTAACAAGCGGCCGGAGTCACTCGCGCACAGGGATAGGAAGGTAACAAGCGGCCGGAGTCACTCGCGCACAGGGATAGGAAGGTAACAAGCGGCCGGAGTCACTCGCGCACAGGGATAGGAAGGTAACAAACGGCCGGAGTCACTCGCGCACAGGTATAGGAAGGTAACAAGCGGCCGGAGTCACTCGCGCACAGGGATAGGAAGGTAACAAGCGGCCGGAGTCACTCGCGCACAGGGATAGGAAGGTAACAAGCGGCCGGAGTCACTCGCGCACAGGGATAGGAAGGTAACAAGCGGCCGGAGTCACTCGCGCACAGGGATAGGAAGGTAACAAGCGGCCGGAGTCACTCGCGCACAGGGATAGGAAGGTAACAAGCGGCCGGAGTCACTCGCGCACAGGGATAGGAAGGTAACAAGCGGCCGGAGTCACTCGCGCACAGGTATAGGAAGGTAACAAGCGGCCGGAGTCACTCGCGCACAGGTATAGGAAGGTAACAAGCGGCCGGAGTCACTCGCGCACAGGGATAGGAAGGTAACAAGCGGCCGGAGTCACTCGCGCGCACCCTGTAAAAACAGTTGTTGGTAATAAAAGTGTGAGATATAAAGTTAAAACCTTCGTAAAGATGAATGTGTTACTCTTTCTCTTAAGTGAGTGATTGTGTAAGAATTAAACCTGAACAGGGTTTGTTTACACTTTAATCAGATACTTTTTCAACAGCCTTTACTAATAACTTTACCTCTAGTTGTCTATACCACCACCCTTCCCTTTTACACCCCCCATTCTTCTTCTCTATGTATCCCATGCTTCTGCACTTCCCCCATTCTTCTCAGTAGCCCCCAATCGTGAATCTATTTATATATTGTGTTTGGTCGTTTTCAGAAACCCGTCCAATGCATGAAGATTGAGGAAGCTTCGCACGAGATGTGTCTCGCTACCTACAGCTTGCTGAAGACTTCAGAGCTCGTCTGTCAGGTGAATATAATGTAGTTGAAAAACTATTTTAAATGCCATCATCATTCTCCTGCCCTTATCCCAATTTATTCGGAGTCGGCGCAACATGTCCCTTTTTTCCATACTTCTCTATTAGTCGTCATCTCGGTAGTCACCCCCTTTTTAGCCATACCATCTAACTACTACTACTATTTTAAATGCCACCATTTTTTTTATAGTTTTTTTTTATTGCCTCTTGAACAGAAGATGCACGACTGGGCAAAGGGCCCGCCCAATCTCTTCCAAGCATTTTTAATTTACACACAGAAACTAAAGACTTACGTTGTTTCAGGATCCTAACCACCATGACGCGAGAAGAAAGCTTTTAGATGCGTGCCGTCACCTCAACGACTCCATCAATAAATTGGTTCGTATTTTACGTACACATAATATTCAAGAAATAAGCAGTACTTTGCAGTCAAAACATATTTGGGAACACGGTAGTACCCCCCCGCCAAGACGAACCAAAAAGAAAAACAGGGGGCACTACCTACCTTTCCACGACGCAATGATACATGATTCGTCGATTATAAAGCTATTTTTCTCTCATCCACAGGTACGCAGTGTAAACCCAGCAGGACGCGTCAACCAAGAGTGCGGAGAAGTGCACCGATCCTTACAACTACAACGAAGCTTGTTGCAAGCGTCGCCGCAGCCGTGTGCCCTGCCTTATGTGCACTGTGTGGATACCCTGCAGTCGCAGAGAGATATCTTGCGTGAGTACTCAAAATAAAGAATATTGTTTAACCCCAAAAATTTTTACGATTTTTTTCAAAAACTAAACTTAACTATACAAAACTAACTTCTGCCAGCTGTTTCGCCCGCATGATATCTTTATCAATTATAGCCTATTTTACTCAGTGATAACATAGCATTCTAATAGTGAAAGAATTTTTAAAATGCGTGCAGTACTTTTTGAACTTATTCCTTAGAAACAAAAATACAAATATTTTCTCTTTATTTTATTAGTGTAGACTGGCGAAATGTGGGTGTACTATAGGTACATTTCTGCCTAACCCGTCGGCGAAAACAGACGTGATAATAATATTTTTTATTAAATAAAAACAGTTTGTAATCTTATCACGCTTGATAGAGTTATTTGTTTGTTTCTAGTTTAAAAATGAACCCTGTATAAAATTATATTTCACTCGAACCCTTAGGTACGTCTTGCCTGATTAAAGTTGGTGATCAGTTAATCTGCTATTCAATCTTAGCAATGTATACTACAAAGCAGCGTAAGCTATAGGCAAGAAAAGTATTGCTTCGTGCCCCTTCATAAGCTGGATTCATGCTTTGGCTTTCATCAACTAGATGTGTTTCGTAAAATTCTGTATTATAACTATTACAGAAAAACTAAACAGTGACCAGGCTATGTCCCGCGAAGAGTTCCTCAAGAGTTTGAACTACGTGGCCTCCGCAGTCAGCAACAGTACTGAGTGCGCCGCTCAAGCTGCTTATCTGGTCAGTGGTATACCTCGATGACTCTTTAGTATTTTTTGCAGCAATTACAAACATTATTTGAATTTTATTTTAGTCTGATTAAATACGAATATTGTCCAACCAATTTAAACCGTATGCGAAAATAGTTAAGGAGTAATATATTCTCGGGAAACTATTACTTTCCTCGAGATCTATTTCTGCCGCCAAGCAGCTTTAATGTGTTCTGGTTGGAAAGGTATGTGTGCTGGTGTTATTACAGCCACATGACATGAGACATGTTTTATTTATTTTCTATTTATTTCCTCACATGCACATCACATATTTTACAACAGTTAATGTCGTGCCATGAACCCTGTCAAGGCACTGAAAAACACAATGTTGGTCTGCTGTTGAGCTAGAGAACATTAAAATACAGGATGTATCAGAAAGGCATCATATTTAAGAGTGTAAATCAAACTGAACAACTTTCTCTATGGTTACAATGAGACAATAATCGTAATCGCAAATCGTTATTTTAAAATATTTTATAATTTTGCATGCAGGAGTAGGGTTTTAGTTTTGTCTCTGGGATGGTAAAGTACTTGCGACGACTCTGATAATGCAGAAATGCGATAGTTACCACTTACCATTGGGCTTGAATATAGTGTTTATTGCTTTTAGAGATAAGACCGCCCATTGTGTCACCCTATGTAAAATGTCTATATTTATATCTGTAATTCGTATGGTGTACGTAATACAGACTAGTCTATTTATAAGTTGTATTTATTCCACAGATATCAGTATCAGAGAAAGATATATCCATAGGCAAGGAAGGTATCGTGGATGTGGCCAAGCTGCACAAAGCTATCGGAGCGGTCGAGGAGACTTGTGTGTCCGTCATCATGGCCAATGATGAAGAACTGGTAACTGTGTAGTCTGATTACTTAAGCTTATTTTTATTTGAAAATATTATAATTTAATATATTTTATTTTATTCTATTCTATTCGGGAAACTTCCAGCTAACTTACACAGTGTTCTTAAACAATACAAAACTAAAGGCCATTTATAAATTTCCACAGATGTACAAAAAAAAAAACTTTATAAACTAGTTTCATTAGAAAATTATCGAAGGAGACTAATAGTTCGTTGATACATGCATTCGTTTGACTGTATTTCAGGTGCAAGAAGAGACAGCAGTCCTGAAGGTCCAGGTGCAAGATCTCCTGCACGACATAGACGATAGCATCAAGAAGACCAAAGATGGAGAGCTCAAGGACATGCTGAAACAGTGCAGGAAGGAGATCAATAGCTCGAGTGGAGCTCTGTTCAAGGGTGTGGCAGGCAATCCTAATGATAAGGTATGGTAGAGAAAATAAATATTAAAAACTAAAGTAAATAAGCCAACATATCATATCTTTTGCTAGACGCAGACAGGACTAGGCAAAACATTGACGTCAAACTGTATTATCCAACATAATAACTCCGTGTCAGTAGGTTCAGTGGCTGTGACAGCGACAGAACTTTTTTCCTTCAAAACTAAAAAATATAAAACAAATTGACAAACGTTTTTTATGTACTTATGTTTAAAAAAAAAACTGCGAATTCGCGCTACCGACGTTGGTCGATCTACTTTGTGAGAGGCTTCATCAGTGGGAGTCTATCATGAACTCTTTTAACATTAAATAAATTTGTTTACCTTTATTTCTTAGGAGGGAACAATATCAAAGGTGATGGACTTGATGGACGATATCAACAATGCCTCCAACTTGATAGAGCATCCCGACCTCGTACCAACTGCAGGCGAAGTCTCCGCCGAGACCCAGCAGCAAGTCGACGAGGTCATGAAAAGTTCTCTGTGAGTACTCAAGACACCAACAAAAATTTTATGGTGCCGTATCTCATGTTGGAAGAACACGAGGTACGGCCGGACTCTCATTTTAGTAACGCATTTTCGTATATTGATAGTAGTAACGGCCGCGACGAGTGAGAGCAGTGGTGGCCCAGTGGTAACGGCCCCGACTTACGAGTTGTAGGTCGTGGGTTTGAACCTAAGTAGGCGCTTTACTTTGTGTAAATAATTTCATCACCACTGCTCTCAAAACGGTGAAGGAAAACATCGTGAGGAAACCGGCATGTCTTAGAACCAAAAAATTCGAAGACATGTGACAACTACCAACCCGCACTGGGCCCGCGTGGTAGATTACGGCCCACTCCCTCTCACAGAGAGGAGGCCTGTGTCCCAGTAGTGGGAACATTAATAGGCTGATGATGATGATGAACGGCCGCGACTTAAGAGTTGTAGGTCGCAGGTTCGAACCCTGACAGGCGGTTTGACATGACGCGTGCTTTGCGCCACTTTTGACATTTTTCAGAATTTTTCAGTTTTACCTGTCATTTTTTGGTCATTTTACTTCTAATTGACGAGAATATCCGTCAGGCCATAGAGAGAAACAGCCCACAGACGATATTAGTCATTATTTTGCAGTAAAAATAGTGATTTAAGCCGCGTGAACCTGTTGTGGCCACTGGGCCACGGTGGGATTTTAAGGGCGGCGCATTTTTTGTAGCCTCGTGGCCACGGTCGGACTTCAACGGTTTGTTTGCGTTTCGGAATTCGGCCAAAATATTAAAAAAAAACTATTTATATTCACAGAGCTCTTCTCACAAACACAGAGGAGTTGATAAAGCAGGTGAAGTCAGCCCCGGATGAGCAGGAAGTGATGAAGTGGGTGATGTTCAACAAACGGAAGGACGTATTCGACGCCTTCGAAAACTTGCTCAAGAATGTCAAGTAAGTGATAAAAACATTACATAACATCACGCCTGTATTCCCCGAAGGGTTAGGCAGAGCTGTACCTAGACAGTGTACACCCACATTTCGCCAGATATGTAACTAATGCGGGGTCTTTTAAATAAGTTGACGAACTCGCAGAATTCAAGGGTTTTTCAGAATTCATAGTGGAATTCATCAGAGGCTAATATAAATAAAATGAAGTAAAAAAAGATTCATACATCTGTTATACATTGCAATAGTGAATCAATTTTTACGCCTCTCCCTTAAGACCTAGACTAAGTATTTTTTTGACATAAAGAGGTGCCTTAAAGAAAATTAATTAAAAATCTTAAAAAAAAAACCGTGACATTTCGAGGGTATTCTGGTTATTAAGATAAAGTAAAATTGACACGAAAAGAAGAAGAAGCTATACCGTCTACAGCAGGCTCTTCTTCAAAAAGTAGCTTTTTAATTTTTTGATGTAAATTGATGGCCTGAAACACAGGTTTTCATAAACCTTGATCAGGCAGGCATTACAGTTGGAATTAAATTTTCGTTGATTGTAATTAATGTAAATCATAATCTTACTTTATACTTGAATAAATTTTATTTTATTTTATTTATTTTAGCTCTGTAGTAGACGTCAACAACGTCAACGTATTTTATGTTGATGTAAAGTTACAATAATATTGTATTTACAGGACCAGTGGCCAGCGTGTCAAACTTATAGAAGGTTCCACGGACGATTCAGAGGTATTTATTATATTTTAATTTTTTAAATAAAAAATCAGTGCAATCAATGGCTGGTAAAGAAGTTAATATATTTTTATAAGTTAGGTACGATCTAATTCATAAACCTTATTTACAGGAAGAAAAGAAGAGCTATGTGCAGAAACAGTGAGTAGCAATGATTTTTTTAAATATATGGTATGTACTTACAGATCTCCATGGAAAATTATGCGCTTTTGGAATCATCGTCTCTCTTCAGAAATACGCGCGATGATAAGATCTAATATAAAATCACGACAAAAAATCAGCTGTTCCCTACATTTATGTTATCAAAACTCGACAAAATGTATGGAACAACAGTTTTTTTTCGCGTTTTCAGGTTTAGTCCCATAGTAAAAGTTCTTCATAATGATGAGTAAAGTCACGTGTTTAAGTATCGGTCACTAATTACTAGTCACCCTATATTACTAATTATAAATTAACATAAGTACCTATATGAAAATCAAAAACATTCATTTATTATTTGTGTGTCAGGTTCGACTCTGCGTCAAAATGGCTTTTGAAGTCCGTATCCAAGGCTGAGGTGAAAACAAACGGACAGCAAGCTGTACACAACCTTATTGAAGTTGCTAACAAGGTAAGATGAACTAAAACTTCCACCAGTCTATCTTCAAACTTCCTAGCCTTTTCCCAACTATCTTAGGGTCGGCTGGCTTCCAGTCTAACCGGATTTAGCTGAATACCAGTATTTTACATGGAGCGACTGCCTATCTGACCTCCGCAACCCAGCTTGAACCAGTAATTTTATAAATATACAGACCATCAATAATCCGTAAATAGAGCTTCATAGGACGGACGTCTGTTGAGAAGTACCTTTTACGGGATACCAAATCTTATAAAAGTAAATTATCCTCCTTTTAGGCTTCGCTGCAGTCGGGTAAAAGAGAAAGTAGAATAAAATGTAAAAACTCAGCTTTCTTTGCTGTGCCTGCCAGGAGAAGACGTCGAATGTTGGACATAGGCCTCCCCCAAGCACTGCCACTTTTACCGGTTCTGTGCTTCTTGCATCCAGGATCAGGATCCATTATAAGAGTTCCCAGTATGGAATCTAATTATTGTATCGCGTACTATTTTAAGCATTGTTCTCTCTACGTTCTTTTCCATAAACTCTGCTCAAATTTGAAAGTTTTCGGTACTTATGTGATACTTTTCGTTCAGATAACGGAAGACCTGAAGGGCAGTGAGAAGGAGGACATGAGGAACTTGGTGAAGGAAACCGAACAGCTGCTCACTGAGTGTGGCAAGAAATATGATCATGAACAGTACAGGTATGTAGAGAAGCAGTCTTTAATATTTCTGTGTAAATCATAAACAGTCAGAGCCAGATTACACGTACCACAACCACACCACAACGACAACACGTAAATGGGCACTAATTTGTATGAAAGTATATAGTTTATTCACACATTTGGCCGTCAAAATGAACCGTGTGCCGGTAGACATGGCGGGCACTGGGCGGTACCGACTACATCACGGTCCCGTCGCAACCACGACGCAACCACCAGCGACACCACGCACTACCACCTGGCAGTTTATATACACAAGCCACAAAGTTACCACATCGCAACTACTAGCGACAACGCAACGACAACGCAACTGCAAGAAGCTGCAGCGCAACTGTATGCTATTATTTTTGGTTCTTGAAATTCGTAAAACATACTAAGTAGAGCAGTTGTAGTTTCTTGAAAATAAGAGTTTAGAATATATTTTTTGTGCAATATCGACACCCAAATTATTTTTAGTAACTACTTCAAAATAAAGCTGTTTATAAAAAAAGTGGGAGTTACGAGTATCATATTCTGAAAAAAATTAAAATGTCGTTGAATCTAGACTTGTTGTCACAAAAACCTTAAATATGATCTTAACACTCCCTTACCTTCCTAGTGTGCTGATGGAGCGTGTTCGTGATTTGAAGAAGGGCATTGAACGAGGAGTAGTCACCAGGGTCGTGCAGGACTTCATGGACGCTGAGGCTCCTCTCGCGGACCTGGACTTAGTGGCCGATTATGAACAGGGTATGTTCTGTTGATGAAATGTCATTTTTATTTATGTAAGTAGATAGAGGGGCTCGTGGCTAATTAATAAAAGCTGCAAGGGTTGACGGAAGATTAAGTTGCGTCTGACAACCAGTCTAGCCAAGGGGTATTGTGTTACCCAGTAACTGGGTTAAAGACATCAAATAGGCGGTCACTCCATAGAAAATACCTGTATTCAG
Organism: Conistra vaccinii; assembly: GCA_948150665.1. Classification (NCBI taxonomy): domain Eukaryota; kingdom Metazoa; phylum Arthropoda; class Insecta; order Lepidoptera; family Noctuidae; genus Conistra; species Conistra vaccinii. The sequence goes on along the minus strand of OX411340.1, from coordinate 1,499,054 downwards.
CTGCATCCGGTAAGACTGGAAACCAATCCCAATATAGTTAGGAAAACGCTTGGCAGATTGATTTCTGTAAGTAGTTTCTAAGACACTTTTACAAGTAAAGGTCAATATTTTAAAAATAGATGTCGCTTGCATTTCCTAGCTGACTGATCCCTGAGACGAAATTCCGAAACAAACTCAGAGGTCAGGGTCTCTTTTAAAGTATAAACATTGTATTACTAAGATTTTATGTGAGTCTAACAATGCAGGGCCATCTGGAAGGGCCTTTTGAAGAAAGAGTCATTGCAGCTTTGAGTTGACCTGTCCTGACAGACGACATGCATGCATCAGTCATCGTGTAGCTCAACCTTACTTTAAAGAGCTCAACGACCCGTCCATTTCTGAAACAGAAAGACCGAATCATCAATCAATATGTTATTCACATTTGCCAAACATTTTAATATAACTAACATATTTTTAATGCCAGACGATTCAAAACGCAAGTTCCTCTTGGAAAAGAAGATAGCTGAGCTACTGGCCCAACTTAGCCGCGTCACTAAGACCGCCAGACTCATCGCAGACACCGACAAGGACGCGGGAACTACTGTCAGCACACAGCTCAATAGTTGCAGTGAACAGGTAAGCACCACACCTTGTACTACTTGGAAAGGTACGCCTCTGTGGCGCCATCTACTACGTCACATGTGAACTACGCATCACAGTGACGTCACGCAAAATCCTGCATCATGCAAGCAAAGTTTACCGCGCGACGAGTATATCTACAACGTCCCGAAATCGATCGTAGGGCAGTTGCTCACCAGACACAAGTCTGCTCGGAGGATCCTCCCTTTTCTAAGGAGGATGAGAGGAATTGCGTAACACACGATCAATAACAATCTGTTTCATTTTGACAGTTCAACAACATTCATTGCGTTAGTAACGTTGTTGAGCAGACAATTGTTTCGAACGTATGACTATGAAGCAATGGATTAGCAATATCCTTCAAAATGATTCAAATTGAGATTGATAGTGTTCTTCATACCTCTATACTTCAAAAGGGTATTTCACTTTTAAAACCTTCGTTAGATTGGGCTTTTTAAAATAATCGAGTGTAAATAGCCGACTGGCTTATGATCTCGTCACATTTTGCGCATAACGTTAAATGCGACGGCATTTGTTAATAATGCAAAAGACTATCTCTCTCTAAAAAGGTTCATAGTAAATACAAAATATTTTACTGTCGAGGTAATACAGTAAGCAGGTTCACAGGTTAACACCAAGTTCAGACGACAAGTAGCTTAAAATGTTACAATAAACAGCTTATGCAGGGACATCGACGCGATTTTGAACCCTCCAGCGTAGAAATTTTTCGTTGGTTATTAAAATAAAATAAAAAATATAATCATTATTCTGTTGCCCTGTACCATAAAAAAAAAATCTATTCTTTAAAAAAAACTTTAAACTGGTATTAGCGCCATCAATATTGTATAGCCCAGCACTACGCGAATCCATAATATTTAGCCTTTACCAAAAATCGCTCAACGCGCATAGAGATGTTTTCACTTAAAAATTTTGCCCCTCCATACATTTTGACCGCGTGGGTCAGGTCAGGTCAAGCTTTAGTAGGAAATAGCAGATATTTTATTTTTATAACCGTAAATAATTTCAACGCGGGAGAGTCCAGAATCGTATTGGTTGTGCGTCGATGTCCCGCAGCATCCTGTATTTATTGCCAGTGAGCCCCAAACTGGACAGTTAGTCTGTATCTTGGGGATTAAACTGAAAATATAATTTAGGTAGGTTATAAAACTATGACATTGTTATCTTTTCAGGCGGAGCTTTTAGCTCCAATGTTGGTGAAGGCGGCACAGCAAAGAATTGCATCTCCGAACGACAAGGTAAGTTTGAGGACTTACCAAACTCATTAGTTTGGAGTTTGCAAATGTTTAATCAAAATAATGATTAAATAAATTATTTTATATTTTATATTTGTTTTAGGATATATTTAAAAATGTAAATTATATGTATTTAAATGAAATAAATTATAATCGAAGCATTCTTCGATTATAATTTATTTAATCAATAATTTGATTTTACGAGATCTTTTGACACCTTTGAAGTAATTATTCTCAATGTAATGTTAATTTTCAGGCTGTCATAGAGAACTACAAGGCTCTGCTAACAAGATATGCAGAGTCCTTGTCAAAGATACGAGACCTGTGCGACCAGTCTGTTGATCCTATGGACTTCGTGCAGACTGCAGGTAAAATTAATTCGAAATCATTATTCAACTTTACTGGAGTCGTAACAAAAAATGCAGTAGTTGTTTGTTTTTTTTTTAGATTTTAACAACCCCGAAATCACGAAGTTGAATACAATTTGTTGAGTTGTATGAAAATAAACCTGTGAATCAGTTGATTGTTTTCGCGATTTCAGACTTTAGTATAGTATAGTAATAGTATTTTTTTTATAATGATGAGATAATCACCCCTTTTCGGGTTTTCAGTAATTTCATTTACATTTTGATAAATATGCATGGTTCATGAAAATATACTCAACATAAAATTTACAGTTAAAGACTAATAAAGATAATATTTTCCAGGCGAGACCATGGAGCGCATGCGCGAGGAGTCCACCAAACACAACGACCCCCAGAAGTGTGCGCACACGTCGGCCGCCATCACCAAGTGAGATATACACTATAAAATTCATCTTTATCATACGGATACCTCGAGATATAGTACATTACTGTCAATGCCTGGTTGCGGCCAAGGCTTGTATAGTACTTTTCTCAAACAATGCGCGGAAATTCAAACCAAGTAAATTCATAAATTCCAGAATCAATGACGAACAAAGAAAATTTTTCACATGCAAATATATAGTCATTTGTTTCTTCACAGCTCTATTTGCTAAGCCAGTTCGAAATTTTAATAAAATCTTTGATAAGTTACCTCCTTGGTTGCCATTTGTTGAAGTAAAAAGTTAGTTCCATTTTTAAATAACAGGACAGATATGAGTTTTCATAGTAATTTATTTGGCCGCTAAACAGGACAGATATGGATTTTCATACTAAGATTGCCGGCCTGATGCTCGCTTGTTTTTGATCAGGACGGCAATTTCGATTTATCTCGAAGAAGGTTGTCAAAATAATGTTCGAATTTACAAGCATGTTTGGGAAATAGTAGATTGTTTGCCAAGGGAGCAAACAACTATTTTTAAGGCGAGAGTGTTTCTTTGAATCCAAAGCGGAGCGAAGGATTCTAGAGTAGAAACCCGAGCGTAGCGAGGGATTCTAAAGTAGAACCCTGAGCGCAGCGAGGGATTCAAAGTACATCATTCGAGCTTAAAATAGTGTTGCTCCCGAGGTGAACACGCTACTTTTTATCACCCTCTATGAGAAAACAAATGTGTGCGGTCCGACCCCCATCAGGAACGAATTTCCTACTCACGAATGATTTTAAACACAAAATAAAAAAATCATGAAAAAAAATCACAGCCGCCATGTTGGATTCACATTTTGACCTCACTATCGGCTTTACCACCCTCGAAAACTATGAAAACGATACCCATGACGAAAACTTGAAAATTTTTGCATCCGCCATCTTGGATTTACATTTTGACTTCACTATCGGCTTCATCACCCTCGAAAACTATGAAAACGATACCCATGACGAAAATTTTTAAAAATTTCGCATCTTGGATTTACATTTTGACCTCACTATTGGCTTTACCACCGTCGAAAACTATGAAAACGCTACCCATTATAAAAAAATTGAAAATTTTCGCATCCGCCATCTTGGATTTACATTTTCACATTATCGGCATTACCACCGTCGAAAACTAAGAAAACGATAACCTTGACGAAAAATTAAAAAAAATTCGCATCCGCCATCTTGGATTTTAATTTTGGTCAAATTCATGTGATCGATCTCTTTGGTGAATAAAACTTTTACTAACAATATCTAAATTCAAATCACTTTTAAACCCTAGGGATTAAACAGCTATTTTGGTTCCTGTATACGAGGATTAAACTACGTCTTTTTGAATAGATGTGATAAAAAATTTATTTTTAGAAAGGGTTCCGCGGGATTCGGATCTTAAAACTGTAAATGTAAGAGTGTTTGCGCAGTGCATCTATGAAGTGACGCGGGACGGTCCGAAGTTCACCATACTCCTGCCAGTATCCCAATTTATTTGGAGTCAGCGCAACATGTCTTTTCCTTCCATAATTCTGTATTAGTCGCCTTTTCTAGCCATATCATCTTTCACACAGTCCATCCATCGTTTATTTGGTCGGTGATTTATGACCGTCCGAAGTTGCCGTAGTATTATTTATTTAAAGAAAGACTAGACAGAAAGAAAGAAAATAAAAAGTATTTATTTGGACTCGCACAGGATATTAAAAATTAATCTTGTAGCGGTTAGACCGCCACATACAAAAACTACGAAACAAAAAGACATGACGTCACACAATTCCTACATCTCGCAGTTAGAGTTTACTGAGCGAATAACATAGATAAGACTATCCGAAATCAACATATGGGCAGTTGCCCGCCAGACATAATACCCGTCTGGTTGGAGGATCCTCCCTTTTCTATGGTGGATGAGTGAACTTTACACCCTGTTCCTCATACCCCTAAAATCTTATGGCCTATTTCACGTTGTCCACTAGCCACTAGTTACCAAATAAATTAAAAAATGGAACAGAAATTGTAGAATATTATCTGCCAAGTGAGTTAACGAGAACCTAATCGTAGATGGTGAAACAAGTCCTTAACCCACTATATTTGTTTACAGGGTTTCACACAAGATCAGAAATTCCATCTTTCCGAGTCTAGAACACTTTCAATTCTGATCAAACGTTCTAAATTTCGTTTTATGTGATTTTACGATTAGTAACGGACACGAACAGAGTTATACTGAAAAGAATTGTCTTCAAGTCCAAACATTGTATCTGTATCCAGGCTAGCGAACCGCGTTATCCACGTGAGCATGTCGTCAAGCACCGCCCGCAACGACCCCGAGCTGCAGAAGGCGCTCACTGAGGCGCAGCAACAGCTGGCCGCCGCCACGCCGGCCGCCGACACGCGCGCCAGCAGGATGCCCGACTGGAAGGATACCACTGCCAAGGTAACACTCTGACAGAAGCTCAACAGTAGCTCAACAACAGCTGGCCGCCGCCACGCCGGCCGCCGACACGCGCGCCAGCAGGATGCCCGACTGGAAGGATACCACTGCCAAGGTAACACTCTGACAGAAGCTCAACAGTAGCTCAACAACAGCTGGCCGCCGCCACGCCGGCCGCCGACACGCGCGCCAGCAGGATGCCCGACTGGAAGGATACCACTGCCAAGGTAACACTCTGACAGAAGCTCAACAGTAGCTCAACAACAGCTGGCCGCCGCCACGCCGGCCGCCGACACGCGCGCCAGCAGGATGCCCGACTGGAAGGATACCACTGCCAAGGTAACACTCTGACAGAAGCTCAACAGTAGCTCAACAACAGCTGGCCGCCGCCACGCCGGCCGCCGACACGCGCGCCAGCAGGATGCCCGACTGGAAGGATACCACTGCCAAGGTAACACTCTGACAGAAGCTCAACAGTAGCTCAACAACAGCTGGCCGCCGCCACGCCGGCCGCCGACACGCGCGCCAGCAGGATGCCCGACTGGAAGGATACCACTGCCAAGGTAACACTCTGACAGAAGCTCAACAGTAGCTCAACAACAGCTGGCCGCCGCCACGCCGGCCGCCGACACGCGCGCCAGCAGGATGCCCGACTGGAAGGATACCACTGCCAAGGTAACACTCTGACAGAAGCTCAACAGTAGCTCAACAACAGCTGGCCGCCGCCACGCCGGCCGCCGACACGCGCGCCAGCAGGATGCCCGACTGGAAGGATACCACTGCCAAGGTAACACTCTGACAGAAGCTCAACAGTAGCTCAACAACAGCTGGCCGCCGCCACGCCGGCCGCCGACACGCGCGCCAGCAGGATGCCCGACTGGAAGGATACCACTGCCAAGGTAACACTCTGACAGAAGCTCAACAGTAGCTCAACAACAGCTGGCCGCCGCCACGCCGGCCGCCGACACGCGCGCCAGCAGGATGCCCGACTGGAAGGATACCACTGCCAAGGTAACACTCTGACAGAAGCTCAACAGTAGCTCAACAACAGCTGGCCGCCGCCACGCCGGCCGCCGACACGCGCGCCAGCAGGATGCCCGACTGGAAGGATACCACTGCCAAGGTAACACTCTGACAGAAGCTCAACAGTAGCTCAACAACAGCTGGCCGCCGCCACGCCGGCCGCCGACACGCGCGCCAGCAGGATGCCCGACTGGAAGGATACCACTGCCAAGGTAACACTCTGACAGAAGCTCAACAGTAGCTCAACAACAGCTGGCCGCCGCCACGCCGGCCGCCGACACGCGCGCCAGCAGGATGCCCGACTGGAAGGATACCACTGCCAAGGTAACACTCTGACAGAAGCTCAACAGTAGCTCAACAACAGCTGGCCGCCGCCACGCCGGCCGCCGACACGCGCGCCAGCAGGATGCCCGACTGGAAGGATACCACTGCCAAGGTAACACTCTGACAGAAGCTCAACAGTAGCTCAACAACAGCTGGCCGCCGCCACGCCGGCCGCCGACACGCGCGCCAGCAGGATGCCCGACTGGAAGGATACCACTGCCAAGGTAACACTCTGACAGAAGCTCAACAGTAGCTCAACAACAGCTGGCCGCCGCCACGCCGGCCGCCGACACGCGCGCCAGCAGGATGCCCGACTGGAAGGATACCACTGCCAAGGTAACACTCTGACAGAAGCTCAACAGTAGCTCAACAACAGCTGGCCGCCGCCACGCCGGCCGCCGACACGCGCGCCAGCAGGATGCCCGACTGGAAGGATACCACTGCCAAGGTAACACTCTGACAGAAGCTCAACAGTAGCTCAACAACAGCTGGCCGCCGCCACGCCGGCCGCCGACACGCGCGCCAGCAGGATGCCCGACTGGAAGGATACCACTGCCAAGGTAACACTCTGACAGAAGCTCAACAGTAGCTCAACAACAGCTGGCCGCCGCCACGCCGGCCGCCGACACGCGCGCCAGCAGGATGCCCGACTGGAAGGATACCACTGCCAAGGTAACACTCTGACAGAAGCTCAACAGTAGCTCAACAACAGCTGGCCGCCGCCACGCCGGCCGCCGACACGCGCGCCAGCAGGATGCCCGACTGGAAGGATACCACTGCCAAGGTAACACTCTGACAGAAGCTCAACAGTAGCTCAACAACAGCTGGCCGCCGCCACGCCGGCCGCCGACACGCGCGCCAGCAGGATGCCCGACTGGAAGGATACCACTGCCAAGGTAACACTCTGACAGAAGCTCAACAGTAGCTCAACAACAGCTGGCCGCCGCCACGCCGGCCGCCGACACGCGCGCCAGCAGGATGCCCGACTGGAAGGATACCACTGCCAAGGTAACACTCTGACAGAAGCTCAACAGTAGCTCAACAACAGCTGGCCGCCGCCACGCCGGCCGCCGACACGCGCGCCAGCAGGATGCCCGACTGGAAGGATACCACTGCCAAGGTAACACTCTGACAGAAGCTCAACAGTAGCTCAACAACAGCTGGCCGCCGCCACGCCGGCCGCCGACACGCGCGCCAGCAGGATGCCCGACTGGAAGGATACCACTGCCAAGGTAACACTCTGACAGAAGCTCAACAGTAGCTCAACAACAGCTGGCCGCCGCCACGCCGGCCGCCGACACGCGCGCCATCAGGATGCCCGACTGGAAGGATACCACTGCCAAGGTAACACTCTGACAGAAGCTCAACAGTAGCTCAACAACAGCTGGCCGCCGCCACGCCGGCCGCCGACACGCGCGCCAGCAGGATGCCCGACTGGAAGGATACCACTGCCAAGGTAACACTCTGACAGAAGCTCAACAGTAGCTCAACAAAAATTAATTGATCTGGGTACAGTGGCCAAGGTGAACATTCGTTTCTTTTATTTAATGCAGCCTCTAATGGTAGTGGTTTGTGAGAAACTGTGTCAAAGAAAACATTAAAAATTCAATATTGTCCTATGTTTTTTTTTTAGTTTTTATTTGTTCTAAAAGTATTGGATGAAAGTGAAAACAAAACCGGTTCAGGTTTTTACCTGAATAGGGTTCTTTTTCAGTTTAGATAGATTCAATCGCTCACTTCGCAAGGTTTCAAAATTATATCTCACAAATTAAATGAGATGATTAAATTGTAACTGAAAAATAATCGACAAAAATTGAGGTTGAGGTTATGAAATTAACCTGAATTGAGGTTATAAAAACAACGATAACGTATCAATGCCTTTCATCAACAGATCTTGCAAGCGACCGAGGAAGTCGAATCGCTCCTCGGCGGCGAAACTATCTTCAAGAACCAACCGGGACCGAACCAACCCATCTACGTAAGTATACAATATCTCTTGAATTTAGAAAGAAAAAAATAAATAGCTTATCGATAGTTCAGAAGTAGTAGTGTGTCCCATCACTACGAAATCTCTCGCAATCTGTACATTTTTTAGGTAAGTTCAGAGGTTGATATCTTTGACTTTTTCCATTAAACCAATGGTATAAGTATGATATTTGACAGTATTTACACTGATCTGAGACTGACTCCCAGTTTCTGATTATGCTGATGCTCGGTTCCTGCAACATAAACGAATCGTTTTGCTTACCAATGGTACCAGTTTTGCATAGTAGACCCTCCTAGTAATAATGATAATAATGAATTGTTGGTAAAGATACAAGAGTCATAAATAAAATAAATTAAATCTTCTATATATTTATATATATATATTATCTTCTATTAATTAAATTAAGTCTTGAGTAAGAATCGACCATAAATCAACACTAAAATTAGCTAAGTGAAAACACTCTTTTGTACTGCATTCACTAACCTTGTGCCATCGGCGTGTCCGTACAGAACGAGGCGCTGAACCTGCACGTGGCCATCCGCGACTGGTCGTCTCGCGACAACGAGATCGTGGCCGTCGCCAAGCGCATGGCCGTGCTCATGGCGAAGCTGTCCAACTTCATGAATAATGGTAACAAACAAAGAAAGGAAATATATTTGATAAATCTGAATGCGATATTTGTTTACGTTTCCACGGTGGCCTCTGAGTTGAACTAGAAACATCTAGCTTCAACTTTCTGACTAACTGACCGACTCTTGGACAATTCAAAAGTGCCTGTAAATGGTTTAATTGGAATAAATGCTTTGAGTTTGAGTTGGTTTCGGCCTTTTTTAACCGACGAAAAAAAAAGGAGGAGGTTCTCAATTCGACACGTATATATTTTTTTTTTTTTTATCAGAGTAGTCAGATAGGAAGCGCCGACTTTAACTAGTTTTTAAAATATGATTGACGTGTAAGTGTTTGTACAAACCTACTTACAAAAATAAAATCATTTATTAAGAATTATCGATTAAGAATTTATTTAAGAGCCAGGGGAACCTTCCTGCCTTCTTGCCTCTAAAGTAACTTTATTGACACCAAACAAATGCAAATATTATTTTTTCTTATTTAAAGCGTTTAGCGAAAACTATGTTTTAGAGGGCTCTATTTGATGTCTTAAAAAAACTTCGAATTGCATTCCATTTTTAACGAATGAGTTGTTTTAATTAATTGACTCAGGCGTGACTTTGCGGAAATCCATTATAAAATACAATAGACGATGTATATTTAGTACGAAGTGTATAGAGTGCCGCGAGTATTCTGTGGCACTCTAGTGTCGCTGCCTCGGCCCGGCTAGGGTGCCGTGAGCGTTGCACTGTCACTGTCACTTGTTATTTAGGTTAGAACTGTGACCACACAACGCACGAGCCGAGCGAGCGTAGCGAGCGGTGCCGCGGTAGCGGCCGGCGAAGTGCCAGGGTCCGTTTAGGGACAAGAGAATGTAATGTTTTGGGAATGTGGTGTTTTACAGCGATCTAACCTCGACAATCAAACAAAATACCAAGTGACGTGACTTAGTGACAGTGACAATGACAATCCAATGCTTGCGGCACTTTGGCCGGGCCAAGGCGGTGTTACTAGGGTGCCTGTAGTGGCACTTTATCCGATAAGGATAGAGTGCCACCGGTGGCACTCTATACACTGCCTATTTAGTAACTTAATCCGCTTAACTGTTCTGTCTTAAAGAGTCTGAGAGAACCCTGTAAGAAATCGACACGTGTTTCGCCTCTCATCGAGGCATCCTCAGGATGACGATTGATTGTTGCGAACTCGGACACGAAGTGTTGCCACGACACGAGCCGAACGCAAAGCTACTAGTTACTTTGCCGATGTCGATTTCTTACAGGGTTCTCTAAGACTCTTTAAGAACAGTTAAGCGGATTAAGTTACTAAATATACATCGTCTATTGTATTTTTTTGAATTGTTTTAGTTAAATGATAAATGACTCTTTATTTCTGTAAGTACCTACGTACAGACCTCTGTACAAACACTTTTACACGTCAATCATATTTTTTAAACTAGATGAGATCGGCGTTTCCTATCTGACTACTCTGAGAAGAAAGGCCGAAACAAACTCAGAGGTCACAGTCTCTTTTAAAGTCCAGACATAATCTTGGTCAGATCATGTGAAGACCATGTAGATTGGTGTCTGAAATGGTCTTTTGAGGAAAGAACCACACCGATTGAGTGGACCTGTCCAGTCAGTGCACGCATTTGTCAGTAATCGTGCAGCTCAACTCAGAGTTTAAGGAGCTCAACAATTCGACGAACAATACCAAAGAAAGTTTAAACCTTTTGTTTGTATTACAGACAAGCAGCGTGATGTGCTAGCGACTTCCAAGTCGATAGTGTTAGAGTCGCACGAAGTCACGCGACTTGCCAAGAAACTGGCGCACGAGTGTACTGACCACAGGATCAAGACGGTTAGTTCAAAACCTGCATTAATAACTCCCCGATATCTTTGAGGTTTAAACCTATTAAGATTTATTCGTGTGTTTTGAGCTTAACTGAGCGACCGTAGTGCTTTAAGCACGTTCCTTCTATATTGAGGAAGTTCCTACGAGTACATCTTTAAAAACTGATAATTATATGGTTATGTATTTTTCAAGAACCTGCTACAAACCTGCGAGAGGATCCCAACTATTAGCGGTCAGCTCAAGATGTTGACGACAGTCAAAGGATTCTCACTCGGACGCCACGGTAATACAGTTCATTTTACTTAAATATAAAATATTTTGACGCCTGTTCAACAGCTTATTTAACTCGACTAGTGAAGTGAAGTGAAGGAATACAGAAATCTGAAAATATAGCCAGAAAGTGAATTTTAGTCGTCATATCCGTAATTTTTTCAGCTTTCTGAGCTCTAGATCACCGTCTTATCTTCTTTTCTGATCTAATTCCTTATCGTTATCTTGTTTTACCAGGTACTGAAGAAGACAAAGAGGCTCTGGACATGCTTGTGGGCAACGCTCAGAGTTTGATGTTGAGTGTAAGTATAATATAACTATTTTAAAATGTAGAGTAGACGGATAAAATCGTCATTCTTCGCAATTTCCAAAATTATAGAATTTATTTTTGAAATGCGAAAGCCGAATCCTGATTAGTGCACGGCGTTGCGTAAATCAAGGAACTCGCATCATCGCCACCGAGGGCTATATGTATCGAACGAAAGACATCAACGCGAGAATCACCGACTGGCTATATGTATCGAACGAAAGACATCAACGCTAGAATCAAAAAGTTACTTAGTTTTCACTTCTATCGGCAGTCCCCAAAGACTGACCGATATTTTTTTTTGCGATTACGAGGTGTGTTTCGTAGAGATTTTTTTTTAGTTTGATGGTCTGTACCACCACCATTCTGATATAGTTATATGTTACCGGAACTATGATTATATCTGAGCAAGCAGCAAAGGTAAAGTGGTCTAAGTATGGGCTCGACTTTAAAGAAAACCTTATGTCGTGTTTTTTGTTTTTGAAAAGCTACTATGAAAACCAGGAATACATCTCGATCGCTTTTGCAAAAATATCACCCTTTATGTTATTGGTACCCGTCATTAAATTATATTAAAATCAACGAAAACCACTAACCATATTTAACTGCCGTTTGTCTAGAAAAAAATAACGCTTTCTTTTAGATCCAAGACGTGGTGAAAGGCGCCGCCAGCGCTTCTGTCAAGATCATGTCCCAGCGTGGGCCGCGGATGAAGTGGGTGCGCAAGACCGTCTACTAACGTCTCAAATATTACACAATAACTTACACGTTACATTCCAAGCATATTATACAAATATAAAATTAAATAAACTAGCGAAACAAATAAATATAAAGTACTCTGTATCATGGAGAGCAGTGGTGGCCCAGTATTATCGGCCCCGACATAAGAGTTGTAGGTTGTGGGTTCGAACCCAAGCAGGCGCTTTACTTTGTGTAAATAATTTCATCACCACTGCTCTCAAAACGGTGAAGGAAAACATCGTGAGGAAACCGGATGTCTTAGAACAAAAAGTTCGAAGACATGTGACATCTACCAACCCGCACTGGGCCCGCGTGGTAGATTACAGCCTACTCCCTCTCACAGAGAGGAGGCCTGTGTTCCAGCAGTGGGAACATTAATAGGCTGATTACTCTGTATTATTACCTAATAAGGTATGCAAATATTTATATTATTGTTAATCAAATTAAAACATAACAAAATTACTATAAGTACTCAAAAAAAAAAACTGAATACTACAAAATGTCACAGATGAATTATAAAATACATTGCATAGACTTAACAATCAAATACATTAAAATATTCGTCCATATTAAAAATAAAATCATAATAAAACTAAAAGAACAATAAAAACAACCTCATACTTCAAGTAAATACTAGGTATACCAGAAGTCGTTGTCCACCCAAAAAATTGCCAATTTTTTTTTGTTTTTTTTTTGTCATGTTACTATCGATAGTCATCACTCATCATGTATGCGGCGTTTCGCTAGCTAATTTTATTTGAACTTGTATAGAGCTATTATTTGTCTGTTAAAGAAGTGATGATGCATTTTATTAGTACCCTTAAAACATATCTTTGTCACACTACGGTCGTTGTTGTGTCCAATTATACAGGGTGTTGGGAGTGCAGTATTTATGAAAATTTATAACTTTTACTGTGTACCAACTCTGAAATATAAACAAAAATCTGCTGTTCGCTTCATTTTCTCGAGTTATATGAATACAATAATGTTCAAGCTGACTTTTTTTCGCGATTTCAGGGTTGGTCCCTTATCAAAAGTTATAATTTTCATGAGTACCAAGACTCCTTTAAAGTATGTCGCTCGTTTGACCTGACACCCTTTATTGAAGTAATTACATTCCATATTATCGATTTGATGCCAAAGTTAAATGTATTGTCTTAGATTTATTTTTGTAATTGAAATGTTTTTTTGTAATACAGAGCTGATTTATAGTTTTTTGTTTTTTATTTATTTTTCATGTAGAATCGACGTAGACGTCTCAAACTAGGTCCGGACTTGTGACGGACTAGTTTCGGACTAATCTCTACTAATGAATGGACTACTGAGCAAGCCGTGAGTCGGCTGACTGTTCAAGGGCCACCGTTCAACTGGTGTCTTCCTAGACCTCGCCAAGGCTTTTGACACAGTGTCAATTCCTACACAGCAAAAAAAAAACTAGAATCCTTTGGTGTTAGAGGCCTGTCTTTAGATTGGTTCAGCAGTTACTTGTCTAGTCGACATCAGCTCGTCAAAATTAGGGGTAGCGTCAGCGGGAGTCTACCGGTTGCCTTCGGAGTGCCTCAGGGAAGTGTTTTGGGACCTTCCTTCTTCATCATGTACATGGAAGACATTCTGAGGCTTAACATTGTACAAGCGGAAGTCATCTCCTACGCTATTGATGTCTCAACTAGTCAAAACTAGAGATGGATTAGTTTCGGTTTCGTGGAATTTTAGCCGGCTCTATAGGAAGCAACCAATTCTCAGAGTAATAGAGAACCAATTGTAACCATTCACCTAGTTTCTGACGTTTCATAATTGCCCATGTCATTTGAATTTGACTAGTGTCATATTAGTTTCGGGCTACTTTCTTGAAAATCATTACAGTATTTGTTTAAATGTCAATCTGCTGGGATCTCATAGAGAAACTTAAGGTGTTTCACATGTGCAATACAGCCGATATAACATGGCAGTACAGTACCGACCTTCGCGCAGAAGACTGCTCCGTAATAACATGAGGCGAGTGTGAGTGAGAGAGCATGCGCGAAAGGTCGCAGAGCCCATGGTATAAGTATACCACGGCAGAGCCTATGTTTTAGACCTGCCAAGTTATACCGGCCGAATTATAAGGTAGGTACACAGTAGAAAGAAAATAAAAATCAAGTATTAAATAACATATTTTATTAAATCTAATATAGAGTCGATCATGATCACTCAATACCTCATGGTACGCGCAATTCATAAATACAACAGATTCTGCCGGTGACAATTTTATTATAATGAATAATTAATTATATCTACCACAGAAACATACAACACTATAAAACTACCATCCAATGCTTTTCTACTACTAAATGACGTTAAATTATTGAATGCCGAAGCGGCAATGGACACTACAATGTTTTATATTTCCGTGGGAGACTATTTGATGAAAGCGTGCGAGAGAGACGTACTTATCGTTGTATAATATGTGCGTCTCGCTCCCACGCGACTACATAACGCTAGAGTATTTGGTATTTGGCACGATTCGATCACAGTTTCGGGCGCAGAGCTTACTTCCTTCTGCGAGCCTGTGAACAAAGAACAAGCATATTAGAAAATGTTAAGTAATGAAAATATTTCGGGAATTTCGTGTTTTTAAACGAACGAGCCAGGCCGAATCGAGACGAGCCTATTATTATTAATTAATTCATTTATTTCAGAATCTATAGATAATTTAAAAATCTATAGATACAATGGCAAAAAATTCAAATAAAATTCTGCGAAACTATTTGTACGTAGCCCTCTTTATATACCTAATTTGCACATAGTCTTTGCTACAACTGAGAATTTCCAATTAGAACCGCAGGAGTGATGAGATTGGCACAACCTCAATATTATAATACATGGTTTGACATGGGTATCGACCACAGGATTACATGCTCAGTAGTCACCTTTGCGATCGCTAAACCAACAAGGCAGTCACTTTATAGAAAATTAATATTATTTTCGGTAATCTTATTACATGCACTGACAAGGTACATAATTCCCCCGAGAGTCTCGTATCAGTCGTTAATAAATTATTGTTTCTCATTAGTCATAATTTAAAAAATGGTATAAATTTTGGGGAGGACTTTTTCAAGCAGTGTGGTAGTGAAGGCTAATTAAAAAACAAAACACAATTTCCTTACCACTTCCTTCCTATCCTTGGTGACGCACACGGAGCGCACCCTGAAGGGGTCTGCGTACACGCAGGTGCAGTCCTGCACCATGGTGGCGTGCATGACGCGCTGGTTGATGGCGGCGGCTGCCGTCTGCAGGAACTGCTTCTGCTGGCCAGCGTTCAGCGCGTGGTAGTTCGTCGCCGAGAACACGATGCCGTCAGTCTGTGGGAGAAAGGTTGATTTTGGATTTTGGTTACAAAAGTCTTTCATAAGTTAATAACATAAAGTCCTCAAGGCGAACGATTTAAGATAAATTAATAATTAAAATAGAATAAAATTGATAATATGGTATTTTGAGATTATTTTATCTATGCTGTTGCTTCTCATAGTTTTTTTTTAAACGCTTGGTCAATTCTGCAATCGTTTAGTTGCATTCTCCTGGAATCCATAACACTTAAGCTGATACTGTTTGGTATTGAAGCTAACTTAATTGCGTTTCTTGCGCTTTAAATATAGCTCTGTGTTCATAGAAATCGCAAAGTCGGTCTTACAGTATTTTAAAGGGAGTATTGTTAAAAAATTATGTGGGTAGTAGACTCACCGATTCTACAAAGTCCCTGCACGCGTCAGGCGTCTTTGTCAATGTACTCCTGAGGTTCTCAGCATCCTTGCCGACCTTCTTGTCTCCCAGCATGATCACAGCCTTCTCGGTGTAGCCTGAAGAAAATAATTCACATTTTAGTTACAAGAAGACTTATTTTCTGAGGGTATCTTTGGGCTATCAGCGTTGCGACCACTGTAGTGACTTGGTGGTATAATTACCATAGCTTGAGCTATTTTCATATAGTTTGAGTCGATACGGAAATTTATAATATGCTGCAAACCGAATTTCGGTCAGGGTGGCCAATCTCAACGGAGACTAGACAAGTACGCTAGAGATATTATATTGCACAAGTGTGTGCGCAAACACAGTTGCACTCCCCCTTTCCTCACTCTTTAAGTTCGATGGGACGGTAATCCGCACAGATTTAGAGTAGGCTAGATACCGCATGTTCGTTCATCGTTGATAGTATGAAAACCGCGAGCGTGTCATCTTTTTTTTTATACCTACGATGACGTCACCTTATAGCCATTTAGTGATGTTCTCAATGTAAACAGCATCGTTTCAATCGCTAAGCGTAATTACAGTTTATTTTGCATTTTTATATCCTCGACAACACAACTCGCTACTGGCGCGATCGAACACAAACTGAAGGCAGAAGCGCGTCAAGTTTGTGCATATGGTCGGACGGCTTGCGGTATCTAGCCTACTAGAAAATGCCTCCTCAGGCATTAAGTCCGTCTTGTGCTTACAGTTTTAATAAATAAATAAAAGTATACTGACCGACAATCTGGGCAGCGTTCTTGCCGTTGCCAACTTTAAGGGATCCTTCAGGTGTGACTGTCACGATGGAGTGTGTGTAGGCCATGTTGTCGAAGGCAGCGCTGTAGGCAATGGATCGGGCAAGCTCGAGCTAGAAGCAAAATTTGGAGTGAGTAACAAATAAATACTTACAAAACAAGAAAATAGAGAGAATAAAAGACATGTGATTAAATAGATAATGAAATCAGAAAAGCACATTCCTTTTGTAGTGAAAACAACTTGCATTATATTTTGATAAATAAAATAATGGCTAATATTTATAAAAATAAGACAAGAAGTTGAAGAAAAATTCAAAGACAATTCAAGCAGATGGTAAGCTAGACCTAAAGGTACCTACATAGTGTCCAGAACTGTTAAAGTAGACATTGAAACTTACCAGGAAGAACTGACTGACGCATTCCTCTCCAACAACGCTGATGGTGTGCTTGACAGCTCCAGCACGGAGGGGCAGGTCGAAGAGAGACTGGTAGCCAGCTACGACGTTGGTGAGACCTGGAAGACAGAGGGATAAGGTGATTGTCAGCGCCTTAAACTGTACCCGTATGTTAACTAATCATTTGTAGTTTGTTGTTAACAATAGTAGAGATTGTAAAGTTTGACCCGAGAAAAAAAGTAAAAGGCTAGCATTTTAATATTTTGTTGACAATTCTGTCTGACACACCAGAGAGTAGCTCCATGTAAAATACTGGCATTTAGCTGCAACCGGCTGGGTGGTAAATTGACATAGGGTGGCAATTAATTTGTCGTGTTGTAACCATGTTGGAAGTCAACTTGCTTAACCACAAATCTTGGTTTTCATTACAAAATTTTGCCGGTTCTCACAACATTCTAAGATAATATTAAAAGCAGAAAAGAAACATGTGATCATCAACCATTTTCCAATTATTCGTGGCCATCCATATATCATCATCATCTCATAAGTATTATATTTTATCAGTTATCTTACCGAATTCAACTTTGACACGGTCGACGATGGAGAGCAGCTCATTGATGTAGGGGTTGTAAATGTTCTTGTTCTTGGCGGGGTCGGCCAGGATCTCGTAGCGGCTGTTGTCGGTGAACGTAGGCTTCGCGGTCTTCAGTCTCACTGTAATGAGATCATGGAGGTTATTGCTGATTAGAGAAAGTATGCAGAAGGAGGTTTTGAGGTTCTTATTAGAACACGTACTTCATTTATCGTACTGAAGTTAGTGGTTTTGATAGGAATGTTAGCAAATCCCGAGTGTACGCTAGCTAGGTAAGTTGTATGGTTAATACTATAAGGTTTAAATTAGAATGATTGACGCGCGCTTGAGAAATGTAGCAATTTACTATTGAGGCTAACAGTATTCAGCAGTTTTCCTACCATTTGGAGAATCTTATATTATGTATAAGTATAATATAATATACTTTTGTTTGGTAGCCTACATTGTGTACCACTGCTGGGCAAAAGTCTCCCCTTTTACTTCCATTGTGCGATTTCTGCCCGTATCTACTGCTCCAAAAAACATACTTATTTTTTTTTTTTTTTTTTAACTTTTTTTTTTTTTTTTTTAATTTTCACCCTTTTATATATTTTTTCTGCTGTAATTTCAGAAACACTTGCTGATCAAAGAAGACCATTTTCAATAGTAAACCACCAATTCTGTTCTAAATGATATAAAAACGTCTACTCACAGTCAGTATCATACAGGATCGGGTAGGGGAACTTGCGGGTGATGCCGACGAGGTAGACCCTCACGTCAGTGCAGCGCTTGCTCTTCAAGCCGTCCAGGACTTGTGCCAACAGGGGAACCACGATGTTCCTGTAGTTCTTCTCGTTAGGCTGAAATTATAGAATAAAGTTAGCCGGTTTCTTTATCGGTAATTTTTTAATTTCGATTTACGAGTTAGGCCTTTTTGACCGAATTTAAAGACACTGAATTCTCCCAAGTTACAGTTAGTTAGTAATAACTTGCACATTTAAAATGTTTGAAAAGACCTTTCTTTAATTAGAGATAAGCGAACTTTTAACCAGCAAAAAGCCAATATGGCTGAGTAATGATAATCACATCATACTCAAATCAGACAGTCAGATCATTATTATTATTATTAGCATCGTGTGAAACACATGACATGTGATACGCAATAAAGAACTAAATTGAATTAACAGAGATTAATAGAGATTTAAATTGAACACTTACAGTAGTAGTCTCGAAAGCCACAATAATATCAGCTTGCTTGTTGGGAACCTTCAGCTCGTAGCTCTCTCCCACTTTCCTGGGCTTATCAGCATCCGTGCACTGCACGCAGACCTCCGGCAGCACAGCAGGGAGCAAGCCGGTGACGGCCAGCGCCGTGTAGCCTCGCGCGAGGTCGCACGCCTGTTGGACGGCTTCCTTGGAGTCGCCGGAGCATGCGTGGATGCAAGCTTGTCTGTTAAAAAAGGTGGGGTTATGTTTGCTGTTTGTGATACTGGTTTAGATGGTGGCTTCCAAATACGCACACATGGCGCAAGTAAAATTCTTTAGCAGTTAAAACTATTTAGCAAGAACTCATGGTCTAGGACCTCTGCTCAGTCTTTCTATTTAATCTGCGGAAGATTAAAATATTTTAAGAAATGTTTCTTTGTAGTCAATTCTTCTACGCCCTAGAAGAATTAACCCTAGTATCCAGAGTGATTAAACAATTTTGATCCCAGCAAAAACATTAGGAAGTGGCGAAGGGCGGGCGTTTTTGGGGGACTGTCTTATGTAATTTTGACGTTCGAAAAGTGCTGATTCTCAGCCTAGTTTGAATAAATGACTTTTGAATTTTGATGAATACCAACTTTTATTCTAACAAGATTTACTTGTTCCTTCTTATAGAAGAGGCTTTGGCCCTAATGTACAAAAATGAACAAACTGTTTCGACTGTGCCAGTATCCAGTCCCTGAGCTTTACCTGAATGGTGCAATGTCGAGGAACAGGCTCAGAGGTCTAAGTGGTGAGGCTCCTCCAAAGACTTCCTCGCACGCGGGAGGCATGGCCATGTGGTGCATCTGGTGGTGCGAGTGTTCCGGAGCTTGGACCTGGGGGCAGCTCTTAGCCAGACGGTATGCGTTTCCAAACTCGCTCTCTGATGTGCTTATCTGAAAAGAAAGTTGTAATTAGTGGAAGTATATATAGCAAGAACATTGACTTGCTGCCGTAGAACGGTTATGTGATTAGCAACATGTAGGTCGACGGATCATCAGTAAATTCATAGTTACTACCATTCTTGCTCCCTGAGAGGTCCACAAGAACCCTTTGGATTGCCGATCAAATAGATAAAGTTCCTGTAAATTCACCGGTAACTACTTCCACAGGCAAAACTTTCGTAATCTAACTATTTCAAGGGGAGAAAAAAATGCTGCTAGCAAAAAATAAAGCCGTACCTTTCCATTGGGTAGACGGAAGTCATCGTAGGGCTCGTTGTTGCCGTCTCCGAGAAGACCGCGCAGTTTGCCGAGGTAGAAGCCGTTCACTTCGATGTAGCACACCTAAGAATAAACAACTGTGTTTAACAACTTAGATCTTGAGTACCTATCACTAAATTAAAGATGACATTATTATTATTATTTGATTTATTTCAGATCGCACACAAGAATGACATACAATCCATATACTTATTATTAGTAACATAGACTTAGAAACTATGTTAGTAAAACTTACAAACTAACCTAACTACACTTAATACCTACGTGGCTCTACACATGTTGGCACGTGCCTCTGCATCCAGTGCCTAATAAAGGGGCTGTCTACCTTATCGGCCAATGTTTTTAAGATGCTGTTGGGGCTTCCGCGCAGCCTGCCCATTATCGACGCTGCCCGCTTTCTCATTATGGCATGAAAATCGTCGACACGGGCTTCCGCGAACATCTGTGAAGCGCTGCAGAAGCGCGGAAGCCCCATCAACAACCTAAATCCATTATTATACTGAACGCGTAGGACGTTGTAAGCCCTCTGCGTATACTTCACCCACAAGCTGCACGTGTAGAAGGTTTGGCAGTAGGCCTTAAAAAGACACACCTTCACATCCCCACTACAACGTGCAAACCATACACATTATGACATTATTTTATGAGAACAGCTGCCATTTTAGAACGTTCTAAACGAAAAAATTTTAACTGACATAAGTATTATTATATGAAATAATTTTTTGTATGTCAAGTGTCAGTTCCCACTCCCCAAGACACAACTAGTTTTTTTTTAAGTCGCTTGTCCTGATATTACTACTATTTCAACGTTTTGTGTTGTTATTTGAGCCAATGAGTACGCACCTGAAGTTTGGTAGTACAGAAAGCCATAAGTCCGTACGTTGTTCCGAGCCCAATGCGGCCGTTAGCCTCGCGGAAAGCGAACGAGTCCTTCTCCTCGACTGGGAATCCGTGGGCGGCACCGTTCAGGGTCACCTGCAAGTAATAGGATAGGGTTAGATACAAGCCATTTGACCGATGATATTTTCGTTATTTCATCCCCTATAATCCCTTAAGGATCCCCTAAATATTCCAATTTTGTAAAACCCTTGATTAGTGGCCCTTTTGCAAAATTCTGCGTTTCTAGATCCAGCGGCTTAAAAGACGAAGAATGAAGATTGCTATAAAAACGGTTTGTTTTTGTACCTTGCATGTTAAAAATGTCTTTACGCCCCAGCGTATAAAAACTCTGTTCTTATGAATTAATAAAAAAAAATAGTTAAAACAATGTGGTTTCCAAGCAAAAGGATGTGAGTAGGCCCAAAGACACTACTGACAAACGGTACTTCTAGGACAATATCGTTAACCTATAATAATCTAAAATCGTCAAAACCAAATTTTCTTTCCGTATTTCTCTGTCCTTCTGTGCCTTCTCCTTTGTTCAAAAATTGAAGGCCTAGAAAGAATGGTGCTTACCTGTCCGTTATCCTTCAGCTCTACAATAGAACCGCTCTTGTCTTCCAAGATCAGAGACTTAGGCTGTCCGTTGACGAGCTGCATCATGAGGGTGAAGTTCCTGTCGACGTGGTCGTGCGCCAGCACGTAGCGGCAGTTGCCGGGGAACGTCATGTGGCGTCCGTCGAAACTGAAGATGTGCTGGCCGTTGACGACCACGGCGCGGACTAAGGAGAGGAGATGGGCGTGAATATTAGTATGAAGCTATTGAATACAGAAAATGGTGTCGGTTACAGAACAGACGAATCCAAGGCTAATGACAAAGGAACCGAAATAAGTTTCAGGATAAGTTGTAAAGTTACGATACGAGTGTAGGTTAAGCAAAATCTAGGCAAGCGTGCATCATTATCCACTGTATCACTCCATAATTTTATATGAGGTCATGGTGAAACGCATCACTCATCACTCTTATTGAATTTATTGAACTAGCCTTTGCCCGTGACTTCGTCCGCGTAGAGGTCGGAAATTATTCCACGGGGACGTACTACTGAGTTAAAAAGTTAATCCAGGTTATAAACTATCTTTAAGGTGCAACTAGTCGCGGGCTCGAACTCAATGGTGGGCCTGGCCAAAAACCACACTGTCTCACCTGGCATCGTGTCCGACAGAGATAGTATCAGTGATGAGCAGTTAGAAGCTGATCTACATGGACAACGTATAGTTCGCACGCACAGAAACACCGTACCGACCAATTTTAGTAAAACGAGCGCGTCAAAAATTACGAAAAGGCCTTTGGAAAAAAGGTTTTTCTGAAATAACCACTGCATAAATCAATTACAAATAAAATTTATTGAAATCTTCGTAAATTTTTCTGTGTCGGTACGGATTTTGTTTTCGAGATTTCACACTTCTTGTATTACTTATTTACGCCCAAAGTTGCGTTAAAATTAGCAAGAAAAACGAATCTTTGTTGGCTCATAACTTTTTAATGGCTCTTTACTTTACTATTCTGCTTCCGTACAGACAATTTTAATAATGAGACCTAACGATATCATGTTTAACTTTGAATGTACGATGTCAAATAGTGGAGTAAAACCCCTCCGAAGTTTGTATGGAAAAAATATCAAATTGTTTCACCTTAAGCCAAATTTCATCTAAAGCTGTTCAGCCGTTTTTGCTTGATTGAGTAACAAACAATAAAACATACAAACTTTCATATTGGATAGTCGGTCGTCTAAAATATCTCTAGATTTCAAAGAAAAATATCATCTTTTATCTCTGTCACTCATAGCTGTATGACTCTTTTCTAATCTTGATGCGTCATCCTACTGACCTACTAGTATTGTACACATTTCATAATCCCAAATGTAATACAAAATCTACTCACGTTTACCGGGCACCTCATCCAGCGGGTTGAAGCTCCTGGGTCTGTAGGCCTTGATGAGAGCGAGGACATCGGGCACGTCGCCGGTCAACAGCTTGCTGAGCAGGCTGGCGGACGGCGGCCTGCCGAGCGACGGCGCCGACAGGGAGCCGGGGGTGAAGGAGATCTGGGGACAGAAGGACTATGTCAGTTTTTTGGTCACTGACTTTTGCCACTCAGAGGCATTACATGTGTGTAGCCAGTAGCCAGCGCAGAGGCAAAGATTTAATTAATATCATAAGTGGCGGTAGTACTTTAGTAGACCGTTTTTGCTTTTAATAATTGGGCCTACTTATGACCTCAATCTCAACTAGTGGAAGTGGATAGATGAGGTCTTCGATGGAACGAACGTTCCTCAAAGATGCGTTTTTCATTCTTAGAAGGTTGACTAGCTAAACGTAGCTAAAACTAACGGTATCTGCTTAAAATTGTCGGAATACTCACAGGACTGAAGCCAGTAGGTCCAACGCCCACTCCGAATTGTCCGAGCTGACCGCGGATGAACTGTATGAGTGACGTCACAGCGGTGAACAGCTTCTGGTAGATGACGCGCAGTTCCTTGCTGTCCTCCACCTTCTCTTGTTTCAGTTTCTAGAAGGACGAAGAAGAAGATTAAGACTGCTGCAGGTTGTAATGAATTTTAAGCGCTGGTGGAGCTTCTCTATATGAGATCAAGTCTTCTGAATTATTTTTCAGATCAATAATGTCCAAAGACTGAATGGAATGTTTGGTTGTGGTTTGAAAATGATTTCGAACTTACCTTGGTAATGTATGAGAACAGAGCGTCAGTGAACTCCCGGATCTCTGGTGTGGGGATGAGTCCGCGGATGGTGTTGTAGGCGTCGCTCAACAGAGCCACCGTCTGTTCGGGCACCGCCAGCTCTTGGTACTGAAGGAAAATTATATCAGTGTTATGACGTGTTGGCAACTTCAACGTTGTTCAAACGCTAGAGGGACATAGAACTATACAAGAGAAATAGTATCATTCCTTTTTTTGGTACGGAAAACTACGGACCTCAGCTCTTCAAAATACGACCAAAATATACAGTTCACGATTTCATATATCTAAATAAATATTTTGGTAGGTATTGATTTGTGAAACTCTTTTGCATCTTCGAGACAAAGTTTTAACCTTTATTTTGCTTGGTAAAACAATTCGATAATTCTGGTGAATAAATATTCTTACATAATGTAAATCGATTAAAATATTTAACAATGTATTTTCTGTACATCATTTTTTTTGTTAAGTTCTAGTATTAATGAATAAAGTCATTCTCTGCTTACCTTCTCCTTAATGAGGGCGAAGAAGGGCAATTCCTTGACGGTAGTTGCAAGTTCCTTGGTCAGAGCGTCTAAGCGGCCACGGAATTCCTTGAGTTGAGCGACGAGGAGACGAGTCAAGTCTAAACAACAAAAATATATTATTGACAAGAATAACTACATAGACATAATATTATCTTCTTTGGTTTTTTTGTTCGGTGCTCAACATTTTTGTTCTACTAGTGAATACTAAAATTAACTAGGAGACTGTAAAATCACTGGTAGATAGTAAAATTAGAGAGTAGATTCTACGTATTGATAGAAGGTAATTTCTATTGACAGATTGTGAAGTATCTCGTGGGTAAGTAATAACAGCGGCACGGCTCGATCCATCAAGTTAAGCTGCGCTTGTCGGGGTTGGTCTGTGGATGGATGACCATTTTTATACATCGAGACTCCTTCGAGCCTTGGAAAGCACTTTAAGCCGTTGGTCTCGGCTGTCATTCGTGGACCTTTGACAGTCGTTCCGGGTCGCCAGAGGCCCGAAAGTCTGATAGCCAGTCTTACTAAGGGGTATCGTATTACCCAGTTACTGGGTTGTGGAGGTCAGATAGGCAATCGCTTCAGGTATACAGCTGCAGACAAGAAGACTGGAAGCCAACCCCAACATAGTTGAGGAAAGGCTAGGCATCTCATTCAATCTTGAATGAGATTGGTAAATGGTTGATACCAAAATTCTTCTACTGTGCTTCTTCCACTTTAGGCAGTAGCACAAAATACCTCAGAAAAATCACTCACCCTTGAAGATAGCAGTAAGTGTGTTGGTCAACTCCTCAAGTTCAGGCTTGTGCTTCTCATAGAAGTCGGTGACGATGGCGGCGTAGTGAGCCACGATGTCGATGATAGAATCCGAGAATTCCTTGAAGTATTTGGCTAATGTTTCGTAGAATTGCTTTATGATAGGCTCGAACTGGAGAAAAAAGGATTTTATTAAAATTTTGTAAGGGTGTGTTTCGGATAGGCTAACCACTGAAACTTTAGTAAGCCCGAATCTACTGTATTGTCGAGAAAATTAACTCTAATTCTTCTATTTTGATTATGTTCTAAAATGTTGGATGTCTAAAACGATAATTAGTTTTCGTTAAAAGTTTCTTTAACATATTTACGGTTGAACTCAATAACCTATTTTCAGTAAAAGACAGATCGCTATTGACTGTAGATAGGTAGTATAATTCTATATGTCATTGAATGTCGTCCCACAATTCAATAAGGTCCTTATTCTCTGACAGATTATTGGGACGAAAAAACCGTAGATAGATAGGGTTCTCTATCTCCAGTACGCCAATACTGGTGATAGATATTGGGTTCGGCCGTTAGTAAACACGATCACTGGCTAGTTTTAGGAGGTTAAGGGTCTTTCTGGTACACAATAGCTCTTATCAAGAGAACCAATTTTCAACATACCGTCTTTTCATACAGCTCCTGGACTCTCTTGGCAATGGTGACGTAGGTGTTGATGATGGTGTCCACGATGGGCTTGGTGCCGGTCAGGACTGCATCCAGGACCTTGGCGACGGATTGCACGATCACGTTGCTGGAATTAAAGAGTTCAGTTAGTAGAGAATTTATAAAACAAGTTACTGTTCAGGAAAGGTGGAAAAAAATTAACTACGAAATTTTTAAGAACTTGTCAAAGTTCTTAAGTCTTGGCCGTACCAATAAATGTAATTATCTTGGCAGGCGAATAAAACTTTAAACTTGAAGCTGAATTTAAGATGTTCTTGATTATTGTCCATCTATCAAGTTATCCAAGACATACATCCATGCACTGTGACACGGTTTTAAAACCAAGTAGCTTTTGCTCGCGTGGATGTCGGCAAATATCGCCTTGGGAACGCATTGCCGAGATAAAAAGTACCTTATGTGTAATCCAGTAGGTACCCTAATTACGTAATATACGATCAATCGGAATTTGAATCGTTTTGAAACAGATTGCTAATCCATTGCTTCATAAGTTCGTAAAATAAACTGCTCAGTAACGTAAATAACGCAATGAATATTGTTGAACTGTCAAAATGAAACAGATTAGTCGGAATCGTTTACGAAAATGTGTTGCGTAATTAGATAGCAGGTTATAAAAATCCATGTGCCAAATTTCATTAAAATCCGATCAGCCGTTTTTGTGCCAATAAGAAACATACAGTCAGACTAACAGACAAGCAGACAAACGGACACTAATTAAAAAAAACTATATTTTTGACATCACACTCGTTCGCACATCTCGTAGTTAATACTTTTCTCAAAAATATGTAATGCACAGTTTTGACTTCGTTAGTATTTTTAAGAAATATGTTTAAATGATACTTTAGAACTCACAAAATTCTCTGTTCAGAAAAAAAAAAATAGAAAATCAGCTTACAATAGCTCCGAAATCTCCTTCAGCACCTTATCATCAGCGATTTCCTTGTAGAACTTGGACAGTTCCTCGCTGTAGGACTTCTCGATGTTCTTGAAGGTCGGCTCCACGCGCTGCAGCACCGCCTTGAAGTCATTGTTGGCTTTCTCGCCCAGTGTCTTGATGCGACCTTCCAGGTTGTCCAGGTCCTTGCGTAGGGCAGTCTGAGGAAAAAAAGGTTAATGATATTATTATTATTGCAAGCATTATTGCAAGAAATATGTTGATGCTAAAGCTATTACTGACTAATGCGTGCACTGACTGGACAGGTCCACTCAATCTGTGTGGTTCTTTCCTCAAAAGACCATTTCAGACACCAATCTACATGGTCTTCACATGATCTGACCAAGATTATGTCAGGTCTTTAAAAGAGACTGTGATCTCTGAGTTTGTTTCGGCCTTTCTTGTCAAGAGTAGTCAGATAGGAAACGCCGACCTCATCTAGGTTTTAAAATATGATTGACATGTAAAAGTGTTTGTCGAAACTTTTGTACAGAAATAAAATCATTTATCATTTTTTTAATGGAGTCAAAAGTCCACGCAGCCAAAAGCGAATTTTGTGTTTTTTTTTAGTTAATTACACATTGCATAAAACAACTAAAACTACCAACGGCAAACTGCAAAATATTATTGGGTTTCCCATTTGTAAACTTATAGCCAGGAGTCTGGATTGTTTCCCAAATAATGATATAGGTTCGCCTCCTATTTACTTCGAACTTATGAATGGCTTATTATGGGTTTACTTAATAATTTTCCTACTCGTTTGGAAAATAAAGCTTTACGTAATGTTAACTCACCAAGAAGTAGTTGAAGTTGTCCTTAGACGCGCCATAGTCGCTCTTCACGAAGTTATCATCCAAGAATAGAGCTCCATGGAGGAGGTTCTTCTTCGTCCCACCGAGGATGATGTCAGCGCTGATGTCCACGCGCTTCTCCGGCTGGATGTGGCCCACGACCGACAGCTTGCGGTCAGATTCGTCTGTTGAGGAGATGAGGTTAGATGAACGGTTCTTGAATTGGTAACTATTTTGGTTCTTTGTCATTTACTTGACTTCTGGGTGTAGAGAGGGCTGATCGTGTTTTGATTTTAATGTTCCACTTGTATATATCAGTAGGGTTTGAACCAACTTGGCCAGAAAATTACTTGTTCCGTTTGGGAATCGAACCCGTGACTCGAAGCGTTAATCAAGCAAGCAACAAATCAATCCTTTCTAAAAAAACTCATTTCAAAAATCGAAAGCCAATAACAGTCAAAGAGAAATATCAAGTTGAACGAAATCCTGTGACTTTTCAAAAAATTTGGTGATTTGACACCAAACATTTTAAATTTAATCACCGCTATAACCTGTGCTGAACTCGAAGTATTGGTAGTCCTTGGCGATGGCGGACACGCGGACGGGCTTGCCTTCCAGCAGGCAGACCTTCATCTCGCCCTTCTGCAGGTTGTCGTTGATGGTAGCTGAGCCTTCCACGTCAATGACCTTCACGAGGGGAGTGTTGATCTGGAAGAATTAGGTTTTATTAGTTAAGGTTTTTTGTAGCAATTTTTGTAACCTATCCATTTCATTTAGTCCCAACTTAGTGAAATGGATAGTTCACTTAGTCCCAACTTAGTGAAATGGATAGTTCACTTAGTCCCAACTTAGTGAAATGGATAGGTTACAAAAATTGTGGAAATTCTTAATTTTCGTGTCGATGGTAGTCTGTTTAACAGTCATACGGTAACTCGTTATCCAAGATTAATGTAAGTACTTAAACTTGTTAAATATGACTGGTTTGTGAATAAATATTGAAGTGTAGAGTATTGTGAACGCTACTAAAAATTATTCAAACAATGATTTTGACTTACCAAAACCTTGATGTGGGTCGGTGATCCTTCCAACAAGAATTTAGATTCGCGATCCTGTAAATAATATTAATTATGTTACTCATTTATAATTATAGCAGAAGTATAAACAAGTCTAATATTCGTCCAGAAAGAGACAAGAGATGCTCTTCATTCTGTAGGAAAAAGAGATAGGTAACAAAACTTACGGCTCCGAGTACTGGGTGTGAGATGGATGCTGAGGTCTCGATCTTGATGGCGTTCTGCTGAGGGCGCTGCAGGTCTCCACGGATCTTCACTACTGCTTCCTGTGGTAAGAATAATGATTTGTTAGTTAACTTTGACTATTTTGGAGGATTGAGTATAGAGATATTAATTGATTGAGTATCATAAAATATAAAAAAGAATTCGGGTAGTAAGAGTGCAGTTATCAAGTAAAAATCAAGCGCAAGTTTATAAGAATTGCAAAGGGGTTTGAAGATTTTTGTATGGAGGGTGGCCCTAACGTCGGTCGCCATTTTGTTTTTTTTTTCAGAATCGCGTTGCGCAACGAATGTTAAATATTTAGATATAGGACACTACAAAGAAAAAAAATCATTTATAATAGATAATATTCTAAAGCGTCAGGTTTCGGAGTTACGTATTCACCGAAAATGTCGGAAAAATATACGGCATTTATTATGTACCGCAATTTTGAAAAAAATAACGAAATAGTGGCCAAAACCTTCGAACCCCTTTATGCAAACAGACAAGCAGACCAATGTACCGTAACTGGTTGTCAACAATAATAAGAAAGAAATAAATTAAAACTATTCGAAAATATGTACTTTCGTAGTTGAAGAAGTGAACGGGTGAAGTTTACATGTAAAAAAGTCGAAGAATATCATACCTTGTTCAACTTAGGGTGGTTGAAACCAAATTCAGCAACAGCATACTGCTTACTCTCGTCAATGATGTCCAAATCGACCATGAACCGTGCAGAGGTCCTGTGGCCCTGCTTGTTCTTGTCCAGGTCGAGGCAGATCTCTCCGCGGACAGGGAAGGGTAGGTTCTGTCTGGTTGGGTAGCTGACCACGGACTCTAGAGCCATGACGCGGTGGGGCAGCTGGATGGTGATTCCAGACTTGGCATCTGAAAGTGGTTGGTTGGTTAGTACTATATGCTTTTGTTGAATTTTCTAGAGTTTTACAAGAAGGTTTTACAAAACAAAAAGTGTTCTTACAATTGCATAAATCGGTACCTAAAGTGTAAATACCTATGTACTACAAAACTATACTTGAATTCATAATCTCAGATAATTTACATTTCATTGCCAGTAACTTAACTATGTATATACTTTAGCGTTTTGTATTCTAAGTTGATTCTTGAAGGATTGTTTATACCAAAACGGTCCTAAATAATTTTGGTTGGAATACAATTTGAATTTCCAACTGCCATTAGGACATAATTATGAGATTTTTGTCCCAAAACTTAATGATCAAAATTATACTCGTAGTATAATTTGTCAAACATGAATTTCAACAAGTTTTAAAGTCATCAAGTTTTAATTACAGTATATCACAAAAGGATATCATAACACCTACTTGCAAAAGTTTGCAAGTAGGTGTTATGATATCCTTTTGTCCTTTAGTGGAACACTTGCTACTGGTATAGCTTCATTTGCTAAAGTTAGGACTCTGGCTATAGAACTTTTCAGGATTTAAGCGAATTCAATGATAGAGCTGTCCAGTTGGCTACATTCTGGTCAGCCATTTGAGTCAAATCGACACCCAAAGAAGAAGTCAGGATTGACTGGAATATGGTCAAATACTGGCCAGGGTCTACTCACTTCCAAATTCAGGTGTGTTGTAAACATGCATGTGGTACTTCTTGTCCTCCTTGTTGATGTGCAGGTCCAGGGTGTACTGCGGCAGCCTCTGGTCTGACACCTCGTCCTTGATCATCAGGCCGAACTCCGGGGCGATGCCCAGCTTGCGCAGGTCGAAGCCGGCGTTGATGATGTTGGTGATTACTCCGGGTTCTGGTGGAGGAAAGATACGGTTAGGATGTTTGTAACATGATAATCGTTTTTTTCATATTCTGTTCAGAGTATTAAAGTTAGTTATTCTTGGTATCCTTGTTGAGTAGTTGGTGTAGAAAACGGCTAATGCCAAATTCCTTATGCAAGGCGTAGTTTTCATATACCTAGTATTGTTTATCCGTATACAATTAAAATTGCTTTTCGAATTACTCAAAGGTTTAGTGAGGTGACCATATGGAGTTTCTTTTCCATTTTTCCTCATACGAAACTACCCTTTGGAAAAAGCGTTGATAGTGCCTAGAACCAATCAATTTTCTTGTAAATTCTGACGTTCAAAAGGGCCTTTTAATAGTCTACTTGAAATACATAAATGTAATGTGTGTTGTTGTCTTTGACTTTCAACGTTGGACACAGATCTTTCTCTCTCTATCTTTCTAAGTGGTTTTCAATTTAATCAAGTCAATTAATACGAATGAAGAAGTGATGCTTAAAAACTTACTGGACATATCAATCTTTGAGTTGAGCTCAGCATGAGCACACTGCTTCTTCTCCTCGCAGTAGACGTAGGAGTTCTTGTACTCCAGGTTGGTGACGCGGGACTCCGCCACGTAGCTGCGCTCTCCGATAGCCATGTTGAAGAATGTCTGGAGACGAGAAGTTCAGGTTATATTGATGAACATAATATCAGTAGACCTAGATAGTGTATGTTGGAAACATTCATGGTCACATAGGGTCTCGTACCTCGAAATGGATTAGGTATATCAGGCTGTTGAGCGATATTAGAGTAACAGCTCTAAATACTCTGATTATCTACTCTTCAAATTTAAATTCAAACTCTTACTGATATAAAAGATATTTGATATAAAAGATATTTGATGTAAAAGATATTTGATATAAAAGATATTTGCAAAAATCTGGACACATTTTTGAAGGAAAGAGGAAGGCGTGAGTTTTATTTATGTATGGACAAATTTTAACCGAATAAATATTCCGATATTCAAGACTGGAGCGAGTGCTGTATACGAGATCTTACTTAAAAATTTTAGAAGAATTATGGAATACTAAATAGCCGGAAGAAAAATTAAGGAATAGACACGAACCTCAACTCCCTTCTCGTTTCCTTCGCCGAGGATGGTGCGGATGTACTTGAAGTTGGCAGACTTCTGTTCTTCCTTGATCTTCACGGCGCCGGAGCCTTCGATGATCATCTTGGGACCCTCCTGCTTGCTGATGTAGGATGTGCTAGAGATGATGGACAATGACATTAGTACTTGGTGTCTGAACATAATGAAGTAAATTGGTGATGTGGAGTTCTTAAGTTCTTAAGACATCTTGCAATATTTGCAATTAGAAAGAAGAATAATTTTATAAAATGGTGGCATTCAGAAGTTCCGTAAAATAAACAAGTAACTGACGATGGTCGGTTTCATTATGCCTTAAGAAATTAGGCCAAGAAAGTAGAGTAGAAAGAAGTATTCAGAATGCAGTACAAATAGTACAGAACAAAGTGTACAGTCAAAATACCAATATAAAAGAGTAAAAAATCCTTACCTTCCACTAAGAACGTTCTTGTTATCATTAGTAGCGTGGAACTCCAATCGCTTGCCGTTTCCAGCGTCCTTGCTAGCAATCTCAACCAGGTAGTTCTTCAAACCCAGCTTCTCAGAGTTGGCGGTCAGCTTGAAGTTCACGTTGTCTTTCTGGACGTTGCCTTCGGAGACACACTCGAAGGAAATGTCACGGATGTTCTCGATCTTCAGCTCGACCCTACCTTGGGTGGAGCTTAGGGAACTGCCCTTTACGTAAACCCTGTGGAAGATGGTGAAGTTGGTAAAGAACTGAATGTTGATATGAGGTGAAGAGATTTGGATTAAAACTGGGAGGACTTGGATTCGATCTGCTTGTTTAAATGGTTTGTTAAAAGAAATAGTTTGGTTTCTTTTCAGTGAGGGTACAGACAAAAACCATTTAATAATAACGATGTATAGTCAACCGCACTTCAGTGGTAACAATTTGAAAATCACAGCGCCATTATATCGTAGCAGTAAAGGCTTACTGCTACTGCTACGACAGTACTAGGTTTTAATAAAAACAAAAAAATAACAATAAAACGGTGGAGCAGCACCAATAATTATATTTTACTTAGTGCAAACAAATTGAACATTACATTTTTAAGCTTTTACAACTGGCGATAGGCAGTGTCGTAATTAGCCTTTTATGCGCCCGGTGCGAGGTGCTGTAACCGCGCCCTTGAAATATTTTCTTATCAAAATAAATCTGGTCTGGTCATTTTTGCGCCCCTCCAGGGTCTGCGCCCTGTGCCTGGGCACCGCTGGCACAGCCCTAGTTACGGCACTGGCGATAGGTACTTATATCAACACTCACCGCATTGACCAGCTAGTATTGTTACCACAAGACAAGAAGAATAAATTACCTGCTAGTCTTCGGTGTAGTGGGGCTGGTGTACTTGATATCAATCTGAGGATGCGCCTTCGAGAATACGAAGGTAGAGTCTGCCTTGTAGACGCGGCCATCAGCGTCCACCAGCATGGTGGTGCTGTAGGTGTCCGGAGCGGGGTTCTATGACAGAAAGAATAAGTTTAAAGTACAGCTAAGATACACGAGACAAGAAAAAGCCTCATTAAAATAGGTTCTTGCGTTAGGGAGTTATAATGTCACAAACAGACTTTGTCTTTGGCACATTTACATAGATATATATCTGTAATCTGTATCCAGTATCTAAATTCGGCGGATGTCGCGCATGATCTCGATCTTCATTCGTGGGATGGGCCATTCAGCCAATTATACTATAGTTGAATAGACATGTAAATTTTATATTTTTCAATCAAATTCAGTGTCAAGCATCCAGCATTTGAATAGAACAGCTGCTTACTTTTCACTGTGTTCTAGCGGTAGGTTTGACATACTGGATCTAAGTTAATCGGCTTTTTTGTAATATGCAGTATTGTTTTTTAATCATGAACTGTCATTGTAAAGATTTCAGCAATTTTCAGCAATTTAATATTTTCCTCCTTCTACACTAAACTAAACTCACCTTGGAGTGCACAGTGAACTCGAGTTTCTTCAGTCCCTCGGCACCAGGAGCGTTGGCCTTGATGCTGAGCTTGTTGTCGCGCGGGGCCACGGCGGTGTCCACGGAGATGTCAGCAGACTTGCCCTTGCCGTACTTGGCCTTCAGCTCCACGTGGTTGTCGTTCTTTTCTCCTACGGAATTATGCCGGTTAGAAAATGGTGGTAAGGAAAATATGCATTTGAATTTAAGGCATGCCATCAATTAATCTTTGATATATGAATATAAGGACTTTATAAAAGGCTAGTATTGTAGTCTGCCATCATGCGTAACCAAAAATAAAACACTACTTATTTATTTGGATTAATAGATACGGTAAGTTAAATGTTTTCTGATAGATATCCTTTAAAAACATTGCCGCACTGTAATGGATTTTTTCTGAAATATTATCTCGTTTGGATATTAAGGTCGTTTTTATCTACATCATTAATGATTTGCTATGTAAAATAGAACGCTCCGTATCAAAACGTCCTAATAGCAAATAGTCCTATTAGCAAAACGACCCATAATCAAAATGACACTTTAGCTAAATGTCCTATTAGCAAATCGTCCTATGAGCAAATGGTCCCAAAACAAAAGAACGGAAATGGTACAATCATACCACACATACCACGTTGGATGATCTGTGCAGAGTCAGACACGTGAATGTTACATTGAAAAGATTAAACAAAATCGTACTAACCATTCTGAGCAGTCTTGTAGTGGACGTCCAAGACCACCGGGTCCACATGAGGCACCAGGAGCTTGACGGTTGAGAGCCCGGTCTGGGGGCCGACCTTGCCGCTAGCGTCGATCTTGTACACGTCGGCGTTCACTTGGACTGACTCCACGATGGTGAACTGTGGCAGACATTGTGGGTTAATTGAAGGTTTTGGGAAGAGTAGATACGAATCTGATTTACAGTACTCGAGCGATAAATGACTACAATATAGATACATCGTGATAAAAACTGAGTTTTTTTTAAGATCAGAAATGTTTTTTTTTTGGTTCTGTGGCTCAGAAAACAGATATTCAACAAAAATAACTGTCCGTTTTGGTTATAAGAACTGACTATCAGGAGATCAGGTGTACCTGTCAGTGTAATATTAATTTTTAACTAAGAAACTGTGTAAATATTAAAGAATCTGTTTCAACGCTAACTGATTTTGGAGGTTCTCGAAAAAAAGATTAGTTTGGAATAAAATCCAGGTTTAGTACTAAAAGTTCTGCTTACATCAACGGTATCCTTGGTTTCAGGTTGAAGGTATTTCACGGTGGATACCCACTTGAGGTCATGAGCCTTTTCGAATGGCAGTCTGACGGTGAGAGTGAAGTCGTCCAGGTATCTGAGGGAGTGTCAAAATGAGATTAGCTTGATGATAGTTTCTTGATAATACTACTACATAGGAGTCTACTACAGTGGGCCTGATTTTTCAAAAAACATGATAGATTGACATATTTTCTATACAAATGCTGATAAACCGCAATATCACTATCACTACATATTAAAAAACAAAGTCACTGGCCGCTGTCTGTCCCTATGTATGCTTAGATCTTTAAAACTACGCAACGGATTTTGATGCGGTTGTTTAAAATTAGATAGAGTGATTCAAGAGGAAGGTTTATATGTATAATACATGCATAATATAGTAAGCTTTAATTTATAAATTTATCACGCAGGCGAAGCCGCTGGCGGAAGCTATTTTAATATATAAAAAGTTATCTCCCAATTAAAAATCGCCCGCAATTCTTTTCACATTCCTCTTTGTGATTATTGACTTTCAAAAGTGCTCATTAACATTTTTGACTCGACCCACTTTTCATAGAACTCATACGCAATGCCATATTGGAATTAAACCCTCCGGGAGGGTTGCCGGTATTACGTTTTCGCTAAAGTTAACAATCGTGGACGGTCAACGCCTTTAGGTTCAAAACCGTGTTATAAAACACTGTTACACGAAGTAAAATTGTGTTTTCAGGAGGTGTTGTCGCTAGACCTACGTAGTTTCCAACCTATTAAATGCTTGGATTTTAAATCCGATGCATATACTAATAAATTTTGTTAAAATATAAATGAGATTTTATTTTCATAGTTCATAATGCTGTATTCGCTAAGAAAAACCTACATTTAAAATGAACCCTCCGCGAGGGCTCCCGATATCCCATTTGCGACTAGGTAAACCCTCCAGGAGGGCTCCTGACACTGAACGTGTTAACGATTGTCCAAACCGCATCAATATTGTGTCATGAAAATATTCTTAAATTGACTAATGTAGAGCTTAATCAAATTGTTGCCGTAACTATTAAGTGATATTAACTTTCATTCTTCCAAAATATGAGGAAAACTTACTTCTTATCTCCCTCCAAAAGATTGGCCTCCCAAACTCCAGTGAGTTCGAAGTTGGTGTCGTCTCCGAAGCCTCCTTTGACGCGGTACTTATCGTCTCTGATGACCGCAGAATCGGCGTAGGTGTAGTAAGCGAGCAGGGACACAGGCTTCGGCAGGAGGTTACCGGTAATGTCGTACTGGGGAAGAAAAATATGGTGAGAAACGATGGAGTGGCAATTTTCTGTGATGATATACCTAGGTAAGTTTGTGGTTGTTAAACGTCGCCACTCAAACTCAAAGCATTTATTTAAATTAAACCATTTACAGGCACTTTTGAATTGTCAAAGAGTCGGTCAGTTAGTCAGAAAGTTGAAACTAGTTGCCCATTCCAAAACGTAGATCTCTGTGGAGAAGAACGGGCAGGAAACTCCCAGGACACTCTTTTAAAAATAGAGATTACAAAATGCTGGGTACATTATTCTTGTTGCTTCTATACCGTATAAACAAATAAAAAAAATGACCAGTCTCAACTGACGGCGCCCGTTCACGAACATGACGCGTGGATCAGCACCATCCAGCTCAACCATTTTGTAGGGAACCGAATGATCCAACACACTCGCCACCATCAGCGAGACAATTAAGCATGACACTAAGATTTTCTGTTTTAGTGTCAAATTATTTAACTTTGGACAGTGAACCTGATTAAATCGAAGATGTGTGTTACAAAAGATGTTGGTGGTATAGCTTTACCACTTTTTATAGTAAGGAACAGCGTTTTAGGGGACCGTCATATGTTTTGACGTTCTAGTAGTGCTGATTTTTAGCCTATTTGCTTATATGCTATTTTTATTTAGATTTTTGTTTTTGACAAGAATCTCCAAAAAATTTAAACTTCCCTTCTTCACTTCACTTCTTCTTCGGTTCATAAAGTAATTACGAGGTCGACTATACAAATGATATTTTGGGGAAAAAAAAGCTGTTGAAAAAAGAAATTGATATATCCGCATAAACAAAATCTTTAGGTACTGGATTTTATGTGAACCGTCTTCTGAAAAGGACCTAAAATGAAAATCCTGTGGTAATAATAGCTCACCTTCAGGTCAAACTTGATCTTGTCTCCCTCAGGGTTGTTCTTCACAGAAAAGGTGTTCAGCAGATTCTGTCCATCCTTCAGCTTCAGTTCCACTTGACCCTCGTAGTTAATGACCTCCTTCTCTAGGTTGGTGTTGGTGACCTTTCCCTTATAGGCGATGATGGAAGCTGGGCCTCCACGCTTGGTGGCGTCTGAGAGTACCACCTCGGCGTGACCGTTGTATTTCTGTAAGAGAACATTGAGAGGATATATTAAGGTTTTTAGAGAAATTATGGAGTGGAAGATGAAGTAGAGTAAAACTATCTAGAAATTAGCAATACGGAACAACGTTTCGGTTCCATGGTTTGATGTTTATAACACTGACAAACCGTAAAAAATTAAGCAATATTCAAAGATATTCCTTAATTTTTTACTAACTTTTTTAACCGAGCTCTCCTAGTCCCACTTTCTTCACAAATCACTAAACTCATTAGCACTAAACAATATCGTTCTGTCAAGCGGGCCAAGGAGTATTTTACATCTAAACTGGACTGCTAGGCTTCAAAACTAAAAACTGACTAATTGTGTGAAAAAAAGTGTAATAATTGGGTGGAATGCCAACATGCCTCAATGACCAACATTTCACCCAACAATTAGAGTCACTTTAGACAAAGTGATCAATGTCCACTTACGTCATTGCTCTGCGTGATGTCACGGTCCACCTTCAGGGTGAGGCACCTGTCAGTAGGCAGGACCAGTTCCACGACGCCATGGGTCTTGCCGGTCGGGGAGTACACTCCATCTTGGCGCAGGTTTAGCTCAAACTTCTTGCCAGCGTAGATGAACTTGTTCCTGTTGAAAAACGTATGAAGTTAAAAGACAAAATATTTTCGGTTTGCAGCTGTTTCTTGGTATTCTGCTGTTGGGTACTATTAATATGATGGCCAGGCAGGGCAGTAGCAGGAAGGGCAGTGATAGCTTAGTGGTGTGAGCGGTCAGACTGCCAAGTCATAGTTCTCGAGTTCAAACCCAAGGCACGCCCCGCACCTCTGACTTTTCGGATACATGTGCGTATTGTATAATTATCACTTTGAAGGAAAACATTGTGAGGAAACGCATGCCTGAGAGATATTTCTCGACGGCATGTGTAACTGTGAGTGTAACCGTGTCAGAGGCCCATGGGCGGCTTTTAAACTCTGACACCAGGTTAGTCATTAACCACAAGAAAAGAAGAAAGAAGAAGAATATGACATAAAATGGGGTGCATATGGCTTTTGCGAGTGATGATACGTAACAGGAAAAGTGAATGGTGTTCATTCCATACGTGTTCCTCTGTTTCCTCCCTGGATAATGACACTAAAGCATTTATTTGTTTCCTCTTTAATGAACGTCCGGCTTACCCCAGGCAGTCAGTTCCCACGTTGCTTGAGCACCAGCTTGAGTTACCTTTGTATATTATAGGTTAGTGACGATCGCGGTACGGAATTTTAGATTTTTAAAAGCATAAGTAGAATCAGCCTAAAACGTTCCCACTGCTGGGACACAGACCTCCTCTCTGTGAGAGGGAATTTTTAAATCTTTTAGTTGTAGTTGTTTCTTCAGTCAAAATTTAGATGTTAATGTTCTAAGGAAATAAGTTTGAGTGAGACTCTAAAAACTTACTTAGAGTCGACCATCTTGTCGGTCTTCTTAGAGTTGGTGCTGAACTGAACCCTGTCGTTGTTGTCTTTCTCGTAGTTCAGGAAGATGTCGACGTCGGCGCCGTAGGCCGGGGCCTTCGACATGAACTTGAAGTCTCCCTTGATCTTGCGCTGGGCCTGGATGAAAAAAGGTTTGTTAAAAATGATTTTATGAGAGATAAAAGTAAAACTGTATACTTGGTTCTAAGAAATTTCTAAAGATAAATAAATTAAGAATTTAACTAATCTCAGTTTTACTGCCACACTCTTCCAAAATGAAAAAAGAAAAAAATTATTTAGCACAATAGGATTGCAATTTGTTATTATTTTTGACTGATAGCGTTTCATTTATTTAATGTTGGTCAATTAAAGTAAATTATTAAATACACATTTCATAAAACAATAATCTTTATTTCAAAATTAATGAAAGCAGACAGACGTCACCAACTGTCAGCGCGACGGGGAGGTTGTAACTTTGTGGCCAGTATATATCAGTCCTCCGCCGCTATTCCTGGTTGTCCCACGCCCGGGGCTGGAAGCAGCTGTTCCAGATGTCTACGCCACACGACGCCATCGTCAGTCTGCACTTCATAATGAAGCCTGCCTAGGCGACGCACTATCGTGCCGAACTCCCATCTTCGTCTCTGGTCGGAGTAGGCTCTAGCCTGGACTCGATCACCTACGGAGTAAGTCCTGATGGGAGGCGGTGTGTTGTTTGGTTTGAACGACTTCGGGGCAGATGAGTCTCTAAACATTACATGTAATTTTGTTCTCACATCACGACTGAACATCAGTTCATAGGGGGACTGTCCGTTCAGGTTTGGTGTGCGTCTGAGCCGGGTCTTAAGGACAAGGAGCTTATCCGTAAGATCGCCCCTCTCCCCTTCCATTGCACGTAGTGCCTTCTTTATTGTTTGCACGTAACGTTCAGCTTGACCGTTAGTGGCTGGGTGGTACGGTGCTGACGTCAAGTGTGTTACACCGCAGCTGGATAGGTAGTTTTTGAATTCTTGAGATACAAACTGACGTGCGTTATCGGAAACAAGTGTATATGGTGTACCGAATGTACAGAATAATTCCTTTAACTTAACAACACACCAAGCACTTGTTGTGGTCTTTGTTGGGAAGACTTCCACCCACTTTGAAAAGGCATCCACGACTATTAAAAGTTGATGTCCTAAAATAGGACCTGCGAAATCTATATGAAGACGTTGCCATGGCCCTGTAGGTTGTTCCCAATGGTGTGGGGGTGCTTTTGGTGACTCATTTTGTTGTAATCGGCATGCTCTGCAAGATTTTACTTTGTTCTCGATATCTTTATCTATATTTTTCCAGTATATGTAGCTGCGAGCTAGTAATTTCATTTTAAGTATACCAATGTGTCCGGTGTGCAGTTCATCAAGTACACGTATGTGTAAACTTTTGGGTATTACCACTCGAGTTCCTTTCAATATGCAGTTGTCTTGAAGTGTTAATTCATTATCACCGTAGCCATGTTGTCGTAATGAGTGACCTGCTTGTAACGCTTCCAGTAATGTTTTAAGTTCATTATCTTTTCTAGTTTCATTAGCTATAACTTCTGGTCGAATTTCTAGGACGTTAATCTGCTGTAGTTGGTATGAACAATGTTGGTCTATTGAGTTTTCTTTTGCTATTTCTACTGGAAATCTTGATAGGTAATCAGCGTTTGAATGTTTCGCTGAAGCTCTGT
The DNA here is from genome assembly GCA_948150665.1 of Conistra vaccinii. Taxonomy (NCBI): domain Eukaryota; kingdom Metazoa; phylum Arthropoda; class Insecta; order Lepidoptera; family Noctuidae; genus Conistra; species Conistra vaccinii. The sequence continues at coordinate 1,458,607 of OX411340.1, read as the reverse complement.
ATTCCACGTCGTAGTTGAATCCCGATAAGAAATGTGCGTAATGAAATAATCGCATTGTGCTCAATGCTGGTAATGTCTGGTGGGGATGAAAAATTGAGGTAAGGGGCTTATGGTCCGTCACTAAAGTGAATTTTCTGCCGTAACAGTAGTGGAAGAATTTTTTTATGCCCCAGTAGATCGCCGTAGCTTCTTTGTCAATTTGACTATATTTTCTTTCACTAAATGAAAGTGATCTAGAGGCGAATGCGATTGGCCTATCAGAGCCATCAGGTAGTTTGTGAGAGAGAACAGCACCCAAGCCCGTTGGTGAAGCGTCAGTAGCTAGTATCAGTGGTTTTCCTGGGTCAAAGTGAATAAGAACTCTTTCGCTCAAAATCTCCTTCTTAATGTTATTAAAACTGTCTTCGCATTTAGAGGTCCAGTGAAAATGTTTCTCTTTCTTTAGTAACTCATTTAGTGAGTTTGTTAAAGAGGCAAGGTTCGGTATAAATTTGTTGTAGTAGTTTGCCATACCAAGGAAGGTTCGTAGTTCGTTTGTATTTGTTGGTCTTACAGTGTTCACGATGGCCTTTACTTTGTCTTTGTTCTTGTGTAAACCATCTTTATTGATTGTATGTCCGAGGTAGTTAATGCTACGTTTGAAAAAATGACATTTTTCTCTGTTAACGTGGAGGTTACTCTCTTTCAGTTTTTGCAAGACTTTTCTTAGACGTGTTAAGAGTTGGTCCTCTGATGCGCCTTGAATTATAATATCGTCAAAAAAACATTTTATTCCGTCTAGTCCCTGAAGTAATTGGTCCATGAATTTCTGCCAAAGGCTTGGTGCAACTTTGACTCCAAACATTAAGCGATTGACTTTGTAAGTACCTTTGTGCGTACTTAATGTTTGTAAGAGGGCGCTTTCTTCGTCCATAACCAAATTTAGATAGGCTTGGGTAATGTCTAAGGTGCAGAAGTATTTGCCTCCGTTCATTTCTGCAAATATATCTTCTATTATAGGAATTGGGTAATGTTCGTCCCTGATGACTTGGTTAAGGGTGACCTTGTAGTCAGCACATAGTCGAATGCTCCCATTTGGTTTCACAATCGGTACGATGGGTGTGCCCCAATCTGAATGGTCTACTTTGGTGATCACCCCTTCTGCACATAGTCGTTCAATTTCTTTATCGACTTTTTCTTTTAACGCGTACGGTATTCGTCGTGGTTTTATAAAAATCGGTCGTGTATTTTCCTTAAGATTTAAGTGAGCTTCATAGTTGGGTATTTTTCCCAAGTCCGATCTAAAAACAGTTGTTGCGAATTCTTCTAATAATTTATCAAGTTTGTCGGATTGTTCAGAAGTTTGTAAAACCCTTATGTCTGCAATTTTCACATTCAGTTCTTTCATCCAGCTTCTTCCAAATATTGGGTCAACGTTTTGATTGATTATGTATAATTTCCCGTTGAAGGTCTGGTCTTTATAAGTGCCTTTTACGTATGTCACTCCTGCAGGCTTAATAATTTCTCCAGTGTAGGTTCTCAATTTCATTTCAGTTTTGAAAATTTTGTTTGTTAATTTTAGGCTTTTGTATTGTTTGAGTGACATTGAGGATAAGGTCGCTCCTGTGTCGAATTCCATGCCAACCTGTTTGTTCTCTATTTTTACTGTGATTATATATTTTTCAGATATCTCACTTTTAATTAGGTTGATATTTCCCATGCTTTCGTTACTCGTGTTGCTTGTATTGTCATCTTGTTTATTAATATTTAAGTTCCGCTGTAAACAGACTCGTGCCAGATGTCCAGTCTTCTTGCATTTCAGGCAGGTAGATTTGATGGCGCCACACTCATTAGATCGATGGTCGTCTTTGCCGCATCGGAAGCATTTTCCCTTTAAATCTCTAATCGTTATCGGAGATGAAGACGATGGAGAAGTAGAGTGTGCGCTCGGCGGTGAGTATGAGGGTCGTGGATACTTAGGTATTTTTATTGAGCTCGTAATTTTGTTTACTGTGTCCGAATGTTTGTGCATGTCTGCGGATATTCTTAGGTTCTCCGATTTTCCCATTTCTATGGATGTGGCCATGTGTACCAGTTTTGTAAAAGGTAGTGTATCCCCTTCTTGAAGAATTTTTGTTCGTATATCACTGTCTTTCAATCCCCGAATAAATTGTAGGGCTAGAAAGCCTTCTAATGTAGGTTTCTGACAATTTTGACATTTGAATTCGCAGTTCAAGGATCTTTTTTTTAATTCTGATGCATATGTTGCCACTGTTTCATCGTCGCGTTGTATGCGCGTAATAAAGTTGTGTTGTAAAGCCCATATGCTAGGTTTGGGGTCAACGTATTCGTCTAGTATATGTGTGAGCTCCTTGAAATTCATGTCAATCGGATCATCCGGGGAGCATAAATCGTGTAATTTTTCATGTAATTCTGGTGATAGAGCAGCAAGTAAGGTGTAAACTTTCATTTTAGCGTCTTCGATCTTGTTAAGTAAGAAAAATACAGTGAGTCTTTTAGTGAAGTTTGCAAAGGTCTCTTTTTCTTGGAAGGGCTGGAAATTAATTTTTGGGCCTCGTTCTTGATGCGTGTTTGTACTTAGCTGCGATGTTGATGATTCTAGCGGTAAAACGCGTCGATTGTCTCTATTTTGATATATTAGAAGTTTTGTCTTTATGATAATACATTTCTCTTCGAAATCGTACCTGGTTTCTATCTCTTGGTCTAGTTGTTCGTCTGGAGTTTCTAATTCTATGTTATGTTGTATTTCTTGTAATTTCTGTAGTGTTTCTTGAAGTGATTGAAGTCTTGACTCTGTTTCTTCATACGGTATGGTTTCTCGAGTATTCACGTAATTTTCTAGTTTTGTAATGATACCACGCAATGAGGCGCGGGTTTTCTTCAGTTTTTTTATATCATTAGTCGACATCCTCGTCGCCAATTTATTAAATACACATTTTCATAAAACAATAATCTTTATTTCAAAATTAATGAAAGCAGACAGACGTCACCAACTGTCAGCGCGACGGGGAGGTTGTAACTTTGTGGCCAGTATATATCATAAATAATTGATTATTATTAGGTAGCATCTCTCAGTGCGGTACATAGTCTTATTTATCACAAGAATGATTAAAAACCTCACCTGTTTGAAATCAACGATGACCATGCCGTTGCCTTTACCATCGGAATCGGTAAACTTGAATTGGCCGTTAGCAGAGATGGCGTTCTTGAGGATAAACTTCAGCTGTCCATTGGCGTTGGCGCCACGAGTCATCTTCAGGAGGAAATCGACGATATCACCTTGGGAGTCGGAGATCTTGGCGTGGGAGGAATATAGAGCTGAGGTTTGGATGGTTCCGATGTCGAATCTGATGAAAAAGATAGATAATGTTAGTAACGAAGCTATAGTCACAATAAAAAAGAAATATTACATGTATAAGTATGAGAAGTCTACTACTACTAACTGATAGAAGAAGGTGGTAGCTGATTCATGGAACTTACTTGATGTCTTGTGTCTTGCTGCCAACAGACGCCTTCAGGTGTCCAATAGCACCAACATTCATGTCATTAGGCTTAGTTTTGTGTAACAACACTCCCGACAATTCGTATCTGCCAATATTCTTGAACTCAATGTAGTTCTCCAAGTTGGATTTGTCAGCAGAAACGATGTCCCTCTTGGAGAAGACTTCGATTCCATTCTTGTCGTACAGTGCTTTCATCTTCATGCTGTAGTCTCCTGGTTTCTTGATCTGCTGTCTGGCTTCCAGGTCGAAGTTTATTTTCTTGTCTATGTACTGACCATCGACGTCGATGTCAATTTTCTTGGGGTCGATGTCGGCGTCAAATCTGATCCTCAGTGGGATGGCGTGGATCTCAACTGTAAGAGGGAATAGGAAATGACATTCTCAGTTGGTACCGTGTGATTTCTTATTTGATTGAGTAGTTTTTTATATCTATCAAGACTACATTAGGAGTTGATTTACAAATTTTGGAAAGGAAAGAAGCATAACTTACACTTGTTCTTGGTGATAACGTTGAAGTCCTCAGGGGAGTTCTTGTGGTATTTGAGCATTTGTCCAAACACAATGCGGTTTTCATCGGTGCTGAGGTCACCACCGTATACCAGGTCGATTTCATTGCGAAGCTGTACAAAAAAAAAACTTGAGTATTGATGATGTGATTCGTATTATTTCTGGTTTTGTTATTTATAGTCAATTTACTTACAATAGGTTCATATTCGAAGTGTCCCTTCAACCTGAAGTTGATAAACGGATTCAATTTGTTCTTGAACTCAATGTTGACGTCGTTCTTCCTCACGGATCCTTTGAGGGAAGCCAAATCCTTAACAGTAGTATCAAAGTCAATATCTCTGTCGGCACTGCTGGTGAAGTGTCCATCGATGCAAATTGGCTCCTTAACACTAGGTAAGTTCATCTTGATGTTCTCAATGGAGTACTTGGTCTTTCCACCACCGATTTCTTCAACAACTTGACCTGAGATGGGAATGTTGTGCTTGTCCTTCTCTCCTGGCATCTGGTACTCAGCAATGGGTTTGTAGACCTTGCGGTTGGCGCTTCCTTGGACGTTGAAACCAAGTTTGCCATAGATTTCGTTGGCATCGTACTTGCCCTTGACGACAATGGTCGTCTCGGTTGGTTTGCGGTAGATAGTGGCCTGGCCTGACACGACCTTCAATGGGGAGTTGAGGGACACTTGAGCTCCCATCTCGTGTTTGTTGTAGACGTATTCACCGTTGATTTGGGCACGGCCGTATTTGGCACCTAGAAATCAGAATTAGTTTTAGAAACTGCCACTAGTTAGCGTCTTTAGCTACAGATTATCATATAAATGAATAATGTTTTTTCAATTTATCTTTAGTTTTATTAATATGGTTGGTAATATTATGATCTCTACCTTCAGCCTCGAACAGCAGTTCAAAGGATTCTCTGCCGGCTGCCGCGTCTGTGCGGACCACACCCTTGATGTGGTATCCTCTGAGGTTCTGTTTCTCCAACATCACGCGGAACTTTGTCTTTCCAGTCAGAGGGTAGCTTGAGAGGTACTTGCTGATTGAAGCTTGGGCATCAGGTCCTGAACGAAAAACAATTGTTTAATAAAATGAGCCGGCTTTAATAATTTTTTAAATGGATTGAACATGGTGTAACAAAACTACTGAAAACAAACGTACCTGAGACAGTGAAAGGTACAGTCATCTCTCCGCAGACAGTTAATCCGAGGAAGTCAGCAGCCTGGTCGAAACAGCCAGTGTTCTCCTTCACAACATTGTCCATCTTAATCACCGTATGTTTCTCCGGCTGTCCCTTCTCCGAGAAGAAGTAGACCAAGTCGTTGGAGGCGGTGATAATCTCCTGTTTGTCAACGGGAAGTCCAATTTGCAGGTCGAAACCACGTCCGTTCTCCAGGACTTTAGCGATGACATGACCACCAGTAGAGCTGTGCAAGTTGACGATAACCTTGAGACCAGCGGCAATCGCATCAGCATCGACCAATAGGGCTCCGGTAACTTCGATGTCAGTGCTGGGGACCAGCTTGATGTCAACTTTGGCGTCTTTAGGGCTGTAGAGGCACTGGCGGATGTCGACGTTGGTGGCGAGCTCGAGGCGGCCGGTGGCGGCGCCCACGATGTCGAGCTTGAGGGGCAGGCCGGTGGACGTGGGGTAGGCGAGCTCGGCGTCCATGAACAGCATGTGGGCGCGGAATTCTTGCTGCAAAGGTGGAATAAATTGTTAGGCACCAGTCCAATGATGCTACTGAAGTTAAAAAAAAGAGAAACAAGAATGAACAATTTAAACATTTCAATTACTAGCACGCGGAGGACGGCTTCGAAGATACAATTATAGATTGTGGAGAGAATTCCAAGACGCGATGTCAAAAATGAAGAATAAAAAATGCCTCTTTGTCTTCGCTAAGTAGGTAAGGGACAGAAGTGGTCATACTTAGCGTGCAGATGTGAACTTTAAAAGAAGTGGGTTAGAAAAGAAATGTTGTTAGTTTTAAAAACTCGTTGAATAAAGAAGGTCGTTCTTACTTGGAAGTGTTTCACTTCGTTGATTCCCTCTTTCATGTACTCCATGAACTGGTCGAAGACCTTGTCAAAGTCGAATCCCTTGTCGTCTCCAAGAGACAGGAAGACGGCGTCAGTTCCAAACAGTTTGACGTACAGGTCCAGGTCGAGTTCATTGTTGAAAGGAGTTGATTCGGCTTTCAGCTATGGGTTGAAAAAAACAGTATAAATATTTTGGCACCCTGATTAAGTAGATAGTTATTAATAATAATAAATTCCATTTAAAATTGTCTAAGGGGCCTCGAGTTGGCTTCGACCCCCCGTACGCCTTTCAAAAGACCGGGATATGTAATCAAATAAAATCAAAATAATAATAATTAGCCCGTATTGTCGCATTGCAGGGCCTCGCTTTTCATTTTCGTTGGATAGTTATTGCAGAATTTAAATTCAAAGTGCAAAAACTCTTTGTTTAACCAAGTCCAAGTCTGCTCGGGATGAGAAGTCGTTGTGCAAACAATGGCTACTAATATTGTAAAGTGTGGAAGCTGCAATGTAGTTATAAATGAGACTTTGGCTTTTATTTGTAACAAACTGGATGTGATGGACGAGGAAAGTATTGCCCGCATTTGTGTTAGTGCATTTACGGAAAGTGAAATTTTGAATGCCAAAAACTTGTTGTTTGATTCAATTTCGACAACAAGGCACAAGAAGATAAGAAAAAGACAGGGAAAAGCATTACGTGACATAGATGATATCGTCTGCCTGTTAAAGGAAACGGATCCCGAAGAAATCCCCATCTTTGTCGCTCGGGATTTACAAAAACTGTTGTATATGGCAACCATAAAGTTGTACCATAGACTCCATAGAGTCAGCTGTCAGCAGTTCACAATAAATATTAAATGGAAGCCCGCCTCTTATTTGAACATTGGCGACGAGAAAAATTAGAAATCTTATAGAGTGCAGTTATTTCTTTATAAAAAATATGTCTATCGGTAAAATAGGTGAATTTAATATACAGGCCGGCAACTGGTTGGCGTATATAGAACGCATAGAAATGTATTTCTTAGCTAACAAAATCACTAACGATGTGAAGCTACCCACGCTCATTTCGCTAATGGGGGAAAAAACGTATGAGCTTTTATCAAATTTATCTAGTCCTTCAAAGCCGTCTTCGTTGAAATACGAAGAAGTTGTTAAATTACTAGAAGAGCATTTACAACCCCGACCTGCAGAAATGGCGGAGCGATTCAGATTTCGCCAACGGAGACAGTTAGCCAGTGAGTCTATTGCCGATTACATAGCCGAGCTTAAAAAGCTTTCCAGATTCTGCAATTTTAATACAGTTTTAGAAGACAATTTGAGAGATCAGTTTGTCTGTGGCTTAAGAAGCGAATTCACTAGGCAGCGATTATTTGCGGAGGAGCATCTTACTTATTCAAAAGCGGTGACCTTGGCCACAACTCTTGAGGCGGCAGAAAGAGATGCTTGCGCAGTAGAATATAATATCGGTAGCGATGTGAAGAACACTGCAGAATTAAGCGGAGGTATAAACAAATTGCTTGTGAACTCATGTACAGCTTGCGGTAGTACAAACCATGGGAAATTGGACTGCAGGTATAAACATTTTGAATGTAGTTTGTGCCACAAAATTGGACACTTGAGGCGAATGTGTTCAATACGGTCACAAACTGCCGTTGGACGACCGAAAAAGTCAACAGACGGCTCAAAAACAGAAGACGATCATCGGAATGAGACGTCACGCGGAGGGCGTGGCTGTCGCGGTGGTCGCGGTGCACGCGGTAGTGCAGCGCGCAGGCGCGCGGCTGGACAGCAACCCAGTACTTATTGGGTACAAGAAGCAGATGGCAACTGCTCAATATTTTCTTCTAGTGACGGTGATGTCAGCGAAGAAGACTTGAATGAGCCTATGTATCAAATGTCTTTGTCGAAATATACCCCGGTGCGTATTTCACTATTAGTTAATAATTCTTTATTGGAAATGGAAGCTGATACTGGTTCGCCTTTATCTTGTATAAGTAAAAATACATACAGTAAATATTTAAAAGATCTTGTTATAAAACCATGTCGTATAAATTTAAGTTTTTATGATGGGTCTAAAATTAAGCCACTTGGATATGTAGAAACGGAAGTTCGCTACAAAGACAAGAGTAAAATTTTAGATCTGTACATTTTTGATAATGGTACTACAAATTTATTAGGTCGGCAGTGGCTAGCGGAATTATGTATAGATATTCCGAAACTTAGTGTGCATTCTATTAAAAATGAAAGTTGTAGCAAAAATGAAATGATAGAAACTATTATTTCCAGGCATAAATCTCTTTTTGATGGCACGTTGGGTCGTTACACCGGTGGCTTAGTTAAACTGAGTGTACGTCCGGACGCGCAGCCTGTATTCTGTCGTGCTCGCCCAATACCTTATGCGCTGCGTGGTAAAGTTGATGCGGAGTTGGACGCTATGCTGCGCGCGGATGTCATCGAGCCTGTTGACCACTCTGACTGGGCCACTCCTCTAGTAATAGCCCGTAAGGCGGATGGTGGCATAAGATTATGTGCCGACTATAAGGTAACACTTAATCGCGCTTTGATGATCGACAGGTACCCGGTTCCAAAGATTGACGACTTATTTAGTGACATTTGTGGAAATGTTTGGTTTACAAAATTAGACTTATCACAGGCTTACAATCAATTAGAACTTTGTGAAGACTCTAGAAACTTTACAATTATTAATACGCATCGTGGATTATTTAAATATAAACGGCTAGTGTTTGGGTTGGCTTCAAGTCCCGGTATTTTTCAAAGATTCATGATAAATCTTTTTAAGAATGTGCCAAATGTAGTCATATTTTACGACGACATTTTAATAAAAAATAAAGATTTAAAGACACATTTACAAACAATAGAGAAAGTGTTCGACATTTTGGAGTCGAACGGGTTAAAAATTAGGCGGGAAAAATGTGAATTTTTGACACATGAAGTAAGATACTTAGGTTACATTGTAAGTAAAGATGGAGTGAAGGTAAATGCGGATAAAATTAAACCTATTCTTTCTATGCCGCATCCAAATAATGTTACCGAACTAAAATCTTTCTTAGGCATGGTAAATTTTTACGGAAAATTTATAAAAAATTTGAGCACATATTTATGTGTACTTTACGAATTGCTTAAAAAAGGCAAACATTTCAAGTGGCTTAGAAAACATAGCTTAGCATTTAACGAAGTTAAAAAATTATTATGCAGCACGGATGTGCTGGCGCATTATGATATGTCATTAGAGACAACGTTGACTTGTGATGCTAGCGCACACGGCCTGGGCGCCGTGCTCGCGCAGCGCACTCAACACGGAGAAGATGAACGAGTAGTAGCTTATGCATCGCGGGCTCTCACCTCTGCTGAGAAGCATTACAGCCAAATTCATAAAGAGGCTCTGGCCATTATTTTTGCGGTTGATAAATTTCACCAATATTTATACGGGAGAAAATTTACTCTTCGCACCGACCATAAACCACTAGTGAGCATTTTTGGACCTGACACTGGTATTCCAAGTACAGCAGCTAGTAGATTACAAAGATGGGCGATCAAATTATCAGCATATGACTTTAACATAGAGTACGTAAAAACAGATCAAAATGTGGCCGATGCACTCTCGCGTTTGATAAAGACAAATAAAGATATCAGTACTGCAGATGATGAATTACCAGAACAAACATACTTACATTTCGCCACTGAAGCACTCCTTTTAGACAACAATGTTCTAAAGAAAGAGACTTCTTCAGATTTTTTATTAAGTAGAGATTAAAGAGCTTAAACCTTATGTCAATCGCAAAAATGAACTTTATACGGAGCTAGGATGTGTTTTGTGGGGTCACCGGGTTGTGATACCTTTAGCTTGTAGAGATAGAGTTCTAAAAGAGCTACATGAGCCACACATGGGAATTGTTAAGACAAAAGCATTAGCAAGAAGTTATGTTTGGTGGCCAGGGATTGATGAAGCTGTAGAGGCGGTCTGTAGGGCTTGCAAGGTATGCGCCGCAGTGGCAGATGCGCCACACCAACATGCGCCACAACCATGGCCGTGGCCGAGCCGCCCTTGGTCACGACTACACATCGACTTTTTAGGACCAGTGGCAGGACTAACTTATTTAATCATTGTTGATGCTTGTTCAAAGTGGATTGAGGCTATTCAAATGAAACGCACTACAGCACAAGCGGTAATAACGGTTCTCAGGGATATTTGGGCTAGGTTTGGTCTACCGAAACAAGTAGTTAGCGATAATGGTCCACCGTTTACTAGCACTGAATTCAAACATTTTTTAGTAAAAAATGGTATTGAGCAAATTTTCTCCGCGCCTTACCATCCTGCCTCTAATGGCGCAGCAGAGAGTGCGGTAAAAATTTGTAAGCGGGTAATTAAAAAAGCACTTAAGCAACAATTAGATCCAGATACGGCATTGTGCAGGTTCCTTTTAACTTACAGGAATACTGAACATCACACGATAGGGGACAGTCCAGCAAAAATTTTACAAGGAAGAAATTTACGCACTAGACTGGACGCTTTAAAACCCGATCGAGAGGCGCGTATACAATCGCGACAAAAAACACCAGAAGGTGCACATCGCCAGGTCGCGGAGGGGGATAATGTGTGGTATAGGAACTATCGTGGTCCAGACAAATGGGTACCGGGACAAGTTTTAGAGCAATTAGGTAGGACTGACTATAATATTCGATCTGATTTTGGAACCGAGGCCCATCGACATATTGATCAGTTGCGGCGACGTTCTGTGTTACCGGAGACGGCATGCCATCCACATCCACCTAGTAATAAGATTACTAGGAAGTCACGAAGCTCACTTATTTTTCCTGAAATGAAAGAGGAGAAGTCCAGTGGGACAGACAGTAGTGGTCCGATGATGCAAGAAACGGGAAATGTTATTGAGTCAGGTATTACGGCGGCTACGACAGTGGATGGTCTGCAGGCAACGTCATCCATTAATCCTTGCGACAGTGAAAGGCCGGTTTCAACTGAGGTACCGGTGGTACATCAAAGACCCGTAAGAATTACTAAGCTTCCTAAAAGATATTGTTTAGAGTTTGATTAAGTTAAGAGTTTGACTAATTCACTATCATTTTAATAGTTAAGTGTTTAATTAATGTTACTATTATACTTGGTTAAGAAGTTAGATTTATTAGTTTGTTATGTGAATGATCTAAATGTTGCTATTTACTAAGTTTTATTTTGTTTATTATTTATTAGGCTATTTGTTGTTAATTAGTTTTTATTAAGGGTGAAGGTGTTGTATATGGCAACCATAAAGTTGTACCATAGACTCCATAGAGTCAGCGGTCAGTCAGTTCACAATAAATATTAAATGGAAGCCCGCCTCTTATTTGAACAAGTATTTCAAAAACTTCTGCATGATATTGGCTATTAGAAGCCATTTCCAAACAATAACCGACACTTTGAAATTAAAGCTCCTGTCTTCGAGAACCTATTTGCGATCCACTGTGCGGCGCCAATTGCTGCGCCCGCTGTCATATAAATAAAATGTTCTATAATTGTTTGCAGTGTGCTTCAACTGACATCATACGTGGAAGACGGCGGTGAGAAAGACAACGTTGCGGTACTGAAGGCGTTACAGCAACAGATACACGCCAAGATGGGAGCTGCGCACGAGTTTCTTAATGTGAGTTTTTGTTTTATCAAACTTCAAACTTCTGTGGTACAGTTAAAATATTGCAAAACAATTGGGATTCGTATTCGATTTTAGCTAACATCTTACTTTTGTTGATTGCGTAGGCGCGATGATGACTAATTTAGGGTTCGATTGGTCGGGAAAAAACAATTTTCAAAATCGTTAAAAAACCTAATAATTGGGTTTTTTAAGGATTTTGATAATATTTTTTTCATATGGTAGTTGAAATTGAAACTCGCTCGGTGGTCCCCTATGCATTTTTTTTATTTTTTGCTTTGGTAGTTTTTGAATTAGCTTCAATAATAAGTATTTAATGAATTTTGGGTGTGTTGAGGAAGTTATAAAACTTCCTGTCACTGTTGTTTACATTGCAAGTAGTGATATACGAATTTGTGTGGGGTAGGTACAACAGCTATAAGTGAAAATTAAAAAAACTTTTTTATCACATCTATTCAAAAAGACGTAGTTTAATCCTCGTAAACAGGGACCAAAATAGCGTTTTAATCCCTAGGGACTAAAAGTGATTTGAATTTGGAATGTGGAAATTGTTAGTAAAAGTTCTATTCACCAAAGAGATCGATCACGAACATTGTATGAATAAGTAACAGGCTGGCAAGAGAGAGAGATAGTGTGAATTTGATCAAAATTAAAATCCAAGATGGCGGATTCGTTTTTTTTTTTTCATCGTTTTCGACTGTGGTTAAGTCGATAGTGAGGTCAAAATTTAAATCCAAGATGGCGGATGCGAAAATTTTCAAATTTTTCGTCATGGGTATCGTTTTCGTAGTTTTTGACGGTGGTAAAGCCGATAGTGAGGTCAATATGTAAATCCAAGATGGCGGACGCGAAAGTTTTCAAATTTTTCGTCATGGGTATCGTTTTCATGATTTTCGAGGGTGATAAAGCCGCTAGTGAGGTCAAAATTTAAATCCAAGATGGCGAATGCGAAAATTTTCAAATTTTTCGTCATGGGTATCGTTTTCGTAGTTTTTGACGGTGGTAAAGCCGATAGTGAGGTCAAAATTTAAATCCAAGATGGTGGATGCGAAAATTAACAAAAATATCGTCATGGGTATCGTTTTCATAGTTTTCGAGGGTGGTAAACCCGATAGTGAGGTCAAAATGTGAATCCAACATGGCGACTGCGATTTTTTTTTATTTTCATTTTTTTTTTATTTTGTGTAAATCAGTGAGTAGGAAATTCGTTCCTGATGGGGGTCGGACCGCATACGTTTGTTTTCTCATAGAGGGTGATAAAAAGTAGAGTGTTCACCTCGGGAGCAACACTATTTTAAGCTCGAGTGATGTACTTTGAATCCCTCGCTGCGCTCAGGATTCTACTTTAGAATCCCTCGCTACGCTCGGGATTCTACTCTAGAATCCTTCGCTCCGCTTTGGATTCAAAGAAACACTCTCGCCTTAAAAATAGTTGTTTGCTCCCTTAGTAAACAATCTACTATTTTACAAAAAAGCAACCGCTATCCAAAAAATTCCCTACAGCTACTGGTTAATTCTTTTGTTAAAAAGCTTTTCTTATTCTTTATACTGTTCTTATTTTTGCGGCCACCTAGGACTCGGACGCCCAACGCAACGGCTACGGCGAGCGCGCGCTGCGCAGCGTGCTGACGTCGGCGCAGCGCGCCACCGAGCACCTCGCGCCGCAGCCGGCCGGCGCCGCCAGGAGGGTCGCCAGGTGACGCCTTATAGCTGGCCGAGATGACTGTCTTTAGGCTTATGGCATCTCTACAATAAGGAGGCAAAAAATAAAATACTGGCAAAAGTAGTGCGTGGGAGGATTTTGAAACTATCAAATAAATGATAACATCGAACTAAAGAAAAAAAAACAAAGAAACTGAATATAGTGGGCCGAAGATGGGCTGTCGATCTTTGACTAGCTATTTTGACTAAACTATCGGATATAATTGATTGAATTTTTGTATACAGACTAGGAACGTCAATAGATGTACAAAGTTTATATTATCGTCGTATCGTCATCCCCACATTCTGTAAGACAAAAATCACACTGCATTGCGCCAGCTAGCGGCTGAGTGAGACTGATTGTGATTGTTAACTTTTCAAATTATTATAGTTCACATTATTGCGAAGTGTTATTATTTACGACAGTTTCGACAACAACAGTCAAAATAAAATAAAACAATATATTATTCACTTTTAGGCTGCCCGTCCACCGGAGCGAAGAGGAGAGGAGAGGAGCGGACATGTGTCAATATTAACCAATGTAATCAAAACTCCACTCCAGAGGTGCGATTCTATTGGTTAATTTTAGCTCATCTCCGCTCCAGTGGACAATCAGCCTTAGCCAATCTTGAACTGAATTTCTTAGGGTTATTAAACTTTCGACTTTGGCTTCGGTCAAAAATCAATTTACGGTCGAACACTACTAGTAGCTTTAATTTAAAACTATAATAATAACGCTTTATTTTGTATTTATTTCAGATCTGGCGGTATCAACGCAGACCAGCTATGCGATGAGCGACAATACGGACACGGCAGAGAAGCTAAGGTGACCAAACAATAAAAACTATATTTATTTCTCCTACATACCGTAAGTTTCGAACTAAACTGAATATTATTTAATCATCCAGGCATTGAACCTGGCTTCAGACCTGCGCCACCAGATCAACGAGCTGGATGTCATTGTGAACGAGGGCGTGAGAGCGGTAGAGAAGCAGGGCGGGAAGACCATGCAGGCCAGGTGAGGATACCATAATAAATTATAGCTTACAAGGCCGGGTGCCCCATGAAATTTTCCATAGGCCCGGCTAGCCAAATTTCATCCAAATCCTATTAGTAGGATAATACTAATTATTAAAATACCATCTTGCATTCATGCAAGCCTAGTACTATTGTACCAAGTTTATTTATAACTGGAATAAGATTTTTCTTACAAACAAAATCCCCTTTTCACCCCCTTAAAGGCCGAGTTTCCAAAAAGCGTTTCTTAGTGCTCCTCTACATTATAAAAGGAAGCCGTGTGTAAAATTTCTCGTTCCTAGTCCCCGTAGTTTCGATTGTGCGTTGATAGATCAGTCAGTCACCGTTTCCTTTTATTCAAGGTATTTTTTTTTATATCCCATAACTCTAGGGTATTAATGAGACCATGTCAAAGAATCAACTATAGTTTTTTTTTTTTTAATGATAAATTACCACTAGACTCTCGATGTGTGTATCTAACTTTCATTGATAAGTCATTGATAAACCATTTTCATTATGCGACGTTGACATATTTTCTTTTTATGACCAAAAATAATCTGAATTAAGAAATATTTCACCTAAGGGTTTTTTACATAAATAATCGTGAATTGTCGAATTAATTGAATAAAAAAAATACGCCAGTTGATTCTTTGATATGGTCTCATTCATATCCTAGAGTTATGGGATATAAAAAAAACACTTTGTATAAAAAAAAAGAATAGATTATTAGTTAGATAAGTGTGTAAGTGTGTGTGATAAGTGTTTTTTTTTAAAAGAAACATAGACTCAAATAATGGAGTGGGACCAACGGGAATTAAAAAAAAAACTAAATCATTCCCGTTAGTCCCACTAACAAAATCAGTGGGACGAACGGGAATAAATTTAATATTATTTATTAAATTCCCGTTCGTCCCAACAGTGGGACGACGGTAGTGGGATGATCGGGATTACACCTTATAACTATAAAAACAGAAAACAATGATTATAATGCCAAAAGGACCTCAAGCTCTGCATAATGTCAGATGACAACACAAAGTGTACCACCTGACGCTGATTTTCAGCTGCAACCCACAGACTCTCCTATTACATGGGACTTAAACATATCTGGCGAAATGTGGGTGTTCTATAGTTTCACTTCTGCACAACCCTTTTGGGATTACATGCGTGATGTTATGTTATATTTTTATTTGTGTGTGAATAGATTGGAGACAGCTCACAAGTGGTTGTTGCACCCGGCTGCGGATCCAGTCACCAGGGTGGAAGGTCAGAAGGCAATCAACAGCATCGTCTCTCAAGGACAGAGGGTAAGGAAAACGTGAACCTTGAAGTGAGCTTTGATTGACCTTTAGGTTCGTAAGGAGCGTATTTTTCTCCCGTACTGGATTTTCATCTGAACTTACCGCTGAGAGTTGAATATCCGACAGTGTTTTCTTGACGCGCTGGGATGTGCTGTTGGATTCTCAATGCTCGGCTCAGTACCGAGAGTTAAAAATCCAGTGCGCAAAAAAAATCGCCCGTGCGAACCTCAGGTTAGTAGCCATTCGGTTGCTATGGTTTTGAAAGGAAATTCTTCTCCATCTGCCTGATGCCTAATGGCAAAATTGCAAAAATAAAACAGAGATTTTTGAAGTCTAATATTACTCTAATGTCTGTGGGATAGCTTTTCTTGTTTCATTTGTTATGTCGATATTATATATCGATAATTTCCTTACAGATCGCCGACGGCCTTCAAGGTCGTGAAAAAGCGGAGGTTCTGCAGCTGTGCTCCGAGGTACAGCGTCTGTCCGATAAGTTGGCCGACTTGTGCGCCAGCGGGAAGGGGGATAGTGAGGAGGCGAGAGCTATTACGAGGTACGTACTATTGCAGTTAAGGGGTATTTTTGTCTACTGTTAGATATGGGCCGCTGACAAACATTGGGCATTTTTTAATTTTATTGTTATGGTTTTATATTATACTTGTTGCCCGGAGTTTGTAAGTTGGTGTGACACTCATGCCCGCGCGCACGTGACGCGTACTCCTGCGCTGAAGCACGCGACCGTCGGCCTGCGTGTCTGAGGACGTAGAGAGTGTATCTGTGTCTGCGTAGACACGCCTGCACTATAATAATTCCTGTGTCTCCGCTGAGATTGATCGCCATGGCCGAAATCGCCATAAAAAAAAAATTCAATCTATATCTTTTTAATACTTGTTGCAGGGAGCTGACAGATAAGCTACACGAGTTGAAGCGAGCTACTGAACGCGCCGTAGTTAACCGAGTGGTCGAAGAGTTTATAGATGTGGCTGCTCCACTCAGACACTTCACTGATGCTGTGAACGCGCCTATGGGTAAGTTACATTTTTATTTATTGGCTTACATTTTACTAGGGAGCCGAAATAAGTATCAATACGTCTTTTGCGATACCCATACTTATCTACCGGTAAAATACAGCATAATAAAAATGACAGTCATAGCAGTACACAACATTTACGTATCAGAGCATTGTTCTTAAAAAATCTTGAATATGAAAGGTTCTCATAATAACTTATACTCATAAGACTTATAATAATTGTCTTAACAATAAGCGTGTCCCCCCCCCAGGCGCCCCGGGCCGCGAGCCGCAGTTCCACGACAAGGCCGCCGCGCTGGCCGCCTTCAGCCAGCGGGCCGCCGCGGCCGCCGGGGTGGTCGCGGCTGGTGTGGGACACAACAAGCGGCTTGCTGACCAGCTCATACATAATGCGCAGCAGGTTATATACACTCAAACTTAAAGCATTTATTCCAATTTATCCATTTACAGGCACTCGGAAATATGAAAGAAAGAAATAAAAAGAAAAAAGACGTGTGGCACTCGGGGACTGCCCCGGCGAAGCTATTGCATAGCATTTTTTATCAACTTACGCAATTGTAAAATATTAACCCGAATACAAGAAATAGCAATGATGACATTGACAGGAACTGTGATTCACATTTATAGTTTTTAAAACTTGACACAACGTAATGGGAACATCATACTAATAAAAAGGTTTTAATTTAACTATTAATAGTCAAGGATCATTCGTCTAAATAAATTTGAACTTTATTGTCAAACAGTTAAACATAATTTTCAATACAACACTCTCGTATCATTCGTCTAAGTAAATTTGAACTTTGTTGTCAAACATTTAAACATAATTTTTAATACAACACTCTCGTATCATTCGTTTAAGTAAATTTGAACTTTGTTGTCAAGCAGTTAAACATAATTTTCAATACAACACTCTCGTATCATTCGTTTAAGTAAATTTGAACTTTGTTGTCAAGCAGTTAAACATAATTTTCAATACAAAACACTCTTTCCTTAGGTAGTATTTTCGTTACGAAATTTCTGGATTAGGTCTCCACGCTCAAGGCCCGCGATAGAAGCTATGCAATAGCTTAAAAGTATTTATTGAGACAAGCACAGGGAATCACAAACTAAACTAAGACATATTGAAACATTAATATAAAATAAAAATAAAGCTAAAAAAATATGAAGCTTTATACTCAACTATAGGACATGAATACCCTTCACGGGATGTTCAGGGACATTTCTGATACCTAATAAGGAGTAAAGTGTATGAGCTCCGTGATCGAATCGCAACAAATCTTTTAAAATTTGTCTAAAAACAAAATACTGCTTGCATTGTAAATTAAATATCAACTCCAGTGAAGCTTTATCTAAACTCTTGTGTCTTTTCACAGGTGGAGAAACTGTCTCCACAATTGATTGCTGCTGGCAAGATCAGGCTGTACAACCCGGATAGCAAGGTGAGATAAAATAAAAACTTACTTTACCTTTCAAGATTCTAACTCATATGATTGTGTCCACTACGTGCTGACTTATGTCAAGAGGTCCTCTTCAGTCTTGCTATTCTATATTTTTAAACCTTCAACCCTATATAGAGTCAAAATCAATCTGCCTAGCCTTTTCCCAAATGTTGGGGTCGACTTCCAATCTAACCAGATGCAGCTGAATACCAGTATTTTACATGGAGCGACTGACTATTTGACCTCCTTGGTAAGACTGGTTGTCAGACTTTCGGGCTTCTGACGACCCGTAACAACTGTCAAAGATCCACGAATGATAGTCGGGACCAACGGCTTAACGTGCTTTCCGAGGCACGGAGGAGTCTCAGTATGTAATGATGGTCACCCATCCACTGACCAACCCCGGCAAACGTATCTTAACCTGATGGATTAACCTGTGCGGCTGTTATTACTTAGCCACAAGCTCCTGCCCTAAAACGTTCAACCCTATTATAGAGTAATAATTTTCAAACTACTTTCATTCTAGGTAGCCGAAGAGCATTTCAACAATCTGAAGAACCAGTACGCGGACGCAGTACTTCGCGTCAGAGATCTGTGTGATCAGGCTGTAGACCCGCTCGACTTCGTCAGGACTGCTGGTAAGAGAATAAATAGTAATTTGTTCATGATGGCTTACTGGAGCAGCTCATGGCCTAATGGGTCAACATATTTGATTATATCAATCTTATTGTGACATCAATGTTGGCTTCATGTCTGGTTTCGTCAGTATACGTCCTTCGGCTGAAATGATGACTCGGAGAGCAGTGTGGCATCCTATTATCAGTTAACTAACGGGCTGTTTGATCTATTTATATAATTATATAAAAATCAATTTCCGTGCATTAGTCTCGCAAAAACTCGAAAATCACTCGACCGATTTTTTTATTTTTTTGTTTTGTTCGCCTGAATCCTGGGGTGGTATATATATGAAAAAAGAAAATTAGGATACCCAAAGGAACAGTCGAAAAATATCGATCTCACGTGGTACGAAGTTCACCGGGTCATCTAGTCTGAAAATAAATAGAAGTCAGAAAGTATTTACCAGTTGTGTTCGGGACACTTGAAATCCTATATTAAAAAAAAAAACTTCTTATTCTAACTGCCGTCTTCTTTCCCAGGTGAACTGATGCAGAAGCACACTTACCTGTGCGAGGATGCGATCCGCAACAACGACTCACAGAAGATGGTCGACAATACATCCGCTATCGCCAGGTACACATTGCCACCAATCCTTCATTGTCAGAAATCTAACGCAGTGTCGGTGATAGGCAGCATCGGTTCTTAGAACTGTGGCGGCATCTACATCGCCATATGCGATTTACGCATCAAAGACCTGACGTCACTCAAATCCTGCATCGCGTAATCAGAGTTTACCGCGCGAACGACATATGTATATACAATCTCCCGACATAAATTTTCGGGGAGTTGCCCGCCAGACGGAGGATCCTCCCTTTTCTAATGAGGAAGAGTGGACTTTACACCCTGTTTCTCATACCTCTAAAGAACTCTTCTTTTTGATGTCAGATGTTATTTTCCTGTGATTTTATTCAGTTTATTGGAATACTTTCTGTCCCCCAGGCTCGCCAACCGCGTCCTATTAGTAGGCGGAGCGGAACGCGACAACACAGAAGACGCGGAATTCGCACGTTCGCTAACATCCGCTCAGCAACGCTTACAAGCGGCCATCCCGCCCGCTGTGCATCGCGCTAAGGCCGTAGCCTTAGGGGACAGGGCACAGGCGGGAGCGTGGAGATCTGCTAATGCTGAGGTGAGAGAGGAATAAGGTTATAGTAAGACGTAACTTAATAAAATATTCTTGAGAGGTTTTGTTTTTCTGAAACTACGCTTATTGCACGACTCGTAATGCTTCGCATTAGAGTGTGCTCTACGATCGAAAAATATTTTTTGCCCCATTTCTGCAACTGTTTTTATTGTTTCACTCCTGCTAGTATACAGAACCTACTTAATTTATATACCATTGTATAGATGATTAAATGGAGATTAATATTGTATTTCTTAACAATTGATTTAATGCAGCAGAAATGGAAAAAGCATCAAAATAGTTGAAAAAAATTTCCTGTCCGTCAATTTATGATCCCTGAAAACATTGTAGCTTGCGATCAAATCAATTAATTGAGTCAATTTTTTTTTTATACATTCGTTTCAGCCGTAGAAGGAACCCTATTGAAAATGGCTCTTTTATTCATAGTAGTTTAATTATAATTAATAAAATACTAACTAAAATATAATATCAATATCTAAATATTTTCAACCTTGATCCGGTGCCGTTGCCTAGCAACTGCCAACGTAAATATCTTTGTCAGTCGTTGACATTACGACTTCATGAAAAGTGATAAATTGTTCATTTTTAAACTATGTTTTGAATTTCTTTTTCGTTAATGACTGAGTGATAAGTATGAGGCGTGCACTTTTGGATTTTCCAAACTATTTATTTATTTATATTAATTCGTATGTCCATTCCTCAGATAATCAGCGCAGCGGGTGCAGTAGAGTCGGCTCTGTCGGGTCACTACGCGCCGCCGCCCCCGCCGCCCGCGCTGCCGGAGGCGCTGGCCCGCCTGCACGTGGCGCCGGCTGCGCACGCGCCGGCCCCGCCGCGCCCGCCGCCCCCGGCGGGACAGGCGCCCCCCCGCGCCCGCCGCCGCCCGCCGACACGGACGACGAGGGAGAGGACATCTTTAGGAGGCAGCCGCATCCCAGTCATCCTATATTGGTAAGCTGTACTAACATTATTATTATCATAAATTGATTTAGAAGTGAAACTGCCGTCATCTAGTCGGGATTTTACTGGGTTCAATCATGAACAGTGATCGGAATAGGCTGACTATATTTGCCTAAACTTCGGAGAACAGAGACAGAAAATGGAGACTTCCTTACGACTATTTTTTTTTTCCGGGATTCGGGAAAAATCTTCAGTAAGTAAAAAATAAGTTTTATTTAAGATGTGTAAAAGCTATTTTTAACTAAACTTGCAATTAACAAAACTTAGGAATTTTCACTAAAACTAATCTAACTTAAATCATGTATTATTATTATTTATGAAGACGTTAAAAAAACAAAGGTTGTTTTTATCATCTGTAAGAACATTTGTGTGGAATTTTATTACAGTTTAGAATCCCAAAGCCAATGCCAAACTGCACCATATAATTTTTTTGTTGACTAATAAAAATTGTGCATATTGCATAAAAAAAGTAAAATATCTACTTATTCAATGATTTGATACAACGGTTAATTTAAGGATCGTAAATATATTTCGAATACATGAATTAAAGTTAGATTATAATTATTAATTGGTAATTGCAAGTTTAGTTAAAAATAGCCTTTACACATCTTAAATAAAGCTTATTTTCAACTTATTGAATATTTTTCCCGAATCCCGGGAAAAAAAAAATAGTCGTAAGGAAGTCTCCACTTTCTGTCTCTGTTCTCCGAAGTTTAGGCAAATATAGTCAGCCTCTTCCGATCATTGATCATGAATGATAAACGAAGAGCCTAAGGTATAAATTCTCATAAAATAACATTAATAAAAAATAAGGTGCGTGCTTATGATCACACTATAGAAGTGAAAACTTACGACTGAAGCCGAATATACGCGATTCAACGTCACCGACTGACTGCAGCCGAGTCTACCCGATTCAGCGTCATCGACCAGAGCGAGACTGTTCACTTTCCTTCACTATTCAGAAAACCGCAAAAAATGTTCACTTCATTATTCAACAAATAATTGAAATGAGGTACATAAACGTTTTCCATACACAGGTTGCAGCCCATAACTTGCACAAGGCGGTCCGCGAATGGTCATCCAAAGACAACGAGATCATTGCAGCAGCTAAACGCATGGCTATCCTCATGGCGCGCCTGTCTGAACTCGTGCGCTCTGACTCTAAAGGTAAATTATATCACCAAGACATTGAAACGGCCTGAAATAACAACACTGGCAAATCTAGATTATGAACTTGTGGCGGCATCTACAACACAATATGCTAACTATGCATCACTCTGACGTCATGCAAAATCCTGCATCGCGCTAGAAGAGTTTACCGCGCGACTAGAATATATACTATGTCCCGACATCAACCGTCGGGCAGTAGCCCACCAGACACAACACCCGTCTGGTCGGAAGATCCTCCCTTTTCTATGGAGGATGAGTGAACTTTACACCCTGTTCCTCACACCTCTATAAACTATTGAACTATATGCTATAAAGCGGGTGTTTTAGTTTAATTCACCCAATCTAGTTACAACTACTTGCGAAAGGTAATAAGCGAGGAATTGTCTAAACAAAAGTGCAAAGAGTATATTTATGTTCAATACCCCAAGTACAGTTCGCGTCAAATAACTTTGCCGCTCTGAAGTAGGCTACAAATGACTGCGCAGTAGTCAATCTGCCTTCAAAAACAGTAGTGCGCATGCCAGCGCGCATGCGCAACCTAACTTCAGAGCGGCAAAGTTATTTGACGTGAACTGTAAATAAAAAAAATAAAAAATAAGATACACAGCCGAGAATAAATATATGCCACTCCACTCCGTACCAGCGGGTTTTTTAGGCATTTAAATATGAAGTACAGCTTTATATCGTAAAATAAAAGTTGCAATATTTGGTGTAAACGTGTGTAAAAATACCCTTAACAAAGCTGAGAGTCACTTCCCGTCATTATGAACACTTTTTTGTACTTTACCATACCTGGGAACCTTCTAGTTATGGAGAGATTGAGGGTCAAAGTTCCAACATATACTGTTTAAAAAAAAACAAATATTACAACGACGTGAGGGGTATTTCTTATATTCTTGGTCAGACCATATGAGGACCTTGCAGATAAGCGCTTGAGATGATCTTTTGAGGAAAGAACCACACAGTTTTGAGTGGACCACGAGTCCTCACATTCACAATAATTAAAATAATAATACCTCCACGACCCCTGTACCGTTGCATGCACCCATAAGCACAATGTTTGCGTGCGTTACACTGCGCACTGCCGTAAACAGCGAATTTTTATACCAAAAATAAAATTGATTCCCCAGGAATTATTTTTTTGCGCAAACTTACTTAGTTTGATGTACAGAATGCGGGGATGGCTTCGTGAAGGATCTTTTTACACCCTATATTTATTTAAGTAATCATAAAAATAACAGGATAAATATCTATGCTAAGCACTATTCATGCTAACACTAATATGTATAGTTAGGCGCATATTATTTAAATTATATTTGACTAGCTGCTGCCCGCGACTTTGTCTGCTATCCAGGATGAAAAATAGCCTATGTCCTTAACCAGGTCATGGTATATCTGTGTGCCAAATTTCATCCAAATCCGTCCATCCGTTTTTGCGTGATTGAGTAACAAACAAACAAACTTATTTTCCCATTTATAATATTAGTTACAATTACAAAAGACTTTATAACAAAAAAATATGCTCGTTTGCTAAATATTTTTACAAAATCTTCTGTACAAACAAGAAACAAATGACACAGCTTTTTAAATAATTTTCTTGCTTGTATACAATAATAATATGCGCTTACTAAGCTATACGTTCGATGTTGTAATCATTGTACATGTCTCTCACTCGCCTCCGGATAGAGGTCGCTCTGAATCTTACCGGTAAGTCACACTGTTTCACTTGCATCGTTTGTATATATTTAGATATCATTAGTAAAATACAATAGACGACGTATATTTAGTAACCGTAATCGTTTAACTCGACGTGTTTCCACGTCAAGCGCCGGACGCAGAGAACCGCTCTGCGTTCGGCGTGACGTGGCAACCAATTGTCATCCTGATCCTCGTTGAGAGGTGAAATACGTGTCGATTTCTTAAATCTTTATGACTCTTTAAGAACAGTTACTAAATATAAGTCGTCTATTGTATTTTATTTATCATGGATTTCCGCAAAGTCACGCCTGAGTCAATTAAGTATCATTCTTAAACTGCTTTTATATGTTGTGTAATTCACCGTAGGAATAATACTTTATTTATGCAACATGCAAAATATTACAGAATGAGTTTTTAATGTGGGGTTCTTGAGAGCGAAATACGAAACCATTTCGCTCTAAAAACCTACTAAAAAACTCACCCTGCATACTTTACATTTAAATCTATTTTGTGTGTAGTCTCAAAACGGTGAAGGAAAACATCGTGAGGAAACCGGCATGTCTTAGAACCAAAAATTCGAAGACATGTGACATCTACCAACACGCACTGGGCCCGCGTGGTAGATTACAGGCCACTCCCTCTCGCAGAGAGGAGGCCTGTGTCCCAGCAGTGGGAACATTAATAGGCTGATTAAATATGTATTATGGAGTGTTTCAATTCCTACTATTACCTATTTGGCATGTCATAAAAATCTTTGACCTATACATGGTGTAAAAACCTAAAAAACTTCTATTCCTTTATCGTTTATGACTTGAGAATCAAATTGGTTCCACATTCTTTACACATAGTGGATTCTGCAATTTTAGTTTGAATTGAATTTTCATTATTTTAGTTTTGTCTTGGTCATTTTATTATTTGTGAATGAGCATGCCACCTCCTCAACATGCCATATCTTCAACCATAAACTTTTTATGCTCCCGCCCACAGGTAGCAAGAGGGAGCTCATCGCCACAGCCAAGGCGATCGCAGAGGCGTCCGAGGAGGTCACCAGACTTGCCAAGAAGTTGGCGCTCGAGTGCACCGATAAGAGGATTAGGACGGTACGTGTTGTGACAAGTTTCGTCATTCAAGACGAGAACCCTTAATACAAGTTCATGTTTACTGCCTCATTGGTCTGGAGGTCGCAAGTGCTGCTGCTGAGTATGAGCCCGGGATTGCTCAGTAGCAGCCCGGGTTCTGGATTCGTGCCCGTTTAGATGGCAATAGGCACAATTGTCCTGATTTAGGAATTAAATCCTAGACCTACCGCCCCGTAAATGATATATGATTTTATTTCCGTAAGTAAGTTTGTACAAACATTTTTACACATCAATTAAAAAAAGTAGATGAGGTCGTCGTTTCGTATTTGACGTAATCTTAAGGTCGATTTAGACCACACGATCGAATGCACATTTTATCCGCACTCTACCAAATTCTCTTTGTGTAAACCGGGACAGAACATTCCTTTGTTGGTCACTCGCTACAAAAATGTCAAAGATATCAACAAAAGAATGCTCTTGTTCGGGTTCTATTTTACTTTTTTTTTATTTATTCCTCCTGTATTGTCGTGCGTTTACAGACATTTAAACTCACATATACAAACAGCCAGACCCGGAACAACTACTTGTAGGTCATACAAATATTTGTTCCCAGCGGGATACGAACCCGCGACACGCAGCGCAGCAGCCGCCAACCGTGCCGTCAACATTCTATGTTCGTCTAAACTCTAAACCAACCTTTAGAATAATATTCTTGTTTATGACAGAACCTGCTACAAGTGTGCGAGCGCATCCCCACGATCGGCACGCAGCTCAAGATCCTGTCGACAGTCAAGGCGACCATGCTTGGCGCTCAAGGTAAGAACATCTTCCTTTTACGAGTACTTACATCTCGTTTCCTTGGTATGCCTTTATATTATTTATGTCACGTAACTTTCTGCGTGTTTATTTCTCCTTCTTTTGACCAAAGGCTGTACGTAAGCTTATAACAGCTTTCTGAGCTTTCACACAATCCTTTTATTCCGCTTATACAGGGTGTATTAGAAATTTGTGGTCAAACTCAAACTTAAAACATTTATTTCAATTAAACCATATTATACAGGCACTTTTGAATTCAAAATCAATCAATCATCAATTTTCTTTTTGTCAAATTTAGATAGATAGATAGAATACTCTTTATTATATACACCATAAAAATTACAGACTCAGATTAACAAACTAGGGGGTGTCGAACAGACCATTTAGTTGAACAATTACTATGAAAACTGCACTGAAATTATTCTATGGGTCTCACTTGTCTGAGCATTAACAGAGACTCATGATTACCGTTAGTCCATTTTGAACCACATGTCGAAACCACTAAAGTTCTTTTTTCGATTGTTATCTGACTAGTCTTACTACCGCTGTCCTGTTCCATACTTATTTATCCAATACCCTATTTACTATTAAGCTTAGTATATTATATCAAGAGCTTTCTCTCTATTAATGCTGTGCTTCTCGCTTTTCTAACAGTCGGCATGCCGGACTACAAAGGTAAAATATTATGACGTCAATGTGTGATTAATATTACATCAAAACATACATACGCATACTTATAATATATGTATTCTGCCATTATTTTTTCATTAACTAAAACAGCAATGCAGCAATGTTCTGGTGGAGCTGTTTGAACATTTATTTTTATAAAAGTATGAGATTTCATAGGAGACAAATTTTAATTATCAATTAAACAGAAGACTAAGTGATATTCCGCCTAAGAAAAAGAGATACTCTTATACATTTTTATGTGAAACATCTAATGCAGCGGGTCAGACCGCCTGTTGGCTCGGCGTGTCGCCATGCCACTCTGCGAGACAGTCACAGATTCACATACCATGTAAAAAACATCGGAATATTTTGTTTTTGATTATGCCATATTATTTTATAAACCATCCTTTCATGCATATTTTCTATACATAATAGTTTCGATATTTCACATTTGCTAGGCTTCCGCGAAAGCTGATTTTCTATTAATAACTTGATTAATATAATCATAGAAATAGGCACGTAACTTAGCACAATGTCATTGGTTTTGGCTACAATTATCTTCGATTTATTCAATTTTAGTAAACGTTTTATTTGTTGAATTTGCAGGTAGCGAAGAGGACCAAGAAGCGACAGAGATGTTGGTCGGAAATGCACAAAATTTGATGCAGAGCGTAAGTGTTTCTCTCTTTTCTTATAAAATTTAGCAGTGGCATAGATCTAAGCAGCTACTTAGGATAAAGGTGAATGCTGTCTTTCTAAAGAAACGTAGTGATCTATAGTCATTTCTTTTTTTGGAACGAAGTTCTTTAACGGCTTGCGGTAGGAGTAAGGGCCACAGAAGACTTGCTACTTTTAGCATCGACGATCGGCGATTTTGCGAATGTATTGATGCATTAAGCTTCTAAAAAGCGGCCAATTCGCCGATCGCCGATGCTAAAAGTAGCTAGTCTGCTGTGATCCTAAACTGGCAGAAATCGTCACGTAACGAAAAGCTTTATGAGCGAAAAAGTCAGTTTCAAGCGTCAAAAGTTTTTGTTATAATACAGAACCATTTACTCGTAGAGAGAGAGTTTATCGTATATATTTTTATACTTGATAGAAACTTATACTAGATGGCTCTGTAGTAAAAAACAAAAACTTTTGACATTTGATACTTGAGACCATATTAGATGGCTCTGTATTAATAATTACAAGGAACTTCGTTCCCCTCTCGACTTTTTTTTAAATGAGATCAACTTTTCACCACTATCTTAAATAATCTTACACAAATGTTCATATACTAACAGGTAAAGGAGACGGTGAAAGCGGCCGAGGGTGCCTCCATCAAGATCCGCACGGAGCAGGGCGGCTACCGGCTGCGCTGGGTGCGGCGCTCGCCCTGGTACCAGATCTAGAGCTGCCGGTTAGGTTGTACATCTGTCACTATGTAACTCAACCTGTGGCCAATGGATACCATACAGACATATTATTTTTTATTTGTTGTGTAATGTCATCTCAAAGGGGTAATTGTGTACGTAACAACATTGAATGGGAATCAATCGCAAAATAATTTTAGCAGTTCACTGCGTCATTTACGTTGTCGAGCAGACGAGTTTTTCACACCTATAAAGCAATGGTTTAGGAATTTCCATCAAAATCCTTCTTTGATTTCTTATAACCAGCAACAGCCATCATACAGGTCAATACCTGTTACCATACACTTTAACAGCTGTTTAATATCAGACAAAAAGTTACCCAATATCATACAATAAATTTGCGTACCGTGTACCATGCCCGTTTCAATTATTATCATTGTGTGATTGATCTGCCCTTTACACCTACCAGGCCAATGATTATGGTAAGATTCCAGAGACTACAAACATTCAAATTAGAAACGTAGGTAACTCTTAAAGTCTGAACTTTCTTCAGACCTGCTCTTAAATATTTCTCATGGTTTTAAAGATTGAGGCAAATTCAAAGCTTCTATTGGGGTTAGATCAACTCAGCCTATCGCAGTCCACTGCTGGACATAGGCTAAGCTGCGCCACAACACCCTGTCCTCCGCCTTCCGCATGCAGTCTGTCCAGGGCGGTCCATCTAGCTGAGGGCCGTCCTACACTACGCTTGCAGATACGCGGTGCTCACTCCAGGACTCGTCTGCTCCACCGGCCATCTCGGCCCTTCGACAAACATGGCCAGCCCACTGCCATTTGTCTATGACTATTTTAATGTTGTGTCTATTGGGGTTACAGGTTGTGTACTGTCTTTTGGAGTTTTGAGATTGTAATATTGTAACAATATAACAGCAATAAGTTGAACTTGTAATGTAGTTAGATTTGAGGACTTTGTGCATTGGAGTTTTTCATCGGAATTCGATTTTATCACACACCGCTGTATTGCTAGATTTGAAAAATTCATAGTTGACAAATATTGGAGATTATGAGAGGAGGAGGTCAGGGAAATCACCTTTGTATGAGAAAGAGTATATTTCACTTATACACAAATAATATAAAAGGTTTTGGGAACGAAAGAACCCTAAATAAAGTTCGTGCGACAATGGCGGCACGAGGCAGGCGCGCGGCACCGAGCGATACGCGTGTACGCACAGTGCGTGTGCGCAGACTGCGGCGCGTCGCGGGGCGCCCTCGTCGTAACGCCAGGCGAGGGAAAGAGACACACACTATTCTTTATATCGCGTCGGCACGCGACCGCGGGACGCTCGGACTGGACGCAGTTGTGGTGTCTGGTTTGCTACAAGATCAATATTATTGTTGGTTGTATTAAAAAACACGACTATTATCTATAGTACAATCTCGTATTTCCTCCTTAAGACTGTTTGAGTTTTTTGACTAGTAATAGACTGCGTTTTATTCACTGCCAATATCAATCTCTAATTGGTTGTATATACATAAATGAAATACTTATGTTCATAATTCACTCTAACGCACATAGTCCTATGCGCACACGCATCAATGATCGTCACATAATAATGTTTAAGTACATCGGAGAGAAACGTTGTAGAATTATTAATGACAATTAATTATTATTATTTACAATATTTAAGTTAACTATATAAATATATACTGTTGTGTGTAATTATTTATATGTGATTGTAATTAAACATAGTACATATTATATTAATATTAATTTAAATAATATTTCGTAGAATATATTATTATATTTGATGATAGTATTGAGCTTCCCTGTGTAAGGTACCTTAAAAATGTGTATGTTATTTACCCGAAATTGAAGATATCACAATTTTATATTTATGCAAATAATAGAACTAAAAACTGCAGAATCTATCACACAACAAAATTCGTAGAAATTTTGTCATGTTTTACAAACTTGACCTAACTTGCGAGGCCTTCAAACTGCTGATATTAGATCCATAAAGATTTTATTTTTTTCATCTTTATGTTAAAGCTGCTATGTAATTGTAATTCCCAAGATGTGTAATTCAGACAGCTCTTAATAATGAAATAGACAATAAAATTAACATTGATTTACACCAACTCATAATCAGTAAATAAAACGTCAAGTGTCTGCCTATTGTGGTTCTGATGATACACCTCTGTGCCAGACGGACAGACAGCGGAGCCTTAATAATAGAGTCCCGTGGGCAACCTTTATAATATAAGTACAATTACTTAGTAATACCTAATGATTTTACCATTGACATTTTTCAAATAGACATTTACAATAAACAGATTTTATAGTCATAAAAACCCTGTAAGAAATCTGGCATGTGTTTCACCTCTCAACGAGGCATCCTCAAGATGACGACCGGCGCTCGGCGTGGTAACACGCAGAGTGATTTTATAGTTACAAGATTCACAATAAATTTTATGTTTCGAACAACGAATTATTTTATAGATTAATAGAATAATGCGAGTGATAGCAAGTGTGATTCTGAAAGTAAGTGCCATCTTTGTGCTTTATATTTAGTACTAGTAGTAGGGCAGGTCCGACGCCTTCTGTATCTAAGGTAGCTAACTTATATATAGTGCTATTTACTATGTCTTATAGACTTCTAACTCGTAGTAGGTATTCATTAGTCCATTATGCCCGAGTACACGAGGGTAGTTTTTCAAAGCTAGGATAGCAACCTAGAACCTCGTTAAACAGTAACGGTGGAGTTTCTTGCCCATTCTTCTCCATGCGAAAACTAGTACTAACTAAGGCGACTAGTTTTTATTTTATTTTATGTTTTTGACGTTCAAAAGTGCCTTTTCGAAATAAATTATTTGACTTTGACTCGTTATACTATCCTGGCTTGGCACATGCTAGTGCTATTTACACGATGCGAGACAATTTTAATCCAGTACCATTGCAGTGAGTAACAACTCGTTCGTAAAGTAAAATTAACTGCATTTATTAAGGTTGAATACTAGCTTTGCCAGCCACATGAAGCTAATACACAAGCCAGGATAGTAAAATCAGTGGTAGGGATGCTACTAGCTAAAAAAATCAACCTCATCCTGTTAAACTATCCTAGTTTTGGACCTAGAAATGAACCTAGTTCTCTATACACAAAGCCAGAGTTACTAGCTTGCTAGCTAACTATCTTAGCTTGAGAAACTAGCCGCGTTATTCTCGGGCATTCCATTGGGATTTAGAGGCCTTTAAATATGACACTAAGGCATAAATGATTGTTTTTGTCTTACAATCCAGTGGCCTTAGAATTGCAGCTATTTTAACGGTAGTTAAGATGTTTTCCTTCTTAAGACTGTTTTCACATTTGAGAGTTCGGCGCAGGAGTTTGCAGCAACTCCACTTAAGTAGGCGTATGACTGATAGAAAGACCTAGAGGTGCACGCTTCACGTAAACTGCGCCACTTTGCAAGATTTCCCAATTGATGAAGAAGATCACTAGGGATTCTTCTATAAAATAACTGCATCCAATTGCCAATTATTCTCCAATGTGAAACCAGCCTAAAATCAATAATGTTCTTCCGTACAATTACTCTATTTTATCAGAATAAGCGTAGGACCGAAACGGAGTGATAGCAATATTTTTGTATGGTGAACGAGAGAGTAGTACACAGTAATAACTAATGTAGTATATAAAGTATTGTTTAAGTAATGTATTCTGTAAATAACTTAATGCTGAAATGTTGTAGGGATTCAGATGTATTCGATAGTCTTGCAAGATAGATGACACGGGGAATCCTTGTGTGGTTAACAATAGGTCCATTGGAGACTTAAATTCCAAGCCCCATTACTTAAAAAAGCTATTACGAGCTGTTTTAGAAATCTAGTTTAGTACATTATAGCATAATCAGCCTATAATGTTCCCACTGCTGGGACACAGGCCTCCTCTCTGGGAGAGAGAGTGGGCCGTAATCCACCACGCGGGCCCAGTGCGGGTTTTTAGTACAATAAAGCATTTTCTATCTATGGAATCAAATATTAAACTATAGCAAGCTTATCGAATATATTTTAATATTATTTAATTATTAACTACATATATTGCGTGCTTCATATTATTTTTATTAAGTATCTGTACACTTTACACAATTTTTTGTTATTAATATTTTATTTATTTTAATAAAGAGTTTTTATTTAGACTTTTGTTTTTT
Source organism: Conistra vaccinii (assembly GCA_948150665.1). Taxonomy (NCBI): domain Eukaryota; kingdom Metazoa; phylum Arthropoda; class Insecta; order Lepidoptera; family Noctuidae; genus Conistra; species Conistra vaccinii. The sequence goes on along the minus strand of OX411340.1, from coordinate 1,426,635 downwards.
TTGCTTCCTTAGTTTGTTGTAGATTTAGAGTAAGACATGAAATGGTGGTATCAAATAAGTACTTTTATAGCCTTCGTTATTTAGTAGATAAAATTAAGTAGGTTTGAAAAAAATCCCGAAATTCACCAAAAACATTGGTAGTTTTATAGCGAACTGTATAACGTCATAAACATAATATTTTTAATAGCATTGTAAGAAGTAATAGATATGAAAATCTCAGTTTAAACATAGTATCAATGGGTGAATAAAACTTAGGTATTAGACATATTATTAGCATTAAAGAAGAAACAAAAAGTACATCAGTACTAAACATAAATTAACGTGCCTCCCTTTTTGTAAATTCTCACCTCAACTTGAAGACTTACTTAGACTAGAGTAGTCAACTATATTTAATCAAACGTACGTATTTCAAAACACCGTCATTCGTATTCAAAGGGTCCCCGAAACGATCAATTGCAATTATGATTTTTATTTTTTTTCGAAACTTAGGATTCATAGGCACTAGATTTGGTATTATATAATTATCTACTTCTTATCTCCAAAAGATTCATTCTCTATCATCGTTTTAAAATAATTATAACGTAGTCTACTTTTTTGGCTTGTTAATTTTTTCTTTAAGGCTCTTTGGGCTAGTATTGAAATAATTATACCCAATATTTAGAAATAATGTTAACATAATACAATGAGCAAGTTTCCACGTGGCCTAATGAGTAGCAACATATAGAAACATTATTGACACTCTTGTAATCTGTATTTTTAATATACCCTTAGTTGTATTGTTATCGCGACCTTTCAAGAAAATATTTCGGACAGAAATCTAGACAAGTACAAAAATGGTCAAGGTAAAGCCGTCGTCACATGCCATTATAATTTTGTAGCCGACAGGCATTCATCAAACTTTACTTAACAGTAGGTATTAAGAATACCTACTGTTAAGTAAAGTTTTATTTGGGTTTTTCCAAGGCATGAATTTAATCAAAGCTCAAATTAGTTACATTTTACTTTCCTAAAAGTATTATTGAACACTCTAATATAATGACTGCGCATCCTGATACCTTCAGCTGTCATTAACGAGACACAATAGAATTTTAATTGTTATGCCCACCTGATGTCCACTGTAACGGTCAAGCGGCTTGAACTTCAAATAATTACTATTTTGGGGTCCTAAAATAGTAAATAGCCAAGTAACTGCAACCAACTTGAATGTAGCTGTTGGTCACAGTTCTAACCTAAACCATTTGGTCGGGGTTCTCTAACTTAGCTACTGTGACCAATTCGGCTCGCGCGTGGTTGGTCATTGTTCTAACCTAACCTAACCCAACCCGTCTGTTCAGGGTTCCCAAGCTTAGTTATTGCGACCAACTGTGAGAAAAGATCAGAAAGTTAGAAAGAGGCTGAAATATTTAAAAAATTGTACATCATAGGAAGCACAAAAAATTATAAGAGGTTCTTTAATTTAAAAAAGCTTTCATAAAGAAAAGGTCAATAAGTTTTTTGAGGTAGAAGTTTTCAGTTCAATATTTCCCTTTTTAAGAAACTGATAACTTCAAATTCATTAGAAAATTCTCAGTGGTATCAATGGCAAACCAGAGGATTTCAACTCTGATGTTTAATTAGATATTATGTAAAAGCAGTTTTGTATATTACCCCATATACGAGTAAAGCAATGATAAACTATAGTTTATTCAAATCCTTGTTCCTTTTGATGTTATTTTCACTTAACAAACATCAACTTTATGCAAGTGTAAATAAAGTTGATTTTAGACTGACTAGTACTGTTAAAAAAGTCATTAAAAATCTGAAGTTGTAGCGCAAACTGAACCTTATGTGTAGGCTTTACAATTGTTTTTCCTAAAAACGCGTATTGTATAATTATCACTTGCTTCAAGAACGGTGAAGGAAAACATCGTGAGGAAACCTGAGATGAGATGCCTGAGAGATATTTCTCGAAGGCATGTGAAGCCAAGTCATAGGCCCATGGGCGGCATAAAAACTCTGACACCAGGTTAGTCACTAACCAGACGGAAACCAGGTTAGTCACTAACCAGACGGAAAAAATCCCATATAATAACAGAATTAATTTTACTCTATAAAGTACGTATGTAGTACCTACATCATTTAAATGTATAATAATTAATTTTAACAATAATAATAATGTTTTTTGTATTATTTTAAAGAAATATTTAAAAATGTATTACATATGTAAAAAAATTGAATAAACGGAATAATAAATGTAAGTATAAATTTAGTTTTATAAACACACTACAAGAAAAGACAGAAATAACCAATCTACACAATTGACAACTACTGGACAATTATATATTTATGTATCGATCAATATATTTATGTACCTACCTATGGTCAATATAAGTATGCCCATGAAACATAAACTCACGCCTTCTTCCCAAGGGGGTAGGCAGAAACTACAGAACGCCACCTGCTACGATCCTTACGTACTTCAAAAACTAATCTAAGAAAAATATTCGTGATAATTAAATAGCAAAAAACTCTCACATATAACAGTCGAGCCACCAAGTACAATCACTCACACACACATAGTTACACTCAAAATACAACACACTCACACATACACAACAAACAAACACACGCACACAAACCACTGAAGAGCATGCGTGAACTTAAATTCCCTTAATTTTACATTAGTTTAATTTTATTGCGTAAACTGTTAATGTTCAAAAAACGGGTGAAGACACTGACTCCTGTATCACAGGTACCACCTAGCTCAGGAGTCAGGGCTTCAAATTGAAATATATCACCATTTTTAATGTCAATAAAACATTTTATAATTATTATTACTCCTTTTGCCTCAAGTACAGCCAATATCCTGTAAATCAAGAAAGAGAAATAAAATGTTTATTTATTATAATCAAATATATGTAGAAAGAAATCAGTAGTCCATAGATATTTATGCTGTAGCTAATAATAAATAGATAGAACTATTTTCTATAGAAATAAACTTATTCTTATATACAGTAGTTTTATTTATAAATACCTCTATCATGACCATAAGTATATAAACAGGAAAAACTATTCATGTCGTATTATCTTGTGCATTCGCCAAACCAATAAAACCAAACAATAAGCAGACAGCGGTAATTCGTGAAACATTACAAAAAGAGTATTCTATCCATTAATGTATTAAAAGCGGTAGATACGGGACATAGTAACAGCGCCTGGTTCTATCAAACTACGTGATTCCCCGTAGTCGGCACATAGTCGCGCACGGGGTATCGTTGATCATACAGCTCTATAATTACAGTTTTTTGTGTGATAAATACGCATCAAAATGACTTCTTGTGCACCTAAAAATGTTTTAATAATAGAAGGAAGAAAAATAAGACACACGGGATTACTTACCAGTCAAGTTACCACTCGTAAATACAGCCAAAAATGCTAATTTGTTGAAAGTTATTTTTAATGTTTGCTTCGCCATGTTTGTTTCGCGAGATAGATAGGTATTAGTTAATGCGCGAGTTGCGCGACGAGTACTAACGCGGTTTCGCTCGCACGACAGCGCCGTCTCCTATCTCTGTTCTTGTCTATTGGTAACTAGGTTTGCGACTGATCATACTGATCACAGATGTGTGAGTTTTGCTGCATGTAGTGGTACGCCGAGCCCTGGTTTACTGATTGCGATGTTAGCGCGTAACATATCTTCCTCCTTTTTAACCGACTTCAAAAAAAGGAGGAGGTTCGCAATTCGTCGGAATGTTTTTTTTTTTTAATATATCAATTATGCTATCCAATATCAGTGACAAAATCGGTTATTACTCGTCAAATAAATTCACAGTGCGTTTTTCAGGCACTCCGGCTTTCCCAATTCCCAATGACTTCTTCGGGCAAGTTTAACAGACTGCAGTGTCACATAATATAAATGTTATTCATATAGCAATCATGTTCATATTCGAATGAAACGTTTCCTCGCATTCGCTTATACGAATATGAACATTAAGAACATGTGAATAAGTTTCATATTCGTATGGAACGCCAACTTAGCAAACTGAAGTGAAATTGCGATGTTTGCTTACCTAAGTCCTTGTGTACCTATCCACTCATAGTTAGGTCATAGATAATAATAATAGTAAGGTCAAGATTATGGTCTTCCTGCTATCTATTTGCGTAAACAGTTCCGGTAAATGATTAAGACCAGTTTTGTCAGTTCAATAACATTCATTGCGTTATTTACGTTGTTGAGCAGTTTGTTTTCTCGAACTTATGAAGCAATGGATTAACAATTTCTTTCAAAATGATTCAGATTGTGATTGATCCTGTTCATCCTGTATTATCCAATTAGGGTGCAGGTCCCGGGCTCTCAAGTCTGAAACTGCTGAGGCTGCTCGAAGGCCGAATCCAGATGGCCTAGAACCCGGAAGACGAAAGTTATAATATAAGTGCTTTACTGATATTTTACCTTACCAAACATGGAAAATATTTTCCTGGAGTTATATATATTTACTTACATAGGTACATATATTTACTTAATAATTTTAAGGTTATCTGTGGTTTTCTGAATAATTGTAACAATAATATATAGTTCCAGTAAATATTTGTGACCACATTAGGTGTAATTGTCCCATTTAAAGCCTGTAAACTGCTACCGGTGTGGATTGTCCTCGTTCTAGTAGGTTTATACCTAAGTCTGAAAACTAAAGACTGTACACATATATACGTTTGGTACCTACCAGTTACCTACCATCAAATGATAAGTTATCCTGAGCAACTGAACATAACTCAAACTCAAAGCAGAGTCGGTCAGTTAGTCAGAAACTTGAGTTGAAGCTAGTTGCCCATTCCAAGTCGTAGATCTCTACGAAGAAGAACGGGTAAGGAACTCCCTCTTATATAACAATATATTACAAAATCCTGGGTACATATAAATTATTTAAGGAAGATAGGTACAGTACGACACAACTTAGATGTAGCATCGGCAAAATTCGTAAAACCGATCACCATCCGAACTGAGTGCGCCTTCAAAATCACCAATCTTTATTACTGCTTCAGGTGAAAATGATCTTTCGTAAACGCAATAACTTGTAAAGTCTTATAGCCAAATACATTCGTAAAATTGAAATGAATTAATGAAAATTTTCAAATCTATGCTACATCTAAGTTGTGTCGTACTGTAATAGCTATTACCTTTTATATTCTTGAGAGGTTGTAGATGTAGTGAGTAGAGGTACATAGAACCGATTTTTCTTAAATCTCTACCTGTAAATGTATACGTTCAATGCCCACAATCCTCGCAGATAAAACGTAGGCAAAGCTAGTGTTCATTACCACTGGGTTTAAATGACAAGATGGATGAATTTTGACCCTATTTTGTCTTTCAAGAATGTTTGTGATACTTCCTCACTGACAAACACTCAAACTCAAGTTTGAGTTTTTAAGTTCAATGCCCACAATCCTCGACGACAAAGACGCAGGCAAAGCTAGTGTTTATTACCACTGGGTTTAAATGACAAGTAGAATTAATTTTGAGCATATATTTTTTCCTACAAGAATGTGTGTAATGCAGGAAGCCTTCAAGAATGTTTGTGATGCTTTCTCACAGACTCAAACTCAAAATTGAGTTTAAGTTCAATGCCCACAATCCTCGCAGTTTATAACACTTGGGTTGAAATGACAAGATGGATGAATTTTGAGCCTAATTTGTCCTACAAGAAGACTCAAACTCAAGTCTGAGTTTAAGTTCAATGCCCACAATCCTCGCTGATAAAGGCGCAGGCAAAGCTAGTGTTCATTACCACTGGGTTTAAAATAGTTTAAATGACAAGATGTGTGAATTTTTGAGTCTATTTTATCCTACGAGAATGTGTGTAATGCTGTTGGGTTTATACTTATTATCCCTATTTATTCAACAGCCTGGCCAACTGTTAGCGCGTTAATAATAATTAATAAGGTAAACAACTCATTGAACACAATGGAAAATGATTAATGTACGAGTTAAAATATCAGTGTTTTATACAATATTTTTACTTGTATCCTATTAAGGTTTGGTCAACCTGAGTGTGATTGACTTTTGCAGAAAATCAGTTTCAGCGCTTTAATAGAGCTGCTGCTTTGAACATTGTTATGCAAGAGCGATGTTCATTTTGTGCGGATGTGAGGCACATCGCATAGTTAATAACCGCTTCTGTGGTCTAGTGGTTAAACCACCTGTCTCAGACCCAGAGGTCCCGGGTTCAATTCCCAGTGGGAGCAAAATTTTCTGCTCGGTTTGGTTGGTGGTAGGCCTTGTTATGAGTCTGCCTGGCCAGCCACCACCATCTTATCTAAGTCACTCGCCATAACAACAATGTAAAGAGCATTGTTGTGTTTCGGCGGTTAGAGATAAGATAGCCAGTTCCTCTGTGGTTGAGGATTCCGGGTAAAGCTCGCTTCCACCTCGGCATCATCACTTACCATCAGGTGAGATGCAGGCCAAGAGCTTCCCCGTTGTGGGTAAAAAAATAATATACTAAATTAAAAGTGAATAGCAAAAGAAAGTGCACTTGTGTTTGCGCACACAATTGTGCTCTATAATATCTCCTGATTATGTACCTGGATATATATTATTATCTCCGTTGAGAATTGCCATTGTGACGGAAATCGGTCGGGAGGTATTTTTTTCTTTTTTAGTCTGAGATGAGATGAGTTGATGACATAATTTAAAACCTTCACAGTTACAGCGTATATTACAAAGATTTATATGATTAAGAGCTTGTTGTGTTTTACCTTTCGATGATGCATAGATTCAGTAGAATTTGAGAGATTACCGAGGTAGGTATAACTTTTTTTTAAAGGTCATTCTGATGATTCATTAGAACTTGGCTGTCACCGTGTTTTGTTTTTTCTGTCCATTTTTTATAGCCTGCCATTGTATGCTTAAAGCAAGTAGGTAGGTAGGTACTTTGACACCATCGCTCTAATGTGTCCAGAGTCGGGGCTAGAACCAGCGTTCGCAGACGACAATCCGGATTCCGAACCACTCTTCGCATTCTTAGTTGGAAAGTTTATTCTTTATCTATCGAGGTAAAGTCTACCACACATAGGTGGTTACCCTTGCAATACGCAAATGCCCTTTATGCCACAAGCGCGATCTGCTCCACAGGCGCGATTTTATCGGTTGTTAAAAACGCGACTGTGGGGGTGAGGCTTAAACCTACGATATAAAGGCACTGTCAATGTCATTGTTACCACTCAAGTCCGGTTAACCTTACATAGGGTTACCAATTTCCAAAAGCCGGACGTTTTCCTCCGCCCCTAAGGCCGGACGAAATCCGGACGGATGGCCATAACTCCGGACATGTCCGGACGAACCCAGATTGATGGTAATCCTAGCTAAGCTCGACTCGTACCGCATCTTAGGCGTTGCTTCATTGATCATATGGTCGTAACTCGTATGCACGTATAATCGTACCAGTCATTAGTACAGATGCGCTTGCACCGCTACTGACCACGCCCTTCGAGATAACACGTCACTCCTGAGTAAGCCTAGCTCCTAGCACGGCGTTCCGCGGAAGTATGTCAGGCAGGTATCAAAACAATCCATCTTTGTAAACGACTGAGTCAGTCAAGGGCTTCTTATGCACTGCAGTAACACGTGTTGCATGTAGCCGTGTGTCATTTGTTATTATTATTGTTAACTCAGCCGACATTTCCCTCGGAGTGACGAGTCTATGGTGAAGTGCCTCTCATCGTTTGCGGAACACTTTAGTTCCGTTTAATAGATAACTGAATTAAATTGTTCTGAGTTTAGTGCTATTGTTATTTTGTGATTTTACTTACCGATCAACATTGGGATAAAAGTGTTCTTGAGTGAAGACTGTGAATCGGCAAACGTAAGGTAGGTACTCCCTTAGTTTAGGTGGAGTGGCGATCTCCTCATCGCAGGGTGGGTTGTAGCAGCTGGATGAGAATATGAGAGTAACGGTGTGCTATTGGAGACGCTTATGTTCAGCAGTGGACCGCTATGTATCACAGCTTTTTTTTTTTGGTTCGGAAGTCATCAAATGACTTCTCCCGCTCTGGACGGAGCGGAAGGGCGTGTCAGACTCTTTACTAAAACCCCACGGGCCACAGTCTCCCCTTAGGACTTCCCGCAAAAACTACTGCTGAACCAATATAATATCCAGGACTGATAAAAATGTGGGTTTTTGCAGACCTAAAAAATCCTTCCAGGACATGATAATACTTATTATTTAATGAAACTAAAACAATATTACCAATCAAAATACATAAATTAAGGAAAACGTTGTCGAATGACTCGCCGATGAAATCATAGCTCTGTTATAGTTTACCGGGAGATGAGGTAAACAGCTCATTGCTGTGTGTGGATCGCTGTTGACAGTACTTGTGCAAGTTACGTCGGTTATAATTAACTGTAAGTAGTAACCGGTCTTTTTAAATCAGTTTGTTAAAGAACTTTTGCGTTTTGTGAGAAATAGAAGTGTTGAAAAGGGCGTTGTCGGAAAATGGGCGTTACGAGGAAGTGTTTCTAGTTATAAAGTGGCCTCTTTATATAGCTTGATCTCGATTTCAAATAAAGGTTCGTATGCAACGGCTTTAAAAAGGTTGAGTAAAGGAGACAGGAAGTGAATCATTTACCTGTATAGTTTAGTTTGACAATCATCGGGACTATCGGATTGGTGCCGTGTTCTACGTCCCATTTCACACCCGTTTTTCTAAATACCAAGGTCTTTGACCTTGTCAATGTGTGACAGTGGGAGCAGTGGTAGGATAGATTGATTAAGATAGAGCAATTAAGGTCGATTAAAAGTGTGAAAAACATTATAAACCACTACCCCTCTATATGCCACTGCTGGATGTTAGGTATATATCCCTTAACTATTGCTGTTCCTTGCTGATATGCGAAACTTAATTGGCAGTGGGCAGGGCATATTGCTCGCAGAACAGGCCTCCGATGGGGCCGGAAGGTTCTGGAGTGACGACCGCGTACCGGAAGACGTAGCGTTGGAAGGCCTCCCACAAGGTACCCATGACCTGGTGAAGGCCGCAGGAATCTGCTGGATGCGAAAGGCACAGAATCGGTCAAAGTGGCGGTGCTTAGGAGAGGCATATGTCCAGCAGTGGGCGTCTTTCGGCTCAAATGATGATGATGATGATTGCTCTTCCTACCTGGATGGGACTTGTCTTGTGCTTGGCTGAACACGCCAGCCTTGATATGATTAATATTGGGCTATGAAGCAGTTGTAATTTTCATTTTAACAAAACTTAGGTATTTCTTCTCAAAACGATGTTAAATTTTTTCCTAGGTAGGTAGGTCTTACTAAAAATGTTGTGCTTAAATTATATAAAATAATCTAAAATTAAACACATCCAATGAAAAGTAGATGTTCAGTGTTATTAATTAGGAGTGATTTACCAGGAAAAACATGAACCCAACATAGTTGGTGTCGGAACAATACTGTAATCAACGCAGTAACGTATACTAACGTTTTTAGATTTGTTCGTTGTCTACCTAAAGTAAAACAATGCCTTTTGTTTTTTTAGAATATTCCTGCGGTTGCGACAGATTTGTCCGCCGCTGTAGGTACTACATTTGTGTGATCGAAGTATTAATTAAATAAATTATTGCGGGTAAAACAGAAATCTATTGAATTGATTTCTCTCGAAAATCGGGGTTATTTTTAGGAATTCCAACATAAACTAACACTGATTCAATTAATAATTACTATGGGATTTTATTAAATTCTGTGGAAGTTCATCATCATCATATCATAATCAGCCTCTTAATGTTCCCACTGCTGGGACACAGGCCTTCTGTCTCTGAGAGGGAGTGGGCTGTAATCTACCACGCGGGCCCGGTGCGGCCTGCGGATTGCTAGATGTCACATGTATTCGAATTTTTGGTTCTAAGACATGCCGGTTTCCTCACACGATGTTTTCTTTCACCGTTTTGTGAGCAGTGGTGATGAAATTATTTACACAAAGTAAAGCGCCTGCTTGGGTTCGAACCCACGAGCTACAACCCGGGGTACACGTCGGGGCCGTTACCACTGGGCCACCACTGCTCGTGCTGTGGAAGCTCATTTACCTACGTACCTTTATACATAGTTAGTAGGTACTTAGTAGATTTTATTTAGGTGTAGGTATTTAGCCTTCATTCGCGTACGTTTTATCGGGATTCCCCGACTTGTTCGAAACTCTACCGGAGCCGAATCAGAATCAGAATCAGAATTTGTTTATTTGTAAGAATGTAGTTTTACATCGTATGGTGTTAATATTTTTGTTAGTTCTATACATTCTACCACAAAGTATATGGTGTACAAATATTCAATTGTCGTTCTTAACTAAGTTTAATATTAATTTTAAGATTTGTGATTTACAATATGTCCAATATGAATTAGTATTGTTATAATTAGGTAATCGTTACTTTTAAATGTCAAAATTAAGTCCATGTCATCTTGGATTATTACATTAATTCATATAATCGCCAATGTCATAAAAATTCAGTTTATGTCATCTTGTGGATTTTTACAATATTCCATATATTCGCCAATGTCATAAAAGCATTTATCTAATAGCCAACTTGTCAGCTTTTTTTTGAACATGGGGATGGGAAGTTCTTTCAGTGAATTAGGTAACGTGTTATACACCTGAATGGCATTAACATATAGGTACATTCCTCCTAAACATTTGTAATCTACATTGAGGTACATTTAGTTCGTATTTATACTTATTTCTAGCAGAAGCCTTTTTGTGACTGACTTCTGATTGCATGCGAAAATAGTGCGGATATTGTTTTACTAGCATACATAGTTCTTTGATGTACATGCAGGGTAGAGGTATTAAGTGAAGATTTTTAAATAACGGTTTACAGCTGTCCAAAAACCAGACGCCTGATATTGCCCTAACACACTTTTTTTGTACCCGAAATACCATTAAAACTTCAACAGAGTTGCCCCATAGTATCAGACCATATGATAGCACAGACGATACGTATCCATGATATGCAGTGACTGCTGCTGCGCCGTTATAAATAAAGGTATTTTCCATCTTTTCTGGAGGTAGATTTGAATTCCTATCATCACTAATTAATTATCTTTCCAAAATCCAGGACTAGGTCAATATGCCGTCACTATCTTTGAAGATAGTGCAGGACGAAGGCGCGGTGACCCGGAAGGTCAAGTTCGACTCGCACATGACCGTTAAGGATGCGCACAAGGTCGTCAAGGACAAGGTCATCGTGCCCAACAAGGGACAAGGTAAGAAAAAGAAGTCCATGATACAGCATCAGACCCATAAAATAAATGTTTAGTACTTACGCGAAGATTAAATTAATTTCGGTTTTATAAATCGTCGTCTCACACTCCTTCATAAACTTCTTGTGCCATGTTAACGAACACTTACTGTAATAAACATCGTTTGCGCAATAAGTATCCAAAATCCGAAATGGCCAAATCGAGTGGAAATAAAAATCTTGGACTGACTCTAAAGGCTCCCTAAATGGTGGAGATATCAATCTAAGCAGGTAAACCTGCGCTAGGTCCTGGCCTGACCTGATGATGCGTCAGATTCGTACACATTTTATCTAATCATGATGACATCAAAATAGATTTTGTAACTCAACCGCGATATGGATTTTGGTGAAGTCAGACGGAGCTGAAGGTAGATTGGTGCTTAGATTTTGAGGCTGTAAGCCCACGTTCGCACAGTGACAAAGTGCACTGGATTTTTAACTCTCGCTATTGAGCCGAGCGTTGAGAATTCATGTTGAGTGCATCCCTTGCGCGTTAGAAAAGCAGACGGTTGGATTTCACCTCGCGGCGTTAAGTAGATTGTTAAAAGTGCGCGGTAAAAAATCATCTATTAAATAAGCGCCCGTGCGTACGTGGGCTGACACAACCACATTCGATACGGATTTTGGTGAAATCAGACAGGTCTGAACTTCAGACCTGTCTGATTTCACCAAAATCCGTATCTTCAAACTCTGAAGGTAGAACACTATGTATCGTAGCCTTAAGCGACATAAAAACTTTAAATCTGAATACTCTTCTTTATTCCGTAGAATACGCGTTATTCCTCCGCTCCGCTGATGATGACATGTCTGGAGTATGGCTGGAGGACGAGAGGACCCTGGACTACTACCTGCTCAGGGACGGAGATTCCCTGGATTATATCTGCAGGATGAGAAACCTGAGAGTCAGGCTGTTGGACGGTGAGCAACTTTTATACACTTCCCTGTTTTAATTCACGGAGCAGTATTAGCTTCAACTTTAGCATACATTTTCCGAGGTTTAAGTTTGACATAAATTAACTCGCGTTTATTAATAAGTAAGGCGGTTTATGTTTTACTAACCGGTTGCAAGCGTGTCGTTTGTCAGTCAATGCAGCCTTTAAACAACTACACACATCAAAAGTGTCTAGGGATCAAGCATTTTTATGCGGATTTCTTGAGATTGAGATGTGGCTTTGTAATAAATTTATGATTTTATAAATTTATATGGATCCTTTTTGGTGCATTTCATAATTTGAATCAGGAACTGTGAATCAAATTCGAGTAAAAGATGAAAATCAGCTGTCAATATTTTCCCTATAAAAACATACAACGCATTGAAGACATTATTAGTGCTACTGTTTCCCTACTACTGATTAAAACCAACGTTATTATGGAGCAGCGACGTCATTTAAGCAGGGAAGAAATGCTCAGAGCCGTGGGAATGATAGAAGCTGGTTCCCGGCAACGTACTGTGGCTTTAGCTCTGAATACAAGTCAGAGTGTTATCAGTCGACTTTGGACACGTTACCGAAGCACTGGTACCGTGGCTGAGCGCCATGGAGGACGGTATCGCTGCACCACACGGAGACAAGACCGATACATTCAAATCTTAGCTCGAAGAGCTCCAACAATAACCGCCATGATGTTAGCCGTGAGGCTTCATCACTCTTCAGGGAACTTAATTAGCGACCAAACAGTCAGAAACCGCTTGCATGAAGTGAACCTTCATTCCCGAAGACCGCTACGGGTACCACCTATAGCAATGCACAATCGTAGGATTCGATATCAATGGGCTCCTGAACACAGAAATTGGGCAGAAGAACAATGGCGTTTCGTGTGCTTTTCTGATGAGTCTCGTTTTGGTATGAGACCGGATACAAGACGTATACGACACTGGAGAACCCCTGGACGCCAACAGCGATTAAAATCCTGCCAGGAAGTCCATCCTTATAGTGGTGGAACCATCATGGTATGGGCGGGTATTTGGATCGGCGGAAGAACTGAGTTGATTTGGATCAGAGGCAACCTCAACGCTCAAATTTATGCTGAGACGATTGTATCAGACGTCATCGTTCCTCTACAAGTGCAAATCGGTCCCTTATTTCAGTTCAGTTAATGCATGATAATGCACGACCGCACACCGCAAGAGTTGTAAGACAGACTCTCGCCGCAGCTAACATCAATGTCCTGCCCTGGCCTGCTCAGTCGCCAGACTTGAACCCGATTGAGCATGCATGGGATATGCTACAGAGAAGAGCTCTGCCGAATATGGAGGGTATCCAGTCGCAAGAAGACCTTTTTTTGTTGTTGCAACGAACATGGGCGGCCATTCCACAGCGTGATTTGGATGAACTCATTTTGAGTATGCCAAACCGATGTTCTTGTGTTGTTAGTGTTCGCGGTAGAAACACGGATTATTAATTGTTTAAGTTACCCAATAAAATTTTAAAGAAAACTGTTATTTCAGTCTTTTTTTCGAACTTTAATGTTAGTGGTTCAAATGTCAAAAATCCCTTTATTAGGAAAATGGCAAATTTCTTTATTAATGCAAAGGTGACTTGGTTTATCGTTACTGTGACCAACGAAAACACTTTATTTGATGAATCCTTAAAGAAAATTTTAATTAATATCAATCAGGAGAAAAGTTATTGCAAAAATATATGTTGATCCCTAGACACTTTTGATGTGTGTATATATCTATGGGTATAAATACACCCATGACTCAATCTATTGACTTCAGTCAATGCTAGCTGTCATTAGAAAAATAAGATCGGTCGACGTCAGCTACCAAGTCTCGACACAGATAACGATCGCTAAACGACCTAGTTCGGTCCTAATGGTGTCCCTAGACGGTCAAATGTGTCCCTAGAGGCGCGCGACAAGCTTGACAAACACGTGATTTTTTTGTGCTTGTCAAGCCATTTTGACCGTCCAGGGACGTCATGAGGACTTTGTGACCGAATGATCGCTGTCTATGTCGAGACCTCAGCCCTACGATCGATCGACTACATATCGATAGAATATGAGTCCCGTCGCTCCTTCGTTTATGCAGGCGGGTGCATGGTGGATCCGATAGAGCTACCACCAAACAATATCAGCACCCTAAATGCGTAACACACGTTTATAAGAAGTTCGTATTCCATTGATCATAATTATGTTTGATAAATTCGTCTGCTCGACAACGTAATTAACACAAAAAACAAACGTGCTCGAAGGAAGGAAATATTCCAGTAAGATGCTGGTAGGGATCTTGACCGTACTTCCGAGTTTGGTCATAACCTTGGACGATCTCTCCACTCCTGAAGCACCTCAGGAAGTGTTGCCCCCTCTTCACTACGACACTATGTGCTAGCAACCATTTTCGGGGGCCCATTATTGAGTGTGCAACTCACCCACTGCCATTTTATCAGTGTATAACACGACGAATAATAATATTGTTGAATTAAAAAAATTAACAGCATTGGGATTGAGACCTGTATTCGTTCATCAGCTAAAGCTACATCATGAACCGATCGAATCGATAGAGTAGATGTGGTAACACCCTTCGTAATCCATCTATTACCCCCAGACACGGTGAAGACGCTGCAGGTGGATGAGGCCAAGACAGTCGGCGAGCTGATGATGGACATCTGTGCCCGCATCGGCATCAAGAACTACGATGAGTATGGACTGGTGAGTAAATCGATATGTCGGAGGAAGTAGTCGGAATCGGGCTAATTGCTGGTTTCATAACGCGAGACATCGATTGTTCTCTCTCTCTCTCTCTATTCAATGATTTATTTCTTTTTTATTGATCTATGTTAGTTATAATTTGAAGGTATATATAAGCCTCGTTGGTCTAGTAGTCGCAAGCGCTACTGCTAAGCATGAGCTCCTGGGTTAGATTCCCGTTTCGGGCAAAGCGTGATTGCGTTTTTCTATCTGGAATTTCTCAATAGCAGTCCGCTGTCTGGATTTGTGAAGGCAATAGGCTCGCCCCCTATCACATGGGACTTAAACATAACAAAACATACATGCTCCAGGAAGGTACACCTCTGCCCAAGTCTTCGGGGAAATAAGGCGTGATGTTATGTTATATAAGCTAACAGACTTAAAATAGTAATCATTATGCACATGTATATAAAATAGAGGAGAAGAATCATAGGTCATAAAAAAATCCGTCCGCATTGCTGTCAACAGGAAAAGTGCCGAAAAGTCTGGCAGCATTGTCACGTTGTATGGCGATGCGGATTCTTTGGCCAAAATATAGGCCAGCCCTCTGGTGACGTGAAGCCGACTTTATCTAGATGAAGTCGGCGTTTCCTATCTGACATACTCTGAAAATAAGGCTGAAACAAACTCGAGAGGTTGCAGTCTGGTTTAAAGTCCAGACACAATCTTGGTCAGGCCGTAGGAGAACCATGTAGATTAGTGTCTGAAATGATCTTGTGAGGAAAGAACCACACAGATTTGAGTGGACCTGTCTAGTCAGTGCAAGCACTTGTCAGAAATCGTGGAGCTCAACTCACAACTTAAGGTGCTCAACGACTCAACGACTAATACTTAAGAAAAACATTAGGCTGCATAAAGTAGGTACTTACTCAAACTGCCAGACCATCTGAACTGAGAAAGAAACCACCACCACCAACTGAGAAAGAAAAAAAAGTATCCAAGTAGTCCTCATATTCACAATAAATGGGCACAATATGGTTAAAAACTTTATATAGAAGATAGATACATTAAATTAATTCCTTGCTATAATCTCCTTCTCCATCTCTAGTGTAAAGAAGAAGTGGAAGAAGCAGAAGACGGTAAAGAAACCAAGGAGCAGCCAACTGGCAGCGGCTTCACATTGAGAAGACCCAAGCCAGCCAAGGAGCGAGATGTGATCTTGGAACAGATGAGCAAGAGGCTGAAAACTGATGATAACGGTATGTGCATTGTGTAGTTTCATTATCGTCATCCTCTTCCTCCGATCCCAACTTATTTGGGGTCGCTGCAGCGTGTCTTTGTCATCCATAAATCAATATAGTGGAATAACTCATTTATTCCCCTCATCCCCATTGACAATGCCCATCAATGGGGATTTGTGTATCTACTTGACTTGACCTCTCATAGAGCTCAAACTGGGTATTTGTGGAAGAAAAGTTCACATATCCCCATTGATGGGAATTGTCGATCACTCATCCATTGTCATTTTTACTTTTTGTAAATTATTTTATTACTTAATCTATTGGAGGAGCTCGTGGATATCTAAGTAATAACAGGCCGCACAGGTCGATCCATCAGGTTAAGCTACGCTTGCCGGGGTTGGTCAGTGGATGACCATCTTCACATACCCAGACTCCTAGAGAGTACGTTAAGCCGTTGGTCCCGGCTGTCATTCGTGAATCTTCATTCGTGGATCTTTGACAGTTGTTACGAGTCGTCAGAAGCCTGAAAGTCTGACACCAGTCTTACCAAGGGGCATCGTATTACCCAGTTACTGGGTTGTGGAGGTCAGATAGTCAGTCGCGCCATGTAAAATACTGGTATTCAGCTGCATCCGGTTAGACTGGAAGCCGACCCCAAGATAGTTGGGAAAAAAGGCTAGGAAGATAGATAGATACTTAATCTATTGCATTTATGATCGACTTATGTTAAATATCCTAATACTTCTACCTACTAATATTATAAAAGCGAAAGTGAGTTTGTTTGTTTCGGTTTCACGCTAAAACGGCTGAACGGATTTGGATGAAATTTGGCACACCAGTAGACCATGATCTGGATAAGGACATAGGATAGTTTTTATCCCGATATTACC
Source organism: Conistra vaccinii (assembly GCA_948150665.1). NCBI lineage: Eukaryota > Metazoa > Arthropoda > Insecta > Lepidoptera > Noctuidae > Conistra > Conistra vaccinii. The sequence continues at coordinate 1,409,611 of OX411340.1, read as the reverse complement.
AGGGGATCGAGCGTACTGCACGCAGCGCTGCGGGTGTTTGCACGACCGAAATGTCGAACATGGTGTGACGTTAAAAAATTCCCACCACAAAAAATCTGCCTCGCCATTTCCCAACTACGTTGGGGTCGGCTTCAAGTCTAACTGGAAGCAGCTGAATACTAGTTTTGGAATACCGGAACGCGTGGTCGCGGCGACAGAGGGCGCAAAAAATGACGAACACGACAATTGTTGTCTATTATTTTTTTAAACTCTTTTATGTCTTTATTGCACGTAATATAAAATTGTTTTCTCTTAAATTATGATTCAATGCAGGCTGTAAATTACGGCGCAGTTTTATGTTGTATGTTGATCGAAATTCATTACGCGGCAATTATCACATACTAATTATATAGCTCTGGTAATTAAAATTTAAGGAAATAAACTGTTTTGAGAGCTAGATTTTAATGATTATAACATTGTAATAATGTTATCATAATCGCGGCGTAAACAATTATGATCACCATAGAATTTAACAGCGCTAATGAATATTGATCAACAGAAAATGAAAGCGACGAAGCTGTGCAATTTGCAAAAAACGTAAGAAATTCTGGATACCGCGGGCTACATTTACAGATACTGTTAAGTCCACTCTCGGCCCCTCGACCCCCAATAAATGTGTCCACTGGACCCCTAACTATAGTTTATTCTCGACCCTTGGGGGTCGAGAGTGGATTTTATTTTCCAGCCAAGTTTTAGTTTCCTCTTGACCCCCAAAGTACAGTCATCAGTCTACCTTAGGCTGCCTGTCCACTGGAGCGGAGAGGAGAAAAGAGGAGCGGAGATGTGCCAATATTAACCAATAGAATCTTGACTCGGCCCCTAAGTTTAGATTTGATTGGTTAATAATGGCACATCTCCGCTCCTCTCCTCTCCGCTCCGCTCCAGTGGACAGGCAGCCTGAGGCTGCCTGTTGCATACTATTTAACTAAAATACCCTCAATATAATTGATCAAGCGGGCGAAGCGTCTCTGCTTCAAGTCTGGCAAAATTTTCTTTCGTGTCAGTTTGTACATGATACGTACTACTCTACAGGTCGTATATTTTACAACCAATCTTTACGTTGGTGTACAGGTTTTACGAATTTTTTTGTCGTCGGTTATTTTTTGGGTTCCGTAGTAAACAAGGAACCCTTATAGTTTCGCCGTTTCCGTCTGTCTGTCTGCTGTCCGCGGCTCAGCTCAGAGACTCTCTCTTTGTACTAGAAAGCTGTAATTTGGCATGGGTATACATATTAATCATGCCGACAAAGTGATAAAACAAAATTACGAAAATATTTTTTTTATTTTACCTCCCTTAAACGTAAAGTGGGGATATTTATTTTTTCTCATCCATCAGTCTGTACCTACCTACCTTACTGTACCAAAATATTAATTTTAGGTAGTTACCGAATTAGGGGTTGAAAGTGGACGAGGTATGCCTGTCCTTTGTATAAAAATTCAGTCTCACGCCCTGGGGGTCGAGTGATCGAGTGTGAACAAGAAACAAATAAACAAATTTTTTTTTAGGGGTCGAGGGGCCGAGATTGGATTAATTAACCGCTCCGTATCTAAACGTCCTAATAGCAAATAGTCCTATTAGCAAAACGACCCATAATCAAAACGACACTTTAGCAAAATGTCCTATCAGCAAATCGTCGACAGATACTTAACGTGTTAAGACGCCCTTGTATTCCCTAATTGAGATTATAATTATTTTATAAATTCTCCATCTTCCAATAGTGGAATGGCTCGACCAGCACCGCACCATCCGCGAGCAAGGCATCGACTTCAAAGAAACCCTACTCCTCAAGCGAAGGCTGTTCTACTCCGACCGGAACGTGGACTCCCGGGACCCTGTGCAGCTGCACCTGCTGTACGTGCAGACCAGGGACGCGATCCTGAAGGGAAGGCATCCTGTCACTGAGCAGCAAGGTTAGTGGCTATGTTACTGTTTTTTCATAAATACGCGTACTTTTTACCTGTAAGTACATTCCATATTTTTTATCCTTATGCCTACCACATTAAGTATCCTATGCCTACGGCGGTGGCGAGGTGATAATGGCCTTGGCCGTTACTAAAATATATATTTGTGCAAGGACGGATCCAGGGCGTCACGTGATTTGTGAAATTACATTTGTATTTAACATTCATAGTCATGCAGATAATGCATAGGGAGGCGTTTCGCGGCACCGGCAGCCGAGCCGATGTGGTCGCCGGTGGTGGCTATTCATTAGAGCGCAGTGGAGTGGAGAGCAGTGGTGGCCCAGTGGTAAAAGCCGCGACTTACGAGTTGTAGGTTCGAACCCTGACAGGCGCTTCACTTTGTGTAAATTATTTCATCACCACTGCTCTCAAATCGGTGAAAACATCGTGAGGAAACCGGCGTGTCCTAGAACAAACAATTCGAAGACATGTGACATCTACCAACCCGCACTGGGCCCGCGTGGTATATTATTAGCCCACTCCCTCTCGCAGAGAGGAGGCCTGTGTCCCAGCAGGAACATTATAGGCTGATTATGCTGGCTTCATACAACTGCCGATGACGATGCCGGTATCGGAATTGGCTACCAGTACCTATAATAATTCTACAAATCAAACTGACACTAGCTTGTCTGGCTCTCACAATTAAGGTGGAACTAGTCGCGGGCTCGAACTCAATGGTGGGCATGGCCAAAAACCACGCTGTCTCACCTGGCATCGTGTCCGACAGAGATAGTATCAGTGATGAGCAGTTAGAAGCTGGTCTACTTGGACAACGTATAGTTCGCACGCACAGAAAGACCGTACCGACCAATTTTAGTAAAACGAGCGCGTCAAAAATTACGAAAAGGCCTTTGGAAAAAAGGTTTTTCTGAAAAAACCACTGCATAAATCAATTACAAATAAAATTTATTGAAATCTTCGATAATTTTTCTGTGTCGGTACGGATTTTGTTTTCGAGATTTCACACTTCTTGTATTACTTATTTACGCCAAAAGTTGCGTTAAAATTAGCAAGAAAAACGAATCTTTGTTGGCTTATAACTTTTGAATGGCTTTTTATTTTACTATTCTGCTTCCGTACAGACAAAATTAATAATGAGACCTATCGATATCATGTTAAAATTTGAATGTACGATGTCAAACAGTGGAGTAAAACCCCTCCGAAGTTTGTATGGAAAAAATATCAAATTGTTTCACTTTAAGGTTCCGAACCAAACTACACTGCGCGAGCAGTCTGTGGAAAAGTCGCTGGCTTGCCGTAATTACGTACTATAAGGCGCGTAATTAAAACGTTCGCTAGATTAAAACTATAAGTACCTACCTACATTCAAATGACAAAAATGTCAACAAAAAAAAAATTGCATTTGATTCACCTAACAATTTTTTATCAATTGATAAAGTTTAATATTAGTATATTATGCAACTAATGAATAAAGGACGGATTTAAAGCGAGGGCCATAGATGAATCACGATCAAGTGAAGGATTCTAACGACTGAATCACGACCGTAGGGAGTGATTCATGATGATTGAATAACGAGCGCAGCGAGTGATTCAAGTGTTAGAATCCTGAGCGACACGAGTGATTCATGGCCCTCGATATAAATCCGTTTTATTCAAGAGTTGCATACTATACTTTATACCATGACTACGAGAAAAAGAAAGATTTAAGCGAAAATAGACATTTAATAAAAGGTTAACACGTTCAGTGTCGGGAGCCCTCCTGGAGGGTTCACCTACTTGGATATGGGATGTCGGGAGCCCTCGCGGAGGGCTCATTTTAAATGTAGACATTCAGTGTCGGGAGCCCTCCTGGAGGGTTCACCTACTTGGATATGGGATGTCGGGAGCCCTCGCGGAGGGCTCATTTTAAATGTAGACGTTCAGTGTCGGGAGCCCTCCTGGAGGGTTCACCTACTTGGATATGGAATGCCGGGAACCCTCGCGGAGGGCTCATTTTAAATGTAGACGTTCAGTGTCGGGAGCCCTCCTGGAGGGTTCACCTACTTGGGTATGGGATGCCGTGAGCCCTCGTGGACGTTGGAAGTGAAACCTCCGGGAGGTTTCACTTAGTAACTACGAATAATAAAAGTCATAGACTTTTATGGCAGAATGATGAGTTATGAGTTCTATGAAAATGGGTGGAGTCGAAAGTGTTAAGGAGTTTGTATAGCGTTGAGATAGAGGTCGAATACATTGGTGTGTTCTAAATTCAAACACCAAAATAGTGATTAAAAGAGCTTTTTATTCACTGTTTTCAGTGAATAAAATAAGCTTTTTAGAGGGGGAATGGTATAAAATATATTAATTAGTAAGTACCTACTTATATTCTAACAATCATCAAAAATTACTTTTAAACGGACTATATTTGCTAAAAATGTACTGCGGGTCTACCACCACCTCTAAAAGCAGTATTATTTTAATATTACTTTAGTGTGGGAAAGAGATGAAGCTCTACAAGACGTATAGCTCCATCTCTTTCCCATAAAGGTGGTGGTAGGCCCCCTGATCGCCTACTAGCCGGGTTTTCACGATTATATTTATTGTAGTTATTGACTATTTTTCTAATGAACAAGCTCTGCATGGTTCGTACAACATTTTGTCAGGTTACATTTTTTAAATAGGAGTAAATAACTACAAAACAGTTCTAAATCGTTGTGATACCGTGGCTATGCTACCGATATAAAACAAGTGGCACTTTAGTAGAGCGCCGAGCCCGACACGACGCGTCGAAGTACGTGGGCCGGGTTACAGCGGGCTTACATGGCGGTGGATTTGTAATACCGTAATACAAACCTCCCTAAGATAAGGTTGAGGTCACAATCAAAACGGTGAATGCACACGTCAACAACCAAAAATTCTAAGTCATGTGGCATTCGCCAACCTGCACTGGGCCTGCGTGGTGATTTACTGCCCAATCTCACAGAGAGGAGGCCTGTGTCGACGATGTGGGAGAACGGTGATGATTATGCAAGGTTCAATTTAATAATTAGGTACTAATTAGTAACCATAATTGAATTTAAATCACTTTTGTCCATTATTTGATACGTTTAGATTAAGTTATCTGGTAGGCAATTTCATATATCAGTTTGTCCAGACATTGTAGAATACGCTCGTAAAATAATTATTGCGATTCTTTCAATTGAAAATGGCTGTCAGTTGCTTAGTTTTCCGGTTACAGCGTCAATATTATGTGACGTAAAACATTATTATTTTAATAATGTTTATAAATAGAATGTAATACTTGCAGTTTTGCTGGATTATTGTTTAAAATCTATGTTTTGTATTGTGGAAGTATTTAGAATCTCACCGTACGCGTAACCTTGAGTTAAATGATACACAAAAACCTATATTACGTACTTACTTAAAATATGTATTTATTAATAAAATGTGCTTATAAATAGCAGCCGGCGGCTATGTTTGCGAAATAATTATGTTAATGTTTAGTTGGTATGGTGAGCTCATTCATTGTCTGTCAATTAATTTAATACATAAATACTTTAGTGTTTACGACTTACGACTGACTGCGCTGATAAATAACTATTATAATAATAACTCAATGTGTATTCAGGAAAATATGTTCAAACAAAAAGATTAAAGAAGGAAATATAAGTAGCAATATTATAACTTTACTCTTTGTAGGTAACTATGTCATATAAAAAAACAAAAAGCTTTAAAATATTTATTTTTTTAATGAATACTGGTCTGACATGTAATATACCTACTACACAAATAATGCCACAACTAAAACGTTTGTAGTACTGCAACTTAATAAACAATAAACACTATTCCATTTCAACAAAAAATACCACGTTATCTTTTCCATCTTCACCTCATACAAACCGTCCCTAAAAGTGTGCGAGCGAGAGGCCCCGACTACGACCGAGGCCCGACGAATCGACCGCGCGACTCGCGAGTGTCGGACGCCCGTTGCCGATCAGCGCACGTCAAAATGTTCAACGAAAACTCAGATAAACAAGACGTGAAGTTAATCCGCCTTGTGAAGGAGAACTCGGTGCTATACGACATTAACCATGCTAAATACATGGACTTTAATTCAAGGGAAGTGGCCTGGCAGAAGATCGGAGACGAATTAAAAAGACCGGGTAAGCAATATTTAGTTGTCACGATTCGACGCTACTATTTGTTTTGTTTGCGTTTGAGAATGGCCGACTTTTTGTGAGAAGTATGTGAGTTAATAAATCTGTGAAATTTTTAAACTTGATTTTTTTTTTATTAATTCAAAAGAGTACTTTAAAATTAAAATGGATTAATGTTAAATTATGGTTAAAACTTTAAATCATTTTAATTATTTTTTTTGTAATTTTTTTTTATAAATGCGATTAGTTTGCTTGGCTTGGCCAGCATCTTAATTGCATAACACACTTTCGATCACAATCAGAATCATTTTGAAGGCGAGCCAATCCATTACTTCATATTTGTCTGCTCAACAACGTAAACAACGCAATGAATGTTGTTGAACTGTCAAATTGAAAGCCATTGCTACTGTTAGTGTGTTACCCAATTATCCCGCAGGAGGCTATTACAGTGATAATTAGCATAAACGTATTACTCGTATGTAATTTGAAAATAAGTTCTTTATCTTTTGATTTTCTTACAGGCGCCGACTGCAAAGTCCGCTGGATAAACATAAGAGACGTTCACAGACGAATTCTAAAAAAAAATGTCACAGACCCAGTACATCCCCCCAGACAGTACAAATATGAGAGCGAGCTAACATTCATGAGGCCATTCTACAGGGATGTAGTGGTACTATCAATGGAAGACGAAGAAGAATCACAAACCAAGAACTGGCATGACCTGGTCAATGACTCCACAAACGAAGAGATTGATTTAAACCCTTGCAGCGACGATAACGACTCTGATGAACCGATAATAAAGAAAGCTAAATCTAAAAAGAAAAAATCTAAGAAGAAAAAAGAGCCGTCTTTTGAGGAGGTTAACCAGACAATTAATTTGCCAAGTTTCAGCGAGACTGTATCTCCTGAGTTGGATCCTACGGACCCAGTCGATGCGTTCTTGTTAAGCATTGGGTCTACATTAAAAACTTTTTCGCCTTATCATTTGAATGTAGCGAAAAGTAAAATTTTCGCGGTCGTTCAAGATCATGATTTGCAGCAAATTGTTGAGAAGGAGAAACATGGACATTCTTCTGTAAAAGTTTCTACTACAGAAACTTTGTATTTAGGATAAGGTTTTTTTATAATGAGTGTTTTTTAAGTGACGTATTATTTAATATTTGATTAGATAATGATCTCTAAGATGTAGGTTGATTACATTTAGTGTTTTAATTAAAACTTCTGATAAAAATTGAGAGTTGTAATTGAAAATTGTTTTTATTTGTTTGCTTTTAAATTGAATTCTAGCAGCAAAGCTACAACAAAAAAAAAACATTGTTTAAATTTTCAACTATGACTCAATTTCAATCAAGAGCTTCTAAAATAATGATATAAAATAACTTTAAAGTGTGAGCAATAAGTACGTTGAATGCACAATTTTAATTATCCTAAAATACCATTTATGGATACATAGTCATTATTGACTAGTAAGTCTGAGTGTTTTCTTTTTTTTTTTGTAGCTGTACTTCAATTCGAATTTTAATGGTAGGGTAAAGTATAGCAAATTTTTCACTCATCGGTGGATCGATGAAGTTAGCTGTACTTACATGAAATAACTATAATTATGTCATCTCATCATACAGCCTATGCCTTAGCATACTTTTTACGCACAATAAATGATAAAACAATAAAAAAATACAATCCATAGTTTTCATTTTTATTCTCCGGTCCATTCTTGTAACATCCGCGAGTTACTATCGAGTTCCTACAGTAGTCGTGGCCGGTAACTCGCCGATCGATCACACACACACACACACACACACTAGGTCGCGTCGCGCCGTCCGGTCGGAGCCGGCCGCACACTGTGCGATACGAGAAGATGAGATGCCGATTGTTTATTTCAGTTTTTAACCAACGAAAAAAAGGAGGTTCATAAGCATTTTTTTTGCAGGCTCACCCGATTTTTATAACCTGTTTTCATTTTGTATTATTAACGGTATTTTACTTGACGGTTGAATACTCTATTAGAAGACCGGTTAAACACGATCGAAATAAAAGTAAGACTGGAACGTCATTCGTTTTCAATTATGGAAATGTCCATTACTATGTTTTACTTGCTGTACTTCTATTTCATTTTATAGACAAAGTAAAATAAGTACCCTAAGTTAAATTGTAAAAATAAACATTTCAGTAGGTAGGTAAGTAATCAAAAAAAAAAAAAAATACCTGCATAAGTACCTACCTAATTTATAATATTCATTATTAAAAAAAAATTACATAATTAAACTATCATAAATAATCACACTGGCCTAATTCTAATATCAATCGAAGTAATCAATTTATTCTAACACTAATCTAATCAAGAAATCATCATAATGAACAAAACAAAAGTTCAGCAACAACAACATCGACCAATGACAACCGCTAATCGAGAATGCGCGCCGCCGCTTAGCAACCGGTTGCGATACCAACGGAGCCGACACGTGACGTAGCCGCGACGCGACGTTGCCGCTCAGTATGCCGCCGCGCAGTCGCGACACGACACCGTAGCGCACCCGACACGATGCCGCTGCCTTTCAACAAGAACTTAGACTTAAAACTATTAAAATTAGTTAAAGAAAATCCTATTTTGTATAATACGAGACACGCAAAATATCTAGACTTTGATTCGAGAGAAGTTATTTGGCAAAAGATTGGAGATTCACTTAGCAGACCAGGTAAGTTTCTTTCTTTTATATTTATATTCCTTGTGCACTTTATTTCCTAAGCCATAAGGGTTGTTATTGAGTGGTGAATTGGAAGTGAAGTTGGCGTCGATTTTGTCTATAGAATTACAAGTAGGTTAGTTGACAACCCTGTCAACTAACCTACTTGTAATTCACACACAGATAACCCTATCTGTGTGTGTTTTGTAATACTTATAATAGTTTGATCGTGTTCAAGTATTATTGCGCGGTGTTTTGTTGGGGGATACGCAGTAGACGTTGCCTTTGCGTAGAAAGATCGTAGATGATTTGAGGATTATAAAGTAAACGATAGGGTTTTATTCTTAGTATTTCCTAAGCTAAATTGTTACGAGTAATAAAGGCCACATGGCTTGGGGTGTCTTTAGAGGCGTTACTTTGGTAACAATTTAATATTATTATGGTAATGTAATGAATAAAATAAACGGAATAAATTACTTGAAGCCGATTGTTCATTACCTATCATTGCCAACCTCTGACCCACAGTCTATACCTACATCATACTTTTGAGTCATTGTTCTACGTGACTATGCTAAGGTGACTACTTCACTGTAGGTAAACATTGTTACGCACCATTGTCATCACAGATATAGAATCTGTGATTGTCATTTTTAGTTCACCTACTTCCGTTTTAGGGAAGTTATGTTTTATTGATATAGGGTCACACAACATCCGATTTTAGACTTTGTTTTTAACACACTGTTTTATGGATATCACATGGCAAATAGTATCGTATCGTGTCACCCAGTAACTGGTCTGATAGGCAATCGCTCCGTGTAAAATACTGGTATTCAGCTGCATCCGGTTAGACTGGAAGCCGACCCCTACATAGTTGGGAAAATGATAGACAGATTGATTGTTAAAGTGCAAAGAGCATACATAACAGCCTATTTGTAAGTTATAACATCTTATAATTAATTCAAAACCTTTTATTTTCCAGCTCTCGTCTGCAAATCACGATGGATAAACATTCGGGATATGATGCGGCGCAAATTCCGCGAAAGACTGAAAAATCCGAATGCACACAGTTACAAATATAAGTACGAAGAGGAACTATCCTTCATGATGCCTTACTTCAAGGAGCCGATATCTTCCGGAACCACAGCTGAGGAGTACGCAGGCTTCCTCGAAGACGACGCTTGCGAAGTCGAAATGCCTTCGGAAGTCTTCGTTGATGAAGCTCTAGACTTCGAAGAGCCGAGAGAGACAAAACCAGTCTTCCGAAAGAGACAACAAGACGACGGGAACTCTTCAAGAGAATTCTCCGAGTCTATGTTCCAGGAGTTGAGCCCTACAGATCCTTTAGACGTGTTTTTGTTAACTATAGGTTCGACGCTAAGGAAGTTCAGCCCATACTACTTGAACCAGGCTAAGAGTAAGATTTTTCAAGTGGTCCAGGATTATGAGCTGCAGCAGATCGTCAATAAGGATGGACAGGGTGGCAGCAGTGATAGTAATAGATAGTGATGTAGACTGTTAGGTTATGACAATAAAGTATTTTTAAGGGATTTTTGAGTTTTTTTATTTTTCTGTGCCAACCAACACTGATGAAGACAGATGGGACACTCCGTATTTTAGGTATGAAGCTAGAAGTAGGTAAGCGGTGGGCTCGACTTGTCGAATTCAGAGGGCGGGCGCATCGATAGAAAGAGAGGCAACTAAGTGAATATAACTGTACGTAATTAGCGCTGTGCGACCTGAATTGCACTTCATTGTGTGATTGTGTCATAACAAGAGTCGCTTTTTATTTAAACCATTTTGCGGAGTGTCCCACCTGTACTAATCTGTGGAGCTGGTGCCAATGTAATACCTATAGTAATTTGTAAAGGAGCATGCAGGATTGCAGGCTGTATTTTTGTGTTTTGTGTTAAAGGTAAATTGGATAATTTGCAGTTAAGAGGCCTATTACAAAATTGCATTTTGACAGTTCGAGCACTAACTGTAATTATAATTTTATTATGCTTATTTTTAGGTTATATTATTAGGTTTTTGTTTTTTAAGTATGCAATTTTAATTTCCTATGAACCAACGATTATTCTGGTATAAATTTTATGTAAAAATATAAATGTAGTAAGGAGAAATTTACAGTTAATTCTGAGTGTTTTTTATTGATTTTGAATTGGATTTTTTTTATAGATATATACATATTTCAAAATTCTGAGGCCGCTGTGAACTACAACACTTTTTAAAAGATCTTATTTTAAATTTTTCATTTCATTTGCTATGTACAATAGTTCTACCCACGAGCTCAAAAAAGTGCCGTCACGCATTTTTTGAAGAAATTGCTTCGGCATTTTGGCTTTATATAAATAATTAAGGAGAAATTTGCAAAAAGCGAGGCCGCTTTGAATTATACTAATAACTATTCTCCACCATTCAATAAGTCATAGTTGTCGAAGTCGTTCCGTTACTCAGAATAAGAACGCCAAAGTTGCCCATTTAACGCAAAAATCACCGTCGAAATCATTCGAAATGTAATAGGGCTCTTAATAAAGACAATAGCTAGAGAACGCTCTGTAGGTATAGCGTCCTCTCTTTGTTCGCACTGCATTTATGATGACTGTACGATGGATGATCCTTTAACTGGATCCTAATGTATAGTCACTAGCAATTTGCCTAGTTTGGTAGACAAAATTTGCCTAGTAACTACGTTTGGCAGACAAAATTTGCCTAGTAACTACGTTTGGCAGACAAAATGGTGAGCGCAACATGTTGCTATTAGCAATCACAAAGGCGCTGCCCATCCTCTTGAAATATGTAATTGTTTAAACGCACATCTTTTACAAAATCTACTTCAAGATTTTGACACTGGTCATAATCTGATAGATACTTGAAGATGGGAATACACCAACGACAACCAACCTTGAATGAGTCTGTAAAGGTGTTATAATTGTGATTATAAATAAATATTGTATTTTGGGATTCGAGTACCAATCAAAATCAACTTGATGCTAAGACAAACGTTTATTTGACTCCTTTTTCAATTACCCAGCTTCCCAACACCGTAATAAATCCATCGTCCTCACACACCGTAGCCATTTTGGATCTTCCAGACTCCCTCGCACTCACTCACTCCTTCACTTACGTTCCGTTCCCTGAGTTCCCTCTATTACTTCCGCATTCATTTCCACATAAATAACAATAAAATAACACTCACAATCCCACATCTCACGATGTGGTCAGCACACATCCACCTTTCTGTGAAGGCAGACACTCATACGCTGAAAAGGATATACCGCAATACTGCAGGAATAATCTGGGATAGGGAGCGGTCGGCTATTCTGGATGACGACTAATAGCCTCCTCAATAACCCCATCTGCCCTGCACGGGTGCACGTTAGATTGTCCCTGAGGCATGCGTGTGAGTTCACGATCGATGTTGTAACCATCCCATTAAATATTGTGTTTTAATTACTTATAGCGGTGAACTTCGCGGGGCTGCAGTGCCAGATACAATTAGGAGACTATGACGAGAAGAAACACAAGACTGGTTTTATCGAAAAGTAAGTATTTTACAAAAGAACTGAGAGAAACACAGAGTAGAGGATTTAAACTTTTATTATAAGTTCCATAAAGGATAAAGTTGGACAAACCTCTACGTAGAACATCAAACAGCTTCTGAGGCGTCTACGGCGTGCTACATAAGTAACCCTACAGACGTAGGATACCCATGCCCACCAAAAAAATGGTTTACATGCCTCGAAGATATAGTCATAGGGCTAGAGAACTTAGTTAATCAATTAAAGACTCCAAAGGTGTATGCGTGATGGCCTGGGAGTTAACGTAACTTGTACATGAGATATGAAGAGCAGTACTACATACAATGAAGTACCTTGTAGTCAAAATTAAAGCATTTATTTCTATTAGACCATTTACAGGCACAACGATTCCAAAGATTACGACGATGGACTAGAAACTCCATGTTATACGAAAAGGAGCCCAGACTATCTTAATATATATAAATCTCGTGTCACAATGTTTGTCCTCATTGGACTCCTAAACCACTTAACCGATTATAATAAAATTCGCACACCATGTGCAGTTCGATCCAACTTGAGAGATAGGATAGTTTAAATCTCAAAAAACTTCGGAAAAAAATCACGAAAAAAAAATAAGGACTAAAATCATGTTTTTATAAATTTTGCACTTATGATATCCCGGTATAAATGCCATAAATCCTAACAAAAAGTACTAGGCTTGCATGAATTCACGATATGTAGGGTAGGCAGGTAGGGTAAGCAGGTAGGGTAGGTAAGTAGGATAGGCAGGTAGGGTAGGTAAGTAGGATAGGCAGGTAGGGTTGGAAGGTAGGGTAGGCAGGTAGGGTAGGCAGGTAGGGTAAGCAGGTAGGGTAGGTAAGTGGGATAGGCAGGTAGGGTTGGAAGGTAGGGTAGGCAGGTAGGGTAGGCAGGTAGGGTATGCAGGTAGGGTAGGCAGGTAGGGTAGGCAGGTAGGGTAGGCAGGTAGGGTAGGCAGGTAAGGTAGGGCAGGGTAGGGTAGGTAGGTAGGGTAGGGTAGGGTAGGGTAAGGTAGGGTAGGCAGGTAGGGTAGGGTAGGTAGGGTAGGGTAGGCAGGTAGGGTAGGCAGGTAGGGTTGGAAGGTAAGGTAGGCAGGTAGGGTAGGCAGGTAGGGTAGGCAGGTAGGGTAGGCAGGTAGGGTAGGCAGGTAAGGTAGGCGGGTAGGCAGGTAGGGTAGGCAGGTAGGTAGGGCAGAGTAGGGTAGGTAGGTGCGCCGTAGATAAGTACTTAGTGCTACCCGTGCGAAGCCGGGACGGGCAGCTAGTAACCTAAATAAAAATAAACATTACTTTGCACTTGCACGAGTTTTGGCTGAGCATTATGCATGTAACTGTGGCACATAATTATGTCAAATTACAAAGTGCAAGATAAAGAATGGAAAGTAAAAACACCAACGAGAAGAGACGATATGAGTAGCTTGAAATATTCCTACAGCTAGGTTCAACACAAAAAATCACAACGTTCACAATGTTCCATTCTTTTTACACTAGTTTCGTTATTTTCTTTAATTAAAACGGTTTAAAACAAATTACAAAAATTTAAGTCACCGCTGATATATGTACACATGCACATAAAAGTGAAAATACATATTAAATAGAAAAAAAAGAAAGAAAATACGTTTATTTGCGGTAAACATGACGCAAAAAAAGAACACAAAATAAAAAAATATACAAGTTGAGGGAAAATAGAGTCATATCCTCGCAAAAAGACCATCGCTCAGCATAATGCTGCGAGGCTACGACCCTATGCGAGACAGAGCCCCAGCGCTGGTTTTCAGCGACAGCCGGCGTTGGTGTCACGTAAATCATACAGTTGAGGTATTAAGTGAAGAATATTTTCATAAATTCCTCTCACCATTAACTAAGTCAAAGCACGTGATATCTTCTGCAATCTCAACCTTAGACTATGAATTTATTGTGTATCTTCTCACCATCTTCCTAACCCCCAGATTCGAGGAATACCTCCCCGCCCAGTACTTAAATGCATGGAGCGTAGAAAAGAAGATCCAGAAAGAATACGCGACGCACCAGGGCAGCAGCGAGCTGGACGCCAAGTTCCTGTACATCAAGACTGCGCGGGCCATGCCTACGTATGGAGTCACCTTCTTCTTGGTTAAGGTATGACTACACAAACGCATACACAAATTCACGCCTTCTTCTCATGGGGTAGGCAGACTAAACTCTAGAACGCCACATACTACGACACATTACATACTCCTTCTGCTTCGATTACGTTCATACATCTGGTCATGCACGCACGCCGGTTGCTAGTACTACGCACCTGACCTTTCTGTAGAACATCACAAATAAGGTCACTATAAAATATTTCCTTTTAGAGCATACCCTCCAGGCGTTTGTACTGACATCTGCCTTGTAAATACCTTTTTACTCACCTTTCATTCATCCTCTTAACATGACCAAACCATGATCTAAATAGGTATACTCTTTTCCATTTTTGTCACTACATGCAGCCTTTTTGGACATCGACTGGTCGGTCACAAACGTTTATAAAGCACCATTCGCTTTATTTCTCGTATTCATCCTTACCGACTCCTCATCAATCTTTCCATCTCTCGTAAACAGACTCACCACATATACTCGTACACAAAAAATTGATACCATACCTGTTAAACATATTTATTACCTCTTTAAACACCACCAATATTCCAAACAGGAGAAACAAAAAGACAAGAAGAAGCTCGTCCCGCGCCTGCTCGGCATCAACGCGGAGGCGATCCTGCGCCTGGACGAGGTCACGAAGGAGATCCTGCAGCAGTGGCCGCTCACGCACGTCAAGACGTACCACACGGGCAAGTCGCAGACTTTCACGCTCAACTTCGGAGATTATAGGTTTGTTTACTGTGTTTTTTTATTAATTACTAGCGACCCGCTCCTGCTTCGCATGCGTTTTACGAATTGACCTAATATCGAGATTTCTTAGCAACTTTATTGGTAACGTATTATACACATTAACCTAAATTCTCTAAACGATGGTGAAAACCTCATCAAAATCTGTTGCGTGGTTTAGAAGAACAACGCGAACATACAGACAAATGCGAAAAGCGACTGTTTTATTATATGTATAGAAGATAAGAAGGAAGAATTATTTAGCCTGCTAAAGTCGTATTACAATGAAATAAGGTCAAATCAAATCAAATCAAATCAAACTTTATTTGTGAACATAGGTACATAAAAGGTCTTAAAATATACATTTTAGCGTGATCTCTGTGTTCTACCAACGCAGTTGGTATACAAATAATTCCTTAAATAGGTAATTTTAATAAGTACTTAAATTGATTCGGAAACATGCAATAATAATAATCCGAAGAATTTAATAAGATTATACAAATGATTTCAAGTAGAAGTTTATGTCACATGATAACATAATTTAATAATTTCAATAATGGCAAAAGAATAATAAAATGAAAATGTCAATAATGTCAAAAAATAAAATAAAATAAAATAAAAATGTCAACAGTCGTTAATATTCAAAAATTAATAAAGAAATAAAAAATATCAGTATCATAATTTATCATTTAAAAAATCATCTATGGAGTAATAGGTCTTCTCTACTAGAAATAAGAATAATTTGCTTTTAAATAGGCCGACATTTTTTACACTTCTTATGCATTTTGGTAATTTATTATAAATTTTTGGAGCCATTACAAAGATGCTTTTCTTAAATAATGCGGTTCTGGATCCAACTAAATTTAACTGGTTACATCGACGCTGACTTGAAACTCGAGAAAATCTATACATATTATTTTTAACAAACATAGCTGTTTCGTATATGTATAAGGAGGGCATAGTAAGGATTTTCATATTTTTAAAATAAGGCTTGCAACTGTCGGTGGTTCGCAGATTACAAATAGCTCTTATACATCTTTTTTGGCACTTAAATACCATATCCTTGCCTGTGGCATTACCCCAAAATATAATGCCATATCTCAACGTTGAGGCAACTAGACCATGATATGCTGTTAAGACTGTTGTTCTATTTGCCGTTTTGCTTAACATATGCAGGGCATAGGAATATTGATTAAGTTTACTACATACTTTATCGATCTGTGTATGCCATTTTAACGTGTTTTCTATATTTAATCCAAGAAATTTTGTCACTTTGGTCTCATTTATAATTTTGTCATTATATTTAATGTTTAATACTAAGTTATGATTTGGTCTTTGTTGGAAATTCATGATTACTGTCTTGTCTAAGTTTATTATTAAATTATTGTTTTGCAGCCAATCTACGACCGATTTTATGTTAGAATTAATTTCTGTCTCTAATGTGCTTAATTCGTCACAATTAAAAAGTAAAGTGCTATCGTCTGCAAACATTGTCATTGGGTAAGTTGATGCTGTTGGAAAGTCATTGATATAAATAATAAATAGGGGAGGCCCAAGTACACTGCCCTGCGGAACTCCATATGATACAGCCCTCTGGCTAGATTTATACGTAATTTCATTATTTTTACATATTCTATTGATTATTGTTATTTGCTGCCTATTACGAAGATAGGATTCGATTAAATTATATATGTTTCCTCTTATTCCGTATGCATTAAGTTTATGCATAAGTATGTCATGGTCAACACGGTCAAAAGCTTTTGACATATCCATGTAAAGCGCTAGAGCTGGTAGCCTCTTATCCACTCTGCGGCTAACTATTTGTAAAAAATCGTAAATGGCCATGTCAATAGATTTGTTCTTTCTAAAGCCTTTCTGATTATCAACGAATAGCTTGTTTTGTTCAAAGTATGCGTTAAGTCTATTATATATTGCTTTTTCAAATATTTTTGAAAAGATGGGTACCAGAGCTATAGGCCTGTAACACGACATGTTCTCTTTGTTGTCTTTTTTGAAAAGCGGTTTTATAACTGTTACTTTTAATTCTTCCGGAAAAATACCATGAACTATGCACAAATTAATCAGATGGCTTAACACAGGCGCAATCATTGTCGAAACACTTTTCAAAATTTTTGTACTTATATCATCATACCCAGTGCTAGACGTATTCTTTAGTGACATAGTAATTAAATGAATATCCTGTGGTATTGTAGGTGACATAAACATAGATGTATTCGTACTTTTTATTGGTATATTATTATTCAAATGTTTATTATTAATTGGCTTCACTTGGTCTATAAAAAAATTGTTAAAAGCTTGTGCTATTGCAACAGGATTTGTCAATATTTTGTCATTCGATTTAATTTTCATTATGGTATCATTTGGTAAGTTATGTTTATTTTTATTTATTAATTTCCATGTAGCTTTGCACAGATTTTTCGCTGAATTAATGAAGCGATTATTGTGGGCTTTCTGCGTGAGATTAATAACTTTTTTTAACCGGTTTGAGAGCTGTTTAAGGTTTGCTTTATTTTGCTCATTGGGCATTAACCTGTATTTCCACAACAATTTTCTTTTTCTTTTACTGCATACCTTTATGCCACGGCTAATCCACTTTGGTTTTGCTTTAGTTGATATACGTATTTTAATATTTGGAAAGCATAAATCATACAATAGTTTAAACAAGTCATAGAACAATTTAAATGCTTTAGTGGGATCAGTTTCCTCATACACATCAGCAAAAGTGATATTATTGATGCAATCCTTGAATTTTTTTATATTTTCTTCTGAGTATTCCCGTCTGGTGGAGAACCAGTAATCTAACATGCAAGTTTGTCTAACTGGGCATCTTAAAAGTTGCGCTGTATGATCAGATACTGCTAGTTCCAAGACTTCACCCTTAGACCCTCGCACATTGTGAATAATATTGTCTATGCAGGTCCCGCTGCTTAATCGAGTTGGAATTTTTATTTCGAACTTAAGGTTGTAACCCATGAGGAGATATTTGAATTGTTCTAAACATGAAGTATTCTTCAGAAGATCAATGTTGAAATCTCCACACAGAATTAGTTTCTTAGAATTAAAAGATAATAAATTGAGAATGTTATTTAGGTTACGAAAGAATGTCTCAAGTTTTCTTTTTACTTCACTGCTATGCGGGCTCCTATATATACAAACTACGATGATGTTGTGGTCAGTAAGTTCTAATGCACAACACTCAATTATGTTAGAGACACTATATTTGCCCATCGACTCCAAAACTTTATATTTTATTCCGTTACGTATCATTATACATGTACCACCATGTCTAGATTCCCTCGTGAAACAAGTTGCAAGAGTATAATTAGGAATACACAGCAAATCAACATCAGACATCAGCATGTTATGTTCAGAAAAACATATCACATCAACTGTTTTTCCTAAATGAAGTAGTTCGTCTAATGCTACAGTAAATATGCCGGATTTTTTTAAAAGGCCATTGATATTCTGATGCAAAATATTAATATGCTTATACACGAAAAAAAATTGCCCTCTGTACATTTTTCACCTACAGTAGAGTGTATGTCTATCTCTTCATTTAAATACTCACTTAACAATTCTCTCAAATTTTTAAAAATGTTTTTCATCCCATTAATATTAAGAGTGCCATAGTGTTCACAAAACATGGTATAATCGTACGACAAGTCCAGATTAGAGTCAAGTAGTGTAGCATATTTATGAGTGTTTATGTCCAAATACAACATATTACTAAATGTTACAATTCTCCAATTATACACCATAGAATAGTGGCTGAATTTGTACGTTGGTAGACACACTATAACATTTGTATAAAGTAATTCTGATAATGACTGCCGAATACATACTACCAAATCACAGAAATTGTTAGTTTTTTTGAAATCTTCTTCTCCAATTAGTATAATGCAGTAGTCATTTGTTGTGTAATCGCTTAATTTGTTTTGTACATTATTAATCATGGTCTTGATTCCACAATTGGGATATAGATAATGACATAATTGGAAGTCCTGGAGATTTTCTTCTGCGATCGATAAGATTTTGTTTCTTGAACTACTACTTATAATACAGATTTTGTTTTTTACTTGCTTTGCTATCTTTATTTGCTTATTTTCTGATGCGGTTGATGCAGATGTAGTAATCTTAGTTTGTTCGGTTTTTTGCGTAATATTCGAATCTCGCTTATGAAACTTTTTAGCACTAGAATTGGTATTCTTATATGGAGTTGATAACTTTTTTGTTGGAGTAAGCATGTCATTTGATAACTTCTTAGTAGCTCGTACAATTAAATCATGTTTAATCGTAATTTCTGTTACAGTTTGCTTAAGTTCCATGTTTTCAATGGAGAGATTATTTATTTCCTCATGCGCCGATGTTAGCTCCAACTTTAGCTTCTGTATTTGTTGTCTCAAGTCCCGAACTTCATCAGTTTCGTCGTCCGAAATATTTGGCAGACTGTTACTAGTGCCATCTATGGTCGAGTTGTGTGAACTATCATCGTTTTTGGTATCATCTGTCATTGATCGAGTACGCGTTCTGCGAAGAGTAACATATTCAAAGAAACTCATTTCGTTTATTCTTACAAATACTTGATCACAAATATACTATGTAAATTCTTCAATTTACGAAAAGTGGTGGAGGTTGGTACTGAGATTTGAACCCGCGACCACTCGTGTGACGCTAGTTATTCGGCAAAAGTAGATGCATGCCTTAACCACTGCGCCAACTACAGATTTAATTACTGATTGAAATTGTTGCCTGCTTGTGACAAAGTTCAAAGTCGCTTTTTGTTTTTTAGTTGTGACGGTTGAAATTTAAAATCACTGTATGAATCACTTTTGCACTTTGTTATTATTGTTCTTGATTTTTTTGGCACTTATTATGATTTATTTGGATCACAGAATGTATTATGGGTTGTATATCTATGGTTAATCGCGAAATATCACTAGTGTTATTGCGTTGTGGGATAGTTTATGAATTTAGGGTTTTTAGTTGATACTTCACAGTTTATGCATAAAACTCGTGGATAACACTGTCAATTAGTTATTACTTTATGTTTTATCGGTACATTTATTTTTATTCACTTATACACACTGAAAGTATTTTTAAAATATATTTTTTAACAGAGAGTTCGACTTTACGTTAAGCTAGACACAACGCCATCTAGCGGATCTCTCTCTCTCAAGGTCCACCTTAAATTTTTACAATATATTTAGGTATTAATATTGTTTTTTTATTTTTTATTCCATCTCCTCTATAATGCCATTCGCTCCTTGAATCTAATCTTAGGGACGTTTGCGCCACATTTTCTCCTACGCTGGATCATTTGACACATCTGTGAATTTTAACTGCTGGAAACACCAATGACTGAGTTATTTTTTTCTATAATAATAAGAACTGACATTCTTAGTAATTGGTTGCAATCTCGCCTGATAGACTAATAAGTAATTTAATTCTAACTTACTAAACTGTTACTTATTGAGTAATGATTAGAACAGTTTGATTCAGGTTCAATTCCCTATCATACTTTTTTCTAGTCCTTTGTGATTGTGCATGAGTTCTTAGTAAACGCATACACAGTCAATACAGGAGTTGACGTAAAGCAAGATTTATATTATTTTTTCTATGTACAGTGACAAGGAATACTGCGTCAAAACCCAAGACTGCCACCGCATCCGCGACATCCTAGAGGGCTACATCGACATCATCCGCCGCCGGATGCTGGCCAAGCCCTGCGTGGACCCCGGCGAGTCCATGGTCATCACCCATGATAACGTGCAGATGGGCAAGTACGTGCAAAAGGAATGAGTAAGGCTCGGCGCAGACGGGCCACACTCACCACAGCCACCGGTGACTGTCGCGCGCTACCGCCACATTTGTAACAGTGTCAACAGCGAGCGACAGCCGCCGGTGTTCGGAAGCCGCCACAGAATGTAAATCCCAAATAGCGGGACGTGAATGGATTTGCGATATGAATGTATAATCCTCAACTGCGGTGGAGCAGTGCGACAGTGGCCCGTAGCGACCACAAGTGGCTAGTCGCGCACACTGCTGTAGCGAGTGCCGCCACCGGCCACACGTGGACGCGTCCATACTAAATATATGAAAAAGTGTGTTAAGTCGCTGTCGCTGGCCACCAGTGGCTGTGGTCGGTGGCCTGTTTGCGCCGATCCTAAAACAGTCGACTTGATATTTCACCACTTTGTCCAACAATTATTGTAGCGTTATTAAAAATTGTAATTTGAAAAATCATCGACGAAAATTGCGGTTATAAAATTAATCTCAATAAATTGTCAAATTGAAATAAAATTAGGATTTCGCTTTTAGTATTGAAATGATGAAATTAAAGCACTCAATTTGTAAGTGGCACTACAGGGACTGGCGAAATGTGGGTGTACTATACGGTTCCCTATCCATTTGCATAAAATTTTAAGACCTAATATAACTTAGCATAATTTTGTTTGGCATAATTATATTTTCGCATAATATAGTTACGCATAACAGCTTACGCATAATTTTTTTAAGCATAATTTCTCTAACCATAATAATGATTAAGCATAATATTCTAAAGCATAAATTTATTAAGCATAAAGTTCTAAAGCATAACTTTTTTTAAATTAAAGTGGCTTCTGCATCGTCTCCGGCGCTGCGGGAAGTGCAACCCCTTCGCCCTTACGTAACAAAGGATAGGCACCCATGCTCACCTCCGCAGCTTCGGCTTGCTGCAGCCTCAGCCGCTACGGCTCGCACTGGTGCCTATGCTTTGTTACAGCGGGCGGGGGTTGCTCTCCCTCCGCGCCTCCGGTTTTTATATACACTCTAGGGGTAGGAGCCAAAAGACTACGTAAAGTCGGGGTGCCCCGACTCGGTTTTGGAACAGATTCAACCTATTAACTACAAGCCGGTGTATAATTATGTTGTCGCCATATCATAGAATTTTTTAGCTTTACTAATAGGCAGAACTAATAGTGTGATCACAATAGTAAGACACGACACGACAAGAACACAATAGTAGAATATTTTACCTGTATGACAGAATAAAAAATAAAAAATATCCGTCCACCCTCATAAAAACAAACTAATAATACGATAAGAACGCCAGCCATTTACGTGCTAGCAAAAACAAGCACCACTTGTTTTTGCTAGCACGAAAGTGGCAGGCGGTTAAAATGTAATCAGTTTTTGCAAAAATAAAAGTTGATATTTCCAAATTATATTAAACGTTACTTATGGATTTTGAATATTATAGCAACTGAATATTATATTAATTGAATATTATTTCAAATGTGCATTATATAAACTGTTCATTATACCATATGAAATTAGGTAAAAAGAAATTATATCAATAATTCATTATATCATTTGATCGTTACATTAAATAAAAATTATGTTAGATGAAATTAGGTCATATGATCATTAGAACTTTTGTTATTATATGAAACGTTACACACCCACAGTTCACACACACACACCGGTTGGTCACAGTTCTAACCTAACCTAACCTAATCCTAATCTAAACAAATAAGATATGCCTAAATATTATTATGCTAATAGTCATTAGGCCTACTAACGTTATGCGAATCAAATTTATGCCAAAACAAATTAGTCTTTAAGATGATTATGCCAACATAAAATGTATGCCTAAAAAAATTATGCCGAAGTATTATTATGCCAAAACAAATTGTGCCAAAATCGTTATGCCGAAGTATATTAGGACAAAGAACATTATGCGAAAAGAAGGGATCCCGTACTATACATATAGGGTGACTGGTAATTAGTGACCGATACTTAAACACGTGACTTTACTCATCAATATAAACAACTTTACAATGGGACCAAACCTGAAATTGCGAAAAAAAGTCAGCTGTTCCATACTTTTTGGCAAATTTTGCGAACATAAATGTAGGGAACAGCTGATTTTTTTTCGCAATTTCAGGTTTGTCATAGTAAAAGTTGTTCATAATGATGAGTAAAGTCACGTGTTTAAGTATCGGTCACTTATTACCAGTCACTCTATATACATATCTGCCTTTCGGGGACTACCGGCGCGATGTTATGCTACACAGCATTATACAACGCTACAATAAATTGACCTGTTTCAGGAGTCATCAAATCGAGCATGTGTCCAACAATCCGTCGAAGTCAGTGACGGAAACCTTCGTGGGGCCCACCAAGCTTGTGCCTTATGATCAAGGTAAGGTCCAATCATAGCACTCCTCCAAAAAATGATGCATTTATGTAGAAAATGTTTCGCATGTTATTTTTTCTACCAAAAACATAATTATGATTTAGAGACATGAGGAACAGGGTGTAAAGTTCACTCATCCTCTGTAGAAAAGGAAGGATCCTCCGACCAGACGGGTGTTGTGTCTGGCGGGCAACTGCCCAATGGTTGATGTTGGATAGTCTTATACAGGGTGGCAGGGACATCGACGCGAAGCCTGTCGCCATGGCTTCAGTACATGATTCTCAAACACTTGCGTTGAATTTATTTTTTCGGTTATTAAAAAAAAATAACAGCTGTTCCATACATTTTGACAGCGTAGGTATTGCACTTTTCTATGAAATAGCAGATTTTTTATTAAATAACCGACGAAAAATTTCAACGCTGTGGGGTTCAGAATCATGTACTGAATCCATGGTAACAGGCTTCGCGTCGATGTCCCTGCCACCCCGTGTATGTCGTTCACGCGGTAAACTCTAAATGCGCGATGCAGGATTTTTGCGACGGCAGGATTTTGTGGGACGTCAGGTCTTTGATGGGTAGTTCGAATGTGCCGATGTAGATACCGCCACAATAATTATGTCTGCTTTCCAGTAAGAGAAATGCATTTTTTTTTTCAGTATTTTAGTAAGGCACGTACTACTCGTATAAACCATTTAGTTTTGTAGTGAAGACATAAAATACGTTCTCAATACTTCGTAATTCTACAGTTCAAAAGTCATTATTCAAATTAGGTTGAGAATCAGCACTTTTCGAACGTCAAAATTACATAAGACAGACCCCCAAAAACGCCCGCCCTTCACCACTTCCACTAAGAAGAAAAAGTGTCGCAACTAACTCCCCAGGAGCAATGCTGTCTTTTCAGTTAGAAAAACAACAATAGTAAAAAACAATAATCGAAGGTTTAAATACAATGTTATTTTTCACCCAGGTTCCCAGGCTCACTCCGGCACTATGATAACCACGGTTCAACAGATAGTGGTCACTGATCATCTGCAGAACCAGCAACAGGCATTGGTAAGCACTTCTCACTATAAACTAAAGACGTACAGTCAACTGTGGCATCTTTACTTTCCATGAGCAACTTTACCCATGAGATAAATAGACAAATATTTCTGGATTACTAAACATCTGTTACAAATATAATAGTCGTTTTGCTACTCTACCTCTTTAGATAAAAAAAAAAAACAATGGGTTGCACTCCGGGAGTGCCGGCAGAAGTGAAAACTTAACTGCTTTTTTTTACCCATCAATATGGGTAAAATTTCATACCTCGCAATCTTTACGTAATGTCAAAGCGTACGTATTTTGGTATTTACTTTGTCGGTTGCTAGGCAACGGATCTTACAAAAAAGAGCACAACCCCGCTTAAGAAGTTTTCACTTCAAAAAATGGCGTTAACAGATTTTTCGCATTCGAGAGATATTTAAGTACTGTAGTCATAGGTAAAGTTTCTCATGGAAAGTAAAGATGTCCCAGTTGACCGAAGTCTCTTGGATTCGATTCTACCGAGGACATCCACCGTGTTGACGAAGGACCTGCGTGCCTAAACAGTATAATGAATTTAATTGTGTTATTATATGCGCATATTGTAGTGCATGCTGTGCTTTTCTATAAGTAATGAGGCGCTTGGACTTAAGTTTGCAACGTGCAAATTGTAAAGCAAAAGTGTACTCAGTGTTGAAAAGCCTAATAATAAATAAATAAATAATTATCTTTATGTAAAACATAAAGATAATTATTTACCGTTTTTTAGCGTTGAGATATAACATCTATACAAATAAATAATATTGAAGACTGTTTGTAACATCAAAATAACAGCTTTTTAATAAATGTATATTATTATGAAAGTATATATTATACGGTAGGTAGGTACTTATGACACAAACAGATTTTTATTTTTATTTTCTGTCTGTTGGTCTGTGTGATTGTTCCGGCCAATCTCGAAAACGGCTAGGCCGATTTTGACGGGAATTTCACTAGCAGATTGCTGATGTTATAAGGAGTACCTAACATAGGCTACCTACTTTTATTTTAGAAATAGAATTCAGGTCTACGCGAGCGAAGCCGCAGGCATCAGCTCTTCAAAAATATAATGACTACATTACTCCACAGAGTACCACAATCTACCTACACACATCTGCACTACATTTTTTATAATTTAAAACAATTAATCAGCGATCATACTCCTTTTTTTACAGAAAGGTGAGATGCCTCTCCGTGGTGATATGTCAAAGGACTGCATAAAAAAACTGAACAGAATGAACTCCAACTCGGTCAAGATAGTCGGGCTACTCACAGGTACATCACAACTACATTTATTAGTAACAGACCCAGATTCAACTAGGCATAGTAATCAATAAAAGATCCTACCATATTTTTTTGTCCTTATTTTAGATAGAGTAAATTAATTTAAGAAAAAGTAAATGTAGGTACATACATATTTAAAATTAACGTTGGATAGAGCAGGATGGAAATTGCTACTCTGTCTCACTAAATAATCTTTTATACTTTTGTCAGATCCCACGGAAACCAACATAAACGAGGCTAAACAGATCTTACGGGCTATGCAGGAGGACTTCCCAGTCGTCCAGAAAGGTAAGCCAATCGGACATTAACGGTGTCTAAAATATCTATGATATCGGGTGTAAAATATCTATGATATCGGGTGTAAAATACCTATGATATCGGGTGTAAAATATCTATGATATCGGGTGTAAAATATCTATGATATCGGGTGTAAAAATACCCTTAACGAAGCCGAAACTCAATAATTGTTTTCCCCGCTAATAAGTTTTTTCGTACTGGACCATACCTACTAGTTACGGAGGTATTGAAGGTCAAAGTTTCTACTTTTTGAATGTCCTTTGTTTTCGTAAACTTAACTTTAAATACTCCCTCGATCCCTGTACCGTTGCTGCACCCATAGGCCGAGTCCTATTTAAAAGCGATGGTCACGTAAGTATGCGATCAGATGAGATGACCTGAATATAACTTATAAAAATGAGTCTTTTAACTAGGTGTGAAAGAGACAGCAGAAAAACAAGATATTGAAGACGCAAAGAAGATGCTTTTAGACGAATTAGAAGATTTGAACAACTACATGAACAAACTGGCAGGATCTATCGAGACGAAGAAAGTCGTAAGTAATCTTACAAAATCCATACTAATCTAAATATGTATATAAAAATCTGTTGCCATGCGTTAATGTCGCAAAAATCGCAAATGGCTCGACTGATTGTGATAAAACTTTAGTAAGTTATTGCGTGCGTGCCAGAGAAGGATCTAAGAAAAAAAAAATGGCATTGCAACGCATTAGCTACTAAATAATAATCTTAAATTAACTGACAGAGAACGCACACCTTGAACCGCTGAGTCTAAAAACATGAAATATAAAAAACATGCAGAAGATCAGTCAAACGAAAAGATTGGTATAAGTACAGGCAGCAAACTTGAAAAAAAATCAAACTATGTGGTGAGTAGTCAAGTGTTTTCGCTCCTATAAGTATGTCATAAGCGTAAAAAGTTATAACGCACACAGATAAAATTGATATTGACAGTGTAGTGGCTCAGACCAAATAAAAAACCAAGACAGGCCTGTACCCTAATTACGTAATACACGATCAATCAGAATTTGAATCGTTTTGAAACAGATTGCTAACCCATTGCTTCACATTGGAAAAAAAAATCTGCTCGACAACGTAAATAACGCAATGAATATTGTTGAACTGTCAAAATGAAACAGATTAGTTGGAATAAAATGTCAACAATGACGTGAGGTGGGACACATATACAATGAAACTATAATTGTAAATGGTTGTAAATGTGTGCGTGTGAGCGTGCACACATACACAGAGCGGAGGTGTAGTTTTAGCTTGCTTCATCTGAGTGTAGTGGGAAGATAAATATTTTTGCCTGTATACCAATCTCTTTGTTCGAGTGTACTTCTTTACTCCACAGCGTGCTAGTCCAACGAGGAAGTTAATTCGTAACAAACACTTGCTAATACCAATCTTATATATTTTCTATCAGAACCCTAACGACGCGAAGGATGCTGCAGAGAGTATTGCCGACCTGACCACTCAGATGTACTTCTCAATCGACCCCAAGACCAAGAGGCGCAGTGAACTCCTCAGGGTATGAAAACCAAATACTTTATGTGTTTTAAACAGTTTTTGGAATTACGAACTGACATATTCCTACTCCTCCTGGTTACCAAGGTAACCGACATAGCTCGAAGAATTGCCAAACTTAAGTGGCAATGGACAGGACACATTGCTCGTAGAACAGATGGCCGATAGGGCCGAAAGGTTCTGGAGTGGCGACCGCGTACCGGAAGACGTAGCGTTGGAAGGCCTCCCACAAGATGGACCGGTGACCTTGTGAAGGTCGCAGGGATCCGCTGGATGCGGGAAGCACAAAATCGGTCGAAGTGGCGGTGCTTGGGGGAGGCCTATGTTCAGCAGTGGACGTCTTTTGGCTGAAATGATGATGATGATGGCGTGTATCTATTATCCATCTCTGTCTACCTCTTCGAAGAATACAGGTCTAATTTTATGTTATATATTACAGCGTTCCCGCAAGAGCTTCAGAGATGGCGAGAAGACTGAGCAGACAATAAGACGAGCCTCCTTCGTAGCGGCCGCGACCACCGCTCTACATTCTGTGGACACTGCTGCACAAGCTCTTCATGAGGTAACACTAACTAAAACTAACTTCTAAATTCAGCAACACCAGCATAATCTTTCGAATCACCAATTTATCTAGCGAAGAAAGTGAAAACTTTGTACGCGCAAGCTTATTACGCAAATTGACCATAATAATAAGAATTATGGAAATATCACATTGTACACTCATCATCACTGACAGGACTATTGTTGCCAATAAACCTGATATAGTGGTGGTGGACCGAGTAGAGCGGCGCACAATGATCATTGACATAACTGTCCCGCATGACGGGAACCTCGTGAAAGCCGAGAAACATAAACAAAGGTATGTTGACTGGCTCGCGAGGTTGTCGACATGTGGGATGTGGCCTCAGCGATCATTGTGCCGATAGTCGTATCAGCCAATGGCTTAATTGCCAAGAGCCTCGACCAACACCTGAGGAGGCTCTCGTTGGGCAGCTGGATCAAGGGCTTGATCCAGAGAGCGGTACTCCTGGACACGGCTCGCATTGTCAGGAGGTTCCTCTCTCTGGAGCCCTGACCGCAAATTCATCCAAATCTGTTTAGCCGTTATAGCGTGCAAGCGTAAAAAAGAAACAAATAAACTCACTTTCGCATTTTTAATAGTTAGGATTATTTCGGGACATTGCCAAGCGGTTGGTCGACTCTTCACGTGACCAGAAGGCTAGCCAACTTTTAGGCCAAAGAATCAGCATTGCCATCCAACGTGGCAACGCTGCCAGCCTGTTTGGCACTTTTCTCACTGACAGCGTTACGGACGAATTTTTTGATGCCCAATGAGCTTTTTCCTTTCTTTTTCATTTAAATACTATATTTTAGTGTTAGATTAAATTGTATATAATATATTTAAGATTTCAAATGTTTGCCAATCTTAATGATAAATTTTTTTTTGGTCTCTTTTGCTGTTGGGCTTAATCCATAAACTGTGTGACGTATGTCAAGGAGTTTTGGCCATCTGTTAAACTCCATCGTTTCTTGATAACAATGCTCTATAATGTTTATCTAGGAGTACACTGGACCGAAGGTGGACGAGGAACAAAAGAGGAAGCTGGAGAAAGCTCTGGAGGATCGGATGGGCAAGCTCAACGCGGCTATAGCGCTCTACCTTATGGCTCATTCTGGTGAGAGTTGTTTTACATGTTATTTATTAAATACTTCAATGCTGTAGGCATTTTCCACCAATCAACTTTTGGATGATGTAGAGACAAACTGTGGTAGGTGTAATTACGAAAACTGAGGATAAATATTTATTTAAAAATAAAGATCTAAACATTCTGTCAGGTAAAAGGTTGGTTGTATGATAATAATAAGCCTCAAATGGCATTTATTTCAAGATATTAATAGAAAAACAAATCTCTTGTTTGTCTGTTTGTCTGTCTGGTTGTCTGCTTCACTAAAAGCTTAGTGCAGATTTCACCAATGAAATTGAACGCGTTCAGCACATCTAAACGCGTTCAAGAGCTGTCAGTGTACAATATTCCATAGCAATTTTGACACTGACAGCTCTTGAACGCGTTTTAGAAATGCTGATCGCGTTCAGTTTCATTGGTGAAATCAGCCCTTAGTTTTTGTGTAAAAGTATCGCCCAATAATGTTTCTTGTTACAGATCCAGATAACATTGACTTCTCTGCCGCCATCAATTCGATGAATGCCATCAATGAGCTGACGCCTAAGCTAGCTAGAGGTAACTACGTTATTACGGCTAACCAAGTCATTTTTACAATTTCCCCAAAACAACCGTATCCGATGATCCGAAAATATCAAGACTTTTCTTCTTTATAAGGCAATAATTAATTTGTTCTATTGATACCATTCTAAAGTGTACACTGATCACTCAGGGAAATTAATTGTTTATCAAATTGACACACTAAACCGTGTTATAAAACTATTATAGCCAACTGTCAAAGCATGACAGTTGTGAATTGAATATACGGATAATTATAGTTGTTGGTACCTATACTACATTTAAAATAAGATTCGACATTTAAACAAACGTTTTTTAACGGTCCGTTCAACCGATTCTGACTTCTATACTGTAGGCATAAGGATGGCATTATAAGCAAAAAAGTGGTTACAATACCAACTGTTTACTGCAGCTGCCATTTGACATGCCACCAACGCAATAGAAGTCAAAATCGGTTGAACGGACTGTAACTTGGCAAACAATTAAAATTCCCTGACTTATGACTGACTTTTCTAAATATTGCAGATGCCCAGATACTAGCCAGCACTAAGGACCCGGCAGGTCGCAAGGAGCTAAAGGACGAGATGAAAACTCTGTTCGACGCCACCAAGAAAGTCTGCGGCATGACTGGCAACCAGAATCATGAGGTCAGTACTAAAAACAATTTCTTACAAAAAATTAAGCTTGGGTTGGTTGGTTTCTGCATTATATTTGAAGACAGGTGATGATTGCACATCTGACATCTTACCTTCACCTCTGACCTCTCACCGAGAAAGGTGGCGCGCCTCAATCCACAAAGCAACTGAATGCTTTGAATCAAGTCGTCTTGCAAGGCAAGAAGCGCCAAATACGCCAAAATCGCCTTCCTATACATACACTTACAACGATGCTGATCAGCTCTTCTGTACACGGTGTGACCGGGTTTTCAAGACCAAAAGTTTTGCTAGTCATCAGAGAGCTTACGAAAGAAAATGAAATTAGTCTGGGTCGCTGTCGTCGGATACGGTGAAAAGGACTATTATATATATCCTGAAAAAAAAGTGATTCAGGAATGATTAGAAATATTTTTCGTCCATCGCCGTCCATCGTCTTCGTCCATTTCCATCTGACGGCGAGCTCTTGCACCGCGCGCGCTTATTGGTCAAATCAAATAGCGCGCGCTTCCCCGGCTTCCTGTTACACACTTCCGTCCCTTTTCACGTAATCACTCCCACAGATTGCACGAAAGCTAGAGGAAATGTGTTACACATATATAAAAACAAAACTAAACAGTTGTGCCAGCAAGCACGCAGCCGTATTTTTCTTTTTTTTACTTTATTTGCAAATTACAGTGCTGTTTTAATTTCAGAAAATGCAAGAAGCATCTAACGAGTACGCGGACATTGCTGGCCAATTGCTGTACAAGTTCTCGCGAGGCACTAATGCAGACAAGGAGAATGAGGTAAGTAAATAAAGTAAGGATCGTTAAGGATTAAAAGAACTTACTCTATATACGTATGTTATAATTCTCTTTATAATATAGACGACGTATATTAAGTAACCTAATCCACTGAACTGTTCTTAAAAAGTCATAAAGAACCCTGTAAGAAATCGACACGTGTTTCATCTCTCGCGAATCCGAATACGACGTGTTGCCAGTTTGCCACGCCAAGCGCCGAACGCACGTAGGCACGCATGTTACTCTGCGTGAGAGTGAGCCCTTATATTCAAAATTCATCTCTTTATCTTACACGTCCGTGTTTGGGTCACAGAAATTCATATGTTTACCAAATTTCAATTAAATTGGTCCAGTTGATTTGGAGCAAATTGGCTGTGACAGACGGATAGCTAGCCAGCTAGCCAGACAGACAGACACACGAGTGATCCTAGAAAAGCTATGAAATATTGAGTGAGTTTTGATTTTGAGGGTACCGAAATGGGTATTCCACAGCCTGCGGCCGCCTTAATATCATTGCTTAACAAAAACTAGTGTCCGACCGAAACAGGACTTTCTACCGAAACCGAAAACGAATCTTCGGTAAAAATCTATTGTTGACTGAAACCTGACTGAAAAAAAAAAAAACGTGTGGCACTCGGGTACTGCCCCGGCGAAGCTATTGCATAGCATTTTTTATCAACTTACGCAATTGTAAAATATTTACCCGAATACAAGAAATAGCAATGATGACATTGACAGGAACTGTTATTCACATTTATAGTTTTTAAAACTTGACACAACGTAATGGGAACATCAAACTAATAAAAAGGTTTTAATTTAACTATTAATAGTCAAGGATCATTCGTCTAAGTAAATTTGAGCTTTATTGTCAAACTGTTAAACATAATTTTCAATACAACACTCTCGTATCATTCGTCTAAGTAAATTTGAACTTTGTTGTTAAACAGTTAAACATAATTTTCAATACAACACTCTCGTATCATTCGTTTAAGTAAATTTGAACTTTGTTGTCAAGCAGTTAAACATAATTTTCAATACAAAAAAACACTCTTTCTTAGGTAGTATTTTCGTTACGAAATTTCTGGATTAGGTCTCCACGCTCAAGGCCCGCGATAGAAGCTATGCAATAGCTTAAAAATTTCTAAAATTAAAGTACGTGAAAAATACTTTTATTTTGGGAAATCACAAACAGTATAAAAATTATCAAAATATGTTTTGTAAAATTTTTTATGTCTGTGTCTTGTAACAAAAATTTGTTAGTAAGAAAAAGCTGATTATGGCGGGTGACACGATCCACGAACTCACCCAAAGTCAGCCGAACGACTCGCGATAATTCACGAACGCAAAGTTTCCGTGCGGCCGAAGGTTCGGCAGATTTTCTGCCGAAACCGAAACTGATGCGGAAACCAAACCTTCGGCTTCGGTCGGTCAAAAACCTCTTTTTTATGCAGATCGTCCAGCTAGCCAAGGACGTGGGAGCCAAGGTGTCTCGCCTGCTAGTGACCACCAACGAGCTGACCTGCCAGGCGGGCTCGCTGCCCGCAGCTTCGCAAGTGGACGACGCAGGAGTACGCACTGCGGGTGCGGCCAGGGACTTACTGCACAGTGCACAGGTAACTAGGAGTCTAGAACACCTCCGTCATTTCATCTTTATCAATATGTCAGTTGAAAGACGTTGGGCAAAATTCGCCATAGTGCCCGATCTTCAAGGATCTTCTGTATACGCAGGTATACAAAAAATACGACTTGAAGCTTGAAGTAAGCTTTCATCTCTGCGCCATTATTTTGATTTAAAAAAAAACGTGTCAGGTCGCGGGATCCCATTCAGGAACGATACTCGCACGCACACACACACTCGTATGCAATAGAAAGAGACAGAGAGGAAGAAAGTCGCATGGAGGGGGCATAACGCTTTGTTCTTACGTGACGATTTCTACCAGTCAACTCCTACCGCAAGCCGCGAAGGAACTTCGTTCCTAAAATGTTTCTAATTTCGAACATTCTAGAAGTTGGCACACAATTGTTGTCAATCTGAGAGATGAAATCTCGTTCTTTATTAACTTTTTTTACTAAAATATCGTGACACTGAATATTAAATTTTAGTTGTCAAAACAGCGTTTGGAAACCTTCCAAATGATTATACTTAAAACTGTTCCAACATATAATTCAGTGTTATTATTGCAATTCATAATCAATATTTTAGTGCAACATAGAGCGATATTTATTAATTTACTAATAGTGATTATTTAATCAAACAATTCTAATATTTTTACTTGTACAAATAAAGTACTTAAACAAAAAAAAAAAAAAACAATTATTTTACATTCAAAATTAATAAATAAAAAGATATTTAGTAAAAAGCGAAATATTTCACAGCCATTTGCGACGTTGTCACCTTTCAGAATTCACAGACATCAAACTCAAAATTCAAAGTCTAACTCCATCGTTCTCCGCAGCTAACAGCCCCAGCGATCCACGAGCCGCACTGCCAGAGTGCCCTCACGGCCGCGGCCGCCGGCCTGGCGGGCGCCGTGCGCGGCCTGGAGGCCTCCTGGCGGCCCGTGGTGGAGGACCCGACGCGCCAGCACATGGCCGAGCTGCTGCACACGAGGGCCCACGATGTTATGAAGGCGTTAGAGAGGCTGAAGGACGCTTATGGGAACTTGGAAGGTAAGATTCTTGATTTTAGGAAAAACTATATAGCTGATGCATTATCTATAGCATCTTAAATTGTAATTTATAGTAATACTAGTTTTTTCCCACGGCGTCGCCTGCATAGTGGTCTGAAATTAACCCACGGGAAAGTTACCTAGGTAAAAAGTCTATCCGTTTGCCATGAATCCATCAAAATCCGTTTAACCATTATGGCGTGAAATAAAGGTAATCGACAAACAGACAGAATTTCTTTCCGACAGCATTTACTTTTATAATATTTGTATGGATTACTTGTGTGTACTCTACTCGAATGCCTTATTGATCTACTGGTCGACTGGTAAGCGTGGGTTTCTGAATTCGATCCTCGGGTCAGGCAGCGCGCAAGCTGTCTAGTTTTTTGTACTCGGTTTAACAATAATAATAATCTTTATTACACAAGAAATATACAAATAAATATAAAATTTAAATAAATAATAATAATAAATAATACCATTTATTACAAGCAACACAGGCCCATAGAAAAATATCTTAATCTAAACATATATATTTTAATATTTAAAACAAAACTTGTGTTAATTTAAAAACCTACAGAGTCAAAATGTATGGAACAGCAGATTTTTTAAACTGGTGGATTCTCTTCACCAGACTTGAATATTTTCAGAGTTTAAACAAAAATCTGCTGTTCCATACATTTTGACACTGTAGGTTTTTAGTTTTATATGAAAAGGTTTATTTATTTTTAATATATTTCTTGTGACCTTGAATATTTTTTATCAGTCATGTCAGGTTTGTACTAAATTCATGGTAATAGTATCCGAATCCCTTACACCGTCTATATTTTTATTATATTGTGATACACAGTTCGTGAATATGTGGACAACGGGTTACCGCTAAAGGAGAAGAAGCGACTCAAGTTCATAACGACCTTGTCTGGAGCCAAGAGTAAGCTGTTAGGAGTCAAGTTTGATGAGTGGAATAAGGTACGTTTAAAATCTATATGAATATAAAATAGTAGTATAACTTACGAAATCTCGGCACAGAACCAATGTGCAGACAAGGAAATAAATTGCTAAGCAATTTGACACCATACGTCGATTTCTTAAAATGTGACAACTGTACAATAATGACAGTTGTGATTGAATATATAGGGAAAATTTTAGTTG
This sequence comes from Conistra vaccinii, assembly GCA_948150665.1. Lineage (NCBI taxonomy): Eukaryota > Metazoa > Arthropoda > Insecta > Lepidoptera > Noctuidae > Conistra > Conistra vaccinii. The sequence goes on along the minus strand of OX411340.1, from coordinate 1,374,562 downwards.
GTTGTCAATTTCCTTATAAATTATTTTCCCTGACTACTCAGATGGCTTATTTTTACGAATGCTTCAGTGCTTGTTTTTACAAAATAACATGTGAAAAAATTAACTATAGGACTATAAGCATTTTGCACTAACGCTACAAACCGATTAACAGTGATGAAACCTATGTCATATAAGAACTAATGGGGTAGGTTGGTACTCCTAGTTTCAATAAAATGGTTGCTTAGTTTAAATCAAGCGCATTTTGGTGCATTTCAAATAAAGCATTTCCCCATTCTATAAAATATTATTAACTATTTTAAATCAAAATTTCGGTGAAAGAAAAAAAGTAATTCAACCACAAGGCCCCGGCGAGATTCGAACTCGCGATCTCCTGTTTACTAGACAGGCGCTTTAACCAACTAAGCCACGGCGCCGATGGACTCTCCTTGAGAAATTATCGACTCTTTGATATCCACACCTACATACATATAAAATACCTATATGATTATGTTGAATAGGCAGATAAGAAGTAGGTATAAGATATTGATTTCAAAATATTTTGACATATTTATAGATTTACGTAGATAACATAGTTAAATTGAATGTCAGACAGATATTATTAATTAGCAGATATTTGATTGGCCTTTTCAGAAACCAAATTAAATCTAATCATTAGATATTTTACCTTAGATTCTACTTTCAAATATGACGTTTGAAGTTATGAACAATAGGCAATCAAATAAATAAAATACTTTGAGAATACATTGTAGGTATATCTGAGAGTGTGTATTTATTAAAGGTGTCTATTGTGCAATCTGCACACTTTCAGACCACATGGTAAAGTCATCATCATCAGCCCATTAATGTTCCCACTGGTGGGACACAGGCCTCCTCTCTGTGAGAGGGAGTGGGCTGTAATCTACCACGCGGGCCCAGTGCGGGTTGGTAGATGTCACATGTCTTCGAATTTTTGGTTCTAAGACATGCCGGTTTCCTCACGATGTTTTCCTTCACCGTTTTGAGAGCAGTGGTGATGAAATTAATACACAAAGTAAAGCGCCTGCTTGGGTTCGAACCCAAGACCCACAACTGGTAAGTCGGGGCCGTTAAAATGGTAATAATCGTATGATTATAATAATCAATAATAAAATTTTATTGAAGAAAAACACATTTTACACAAGTCTAAACTAAATCGGGCTTGTATCTTAGACATTAGTTACTTCCCATTGTAATACAATTACACATGACGTGTACTAGAGTAAATCGTTTTATAAGCGCCCATGTAGATTTATGTGAAATGAAATATTTTGAATTTGAATACCTAGTCACTATAAATGCATCATGTTTGTCCTCTAGCCGACAACCGGTGCGGCTGCCCCGAGCGAGGAGGAGAAGGCCGCGGCTCAACGTCGCTTAGAGCAGAGGGTGGCGCAGCTCAACGCTGCCGTCGCTGCACTCGCTGCTGCTACTGCAGGTGAGCTTACCTTAATATCGACGAATGTAAAAACAAAATCACAGCTGCTATCCATGCAACCTCCCTTCTATAGGTAGTAATTTCCAACTCGTAATGATTTTAATAGATCCTATATTTACCCTCAACTCTCTTCAGATTTTTTTAAAGTGAAACTTCCTAGACTTAGTGAAATATCAAGGACGCGTCAGGTTTTGGCACATTTCGTTACATGAGAGAGAAAAAAGAAAACTCTCTCTGTCCCTCACACTAAATCTTTCTTATTGAAGTTTCCCTTAAATCGCGTGTACGGTGCTGCATGCGTAATGTTTGTTTTTGTTACTACAAAGGCTTCGCACTAAAATTGCAGTAGTCCGACACAACGATTTTTACTTAAAACAAACACTCTATTTTTATTTCAGTGAAATTAAGCGTATTTTTTACACTAAATGCTTGGGTTCCTCTTATTAACAAAATGATTTGAAAATACTATGTTCTGTACATTTTATTTTCATTTCTAGATCGTGAGAACCCTGACTTCGAGACTGCTGAATTGGCGATCTCTACCATCACCGAGCTGATGCCGCAAATTGCTAAAGGTGGGTTTGTTACCTGTATAATAACTCGCACATGGTTCAAATGATTTAATGGATTGTTGTTATCAGCCGTAAATAGGGGTATTCCTCGAAGCGCACCAACTTTAAAACGCATCGAATGAAGCGCACCAAAAGTATTCCTCGTAACGCACCATTTAGGTGCGCTAACAAAATGAAATTATAAATATTATAATTTCATTCTTCGTAACGCACCAAACGATGAAACATAGAGAAGAGCATGAAGGATTCGTAATAAATGGTATCGGTAGACGTTTTAAAATCAGAAAAGCAGAAAATGAACTGGAACTAGGTGCTAGGTTGTTTTGTAAAGCACCAGGGTGACAAAAATGAACATAAAATAGGCGCCTAAAAGATCTCACTAAGTCGTGCACACGATTAAACGTACAGAATGAAGCGCACCAAAAGTATTCCTCGAAACGCACCAATAATTCGATGCGCTTATACAGGGTGTTAAAGTAATTGCGTGCCATAGCTTCAGGGCGAGTTCAGTATCGCTAAAGGAACCCGTAAAAAATAAAAATAAAATACCTTTAAAAAAGTTAAAAAAAAAAACGAAAATTATCATAAGATGAACCAAATGTAGTCTAATCTACTAATTAAATAGCGATCGTTTAGAATTGACTAGAAAATTGCTTAAAATATGTTTTTATTTTGTTGAAATGCTAATTCATAATTTCCTAGAGTTACCTACCTACCTACTATCGAACGCAATGAAATACCTCCGCCTGAACACTTCGATAACGCCGGGTGAAGGATAGGTAACTAGGTACGTAAATTACAATTCCAAGTATTTCTTCTTCTACTTTAGCGTGCTTATGTCCTTCAAAACTAAAATCTATAAATTAAAAAAGTTGATCTAACAATTTTTTTTTTTTTAATTTTTTTTTTATTTTTCCTCGGTTCTTTTACCGATACTGAACCTACCCTGAAGCTATGGCACGCAATTACTTTAACACCCTGTATAGTTGCGGAATACCCCAACAGCACTTAACATGAGAGGTTTTAAGGTTTTTCCGCCATTCTTAACTGACATAATTGAAATGCAACGACATTTGTCGATCAATCGATATTGATCGCCTCAAAACATGATCGACGTCGATCGAAGAACGTGATCCGGCTTCCTGCATCACACTGGATCAATCTTAAAGGTCGATGTCATGTAATCTAGTTGCACCTTTGATCTCCTAAGCAAACACAACTTTAAATAATACATGTCGTAATATTTCAGATACTGAGATAGTAAGCTGTGACAAGGACGAGGCAACTCGCCGCGCGATGCAGAAGAACCTTTGTGCGCTGTGCGACGCCGCCAGAGACATGTGCGAGGGAGACGGATATCAACATGTTAGTAAATGATTATTTTCTTTACTTGTCATCCATATAATATAAAGAAAAAATATGGCTTCTTTTTCATAAAACGAATTGTGTTTTTGATGTTATTCATACCGTACTCCTTAAAAGGCGTTTATACCTTACGTGTTGTTGATGAATTTCTCCGTAGGAGCCCGGAGACTACAGGGTGGCAGGGACATTGACGCTCAACCTGTTACCATGGATTCAGTACATGATTCTAGACTCGGAAGGGAGTGTCAGACTCTTACTGACTAAAACCCACCCGTGTTCCTTCCCTTGCCTGTACGGTGCTAGAGGCCACGGTCTCCCCTTAGGACATCCCGCAACCCTGGAAGGCATCGGCCCTGGCCGACCGCGTCAATTGTGCTGACAGCGCTTTGAGGCGCGCGTGGAACACGATGCGTCGTCGACTCGGGCCTATTCCTGACTCCCTTGCGTTGAAATTTAGTCAGCAAAAAAAAAAAATGCTTTTCCATACATTTTGACTGCGTAGGTATTGCACTTTTCTATGAAACAGCAGATACATTTTTTGATAACCGACGAAAAATTTCTACACTAGGGAATCTAGAATCATGTTCTGAATTCATGATTACAGTCTGCGCATCGCTGTCCTTGCCAACTTGTATATTTGTATGATGATAAATGGTAACAGACTTGCCCCATAACTGGCGAAGTTTGTCCATTCTATACACCTCTTTGTACAATATAAGCATTGGTTCCAGGCCCAGGGTGAACCACTTGCCAACTTCGCCGACGCGTCCGGTAAACTGATGTTCCTCATCAGTCCTATCGCTGATAAGGGGAAGCAGAAACATGTGAGTAAACTATGTTCTATCCATTTTATTTTGTGGAATTTAGGATGATTTTCCCACTGACCTCCCATACCTATTAACACTGTAATTTAGAAACATACAACATAAAAGCCAATTATTTCTGAAAGAATAACCGTGGAGTTTCTTGATGGCTCTTCTCCATAGGAAACGATTATTGGAACCGTGCACTTAACTTCTGATGTGTCATAAGTGTCCATGTAGATGTAGGTTTATATGAAATAAAGTATTTTGATACCGAATATTATTCACAAGGGGATAAATATCGCCCAAGAACTCGCGAGAAGTTGCGCGACATGTTTGGTGACAACTAAAGCACTGAAATAAACCGTTGGCCAGAGTTGGCGTTGTCTCTGGAGCCGCGTGTTTGCGGATGATTTTGACCTAGTGAATGTTTGCTAAACCTTTAGCCCAGGTACGCACGGGCGTATTTTTATCGCGGCAATTTTTTTTGCGTATACGCTCTGTTTAGCGCCGAGAGTTGAATATCCAATAGTGTGTTTTCTTGTCGCGCTGGGATAGACGCTGGATGCGCTCTGTTGGATTCTCAATGCTCAGCTCAATACCGAGAGTTGAAATTACAGTGTACGTCGAAAAATCGCCGCGATCAAAATACGTCCGTTCGAACCTGTGCTTATGTGGTCAGAGTATTGACAGACCCGTATCATTCTTAACTCCTCTGTATGCTTATAGATCATGGACCTATCCTCCAAGGCACACCAGCAAGCCGCAGAGCTGGTATCTAACGCTCAGCGTGTGAAGGAGCACGCGGAGCCAGCCGCGGCTGCCGAGCTCGGCGCGCGCGCCGACCTGACGCACGACGACGCGCAGGCCTTGCGGGCTGTGGCACAGGTTGGTAGCCTTGTCTTTTGTAGTATTAAATAATAATTACATTCTTTATTGCTGACGGATGATGGTAATATTGCGACCAACATGATCCATCATCCATCTCAAACTAAATGTAAAACTTGTACAAACTCAATATTCATAATGTCCTAATAAATATGCGGGTTTACAATAATAATCAATATCAATATTTACGGTAAAAAATCCTACAAATAACTCCCGTAAATACAATATTTACGGTCCCCGAGGCAAGACAAAGTAAACAAGGAGTGATGTTATGTTTAAAAGAGTTTTTGACCCCTTTTCCATTTCTTCTCATAGTAGTCAGAAACGTCGATTCCAACTAGCTTATTATTTTTATTTGAAGTGTAAAAATACTGCTGATTTCCTATTAACAGTATAGAGGCATGAGGAACAGGGAACACTTAACAGGGTGTTAAGTTAACTCATCCACCATAGAAGAGGGAAGAACCTTTGACCAGACGGGTTTGAGTCTGGTGGGTTACTGCCCGTCAGTTGATATCGGTAAACTCTGCTTGCGCGATCCAGGATTTGCATGACGTCAGGTTTTTGATGTTTGGTGGCGTTGTAGATGCTGCCACAACAGAATTAATAATTTTATTTCCTCTTTCTACCCCTTCGTAAAATGTAAAGTTATGTGATTTATACAGGTGACAGCCGCAAGCATAGGCGAGGATCGCTGCCGAGACGCTCTCAGCTCAGCAGTGTCCAAGCTGCAGCGCTCGGCCGACAAACTGAGCTCGTCCTGCCTGGCGCAGCAGTCGCCGCAGCTGCAGCAGGCGTGTGCCGCCGTGCAGGACGCGCACAGGCAGCTCAGCGACAGTCTGGGCAAGCTGGCTGATGTCTGTGAGATGGGACAGGGTGGTGAGTAAAGATTACCAAATTAAATACGCAATCCCTGGCATAGTGTTACAGTTAATGGTTTATAACACTTTGAAGGACAGTCAATGAGAAACAATTGAAATTTTATTGTTATGACGCCTATGGTCGTTTACTGTCCTTAGCGCCAAGTTCAGTGTCAATTTGCAGGTCAGTGTTAGGTTGTATCTTGAATAAAATATGATTTGCGAGCGTAACAAATGTTTATTTTTAGAATTAAAATCATCAAAACAACCCTCTCATCATCATCATCATCAGCCTATTAATGTTCCCACTGCTGGGACACAGGCCTCCTCTCTGTGAGAGGGAGTGGGCCGTAATCTACCACGCGGGCCCAGTGCGGGTTGGTAGATGTCACATGTCTTTGAATGTTTTGTTCTAGGACATGCCGGTTTCCTCACGATGTTTTCCTTCACCGTTTTGAAAGCAGTGGTGATGAAATTATTTACACAAATTCTCTAAGTTCATGTAATCCTATTGAATGACTATTTCATGAAATCAAGACATTTGAGGATTATGCTAACTTAAGGAGTTGTATTGCTGATTCTAATGATTATAAATCTGTAAAGCCATATTTGTTACGGTCGCAAATCATATTTTAATCAACGTACAACCTAACACTGACCTGTAAATTGCAAAAAAATTAAAAAGAATTTTGAATGTCGCGGGCTACCTTGGCGCATTCCCCTCTCACATCTCACTTTACACACTAGGTAATAAAATACATAATTCTTCTCGTAGTCGGGTAAACATTAAAGACGGAAATAGTATTTCAGTTTCTTCAGTAGAAGCGTAGTCACCTCCAACTATTCGTATTAATTTTGGTTATTTAACATATTATGATTTCAACAGACTCGGTCGTAGACTCACCAGCTCAACAAGAGAAGCAGCGTCTGAAGTTCGTGCAGAGCATGTCCGGAGCTAAACGTCGCCTGGACGCCGCTGCACAGCAGCTCACTAAGGTACGGCCTATGTTAACACAGCTGCATTGATTGGATACCTCCTAAAACAAATGATACTTCAGATAGAAAAGAAAAGGCTTATCAAAATCGAAAAAAATATGGCTGTTATTTCTTAAAGAAATGCAGCATCGAATAAAAATTTACGAAACATAATGTTTTATGAGTTTCTGCTCCTAAGGTTAGGACTATGTGGATATATTTTTTTGTTTTTTTTTTTTTTTTCCCAGTTATTTTTAATGATGGTCTGGCTGTTTGAGTAGTTTATGCTGCCTACCGAAATGTCCTTTCTTTGGTATTGTTTGTCGAGTTGAGCTCCTTTAGTTCTGAGTTGAGCTCCACGATTATTGACAAGTACTTGCACTGACTGGACAGGTCTACTCAAATCTGTGTGGTTCTTTCCTTAAAATACCATTGCAGACACTAATCTACATGGTCCTTATATGGTCTGATCAATATGATGTCTGGACTTTAAAAGAGACTGTGACCTCTTAATTTGATTTGGTCTTTCTTCTCAGAGTAGTCAGATAGGACACGCCGACTTCATCTAGCTTATTTGTAATGTTTTTTTAATATGATGTGTAAAACTGGTTTCGATATTCTATTTACAGAATAAACAATTTCATTTAATTTCGTATAAGTTATTTCACAATTCATTTCCGTATATATTCATACAAAATCTGCCTTATAATTAATAACAATTTGCTCTCTCCCAGCCGATGGCATGTCAGATGATGTCGGAAGAAGACGCGGCAGTGCTGGAGCAGCAGCTGGCGACCCGCCTGGCGCAGCTCAACGCGGCCGTGGCAGCACTCGCCGCCGCTACGGCAGGTGCGTGCGGGACGGGAGTTCTGTCTGGGGTTAAACCCCAAAACCAAAGAACCTTATCCAACCTACCGTTTAATACATCATCATCAGCCTATTAATGTTCCCACTGCTGGGACACAGGCCTCCTCTCTGTGAGGGGAGTTAATACATACTTACTAAAATTTCTTGTTTCGAGACCAAAATATTCATGAACGAGACAAAATGAAAGTTAAAATTGTCAAGTTTTTATCACTAGTTAGCTAGTCACTTTGGGCTCGTAATATACCACTAGCACCACAAATTAATTAATAAGTTAAACATATTTAAAACATAACTTTCTGTCTGTCATCTTCAAACCATTGGTTTAACGATGAAATTGTGATACAAGCGGACCTTCTAAAAATTCTGATGATCCTCCACGTCGATCGCCTTTAATTTGTATTTATGTAAAATTATACAAATACCTTACCTTTCCAAATCCATATGCAAATAAAGTTCATTTGCAAAAGCTTAATAAGCAAGTACAGTACGACACAACTTAGATGTAGCATAGATTTGAACATTTTCATTCATTCGTTTCAATTTCATGAATGTATTTGGCTATAAGACTTTACAATTTATTGCGTTTTCGAAAGATCATTTTCACCTAAAGCAGTAATAAAGATTAGCGATTTTGTAGGCGCACTCAGTTCGGATGGTATTCGGTTTTACGAATTTTGCCGATGCTACATCTAAGTTGTGTCGTACTGTATCTCATTATATTTATCATTTATGCACTATCTGCAATGTTTGTTTAGATCGCCAGAACCCCGACTATGCGGCTGCCGAGCAAGCCGTGAATTCTATTACTTCATTGATGCCACACGTGGTCAAAGGTAAATTCATAAACAACCATTAGTTACTTTTTTTTAATTACCCTTAGAAGTTTGAATAATCTGCGCTGTGCTGTAATTGCATTTCATGATTAATATTTTAGTTCAGTAGTTAGCCATATTTCTTATTTCCATACAGTAATATTGCCAAATTAATCAAAACGGGTAAATATTTGACAGCTATTTGTGTCGTTGCCAACTTGAAGGATAAGCGCTTGATGTAATTTAACAGATTCTCGTAAACTGTGCGGTACTAAGACCGACGCAGCACAAGCCGCCATGCTACAAGACATCCGCGCGCTGTGTGACGCCAGCAAGGAGCTGTGTGACAGCGCCGGCCAACCGCAGGTGAGCTAGCAACTAATACAAAAAAAACTCCATAATATTCAAATCCTTGTTTCCTTGATGTTATTGCCACTTAAGAACGCGGCGACCTTTGAATTGTCCATACAAACGTAATACCTAAATCATTTCCAATTCGAGCATATTTCCACCAAATAAATTTGATATTCGGATTGAGACAATAATTATCTAGGCTTCCAATTCTTTTTTTTTTCAAAAACCTACCTCTACATGAAGTATTAGCGAATTGCATTTCGTACATTTTTACAGCGTAAATGACTTGTTTTCATATTGTTTTTTCTTTATTATAAACAACAATATTTGTAATATTGTTTCATCACAAGCATAGCTTATATTATCAAGTTACAAATTATAGAAAAAAAATTGGAAAAACATTAAGTTTTCATTCATCATTTTTGGTATTACGGAACACATCCAAATTTCTCATAATTTCAGATAGCTAGTAGTGCTATCGCGTCAAGCAATAATTGTCAATGTGTGTGTGCTCCCTGTAGGTGTTTATCGCTCCGACAGGCACAAGGCACACTAACGCAGCGTGCTTGGTTGGAGTTCGTTCATAGTATTTTTTCAATTTTGTCAACTTTAGACGATTAGGTACTTTACAGTGTGCTGTACCTGTACGCGCGTACTTATTTGTTTGCTAAATTGTATTGTATGTAATATTTCTGACACTCCTCTTGACTTGACCTATTTTTAACCGACTTCGAAGGAAGTGGAGCTAATGGTGAAGTACCAGGAGAACTCCTCAACAATGAACGTCCCTGCATCGGGAAAAGCAATATTTTGTAAAAGGTGATAAGCAGTTGACATTAGGCTTTTGTATCTTAGATAAATTACAAACCGACCCACTAAAAAGGAAGAAATAAAAACTTTTTCACTCTTCTTTTTAAAAAAATCCGTCATTGTAGCGTACCAAAGCGGAGATAAAATAGCATATCATCCTCTAGGGGAAAAAGTTTTTTTTTAATTTTTGTCTGTTTCCAACGAGCCTACCACCCATAAACGAAAAAGTCTTTGTTTGATCTATATATTTATATATTATATAAAAAAGAATCCCTATTTCCTTGATCACGGCATCACGCGTGAACGGCTGGACCTGAAGGAGGGTAATGTTTTTCGAGAGTATGTATGTATGTATGTCTATTTCTTTGGCACGCTCTGTAGCCTAAACGGCTTGATGGATTTTGACATATGAGGTGTCGTTAGATTCGTCTTAATTGTAGAAGTGTCATAGACTATATAATATTTATATATTGCACCTGCAAATACAAAAAAAAGGGACGGGAAGGTTTAAAAAAAAAAATTATAACAATAAGGTATCAAATAAAAGCTAGTAACGAGTCAATTCCAAATTTTGATTTTTATTAATAAAACTAAAAAGCTTGAAATAAAGAAAATTATTCAAAAAACAAAAAACCCGACTGCAAAAACACATAACTGAAAAGAGAAAAAAACAAGCATTATAATCTATAGAATTTTGGTATCGCAGGCGGGGCAAACAAAACTTACACCATACGTATATCCGGTTATTAGTTTGTCCCCGCCTGCGATACCAAAATTCTATAGATTATAATGCTTGTTTTTTTCTCTTTTCAGTTATGTGTTTTTGCAGTCGGGTTTTTTGTTTTTTGAATAATTTTCTTTATTTTGTTGTGTTTGTTATCTAGTAAGGAGATGGTTCTTAGGATAGGTTGGTGAAGGTAGGGTAGGTAGGTAGGTAGGTATGCAAGTAGGTAGGTATGTATCTTGGTAAAGTGGGTATGTAGGTAAGGTAGGTAGGTATGTATGTATGTATGTAGGTAAGTAGGTACCTACCTACTTACCTACATACATACATACCTACCTACCTTCCTACTTAGGAAGGTAAGTAAGTAGGTAGGTAGGTAGGTAAGTAGGTAGGTAGGTAGGTAGGTAGGTATGTATGTAGGTAGGTGTAATTAGGGTAGGTAGGCGAACCGTAGATGAGTGCATACCCGTGCGAAGCCAGGGCGGGCAGCTAATAGTTACTAATATTATTCGATAGGTACCTACTTATGTGTCTAAAGAGCCTCAGCTATGGCCTCAGCGAGTATTTTGTAGTTTGTAAGTTACACAATTGACATAAAGTTCATTATGCTTTGACCCAATTTCGTGCCAAAAACTCGCTTCCATTCCGTTCTGCGCCAATGTAATATGAGCCGTAGCGTGGTGAGTATTGGCCGAGACGGTATAAGCTAGTTGCTCTCCGTACGCGACGAAGCCATAGCCACCACCAAGTTGTAGTATTGTAAGTACCTACCTATCATAACGCGGTTGTACGAAGTTTTGTCATGTCATGTCACTGTTCTTTTTCTTTACTTATGTGACCGAGCGGGCGTAATTATTGTCTCAAGGACACTATTGAGAACACTGCTCGCTCTAAATTGAGTTCGCAATGTATTTGCCAAACATGTAAACAAACACGAGTTTTCCACTTAGACAAATATGAACTTTATGCTAGTGTAAATAAAGTTGATTTTAGACTGACTTGTAATGTTGAAAAAGTCATAAAAAAAAATGAAGTTGTAGCGCAAACTGAACCTTATGTGTAGTCCATAACAGTTATTTTTCCAAAAACTCGTGTTTGTTTAGTTGTTTGGCAAATGAACTGCGAACGCAGATTTTTATTTGTCGGTGCAGCAGCGGTGCGACATCAGTATGTTCGGATGATGAAAATATACCGCCACCACGTGTCGCTTGCACTTACGCACATGTCGGTAAAAAATTATGCAGAGCTGCTTGTGCCGCCCGTCGCAAAATAATGTCGAGTTCGCCCAGGTTCGCACCGCACGGGCTGTTATTTTCCGCGGGATTTTTTTTTCGCACACTGGATTTTCAACGCGTTTTTTCAACGCGCTAGGACGAGAGTGTTCCAGCGCGTTGGATTCTCAACGCTCGGCTCAACACCGAGAGTTTAAAATCCAGTGCGAGACCACCAATATGAAGTGGAGACCACTCTAAAGGAAATAAATAAACACAAACAGACTTAAAATAAATAATGACAATAATAATAGATATCCCAATAATTTATATTTACGCGACGTGCGTATGACTACTCTAGCGTCGTCCGTCGGTCCGCCGATCTACCGTGCCACAAGTCCATGCTCGATAACGAAGTATAGGTACCTACACTTTGCGTCAAATAACTTTGCCGCTCTGAAGTTAGGTTGCGCATGCGTACCTACTGGCATGCGCGCAGTCATATAGAGTCTACTTCAGAGCGGCAAAGTTATTTGACGCGAACTGTTGGTACCTACCTTATTTGTATGACGTATCTACTAGCTAGGTTTTCTCTACAAGGCCTTCTATCTTGAGATTAGTCGAGATATCCTAAAATATTGAGACATCGGCATGGTAAAGAAATTTCCAAAAAACGCATTACTAGTCTGTACATTCACTAGCGATTCCCCAAATTAGTCAACAAAAATAAAGCAAATAATGAACATACCTAATTATTACTCATAATAAAATAATATCTATGCTGTCGACTCGCTATGAATGAATGGCATACAGTACCTACATCTAGTATTATCCGCTCACACACACTGCGAAGCGCGCCCGTAATCTGTGGCCCCGCCTTCTTTTGTCGAACAGAGATAGCAATATTCCAAACGCATTTTGCTCACGTCTCGAGTTTGCATTTCGTGCCGTAGTACGTCGGCCTCTTAAGCAAATATCTTTATTCTAGTGGTATTAAGTTGATTTCAGAATGACCAGTACTATTGAAAACGTCATTTTAACACAAACTGAACTATAAGTGCGTGTGTATTAAAGTTATTGCGTGCCCTATCAGAATACCAGCGGTCCAGCGCTGCGACATTTTATTAAACTAGCTGCGTCCCGCCGTTTCACCCGAGTAAAGTAGTTTTTTCTTTTAATCCCTAGGTTCCCGTGGGAATATCGGAATAAAAAGTAGCCTATTTTACGCCCAGTGGCCTCAGCTATCTACTAGTGAAAGTCCCGTTCAAATCGGTCCAGCCGTTTCGGAGATTAGCCCGAACAAACAGACAGACAGATAGACGGACAAAAAAAAAAAGTGTTTTTGTTGTATGGATCGTATATACGAGTACTTTCATATTTATGCATTTAGTAAAAAGCTGTTATTTTGTCATTACAAACAGACACTTTAATTTTATTTATTTGTATGTATGTATGTTTAAGTATGTATAGACAAAATCACAGTTAACGGAGGAGCTCGTGGCTAAGTAATATCAGCTGCACAGGTCGATCCATCAGGTAACTACGCTTACCGGGGTTGGTCCGTGACTGGGTGACCATTTTTAGATACCGACACTCCTCCGTGCCTCGGAAGGCACGTGAAGCCATCGGTCCCGGCTGTCATTCGTGGATCTTGACAGTCGTTACGGGTCGACAGAAGCCCGAAAATCTGACACTCAGTCTTACCATGAGTTATCGTGCTACCCAGTTACTGGGTTGTGGACGTCAGATAGGCAGTCGCGCCATGTCAAATACTGGTATTCAGCTGCATCCGGTTAGACTAGAAGCCGACCCCAACATAGTTGGGAAAAGGGTAGGCAGATTGATAGAATAACAGTTAATCTATTACTTCACAGGATTCAAATATATATAATTGAGAAAAAACGTGCAAAAATATGCATACATTTTCAGACAATTAACCAGTTAACAACATTGGTTACGGGGCTGATTGCTCTGGGACCGTCCTACATGAAGTTAAAATAACTACATCAAAAGTCCGCCCTCAATTCAATCATACTTTTTGCGATGAAATAGGTATTTAAAAATGAATTCGTTGCAGGGTTTGAACGATGCTGCTGCCAGATTCAATGCAGCATCCAGGAATCTAGTGTTCTACGTCTCTCCCGGCGCTGACAATGATAAGGAAAATGAGGTGAGGAACTTCAATTCTGTTGTGTACGGATTTCATTTTCTAGTATTTTGATACGACAGCGTGTTTGCTTAAATTCAATGTTTTACAAAGTTAAGTTCGGTTTACATTAATGCTTTTGCCAGTATTTTTTATAATCTTAATTAAAACTGTATTTAGAAGTTTTTGGCTGAACTCAATTTAGCGCATTTTATGTTAGCTGGGTTACGAACTCCTTGGTTTTCGAATAGTTGTTTGAAGTTTCAGGTAGATTTTATTTTGGGTGGGAAATCATCAATTAACTTTTTACGCTCTGGGCGGAGCGGGAGGATGGGTCAGACTCTCACTGACTAGAACCCACTCGTGTTCCTTCAGTTGCCTGTACGTTGTCAGGGGCCACGGTAACTTTTTAGGACGTTCCCGCAACCCCGTCAGGTCCTAGCGGACTCCGTCAGTGCGTAATTTGTCAATTACGCTCTGACGGGCCCCGACTGTAAGGTGTCCCTTACAGTGTGAATTTGCTTAACAATAACTTTTTCCTGACTGTACAACAGTTAAGGTACTTGGCCTTACCGCCCCGTCTCAAAAATCCATCCTGTATTATCATTTGTTTGCAGGTGATGGGCCTATCAGCAGATGCCTGTGGCAAGGCTTCGCAGTTGTTGAGTCAAGTACAGCGATTAACGGAGCTTATACCAGATGCTGGCGCAGCCGCCGAGCTCGACAGCCGAGGTGCCCGCGCTGCCGATGCTGCGCAAGCGTTACTCACTGTCGCACAGGTTAGTTGTGTCATTTTTATGACAAAAGACTGTTTACATGACATGTATATTTACAAAAAGGGAAAGTGACAAAAAAGATAGATAATTATCCTTGTCCTGAATTAAATAAATACACATTTTATTATAATTCTTAACACTAGTCGCAAGGTAAAAACTGCAAAACTCGCGAAACGTCTTATTACGCTACGCGTGTGTCTACGCCGTAGACAGACACGTAGCGTAGTAAGCGTCTACGGCGTAGCTTGATCCGTGCTACGTTACGGCGTAGCTTACGCACGGCTTCAACAATCGGACTCCGAAAACATAGCGGTAGTAGAACAAAGTGTATTAAAAAGTATCGAATTTCGCAGCAAAACCACGACGAGAATATGTCAGTATGTTAACGGCGTTCGACTATCGCGATACTAAGAATATTTATACTAACTCGAGTTCTTAACAAGTTCTTAACATCCAAACTCCTTCACAGGCAACATCTCCAACCATCGGAGACCCTAACTGCCAGAAGCAGCTCATCTCAGCAGCTGAGAAGCTGCGCAGTGCAGCATCAGAGCTGACGTCATCGTGTGCGCCGCACCTTGCGCAGCATCCTAAGATGAAGCAGCAAGTGTTGAGTGAGCAGGCACAGCTTGCTGACAGTCTCGACAAGCTCGTGGAAGCCTGCAAGTCTGTACAAGGTGGTAAGTACGATCACTGACATAAATTTATTTTTATAAATAAATATAGAAATGAAATCTTTAACATAATTTTGTTCATACAGGTACTCAAAGTACCATATCACCCGCTGAGAAAGAAAAGCGTCGACTCAAGTTCATTAACAGTCTGACTGGCGCTAAGAACCGTCTGTACGACTCTGAACAACAGCTGAAACAGGTAATGTTTTTCTTCTTCCTCTTCTCGTATCAATAACTCATTTTTAACCACTACGTAGCGACCAGCAGGGTAATTGCGTAACACAAATAAAATGGCAATCAATCGTAATGCCTTTCATGCTAAGTTTGAAATATTCGTCTGCTCAACAACATAAATAACGCAATGAACGTGTCTGAACTGTAAACTGAAAGGCTTTAGGATTGATTGCCATTAATGCTGGTAATATTATAATTTTTTTACTATAGGTTGGTCTCCACTTGGAGCATTTGCGCGTAATTGTATAGAGCATTCGTTCAACAGGTACTTGAATCGACTATTACAAAGTTTGTAGGTACTATTTATTCTTTGGGCAGCATTTAAGTTTCACTCATTTCTAGCAGTCTTTATATTTGAGGAACTCTTTCGAGTTATGTTTGAAAAGCGAAATCGTATTGCTTTTTAAATAACCAGCAACATTCAACTCAAACAGTATTAATTTCATATAAACAATTTACAGGCTCTTTTGAATTGTCAAGGCGGTCAGTCAGAAAGATGAAGCTAGTTACCAACAGAAACCGTAGTAGGTTCAGCAACGCCAGGCCCAAATTACGTCGTATTTCTTGAGAGATGTGTCGCTTGTCTAAACGGGTTAGATGGGGCGGTACTTATCGAACACATTCGTTAGCAACTCGAGTAAATTTCATAATTCGAAAAATATTTTTTGTCTCCAGCCGATGACTAAACAAGCAATGAAGCCTGAAGAAGCAGCAGCGGTGGAACACAGGCTGTCAGACAGACTGGCGCAGCTCAACGCCGCAGTCGCTGCCCTCGCCGCAGCTAAGGCTGGTCAGTATAGTTGCCCGAGAGAGCAGTCCTTACCTATTACTATTATGGCGGCATCTACAACGCCACATACGAAGTACACTTCACACTGGATGTCACGCAAAATACTGGATCGCGCAAGCAAAGTTTACCGCGCGACAATTATATATACAACCTCCCGACATCAGCCGTCGTGCAGTAGCCCACCAGACATGACACCCGTCTGATAATAGAACCTTCCCTTTTCTATAGAGGAGAGTGAACTTTACACCCTGTTCCTCATGCCTCTAAACTATTTCTTATAGTGCTTGATCAAAACCTCTTCAAATGAGTTTTTCCTGCCCCAAATATAAACAGGAGTCAAGGGTTTAAGCTGAAAACCAGCGCTTAGCAACCCACTTAGGGGACCTAAGCATAATGCTGACGCTTAAACCCTTTGCTTCCGGTATTATAGTTATGTGTATGTACCACTTCTACTAGCTGTAATACTGGAGACAATAAAGATTATTCTATTCTATTCTACTACTAGTCGTCACTCTCATAACTGCGGGTCTACAACTACTACAACAAAGTTTATTTTGTTTACATATATGTGTTAGTATTTATTCTTATACTAGCTTTTGCCCGCGAATTTTTAGAACCAAAAATTCGAAGCCATGTGACATCTACCAACCCGCACTGGACCGCGTGGTAGATTACGGCCCACTCTCGAAGAGAGGAGGCCTGTGTGCCAGCAGTGGGAACAATATAGACTGATTATGATATGTGCATGTATTCGTAAACTCTTTATAAAATGACATATTAATATTTAAAGAATTAGAATTAAGTTTCTCATCATTATAATAAATGAATAATACTGATATGTGTCCCCAGATCCTGAGAACCCAGACTACGCGGCGGCAGAAAAAGCCGTCAAAGAAATTTCTGAATTGATGCCGCTTATTGTGCAAGGTAACATCCTGGATTTTAACTGTTACAGTTACATCTTTATGAGAAAAAGCTCTTTATAATTTTACTCTAAAAATGTTATTACACAAACCATAACACCATTTATTATAAATTGCAAATTACAGAAAATGGAATGAGTCTTAACAACCGAAACTGGTAGCGGCTTTAAGAGCTATCGAGTCAGTTTTGTATATTTCCTTATTATGCAATGTAGGTTACTAAACACCTCTGCCTACCCTTTCGAGATAAACAGGTTTTGTTATTACTTAAATGCCTCTAAATTCTTGTGGTCGCAAGCGCTACTGCTGAGCATGAGGTCCTGGGTTCGATTCCCGGGTCGGGCAAAGTGATATT
Source organism: Conistra vaccinii (assembly GCA_948150665.1). Taxonomy (NCBI): domain Eukaryota; kingdom Metazoa; phylum Arthropoda; class Insecta; order Lepidoptera; family Noctuidae; genus Conistra; species Conistra vaccinii. The sequence continues at coordinate 1,356,970 of OX411340.1, read as the reverse complement.
GGGTTTTTCTATCAGGAATTTCTCAGTAGCAGCCCGGAGTCTGGATTTGTGCCCGGTTGATGACAAAAAAGCTCGCCCCCTATTACATGGGACTTTAACATAACTGGTGAAATGTAGGTGTACTATAGGCACAGCTCTGCCTAACCTATCGGGGATTACAGGTGTGATGTTTATGTTATGTTGTTATTAAAATAACAGATTCGCGCAAGTTGTCCAGCACGAAGGACGCAGCTGGTCAGGCTGCCATGTTGGACGATTTGAAAGCCCTGTGTCAAGCCAGCCGCAGTATATGTGAGAACACTGAAACCGTAAGTTGATTACAAGAATTAAATATAAGGCGAAAGCACCAGGGTTAAGAGGGTGCATCCTAAAAGTTGGCAACGTCGTAAATAGCTGTCAAATATTTACCTGTTTCGATTAATTTGGAAATAATACTGTATGGAAATAAGAAATGTGGCTAACCAATTGACTAGAATATTAATAATGAATTGCAATTATAACATTGAATTTGATGTTGTACCCGTTTTAGGTGAAAAAAAGGCATTTGGAAAGTTTCCAAATACTTTTTTTACATCTAAAACTAACTATTCGGTGTTACGATATTAATTACTGCATTTCATAATCAATATTCTAGTTCGCTAGTTAGCCACATTTTTTATTTCCATACAGAAATATGATCAAATTAATCAAAACAGCGAAATATTTGACATCTATTTGCGACGTTGCCAACTTTCAGAATAAACACTCTTAAGTTAAATTGAAATTTTCTTACGTTTTATGCAATTTGCAGGTCAGTATCAGGCTGTATAATTAATTAGAATTTCGCTGGCTACCTAAGCGGAATCTGCCTTATAAAGAGTTCATAAATTAAGTTAAAGTTAACATCTTATGTACGTTATAAGTGTGAATATTGACACAATATAAAATATATTTTTTCTTGATTTCTCTGATTATTAATCTATACATATAAATAAAATTTAAGTATCTTTTTGTAATGTCAATATAACAGCTGTTTACTAAATGCATATGAAAGTATATACGGTACTTATACCAAAAAAACTTTTTTTTTAACTATTCGTCCGTGTGTTTCGGCTAATCTTCGAAACGACTGGACCGAGTTTGACGGGCTTTCACTGACAGATAGGTGATGTTATAAGGAGAAACTTAGGCTACTTTTAGTCTAGAAAAAGAATTAACACGTGGGCCACGCTGCGGGCAGCAGCTAGTTATTTATAATGTATCAAACACCTTTTATCTAAGGAAAGAGTCTCCCTAAAAATATCTAAACACTTATATCTTGTTGTTTTGTTGCAGAGTCCTAAAGTCAACACTACAGAGTTCAACAAGGCTGCCAGCAAGTTGGTGTTCCTCGTCAGTCCGGCTGCTGACAAGACTAAGGAGAAACAGGTGATAACAACAGCTAAACACTCACTCCTTATTAATCAACGCTGAGTAAAATTATGCCAAACTTAAACCTTGAAAAAAGTATGGTTATTCTGGAGATAGATAGATAGAATATTCTTTATTATGTACACCATAAAAAGTACAGGTATAAATGTAGAAATTTTACATAGGGTGACACAATGGGCGGTCTTATCGCTAAAAGCGATCTATATTCGCGAAGCGAGATAATGCTGGATGTAACTTCATTCCGATTTTATTAGTGAGTTACGCTGCAAATTCGAAGCAACGGTTCTTGCAGCAGAGGCATGGCGCATGAGTTCTTTGAAAAGTGGGTGGAGTCGAAAGTGCTAAAAGCGAAGGTATCGTCATGTAAAGTGGACGCTAGTCTCTATGTAACACGTAAGAAAGTTTCAATAGCGCAAGATATCTACAGGTGAAAGACTTGTCCGAGGAGGCGTGCAAGCAGGCCTCGCGTCACTTGTCGCACGTGCAGGCTGTAGCAGAACAGCTGGGCCCCGCCGGGGCCGCACAGCTTGGTGCGGCCGGGGCCCGGGTGCAACACGCTGCCGATACTTTGAATGCGGTTACACAGGTAAGATGTTGTCTGTTTTGTACTATCATCGTCGTTTAAGGGTTCCATACCTCGAAAGGAAAAAACGGAACCCTTATAGGATCACTTCGTTGTCCGTCCGTCAGTCTGTCAAGACCCTTTTTTCTCAGGAACGCGTGGAGGTATCAAATACGTAGGTCTATGTTATCTTGGAGATCTAAAAAAATCAAGCTTCTTAGTGAACGCAATAAATAAATACGGCCATTTATGCGACATATTTTGATACTTGCAAATAAATCAAAAGCTACAGGATACTTCCCGTTGACCTGGAATCATGAAATTTGGCAGGAACAGCACATGACAAGGAAAAAGTCCGAAAATAGTTAATTTGTAGTACACAAAACACTTTTTTTTTGCGATTACATACTTACTAGATTTCACACATGTCATGTTGATTGAGTTGTTGTATGGTTGTATAAAACTGCCGATAATTTTTCGATATTTCAGAGTTTGTCCAAGAATTCTTATTAATGGAAACATTTATACAGCAGTTACGTATATTTAAAGATATTCTACATCACCAAAATATTTTTCACTACTTATTCTCACACACAGGCAACAAGTCCAACCATATCAGAACCCACCTGCTCGGCCGCAGTCATCTCCGCCGCTGAGAACCTTCGCAGCACAGCATCAGATCTCACAGCCTCCTGCGGCCCGCACGTGCAGCAGCGGCCTGACATGAAGCAGCAAGTGTTGAGCTCACACCGACAGCTTGCTGACAGTCTCGACAAGCTCGTGCATGCGTGCCAGCCGGGACTTAGTGGTGAGTGGCACTATGAAGATAATTTCTGGTAGAATCCATAAAGCTTTAAAAAAAAATTAAATTTAACTTGGGCACAAAATGCAATTGCAAAATATAATACTTACTGCTCCAAATGTTACTGCCTGTTCTTCTTATACAAAATTTTGTAATACAGCAAGAATTTTTACAATGATTCTATACAGCGTGATATTTAAACGAAATGTTTGTGTAGGTACAGTGTGTTCTTATTTAAAATAATTTTAGACTATAGCGTTATTTTTATGCAAAATTGATATACTCACCAACTTATCACCGAATTTTCAGGCTTGTTTTAAAAGTTTAGTTTTATACGACATGGCCATACTCGTATATATTATGTTTAAATAGGCCACGACTCTCATACAGAGTTACATCCACAGGTAACTTAGTTGACGTGCCATCAGCTCAGCACCAAGAGAAGCAGCGTCTGAAGTTCATCAACAGCGTGTCCGGAGCTAAGGACAGACTGGATGCTGCCGAAAAACAGCTGAAAGAGGTTAGCTGTACACGTTTTTTTAATATATATCTATACATTATTATAAATTAAAGTCGCTTGGCTTACCAGTCTGTATGACGACTCCGTATCAAAGTTGCGACAAACAAATGCGCGACAAATGCTAGAGCGACAGTACGATAGGTCGACCATCAGCGGTGCGACAGAACATCAGCTCGACGAACGTTAGCGCGACAGATTGTTTTCACGACAAACGATGGCACGACGAAACTTTTGATCGACGAACGTTATTGCGACTGATTGTTTTCACGACCATCGATGGGACGACGAAACTTTTGATCGACGAACGATAGCGCGACACAATTTTCGCTCGACAAACTAAAGCACGACAAACATTTCTATAATATTTTGTTGCTAATAGCAGATAAGAATAAAAATGTAAAGTTTTAGGTTCTTTAATACATGGTTTTCGCCTACCTTGCTCGTAACTGCACTCGCGCACTGCAGTCATTTAACATTGACAATAAAGAATATTGCCAATAAAAACATTAAAAACGAAAGTACTTAGTACTTCACATTTTTTTGTTATCTGCTATTAGCAACAAAATATTATAAAAATGTTTGTCGTGCTTTGGTTTGCCGAGCGAAAAATGTGTCGCGCTATCGTTCGTCGATCAAAAGTTTCGTCGTCCCATCGATGCAGCGATGGTCGTGAAAACAATCAGTCGCAATAACGTTCGTCGATCAAAAGTTTCGTCGTGCCATCGTTTGTCGTGAAAACAATCTGTCGCGCTAACGTTCGTCGAGCTGATGTTCTGTCGCACCGCTGATGGTCGACCTTTCGTACTGTCGCCCTAGCATTTGTCGCGCCTTTGTTTGTCGCTACTTTGATACGGAGTCCTGTATGACTGCGTTGTTCTCCTAAACTAAGCAACCGATTTTGATACGGTTTTTTTTATTATATTTTAGAGAATTTATTCCGAAAGTTTGTATGTACAATACATTAACATTAAACTTACACATAAAAAAGAAATCTCCATGGTTTGTTAAGCACACATTTGCTAGATTTTTTGGAACGAAGTTCCCTTTCGCTCGTTGCGTCTAGCCCAGACGGAAAAAATTGGGACCAAAAGTTGTAACGACACTTTTTATTTTTTATTATAACGCCATCTGTGAGCGACCACAGGTACTAATTAGTGGCTTGCCTTTGTGAGGTTCATTCCATAACTTCGTTCCATCCGGGTGTCCCTTGACACCTCTCAGCTTTTTTGTTATTATCGCTCGATATGCTGTGTTTTGACCATCAATAAGATCTGTCAGTCTTACAGATTTGCTTCTAAAATACGATGTCAATCATCTGTGGCGTAAACATTTACTCGATTTTGTTTGATCACACGTGTGGATCGTCAAAAATCTGTAGGCATTTTAACATATATTTAGGTAGTAGACCGATGTAAAGGTTACTGTGCGTTTGCACTGGCGAAACATTCACAACAAAACAAGTTGAGATCTCTCATTTCTATCAAACTAGAGATTTCAACATGTTTTGTTGTGAATGTTTCGCCAGTGCAAACGATCAGTTATACCTAGTCAAACTGTGTTTAATTTTTTTTTTGTTATTTATTAGTTTAATTATTAGACTAGACTAGTTATTTAATCAGCACCCTGGTGATATGAAGAATCTAGTTTCGATTATTTCACCTGAACTATGTAGCTTTGTCGTGACCGCGCGACAAAAACATTGCATTTACTTCTGTTTGGTTGGTGTGCTGTGTATCTGCATCACTAATTCTACTGAAACACTTTTGACGTCGAATTAACTTAATTTTTTTTTTTGGCAGCCGATGATTTGTCAAATGATGACGCAAGAAGATGGCGCAGCCATAGAGCGCAACCTGTCAGACCGCCTGGCGCGACTCAACGCGGCAGTCGCTGCACTTGCTTCTGCCACTGCAGGTAAGGAAACGCTGACTATGCTGTGAATTTCAGGGAGGCACATTTGATTTGGCAGTATTTGTTGAACAGCTACACATATTCGGCTCGTGCCGATCGGCAAACCTCGTTCGGCATCTACACTAGCTGAATTATGTTTGGGACGGCTTGCCACAATTCGAGCTAGGCCGAGTGGCTTTTCCCGAACATAATTATATCTATACAATGTGGAGACTACTATACAACAAAAAATTAAAATACTGGCACTACTAATGCTTAAGAGTAATTTGGAACTGTCAAATAAATGCTAGCTTCGATAAAAAAAAACGAGTTTTTCAAACAAATTAAATGTAATGTTAGCCGGATCCACCCTAAGCCTATAAATTCCGTTTATCCAACTAGGTCTTGGGTGAATTCTCGGGCATACATTTCAGAATATCCACCTTAGGGTGGATTTTTGGGGTGGATAACTGAAATAGCCCGAGCAGACTATGGATTTTGCCGAGCTATAATGACTAAACTATTGAATTATATTCAATTGAATTTTCGTATACAGAATGGGAACGTCATTATGGACACACCGTTGAATTTTTTGTTGTATTGTCATTTCCACCTTGTATAATTAAATTCAATTTTGCCACCCGATTGTGCCGAATCATGCCTAGCCGAAGATGTGTGTGTCTACTTCGGAGGACTATAGTTTAACCGAGACTGCTGTACCCTGTACCTGACAGCGTTGACGAATGAGCGGTGGGACGCCGTAAGCGTTGACGAATGAAAGAAGAAAAAAAGAAAGAAAAAGTATTTTGAGACAAGCACAGAAGATATCAAGTTAAACTAAAACAAACTCATTGAAACATTAATAAAAAAAGTCTTAAAAAAAAAACAAAGTAAAATTAAAGCAGAAATACCTGTGCACGGCCAAAAGGGTCCTATCTCAGCACGATGTTGCTGTTCCATTTAATAATAAATGTCGCAGTGCTGGTATATGCCGCGAATGAGCGGCTGGACACCGTGAGCGTTGACGAATCAGCGGTAGGATGCCGTGAGCGTTGACGAATGCGCGGCCTGCACTACTACCCCGTCTCGCCGCGCACATACCTAAGGCACGATACAGTAGTTTCGGTCAAACCATAGTGTAGCAGTAGTGCAAATACTAACCCTGGGTGATATCTGAAGGCCAATTCTCGTATGTACTTTATAAGTACGTACGTTCACATTAACCGTATAGTTCGGAAGCGCCCCCAATTGGACCCGAACACGAAGACCTCCGCCGGCTCGGTAGCGGATCCAATTGGACCCCAAAATGATGACATACGACATCCTAATTTAATAATGGAAATATTTGTTATGCTACCCATCAAATCATAAGAATGTGCGTTAATTAAGAGAGTTGAATAAAAAACTTATATGATAACGCCATTAAATCTTTCATATTTAAAGCGCAACTTAATTAATTTACCGTAATAAAATTTAAGCCCGTAAATGTGATAATCGCCATTTTGATGACAGTGGTAGTCGAGGCTAAAAAACATGAAAATTGGGGATTTCGAACATCCAAACTCCACCGCAGGGGCAGTGAATAATACATCATTTAATTATTTGACGAATTCATCCATTGTTCAAAGTAACTATGTAGTGGTAATGAAGTTTTTTGATATCCAAAGTCGAAGTTTCGCGCCAATCGTGCATGTTTACGCTTTTACTTTTCACAAATATCACACATACACATGTAGATACGAATTAAAATGAGACAAATATTATTTAAAATATTATAAACAACTAGAAAATGTCCAGATCTTAACGTAATATACGAACACAGATCAATTATCACCTAATATTCATTACCACTACTCAATTTGTGTTCAAAATCTCCGATTAATAATGTTTTTTTTTATTGTAATGATGTGCGAAAGCGATTATGCCAAACGATTTTTTTCGGTCGACTCGATTAATTATTATGTCGAATGTCAGAAATCGATACATGGATATTGAAATAAAATTGTTTTAAGCATTAAATACATAAAACATTGTTTATAATAATGATTTATACTGTTCTAATATAATTTTTATCGTTTTTCGTACATTATAATATAATATAGAAACCGAGTCAACAGACAAGACTTATCTAGATGACCGGGGTAGGTACGTCATTTATTTTATTTTATTTCGCGCCGAATTGTTTCTATATTTGAATTCAGAATGCGCTCGCTGCTCACAATTATTTTAATTTATTGGACAATTATTATTTATTGTGGATTTTATTTTTGATATTTTCTGATAGTTTGCTACAGAATGCCCAGGATACTTTTCTTAGGCTTAGCAAAATTTTGTTTGGGAATGATGACAAATTAATTCAAAAAATTGGGAAGGTATTCCGCAAACACTTTTAATTAATGACGTTAATATTTTTCGTTAATTGTATAAGCTCGGTAGTTTTTGTTTCTACTAAGATACTCAATTATTAGAAATTGTTTTTTTTTTGTGGTAGTGTCCCAACGAAATTTAAAAAACTGGTTTAGGGTATGTCGGACCACGCACAGTGAAGGGTTCTGCAGTTGGGATGAATATTTGCTCATGCACATTGCACAGCATCAATTTTATCGACTGCAAAAATAAGTTTGTGTTTTCCGAAAAAGCTATGAAAAACAAAGTTAATTCTGCGGTTGTATACGAATATAATTCGTATCACAGACCCGTGTTAAAACTATAGGTATTCCAAACTGCAGAGCGGCAAGTTGAACTCGCCTGGAGAGGGTTCCGTACGATGAATATGTTATTTATCATGTTTTTATACAAATAATTTATCCCAAGGACAAACTTAATATTTTAGTTCAAAAAAACATTTTACAAATAAAACAACCGACTTCCAAAAAAGACACTACAAAGTCAAAAATAACTTTAATTTCAGAAGTTGGTGTACCAGAACTAAAAAGTGAAAAATATTTTTTTTTACAAAAAATAAAATAAAACAACCGACTTGAATACTTCGAATACCACTACCTGCTATGTAAATAACAGTAACAGGAACTTATCATCATTTATCATCCACATAGGCTAAGTGGGAAAAATACGTATTAATAAAGCTAACTCAAAAACTATCTAAGCAAAGTTAATAAAAAAATTATGGGACCATCTCTGAAGTATGACCTACCAAACAAAAAAAGAATTATCAAAATCAATTAATAATTGACGGAGTAATCGCGTAACGACATACAAAAAAAAAACAGTCGAATTGAGAACCTCCTCCTTTTTGAAGTCGGATAAAAACATGTTCTTCATACATTCCAGGAATCTATAACAAAGTAACAATTTCCGTATTTAAAAAAAAAATAGGCTCAATGGATTGGGAGATATGTGGGGGGAATGGTCAATTTTTTTTAATTCATAAAAAAAATAAAACGTGTGCGGTCAGGTGACCCCGTCAGGAACGAAATTTCTTCTCATGTATGAATTAAAACAAAAATAAAATTTTCTCATTTAAAATTTTGACCAAATCACACTTTCTCTCTCTCTCTCTCTCTATCAAATTATAAGAAGACAGTCGCAAGTATGAACACTTTTTCGCGTGACTAGTTCTGCCAGTTTACTCCTACCGCAAGCCGCGTTAAAGAACTTCGTTCCAACAGGGCCGTAGGCAGGGAGGGGTTTTGGGGGTTCAAACCCCCCCCGAAATGTGAGAAACCAGAAACTCAATCCAGAAATCGACCCTCCTAGGGTTCCTCCGTACTGTAATACATCTGACAATTGTACTTTATAATGTACAAAAAAGCACTACGTCTTTATTTTTATCGAGTTTGACTTTGTATTGAATGAATTCCTGCAAGTTCAGCATTCTCTGAGAGTCTAACCTAGCCTAAAAATTTCCTGTTCTCAAACTTTTCTACTAAACTTAAACTTACTTCTATTCCTGTACAAACGGTTATAGGCAAAGAAAACCTAACTTATTCGAGTGGAATATCATGCTAAAAATTCGAGCTCGCTTCGCTCGCTCTTGCATCCTATATTCTCTAACTATTCTACTTAACTTAAACTTACTTCCATTCCTGTACAAACGGTCAAAGACAAAGAAAACATAACTTATGTATTTGAGTGGAATATCATGCTAAAAAATTCGAGCTCGCTTCGCTCGCTCTTGCGGGAAGAATAAGGGGAGGCGACAGGTGCGGTCCGCGGAGGCCCTCTATGTAATTTATATATAAATGTAGTGTGCAAAATTTTCTATTCTACGTTATTCTAGTTCTTTAAGATTTCTACATACGCGGGCCCCGGGCCCTCATTTAGATTGCCGGGCGCTCGATAGTACATTTTTTTATAAACCTATACTCTTTTTTACCATCTCGAAATCAGAAATACGTCAATCTCCTAAAAAATACCCCCCCCCCCCCCCCCCCCGAAATGAATTCCTGGCTACAGCCCTGTTCCAAACATATTATAGAATAATTAAAAATAAATATCTGAGACCCTGACATTAAGCCCTTTCAATTGATATGTCACACGATATAGTTAGGCAACCTTTTTTTTTATTTTTTTTTCATTTGCCCCCAAAAGTGACCCCAAATTCAAAATTCATTATTTTATTACGTTACACCTCCGTATTTGGGTCACCGAAATTCATATGTAGGTATACCAAATTTCAACTCAATCGGTCCAGTAGATTCGGATTAAAGTGGCTGTGACAGACCGACAAACCGACACACGAGTGATATTTTAAGGGTTCCGTTTTTTCAGTCTTACAGAACCCTAAAAACTTACCCCCTATACACATTGTACGTGATAAAATTATTAATCTCAAAAATAAAATTGTTCATGGGAAATACACCAAAGAGTTTTTATTCAGTTTCTACCACTTTTTTCATGCTCGATTTTATTGCGAGTATCGATTAAGCTGAATGAAACTTTTGAATCGAAATAAGAAAATTGGGTAGACGGTCGGCACTAAGAAGTGTCACGTCGCAACACAATTTATTGTAATTTTTATCAAGATTTGACCGTGATTTTTATGTAGTTTATGTATGAAATGTTGTAAAAGTAAGAATTAAAAGAGAATGATAATATCTTATTTTTTCCCTTTTGCATATTTCCTGCAAGAGAGTAGGTTGTTTATGTACATATTTTCAGTGAATTTAAATACCCTACCTTTTGCATAGGTGTGGTAATACCTATTTTATACAACTTTCGCAGTGTACTGACGCGGTTTGAGTGACCTCAACATATAATTAAAGATATTTGCCACAAACTTATTGTATGAAATAGAAGCGGTAACATATTTTTCTCAATAAATTCGAATGCTGAAAGTTGATGTAAATTCCTGAATTTCATGACGTAATTCGCAACACCCCGTCGAGTCAGCTGATGTGCCACGTGTCAAAATCTTGTCGAGCAGAGAGGTTAAAGTCGCAATCTGTCAAACTTGTCAAAAATTTTGGTAAATAGATTGTACTTTGACAGATTGCGAGTGAGATGCGTATGCGAAAGTTTAAAAAATTACGAGAATGGGTAATCCTGCTACGAAATTCTGAACAGTAGCCTTGATTATGATTTTGCACCGGTGTAAGTCGGAGTTTCTTGTTTATACTTTTATCTTGTCGCAGATCGCGAGCGCCCCGACTACGCGGAAGCAGACCGTGCGGTCAGAACTATCACTGAACTGATGCCGCAAGTTGTACAAGGTCAGATATTTTCAAATACTTAGCGGAAAAGTCACCCCGAGCAGGCCGTAAATAACATTTTCTGTAAGGGTATTCTACATTCATATGTTTGTGTATTGTATTCGCAGATTCGCACACTCTCTGCGGCACTAAGACGGGCGAAGAGCAGGCCGCCATGTTGCGCGACTTGCGTGCGTTGTGTGAAGCGAGTCGCGAGATATGTGACAGTGCGGGGCAGGCGCAGGTGAGTGGGGTCAGTTGGTAGCGCTGTGTGAAGCGAGTCGTGAGATATATATGTGACAGTGCGGGGCAGGCGCAGGTGAGTGGGGTCAGTTGGTAGCGCTGTGTGAAGCGAGTCGCGAGATATGTGACAGTGCGGGGCAGGCGCAGGTGAGTGGGGTCAGTTGGTAGCGCTGTGTGAAGCGAGTCGCGAGATATGTGACAGTGCGGGGCAGGCGCAGGTGAGTGGGGTCAGTTGGTAGCGCTGTGTGAAGCGAGTCGCGAGATATGTGACAGTGCGGGGCAGGCGCAGGTGAGTGGGGTCAGTTGGTAGCGCTGTGTGAAGCGAGTCGCGAGATATGTGACAGTGCGGGGCAGGCGCAGGTGAGTGGGGTCAGTTGGTAGCGCTGTGTGAAGCGAGTCGCGAGATATGTGACATTGCGGGGCAGGCGCAGGTGAGTGGGGTCAGTTGGTAGCGCTGTGTGAAGCGAGTCGCGAGATATGTGACAGTGCGGGGCAGGCGCAGGTGAGTGGGGTCAGTTGGTAGCGCTGTGTGAAGCGAGTCGCGAGATATGTGACAGTGCGGGGCAGGCGCAGGTGAGTGGGGTCAGTTGGTAGCGCTGTGTGAAGCGAGTCGCGAGATATGTGACAGTGCGGGGCAGGTGCAGGTGAGTGGGGTCAGTTGGTAGCGCTGTGTGAAGCGAGTCGCGAGATATGTGACAGTGCGGGGCAGGCGCAGGTGAGTGGGGTCAGTTGGTAGCGCTGTGTAAAGCGAGTCGCGAGATATGTGACAGTGCGGGGCAGGCGCAGGTGAGTGGGGTCAGTTGGTAGCGCTGTGTGAAGCGAGTCGCGAGATATGTGACAGTGCGGGGCAGGCGCAGGTGAGTGGGGTCAGTTGGTAGCGCTGTGTGAAGCGAGTCGCGAGATATGTGACAGTGCGGGGCAGGCGCAGGTGAGTGGGGTCAGTTGGTAGCGCTGTGTGAAGCGAGTCGCGAGATATGTGACAGTGCGGGGCAGGCGCAGGTGAGTGGGGTCAGTTGGTAGCGCTGTGTGAAGCGAGTCGCGAGATATGTGACAGTGCGGGGCAGGCGCAGGTGAGTGGGGTCAGTTGGTAGCGCTGTGTGAAGCGAGTCGCGAGATATGTGACAGTGCGGGGCAGGCGCAGGTGAGTGGGGTCAGTTGGTAGCGCTGTGTGAAGCGAGTCGCGAGATATGTGACAGTGCGGGTCAGGCGCAGGTGAGTGGGGTCAGTTGGTAGCGCTGTGTGAAGCGAGTCGCGAGATATGTGACAGTGCGGGGCAGGCGCAGGTGAGTGGGGTCAGTTGGTAGCGCTGTGTGAAGCGAGTCGCGAGATATGTGACAGTGCGGGGCAGGCGCAGGTGAGTGGGGTCAGTTGGTAGCGCTGTGTGAAGCGAGTCGCGAGATATGTGACAGTGCGGGGCAGGTGCAGGTGAGTGGGGTCAGTTGGTAGCGCTGTGTGAAGCGAGTCGCGAGATATGTGACAGTGCGGGGCAGGCGCAGGTGAGTGGGGTCAGTTGGTAGCGCTGTGTGAAGCGAGTCGCGAGATATGTGACAGTGCGGGGCAGGCGCAGGTGAGTGGGGTCAGTTGGTAGCGCTGTGTGAAGCGAGTCGCGAGATATGTGACAGTGCGGGGCAGGCGCAGGTGAGTGGGGTCAGTTGGTAGCGCTGTGTGAAGCGAGTCGCGAGATATGTGACAGTGCGGGGCAGGTGCAGGTGAGTGGGGTCAGTTGGTAGATTATTAGCGAGAATAAAACAAAAAATCGACGTAAAAAAAAAGAGGTGGTTCTCAATTCGTAGGAATACTTTTAAGTAGCTAGAAATATGAATTATTTATACATACATCGATCAAATTTCACATATTATTATATCGATACGTTTTACCATTTTTTTTTGCAAAATTTCAAATACGATAGATCTTCCACTTTTACACATAAATTTTATCAGAATTAAATATAATTTCATTATCATTTCATTTTGTGTGGCAGGGTTTGAACGATGCCGCTGCCAAGTTCTCAGCCGCGTCCGGCAAGCTGGTGTACATCGTCAGTCCTAAAGCTCAAGATGTGCACGAGAAACAGGTGAGGGAGTGGGATGACACTGTGACATTTTTACCCAATTGTCTTAGAAGGGTTGTGTTTTCACTGGTATAGTACAACCGCTTTAAAAAATAACTTTTCTTAGGTGTTAGCATTATCAGCTGCATCCTGCGCCAAGGCGGGCGAGCTGTTGTCGCAAGTGCAGCGCCTGACGGAGCTGGTGCCGGATGCTGGCGCAGCCGCCGAGCTCGACAGCCGAGGGGCGCGCGCTGCTGATGCTGCGCAAGCGTTACTTACTGTGGTACAGGTGAGAAGGGAATTGGGAGATGATGTTTGGGTAATTTTTTTTTTCTCATGTGTTAGTTTACTAACTCCACAACAGCTACCAATCTGCAATCAGAGTAGGACAGCATGGCGGATAGTTAATTGATTCAGGCGTGACCTTGCGGAAATCCATTATATAATCAGAGCCGAACAGTACAATCCTAAATAAGTGAGGTTGTTGGGTGGTATGGCTCCTTCTGCGTTCGGCGCTCGGCGTGGCAACACGCCGTGTTCAGGTTCGCGACAAGTCAATCGTCATCCTGAGGAAGCTTCGTTGAGGGGTGAAACGCGTGTCGATTTCTTACAGGTTTTTTATGACTCTTTAGAAATAGTAAAGCGGAATAAATTACTGAATAACGTCTATTGAATTATGCTTACATGATTACGTCGATAGTAGAAACGTCGCAGGCGCGTGTTTTACAAACTAGATACGGTACTTCCAGAATATCTTATCTTGCAATTGTACTCAGGCCTCCTCTCTGTGGGGATTGGGCCGTTACATCCCAAGCAAACACAATGGTAGATATCGCATGTCTTTGAACTCTTTGTTCTAGGACGTTTTGATTCACCTAATTGCTATGATAGAGAGAAGATAAGCCATATTTTGCTCTGATTTGTCCTTAGCCATTATTGTCTCTGACTCGAAGCCATTTGTGCAAATCCACCTATTTCGCCCACAGGCAACATCTCCAACCATCGCAGACCCTAACTGCCAGCAGCAGCTCATCTCAGCAGCTGAGAAGCTGCGCAGTGCAGCATCAGAGCTGACGTCATCGTGTGCGCCGCACCTTGCGCAGCATCCTAAGATGAAGCAGCAAGTGTTGAGTGAGCAGGCACAGCTTGCTGACAGTCTCGACAAGCTCGTGGAAGCCTGCAAGTCTGCACAAGGTGGTAAGTACGATTAAAGACATAAAAGTATGATACGTGATAGAACTAAAATTTCTTAAACGTATAGTTTTATACGACGTGGCCTTATATGATCAAATACGCTAAGGTTCTCACACGGATTATTATATCACACAGGCGACTGGGTTGAAGTGCCATCATCTCAGCAACAAGAGAAGCAGCGTCTGAAGTTCATCAGCAGTGTGTCTGGAGCTAAGGACCGACTGGATGCTGCCGAAAAACAGCTCAAGGAAGTTAGCAATACAACTTATATATTTTTTTTATACAAACTTGCTCTCAAATTCTGTTGCTTACTCTAGGCTGTATATCCAATACGGCTCGCAAATCCTTCCATATCCTAAGGGCTATGCCTTCCTTAGTATTACCGCGCCCCCCGGTAGACTCCTTGATATGCAATGGCCTCTTTAGCCCCATGCAACATGAGGCTTCAGGGGCTAGTGCAAATTTTGGGGTTCATTCGATATGGTCGGTGCATTTCATTCATTCATAGAAAATTGCTGTCAAAGTCTGAACATATTAATTTGAATGTTTGCTGTTTAGCTCAAATTTTATAAAACTCAGAAATGTTTATAAAGCTTTTTACCTTTAATTAACGTAGTTTTTGTCTTGGCAGCCGATGATATGTCAAATGATGAAGCAAGAAGATGGCGCAGCCATAGAGCGCAACCTGTCAGACCGCCTGGCGCGACTCAACGCCGCAGTCGCTGCACTTGCTTCTGCCACTGCAGGTAAGGAGACACTCAGAATGCTGGGAATTTCAGAATAATCTATTTTGTGTTTTTCAATGGACATATCTTTTACTGCTTTGTTGGTTTAGTGTACCGGTATAGCGAAAACTAACCCTGGATGATCTTTGAGTCGGTCGATCGGTAAGAGTTACTGGGTACATAACATTGCACCAGTAAAAGTTTAACCTCGACCGCTATACCATGCCTTAAGTACGTGCGCGGAGGGGGGGGGGGGGAGTGTAAGCCGCCCATTCGTCAACGCTCACGGTTTGCCCTTCGCTTCACCGCGCATTCCTAAGGCGCGGTACGGTACAGCGGTGAGGTCAAACTATACCTCCAAGAGTTAGACAGAGGTGTACATATCACACATTTCGCCACCTTATTCTGGTAGAAAAAAATTAAACGACGCAAAAAAAATTTAAAACGAAAAATAAAATAAAATAACTGTGATTTCCGTGTTAGGCGCCGCCTCAACATTTGTAATTTGAGGGTCATCAATTTGTCACTACAAGGTTATTTTGTATTTTTCGCTTTTCAGTTTTTTTTGTCGGTTTCAGTAATTTTTTGCAAAAAAAGTTTTTATTTTACGCTTTTCAGTTACCATTTTTATTCTTTACCTAAACCTCTGACCGTCGATGACAGTCTTACCCCAGCTAGGTGTAAAGTTCTCATCAAGGTGAATGTAATAAGCTCAAAGACGATGTAGCTGCTGTTAACTGCTGAGGAGCTCTCGCGACTGTCTTCCGTCTCCATCATCAGATCAAATTCCAGGTCTTTATTATGTGGTTGTGTCATCAGAACTACATATGTGTGCGAAATAACAACAGAATCGGTTCACAGTTGAAAATTCAGTAGGTCCCGGGTATGGATTTGTCTCCGTACAATTCTGTTTTTTTTTTAATCCTTGTATCTTGTCACAGATCGCGGGCGCCCCGACTACGCGGAAGCAGACCGTGCGGTCAGAACTATCACTGAACTGATGCCGCAAGTTGTACAAGGTCAGAAATTTTCATATACTTAGCGGGAAAATCACCCTGAGAAGGCCATAATCAACATTTTCTGTAAGGGTATTCTTTTGCAAAGAATATGGAACACTGTCAACATCTTTGCAATATTCCATGTTCCCTATTCAATAGAAAACTGTTCGTTTCCCATCGAATGATTATGAGCCTTTTATACGAAAGTATTTCCTGCACGTTTTCTAGCAAAATATCCATTATTTAATTATATTGAATTTGTGTATTGTATTTGCAGAGTCTCACACCCTCTGCGGCACTAAAACGGGACCAGAACAGGCCGCCATGTTGCAAGACTTACGCGCGCTGTGTGAAGCGAGTCGACAGATTTGTGATAGTGCAGGACAACCGCAGGTGAGTTGCGATCAGTTGATAACTTAGTGGCGAGCTAGCGACCGAAAAATATTAAACTTTGATGCAAGTTTGCAAAATTTTACAAATGCGCACGAGCATGAAACCTTGATTTTCAACACACTACAAAGGCAAACATTAATAAAATGTCATTAACATATTATTTTGTAACTTGTATTTGCGACAGTTGTCAGATGGGCTCGCTTTTGTGTGCCTGGGTCGAACCCGCCCAACAGCTTAATAAGAAAATTTAAAAAACATAATAATAAATATACATAATGTAGAACACTAATAATGTTAATTTGTGGACAAAAACAAATAATTTTATGAAATATTACGATTCTTATTCAAATTCAAATTCAAAAGTCATTTATTCAAACTAGGCTGAGAATCAGCACTTTTCGAACGTCAAAATTACATAAGACAGTCCTCCAAAAACGCCCGCCCTTCACCACTTCCTAGTGCTTTTGCTGGAGAGAAGAAGTGGCGCAACAAACTCCCCAGCAGCATTAAGCCCCAGCAATATTTACGTAGTAGCTATAATTAATAATCACATAAAAAGGCATGAAGGTTGTCCACTGAGTTTAAAAAAATAATCGCACATCATATGCAAAGTAAAAAGCACGCTGGTTCAATACACTGCATTGCGCACCTAAAACCGTCGCAACAAAAGCCAGTGTGTTGAAAACTCACTTTTGCAGGTGTTTTTAGAATTATCTTTTGTGTGGCAGGGTCTGAGCGATGCCGCTGCCAAGTTCTCAGCCGCGTCCGGCAAGCTGGTGTACATCGTCAGCCCTAAAGCTCAAGATGTGCACGAGAAACAGGTGAGGGAGTGGGATGACACTGTGACATTTTTACCCAATAGGGTATTACACCCATTTCTGAAAAGTGTCTCAATTGGATTCTGTAGTGCTAATGTACCACTAAAAAAATCACAAAATTTTTATTCAATCGTTAAGTGCCATAAAAATGCATTTAAATTTTTCATTTTCAAATTTCGCGCGTAATTTGACGGAAACGCTGAACGCAGTTGACGCCATATTGCTCTGTTGTCATGACGTCAGTTGGCTGTGTAAACAAATGCAGTGATTGGAGGTACACTGATATTTTGACAGTTGACACTTCTAAGTTTACATAGCCGTATGACGTATTAACATGGCGAATACTATTTGGTGTTATGAAACAGATTAAAAAAGCTGAAACCTTTGAATTGAATTTAAAAATTTAGTTTGCTATTTTATGAACTAAGACTAACGTTTTCAGACTGCTTTTTGCCTAAACTATCTCAATAATATATTTTTAGATTTTTTCTCATATAGAGTAAAATACCCTATTGTCTTAGAAGGGTTGTTTTCACTGGTATAGTACAACCGCTTTAAAAAATGATATTTCTTAGGTGTTAGCATTATCAGCTGCATCCTGCGCCAAGGCGGGCGAGCTGTTGTCGCAAGTGCAGCGCCTGACGGAGCTGGTGCCGGATGCTGGCGCAGCCGCCGAGCTCGACAGCCGAGGGGCCCGCGCTGCTGATGCTGCGCAGGCGTTACTTACTGTGGCACAGGTGAGGAGGATATTGGGAGATGATTTCTGGAACACGGTGGAATTCGCACGCGTATTTTTTCTAATTGTCAGTACTTCGCAGTTGCGCAATTTATCCCGCTAAGATTTAATTTTTATCTTGCTCAATCTACTCTTCCAATCTAACCGAATGCTGCTGAATACCGATATTTTTATCTTGCTAAGAGTCGTGAAAAGGGCAATTCCGCCGCTCATTCCGGCTTAAAGTCCTTGTTCCTATTATTAATATAAGAAGTATTGTCTCTTGACATCGTCGTGATTTGAGATGCATTTGAAGAACCAAGCTGATTTCAACCCATTCCTAACAGACAACAGCTCCAACCATCGGAGACTCTCACTGCCAGAAGCAGCTCATCTCATCAGCTGAGAAGCTGCGCAGTGCAGCATCAGAGCTGACGTCATCGTGTGCGCCGCACCTTGCGCAGCATCCTAAGATGAAGCAGCAAGTGTTGAGTGAGCAGGCACAGCTTGCTGACAGTCTCGACAAGCTCGTACAGGCCTGCAAGACAGCTCAACGTGGTAAGTTGATTGTAATTTCGTTTTGTAATTCATCGTAGGTCCTATACAGTGATTGTATTATACAAGAAGACTGTTATACAGGGTGATTTTATTGTACAGGCTGCTTGTATTATCCAGGGTGATCACATGATTCTGTTTCCTTTCAGCCCAGCAAGAGAAGCACCGCCTCCAATTCATCAGCGGCGTATCTGGAGCTAAGAAAGATCTTGATACCGCTGAACACCAACTGAGTCTGGTAATTACCAAATTATACAAATTAATTATCGTTTGTCTACATAGTGATTTCATTTTGATCTTCTTTGAAAACATTAAAATAAAGATTCATAACACGTCAATAGCCTACAACCTTTCGCTCGTCACTCAGACTATAGGGTATTTATTATAAGATTTCTCCAAACCTACCTAAAAAGAAAAGTGAAAGTAACAAAAAAATAAAAAAAGCTGAGAGGTGTCAAGGGACACCCGGATGGAACAAAGTTATGGAATGAACCTCACAAAGGCATGCCACTAATTAGTACCTGTGGTCGCTCACAGATGGCGTTATAATAAAAAAATGAACCTCACAAAGGCATGCCACTAATTAGTACCTGTGGTCACTGGTCGCTCACAGATGGCGTTATAATAAAAAATAAAAAGTGTCGTTACAACTTTTGGTCTAAATTTTTTCCGTCTAGCCCCCTTTAGCAACGCGTGAAAGGGAACTTCGTTCCAAAAAAAAACAAGAAAAGGCAAAGTGGTTTTAACCACCCACGCGTACCGCGCCGCGTCATCGGTGGTCCGCACGTCCTTGAACATTTTTTGTACCGCGCGGCAGGGTGTCGCGTTACATAAACAAATCTTGTAAACAAAAAGTTTCTATGAAGTGATTGTAAACTAATGACTGTTTCGTCAAGTGGACAGACCAGGCCACACTAGACAGCTTGTTTCGTAACTATAAATGACTTTGTTTTTTTTTAATACGCCAGTAAAACACAAAACTCACGTATTATTTCACAATCTAAAGCGATAACCCTATGTTTTTTTTAACCTAATATGTAGTCCAATTCAGTTTGCATCAAATGTAATCATAATATTTACCATTGTTCCTACAAAGTTTTGAAATACAAATAATCTTATCATGTCGCGAACTAATCATCGCGCGTGCCAAAAAGTCACAGTATAAAACCGGCCATTCACGGAATTTTATTATTTATTTTAAGTTTCAATGTTTACGTTCGAAATACCTATGGTGTATAAAATGTAGATTGTGTGCCGAATGTAAATCTTACTTACTATAGCACAAAATTTCAAGAGAGCAAAATAAATCATTACAATATTAAAATAATTAAATTTACATTGACAATGTTCTCCGCGCAGAGCACGCTTTATCTCAGTCCCGCGCATGCGCGCGAAGTCTGCCGCGCTCCGGTTGTGTCGTAATGATGGCTTCGACATAAACTTATAGTTTCCCTACTTCGAAATGTTAACTAAATGATTTATTTATTTATTTATTTATTTATTTACTATTACCACATACATTTGTTTTTACAGGTGGGAACCCAATACAACAATGTAGTCACAATTTACCACAGAGGACAATGTACCTTAGAGTGTTATACAGTATGTTCAGACAATATGTTCAGTGTCACCCTCTGGAATTCTGCCAATGAGCACGTAAAAATATCCACTTGCAGTGAGACGCTGTTGAGTATCCTTATTGCCCGCCCTACAGGTGCAAACTTCAGCAAGTTTGTACGGGCCACCGGGATTTTAAACAGCCTCTCTCTCGGCCCTTGTCGCAGCCTACTGTTTGGAACGAGCAATCCCAAAGATTCTAGTATTTGTGGATTATTCAGCATACCCCGAAAAACCATAAAAATATATTTAGCCAGTGCCAAATTGCGCCTTACCTCCAACTTATAGTAACCAACCATCCCTATCACAAAGAGGGTTGGATACATAAGTGGATAGAATGGGTAGACGCCAAATTGCTTCATATAAAGGAACCGGGTAAACTTATTTTGCATTTTTTCTACCATCAGACAATACTTTGTTTCAAATGGATTCCAGATGATAGCACTCGTTTCCAGGTTACTTCTTACCAAAGCATTATAAAGTGACTTCACAGCTGCTGTGTTAGTAAACTCACGGGTTTCACGCATTACAAATCCAAGATTTTTGAAGGCTTTCTTACACACCTGTACTATGTGCGTGCGAAACGACAAATCTTCGGAAAAAGTGACCCCAAGATCTCGCACCGACACTACCCGCGTCATCGCTTGCCCGTCCATGCTATATTCGTGATGCCGAGGAACCACGGCCCGCGTAAAAGACATCACGTTACATTTTTCCACATTAAAGAGTAGTTTGTTCTCAATACTCCACCCTACTACACGATCAATGTCTCGCTGCAGCAGTTCGCAATGCGACTGATTGGTAACCCGCATGAACAATTTCAGATCGTCGGCAAATAGCAAGCAACCAGCCTCTTTCACAATTTCAGGAAGGTCATTTACCATTATAATAAATTCCAACGGTCCTAAATTAGTACCCTGGCTTACCCCTGTAAGGGTGCAATACGAGTCCGAGGTAAAGCCAGCGTATTCTACAATTTGTTTCCGGTTGCCTAAGTAGCTGGAAAAGAACTTTAGGAGGGCTGGAGTGAAACCAGCCCTTGCAAATTTACTTAACAGAATGTCATTATCCACGCTATCAAATGCCTTCCTGAAATCGAAGTAAGCGACATCCAGTTGGGCCCCCGCCTCTGAGTCCAGCACTGGGGCGGCCTGGTTCATAAAACACATTAAGTTTGAATTTGTGCTGCGGCCCGTTCGAAAACCGTGCTGCGCATCGTTAAGCTGAGTTACTACTTGCGAATGAATACAAGAGCACAACGCAGACTCGAAGACCTTTGCAAATGCTGACAGTACTGCAACAGGTCTATATCCGCTGACTTCAGAGGTCGGAGAACCTTTTGGTACCGGAGTAACCCTAGTCAGCTTCCAGCCGCTTGGATACGAGCATTCCCGTAGAAAGCTATTAAATAAATGCAAGAGAGGTCTGGCCAGTACAGTCCTACAATCTTTAACTATGAAGGGTGGCACCCCGTCCGGCCCAACCGAACGCTTGGGCTTGAGGCGCCCGAGCGCCGCGCTCACCTCACTAAGAGACAGCTGACCCACGTGAATGCGCGCGCCGCGCTCGGGCGCCGCCTGCCCAGCGGCAGCCGCATCCAACCGCGGCGCCACCTCTCCGTAAACCGAATGAAAGTAGTCTGCGAACGCCTGGGCGCACTCATGCTCAGGCAACGGCTCGTTATTTTTCATTATTCTAGGTGTACTACGCTTCGAACGTTTGCTGCCAATAAAACCCCAAAAAGACCTCGGTTCCTTGACAAATTGTTGCTCAACACGACGTTGATAGTTACTATAAGCGGTATTGATTTTATCTTTGACCACAGAACGATAGTAAGAAAAGTTTCTATAGTCGTTGTTCGAACCAGTTCTCTTAAAAGTTCTGTGCCAAAATGCCTTTTGCTTGATATCACCTATTAAATTAGCTGTGTACCATTCTGGGTACCGATAACGAGAGCAGTCCCCTTTTGTACATTTTCTTGGAGTGCTACCGTCTAAAATCTCATAGAATATATCGTAAAATATGCTGTATGCTTCTTCGGCATTGCTCGCTTCATAAAGTGGGCTCCAGTTTACCGCCGCAAGAGACACATACAAACAATTAAAATCTGCCTTGTTAAAGTTCCACCGCGGTAGGTAGGTGGATGCTTGCGGCATAGGGCCACCAGGGCTGGTAGTCGGTCGCGCACGGCTTAAACTAACTCGCAGCGGCGGATGCTGCGGGTCGATGCAAGACAAACACTCATCGCGCTCCTCACTAACGACGATATCGTCTTCGGGCAAAGTAGTAAGGACTACATCAAGCGTGCGATCATTGCAATTGGCAATGCTATTACACTGGCGAAACCCACAGAAGGTGACAAAGTATTCATAATAACATTGTATATCCTGATTAGTTGAGTACATATTTAAATCAGCCACTAGAATAACTTCGTCATAATTATTACATAACTGTTCTAGTAAGTGAAACATATACATATATTCTCTTTCAATGGTTTTAGGTGGAATGTACGCAACACAACATAAAAACAAAAGACTACTTTTCCGATAAACTGCCGCACAAACGATTTCGAACGGGTGGTGGTTTAAGTTCGCATTGTCAGGCAACGGTACCCTACGTAACTCGAGAGCCCCATGTGGGGTAGCAGCCAGCATGACCCCACCATGTTTCCGGCCATCCGCGCGGTCACAACGTAGTATTGTGTATCCGCTCGGAGCCAGTTCACCATCATGAATCGACTCATTGATTCCCGTTTCAGTTATGGCTACTAAATCGACCATAGACCCCAATAAATTATTATAAAATGTTCTTAACTTCGTACGCAGTCCTCGGACATTTTGATAGTACAAATCTAATGAATACTTAGGTTTCCCGTTACTAGCTTGGCCTATATTTACACTATTTGAGCACACCGGTTCCAACTGTTGCGAGTGGGAACTATAATTATTGGCATACCGGCACTGTAAGTTCACATTCCTGTTACATCGTTGCGTATTATGGTGATTACGAAGAGGAGCGCCCAGCGACTGCGCGTGCACTGTCGCCGGTGCGAATCTCGGAGCTTGGATCCCCCCGCTGCCCGCGGGGCCGCCTCGGAAACCAGTCGGACAACTTCACACCCAAGGGCCACGCCGCTGGCGTGTTTATACGCTCATTCAAACTTTCCGGAAAAGCAATTACGAAGGCTGCATGTCTTGTAGCTTTTATTTCTCGCTTTTCCACAAAATAGTGCTCGCAATTTTGAAGTTTATTTAAATAATTCATCACGTTCTGCACCGTCGTCTCCGGTTTAAAAGACCAAGCCTGTATAAATTTTAGTTTTTCAACCGTTTTGAGCTCATTATCTTCTTGACCGCTGCCAATAACCACCCGCCGTTTAGAATGACGCTTTTTACGGGCCGGTTGCCAGCCATCTTCAGCGGTATCAATCGTTGCTTCTGAGCGCTTTTCCGCTAGGTTCGTGGCCCCGCAATCCAGCGATGATGAAGCTGATTTTGTAGATGGAGTGGGGTTTGTACGTGTAGTTGTCACCGTGATTATTGGATTGATGATGTAATATTGGTACCAAATTGTTCGTAAATAATCATGCTATACGGTTAATTCACAAGGAATTAAGTACAAGCTAGCAATATATTCGTTTTTATCACGTTTTTATCACTTTTTTTAATAAATTTATGACAACAATAAAAAAAAATACCTTTATCACCCAATTCATGACTCTGAATTCACATGCATTATATATCATTCGAAATACCGTAAAATCACGAACAAAATGGTAGGTATATAATCTTACTTATAAAACCACTAATAAACTTACATACCAAGTATTTATCAAAACGTCCGGAAACACAAACCACGCTCTGTTCACGGCACAGATAAACTAGTGATTTCAACCACAGCTATAATATTAATTATGCCTCGGACAACGTAAGTACATCTAATATTAGAAATTTCTATGGCTTTCTGTAAGTACAAGAACGAAAGCTATAGCTCCATTCAATAAATTAAAAATAAAATAAACAGAGTGCGCTAGTAACACCAAATTTTGATCGCCCATTTATTGGAATTGTACAATTCACCGTTTTCGCTCATCGCCACGCCATTGGATAGGACGCGCGGGTCGTTAAGCGTTTTTAAGTCTATGTTAGAGGGAGACCTCACTGCTACCATATGACGTCACAAGACAGAAACGCCATAGTAACTTCGCGTCATTCTGTACTACTAGTAATAGAAACTTCAAAAGCGTGTAACTTTTCCATTTTTCCATCTATTCATCTGCTTAGCCTTTTCCCAACTATGTTAAGGTCGGCTTCCAGTCTAACCGGATGCAGCTGAATACCAATACTTTACATTGAGCGACTGCCAATCTGACGTCCACAACCCAGTTACTTACCCGTTACAACTGTCAATGACAGCCCGGACCAACGGCTTTCCGAGGCACAGAGGGGTCTTAGTATGTAAAGATGGTCACCACTCCACGGACCAACGCGGTAGATCGATCGGCCCGTGCGCCTCTTATTAGCCACAAGCCACTCTTTCAACTATGGATACCTTAATTCGCAAACCAGCTATCTCCATAAGAGCAAGTTGTTCAGGAGACACTTAAAATTGTATAATATCTTTTGTGAAAAAAATGCTGATTTTAGAATACCGAGATATGAAAAGAATTGTGACTTTCACGGAGTTGTCGTTTTTGCAAATCACCCCAAATTAGGGTGGACGTACCAATCTCAAACCATTTAAGACGATATTTTGACTTTAAATAACTGTCATTTTAACAGATTTTGACGGAAGACCTTCGTTCTATGTTATTTTTTAAGTTTGCTTATAGACAAAATGGGGCCTATAAATCATTGCACTTTGCAGCATAAACATTTAGGAATTTCTGTAATTATGAGATAAATCCTAAAAGTCGTACTGTTCCTTAGTTGGACCAACCAGTACCCGGTTACTGACCAAAATTGATCCAGTGATTGACCAACATAGGGTGTATAAAATGAAAGGACATTTTATAATATTTAAAACTCAACGTTTATTGAGGTCTAAATAATTTAGTTTATTGCACGACTCATAATGCGAAGCATTAGAGTGTGCTCTACGATCGAAAAATATTTTTTGCCCCATTTCTGTAACTGTTTTTATTGTTACACTCCTGCTAGTACACAGAACCTATTTAATTGATATACCATTGTATAGATGATTAAATGGAGATTAATACTGTACTTTTTAACAATGGATTTAATGCAGCAGAAATGGAAAAAGCATAAAAATAGTTGAAAATAAATTCCTGTCCGTCAATTTATGAACCCTGAAAACATTGTAGCTTGCGATAAAATCAATTAATTGAGTCAATTTTTTTTTTATACATTTGTTTCAGCCGTAGAAGGAACCCTATTGAAAATGGCTCTTTTATTCAAAGTAGTTTTATTATAATTAATAAAATACTAACTAAAATATAATATCTTTATCTAAATATTTTCAACCTTTGTCCGTAAGTTGCCTAGCAACCGCCAAGTAAATATCTTTGTCAGTCGTTGACATTACGACTTCATGAAAAGTGATAAATTGTTCATTTTTAGGGTTCCGTACCCGAAGGGTGACAAACGGAACCCTATTCATAAGCCTCCGCTGTCCGTCTGTCTGTCAGCGAGCTCTATCTCATGAACCGTAATAGGTAGGCAGTTGAAAATTTCACAGATTGAGCATTTCTATTGCCGTAAGAGCAACAAATAATAAAATTAAAAAATAAAGGGGGGTCGCCATACAATAAAATTAAATTTTGAAAAAAAAATTATCTGACCCTGGCATGTGGGGTATCATTTTCTAGAGCTCATCGAGTAGAGAATAAATATAATTTTTATTTGTTTTTATCTTCAAAAATGATGAATTAGGGGGCCGTAGAAGTTGTCTGTTTTAGACCATTTTTATACGAGCTCTATCTCAACAACTAAACAAATTAGGAATTTGAAACTTGTGTGTATCATGTAACATATACTGTTTATAATCAACAAATACTAAAAACGCCGATTCATAACGTATTTTATATAATATGGGCGATTTTCTGCAACTTAAAGTAATAATTTTGTATTTCATGCTAATATTATGCGATATAAATTCCACAGATAACTATTTAATAGTCGGAGTAATGACATGGAATTAGTAAGTACCTACTATCATGGCAGCATATACTATTTCGATCATTTCGATCATCCAAAAAGGTCTACAAAATAAACTTTCTTCACAAGATTTTAAAACCGGCCAGTATTTTATGAGTTTAAGAACTTTATCGACTTTTATCAAAGTATCCCTAGACGGTGTTGATGTGTGTACCTCGTGTTAAAACTACACTCCATTATACAATATATTCAGTAACATTGAAATGAATGCTGGCACATACAGTGTACTATTCAGTTACCTAGCTTAAACCGTTGTGGATACAATTTCATATTGAGAAAAATTATTGGTGTAAAAATATTCGGTCATGGCGGCCAATCTCAACGGAGACTGGCCTTCGGCGCGGGAGATATTATAGTGCACAAGTGTGTGCGCAGACACGAGTGCACTCTCTCTTCCCTCACTCTCATAGTCCGATGGGATGTGTAAAAATAATAAGTAAGAAATAATAGATTTCTGTATGACTATAAAAATAACGTAAATAAATACCTGTATTGACCCGTGCGTTTGCACTGGCGAAACATCACGACAAAACATGTTGAAATCTCTAGTTCCTGTCAAACATTGTATGAAAAATTGACAGAAAATAGAGATTCGCAAACGCACAGTTATAATTAAAATTTGGCGTACTACTTACATTCTATTTTGTACAATATAGTCTGATGTAGCAAGAGAAATCCTTTTATTTATAAGTAACTAGCTTTACCCGGCCTGGCTTCGCACGGTTAGCACTAAGTACTTATCTACGGCGCATCTACCTTTCCTAATTACCTATTTCTACCTAATTACCTACCCTACCTACCTACCCTACCCTTCTTACCAGGGTAGGTAGGTACCTAACCTACCCTACCTACCCTACATATCTACCTGCTTACCTACCATATATACCTATTTATACCTACCAATACTATATTAGTAGCAAATAAATAACTTTGACTTTAGTTAATGCATGTTACTGGATAAAGTTAACTTAATATTTTTCTCTTAAAATAAATGAAATATACTCCTACACCTATATTTTAACACAACAACATTTCTCATTAAAATTAGACAATTTCTTTACAAATCTGTTTTTTTATAGCGCCTCTGTTGTTGCCTTTACGAAAGTATTACAAAAATTCATAGTGTTAAATCTTGTACGACATGGTATGGAACCCTTCGTGTGCGAGTCCGACTCGCACTTGACAGATTTTATTAAACTATGTTTTGAATTTCTTTTTCGTTTATGAATGAGTGATAAGTATGAGGCGTGCACTTTTGGATTTTCCAAACTATTTTTAATTGTTTAATGGGAAATATTATATTTACGACAGGTTTCCTAAATTATTCTAGTCAGTTGAATTTCTTCAATTGCTTTATTAATATTTTCTTGGTTATACTTGAAGAATGTTTTCTTGGGTGGCATTTTGTGGTTAAAACAAAGTAAAAATTATTTGAAGTTTAAGTAAGTAGTTACCTACTAAATTAAAAACTTCCATAGAAAAGGTAGACATGAAAGGTTCTGTCTTTACACCCTGTATATATTGCAAAAAAAGATTAAAGTCAATTTTAGTAGGACGCCTAAAACATACGTCTGGTCAACTCCACGAACACTATGATTGTACCTATCCCAAACCACTGGTCAAGTACTGGAGTATGTTAATTAAAATCGTCATTGTTGTATTGTGCCTCAATATAATCAAACATAATTGTTGAAAGATCAATAATAATGGCCAAAAACGTAAATCAAAGAAATACCCAGTGCCAAACCATACGGTCAACTATAGGCACCCTATACAAAATGCGTTCCAGTAGTTAACCAGTCTCAGAAACCTATTAAAAACTAAAATTTTGTTCAAATTTATAACTGCTATTATTACATTATGATAATTAAATTAACTAAATTTTATAAAATATTTACCATTCACTTAAAAAATTTTACGATTTATAGGGATTGAACTTTACCTTTCATTGAGCGCTCCTTATAGCAATGGCGGCCAAATGGCAAGTGCACAAGACACGTGGCGACAAAAATTAAAAAAAAAGCTATATTTCTTTATTAATTCACCTGTAGTTTTCAGTAGTAGATTCTCAAAGATCTATTAAGGTAATCCAGATTTAAAAAACTTATAGATATTGGCGCGAATCCTTAAAATATTGACTTTTTGATGCAAATGGTCAACTACAGGTGACTGGTTTGGGACTGGTACGTCCACCCTACTGTTGCGTATAATCTAAACCAAAAACATATTTTTGACGACATGTGGAGTTGGCTGGTTTGCCAATTAAGGTACCGCTATGTTATTTATAAAAAAAATAAAAATTGTGACACCTTTCAAATAAGTATCACCTTATTCATGTTATTCTTGATATCTGTCAAATACCTTATCATATCGTTGAGCTTGTGGATAGCTAACTAAAATATCTACCTCACAGAGATAAATATCATCAATGATTATTTTGTCGGCAGCCTATACCGACTCAGGAGAAGCAAGACCCGGCAGCATTACAGCGCAGTCTGTCAGACCGACTGGCGCAGCTCAACGCCGCAGTCGCTGCCCTCGCCGCTGCTACTGCAGGTTAGTGGCACTTGTGAGGAAAGTCCCATGGACAGGGTCAAATTAGCTAGCAAAACTACGCAGACTTGGTGAATTTGACCCTGTATTAATAATAATATATATTTATTTCAGATCAAATTACAGGATCCATACGTTGTTAGTAAAGGTCATAACCTAATGTTAGTAAAAAGCCACACCCTATGTACAAAATTAAAACGACTGACACCTACGTGTGCAGCCGTATCCAGTGAGCCAGCATGGGGCTGTCCCACTTATCACACAATACACTCAGGATGCTGTGGGAGCTAGCACGTATTCTACCAAGAATAGAAGCGCACCGTTTCTGTATAATGGCATGAAAACCATCAACCCTGGCCTCGGTGAAAATCCCGGAAGCGCTAATTATGTTACCAATGACTTTCTTTGCTTACATACATTAACCTCCGTCAAGCCGCGTATTCATTGGCAAACAAGGTGGCGTCCATTCGCGAAGTCGTCATCCAACTTACAAAAAAGAGAATGTGCACTATCGTTATTTGTAATCAAATATATAAATATCTTTTCTCAAACATGCTTGGTAATTCGAACATTATTTTGACAACCTTCTTCGAGATAAATTGAAATTGCCGTCCTGGTCAAAAACAAGCGAGCATCAGGCCGGTAATCTTAGTATGAAAATCCATATCTGTCCTGTTTAGCGGCCAAATAGATTACTATGAAAACTCATATCTTCTGTCCTTATTTAAAAACGCAACTAACTTTTTACTTCCACATGGCAACCAAGGAGGTAACTTATCAAAGATTTTATTTAAATTTCGAACTGGCTTAGCAAATAGAGCTGTGAAGAAACAAATGACCATATTGGCGCGTGAAAAATTTTCTTGGTGTGTCATTGATTATGGAATTTATAAATAATTATTAAATTAAGTAACCAAGTATGGTTAGAATTTCCGCGCATTGTTTGAGAAAAGTACTATACAAGCCTTGGCCGCAACCAGGCATTGATAGACTCACGTATGTGTGCCTCGGCTTCGCCTCGGCCCACATTTTCACGATCGTCCATCAATTCCCTAATTGCTGGCCTCGACAGTAATATACTATACTGCTACTAAAAGTTACGTCGTCAAAAATCATGAATTTGCGTAAAAACTCTTAGCCGAAGTTAGCACGGACATTTTGAGAATCCAGCCCGGCGAAAAAACTTACTGTTGAATTTTCTACTCTTGGCGCTAAGCAGAGCGTTGAAAATCCAATGTGCGAAAAAAGATTGCCGCGAGAAAAAATTGCCCGTGCGAACTTCACCCGTTAATTTTGTGTTGTAGGAAACGATGTTGCGCGATTGTTGCTAACAACTGTTTCCCTTGAAATCCGCTTAAGACATGTTATTATTGTTTCCTTTGAGAAGCATCTCAACTCCTTGCTTTGACCAATTCCGTAATAGTCCTCTAACATGAGCTTAGTCATCATTTACCACGTGTTCTCGTTTGTTTTCATCAGACCGCGAGAATCCTGACTACACAACAGCGCACCGAGCTGTGGAAACTATTCCTAAACTATTGCGAGAAGTTATACAAGGTTAGTAAAAGTTTTATCACAGTGAACACGAATTCGGTTGTTTAATTTATTATTTACTATCGACCCGGGGGGATATTTACCCAAGTGTTGGTGAAGACGGTTTTAAAAAAAAGCTGATGTTATTTTGCATAGCCCAGCTAGTTTCCGTCATAGGGACTACTCACAATTATTCAGCTCCATTCGCTTAACGATTTTAGTCACACTTATACGGTAAGATCGCTGAACGCGGCAGAACAGCGCTGAACTCTATCTATAGCTCTCACATGATACTAACACATTTATCCTCACTTTAAACTTGTTTGCCACGAAAGCTGAATAGACGCGGAAAGCTGAACGGCTGCGTACGCCTCTCCATACAAAATCGTTGTTTTCTATGGGCATGAGCTGAATAAGTGTGAGTAGTCCATTATGCCTCGGCCACACATAGCGAATACTCGCTGCGAATAATACTAGCAGCGACAATTCGACCTATAATGTAAATCTAGTGACATACTGTGATTGTTACCTGTTGTAGTTGCCTTGTAATAAATAAAAAACAACGGTTTGCGCTCCGGGAGTGCCGGTAGAAGTGAAAACTTGAACATTAACGTTGTGCATTTTTTTATATTTTGGAATGGTTAGGGAATTTCGCACGAATTGCTTTATTTATCAGTATAAAAGTACTATCATTTATGTGGTTCAATACAATATTCATTAGTAGTAGTAGTACGTATATTTATTTATTTTCAAAATATATATACAAAATATACAGGGTGGCAGGGACATCGACGCGAAGCCGGTTACCATGGATTCAGTACATGATTCTGAACCCCCCTGCGTTGGAATTTTTCGTCGGTTATTAAAAAAAAAATCAGCTGCTCCATACATTTTGACCGCGTAGGTATTGCACTTTTCTATGAAACAGCTGATTTTTTTTTAAATAACCGACGAAAAATTGCAACGCAGGGGGGTTCAGAATGATGTACTGAATCCATGGTAACCGGCTTCGCGTCGATGTCCCTGCCACCCCGTATATGATGGATGTAGAATTTCTCTCTGTGAAAAATAAGCGAATTATCCTTCTTATTTTTGAAGTAAAAACTTCTTTAGCGGCGTTGTGCACTTTTTTTGGGATGGGTAAAAAATGTTAAACTCGCGTCAGGACGTGACCGTAAGATCCGTGGCCTAGCAACCGACGAAGTAAATATCAATATAAATAGTCTTTGACATTAGGGGCCGTTCAAGTATTACGTTAGCAGATTTATTACAATTATTTACCCCCCCCTCCCCCCTCCCCCTTGTCAGCAAAAGTAAGCAAAGCTCATGCTTACGTAAACATCGGTATATGCATTTGTGGGAATCCCCGAATATGCGTTTCATTTTCAAGCACAGAATAGATAATGTGTGGGTTGCCATAATATGTGTAAAAAAGTAAATAATTACAGCTGACGTAATCACCATCTAGTCGCATAGACCCCCCGCCCCCCTACAGTGCTTACGTAATACTTGAACGGCCCCTTACGTAAAGATTGCGAGGTAAGAAATTTTAATTTAAAAAAAAAGCAGTCAAAACATACTTCATGAAAAGTGTTTATTCAAAAATGCAAACGTTAATGTTCAAGTTTTCACTTCTGCCGGCACTCCCGGAGTGCAACCCGTTGTTTTTTATTTATTTAAGGATAACCAATATCCTCGTTACAGATTCCCGTGCACTCTCTACTACCAAGGCCGGTCCCGGCGCAGTCCCCGTGTCGGAAGACCTGAAGGCGTTATGTGAAGCGAGTCGCGAGATCTGTGAGAACGCCGGACAGCCGCAGGTGAGTCATAGAGACAGAGTGGGTAACAAAAAGATCTTGAATGAACTGAACTCTTTAAATTTAGAAATTGGGTTCATTTTCTGGATACACCAGGAACATAATAAATGCAAACAAAAATAATAAAGTTTCACTTTGCACTGACCGATTTACGTGATTCTTTTTTCATTTGGTAGAGGAAGCCCGTGCGCTGGTCCTATATAAAGGACATGACCAGTTTATGAACTTTACTTGAGTAGTTTTTAAGTTAACTTCAGTAATAGATATTTATTCGACTTTTTGTATGTTGATGATGTTATAATACTTCCTAGTTTTGAAGTAATTTTTCACAAAAGTTTTAATAACTTAACTGTTATCGTCGGTGTTAGTAAAGACAAGTATTTATGTTACAGGGTCTGGGTGAAGCTGCAGCCAAGTACTCAGCCGCATCTGGGAAGATGATGGTCCTAGCTGGGCCGAAGACTCATAGCGCAGAGGAGAAAAAGGTTAGTTCACCTTAGATGTTCATGTATTGGGTCTTGTATATTATCATTTATGCGAAGATAGTAGCCTTGAAAACTGGTCATTGTTGGCAATACCGAAGGAAAGAGAGCATGAGACCGGTTGCCAACACGATGGTCCGACCAAGTAAAAGAAGCTATGTCCTCAAGCAAATTTCAGCAGGCGGTGATGGCAACTTTGGACCGGAACCAATGGACGCAGATTTTCCGATTAAAGACGTCCAGTGACCACGATCCTCAGTAATGAGGGACCGATTGAAGAAGAAGATATTATCATTTTATGAACAGCTTAGAGAAGTTCGTGCTGGAGTTAGGCCTCCCCAAAGATTGCCATAACGACCGATCTTGCGCGGCCCACATCCAGCAATTTCCACGACCTGCATATTAACTGAACAGACAGCTGTGCTGCTAGACAGTTTGTTGCGCCACTTTTCTTCCCCAGCTAAAGCACTAGGAAGTGGTGAAGGGCGGGCGTATTGGGAGATTGTCTTATGGAATGTTGACGTTCAAAAAGTACTGATACTCAGCATATTTTAAATAAATGACTTTACATTTTTAAGGTGTATTTAAATTGAAGAGCCTTTGGTAACATTGCTGTAGTGTAAGATACGTAAATATTAGTTTCAGAACTATAACCATTCGGCTTAACCTTCTTGTTGTACTCCTTTACCTTTCTTTTAACTATTCACTATATTCTGGGATCTCAATTACTTTTTTCCGGTCGTCAGCCAAACAAGCTACATAATTATAAAAACTATACCGATTGCCGTTCATACATGAAAGTGACCGCGAACATTATGTCCAGGTGTTAGATCTATCAGCGGCATCCTGCGCCAAGGCGGGCGAGCTGTTGTCGCAAGTGCAGCGCCTGACGGAGCTGGTGC
Organism: Conistra vaccinii; assembly: GCA_948150665.1. NCBI lineage: Eukaryota > Metazoa > Arthropoda > Insecta > Lepidoptera > Noctuidae > Conistra > Conistra vaccinii. The sequence continues at coordinate 1,323,364 of OX411340.1, read as the reverse complement.
CGGATGCTGGCGCAGCCGCCGAGCTCGACAGCCGAGGGGCCCGCGCTGCTGATGCTGCGCAAGCGTTACTTACTGTGACACAGGTGAGAAGGGAATTGGGAGATGATCTTCGGACACCATTGTGTCCGAAGTGTGTCCACCATTGTGTAGATATCACTACTAACACCCATTGGGGTTACTAGCGATATCTACAGTACAATATGTTTTTGAACTCTTTGTTCTAGGACGTTTTGTTCACCTCATTGATTTACATTTTCCACCTATTTCTTCCCTAGGCCTCATCTTCAACCATCGCAGACCCTCACTGCCAGAAGCAGCTCATCTCAGCAGCTGAGAAGCTGCGCAGTGCAGCATCAGAGCTGACGTCATCGTGTGCGCCGCACCTTGCGCAGCATCCTAAGATGAAGCAGCAAGTGTTGAGTGAGCAGGCACAGCTTGCTGACAGTCTCGACAAGCTCGTACAGGCCTGCAAGACAGCTCAACGTGGTAAGTTGATTGTTATTTCGTTTTGTAATTCATCGTAGTTCCTATATAGTGATTGCATTATACTAGAAGACTGTTATACAGGGTGATTTTATTGTACAGGCTGCTTGTATTATCCAGGGTGATCACATGATTCTGTTTCCTTTCAGCCCAGCAAGAGAAGCACCGCCTCCAATTCATCAGCGGCGTATCTGGAGCTAAGAAAGATCTTGATACCGCTGAACACCAACTGAGTCTGGTAATTACCAAATTATACAAATTAATTATCCTTTATCAACATAGTGGTTTAAAAAAACTAGATATAAAGAACATATTGCAGCGTACAGGAATATTGTCCAGAAAGATCCCATTTTGCTCAACACTTAATAGATTCCGGGTTAAATGTCAGTACTAGAGAGTTTAGAAATTGCAAAAAATAATACAGGAAATGTTACACTGTTGAACGAATTAAATACGAGTATTCCGAGGTCACCTTTGTTGCGATTGTTTGCTTATCGCACTGATAACGATCCTGGCCGAGGTGGGCCGATAAGCGATCCTATATAAGTGGGATTGACGGGCAGTTGTAGCTCACTTTGCGTTCGGCTCTTGTCGTGGCAGCACTTCGTGTCCGAGTTCGCAACAAGTCAATCGTCATCCTGAGGATACCTCGTTGAGGGGCGAAACACGTGTCGATTTCTTACAAGGTTCTCTAACTCTTTAAGAACAGTTAAGCGGATTAAGTTACTAAAATATACAACGTGAAAGGACGATGCGTTAAAACGTCCCCCCAAACCTTACCCCGACCAACAGATTTAAAATGTATCTCAGTCCAACCATCTTGGTAAGGTGATCAATTTTTACTATGACGACATCTGTCAAAAATATGGGATATCCCAGAAAAATCATGTTTTAATGTTATTATTTTTGGCACAAAATAACATGTTGTAAACCATATCTTTGATTTTTAATCACTATTTTTACTGCTAAATAATGGCTAGTATCGTCTGTGAGCTGTTTCACTCTATGGCCTGACGGATGTTCTCGTCAATTGTTAGGTTAGGTTAGGTTAGCCTAACCTAACCTGCTGTTTTCTTTAATATTTTGTACAATTACGCAATCACAAGGATACGGTGATGCTGTTCATCTTTGAGTAGTTCCATGTAGCTACCTTGAAAATCCAAGATCAGTAAGTTGATCACTGTACTGTACTGTCACTAACCTAACCTAACCTAGGTTAGGTTAGCTTAGGTTAGGTTAGGTTTTGGCGAAAAGGCGTGTCACCTACAGGGGACGTGACGGCGGGTGTTGGCACGATATATGATGTCGTGCGGTATTCCACAGTGCTCGGTCCTGGGCCCACTTCTGTGGAACATCAATTGTCAAAACGTCCCCCCAAACCTTACACCGACCAATAGATTTAAAATGTAGCTCAGTCCAACCATCTTGGTAAGGTGATCAATTTTTACTATGACGACATCTGTCAAAAATATGGGATATCCCAGAAAAATCATGTTTTAATGTTATTATTTTTGGCACAAAATAACATGTTGTAAACCATATCTTTGATTTTTAATCACTATTTTTACTGCTAAATAATGGCTAGTATCGTCTGTGAGCTGTTTCACTCTATGGCCTGACGGATATTCTCGTCAATTCTTAGGTTAGGTTAGGTTAGCCTAACCTAACTCACTTTTTTCTTTTAATCTTTTGTACAATTACCCAATCACAAGAATACACAAATGCTGTTCATTATTCAGGAGTGCCATGTGACCTTCAAAATTCAAGATCAGTTTATCACTGTTAGGTTAGGTTAGGTTATGTTCACTGCGTCCATTGTCGGGAGGACACGGCGCGGCATACATTGGCAGAGTGTGCCGCGTGGGAGGAGCCGCGCCGTGCCCTCGTTCCAGAAGTTGGAGCCGACTTGTCACTGCCGGCCGTCGTTCGTTCGATGGTCGGGAGTGCCGAGGCGTGGGACGCGGTGGTTTCCTTCTGCGAGACAGTCATCTCGCAGAAGGAGGCTGCGGAAAGGGAGAGGGAGATCTCGTCCACTCACCCGGCCCGCAGCAGGCGCACCGGGCGTCGGCGGTGGGCGGATAACGCCCTCTTCCAGCCCCCCTAAATGGGTCCAGGGGCGACGGATTCGGGGACATCCGTCGCCCCCCATCACACAGGACCCGAGATGGCGGCGCGTAGTGTTCCACGCGCGCCACTCTAAGACGTAACGGGGGGAGTTTGCACACCTCACTCCCCCTACGGGACGGGGCCCGTAGAGTGCGGGCCGTCACCAGTCCGGGGCAGCGGAAGTTGCAATTTGCTCCCGCAGCTCCCCGACGCAAGTGTGCGAGGGAACACCGGGGTGGTTTTAGTCAGTAAGAGTCTGACAGACCCCTTCGCCCACCCCAGGGCGGAGGACATCCATGAGGATTTCCACCCCGAGAAAAAAAAAAAAAAAAAAGGTAAGGATGGGTAAGGTTAGGTTAGGTTAGGTTAGCCAACCAAAATGTTTTTTGTTATTACAAAAAATCCCATTGATTTTGCAATTGAACAAGACAGTAAGTTTTTTTCTGGATCCTTATAAACATATTGGCATGTATCACATGGCTGTTGGAGGGGGGGGACGGGGTCCGACCCACAATGCGGGCCACCACATGCCCGTGAGTCTCGCACCTCACTCCTGCTGCGACGTCAAAAAGGGGCGCGCTTGGAACACTACGTGCCGCCACTACGGGTCCTTCTGGAAGGGAGGCGGTGGACCTCCCCGAGTCCGCTGTCCCTATAGACCTGTTTACGGGGGCTGGTAGAGGGCGAGGTTAGGTTAGCCTAACCTAACCCACTTTTTTCTTTTAATCTTTTGTACAATTACCCAATCACAAGAATACACAAATGCTGTTCATCATTCAGGAGTGCCATGTGACCTTCAAAATTCAAGATCAGTTTATCACTGTTAGGTTAGGTTAGGTTAGGTTATGTTAGGTTAGGTTAGGTAAGGATGGGTACGAGGCGGCTTGTGCACTGGCCGGATCCCCGCCCTGGGACCTGGAGGCGAAGGTGCTCGCGTCACTTCATCGGTGGCGCGAGGAAGCCACAGCGCGGGGCGAGCGACCGATGCAGCGACACATGGAGCTGCGTCGGTCTCAGCTTCGCGAGGTCCTGGTGGCGGAATGGCGGGAAAGGCTTTCACGCCCCACCGCCGGCCTCGTCACCATCGAGGCGGTCCGGCCGGTGCTCGACGACTGGCTCGGGAGGAGGCACGGCTCCCTGTCGTTTCGGGTGACGCAGGTGCTCTCGGGGCATGGCTGCTTCGGGAAGTACCTGTGTCGCATAAACAGGGAGCCGGACGCTCGGTGTCACCACTGCGTCCATTGTCGGGAGGACACGGCGCGGCATACATTGGCAGAGTGTGCCGCGTGGGAGGAGCCGCGCCGTGCCCTCGTTTCAGAAGTTGGAGCCGACTTGTCACTGCCGGCCGTCGTTCGTTCGATGGTCGGGAGTGCCGAGTCGTGGGACGCGGTGGTTTCCTTCTGCGAGACAGTCATCTCGCAGAAGGAGGCTGCGGAAAGGGAGAGGGAGATCTCGTCCACTCACCCGGCCCGCAGCAGGCGCACCGGGCGTCGGCGGAGGGCGGATAACGCCCTCTTCCAGCCCCCCTAAATGGGTCCAGGGGCGACGGATTCGGGGACATCCGTCGCCCCCCATCACACAGGACCCGAGATGGCGGCGCGTAGTGTTCCACGCGCGCCACTCTAAGACGTAACGGGGGGAGTTTGCACACCTCACTCCCCCTACGGGACGGGGCCCGCAGAGTGCGGGCCGTCACCAGTCCGGGGCAGCGGAAGTCGCAATTTGCTCCCGCAGCCCCCCGACGCAAGTGTGCGAGGGAACACCGGGGTGGTTTTAGTCAGTAAGAGTCTGACAGACCCCTTCGCCCACCCCAGGGCGGAGGACATCCATGAGGATTTCCACCCCGAGAAAAAAAAAAAAAAAAAAAAAAAGGTAATGATGGGTAAGGTTAGGTTAGGTTAGGTTAGCCAACCAAAATGTTTATTGTTATTACAAAAAAATCCCATTGATTTTGCAATTGAACAAGACAGTAAGTTTTTTTCTGGATCCTTATAAACATATTGGCATGTATCACATGGCTGTTGGAGGGGGGGGACGGGGTCCATACAAAATTGGTCATGGTCCTTTGAATCACAGTTTTGCTAGAACAAACGTTGTTCAGACCATGGTCTACTACCATTCTATAACAATCAATTTAAAAAAAAATGTCAATGGTATTTAAAACAAAACACAAAAAGACTGATTTATTTATTAAAATTTCGGCCCGCATTGGCCGGACATCCTTGTAGTCCACGTGGACTCCTCATAACTCTTTTGAATGCCTTATTGCTACCGCGATGAGTCCTTAGATGTTACGGTTAATGTTTGAACACGTTTGAGCAACATAAGACTTATTTGAGAACGCCTAGTTTAGTTTGTTTTAATAACATATTGGATGGTATAGAATGATAGTAGACCATGGTCTGAACAACGTTTGTTCTAGCAAAACTGTGATTCAAATTTCACGTTGTATACATCGTCTATTGTATTTTATAATGGATTTTCGCAGTCACGCCTGAGTCAATTAACCATATTGTTGTTAGTAATACTTATAAATATCATCAAAGAATTTTTGTCGGCAGCCTATACCGACTCAGGAGAAGCAAGACCCGGCAGCATTACAGCGCAGTCTGTCAGACCGACTGGCGCAGCTCAACGCCGCAGTCGCTGCCCTCGCCGCTGCTACTGCAGGTTAGTGGCACTTGTGAGGAAAGTCCAGGGTCAAATTAGCTAGCGAAACTCCGCAGACTTGATGAATTTGACCCTGTATTATGTTACCAATGACTCTCTTTGCTTACATACATCAACCTCCGTCAAGCCGCGTATTCATTGGCAAACAAAGTGGCGCCACCTTGTTGCAGCAACATACAGGATGTAACAAGACCATTCACGAAGTCGTCATCCGACTTACAAGAAAGATAATGGCACTATCGTTATTCATAATCAAATAATTAAAATATCTTACTGCTGCTAAAAATGACAACGTGAAAAATCATGAATTTGCGTTAAAAAAAAATCGGGCAGTCTTTGTGGACTGCCGATAGAAGTGAAAACAAAGTAACTTTTTGATTCTCGCGTTGACGTATTTCGTTCGATACATATAGCCTTCAGTGACGATGACGCGAGTTCCATGATTTTTGTTCACCCAAAAAGTGCTCAGCGCGCCTAAAGAAGTGTTCACTTAAAAACTCCTAGTAGTCGAAGTTACTCGTAGCACGGACGTAAAACTATCGCGGCGGGACTTTTTCGCGCACTGGATATTCAACTCTCGGTGTTGAGTCGAGCGTTGAGAATCCAACAGAGTGCAACTCAGCGCGACGAAACAACACACTGTTAGATTTTCAACTCTTGGCGCTAAGCAGAGCGTTGAAAATCCAATGTGCGAAAAAAATCGCCCGTGCGAGAGTATTTTCACGCCCGTTAATTTTGTGTTGTGGGAAACGATGTTGCGCGATTGTTGCTAACCACTGTTTCCCTTTGAACCCGCTTCAGACATGTTATTATTGTTTCATTTGAGATGCATCCCAACACCTTACCTTAAAAATTCTGTAATTGTCCTTTAACATGAGCTGAGTTATCATTTACCACCTAATCTCGTTTGTCTTCATCAGATCGCGAGAATCCTGACTACGCAACAGCGCACCGAGCTGTGGAAACTATTCCTAAACTATTGCGAGAAGTTATACAAGGTTAGTAAAGGTTTTATTATAAATTTATAATGAACAAAACAAATTCGCTAGTTTGTTTATTTATCAGTACCCGGTCGACTGAGCTCTGTTCGGGTTAAAATAGATAAACATATCATCATCTAGGTATACCAACGTTGTTTCAAATGATATTATAAGTAAAAAGGTGTAGATAGGTTATAGGCCACATTTTCTTCGTCTTGTCTTTTTTCGCTCCCGATAATTAAGTCATGCCGTCCTACTTCCACGTGTTATCTAATAGACATTGACATTGTGCCGTTTTTGAAGATCGAATGTTGAGTAGATAACCTATCTACGTCTTTTTACTTATAATATCATTGCGTTGTATCACATTCCCGAGGCTGATAAAATAGAGAAAACGAAAGATTCACGAAAGTCTGACAACCAGTCTTCCCAAGGGGTATCGTATTACCCAGTTACTGGGTTGTGTACAATGAGGTTATATTCAGCTGCATCCGGTTAAAGTGGAAGCCGACCCCAACATAGTTGGGAAAAGTCTAGGCAGATTGATTGTTGCTGAAGACGGTTTAAAAAGAGCTTAGGCTGGTGTTGTCATTTTGCATAGCCCAGTTTAAGTTTCTGTCTTATCAGTTTAAATTTTTGGATGTAGATTTTCTCTCTGTGAAAAATAAACGACTTATCCTTCTTATTTTTCTTTCATTTTCGTATAACCAACATCTTCGTTACATGGCAGATTCTCGTGCACTCTCTACTACCAAGGCCGGTCCCGGCGCAGTGCCCGTGTCGGAAGACCTGAAGGCGTTGTGTGAAGCGAGTCGCGAGATCTGTGAGAACGCCGGACAGCCGCAGGTGATTCATAGAGAGAGAGTGGTTACTAAAGAGATTATGAATAAACGCGACTCTTTGAATTTAGAATTTGGGTTAATTTTTTGGATACACCAGGAACATAATATATGCAAACAAATAATGTTTCACTTTCTACTAATTTACGTGATTGTAAAGGACAGAGGAGGTCAATAATTGTAAAGGAGTCTTAATTTTTTTTTTTTGTTATGTACGATTAATTTGTGCGGAAAAAAAAAATCTTTCTTTTCTCTTATTTTTTTGTTTTTTTTTCATTTGGTAGAGGAAGCCCGCGTGGTAGTCGTATATAAATTATATGAACTTTACTCGAGAGTTAGCATCACTAATAGATATTTAATCGACTTTGTTCATGACGTTATATTACCTACTTCCTGTCACAGCATGTATACGAATGTGTGATATACGAATTTTTAGGGGCGGGTAGCCGCAACTAAAAACTGAAAATAATAAAAATATGTTTACATAAAAAAAAAAAAACAATCAACCTAAAAATTAGTTCCGAAATTAAAATTGTTTTTCACAAAAGTTTTAATATCTAAAGTGCCCTGGTCTGGAAGATAAGGTCTAATCCTTGAGGTGTTAGTAAATACAAGCGTACGTTACAGGGTCTGGGTGAAGCTGCAGCCAAGTACTCAGCTGCATCTGGGAAGATGATGGTCCTAGCTGGACAGAAGACTCATAGCGCGGAGGAGAAAAAGGTTAGTTTACCTTACATGTTCATGTATTGGGTCTTGTATATTATCATTATTACAGACAGCTTCGAGAAGTTCCTGCTGGAGTTAGGCCTCCCCAAAGATTGCCATAACGACCGGTCTTGCGCTACCCGCATCCAGCAATTTCCACGACCTGCAAACTAAACTGAACAGACAGCTGTGCTGCTGGACAGTTTGTTGCGCCACTTCTTGTCCCCAGCTAAAGCACTAGGAAGTGGTGAAGGGCACGTATTGGGAGATTGTCTTATGTAATTTTGACATTCAGAAAGTGCCGATTCTCAGCATATTTTGAATACATAATTTTCGATATTTGAGGTTTATTTAAATTTAAATTGCATTCAGTTATGTCCAGAGTTGCCAAAAATTTTTGAAGAGCTTTTGATAAGTTTGTTCTTGTGTTAGATAATGTAGATTTATAATCATAAGTTTCAGATCTATAGCCACTCGGTTTATCCTTTACTTTTCTTTTAACTATTCGCGATACTCTGAGATTTCCATTACTTTCTTCCGATCGTCAGCCAAACAAGCTACATAAAAAATATACGAGTACTATACCGATTGCCGTTCATACATGAAAGTGACCGCGAACATTATGTCCAGGTGTTAGATCTATCAGCTGCATCCTGCGCCAAGGCGGGCGAGCTGTTGTCGCAAGTGCAGCGCCTGACGGAGCTGGTGCCGGATGCTGGCGCAGCCGCCGAGCTCGACAGCCGAGGGGCGCGCGCTGCTGATGCTGCGCAGGCTCTGCTCACTCTCGCACAGGTTAGGACAACATTTTAGTTTGTAAGTTGTACTATTTAACGTCTTAGGATTATTTTTTCTCTCATGATGTGCATGTACAAATGTAAATAATAAATACATTTTCGCCATTCAACTCTTATATGAGATCTAACAGAATCTTGATTTCCTACCGTTTCGTAAATCTTTCAAAGAAGCAGCTTGGACCAAAGCAAGGTATTTTTACCCGACTATGGCAAAGCCAAAAGGAAGGGTTATGATTTTTGTAATAAGATAGTTTGTATTTGTTTAAAAAGCGAAATAATTTGTTACGGAGTCATTCTTTGGATGATTAACGAACGCGTATTCATTCAACCAGTTTATGTATTTGGAAACTTATTCGTTCGAAATTCAGAATTGACAGCTCAGGCCCGCTTACACTATAAATTACTAAATGCGTTTAGCGTTAAACATATTGTAAACATCGTTCTGTTTCTGTCAATCGTTTGAAGATGGGAGAGACAGAACAATGATTTAAATTCGTTTAAACATATTTAGTGATCTGTGGTGCAAGTAGGGGCTCCACTTCGAATTATAACCCGCGCGTGCGAAGCTTCACAATTTTATAGTGTATAGATGAGTGATGAATAAGAATATATAAGAAGAATATAGTGAGAATGTAAAACACTTTTGCAAAATATTACACTGCGCAAACACATACTTTTTGAGAAAAAAAAGTTTCACAAAATTCAACATATTTAATTATTACATAAAATTGACATTTTACCATAGATAATGTATGAATTTCACTCCTAAGTTGTTCCGTACGTTTTGCGTTCAGACAAAGTGACAGCGGATTTTAATACTTTTTAGTAGTATTAGTGTAAGTTTTTGAATTTTTGCTAACCGAATCGGGGCACCCCGACTTTACGTAGTCTTTTGGCTCCTACCCCTAGAGTGTATATAAAAACCGGAGGCGCGGAGGGAGAGCAACCCCCGCCCGCTGTAACAAAGCATAGGCACCAGTGCGAGCCGTAGCGGCTGAGGCTGCAGCAAGCCGAAGCTGCGGAGGTGAGCATGGGTGCCTATCCTTTGTTACGTAGCACTTCCCGCAGCGCCGGAGACGATGCAGAAGCAACTAAGGCGCCGAGAAAAAAATCGTGGCGTGCGGTTTTCAAAAATACACTAAAAAGGGTCTATTCTACCCAAAAAAAAATACCTACTATCTAAAAAGCGACAGGTTATCATCCGAAGTGGTTCCCAAGTAGGCCTTAGACTCGGGTTTCAAATTAGTTGTTATATTTAGAACTATAATGAAGTCAGACTAAATTTCAAAAATGGCTCGGTGGTTTAAACCTGGGTCTAAAGACAATTCTGGTATTGTAATAAGCCCGCTTAGAACTGGTTCTGAAAGAACAAGCTTTTAACAGGGGTGGTGCGATAAAAGTGGACAGATATTTTTCATTTTTGACAAGAGATATCACTAAAACCAATAGGATTTTCGGACAATATCCAAGACTTTTTATCTAAAATAGGTCACAGCTTCAAGCATATCCGAGCCAGGCTGCACTACTCAGCTTATTTCTACTGCTGAGAAGCTGCGCTGTGCAGCATCAGAGCTAACGGCATCGTGTGCGCCGCATCTTGCGCAGCATCCTAAGATGAAGCAGCAAGTGTTGAGTGAGCAGGCACAGCTTGCTGACAGTCTCGACAAGCTTGTGGAAGCCTGCAAGATAGCTCAACGTGGTGAGTTATTAGCGATAAGCTGTGTGCCCGATGAGATTTATCATCGACAAAAATGACGAACTTCCATAAAAACTTTTATCCCTATTTAACCTCTTTAGAGGGTGAATTTTCATTTTCGTTATACAGAAAAGACTTTTTAAATACGGGAAAGATTTTTGAAACGGGGCAGTATATCCATCATAAACCTTTTTTCTTCGCTCAAAAGTAAATTGAAGTCACATTTTCTATGCTATGTATAGGAAAAGTTTTTTTTGGTGATGGCTGAGTTTTCTAGTACCTACTCAAATCTCAGTTGGTCTGTTAGAGATTTTTGGTCCTTATAAGATTCAAGATCCATGGGCATCAAAAACGTTTTTGTGAAAATTTTCCATTTTCTTGCTGACTGTATAGAAATCTGTAAAAGCAGATCAAAATTTCTCTAAAAATTAAGGACAGTTATCTAAGGCTAATTTTGTTGTAGCTACAGCGCGCAGCGGTTATGGTACCTGCCCATACCGCCCTATATCAAAAATCGCCCCTTTATAACGAACTCTTGTGCAAAATTTTATGTTCAAGGTCTGGCGGCTTAGGCTGTGCGTTGTCTGTCAGTAAACGAATTTGAAAGTAGATCATTTATTGTAGAAGATTCTACAATAACAAACCCTAATAGATCAGACCATTCGATTGACACGTAAATATTTTCCTCTAGGTACAGATAAGGTATTATCGCCACAGCAAGAGCAGCAACGCATCAAGTTCGTCAGCAACGTGTCTGGATCTAAGAAACACCTGGATACCGCGGAACAGCAGATGAAGAAGGTAACGTTAGCTAATAAATAGTATTCAGGGTGGCAGGGACAGTGACGCGCAACACGGTAAATGGATTCAGTAAACGATGCTAGACAACATTTTTCAACGGTTTAAAAAAAATATCTGCTGTTTCATAAAAAAGTGAAATACCTTCCCGCCAAAATTAATGGAACAGCTTATAAATTTTTTATAACCGAAAAAAAGAAAATGAATAGTCTTAAAAATACGAGATTGCACGTTAGGAGTCTCGGCAGCATTTAATGGAAAAATCGGGCAGTCTTTGGGGACTGCCCGATTGGGGACTGCTAAGTAACTTTTTGATTCTCGCGTTGATGTGTGTTTCATTGGATACTTAAAGCCGCGCGTTGATGTCTTTCGTTCGATACATATAGCCTTCGGTGATGATGACGCGAGTTCCATGTTTTTTGTTTACCCAAAAAGTGCTCAACGCACGTAAAGAAGTTTTCACTTCAAAAAAACAATGTCAAAGTCAAAGTCAAAGTCAAATCATTTATTTCAAATAGGCCCTTGAAGGCACTTTTGAACGTCAAAATTTACAAAATATAGTATTGATTCTACCGCCCCTTCCAAAAGGTAGTTTTCGTAATGGAGAAGAATGGGCAAGAAACTCCACCGTTACTCTTTTAAAAATGTTTAGCTATTTACATAATTATATGCCCAAGATAACTAAGTCATAAACATTGATTCAGCTTCCGTACGTGTTTTTCGAATGACCACTGAAAATCAGCGCTGTGCTGTACCCGGGTCCCCATAGCACAGCATCATGCTGAGCGGAGGACGCCGAAGTGTCACATAGTGAAACTGCCGATAATTTCCCTTTCTTTTAATAATCTATTTGTTTTGTTGTACTAACTAGGTATTAGAGCTAAATAGTTTTTTTTATATGGACGTGTTTCTGTAACAATTTTTATTTCTCTCGCCTTATTTCCTATCTTCTTTGTTAGCCGGTTGTAAGTCAGAAGCTGAACCAAGCTGACGGAGCGACGCTGCAACACAAACTGTCGCGTACGCTGGCGCAGCTCAACGCTGCAGTCGCCGCACTCGCCGCTGCCACTCAAGGTAAAAGTCCTTCAAAATCCTTTCTTTCTTTCATAGTCGTACATTTAAATTACTAAAATAATGTTACAACAGTATGTATATGGAAAGCGGATGTACAAAGACAACGTAGGAACGAAACACAATAGAAGTTTTATTATTATTACATCTGGGGGCGTTAAGTGTGACTCAAAGTGTTAATCCAGCAGCATGTATCAGAAAATTGTGGTCCTAGTAAAGGGTGTGTTACAGACCATCAAACTGACCAATTTTTTCATGAATCAACTTCGTTATCGCGAAAAACCAATGTCAATAAACGCATTTTTCTTTCTTTAAAAAAAATATTTACATTCTTATTTCGTTCTTACAGTTTCATCAGCTACATTTGGAACTAAGCATAAAATAATACTTGTCAATGGATGTATTTCTACATAATATCTACGAGTAATACTTTTAGGCTGCCTGTCCACTGGAGCGGAGAGGAGAAAAGAGGAGCGGAGATGTGCCAATATTAACCAATAGAATCTTGACTCCGCCCCCTGAGTTTAGATTTGATTGGTTAATAATAGCACATCTCCGCTCCGCTCCAGTGGACAGGCAGCCTTAAACGACAATTCTTGTATATATATCATATATATGTATATCTGAATCTCGGAAACGGCTCCATCGATTTTCATGAAATTTTGTATGCAGGGGGTTTCGGTGGCGATAAATCGATCAAGCTAGGTTTCATTTTTAGAAAACTTACCAAAAAACACCCCAGATATTGTATTTCATATGATATGCGTTCTAGATAGCCCCAAGAACCCTGACTACCCGGCGGCAGAGCGGGCTGTGACAACCATCACTGAGCTGATACCGCAAGTAGTACAAGGTTGGTTCAATTTTAATTTTATAAAGTGCGTCTTATTGATGCAGTATAAAATAAAAATATAATAAAAAGAAAGAAAGAAAAGAAAGAAAAATTGTTTACAAGTTAGCCAAAAGCTATACTCCATCTTCTGTCTTTTAAGTATAGAATATTCTATCTAAACCGATATGTATCTTCCAGACTCTCACAGTCTGTGCGGCACTGCGGACCCGGCGGGGCAGGCCGCCATGTTGTCCCAGCTGCGCGAGCTGTGCGACGCCAGCCGCGACATCTGTGACAGTGCGGGGCAGCCGAAGGTAACGACATTTAGTTATAACTCTTCTAGAACTTGGCAATACTACCAGTTACTGGGTACATTACCAGTCGACAGCGCTGAGGAGGAATTCGACGCCATATTATTATTAGGATATTACATTGTTTTTTTTTTGTACTATTTAAATAGTTTATTAGTTAATTTTGAATAAGAACAATATCCAGTAATCCAGTGTATACATATTTATCGTATTTTAAAGATTCTAGAACTTACTCGACGGAATAAGTTCTAGAATCTTTAAAATACGATAAATATGTGACTGACTCGAAGGTTAAGCTTGGACCAAAGTTAGAACTAGTTTTGTAATGAGACGTCATTACAAAACTAGTTCTAACTTTGGTCCAAGCTTAACCATCGAGTCAGTTATTGTATTTTGTACTTCATTCCGAATTTCCGACTCAGGTTAAGTTTTTAATACAAAACTGACAATGTGAGCTCGAGTTTAACGTCAGTTTTCGAACTTTAACTTTGATGGAATAAAGTTAAAAATAGCCTGATGGTTTAAACCTGGGTGTATGAAAGAAAGAAAGAAAATACATTTATTTAGCACAGACAAAAAGGCACACAGCACAACATAATTATGACTGTCTCTCTTTAAAGCTTGATCATCATCTCCCTAGTCTTTTCCAAACTATATTGGGGTCGACTTCCAGTCTAACCGGATGCAGCTCACCAGTATATTACATGGAGCGACTGCCTATCTGACGTCCACATCCACAACCCAGTTAATGGATAACAAGATACCCGAAGTATGACAACCAGTCTTGCCAAGAAGACTGGTTGTCAGACTTTCGGGCTTCTGACTGCCCGTAAAAATTGTCAAAGATCTACGAATGACAGAGAGACGAAAGGGTCTCGGTATAAAATGATATAAAATGGTCACCCATCCACAGTCAGACTTTGACAAAAGTTGTTGACTTTGATTGATCGATCCGTACGGCTTTTACTTAGCCACGAACCCCCTTAAAACCTTATGTTTAAAGCTCGATGTAACATATTAAAATACGGGTGTTGTAATATCCTTTTTGTTGTAGAAATTGAACGAGGCTTCGGCTAAGCTTGCTAATGCATCAGGCAAGCTGGTGAACATCGTGAGTCCTGAGGGGTCGCAAGGTAAGACTAGTTGTTGTAATGACAAACAGGCCATACATAAATAAAGTCACACGTTAAGGGGGAGGGAAGGGGTCATAGATTGTGACATCGTGTGGCAAGGAGCGCGAGTCATAAGCTTCGAGCAAAACGTCACATGTAAAATATCAAAACTCAAACTTCTAATTGCCCTATTTATTACTATTTCATGAAATCATGAGTATTGAAGATTCCACTGATTATAATTTTGTAAAGACATTTTTACACCGTCGTGAATCATATTTTTATCAATATACTACACTGAAACCGACCCGCAGATTGTAAAAATTGAAGTAATTTGAATTTCGCGGGAAACTAGCAAAAATCCGCCTTAACCCTTCGTATGGGAGTAAACGTATATCCACGCGAGACACAATGTCTTTTTAATTGTTCCTGTAATTACGGCATTTACCCGGTTAAAGACCTATGTTTCTGTGTTAGGTTCGAAGCCAGCAGTACCAGTGCGGAAGGCTCCTCCACCCACCCCGGCGCGGGACCCAAAGCATACTGTGGCTCAAGCAGTACGCTCCTCCGTACATGCAGACTCTACGAAAGACTTCCTTGATACACTCCGCGGTGAGGAGAGCCAGGGTAAGAGACTTCTCATTTCTATGTCGGTTTATGGCAAACAAGCAAGCGGTCTATGAACCATTTCAGCTGTCAGATTTTTTTCTTCCGATTCAATAAAATAAGCCGTATGACCAGCATTACGGTGGACAGGCAGCCTTATGGTCATCGCTCATTTTAACAGCATGGCTCCGACACGGCAAATAACTTGTCAATCAAGTTAGGATTTTAAGTCAAATGCATTATAGTCTATTTTACGATGGCTATACAAAATAGTGGACGGCTCGCCGGCAGTGAGCGGCCCGCGAGCCGTCACACGTCGGGCCGACAGCGCGCTTCAAGCGAGGTGCCCGCTCGCTGGCGCCTCACCGTCCGCGGGGTGACGCCTCGCCGTTAGCGCGGTGACGCTTCGCCGGCCGCACGGTGACGCCTTGCTTGTGAATAAACAATAAACTGTTACCTCGCCGGTGGCGTGCCGGCAGCTAGCGGTCGCCTTGCTTACGGCGCGTTGACGACTAGATTTTTCGAGGCGGTGCCGGGGCGCTACCGTGCTGGAGTGCTGCTGTTATAATGGGAGATGACCTTAAGACTGCCTGTCCATCGGAGCGGAGAGGAGAGGACAGGAGCTAAGATGTGTCAATATTAACCAATAGAATCAAAAATTCGCTCCAGAGGTGCGATTCTATTGGTTAATTTTGGCACATCTCCGCTCCTCTCCTCTCCTCTCCGCTCCAGTAGACCGGCAACCTAAATAAATTGCAGCATGGTCAATTTTAATTTTTTTTATGGACAACTCATATTTGACAAAAAATTCAGTATACCAAGAGTTTCTTTTCACAAACAAAATGAAAATAGTGGGTGTCGACGCTAAGAAGGCGCTGGCAGCTGCTGCAGAGGAGAAGAGAGCGTACAAGCAGTTCTGCGACATGATGGACAGCGCAGAGAAGGGGCTGAAGACTGCACAAGATGGGCTCAAAGTGGTAGGTGGCTAGAATCATTTATAGAATATGTCGTAACACAAAGGTGAAATAATACATTTTTGTCCGTCTAAAACTTATTGCCCGTTTTACTAACTCTAGATAAGTTCTAGCTTATTTATCTGGAAATTATTAATATTAAATATCTGTTCCGGTTTTTATTTATTTGGTGGATAGTGGCGAAATAACTTTTTAGTATTTTAATTGTACCTACTTTATTAATTCACATTCTTGAATCTTATAATATTATGGTTCTTTTACATTGCTTCCACAATATATTTTTCTGGTTTTTCCGACAAAAAAGCCATGCTCTAGTTCAGAGGTCCCTAAACTTTTGTCTTTTGTTGGATTGCCTTTTGCATTGCATTTGGCATGGGTTGCCCTGTTTACCTAATATTGAATTTTTTCAAATTCATCAACTTCAAAGTAATTTTGCTGGGTATAGTGCTACTCACTTTGTAAGATTTAAATTTCTAATTTTTGTGAAGTGTAGTGTGAAAAACAAACGAAAAAAAAACTTATTCAAGAAAAAAGTTATGATGCCCGAAATTATCTTGGACGAAGTAAAAATTTTGTTGTCGACCCCAGGGTGTCGATATAGACCACTTTGAGAATCACTGCTCTAGTTTCCGGACTGTTCTTTCCCATAGGAGTTTTAGAACGGACTATTATGTCACCTTTCTGATACATAACAATATCTTGACCATATTATTTCCTAAGTTTATTCTTCTGTCTATAAAAATATAAAACTGATGTTAAAATTGTAGTTACACAACACAAAGACAGCCGGGAAGCCTCTCCCGGCCGTGGAGGTGGCGCGGCGCGAGCAGCACATGGAGGACAGCCTCGCGCGGGCCGGCGTGCAGGTGGCCGGCTTGGTTGCTGCCAACTGTAAGTGTTATTTACAACCTTAGGTCATTTTGTGAATAGAAATAATTGTATTGTTTACCAGGCTGGTATGCGCAACTCCACGTCCAAGCGCGTATTTTGCGTACAGAAAGAGTAATACAAAAATACAGTTCCATAGGACCATAAATAATCAGCCTATAATTTTTTCATTGCTGGGACACAGGCCTTCTCGGTGAGAGGGAGTGGGCCGTAATCTACCACGCGGGCCCAGTGCGGGTTGGTAAATGTCACATGTCTTCGAATTTTTGGTTCTATGACATGCCGGTTTCCTCACGATGTTTTCCTTCACCGTTTTGAGAGTGCGTAACGTAGTCAGAAGATATAAGAGTTACGCGATAGAAAGAGACGCAACTTCTAGGTGAATATATCTTTAGGTAATGAGCGCTGTGTGACCTGAATTGCACTTTATTGTGTCGCTGCAAGAATCGCTTTTTATTTAAATGATTTTGCAGAGTGGCCCATCTGTACTAATCTGTGACATTATAGTAAAGTCGTACTATATAACCACGTGACTTAATGCCAATCTGATGGTTTTGCGAACTATGGCAGGATCTGGATGCTCTTTTGGCAGTAATTACTGCTCTGCGTTGCATGTCTCTAGGAGGACGGCGACTCATTCACCGGATGTAGGGACTTGATGGTCAAAAGTTTATGATTGTTAATGGTTTTAACCTCATCCATGTTTGGGGTCGAATCCGTAGGTAGTTGATAAATGGAATACAGCGCTCGTTTCATTGTTTTAGATGCAGAAAAACTGGACTACAAGGCTGCGACGGAACCTACTATTTCTCTCGCAGAATCTGTCAAGAGCGTCGTTAATGGTAATAACTGCTACAATATACTACAGTACTGTTTTAGTAATAGATCATCCATCTTCAGAAAAGGGAGGATCCATCGACCAGACGGGTGTCGTGTCTGGTAGGCTAGGCCCGACGATTGATGTCGGGAAGTTATATTTAAGCTAATTGCGCAATAAACTCCGCTTGCGCGATGCAGGATTTCGCGTGAAGTAAGTGCAATGCGTAGTTCGTATGTGGCGATGTAGATACCGCCACAGGCCTATATGTGTGAATCTATCGTCCTAGTTTATCTGACACTAGCTGCTGCCAGCGGCTTCGCCCGCATGGTCCCTTTTTCTTTTCTGTACTATAATATGTATGTATTATACATATAAACCTTCCTCTTGAATCACTCTATCTATTTCTGAAAACTGCATTTTTATGCTGCTTCAAACTAAAACTCATCATCACCTACATTTTCCCAACTATAATGTGGGCGGCTTCCAGTCTAACCAGATGCATGGAACAACTGCCTGTCTGACCTTCACAACCCAGTAACTGGGTAACATGATGGCCCTTGTCAGTACTGGTTGACTGACTGGTTAAGCAAACCAGTCAGTCATCCAGTACCTTTGCTGAATAGGTAAAATATGTGTGTTTTGAATAGATGGCAGTGCGATCTACGGCTCTTTGCCCGAGCACACTCGCAAGCCGTTCGTGGACGACATGACAGGTCTCTGCCAGGCCTCCAAGAGCATCTGTGACGCGGCCAAGAGTAAGGAGGAACTGAAGGTAGGCGACATAATAATGATACTAACTTATAAGACAGTGGACTTCGAAAACGGTTACTTAGATAACATGTGTTGTTGTTCCACAGAAACTGAACGATGCAGCCATATCGTTTGGTGACCAGTCTGTAAAACTACTTAGAGTGGTCAGCTGTAAGGTTGACCCGGCTTTGGAGAAAGAGGTATGTTTGACACCTTTAAGTCAAAGTCAATTTTTTATTTTTTATTTAGGCACAATATGGCACTTGTGAACGTCAAAGTTTACAAAGAAAAAGAATTGATTCTAGTCGCCCCTTCCAAAAGGTAGTTTTCGTATGGAGAAGAATGGGCAAGAAACTCAACCGTTACTATTTTAAAATGTTTTATAATATCTTACATACTTAAAATTATGCACCTAAATTAAAATTACTATACACAATAGGCAGAAAGAATTAAAAACGAAGCAATGACAGATAAATTAATTATGTAGTTGATACATGGTGCTCACATATTTACAACCATTGTAGAAGTATATTCATAAAATGTATACAAGTAATACAAATAAGTCAGTGTGTGAGTTCAAATAATTACATAATGTAAAGAATTAGGAATGACTCCAATGTAATATCAGTGTTACTATTATAACTTGCTTTGAATTAAACTTACTTTACTTTCAGCAAGCCATAAATTGATGGTTAGTAGAACTTTTTGGATCATAGATTAAAATATATTGTATTTGAAAATAGAGTAATTTTTATGTTTTACTGTCTGATAATTGGAATTCTTTGTTGCTTGGGAGTCTTTTATTTTCTTTCATATTTTTCTGGGCATTGCCTTCTCCAACCAACCTCGTTAAGTGATCTTATTGAAAAAGAGTTACCACGGTATTTCTCGCACATTCATCTTCAAAATTGCCCGGAACAGCCTGTATCTTGCGCCAAAATAACACTTTTGGCATTTCCAAAAAGGTATAATTAAAAATGCAACGTTTTTGTTGCCTGTTGTTATAGTGCCAAAAAGAGACAGAGAAAAAAGGTTAGCACCTTACGTCAGGACGTATACAGGTACTGTATACGTTCTGACGTATACCGCTAACCTTTTTTCAGACTGAAACTGTTAATTTATGGTTTAAGAACTTTATTATTCCTCATTAAGAATTAACAATAATTCACTTACTGAGAAACTAAATTAACATAAATTGTTTGTGAGCGTACAAAAACGACGTTAAAAGTAAATTTAAAAAAACAGATAGGAAGGTAGTGACAAAGTAAACATTCAACTAATCACCAACCCAGTAAACACGGATCTAAAGTAAGAGTAGATGTATTGTATTACTAGATGTGGCATACATGGCACCTTACTGACTAAATAAGGATCTATAAGATTAGAATTTATATTCTATTAATTCTATTCTATTTTTAGACTTGTAGGGCTTTGCCTGTGATACCGATGTGAGAAAGTTTTTGTAATTTTGATACTGTTTATGCGGCCTCTGTTCTTTTACCCAGGTGATATCCAGAGCGAAGGCTATCGGAGACACGGCTTCCAGGTTAGCGCTGGAGGCCGGCCACGTGGCCAGCCGCGCCGGCAGCGCTGCGCCGGCCGACGCGCGCGTGGAGCACATCTGCACTGCTGGGGCCAGCTGTGTCGATGCGGCCGGCAAGCTGGTGTATACTGCCATGGTTTGTGTGCATAACGGTCGTAATCTACCATATGCCATATATGCATTTGGGACAAAGAAAGAAAGTGCAGAAAGTCAAACTTTCCAAATACTCTAAAGTTGACACGAGTGACTGTTTATGTAGCTGTCTTTGATAACGTTAGCACCTGTTTTACTAAACACGTTGTCCCACAACTGCTTAAGGCGAAAGCGCCAGGGTAACCCACAAAACTCTAATTTTCTTAAGACTTTTCTTGTGATTATCTTTTATTTTAACTTGACCGAGGTCTATCTTTTAAAAGTATTTTTACCAATATACGCGATGTTCAAATTGCGACACCCATATCATGGAATCCTGCCATTATTCTTTTACATAGGAGACTTTAAAGAAATTGTCTGCTCTTGATGTCGCATGTTGGAAAAGTACATCTTCGGCTTCAATCAACTACTAAAATACATGAATCTCTCCACAGCTGATTGCCCCAACCATCCACCACGCTACCTGCCAGGACACCCTCGTATCCTCGGCAGACAACTTATCCTCATCCCTCGCCAAGTTCTCCAAGACCTGGGCCCCTCTGGCTTCCTCCCAGCAGCCCTCAGTCCACAAACTAACCCAGGAAGCTGGTCATCTTGAAGACCTGGTAGAAAGGTTGAGGAAGGATATCAAGGCAGGGAAACTTGGAAAGACGAAGGTGGTGGAACAGGTTGTGAACCTGGATTCTCCGTTGAGGAAGATGACTGTGCAGATCATTGAGACGGCTAAGGTTGGTTTTTATTTGAATGAAAGTTTCCTTAAGTGACTAATATGCTTTTAATTTTTTAATGTGTGTTGTCACTAATAACAAATGTATTTGTGCTTTCTGAATCAAGACTGCATTTATACGGCACAGGCGGTGTGGCTTCAGCGCAGCCACAGCTTTGATTCCCTATGGTAAGTATTTCTCTCTGACACCATAATAATGAACGCAGTGTAAGATTACAGCCAGTATTAACTTCAGATTTATCTTTTATTTTTCGAGGTTTAGGTAAGTTTACTCCGCGTTTGTGAAGCGTGTGATGGTTTTGTGTGATGACGTAGATTTGATTTTTCGAGCTGAGATTGGTGTGAGTTCGATAGATTTTAGTATTTGCATGTAAGAATAAAATAATAATAGTTGTACTACTCATAACCAAGTCGATGTGTATACTCATAATAGGGGTGATGACAATTTTTTATTTTATAAATTATTAAATATATGTTGTTTGAAATAAGTGCGAATAATATTATTAAAATGTAAGAGCTTAAAACAATTACAAGTTATAAACATTTTAAAATAACTGCTAGACAAAGACGGCACTAACACAAAAGTGAGTAAGTAAATACTAGCGCCATACATTGTCTGAATCGCGCGACAGGGACGCTTCTCCATATTTCCATCGATTTTACAGATTTTTTTGATTATCTGAATTTATTATACTTTCTTTGAAATAACATTGTTTGTTCGAACATTTCTAATATTAGTCATCATACCTATTGCTAGAGTCCTAGCATGCACTGTGTGTTGTCTTTTGTCATAAATGTTACCTGTTCAAACGCAAACACCAAATAATACTGCATACTTGCAGAACATGGCGGAATACGGTGAAATAACCGCAGACCAAAGGAAGGAGTACATGAACTACAGTAACAGGCTGGACGAGGCCATTCGAGCTCTCGACCTGGCCAACGCTAGGTACCAGCGAGCTCCTCATGTAAGTACCAAGAACTCATTATCTGCCTAGCTTTTACCCAACTATGTTGGGGTCGGCTTCCAGGCTAACCGGATGCAGCTGAATACCAGCATGTTACATGAAGCGACTGCCATTAATATAATTACGCCAAAAAACAAACATAGGGCGGTGGTAGACATATCGCAGCCATGTGCTTAATTAGCCAGCTAATTGGACGCCTAGGCTGTTAACCAGATGGCTGAATGTAGTGTAGTCATTTAGTTAAACTGGGTGAAATTGGTTAGGTTAGAACTGTGACCAACCGTGCGCGAGCGGAGCGAGCGAAGTGAGTGGTCCCAAACGCTATTTCCAAGTTGCTCGCAGATTTTTTTTCACTATTTGAATCACTTGACTGAGTCTTAGTCAGTTATCTTTAAAGGGTTGACTTTCAATACGCCAAGTCCCTAAACATTGAATGATTCTAGTTCAATTAACTATCGGCCCAGGCATCCAATTAGATGCCGGCGTTTAATGAACGGCCTAGGCGTCCAATTAGCTGGCTAATTTAACCAGCTGCGACAAATATACATTATAATATCGTAATATATATTTGGACTAGTATCATTAACCTGGGAGACAACAAAGGAATACGTTTGTCTGCAATAAACGCTAACGACCACGTGGTTCCTCTTAATCGCTACGCTTAGGTCCACCTTCTTGGTTTTGCAAACCAACTTTTGTCGTGAAACTATGGCTAGACTGTGCTAATAAAATGTCTTTACATAATACAGGACAAAAACAAGCGAGAAGAATTGGACATAGCTACCCAGGACCTGCAGATGACACTGCTGCAGACCAGACCTTCAAGAGCCGGCCAGGAACAGAACAACATTGTGGACTTCAGGGTATGTTATCTATGTTTCTAGGTCCATTGATTTCCAGGATATTAATCTATGAAAGGAAAGCTTGTTTTAAAATAATTATTGGTATTTTTTTTCTTTAAGTTCAGAATCACGTATTTATACTTCTCCTTTTATTACTTTAGGACTTCCTTCAAGACTTGGTGAAGGAATCTGGCGAACTTCAGTCGGCTGCTAAGAAGACCGAAGGGCCCGCTGGCAAGAGAACTACTGATGTAAGTACAATTTTAGCTTCTTCTGTTCGTTTCGACGGTACATCTATGTTTCTTTTATTATTTAGGCCCAGTAGGGTGGGGGGGGGGGTAGGGGTAGGTTTTAGTAGTTTCAGCTATAATGATAAAATATTTTTACTAGTCAAAAATAAATTATGTTGTAAATCTACAAAGCTAGATGCGAACTACGCATCAAAGACCTGACGTCACACAAATCCTGCATCGCGCAAGCAGGGTTTACCGCGCGATCAGCATATATGTTATGTTGTGCTGTGTGTCTTTAAGTCTGTGCTAAATAAATGTATTTTCTTTTTTTCTTTCTTTATTTTTCCGACATCAATCATCGGGCACAACACCCGTCTGGTCGGAGTATCATCCCTTTCATATGGAGGATGAGTCGACTTTACACTCTGTTCCTCATACCTCTTTACGACTACTTTGAGAAAAAATACTGAAATAAACTCAGAGGTCACAGTCTCTTTTAAAGTCCAGACATAATCTTGGTCTGATCATATGAGGACCATGTAGATTAGTGTAGTTGGTAAAAGACTAGGCAGATGATGATGATGATGATTTTGTTTTTTTTTTTTCACAGAACATCAAAATGCTGTCCAGTAAGATTAGTGAGGATGCTTCAAGGTTGTTGAACCCGCCGGATAACTTCGGCGACGGAGTGACCGTGATGAACAGCGTCGATGATATCATGGACATCGACGTGTTTGGACAGGTAACCACCTTACAACAAAGTCCTTTGTACAGTCACGCAAATTAATTTATTGTTAAGCAAATTGACACCCTACGTCAATTTTGCCGTATTATAGCCATCTCATACAACTGTCAAAGAATGGCAGTTGTGATTTGAATATACGGACTATTTAAGGTAGTAGATCATTTACTTATAGTCGTTGCGCGACTGCTAGTCATCGCCTTAGGTATGTGAGCTCACCGGTCACATACTTAAGGCGGTGACTAACAGTCGAGCGCGCTCGTCGGCTCACTCCCCGGTAGCCGCGGGCCGCTGACAGTCTGACAATCTTGTCGATGGCGGTCTCCGCCGTCTAATCGTGAGCATAGCGAGGGCGGGGACTAGCAGTCGCGCAAGGACTATAATAAATTAATTTACAATTAACCTTATGAAAACGTTGATCAATTTTGGAACTTCGACAGTTCTCAACTGTAGGTGTCTTCATCACTACGTTGTTAACGAGTAATTTTTGACGTCGCCATATCCATATGTCGGGGAAAATACTATATAGAATGGTTTTTCAAAGAAATCACTACGACAGCTATTTTAAAGATAGATATAAAATAATAATGGTAAACCTTACTGACGGTAAGCGTAACTACCGTGCTTTATTTCTTTTCGTGTGACTAACCTGGTGTCAGAGTTTTAAAGCGCTCATGGGCCTCTGACTAGGCTTCGCATGCCGTCGAGAAATATCTCACAGGCATGCCGGTTTCCTCACGATGTTTACCTTTACCGTTTTAGAAGCAAGTGATAATTATACAATACGCACATGAATCCGAAATGTCACAGGTCCATGCCTTGGGTTCGAACTGGAGACCACTGCTTTTTAACCTACTTTACTTTCTAACTACATTACTGATTCAGTAAAAAAATTGAGCCCTTGTTTCCGGAAAACATATCTATATTGGTTTTAAAACTAATATTAAAGATAGGAAACAACTTTAACTGATCTTATTTGCAGGAATGCGATGTTATGATGAAGGAGATAAACAGCGCGATACAAGGTATTCACGACCAGAAGGCGAAGCAAGCGCTGCGAGCGAAAGCGTTGCCTTTGAATGAAAGCTGCCACTTGCTGAGGTAGGTTTTTTTTTTTCCTAGTCTGAGCTGTCCCACTCCTGGGCAAAGGCCTCCCTCCACTCCTTCCATCGTTCGCGAGCCCGCGCGTCCTCCTCCCAGTTTTGACGGAACCTATCCAGCTCGTCCCGCCATCTCCTACGTGAACTGCCGCGACCCCGCCTCACTGTCTCAGGGCACCAGTTCTATGCTATTTGGGCCCCCCCATTTAAGTTGGGCAGCCTTTTGAGCCACGTCAGCTATTTTCGTTTTGGAGCGCAGTATTGTGTTTCGAACACGATTCGTTAATTTAACGCCTAGTATAATGCACTTCATTGCTCGCTGGCAGACCTTGAGTTTGGACTTCTGGATGTTAGTCAAAGACCAAGTTTTACTACTAAACGAATTATTATTATGGGTGGTCGCACATCTGACGGATGATGCGACGCGTAACGACAAAATTAAAAAGTTATTTATTCAAACTAGGCTAAGAATCAGCAGTTTTCGATCGTCAAATTACATATTACATAAGACAGTTCCCCAAAAACGCCCGCCCTTCACCACTTCCTAGTGCTTTAGCTGGGGAGGCGCAACAAACTGTGACTGTCCAGCAGCACAACCAGAAAGGACAAGTAGGTAATATTCAACCTTACACACTCAACCGAAGATGCGTCAGTGCGTCGACCGTACTAACGAAGTAACGCCCGATGCAACTTATGTGTCAGATGTGCGACCACCCTTAACAACGATGTATCATCTGAGGGGCAATTTTTTCGAAGAGAGAGAACGTTCGCAAACTTTTAACTTAACCGCCTCTCATGGTCTAGTGGTTAAACGACCTGTCTCAGACACAGAGGTCCCGGCTTCGATTCACAGTGGGAGCAAAATTTTCTGCTTAGTTTGGTTGGTGGTAGGGCTTGTTCTAAGTTCGCCTGGCTAGCTACCAGAATCTTATCTAAGTCTGTCGCCATAATAACGATGTTCCATAACAGCATTGTTGTTTTGGCAGTTAGAGATAAGATAGCCAGTTCCTCTGTGGTTGAGGATTCCGGGTGAAGCTCGTTTCCACCTTTAGCCTGATCATCACTTACCATCAGGTGAGATGTAGGCCAAGAGCTTCCCCGTCGTTGGTAAAAAAAACGTGTTAAAAACCATTTTTTTTTAATTACCGTGTATGATAAGATGATAACATATTCTTCCCATAGGTTCGCGGTACACAGTCACATAATGGCGACGAAGAGCGCGGCCTTCGACGAGGCGCTGCAGAACCTCGACAACTTCGAGAAGAACGTCATGCTGCCGCTCGCTCAGGAAGCCGCTAGGAAGACTCAGAAAGGGAAGAAGGTACTGTGAAAACATTTGGCGTTTTATTTATTTAATGGATATAAGACTATTTCGTGAAAATGTGAAGATTTAGAGCTATGTTGATGATTAAATTATTATAATTTCCATATTTTTTATAGTGATTTTACATATATTCACTCTTTTCAATTCACATCGGCATTCGCAGGAGCTCCGCATTGATTAATGGGGATGTGGATGCGGAGGTTTAAATAAATGCGGGAGCTCTGCAATTGCGGATGCGGAGGGATATATCTACTACTCTTTACGCAGATGACACTTGCTTATTTCATTTTGGATCTTCCATTCATGATTTAATTTCCCAGGCTCAAGAGGATTTAAACACCCTTTCTTCATGGTTCCAATATAATTTATTAATGATGAACATTTCTAAAACGGGCTACATCTTGTTTAAAGCAAAAAATAAAATAATAGGTACCTTCACATAATCCATTACTTATTAACAATGTGCCCTTACAGCAAAAATCATGTGAAAAATATCATGGCTTAAGATTGGATAGTTCTCTATCGTGGACTGTTCACTTGGATCATATAAGAACTAAGCTTACGTCACTACTTGGATCCCTCCGAACCATAGTTCGATGTATTCCACATAGACTGCGTCACACCATCTATAACGCCTTAGTAAAACCACACCTTCTATATCTGGTTGAAATTTGGGGTAGTGCGGCCAAGACGAAGCTAGCAAGTCTCCAAGTTGCACAAAACAAAATAATTAAAATGATTTTTAACTACCCATATTTAACATCAACATGCAAAATTTATGAAGAAACCAAAATAATGAACATCAGGCAGTTATATATTTATAATACATGTATTTTCATTCATAAGGTACTCAACAAAAGTATACAGACTAATTTATCGTTTACTAAAGTCAAACAAGTAACCCAACGTAGCACTCGCCGAGCTAGTTTTCTGATTTTACCGAAGATGAGAACAAAATTTGGCAAAAAAATGTTTACTTTTGAAGGAGCACAATTATACAATAATATACCTTCGTGTATAAGAAGGTTACACTCATTCAATGCATTCAAAACCCAATTAGCTGAATATTTAATCACAAATAAAACCCTTCCTAAAAGCTGAATGGATTGGATGTGTGTATCATAATTGCTACCGTGACGACTGTGACGGACTTTATATTTATAATTTAATTTAAGCATTGTTCTCATGTAAGTGACTTTGTGTCTTTTTTGAGAATAAATATCTTTAAACCTAAACCTATATCCGCAACATCCCTGATATGAACACAATGACCTCCCCAGACATACAGCTCCCCGCTGGCCGCGGCCGGCGCGGCCGAGCGCGCGCACGCGGGCCTGCTGCAGGCGCGTGCGCGCGCGGCGCGCGGCGCGCCCGAGCCGCTGGGCAGGGCCGTCACGTACTACGCGGTCGCCGCCGCCGCCGCGCCGCGCCGGCAGCACCGGGAGCTGCCGACGGATAAGACTGGCAGTATGGATAAGACTGATGCTGTAGAGGAGAGTGAAATGAAAAAAACGTCAGTAAAATAAAATTCTATTGATTATATGATGCTTCTTCAGTTATGTGTTTTAGCAGACGGGTTTTTATTTTTTTAATAATTTGCTTCAACAACAATCTTTTTAGTTTTATTAATATAAAATGCTTTTAATTGATTCAGGCGTGGCCTTGCAGAAATCCGTAATAAAATACAATAGAGGTAGGTATATATATTAATGCCCGTTTTCACCGACAACTAAATGCTACTTAAATGAATCCCTAAATAAAAGTGCACTGTTGGATTTTCAACTCTCAGCGCTGAGCCTAACGTTGAAAATCCAACAGTACACTTTTATTTAGGGATTTATTTAAGTGTCACTTAATCAAAGTGAAAACGGGCATTAATAACCTATTCCGCTTAACTATTCCTAAAAAATCATAAAAAATTAAAAACCCTGTGAGAATTCGACACGTGTCTCCGAATGACGATTGTCTCGGCGCGGCGTGGCAAAACACCGTATTCGAGTTCGCGACAAGCCAATAGTCACCCTGAGAATGCCTCGTTGAGAGGTGATCGATTTCTTACAGGGTTCTTTTTTAAGAATCTTTAGAAATAGTTAAGCGGAATAGTTTACTAAATACATCTACGTCTATTGTATTTTTTTTTATAATTAATATTATTTTGAATGAACTAATTACTAGCTTTCCTCCCTTTTTTGTGTTTCCAGATGCAATATATAAATATTATATTGTCTATGTTACTCCCACAATAAAGACAATCTACGTACCGTATCAGTCTACAGTATACCGTATTCGTTAAAATCCAGATTTTGCTGGACCCCCAAAGAGCACCCCATTTTGAGCTAACGCCATTAATGGACTCCACCTTACAGGGTAATGAAATACCTCTTGGTAAGCTTGGTTGTCTGACTTTCGGACTTCTGACGACTCGTAACGACTGTCAAAGATCCACGAATGACAGCCAGGACCAACGGCTTAACGTGCTTTCCGAGGCACGGTATGTAAAGATGGTCACCCATCTACGAACCGACCGCGAGAAGTAGCTTAACCTCATCGATTGACCCGTGCGGCTGTTCTCACTTAGCCACCCGTTTCATGTTGTCATGTTAACAATTATATTTACAATCCCCGTTTTAGGTACCTCGGAGCGCTACAGAACATGATGCGAACGACGCAGGAGCTCACAAACGTGTGCAGTTTGCAAAACCCTCGCGACTTTGACACGTGCGGTATGGATACACAAGCGCACGCTTTACTGAAGGTCAGTATAATTATGACAGTAAAAAAAATTATAAATAGATAGAACGCTTTTTATTTTTTTTGGTGGGTAATTGTCAAATAACTTCTCCCGCTCAAGGCGGAGCGGCAGGGCGTGTCAGACTCTTACTGACTAAAGCCCACCCGAGTTCCTTCAGTTGCCTGTACGTTGCCAGGGGCCACGGTAACCCTTTAGGACTTTCCCGCAACCCCGGCAGGCATCGGCCCTAGCGGACCCCGTCAGATAGATAGACCCCTGAGTTTTGTTTCGCCATTTCTTCTCACGAGTAGTCGGATAAGAAATATCGACTCCATATAGCTTTTTTGGTGTGTAACATCTTTCCTCTTGCTTTTTCTGTGGGAGTGATTTTATGAAAAGGGACGGAAGTGTGTAACAGGAAGCCTGGGAAGCGCGCGCTTTTTGATTTGACCAATGAGCGCGCGTGGTGCTAGAGTTGGCCGTCAGATCGTACCAAGCCGTTTTCCGAGAGGTTGGTACTGTCAGCCAAGATGTCAAATGTTACACATCATATGCGACTATTATAAGGCTAGCTCTTTTTTTTACGTGACGTGTAAGGGTCGGGCCACACCTGCCGAACGTTCTGCGGCGGAACGTTCGGTTGACTACGCTCCTAATGTTTTTCAAGTTACCTATGACACATCAGCCGAACGTTACGTCCATAGAAATATGACGCGACGGAGCGTTCCGCCGCGGAACGTTCGGCAGGTGTGGCGCTAGGCTAAAAGTGATTCCGATATCCTATTTACAGAATAATCATTTTCTTTTCCTTTTAAAAACTGTATAATGTTCTTGTGGATCGACTCGAAATGACTGGATTCTCAAGGCATCAGATAGAGAGTTTTGGGAGGAAAAGTGAGGAATCCTTTACTCGTGAAGAAGTCCTTAAATTGATAAATATTTTTTTATATTCAAAGCATGTCAATCTGCCTAGCCTTTTCTTAACTATGTTGGGGTCGGTGTCCTCTCTAACTGGATGCACCTGAATATCAATATTTTACATAGAGCGACTGCCTATCAGACCTCCAGAACCCAGTTAATGGACATTTTTTTGTTTTGTATTTGCTGGTGCACTATAAAGTATATATAAGATACTCTTTGGCAAAACTGGTTGTCATAAATTAAGGCTTCTGACTACTCGTAACGACTGTGAATAATCTATTTTTATAATGTGTGTGCATTAAAGAAACTGTTTCATTGTTGATAAAACTTCCTCATGCGCTTCTTTTTATAAAACGGAAAATTTTCAGGAACTGAACGACTCAGACCACATGATTTCTGCGCGGAAGATAAAGACTCCAGTGTTGAACGCAGAGGATATTGACAAGTTATTACTGTGTAAGAAGCAACCGGTCGAGGGTACTCCTAAGTAAGTAGAAATTAATATACAATGACAGAAGAATAACATTATTATTTATTTATCTCTCCCATATGACTATCAACTAACTATTATGTATCATAGGGGTGAGCAAATTACGGAACACCAGTATTCCGAGTCCCGAGTTATGTAAAAACATAAAAGCAGATTCTATCATGCAGTGACCTGACAAAAATAGCCCTTAAGGCGACGAACATATATTTTGGATGTGACTGTACAGTCAGGAGCGTATAGTACATTACTGTCGAGGCCTGCAATTAGGGCATTGATGGACAATCGACACATACGTGAGTCCATCAATGCCTGGTTGCGGCCAAGGCTTGTATAGTACTTTTCTCAAACAATACGCGGAAATTCAAACCAAGTAAATTATTTTATAAATTCCAGAATCAATGACGAACAAAGAAAATTTTTCACGCGCATATTTGGTCATTTGTTTCTTCACAGCTCTATTTGCTAAGCCAGTTCGAAATTTAAATAAAATCTTTGATAAGTTACCTCCTTGGTTGCCATGTGTTGGAGTAAAAAGTTAGTTCCATTTTTTAATAACAGAACAGATATGAGTTTTCATAGTAATTTATTTGGCCGCCAAACACGACGGATATGGATTTTCATACTAAGATTGCCGGCCTGATTTTTTTTTTGTTTCTTTGGTTCTTTTAGTTTTTTTTTTTGTTTTCTTTGGGCGGTTGGTGGCAAAGTAGAAGTACTCATCAGAAAGTGGTGGTCATATTTAAGGGTGCGGTATTGACGATCAAACTGAACAACTTTTCCTATGGGACCAACATCGTAATCGCGAAAAAATTATCAACCGTCGTCCCATACAAAACTTCAATATCAACTCGGTCGAAATGTATGGAATGGCTGATTATTTTTTCGCGATCACGATGCGAGACGATTACAACATTATAGAAATTGTTTTAGATTATTTTTGAATGCATACAATTTTTAATTTCGCGTAATTTATTACATATTTTAACAGACTTGACTAGGGTTCTTATTGAGTGCATTCTACCTCTCAATGACAGACAACTAGAAGACAAGCTGCACCAGCTATCCACGAAGCTGTCGTCAATGAGCGGCACCGTGATGCTGAGCGTGAAGCGGCCGGAGTCACTCGCGCGCAGCCTGCACGCCGCCGCAGACACGGCCGCGCAGCTCGCCGGGGTGGCGCTCGCACACAGGGATAGGAAGGTAACAAGCGGCCGGAGTCACTCGCGCACAGGGATAGGAAGGTAACAAGCGGCCGGACTCACTCGCGCACAGGGATAGGAAGGTAACAAGTGGCCGGACTCACTCGCGCACAGGGATAGGAAGGTAACAAGTGGCCGGAGTCACTCGCGCACAGGGATAGGAAGGCAACAAGCGGCCGGAGTCACTCGCGCACAGGGATAGGAAGGTAACAAGCGGCCGGACTCACTCGCGCACAGGGATAGGAAGGTAACAAGTGGCCGGAGTCACTCGCGCACAGGGATAGGAAGGCAACAAGCGGCCGGAGTCACTCGCGCACAGGGATAGGAAGGTAACAAGCGGCCGGAGTCACTCGCGCACAGGGATAGGAAGGTAACAAGCGGCCGGAGTCACTCGCGCACAGCGATAGGAAGGTAACAAGCGGCCGGAGTCACTCGCGCACAGGGATAGGAAGGTAACAAGCGGCCGGACTCACTCGCGCACAGGGATAGGAAGGTAACAAGTGGCCGGAGTCACTCGCGCACAGGGATAGGAAGGCAACAAGCGGCCGGAGTCACTCGCGCACAGGGATAGGAAGGTAACAAGCGGCCGGACTCACTCGCGCACAGGGATAGGAAGGTAACAAGTGGCCGGAGTCACTCGCGCACAGGGATAGGAAGGTAACAAGCGGCCGGACTCACTCGCGCACAGGGATAGGAAGGTAACAAGTGGCCGGACTCACTCGCGCACAGGGATAGGAAGGTAACAAGTGGCCGGAGTCACTCGCGCACAGGGATAGGAAGGTAACAAGCGGCCGGAGTCACTCGCGCACAGCGATAGGAAGGTAACAAGCGGCCGGAGTCACTCGCGCACAGGGATAGGAAGGTAACAAGCGGCCGGACTCACTCGCGCACAGGGATAGGAAGGTAACAAGTGGCCGGAGTCACTCGCGCACAGGGATAGGAAGGCAACAAGCGGCCGGAGTCACTCGCGCACAGGGATAGGAAGGTAACAAGCGGCCGGACTCACTCGCGCACAGGGATAGGAAGGTAACAAGTGGCCGGAGTCACTCGCGCACAGGGATAGGAAGGTAACAAGCGGCCGGACTCACTCGCGCACAGGGATAGGAAGGTAACAAGTGGCCGGACTCACTCGCGCACAGGGATAGGAAGGTAACAAGTGGCCGGAGTCACTCGCGCACAGGGATAGGAAGGCAACAAGCGGCCGGAGTCACTCGCGCACAGGGATAGGAAGGTAACAAGCGGCCGGACTCACTCGCGCACAGGGATAGGAAGGTAACAAGTGGCCGGAGTCACTCGCGCACAGGGATAGGAAGGCAACAAGCGGCCGGAGTCACTCGCGCACAGGGATAGGAAGGTAACAAGCGGCCGGAGTCACTCGCGCACAGGGATAGGAAGGTAACAAGCGGCCGGAGTCACTCGCGCACAGCGATAGGAAGGTAACAAGCGGCCGGAGTCACTCGCGCACAGGGATAGGAAGGTAACAAGCGGCCGGACTCACTCGCGCACAGGGATAGGAAGGTAACAAGTGGCCGGAGTCACTCGCGCACAGGGATAGGAAGGCAACAAGCGGCCGGAGTCACTCGCGCACAGGGATAGGAAGGTAACAAGCGGCCGGAGTCACTCGCGCACAGGGATAGGAAGGTAACAAGCGGCCGGAGTCACTCGCGCACAGCGATAGGAAGGTAACAAGCGGCCGGAGTCACTCGCGCACAGGGATAGGAAGGTAACAAGCGGCCGGAGTCACTCGCGCACAGGGATAGGAAGGTAACAAGCGGCCGGAGTCACTCGCGCACAGGGATAGGAAGGTAACAAGCGGCCGGAGTCACTCGCGCACAGGGATAGGAAGGTAACAAGCGGCCGG
This sequence comes from Conistra vaccinii, assembly GCA_948150665.1. Taxonomy (NCBI): domain Eukaryota; kingdom Metazoa; phylum Arthropoda; class Insecta; order Lepidoptera; family Noctuidae; genus Conistra; species Conistra vaccinii. Next base: position 1,290,095 of record OX411340.1, on the reverse strand, counting down.
AGTCACTCGCGCACAGGGATAGGAAGGTAACAAGCGGCCGGAGTCACTCGCGCACAGGGATAGGAAGGTAACAAGCGGCCGGAGTCACTCGCGCGCAGCCTGCACGCCGCCGCAGACACGGCCGCGCAGCTCGCCGGGGTGGCGCTCGCGCACAGGGTTAGGAAGGTAACAAGCGGCCGGAGTCACTCGCGCACAGGGATAGGAAGGTAATAAGCGGCCGGAGTCACTCGCGCACAGGGATAGGAAGGTAACAAGCGGCCGGAGTCACTCGCGCGCAGCCTGCACGCCGCCGCAGACACGGCCGCGCAGCTCGCCGGGGTGGCGCTCGCGCACAGGGATAGGAAGGTAACAAGCGGCCGGACTCACTCGCGCACAGGGATAGGAAGGTAACAAGCGGCCGGAGTCACTCGCGCAGAGGGATAGGAAGGTAACAAGCGGCCGGAGTCACTCGCGCACAGGGATAGGAAGGTAACATGCGGCCGGAGTCACTCGCGCACAGGGATAGGAAGGTAACAAGCGGCCGGAGTCACTCGCGTAGAGGGATAGGAAGGTAACAAGCGGCCGGAGTCACTCGCGCACAGGGATAGGAAGGTAACAAGCGGCCGGAGTCACTCGCGCAGAGGGATAGGAAGGTAACAAGCGGCCGGAGTCACTCGCGCACAGGGATAGGAAGGTAACAAGCGGCCGGAGTCACTCGCGCACAGGGATAGGAAGGTAACATGCGGCCGGAGTCACTCGCGCACAGGGATAGGAAGGTAACAAGCGGCCGGAGTCACTCGCGTAGAGGGATAGGAAGGTAACAAGCGGCCGGAGTCACTCGCGCACAGGGATAGGAAGGTAACAAGCGGCCGGAGTCACTCGCGCAGAGGGATAGGAAGGTAACAAGCGGCCGGAGTCACTCGCGCACAGGGATAGGAAGGTAACAAGCGGCCGGAGTCACTCGCGCACAGGGATAGGAAGGTAACAAGCGGCCGGAGTCACTCGCGCAGAGGGATAGGAAGGTAACAAGCGGCCGGAGTCACTCGCGCGCAGCCTGCACGCCGCCGCAGATATGGCCGCGCAGCCTCCCAGCCAGCCAGCTCGCCGGGGTGCATTCTTATTCTCTATGCATCCCATACTTCTGCACTTCCCCCATTTTTCTCAGTAGCCCCCAATCGTGAATCTATTTATATATTGTGTTTGGTCGTTTTCAGAAACCCGTCCAATGCATGAAGATTGAGGAAGCTTCGCACGAGATGTGTCTCGCTACCTACAGCTTGCTGAAGACTTCAGAGCTCGTCTGTCAGGTGAATATAATGTAGTTGAAAAACTATTTTAAATGCCATCATCATTCTCCTGCCCTTATCCCAATTTATTTGGAGTCGGCGCAACATGTCCCTTTTTTCCATACTTCTCTATTAGTCGTCATCTCGGTAGTCACCCCCTTTCTAGCCATACCATCTTACTACTACTACTATTTTCAATGCCACCATTTTTTTTAATAGTTTTTTTTTTATTGCCTCTTGGACAGAAGAGGCACGGCTGGGCAGAGAGCCCAAACAATCTCTTCCAAGCATTTTTAATTTACACAGAAACTTGCGTTGTTTCAGGATCCTAACCACCATGACGCGAGAAGAAAGCTTTTAGATGCGTGCCGTCACCTCAACGACTCTATCAATAAATTGGTTCGTATTTTACGTACACATAATATTCAAGAAATAAGCAGTAGGTACCTTGCAGTCAAAAGTTATTTGGGAACACGGTAGTGCCCCCCCGCCAAGACGAAACAAAAAGTAAAACAGAGGGCACTACCTACCTTTCCACGAAGCAATGATACATGTTTCGTCAATTATAAAGCTTTTTGTTGCCCACAGGTACGCAGTGTAAACCCAGCAGGTCGCGTTAACCAAGAGTGTGGTGAAGTGCACCGATCCTTACAACTACAACGAAGCTTGTTGCAAGCGTCGCCGCAGCCGTGTGGGGCCCTGCCTTATGTGCACTGTGTGGATACCCTGCAGTCGCAGAGAGATGTGATGCGTGAGTACTCAAAATAAAGAATATTGTTTAACCCCAAACATTTTTACGATTTTTTTCAAAAACTATACTTAACTATACAAAACTAACTTCTGCCAGCAGCTTCGCCCGCACTGAGTAAAATAGGCTAGAATTGATGAAGATATCATTCTTCATCAATTCTAGCCTGTTTTACTCAGTAATAATATAGCAATCTAATAGTGAAAACATTTTTAAAATTCGTCGAGTAGTTTTTGAACTTATTCCTTAGAAACAAAAATACAAATCTTTTCTCTTTATTTTATTAGTGTAGACTGGCGAAATGTGTGTGTACTATAGGTACATTTCTGCCTAACCCGTCGGCGAAAACAGACGTGATAATAATATTTTTTATTAAATAAAAACAGTTTGTAATCTTATCACGCTTGATAGAGTTATTTGTTTGTTTCTAGTTTAAAAATGAACCCTGTATAAAATCATATTTCACTCCCACCCTTAGGTACGTCTTACTTGATTAAACTAGCTCATCAGTTAATCTGTTATTCAATCTTAGCAATATACAACAAACCAGGGTGTAAGATCGGGCAAGAAAAATATTGCTTCGGGCCCCTTCATAAGCTGGATTCATGCCTTGGCTTTCACCAACTAGATGTGTTTCGTTATATTCTATATTATAATTATTACAGAAAAATTAAACAGTGACCAGGCTATGTCCCGCGAAGAATTCCTCAAGAGTTTGAACTACGTGGCCTCCGCAGTCAGCAACAGTACTGAGTGCGCCGCTCAAGCTGCTTATCTGGTCAGTGGTATACCTCGATGACTCTTTAGTATTTTTTGCAGCAATTACCAACATTATTTGAATTTTATTTTAGTCTGATTAAATACGAATATTGTCCAACCAATTTAAACCGTATGCGAAAATAGGTAATTAGTAATATAGTCCCGGGAAACTACTAACCTCGATATCTATTTCTGCCGCCTAACAGCTTTACTGTGTTCTGGTTGGAAAGGTATGTATGCTGGTGGTATTACAGCCACATGAGGCATATTTTATTTATTACCTATTTATTTCCTCTCATGCACATCACGTATTTTACAACAGTTAATGTCGTGCCATGAACCCTGTCAAGGCACTGAAAAACACAATGTTGGTTTGCTGTTGAACTAGAGAACATTAAAATACAGCATTTGATAATTTTGTGTCAATTTTCCAATTTTTGAAATAGCATGTAGGGTTTTAGTTTTGTCTCTGGGATGGTAAAGTACTTGCGACGACTCTGGTATTGCAGAAATGCGATAGTTACCACTTACCATCGGGCTTGAATATGTTGTTGATCACTTTTAGAGATAAGACCACCCATTGTGTCACCCTATGTGAAATGTCTATATTAATATCTGTGATTTGTATGGTGTACGTAATAAAGACTAGTCTATTTATAAGTTGTATTTATTCCACAGATATCAGTATCAGAGAAAGATATATCCATAGGCAAGGAAGGTATCGTGGATGTGGCCAAGCTGCACAAAGCTATCGGAGCGGTCGAGGAGACCTGTGTGTCCGTCATCATGGCCAATGATGAAGAACTGGTAACTGTGTAGTCTGATTACTTGAGCTTATTTTTGTTTGAAAATATTATAATTTGATTTATATTATTTATTTTATTTTATTATATTATATTCGGGAAACTTACAGCTAACTTACACAGTGTTCTTAAACAATACAAAACTGAAGGCCATTTACAAGTTACCACAGATCTAAAAATAAAAAAAAACTTTATAAACTAGTTTCTGCCCGCGATTTTGTCCACGTGAAAATTATCGAAGGAGACTAATAGTTCGTTGATACATGCATTCGTTTGACTGTACTTCAGGTGCAAGAAGAGACAGCAGTCCTGAAGGTCCAGGTGCAAGATCTCCTGCACGACATAGACGATAGCATCAAGAAGACCAAAGATGGAGAGCTCAAGGACATGCTGAAACAGTGCAGGAAAGAGATCAATAGCTCGAGTGGAGCTCTGTTCAAGGGTGTGGCAGGCAATCCTAATGATAAGGTATGGTAGAGAAAATAAATATTAAAAACTAAAGTAAATAAGCCAACATATCTTTTGCTAGACGCAGACAGGACTAGGCAAAACATTGACGTCAAACTATATTATCCAACATAATAACTCCGTGTCAGTAGGTTCAGTGGCTGTGACAGCGACAGAACTTTTTTCCTACAAAACTAAAAAATATAAAACAAATTGACAAACGTTTTTTATGTAGGTACTTATGTTTAAAAAAAAAAACTGCGAATTCGCGCTACCGACGACGTTGGTCGATCTACTTTGTGAGAGGCTTCATCAGTGGGAGTCTATCATGAACTCTTTTAAAATTAAATTAATTTGTTTACCTTTATTTCTTAGGAGGGAACAATATCAAAGGTGATGGATTTGATGGACGATATCAACAATGCCTCCAACTTGATAGAGCATCCCGACCTCGTACCAACTGCAGGCGAAGTCTCCGCCGAGACCCAGCAGCAAGTCGACGAGGTCATGAAAAGTTCTCTGTGAGTACTCAAGACACCAACTAAAATTGTATGGTGGTATCTCATGTTAGGAGAACATGAGGTACGGCCGGACTCTCATTTTAGTAACGCATTTTCGTATATTGATAGTAGTAACGGCCGCGACGAATGAGAGCAGTGGTGGCCCAGTGGTAACGGCCCCGACTTACGAGTTGTAGGTCGTGGGTTTGAACCTAAGTAGGCGCTTTACTTTGTGTAAATATTTTCATCACCACTGCTCTCAAAACGGTGAAGGAAAACATCGTGAGGAAACCGGCATGTCTTAGAACCAAAAAATTCGAAGACATGTGACAACTACCAACCCGCACTGGGCCCGCGTGGTAGTTTACGGCCCACTCCCTCTCACAGAGAGGAGGCCTGTGTCCCAGTAGTGGGAACATTAATAGGCTGATGATGATGATGAACGGCCGCGACTTAAGAGTTGTAGGTCGCAGGTTCGAACCCTGACAGGCGGTTTGACGTGACGCGTGCTTTGCGCCACTTTTGACATTTTTCAGAATTTTTCAGTTTTACCTGTCATTTTTTGGTCATTTTACTTCTAATTGACGAGAATATCCGTCAGGCCATAGAGAGAAACAGCCCACAGACGATATTAGTCATTATTTTGCAGTAAAAATAGTGATTTAAGCCGCGTGAACCTGTTGTGGCCACTGGGCCACGGTGGGATTTTAAGGGCGGCGCATTTTTTGTAGCCTCGTGGCCACGGTCGGACTTCAACGGTTTGTTTGCGTTTCGGAATTCGGCCAAAATATAAAAAAAAAACTATTTATATTCACAGAGCTCTTCTCACAAACACTGAGGAGTTAATAAAGCAGGTGAAGTCAGCCCCGGATGAGCCGGAAGTGATGAAGTGGGTGATGTTCAACAAACGGAAGGACGTATTCGACGCCTTCGAAAACTTGCTCAAGAATGTCAAGTAAGTGATAAATACATTACATAACATCACGCCTGTATTCCCCGAAGGGTTGGGCAGAGGTGTACCTTACAGTGTACACCCACATTTCGCCAGTTATGTAACTAATGCGGGGTCTTTTAAATAAGTTGACGAACTCGCAGAATTCAAGGGTCTTTCAGAATTCATGGTGGAATTCATCAGAGGCTAATATAAATAAAATGAAGTTAAAAAAATATTCGAACATCTATTATACCTACATTGTAACAGTGAATAAATTTTCACGCCTCCCCCCTAAGACCTAGTTCAAGTTTTTTTTATATCGGCTAACTCATAATTATCATGATTTAGGTGCCTAGAAAATGTAACAAAAATCTTTAAAAAAAAACCGTGACATTTCGAGGGTATTCTGCCCCCCAATTACGCAATGCACGATCAATTTTAAATTGAAACCAATTGAAAAAGATTGCCAGTCCATTGCTTCATAAGTTCGACAAAAAACATTGAGCAGATTTTTTTTGTCGAACTTATGAAGCAATGGACTGTAATTAGGGTGCTGGTTATAAAGATAAAGTAACATTGACACGAAAAAAAGAAGTAGCTATGCCGTCTACAGCTTTTGTTCAGGAAGTAGCTATTAAAATTTTTGATGTAAACTGATGGCCTGAAACACAGGTTTTCATAAACCTTGATCAGGGTACCGTACCATGAACATTTTAAATACTTGCCAAGTACAAGACAGGTCAACTTGGCATTTTAACCTAACAGGTTTTCTATTTGTACCATGAGCATTTCAGTCTGACCTACAATGTATCAACTTCAGACCTGTTACGTTATCGTTGACCGGTACGTCATATTATAAACAAACGTTCGGAAACAGGCAGGCATTACAGTTAAAATTAAATTTTCGTCGATTGTAATTAATGTAAATCATAATCTTACATTAAACTTGAATACATTTTATTTTACGAAGTGTATAGAGTGCCGCGAGTTTCTTGTGGCACTCTAGTGTCACTGCCTCGGCCCGGCTAGGGTGCCGTTATTTAGGTTAAGATAGGTTAGAACTGTGACCACACAACGCACGAGCCGAGCGAGCGTAGCGAGCGGTGCCGCGGTAGCGGCCGGCGAAGTGCCAGGGTCCGTTTAGGCACAAGAGAATGTAATGTTTTGGGAATGTGGTGTTTTACAGCGATCTAACCTCGACAATCAAACAAAATACCAAGTGACGTGACTTTGTGACAGTGACAATGACAATCCAATGCTTGCGGCACTTTGGCCGGGCCGAGGCGGTGTGACTAGGGTGCCTGTAGTGGCACTTTATCCGATAGGGATAGAGTGCCAATGGTGGCACTCTATACACTGCCTTTATTTTATTTATTTTAGCTCTGTAGTAGACGTTAACTTGATTTTATGTGTTTGGAGTGAATAAATAAATAAAAAAAAATGTTGATGTGAAGTTACAATAATATTGTATTTACAGGACCAGTGGCCAGCGTGTCAAACTTATAGAAGGTTCCACGGACGATTCAGAGGTATTTAATTTTTTTTTTTTTTTTTATTAAAAAATCTGTGCAAACAATGGCTGGTAAAGAAGTTAATATTTTTTTATAAGTTAGGTACGATCTAATTCATAAACCTTATTTACAGGAAGAAAAGAAGAGCTATGTGCAGAAACAGTGAGTAGCAATGATTTTTTTAAATATATGGTATGTACTTACAGATCTCCATGGAAAATTATGCGCTTTTGGAATCATCGTCTCTCTTCAGAAATACGCGCGATGATAAGATCTAATATAAAATCACGACAAAAAATCAGCTGTTCCCTACATTTATGTTATCAAAACTCGACAAAATGTATGGAACAACAGTTTTTTTTCGCGTTTTCAGGTTTAGTCCCATAGTAAAAGTTCTTCATAATGATGAGTAAAGTCACGTGTTTAAGTATCGGTCACTAATTACTAGTCACCCTATATTACTAATTATAAATTAACATAAGTACATGAAAATCAAAAACATTCATTTATTATTTGTGTGTCAGGTTCGACTCTGCGTCAAAATGGCTTTTGAAGTCCGTATCCAAGGCTGAGGTGAAAACAAACGGACAGCAAGCTGTACACAACCTTATTGAAGTTGCTAACAAGGTAAGATGAACTAAAACTTCCACCAGTCTATCTTCAAACTTCCTAGCCTTTTCCCAACTATCTTAGGGTCGGCTTCCAGTCTAACCGGATTTAGCTGAATACCAGTATTTTACATGGAGCGACTGCCTATCTGACCTCCGCAACCCAGCTTGCACCAGTAATTTTATAAATATACAGACCATCAAAAATCCGTAAATAGAGCTTCATAGGACGTAGGTCTGTTGAGAAGTGCTACCACCTTTTACGGGATACCAAATCTTATAAAAGTACATTATCCTCCTTTTAGGCTTCGCTGCAGTCGGGTAAAAGAGAAAGTAAGAATAAAATGTAAAAACTCAGCTTTCTTTGCTGTGCCTGCCAGGAGAAGACGTTGAATGTTGGACATAGGCCTCCCCCAAGCACTGCCACTTTTACCGGTTCTGTGCTTCTCGCATCCAGGATCAGGATCCATTATAAGAGTTCCCAGTATGGAATCTAATTATTGTATCGCGTACTATTTTAAGCATTGTTCTCTCTACGTTCTTTTCCATAAACTCTGCTCAAATTTGAAAGTTTTCGGTACTTATGTGATACTTTTCGTTCAGATAACGGAAGACCTAAAGGGCAGTGAGAAGGAGGACATGAGGAACTTGGTGAAGGAAACTGAACAGCTGCTCACTGAGTGTGGCAAGAAATATGATCATGAACAGTACAGGTATGTAGAGAAGCAGTCTTTAATATTTCTGTGTAAATCATAAACAGTCAGAGCCAGATTACACGTACCACAACCACACCACAACGACAACACGTAAATGGGCGCTAATTTGTATGAAAGTATATAGTTTATTCACACATTTGGCCGTCAAAATGAACCGTGTGGGCGGTAGACATGGCGGGCACTGGGCGGTACCGACTACATCACGGTCCCGTCGCAACCACGACGCAACCACCTGGCAGTTTATATACACTAGCCACAAAGTAACCACATCGCAACTACTAGCGACAACGCAACGACAACGCAACTGCAAGAAGCTGCAGCGCAACTGTATGCTATTATTTTTGGTTCTTGAAATTCGTAAAACATACTAAGTAGAGCAGTTGTAGTTTCTTGAAAATAAGAGTTTAGAATATATTTTTTGTGCAATATCGACACCCAAATTATTTTTAGTAACTACTTCAAAATAAAGCTGTTTATAAAAAAAGTGGGAGTTACGAGTATCATATTCTGAAAAAAATTAAAATGTCGTTGAATCTAGACTTGTTGTCACAAAAACCTTAAATATGATCTTAACACTCCCTTACCTTCCTAGTGTGCTGATGGAGCGTGTTCGTGATTTGAAGAAGGGCATCGAACGAGGAGTAGTCACCAGGGTCGTGCAGGACTTCATGGACGCTGAGGCTCCTCTCGCGGACCTGGACTTAGTGGCCGATTATGAACAGGGTATGTTCTGTTGATGAAATGTCATTTTTATTTATGTAAGTAGATAGAGGGGCTCGTGGCTAATTAATAAAAGCTGCAAGGGTTGACGGAAGATTAAGTTGCGTCTGACAACCAGTCTAGCCAAGGGGTATTGTGTTACCCAGTAACTGGGTTAAAGACATCAAATAGGCGGTCACTCCATAGGAAATACCTGTATTCAGCTGCATCCGGTAAGACTGGAAACCAATCCCAATATAGTTAGGAAAACGCTTGGCAGATTGATTTCTGTAAGTAGTTTCTAAGACACTTTTACAAGTAAAGGTCAATATTTTAAAAATAGATGTCGCTTGCATTTCCTAGCTGACTGATCCCTGAGACGAAATTCCGAAACAAACTCAGAGGTCATGGTCTCTTTTAAAGTACAAACATTATATTACTAGGATTTTATGTGAGTCTAACAATGCAGGGCCATCTGGAAGGGCCTTTTGAAGAAAGAGTCATTGCAGCTTTGAGTTGACCTGTCCCGACAGACGACACGCTTGCATCAGTCATCGTGTAGCTCAACCTTACTTAAAAGAGCTCAACGACCCGTCTATTTCTGAAACAGAAAGACTGGACATCAAATAATATTATGTTATTCACATTTGCATACAACTAACATATTTTTAATGCCAGACGATTCAAAACGCAAGTTCCTCTTGGAAAAGAAGATAGCCGAGCTACTGGCCCAACTAAGTCGCGTCACCAAGACAGCCAGACTCATCGCAGACACCGACAAGGACGCGGGAACTACTGTCAGCACACAACTCAATAGTTGCAGTGAACAGGTAAACACCTCACATTGTACTACTTGGAAAGGTATGCCTCTGTAGTGCCATCTACAACGTCATGTGAACTACGCATCACAGTGACGTCACGCAAAATGCTGAATCGCGCAAGCAAAGTTTACCGCGCGACTGGCATAAAATATACAACATCCCGATATCAACTGTCGGGCAGTAGCCCACCAGACACGACACCCGTCTGCTTGGAGGATCCTCCCTTTTCTATGGAAGATGAGAGGAATTGCGTCACACACGATCAATCACCATCTGTTTCATTTTGACAGTTAACAACATTCATTGCGTTATTAACGTTGTTGAGCAGACAATTTTTTCGAACAATTAGCAATATCCTTCAAAATGATTTAAATTGTGATTAATAGTGTTCTTAAGAGGCCGACGTACTACGGCACGAAATGCAAACTCGAGACGTGAGCAAAATGCGTTTGGAATATCGCTATCTCTGTTCGACAAAAGAAGGCGGGGCCACAGATTACGGGCGCGCTTCGCAGTGTGTGTGAGCGGATAATACTAGATGTAGGTACTGTATGCCATTCATTCATACGACAGCATAAATACTTATTATGAGTAATAATTAGGTATGTTCATTATTTGCTTTATTTTTGTTGACTAATTTGGGGAATCGCTAGTGAATGTACAGACTAGTAATGCGTTTTTTGGAAATTTCTTTACCATGCCGATGTCTCAATATTTTAGGATATCTCGACTAATCTCAAGATAGAAGGCCTTGTAGAGAAAACCTAGCTAGTAGATACGTCATACAAATAAGGTAGGTAGGTACCAACAGTTCGCGTCAAATAACTTTGCCGCTCTGAAGTAGACTCTATATGACTGCGGAGTAGTCAATCTGTCTTATAAAACAGTAGCGCGCATGCCAGTAGGTACGCATGCGCAACCTAACTTCAGAGCGGCCAAAGTTATTTGACGCGAAGTGTAGGTACCTATACTTCGTTATCGAGCATGGACTTGTGGGTAAATCGGCGGACCGACGGACGACGCTAGAGTAGTCATACGCACGTCGCGTAAATATAAATTATTGGGATAATTTTTTACCGACATGTGCGTAAGTGCAAGCGACAGGTGGTGGCGGTACCTATATTTTTATCATCCGAACATACTGATGTCGCACCGCTGCTGCACCGACAAATAAAAATCTGCGTTCGCAGTTCATTTGCCAAACATCTAAACAAACACGAGTTTTTGGAAAAATAACTGTAATGGACTACACATAAGATTCAGTTTGCGCTACAACTTCATATTTTTTTTATGACTTTTTCAACATTACCAGTCAGTCTAAAATCAACTTTATTTACACTAGCATAAAGTTCATATTTGTCTAAGTGGAAAACTCGTGTTTGTTTACATGTTTGGCAAATACATTGCGAACTCAATTTAGAGCGAGCAGTGTTCTCGATAGTGTCCTTGAGACAATAATTACGCCCGCTCGGTCACATAAGTAAAGAAAAGGAACAGTGACATGACATGACAAAACTTCGTACAACCGCGTTATGATAGGTAGGTACTTACAATACTACAACTTGGTGGTGGCTATGGCTTCGTCGCGTACGGAGAGCAACTAGCTTATACCGTCTCGGCCAATACTCACCACGCTACGGCTCATATTACGTTGGCGCAGAACGGAATGGAAGCGAGTTTTTGGCACGAAATTGGGTCAAAGCATAATGAACTTTATGTCAATTGTGTAACTTACAAACTACAAAATACTCGCTGAGGCCATAGCTGAGGCTCTTTAGACACGTAAGTAGGTACCTATCGAATAATAGTAGTAACTAGCTGCCCGCCCTGGCTTCGCACGGGTATGCACTCATCTACGGTTTGCCTACCTACCCTAATTACACCTACCTACATACATACCTACCTACCTACCTTCCTACTTACCTACCTAGGTAGGTAAGTAGGAAGGTAGGTAGGTATGTATGTATGTATGTATGTAGGTAAGTAGGTAGGTACCTACTTACCTACATACATACATACATACCTACCTACCTTACCTACATACCCACTTTACCAAGATACATACCTACCTACTTGCATACCTACCTACCTACCTACCCTACCTTCACCAACCTATCCTAAGAACCATCTCCTTACTAGATAACAAACACAACAAAATAAAGAAAATTATTCAAAAAACAAAAAACCCGACTGCAAAAACACCTAACTGAAAAGAGAAAAACAAGCATTATAATCTATAGAATTTTGGTATCGCAGGCGGGGACAAACTAATAACCGGATATACGTATGGTGTAAGTTTTGTTTGCCCCGCCTGCGATACCAAAATTCTATAGATTATAATGCTTGTTTTTCTCTTTTCAGTTAGGTGTTTTTGCAGTCGGGTTTTTTGTTTTTTGAATAATTTTCTTTATTTCAAGCTTTTTAGTTTTATTAATAAAAATCAAAATTTGGCATTGACTCGTTACTAGCTTTTATTTGATACCAATATTGTTATAATTTTTTTTTTAAACCTTCCCGTCCCTTTTTTTTTGTATTTGCAGATGCAATATATAAATATTATATAGCTTATGACACTTCTTCAATTAAGACGAATCTACGACACCTCATATGTCAAAATCCATCAAGCCGTTTAGGCTACAGAGCGTGCCAAAGAAATAGACATACATACATACATACATACTCTTGAAAAACATTACCCTCCTTCTGGGGCAGTCGGGTAATACCCTCCTTCTGGGGCAGTCGGGTAAAAAGAATTAGCGAAATTGGTCCAGCCGTTCACGCGTGATGCCGTGATCAAGGAAATAGGGATTCTTTTTTATATAAAAATATAGATCAAACAAAGACTTTTTCGTTTATGGGTGGTAGGCTCGTTGGAAACAGACAAAAATTAAAAAAAAAAAACTTTTTCCCCTAGAGGATGATATGCTATTTTATCTCCGCTTTGGTACGCTACAATGACGGATTTTTTGAGCAAGAAGAGTGAAAAAGTTTTTATTTCTTCCTTTTTAGTGGGTCGGTTTGTAATTTATCTAAGTTACAATAGCCTAATGTCAACTGCTCATCACCTTTTACAAAATATTGCTTTTCCCGATGCAGGGACGTTCATTGTTGAGGAGTTCTCCTGGTACTTCACCATTAGCTCCACTTCACCCTATGTATTGTGACGGGCATAAATGGCTTGGCAACCATATTAAAGTAATCTTCTCTAATCGCAACCCGTGAAATACGTATTATTGATAAGTTCCGGTGGCCATCTGTGGTCTTCATCATCACTTCCACTTCACTAAATGGTGCTTTCCGAGATCAAATTCAAGAGTGACTATAAAAAATACCTAAATCGCTATAGGTGCGCCTGTAATATTTCAAGAGTTCCCTCGACTTCTCCAGGATTCCATCATCCAATCCTGACTTGATGACAATGGGACCACCTGTGAAGTATACCCTTTCTGACAAAAAAATAATTTTCTAAATCGGTCCGGCCGTCTTCGAGTATTCCGGGAACAAACATTTAAAAAAAAATCGGACGAACTGAGAACCTCCTCCTTTTTTTGAAGTCGGTTAAAAATAGGTCAAGTCAAGAGGAGTGTCAGAAATATTACATACAATACAATTTAGCAAACAAATAAGTACGCGCGTACAGGTACAGCACACTGTATGTACCTAATCGTCTAAAGTTGACAAAAAATACTATGAACGAACTCCAACCAAGCACGTTGCGTTAGTGTGCCTTGTGCCTGTCGGAGCGATAAACACCTACAGGGAGCACACACACATTGACAATTATTGCTTGACGCGATAGCACTACTAGCTATCTAAAATTATGAGAAATTTGGATGTGTTCCGTAATACCAAAAATGATGAATGAAAACTTAATGTTTTTCCAATTTTTTTTCTATAATTTGTAACTTGATAATATAAGCTATGCTTGTGATGAAACAATATTACAAATATTGTGGTTTATAATAAAGAAAACACAATATGAAAACAAGTCATTTACGCTGTAAAAATGTACGAAATGCAATTCTCTTAAACTTCATGTAGAGGTAGGTTTTTGAAAAAAAAAAGAATTGGAAGCCTAGATAATTATTGTCTCAATCCGAATATCAAATTTATTTGGTGGAAATATGCTCGAATTGGAAATGATTTAGGTATTACGTTTGTATGGACAATTCAAAGGTCGCCGCGTTCTTAATACCTATACCTCAAAAGGATATTTCACTTTTAAAACCTTCGCTTGACTGGGCTTTTTAAAATAATCAAGGTAAATAGCCGACTGGCATATGATCTCCTCACATTTTGCGCATTACGTTAAATGAGACGGTATTTGTTAATAATGCAAAAGACTATCTCTCTCTAAAAAAGTTCATAGTAAATACAAAATATTTTATTGTCCAGGTAATACCATTAAGCAGGTTCACAGGTTAACACCAAGTTCAGACGACAAGTAGCTTAAAATACAATAACAATAAACAGCTTATGCTGGGACATCGACGCGATTTTGAACCCCCCAGCGTAGAAATCTTTTGATGGTTATTAAAAAAAAAAAATATTATCTGTTGCCCTGTACCATAAAAAGACGCAATTCTTTAAAAAAACTTATAACTGGTATAAGCGCCATCAATATTTTATAGCTCAGCACTACGCGAATCCATAATTTAGCCCCTACCAAAACTTTAGCCCCTACTAAATATTTTTCTCCTACCAAAAATTTAGCCCCTACCAAAAATCGCTCAACGCGCATAGAGATGTTTTCACTTCAAAAATTAGCTCTTCCATACATTTTGACCGCGTAGGTCAGGCTTTAGTATGAAACAGCATATATTTTATTTTATAATCGAAGGTAATTTCAACGCGGGAGAGTCCAGATTCGTATTGGTTGTGCGTCGATGTCCCTGCCCTCCTGTATTTATTTGCCAGTGAGCCCCAAACTGGACAGTTAGTCTGTATCTTGAGAATAAAACTAAAAATATATTAGGTAGGTTATAAAATTAAAACATTGTTATCTTTTCAGGCGGAGCTTTTAGCTCCAATGTTGGTGAAGGCGGCACAGCAAAGAATTGCATCTCCGAACGACAAGGTAAGTTTGAGGACTTACCAAACTCATTAGTTTGGAGTTTGCAAATGTTTAATCAAAATAATGATTAAATAAATTATTTTATATTTTTAAATGTTTTCTATATTTTTTTTTTAGGTTATATTTAAAAATGTAAATTATATATGTATTTAAATGAAATAAAAGAAATAAATTATAATCGAAGCATTCTTCGATTATAATTTATTTAATCAATAATTTGATTTTACGAGATCTTTTGACACCTTTGAAGTAATTATTCTCAATGTAATGTTAATTTTCAGGCTGTGATAGAGAACTACAAGGCTCTGCTAACAAGATATGCAGAGTCCTTGTCAAAGATACGAGATCTGTGCGACCAGTCTGTTGATCCTATGGACTTCGTGCAGACTGCAGGTAAAATAAATTCGAAAACATTATTCAACTCCACTGGAAAGTCCTAACGAAAAATGCAGTAATTGTTTGAATATTTTCAGATTTTAAAAACCCCGAAATCACGAAGTTGAATACATTTTGTTGAGTTGTATGAAGATAAACCTGTTTTTCGTGATTTCAGACTTGTCCCATAGTATTTTTTTTTATAATGATGAGATAATGACCCCTTTTCGGGTTTTCAGTCATTTCATTTACATTTAGATAAATATGTATGGACACATGAAAATATATTCAACATAAAATGTACAGTTCAGTACTAATAAAGAATTTTTCAGGCGAAACCATGGAGCGCATGCGCGAGGAGTCCACGAAACACAACGACCCCCAGAAGTGTGCGCACACGTCGGCCGCCATCACCAAGTGAGATATACACTATAACATTCATCTTTATCATACGGATACCTCGAGATATAGTACATTACTGTCAATGCCTAGTTGCGGCCAAGGCTTGTATAGTACTTTTCTCAAACAATGCGCGGAAATTCAAACCAAGTAAATTCATAAATTCCAGAATCAATGACGAACAAAGAAAATTTTTCACATGCAAATATATAGTAATTTGTTTCTTCACAGCTCTATTTGCTAAGCCAGTTCGAAATTTTAATAAAATCTTTGATAAGTTACCTCCTTGGTTGCCATTTGTTGAAGTAAAAAGTTAGTTCTATTTTTAAATAACAGGACAGATAAGAGTTTTATAGTAATTTATTTGGCCGCTAAACAGGACAGATATGGATTTTCATACTAAGATTGCCGGCCTGATGCTCGCTTGTTTTTGATCAGGACGGCAATTTCGATTTATCTCGAAGAAGGTTGTCAAAATAATGTTCGAATTTACAAGCATGTTTGGGAAATAGTAGATTGTTTGCCAAGGGAGCAAACAACTATTTTTAAGGCGAGAGTGTTTCTTTGAATCCAAAGCGGAGCGAAGGATTCTAAAGTAGAATCCTGAGCGCAGCGAGGGATTCAAAGTACATCATTCGAGCTTAAAATAGTGTTGCTCCCGAGGTGAACACTCTACTTTTTATCACCCTCTATGAGAAAACAAATGTGTGCGGTCCGACCCCCATCGGAACGAATTTCCTACTCACGAATGATTTTAAACACAAAATAAAAAAATTATGAAAAAAAATCACAGCCGCCATGTTGGATTCACATTTTGACCTCACTATCGGCTTTACCACCCTCGAAAACTATGAAAACGATACCCATGACGAAAATTTTCGCATCCGCCATCTTGGATTTAAATTTTGACCTCATTATCGGCTTTACCACACTCGAAAACTATGAAAACGATACCCATGACGAAAATGTGAAAATTTTTGCATCCGCCATCTTGGATTTACATTTTGACCTCACTATTGGCTCTACCACCGTTGAAAACTATGAAAACGCTACCCTTTATAAAAAAATTGCAAATTTTCGCATCCGCCATCTTGGATTTACATTTTGACATTATCGGCATTACCACCGTCGAAAACTAAGAAAACGATAACCTTGACGAAAAATTTAAAAAATTTCGCATCCGCCATCTTGGATTTTAATTTTGGTCAAATTCACACTTTCTCATCTCTCTCTTGCCAGCCTGTTACTTATTCATACAATGTTCGTGATCGATCTCTTTGGTGAATAGAACTTTTACTAACAATATCCAAATTCAAATCACTTTTAAACAGCTATTTTGGTCCCTGTATACGAGGAACTACGTCTTTTTGAATAGATGTGATAAAAAAGTTATTTTTAGAAAGGGTTCCGCGGGATTCGGATCTTAAAACTGTAAATGTAAGAGTGTTTGCGCAGTGCATCTATGAAGTGACGCGGGACGGTCCGAAGTTCACCATACTCCTGCCAGTATCCCAATTTATTTGGAGTCAGCGCAACATGTCTTTTCCTTCCATAATTCTGTATTAGTCGCCTTTTCTAGCATCTTTCACACAGTCCATCCATCGTTTATTTGGTCTGTGATTTATGACCGTCCGAAGTTGCCGTAGTATTATTTATTTAAAGAAAGACTAGAAAGAAAGAAAGAAAATAAAAAGTATTTATTTGGACTCGCACAGGATATTAAAAATTAATCTTGTAGCGGTTAGACCGCCACATACAAAAACTACGAAACAAAAAGACATGACGTCACACAATTCCTACATCTCGCAGTTAGAGTTTACTGAGCGAATAACATAGATAAGACTATCCGAAATCAACATATGGGCAGTTGCCCGCCAGACATAATACCCGTCTGGTTGGAGGATCCTCCCTTTTCTATGGTGGATGAGTGAACTTTACACCCTGTTCCTCATACCCCTAAAATCTTATGGCCTATTTCACGTTGTCCACTAGCCACTAGTTACCAAATAAATTCAAAAATGGAACAGAAATTGTAGAATATTATCTGCCAAGTGAGTTAACGAGAACCTAATCGTAGATGGTGAAACAAGTCCTTAACCCACTATATGTATTTGTTTACAGGGTTTCACACAAGATCAGAAATTCCATCTTTCCGAGTCTAGAACACTTTCAATTCTGATCAAACGTTCTAAATTTCGTTTTATGTGATTTTACGATTAGTAACGGACACGAACAGAGTTATACTGAAAAGAATTGTCTTCAAGTCCAAACATTGTATCTGTATCCAGGCTAGCGAACCGCGTTATCCACGTGAGCATGTCGTCAAGCACCGCCCGCAACGACCCCGAGCTGCAGAAGGCGCTCACTGAGGCGCAGCAACAGCTGGCCGCCGCCACGCCGGCCGCCGACACGCGCGCCAGCAGGATGCCCGACTGGAAGGATACCACTGCCAAGGTAACACTCTGACAGAAGCTCAACAGTAGCTCAACAACAGCTGGCCGCCGCCACGCCGGCCGCCGACACGCGCGCCAGCAGGATGCCCGACTGGAAGGATACCACTGCCAAGGTAACACTCTGACAGAAGCTCAACAGTAGCTCAACAACAGCTGGCCGCCGCCACGCCGGCCGCCGACACGCGCGCCAGCAGGATGCCCGACTGGAAGGATACCACTGCCAAGGTAACACTCTGACAGAAGCTCAACAGTAGCTCAACAACAGCTGGCCGCCGCCACGCCGGCCGCCGACACGCGCGCCAGCAGGATGCCCGACTGGAAGGATACCACTGCCAAGGTAACACTCTGACAGAAGCTCAACAGTAGCTCAACAACAGCTGGCCGCCGCCACGCCGTCTTAATTGATCTGGGTACAGTGGCCAAGGTGAACATTCGTTTCTTTTATTTAATGCAGCCTCTAATGGTAGTGGTTTGTGAGAAACTGTGTCAAAGAAAACATAAAAAATTCAATATTGTCCTATGTTTTTTTTTTAGTTTTTATTTGTTCTAAAAGTATTGGATGAAAGTGAAAACAAAACCGGTTCAGGTTTTTACCTGAATAGGGTTCTTTTTCAGTTTAGATAGATTCAATCGCTCACTTCGCAAGGTTTCAAAATTATATCTCACAAATTAAATGAGATGATTAAATTGTAACTGAAAAATAATCGACAAAAATTGAGGTTGAGGTTATGAAATTAACCTGAATTGAGGTTATAAAAACAACGATAACGTATCAATGCCTTTCATCAACAGATCTTGCAAGCGACCGAGGAAGTCGAATCGCTCCTCGGCGGCGAAACTATCTTCAAGAACCAACCGGGACCGAACCAACCCATCTACGTAAGTATACAATATCTCTTGAATTTAGAAAGAAAAAAATAAATAGCTTATCGATAGTTCAGAAGTATAGTGTGTCCCATCACTACGAAATCTCTCGCAATCTGTACATTTTTTAGGTAAGTTCAGAGGTTGATATCTTTGACTTTTTCCATTAAACCAATGGTATAAGTATGATATTTGACAGTATTTACACTGATCTGAGACTGACTCCCAGTTTCTGATTATGCTGATGCTCGGTTCCTGCAACATAAACGAATCGTTTTGCTTACCAATGGTACCAGTTTTGCATAGTAGACCCTCCTAGTAATAATGATAATAATGAATTGTTGGTAAAGATACAAGAGTCATAAATAAAATAAATTAAATCTTCTATATATATATATATATATATTATCTTCTATTAATTAAATTAAGTCTTGAGTAAGAATCGACCATAAATCAACACTAAAATTAGCTAAGTGAAAACACTCTTTTGTACTGCATTCACTAACCTTGTGCCATCGGCGTGTCCATACAGAACGAGGCGCTGAACCTGCACGTGGCCATCCGCGACTGGTCGTCTCGCGACAACGAGATCGTGGCCGTCGCCAAGCGCATGGCCGTGCTCATGGCGAAGCTGTCCAACTTCATGAATAATGGTAACAAAGAAAGAAAGGAAATATATTTGATAAGTCTGAATGCAATATTTGTTTACGTTTCCACGGTGGCCTCTGAGTTGAACTAGAAACATCTAGCTTCAACTTTCTGACTAACTGACCGACTCTTGGACAATTCAAAAGTGCCTGTAAATGGTTTAATTGAAATAAATGCTTTGAGTTTGAGTTGGTTTCGGCCTTTTTTATCAGAGTAGTCAGATAAGAATCGCCGACGTCATGTAGTTTTTAAAATATGATTGACGTGTAAGTTTTTGTACAAACCTACTTACAGAAATAAAATCATTTATTAAGAATTATCGATTAAGAATTTATTTAAGAGCCATGGGAACCTTCCTGCCTTCTTGCCTCTAAAGTAATTTTTTATTGACACCAAACAAATGCAAATATTCTTTTTTCTTATTTAAAGCGTTTAGCGAAAACTATGTTTTAGAGGGCTCTATTTGGTGTCTTACAAAAACTTCTAATTTCATTCCATTTTTAACAAATGAGTTGTTTTAGTTAAATGATAAATGATTTTATTTCTGTAAGTAGGTCTGTACAAACACTTTTACACGTCAATCATATTTTTTAAACTAAATGAGGTCGGCGTTTCCTATCTGACTACTCTGAGAAGAAAGGCCGAAACAAACTCAGAGGTCACAGTCTCTTTTAAAGTTCAGACATAATCTTGGTCAGATCATGTGAAGACCATGTAGATTGGTGTCTGAAATGGTCTTTTGAGGAAAGAACCACACAGATTGAGTGGACCTGACCAGTCAGTGCATGAATTTGCCAGTAATCGTGCAGTTCAACTCAGAGTTTAAGGAGCTCAACAATTCGACGAACAATACCAAAGAAAGTTTAAACTTTTTGTTTGTATTACAGACAAGCAGCGCGATGTCCTAGCGACTTCCAAGTCGATAGTGTTAGAGTCGCACGAAGTCACGCGACTTGCCAAGAAACTGGCGCACGAGTGTACTGACCACAGGATCAAGACGGTTAGTATTGCTTAGTTTAAAACCTGTATTTATAACTCCCCGATATCTTTGAGGTTTAACACGTTCAGTGCCGGGACCCCTCCTGGAGGGTTCACCTAGTCGCACATAGGATGCCGGGAGCACTCGTGGAGGGCTCATTTTAAATGTAGGTTTTTCTTAGCGAATACAGCATTATAAACCGTGAAAACAAAATCTGATGTATATTTTAACAAGATTTATTAGTCTATGCGTTGGTTTTAAAATACAACAATTTCAATATTTTCAAATTTTTCGGCCTCAGTTACAAATATTCACAAAAAAATTAAAAGGTTGTAACTGCTTATAGCGACAAGACTATTAACCAGAAAACACTATTTCACTTCGTTTTACAGTGTTTTATAACACGGTTTTAAACCTAATGCCGTTGACCGTCTACGATGGTTAACTTTAGCGCAAACGTAATGCCGGGAACCCTCCCGGAGGGTCCACTTACAATATGTATGGCGGCATGGCGTATGAGCTCGACGAAAATGGGTGGAGCCGAAAGTGTTAAACCTATTAAGAACCTTGTCACCTTGACGCCGTACTCCCGTACCGACACGCGCCCGACGCGCGCCCGACATGCACTCGGTTTGCGTGTGTTTTGAGCTGAGCGACCGTAGAGCTTTAAGCACGTTCCTTCTATATTTAGGAGGTTCCTACAAGAACTTCTTTAAAAACGGATAATTATATGGTTATGTATTTTTCAAGAACCTGCTACAAACCTGCGAGAGGATCCCAACTATTAGCGGTCAGCTCAAGATGTTGACGACGGTCAAAGGATTCTCACTCGGACGCCACGGTAATACAGTTCATTTTACTAAAACATTTTATCGCTTGTTCAACAGCTTACTTAATTCGACTAGTTAAGTAAAGGAATACAGAAATCTGAAAAAATTGCCAGAAAGTGAATTTCAGTCGTAATTTTGCCCCTTATTTTTTTACCTTTCGGAGCTCCAAATCACCGTCTCATTTGATTATCTTCTTTTCTAACCTATTTACCATAAAGTGAATTTCAGTGGTAATTTTGACCCGTAATTTTTTCAGCTTGCCGAGCAGCAATGCATGATTTTTTTTCTAACCTAATTCCTTATCGTTATTTTGTTTTACCAGGTACTGAAGAAGACAAAGAGGCTCTGGACATGCTTGTGGGCAACGCTCAGAGTTTGATGTTGAGTGTAAGTATAATATAACTATTTTAAAAAGTAGAGTAGACGGATAAAATCGTCATGCTTCGCAATATCCAAAATTATAGAATTTATTTTGGAAATGCGAAAGCCGAAACCTTATTAGTGCACGGCGTTGCGTAGATCAAGGAACTCGCATCATCGCCACCGAGGGCTATATGTATCGAACGAAAGACATCAACGCGAGAATCACCGACTGGCTATATGTATCGAACGAAAGACATCAACGCGAGAATCACCGACTGGCTATATGTAACGAACGAAAGACATCAACGCGAGAATCAAAAAGTTACTTAGTTTTCACTTCTATCGGCAGTCCCCAAAGACTGTCCGATGTTTTCTTTTTTGCGATTACGAGGTGTTTCTCATAGAGATTTTTTTCAGTTTGATGGTCTGTACCACCACCTTTCTGATATAGTTATCGGTTACCGAAACTATGATTATCTGAGCAAGCAGCAAAAGTAAAGTGGTCTAACTATGGGCTCGACTTTAAAGAAAATCTTATGTCGTGTTTTTTGTATTTGAAAAGCTACTGTGAAAACCA
Source organism: Conistra vaccinii (assembly GCA_948150665.1). Lineage (NCBI taxonomy): Eukaryota > Metazoa > Arthropoda > Insecta > Lepidoptera > Noctuidae > Conistra > Conistra vaccinii. The sequence continues at coordinate 1,267,722 of OX411340.1, read as the reverse complement.
GGAATACATCTCGATCGCTTTTGCAAAAATATCACCCTTTATGTTATTGGTAAAGTAAAGTATATTAAAATCAACGAAAACCACTAACCATATTTAACTGCCGTTTGTCTAGAAAAAAATAACGCTTTCTTTTAGATCCAAGACGTGGTGAAAGGCGCCGCCAGCGCTTCTGTCAAGATCATGTCCCAGCGTGGGCCGCGGATGAAGTGGGTGCGCAAGACCGTCTACTAACGTCTCAAATATTACAGAATAACTTAAACGTTACATTCCAAGCATATTATACAAATATAAAATTAAATAAACTAGCGAAACAAAACGTGAAACAAATAAATATAAAGTACTCTGTATCATGGAGAGCAGTGGTAGCCCAGTGGTATCGGCCCCGACTTACGAGTTGTAGGTCGTGGGTTTGAACCCAAGCAGGCGCTTTACTTTGTGTAAATAATTTCGTCACCATTGCTCTCAAAACGGTGAAGGAAAACATTGTGAGGAAACCGGCATGTCTTAGAACAAAAAGTTCGAGGACATGTGACATCTACCAACCCGCACTGGGCCCGCGTGGTGGATTACGGCCCACTCCCTCTCACAGAGAGGAGGCCTGTGTCCCAGCAGTGGGAACATTAATAGGCTCATTACTCTGTATCATTATTTACTATGGTATGCAAATATTTATATTATTGTTAATCAAATTAAAACATTACAAAATTACTATAAGTACTCAAAAAAAAAAAACTGAATACTACAAAATGTCACAGATGAATTATAAAATACATTGCATAGACTTAACAATCAAATACATTAAAATATTCGTCCATATAAAAAAAAAAATCATGATAAAACTAAAAGAACAATAAAAAAAAACCTCATACTTCAAGTAAATACTAGGTATACCAGAAGTCGTTGTCCACCCAAAAAAATGCCAATTTTTTTTTTGTTTTTTTTTGTCATGTTACTATCGATAGTCATCACTCATCATGTATGCGGCGTTTCGCTAGCTAATTTTATTTGAACTTGTATAGAGCTATTATTTGTCTGTTAAAGAAGTGATGATGCATTTTATTAGTACCCTAGTTAAAACATATCTTTGTCACACTACGGTCGTTGTTGTGTCCAATTATACAGGGTGTTGGGAGTGCAGTATTTATGAAAATTTATAACTTTTACTGTGTACCAACTCTGAAATATAAACAAAAATCTGCTGTTCCCTACATTTTCTCGAGTTATATGAATACAAATGTGTTGAGCAGCTGACTTTTTTTCGCGATTTCAGGGTTGGTCCCTTATCAAAAGTTATAATTTTCATGAGTACCAAGACTCCTTTAAAGTATGTCGCTCGTTTGACCTAACACCCTGTATTGAAGTAATTACATTCCATAATATTATCGATTTGATGCCAAAGTTAAATGTATTGTCTTAGATTTATTTTTGTAATTGAAATGTTTTTTGTAATACAGAGCTGATTTATAGTTTTTGTTTTTTATTTATTTTTCATGTAGAATCGACGTAGACGTCTTAAACTAGGTCCGGACTTGTGACGGACTAGTTTCGTACTAATCTCTACTAATGAATGGACTACTGAGCAAGCCGTGAGTCGGCTGACCGTTTAAGGGCCACCGTTCAACTGGTGTCTTCCTAGACCTCGCCAAGGCTTTTGACACAGTGTCAATTCCTACACTGCAAAAAAAAACTAGAATCCTTTGTGTTAGAGGCCTGTCTTTAGATTGGTTCAGCAGTTACTTGTCTAGTCAACATCAGCTCGTCAAAATTAGGGGTAGCGTCAGCGGGAGTCTACCGGTTGCCTTCGGAGTGCCTCAGGGAAGTGTTTTGGGACCTTCCTTCTTCATCATGTACATGGAAGACATTCTGAGGCTTAACATTGTACAAGCGGAAGTCATCTGCTACGCTATTGATGTCTCAACTAGTCAAAACTAGAGATGGATTAGTTTCGGACGAGTGTCGACTATGTACTTTCGGAGTAGTTTTGACTACTGACGGACTAGTCTCGACAAGTATCGGTCTAAAAAGGTACCGTGGAATTTTAGCCGGCTCTATAGGAAGCAACCAATTGTAACCATTCACCTAGTTTCTGACGTTTCATAATTGCCCATGTCATTTGAATTTGACTAGTGTCATATTAGTTTCGGGCTACTTTCTTGAAAATCATTACAGTATTTGTTTAAATGTCAATCTGCTGGGATTTCATAGAGAAAGTTAAGGTGTTTCACATGTGCAATACAGCCGATATAACATGGCAGTACAGTACCGACCTTCGCGCAGAAGACTGCTCCGTAATAACATGAGGCGAGTGTGAGTGAGAGAGCATGCGCGAAAGGTCGCAGAGCCTATGTTTTAGACCTGCCAAGTTATACCGGCCGAATTATAAGGTAGGTACACAGTAGAAAGAAAATAAAAATCAAGTATTAAATAACATATTTTATTAAATCTAATATAGAGTCGATCATGATCACTCAATACCTCATGGTACGCGCAATTCATAAATACAACAGATTCTGCCGGTGACAATTTTATTATAATGAATAATTAATTATATCTACCACAGAAACATACAACACTATAAAACTACCATCCAATGCTTTTCTACTACTAAATGACGTTAAATTATTGAATGCCGAAGCGGCAATGGACACTACAATGCTTTATATTTCCGTGGTAGACTATTTGATGAAAGCGTGCGAGAGAGACGTACTTATCGTTGTATAATATGTGCGTCTCGCTCCCACGCGACTACATAACGCTAGAGTATTTGGTATTTGGCACGATTCGATCACAGTTTCGGGCGCAGAGCTTACTTCCTTCTGCGAGCCTGTGAACAAAGAACAAGCATATTAGAAAATGTTAAGTAATGAAAATATTTCGGGAATTCCGTGTTTTTAAACGAACGAGCCAGGCCGAATCGAGACGAGCCTATTATTATTTATTAACTCATTTATTTCAGAATCTATAGATAATTTAAAAATCTATAGATACAATGGCAAAAAAATCAAATAAAATTCTGCGAAACTATTTGTACGTAGCCCTCTTTATATACCTAATTTGCACATAGTCTTTGCTACAACTGAGAATTTCCAATTAGAACCGCAGGAGTGATGAGATTGGCACAACCTCAATATTATAATACATGGTTTGACATGGGTATCGACCACAGGATTACATGCTCAGTAGTCACCTTTGCGATCGCTAAACCAACAAGGCAGTCACTTTATAGAAAATTAATATTATTTTCGGTAATCTTATTACATGCACTGACAAGGTACATAATTCCCCCGAGAGTCTCGTACCAGTCGTTAATAAATTATTGTTTCTCATTAGTCATAATTTAAAAAATGGTATCAATTTTGGGGAGGTCTTTTTCAAGCAGTGTGGTAGTGAAGGCTAATTAAAAAACAAAACACAATTTCCTTACCACTTCCTTCCTATCCTTGGTGACGCACACGGAGCGCACCCTGAAGGGGTCTGCGTACACGCAGGTGCAGTCCTGCACCATGGTGGCGTGCATGACGCGCTGGTTGATGGCGGCGGCTGCCGTCTGCAGGAACTGCTTCTGCTGGCCAGCGTTCAGCGCGTGGTAGTTCGTCGCCGAGAACACGATGCCGTCAGTCTGTGGGAGAAAGGTTAGATTTGAAGAAAGATTGATTTTGGTTACAAAAATCTTTCATAAGTTAATAACATAAAGTCCTCAAGGCGAACGATTTAAGATAAATATATAATTAAAATTGAATAAAATTGATAATATGGTATTTTGAGATTATTTTATCTATGCTGTTGCTTCTCATAGTTTTTTTAGATGCTTGGTCAATTCTGCAATCGTTTAGTTGCATTCTCCTGGAATCCATAACACTTAAGCTGATACTGTGTCGTATTGAAGCTAACTTAATTGCGTTTCTAGTGGCTTTAAATATAGCTCTGTGTTCATAGAAATCGCAAAGTCGGTCTTACAGTATTTTAAAGGGAGTATTGTTAAAAAATTATGTGGGTAGTAGACTCACCGATTCTACAAAGTCCCTGCACGCGTCAGGCGTCTTTGTCAATGTACTCCTGAGGTTCTCAGCATCCTTGCCGACCTTCTTGTCTCCCAGCATGATCACAGCCTTCTCGGTGTAGCCTGAAGAAAATAATTCACATTTTAGTTACAAGAACACTTATTTTCTGAGGGTATCTTTGGGCTATCAGCGTTGCGACCACTGTAGTGACTTGGTGGTATAACTACCATAGCTTGAGCTATTTTCATATAGTTTGAGTCGATACGGAAATTTATAATATGCTGCAAACCGAATTTCGGTCAGGGTGGCCAATCTCAACGGAGACTAGACAAGTACGCTAGAGATATTATATTGCACAAGTGTGTGCGCAAACACAGTTGCACTCCCCCTTTCCTCACTCTTTAAGTTCGATGGGACGGTAATCCCCACAGATTTAGAGTAGGCTAGATACCGCATGTTCGTTCATCGTTGATAGTATGAAAACCGAACATGTTATCTTTTTTATACCTACGATGACGTCACCCCATGTGATGTTCTCAACGTAAACAGCATCGTTTCAATCGCTAAGCGTAATTACAGTTTATTTCTAATTTTTATATCCTCGACGACACAACTCGCCACTGGCGCGATCGAACACAAACTGAAGGCAGAAGCGCGTCAAGTTTGTGCATATGGTCGGACGGGTTGCGGTATCTAGCCTACTAGAAAATGCCTCCTCAGGCATTAAGTCCGTCTTGTGCTTACAGTTTTAATAAATAAATAAATAAAAGTATACTGACCGACAATCTGGGCAGCGTTCTTGCCGTTGCCAACTTTAAGGGATCCTTCAGGTGTGACTGTCACGATGGAGTGTGTGTAGGCCATGTTGTCGAAGGCAGCGCTGTAGGCAATGGATCGGGCAAGTTCGAGCTAGAAGCAAAATTTGGAGTGAGTAACAAATACCTAAATACATACAAAGAAAGAAAATACAAAGAAAAAAAGACGCTTGTGATTAAATAGATAATGAAATCAGAAAAACACATTCTTTTTGTAGTGAAAACAACTTGCACTATATTTTGATAAATAAAATAATGGCCAATATTTATAAAAATAAGACAAAAGTTAAAGAAAAATTCAAAAACAATTCAAGAAGATGATAAGCCAGACCTATAGATACCTACAATGTGTTTAACTGTCCAGAACTGTTAAAGTAGACATTGAAACTTACCAGGAAGAACTGACTGACGCATTCCTCTCCAACAACGCTGATGGTGTGCTTGACAGCTCCAGCACGGAGGGGCAGGTCGAAGAGAGACTGGTAGCCAGCTACGACGTTGGTGAGACCTGGAAGATAGAAGGATAAGGTGATTGTCAGCGCCTTAAACTGTACCCGTATGTTAACTAATCATTTGTAGTTTGTTGTTAACAATAGTAGAGATTGTAAAGTTTGACCCGAGAAATAAAATAAAAGTTTAAGCATTTTAATATTTTGTCGACAATTCTGTCTGACACACCAGTGAGTAGCTCCATGTAAAATACGGCATTTAGCTGCAACCGGCTGGGTGGTAAATTGACATAGGGTGGCAATTAATTTGTCGTGTTGTAACCATGTTGGAAGTCAACTTGCTTAACCACAAATCTAGGTTTTCATTACAAAATTTTGCCGGTTCTCACAACATTGTAAGATAATATTAAAAAGCAGAAAAGAAACATGTGATCATCAACCATTTTCCAATTATTCGTGGCCATCCATATATCATCATCATCTCATAAGTATTATATTTTATCAGTTATCTTACCGAATTCAACTTTGACACGGTCGACGATGGAGAGCAGCTCATTGATGTAGGGGTTGTAAATGTTCTTGTTCTTGGCGGGGTCGGCCAGGATCTCGTAGCGGCTGTTGTCGGTGAACGTAGGCTTCGCGGTCTTCAGTCTCACTGTAATGAGATCATGGAGGTTATTGCTGATTAGAGAGATTATGCAGAAGGTGATTTTGAGGTTCTTATTAGAACACGTACTTCATTTATCGTACTGAAGTTAGTAGTTTTGATAGGAATGTTAGCAAATCCCGAGTGTACGCTAGCTAGGTAAGTTGTATGGTCAATACTTTATGGTTTAAATTAGAATGATTGACGCGCGCTTGAGAAATGTAGCAATTTACTATTGAGGCTAATAGTATTCAGCAGTTTTCCTACCATTTGGAGAATCTTATAATATGTATAAGTATAATATACTTTTTTTGTTAGCCTACATTGTGTCCCACTGCTGGGCAAAAGTCTCCCCTTTTACTTCCAAACTTCTCTGTTTTGTGCGATTTCTGCCCGTATCTACTGCTCCAAAAAACAATAAAATATTTTTTTTTTTTTTTTTTCGCCCTTTATATTTTTTCTGCTGTAATTTCAGAAACACTTGCTGATCAAAGAAGACCATTTTCAATAGTAAACCACCAGTTCTCTTCTAAATGATATAAAAGCGTCTACTCACAGTCAGTATCATACAGGATCGGGTAGGGGAACTTGCGGGTGATGCCGACGAGGTAGACCCTCACGTCAGTGCAGCGCTTGCTCTTCAGGCCGTCCAGGACTTGTCCCAACAGGGGAACCACGATGTTCCTGTAGTTCTTCTCGTTAGGCTGAAATTATAGAATAAAGTTAGCCGGTTTCTTTATCGGTAATTTTTTAATTTCGATTTACGAGTTAGGCCATTTTGACCGAATTTAAAGACACTGAATTCTCTCAAGTTACAGTTAGTTAGTAATAACTTGCACATTTAAAATGTTTGAAAAGACCTTTCTTTAATTAGAGATAAGTAAGCTTTTAACCAGCAAAAAACCAATATGGCTGAGTAATGATAATCACATCATACTCAAATCAGACAGTCAGATCATTATTATTATTATTAGCATCGTGTGAAACACATGACATGTGATACGCAATAAAGAACTAAATTGAATTAACAGAGATTAATAGAGATTTAAATTGAACACTTACAGTAGTAGTCTCGAAAGCCACAATAATATCAGCTTGCTTGTTGGGAACCTTCAGCTCGTAGCTCTCTCCCACTTTCCTGGGCTTATCAGCATCCGTGCACTGCACGCAGACCTCCGGCAGCACAGCAGGGAGCAAGCCGGTGACGGCCAGCGCCGTGTAGCCTCGCGCGAGGTCGCACGCCTGTTGGACGGCTTCCTTGGAGTCGCCGGAGCATGCGTGGATGCAAGCTTGTCTGTTAAAAAAGGTGGAGTTATGTTTGCTGTTTGTGATACTGGTTTAGATGGTGGCTTCCAAATACGCACACATGGCGCAAGTAAAATTCTTTAGCAGTTAAAACTATTTAGCAAGAACTCATGGTCTAGGACCTCTGCTCAGACTTTCTATTTAATCTGCGGAAGATTAAATTATTTTATGAAATGTTTCTTTGTAGTCAATTCTTCTACGCCCTAGAAGAATTAACCCTAGTATCCAGAGTGATTAAACAATTCTGATCCCAGCAAAAACATTAGGAAGTGGCGAAGGGCGGGCGTTTTTGGGGGTCTGTCTTATGTAATTTTGACGTTCGAAAAGTGCTGATTCTCAGCCTAGTTTGAATAAATGACTTTTGAATTTTGATGAATACCAACTTTTATTCTAACAAGATTTACTTGTTCCTTCTTATAGAAGAGGCTTTGGCCCTTGTGTACAAAAATGAACAGACTGATGCGACTGTGCCAGTATCCAGTCCCTGAGCTTTACCTGAATGGTGCAATGTCGAGGAACAGGCTCAGAGGTCTAAGTGGTGAGGCTCCTCCAAAGACTTCCTCGCACGCGGGAGGCATGGCCATGTGGTGCATCTGGTGGTGCGAGTGTTCCGGAGCTTGGACCTGGGGGCAGCTCTTAGCCAGACGGTATGCGTTTCCAAACTCGCTCTCTGATGTGCTTATCTGAAAAGAAAGTAATATTTCGTGAAAGAATTTAATGTTCTTGCAGCCGTAGAACGGTTATGTGATTAGCAACAAGTAGGTCGACGGATCATCAACAGTAAATTCATAGTTATCGCAGTCATAGTTACTACCATTCTTGCTCCCTGAGAGGTCCACAAGAACTCTTTGGATTGCCGATCAAATAGAAAAAGTTCCTGTAAATTCACCGGTAACTACTTCCACAGGCAAAACTTTCGTAATCTAACTATTTCAAGGGGAGAAAAAAATGCTGCTAGCAAAAAATAAAGCCGTACCTTTCCATTGGGTAGACGGAAGTCATCGTAGGGCTCATTGTTGCCGTCTCCGAGAAGACCGCGCAGTTTGCCGAGGTAGAAGCCGTTCACTTCGATGTAGCACACCTAAGAATAAACGTTATTATACAACTGTGTTTAACAACTTAGATCTTGAGTACCTATCACTAAATTAAAGATGACATTACGACATTATTTTATGAGAACAGCTGCCATTTTAGAACGTTATAAACGAAAAATTATTAACTGACATAAGTATTATTTTAAGAAATTATTTTTAGTATGTCAAGTGTCAGTTCCCACTCCCCAAGACACAACTAGTTTTTTTTTTAAGTCGCTTGTCCTGATATTACTACTATTTCAACGTTTTGTGTTGTTATTTGAGCCAATGAGTACGCACCTGAAGTTTGGTAGTACAGAAAGCCATAAGTCCGTACGTTGTTCCGAGCCCAATGCGGCCGTTAGCCTCGCGGAAAGCGAACGAGTCCTTCTCCTCGACTGGGAATCCGTGGGCGGCACCGTTCAGGGTCACCTGCAAGTAATAGGATAGGGTTAGATACAAGCCATTTGACCGATGATATTTTCGTTATTTCATCCCCTATAATCCCTTAAGGATCCCCTAAATATTCCAATTTTGTAAAACCCTTGATTAGTGGCCCTTTTGCAAAATTCTGCGTTTCTAGATCCAGCGGCTTAAAAGACGAAGAATGAAGATTGCTATAAAAACGGTTTGTTTTTGTACATTGCATGTTAAAAATGTCTTTACGCCCCAGCGTATAAAAACTCTGTTCTTATGAATTAATAAAAAAAAATAGTTAAAACAATATGTGGTTTCCAAGCAAAAGGATGTGAGTAGGCCCAAAGACACTACTGACAAACGGTACTTCTAGGACAATATCGTTAACCTATAATAATCTAAAATCGTCAAAACCAAATTTTCTTTCCGTATTTCTCTGTCCTTCTGTGCCTTCTCCTTTGTTCAAAAATTAAAGGCCTAGAAAGAATGGTGCTTACCTGTCCGTTATCCTTCAGCTCTACAATAGAACCGCTCTTGTCTTCCAAGATCAGAGACTTAGGCTGTCCGTTGACGAGCTGCATCATGAGGGTGAAGTTCCTGTCGACGTGGTCGTGCGCCAGCACGTAGCGGCAGTTGCCGGGGAACGTCATGTGGCGGCCGTCGAAACTGAAGATGTGCTGGCCGTTGACGACCACGGCGCGGACTAAGGAGAGGAGATGGGCGTGAATATTAGTATGAAGCTATTGAATACAGAAAATGGTGTCGGTTACAGAAACAGACGGTATCCAAGGCTAATGACAAAGGAACCGAAATAAGTTTCAGGATAAGTTGTAAAGTTACGATACGAGTGTAGGTTAAGCAAAATCTAGGCAAGCGTGCATCATTATCCACTGTATCACACCATAATTTTATATGAGGTCATGGTGAAACGCATCACTCATCACTCTTATTGAATTTTATTATTGAACTAGCCTTTGCCCGTGACTTCGTCCGCGTAGAGGTCGGAAATTATTTCACGGGGACGTACTACTGAGTTAAAAATTGAATCCAGGTTATTAACTATCTTTAAGCCAAATTTCATCTAAAGCTGTTCTGCCGTTTTTATTTGATTGAGTAACAAACAATAAAACATACAAACTTTCATATTGGATACGGATAGTCGGTCGTCTGAAATATCTCTAGATTTCAAAGAAAAATATCATCTTTTATCTCTGTCACTCATAGCTGTATGACTCTTTTCTAATCTTGATGCGTCATCCTACTGACCTACTAGTATTGTACACATTTCATAATCCCAAATGTTATACAAAATCTACTCACGTTTACCGGGCACCTCATCCAGCGGGTTGAAGCTCCTGGGTCTGTAGGCCTTGATGAGAGCGAGGACATCGGGCACGTCGCCGGTCAACAGCTTGCTGAGCAGGCTGGCGGACGGCGGCCTGCCGAGCGACGGCGCCGACAGGGAGCCGGGGGTGAAGGAGATCTGGGGACAGAAGGACTATGTCAGTCTTATGGTCACTGACACCTTCGGATTTATGCCACGCATTACAAGTGTGTGTCACACAGAGGCAACGATTTAAATAATATCTTATGTGGCGGTAGTACTTTCCTGGACAAGCTTTTTTAACTAGGAGGTCTACAGCAAAGCTTTCTACAACACTAAAAGCAGACCGTATTTTGTTTTTAATAATTGGGCCCATTTATGACCTCAATCTCAGTGGAAACGATAGATGAGATCTATGATGGAACGAGAGTGCAAAGATGCCTTTTTCATTCTTGCTTTGAATGTTGACGAGCTGTAGCTAAAACTAATGCTATCTACTTAAAATTTTCCGGATACTCACAGGACTGAAGCCAGTAGGTCCAACGCCCACTCCGAATTGTCCGAGTTGCCCGCGGATGAACTGTATGAGTGACGTCACAGCGGTGAACAGCTTCTGGTAGATGACGCGCAGTTCCTTGCTGTCCTCCACCTTCTCTTGTTTCAGTTTCTAGAAGGACGAAGAAGAAGATTAAGACTGCTGCAGATTGTGATGAATTTTAAGCGCTGGTGGAGCTTCTCTATATGAGATCAAGTCTTCGCTTTATTTTGGGATGAATAAAACAGCACTTATGTAAATACAGGTTGGCTTTATTAATTAGAGATGAAGGAGCAGGTAATAATTTGCTCCTTGATTGTGACTTTTAAATGTTTCTTTCTGTTCTTGCTGCTCAAAATCAGAAATTGAAAGATTTGAACCTGATATGATGAAAATATCTCAGTTATGAACTATATTTTTGTGTCTTCTGAATTATTTTTCAGATCAATAATGTCCAAAGACTGAATGGAATGTTTGCTTGTGGTTTGAAGATGATTTCGAACTTACCTTGGTAATGTATGAGAACAGAGCGTCAGTGAACTCCCGGATCTCTGGTGTGGGGATGAGTCCGCGGATGGTGTTGTAGGCGTCGCTCAGCAGAGCCACCGTCTGTTCGGGCACCGCCAGCTCTTGGTACTGAAGGAAAATTATCAGTGTTATGACGTGTTGGCAACTTCAACGTTGTTCTAGCGCGAGAGGGACATATAACTATACAAGAGAAATAGCATCATTCCTTTTTTTGGTACGGAAAAGTGAGGATACAATTCAAAAAAATACGGCCAAATTATACAGTTCACGATTTTATACCTATCTAAATAAATATTTTGGTAGGTACTTATTGATTTGTGAAATTCTTTTGCCTCTTCGAGACAAAGTTTTAACATTTATTTTGCTTTGTTAAACAATTTGATAATTCTGGTGAATTTATTCTTACTTGTAAATCGATTAAAATATTTAACAATATATTTTCTGTAGATCATTTTTTTTTGTTAAATTCTAGTATTGATGAATAAATTCGTTCTCTGCTTACCTTCTCCTTAATGAGGGCGAAGAAGGGCAATTCCTTGACGGTAGTTGCAAGTTCCTTGGTCAGAGCGTCTAAGCGGCCACGGAATTCCTTGAGTTGAGCGACGAGGAGACGAGTCAAGTCTAAACAACAAAAATATATTATTGACAAGAATAACTACATAGACATAATATTATCTTCTTTGGTTTTTTTGTTCGGTGCTCAACATTTTTGTTCTACTAGTGAATACTAAAATTAACTAGAAGACTGTAAAATCACTGGTAGATAGTAAAATTAGAGAGTAGATTCTACGTATTGATAGAAGGTAATTTCTATTGATAGATTGTGAAGTATCTCGTGGGTAAGTAATAACAGCCACACGGATCGATCCATCAAGTTAAGCTGCGCTTGTCGGGGTTGGTCTGTGGATGGATGACCATTTTTATACATCGAGACTCCTTCGAGCCTTGGAAAGCACTTTAAGCCGTTGGTCTCGGCTGTCATTCGTGGACCTTTGACAGTCGTTCCGGGTCGCCAGAGGCCCGAAAGTCTGATAGCCAGTCTTACTAAGGGGTATCGTATTACCCAGTTACTGGGTTGTGGAGGTCAGATAGGCAATCGCTCCATGTAAAATACTGGTATACAGCTGCAGACAGGAAGACTGGAAGCCAACCCCAACATAGTTGAGAAAAGGCTAGGCAGATTGAATGAGATTGGTAAATGGTTGATACCAAAATTCTTCTACTGTGCTTCTTCCACTTTAGGCAGTAGCACAAAATACCTCAGAAAAATCACTCACCCTTGAAGATAGCAGTAAGTGTGTTGGTCAACTCCTCAAGTTCAGGCTTGTGCTTCTCATAGAAGTCGGTGACGATGGCGGCGTAGTGAGCCACGATGTCGATGATAGAGTCCGAGAATTCCTTGAAGTATTTGGCTAATGTTTCGTAGAATTGCTTTATGATAGGCTCGAACTGGAGAAAAAAGGATTTTATTAAAATTTTGTAAGGGTGTCTTTCGGATAGGCTAACCACTGAAACTTTAGTAAGCCCGAATCTACTGTATTGTCGAGAAAATTAACTCAAATTCTTCTATTTTGATTATGTTCTAAAATGTTGGATGTCTAAAACGATAATTAGTTTTCGTTAAAAGTTTCTTTAACATATTTACGGTTGAACTCAATAACCTATTTTCAGTAAAAGACAGATCGATAATGACTGTAGATAGGTAGTATAGTTCTATATGTCATTGAATGTCGTCCCACAATTCAATAAGGTCCTTATTCTCTGACAGATTATTGGGACGAAAAAACCGTAGATAGATAGGGTTCTCTATCTCCAGTACGCCAATACTGGTGTTAGATATTGGGTTCGGCCGTTAGTAAACACGATCACTGGCTAGTTTTAGGAGGTTAATGGTCTTTCTGGTAGACAGTAGCTCTTATCACGAGAACCAATTTTCAACATACCGTCTTTTCATACAGCTCCTGGACTCTCTTGGCAATGGTGACGTAGGTGTTGATGATGGTGTCCACGATGGGCTTGGTGCCAGTCAGGACTGCATCCAGGACCTTGGCGACGGATTGCACGATCACGTTGCTGGAATTAAAGAGTTCAGTTAGTAGAGAATTTATAAAACAAGTTACTGTTCAGGAAAGGTGGAAAAAAATTAACTACGAAATTTTTAAGAACTTGTCAAAAGTTCTCTTGGCCGTACCAATAAATGTAATTATCTTGGCAGCCGAATAAAACTTTAAACTTGAAGCTGAATTTAAGACGTTCTTGATTATTGTCCATTTATCAAGTTATCCAAGACATACATGCATGCACTGTGAAACGGTTTTAAAACCAACTAGCTTTTGCTCGCGTGGATATCGGCAAATATCGCCTTGGGGACGCATTGCCGAGATAAAAAGTAGCTTATGTGTAATCCAGGTTATAAAAAATCCATGTGCCAAATTTAATTAAAATCCGATCAGCCGTTTTTGTGCCAATAAGAAACATACAGTCAGAATAACAGACAAGCAGACAAACGGACACTAATTAAAAAAACTATATTTTTGACATCACACTCGTTCGCACATCTCGTAGTTAATACTTTTCTCAAAAATATGTAATGCACAGTTTTGACTTCGTTTGTATTTTTAATAAATATGTTTAAATGATTCTTTAGAACTCACTAAATTCTCTGTTCAGAAAAAAAAAATAGAAAATCATCTTACAATAGCTCCGAAATCTCCTTCAGCACCTTATCATCAGCGATTTCCTTGTAGAACTTGGACAGTTCCTCGCTGTAGGACTTCTCGATGTTCTTGAAGGTCGGCTCCACGCGCTGCAGCACCGCCTTGAAGTCATTGTTGGCTTTCTCGCCCAGCGTCTTGATGCGACCTTCCAGGTTGTCCAGGTCCTTGCGTAGGGCAGTCTGAGGAAAAAAAGGTTAATGATATTATTATTATTGCAAGCATTATTGCAAGAAATATATTGATGCTAAAGCTATTACTGACTAATGCCTGCACTAACTGGACAGGTCCACTCAATCTGTGTGGTTCTTCATGGCCTTCACATGATCTGACCAAGATTATGTCTGGACTTTAAAAGAGACTGTGACCTCTGAGTTTGTTTCGGCCTTTTTCTCAAGAATAGTGAGAGGAGGAAACGTCGACCTCATCTAGGTTTTAAAATATGATTGACATGTAAAAGTGTTTGTCGAAACCTTTGTACAGACATAAAATCATTTATTATTTTTTTAATGGAGTCAAAAGTCCACGCAGCCAAAAGCGAATTTTGTGTTTTTTTTTTTAGTTAATTACACATTGCATAAAACAACTAAAACTACCAACTGCAAACTGCAAAATATTATTGGGTTTCCCATTTGTAAACTTATAGCCAGGAGTTGGATTGTTTCCCAAATAATGATAAAGGTTCGCCTCTTAATTACTTTGAACTTATTAATGGCTTATTATGGGTTTACTTAATAATTTTCCTACTCGTTTGGGAAATAAAGCTTTACGTAATGTTAACTCACCAAGAAGTAGTTGAAGTTGTCCTTAGACGCGCCATAGTCGCTCTTCACGAAGTTATCGTCCAAGAATAGAGCTCCATGGAGGAGGTTCTTCTTCGTCCCACCGAGGATGATGTCAGCGCTGATGTCCACGCGCTTCTCCGGCTGGATGTGGCCCACGACCGACAGCTTGCGGTCAGATTCGTCTGTTGAGGAGATGAGGTTAGATGAACGGTTCTTGAATTGGTAACTATTTTGGTTCTTTGTCATTTACGTGAGTTCTGGGTGTAGAGAGGGCTGATCGTGTTTTGATTTTAATGTTCCACTTGTGTATATATCAGTAGGGTTTGAACCAACTTGGCCAGAAAATTACATGTTCCGTTTGGGAATCGAACCCGTGACTCGACGCGTTAATCAAGCAAGCAACAAATCAATCCTTTCTAAAAAAACTCATTTCAAAAATCGAAAGCCAATAACAGTCAAAGAGAAATATCAAGTTGAACGAAATCCTGTGACTTTTCAAAAAATTTGGTGATTTGACACCAAACATTTTAAATTTAATCACCGCTATAACCTGTGCTGAACTCGAAGTATTGGTAGTCCTTGGCGATGGCGGACACGCGGACTGGCTTGCCTTCCAGCAGGCAGACCTTCATCTCGCCCTTCTGCAGGTTGTCGTTGATGGTAGCTGAGCCTTCCACGTCAATGACCTTCACGAGGGGAGTGTTGATCTGGAAGAATTAGGTTTTATTAGTTAAGGTTTTTTGTAGCAATTTTTGTAACCTATCCATTTCATTTAGTCCCAACATAGCGAAATGGATAGTTCACTTAGTCCCAACTTAGTGAAATGGATAGTTCACTTAGTCCCAACTTAGTGAAATGGATAGGTTACAAAAATTGTGGAAATTCTTAATTTTCGTGTCGATGGTAGTCTGTTTAACAGTCATACGGTAACTCGTTATCCAAGATTTATGTAAGTACTTAAACTTGTTAAATATGACTGGTTTGTGAATAAATATTGAAGAGTAGAGTATTGTGAACGCTACTAAAAATTATTCAAACAATGATTTTGACTTACCAAAACCTTGATGTGGGTCGGTGATCCTTCCAACAAGAATTTTGATTCGCGATCCTGTAAATAATATTAATTATGTTACTCATTTATAATTATAGCAGAAGTATAAACAAGTCTAATATTCGTCCAGAAAGAGACAAGAGATGCTCTTCATTCTGTAGGAAAAAGAGATAGGTAACAAAAACTTACGGCTCCGAGTACTGGGTGTGAGATGGATGCTGAGGTCTCGATCTTGATGGCGTTCTGCTGAGGGCGCTGCAGGTCTCCACGGATCTTCACTACGGCTTCCTGTGGTAAGAAGAATGATTTGTTAGTTAACTTTGACTATTTTGGAGGATTGAGTA
Source organism: Conistra vaccinii (assembly GCA_948150665.1). Lineage (NCBI taxonomy): Eukaryota > Metazoa > Arthropoda > Insecta > Lepidoptera > Noctuidae > Conistra > Conistra vaccinii. Next base: position 1,251,735 of record OX411340.1, on the reverse strand, counting down.
TAGAGATATTATGATTGAGTATCATAAAATATAAAAAAGAATTCGGGTAGTAAGAGTGCAGTTATCAAGTAAAAATCAAGCGCAAGTTTATAAGAATTGCAAAGGGGTTTGAAGATTTTTGTATGGAGGGTGGCCCTAACGTCGTTCGCGCGGGTTGCGCAACGAATGTTAAATATTTAGATAAAGGACACTACAAAGAAAAAAAATCATTTATAATAGATAATATTCTAAAGCGTCAGGTTTCGGAGTTACGTATTCACCGAAAATGTCGGAAAAATATACGGCATTTATTATGTACCGCAATTTTGAAAAAAATTACGAAATAGTGGCCAAAACCTTCGAACCTCTTTTATGCAAACAGACAAGCAGACCAATATGCCGTAACTGGTTGTCAACAATAATAAGAAAGAAATAAATTAAAACTATTTGAAAATATGTACTTTCGTAGTTGAAGAAGTGAACGGGTGAAGTTTGTATGTAAAAAATTCGAAGAATATCATACCTTGTTCAACTTAGGATGGTTGAAACCAAATTCAGCAACAGCATACTGCTTACTCTCGTCAATGATGTCCAAATCGACCATGAACCGTGCAGAGGTCCTGTGGCCCTGCTTGTTCTTGTCCAGGTCGAGGCAGATCTCTCCGCGGACAGGGAAAGGTAGGTTCTGTCTGGTTGGGTAGCTGACCACGGACTCTAGAGCCATGACGCGGTGGGGCAGCTGGATGGTGATTCCAGACTTGGCATCTGAAAGTGGTTGGTTGGTTAGTATATGCTTTTGTTGAATTTTCTAGAGTTTTACAAGAAGGTTTTACAAAACAAAAAGTGTTCTTACAATTGCATAAATCGGTACCTAAAGTGTAAATACCTATGAACTACAAAACTATACTTGAATTCATAATCTCAAATAATTTACATTTCGTTGCCAGTAACTTAACTATCTACTTTAGCGTTTTGTATTCTAAGTTGATTCTTGAAGGATTGTTTATACCAAAAAGGTCCTAAATAATTTTGGTTGGAATACAATTTGAACTTCCAACTGCCATTAGGACATATGAGTTTTTTGTCCCAAAACTTAATGATCAAAATTATACTCGTAGTATAATTTGTCAACCATGAATTTCAACAAGTTTTAAAGTCATCAAGTTTTGATTACAGTAACTTTTGCAAGTAGGTGTTATGATATCCTTTTGTCCTTTAGTGGAATACTTGCTACTGGTATAGCTTCATTTGCTAAAGTTAGGACTCTGGCTATAGAACTTTTCAGGATTTAAGCGAATTCAATGATAGAGCTGTCCAGTTGGCTACATTCTGGTCAGCCATTTGAGTCAAATCGACACCCAAAGAAGAAGTCAGGATTGACTGGAATATGGTCAAATACTGGCCAGGGTCTACTCACTTCCAAATTCAGGTGTGTTGTAAACATGCATGTGGTACTTCTTGTCCTCCTTGTTGATGTGCAGGTCCAGGGTGTACTGCGGCAGCCTCTGGTCCGATACCTCGTCCTTGATCATCAGGCCGAACTCCGGGGCGATGCCCAGCTTGCGCAGGTCGAAGCCGGCGTTGATGATGTTGGTGATTACTCCGGGTTCTGGTGGAAGAAAGATACGGTTAGGATGTTTGTAACATGAGAATCGTTTTTTTCATATTCTGTTCAGAGTATTAAAGTTAGTTATTCTTGGTATCCTTGTTGAGTAGTTCGTGTAGAAAACGGCTAATGCCAAATTCCTTATGACTC